>CM062813.1:1037670112-1038992612 GCA_031772625.1 Pinus tabuliformis | reverse complement strand
CTGGCTCCTTCGGGAACAACTTAACCACTTAAAGGCAGATCAAAAGGAAACATGCCTAATCAAGCTTGGCTTACACTAGAGGGAGTCCCATTTTTCAATGGATCAGCATATGAGCTCTGGAAGGTTAGAATGGAATCCTACTTAATGGCTTTGGATGTTGATGTATGGTGCTGCTATTGAATGGATAAAAGAGTAAGCAGAATGAAGAAGCCAAAAGCATTTTCTTGAAAGGGATATTAGATTCAGATTTAGTCAAAGTAAGACTTTATGAGTCTACAATAGATCAAGTATGGAAAATGATCCAATGCTTATATGGAGAAGAGAGTTGTGAAGCATCGGAGAAGAATGTTTAACCCTGCTACTCAAAGTGAATCAGAATCAGTAGAAGATGCTACTAGAAATGACAAAGAGAAGAAGAGAAGGAGGAAGAAGGAATATAAGAGGAAATAATCTCCAATGATAGAAGATCCTTCCCCCAATGAAGAAGTTTTTGATCATCACTCTCAATATCTTGAAGAAGATTCAGATGAGAGTCCAGGCTGCTTAGAAGTTATGTTATTGTTATGTGATGAATGTGAAGAAATAGGTCGTTTATCTCCTAGTAGTGCATGTGCATTATCATAAGAAAGGGATAAATGTTCATCTAGTTGTATTGGTGAAGATAGACCTATACATGTAGCAATAGCATATGAAGGTACCTCTCAAGAAGAGGGAAGAACATCTCATGTGGAGATTGAACAGAGGTCCCATGAGTGCTCATCTACAGGTGAAAATGAATGCATTCGATGTAGTGATGAAGAAGGAGTAGTCCTCAAACTCATGGGGGAATTCAGAGATTCAGAAAAGGGTCTATATCCTTGTGATGATTTTTCTAGCATATTTGATAGTGAATAAAAGGATCTAGATGAGAAGATTTATTTTAGGAAGAATTTGATCTCTGCTTTAAAAGATATCAAGGAGATTGCAAAGGAAAATTAAAAGAAAAATGAGCAGTTGCAAGAATATGAGTTTGAGAATGAAAGATTGAGCAAAACAATTGTTGATCTTAATGTTCAACAAGACAAAGCCAACAGTTTGAATGCAAGGCTAACCAATCAGCTGGATGAAAAAAAATCCTTTTGTGAAAGATTGCAGGCTAAAGTAATCTCATTGAGACATTAGAAGAAATTTTAGCCTAAAAGTGCCCATGAAATTTTCACATACATAATATTTAAACCAATCAAAATCCTTTAAATTTAAAAAGAGGTACATGTAAATATTTTGGAGGAAAAAAAAAAAAAATTAATTGTATTTTTGGCTTTCTCCTTATAGGTTTACTCAATTTTCAAGTGTAGACACTCGTTGGATGCAGGATTAAATTCCACATCCAACAAGTACCCTTGTGCATACTTCTGAGAATACCCATATTGATAAAAATTGAATATACATTAAATAAATGTATACATCCAATGAGTACCCATTGTGCATACTTCTAAGAAGACCCACATTAATAAAAATTGAAGATACATTAAAAAAGTGTGTTCAACACGCTTTTTTAATGTATCTTCAATTTTTATCAATGTGGGGATTCTAATAAGTATGTACAATGGGTACTCATTGGATGTGGAATTTAATTCCACATCCAACCAGTGTCTACACTTGAAATTAGAGTAAACCAATGAGGAGAGAAGCTAAAAATACAATTAAAAGAGTAGTTTTCTTCTTTTCCCTCCAAAATTTATAACTCTTATTTTATTACATTCCTATTATTTTATTATTTTTCCTCAGGAGACAGCTTTTAGGCTAAAATTTCCTATAATGCATGACCTAGAAATGGCAAACAAAGAGTTGTCTCAATATCAAAAGTTTGAGGAGAGCAGAAAGGCCTTAGATGAAATGCTTGTTAAGTACAGATCCCCTCTCATCAAGGTTGGTTTGGGCTTCAAAGAAGCTTTAAGCTCCAAGAAAGTTTCCCAAACAAAGGCAGTCGAAGGTCTCAAAACAACAAAGGAAGAGAAGTTGTTGAACAACAATAACAACAAGGAAAGCAGCAACAATTAGAGAAGAAGAAGAGTAGCAGGATGTTGAGCAGTAATAATTAGGAAAATATATGAACAACCCTAAAAAGCAGTAGTGCCAAAGAAATGCTTGAGGTAGAAATTCAAATGAACACAGAGAGCACATGAAGAACTAGAAAAGGTCCTTTCCTCCTCATGGATAGAGTATCTCCAGGTATCATAGGTTCTTTCATGGTTATTATTTTTCTTGCAATAATTTTGGTCATAAATCCATAGACTGTAGATGGCATGCTAGAAAACAAAATGTGTTGGGTAGCAGCAACCCAAGAATGAATAAGATGCCCAAGAAAGGGGATGATAACAATACGACAAGGAATAGTGAAAGTGTTGTGAGAAATTAAAATCCCTCTATCCCATTCCTAAGCCATATTGTATGTTACAACTGTGGCGTTTTTTGGCACAATTGTTATCGGGAAAAGTGTCTATTTAGAACGACTCTATCCCACTAAGGTGTGACAGCTACCTTAGAAACAAACAGAGAAAACTACTTTCGTATTCTTCTTTATGAACTATAAACAAAGAGGAATAGGATGAACCAACCTGTGTCTTGCGCTAGTCCTTTGATCCAATCTCTCTCCTCTTTGACAGCTTCCAGCTACCTGCTCCCTTACTTGCCCAGCTTCACCAAGTACCTGTAAGATCACAGAAGAAGGAAACTATACAAAGACATGGGTTTATACTCATAAATAACTTAGGATCAAATTTAAGTTAACCATACAAATGTAACAAGCATCAATGAAACACAAGCATGGAGAAGAAACTCAAATAGTTTTATTGATATACAAGAAGATCCAGGAGGAGTTACAACCGATGATTCCTGACCCAGCATCAACCTCCCAGCAAAGAAGTCCCTTCTTCAACCCCAACAAAGCATAGATCACCCAATTCTCTGATATGTATCTCAAAACCAACAGCAATTCCTTACAATGTGCAAAATTCCAGCCTCTGGATCTCTGGGATGAGGGATCCATATATAGATGTATGCAAGGAGGATGAGTCAGCTCATGAATTGATTAGTGGCTTCTCTCTGTCAGTTCTTGCTTCCACTTGGAGACTGAAAGCCTCTTACTCATCCTTGGTCGAATTCAGTGAGGCAAGTGTCATTGGAGAAGATTCTGGAAGCTTCCATTGTCTCTCCACCTCGCGAAATGACACTGCCATTTTTCATTTCCTGCTCAACGCATCCTGGTAGTGCATCTAGGTGCGTTGCAATGCAACTAGCTAGTGGACTTAGGTGCTATGCAACACACTTGGCTAGCAGAGCAGCTGAAATGATCCTGATTTGACTTATTCTGAGCAGTTTTTGGTGGAGAACTTCTGGGAGAAGCTGTAATTTGTTGACCTTGTTCCTTTAGGGGTTGGAACAACACTTTTAGGGACTTAGGAGCCCTTGGTTTATGGACATTTCATGCTTAGAGCTGTAAAGCACAAAAATGTCTATAACAGTTGCCCCCTAAAGTATGAGGCCGTTTATCGGGTGAAATGCTTTATTAGGAGGATCCGAAGTTCTTTCAATGCTGGGAGGAGACCTGTAATAAGATACAATACAATACATTATCTTCATACTATTTTCATGATCTAGCTGAGGCGGGCATTCCCATGCTCAACTTTATAAATTCATTTTCATGTACATAGGACAAACAATCGTCTGATGGTAGACTGATGATTCTGATAGAGCCATCATCCTTTTGGTAGGATGATTATCTGTGCTGCAATGCTGTACATTTCAATGTCTTTATTTTCCTGAATATATATCGCAGCCCAGATGGATGAAACTAGATCCGGGGTCTTCAATCTCATCCGATCTTCACTCGAAGTACAAGTCGATCCATGTGAGAAATGTTTTGAAGTCGAACATGGAAGGACATCGCTTGATTACCAGTCAATGATGTAAATTGTTAACAAGCGCGAGAGGAATCACCAATAATGATAATGACCCTCAAGGTACTGCAGTACAATTCACGTGGTGTGAATAAAGGACTTGGCGTCGAACACCACGCAAAATCTTTCGGTCGAAGGTCATTGATGTAAACCTGTCACCGGAAGTGAGAAACTTGCCATTGAGGCATGCAAGCTTCAAAGCACTGAATGGGGTGTTCCTAGATCAACTTCTTGGATAATGAGCTGATGTCGACAAGAAGTGACCCGTCATAGGAGGGCCTTAATGAATCCCACATCAATGACATGGAACGGAGCAAATGATTTTGATGGAGGTGAAAACGATCTGGTGATATATGGTTCAGGGTGGCGGTCATGAAAGAATGGAGTATAATGTATGGTAGTGGGCGGGACACAGGTGGCCTTTCTGGATGACTTCTCTTGAACATGTCGGCGACACTTATGTGATGGATTGGTAGCATTAACCCCAAATGTGGATGGTATGGCGAGACCATGGTGATGTGACCGGTGAATGAAACAACCCAACCCAACTCGGGCACGGAGCGGAAGTGTCATGTTCAAGAGCGACTTGCTACCAATAAAGATTCTTTGAGTTTTCTTCCCAATTTTTCCCCAGTCATTGCTGACCAGTACCTCTTTATTTTTGTCAAGCTTGAGGAGGATAGCATATGCTTGTTCTATAATTTTCCCTTTAGGCAAACCCATCGCTATGTTTTAACGAGCCTAGCTATAGTGAAACTCGTTCTCGTCTAAAGACAAGTTTGTCGCTATTAATCTTTTGAACGAGTCTAACGACAAAGATAACTCGATCCTTTTCATTTTTAGAGAGTCTAAAAAGGTACGTAAAGATAACTCCAAAATTCCTTTTTCGTCATCTAATCCCTTAAGTCCGAAAAAGTATAAAACAATACAGAAGGGATGAATTTTCGATTGTTTTAACGAGCCGAACAAAACAAGCGCTCGATCTTTTTGTGCAATAATCCCTCAGTTCCAAAAAGATTAAAATCTAGAAGAGGGATAGCACTCCCTGTCACTTTAACGAGCTGGAAGGCCAAAACTCAGCAATCTTTTCATATTTTACGAGTCCGAAAAGAGCTTAAAGAAGACTCGTCTTTCAAGGAACGAGTGATAAAATGGGTAGCCGCTGATTCCAGGTAAGGTTTGGAATTTTCCAATCACCGCAGTGTCACAAGGATGGCTAGTGAAATCACTCTTCGCAGCTGTTCCTCAAAATGGGTAAACAATCAAATGGAGGTGAATGATCGGCCAATGGAAAAGTGGAGGTGACGGTGCAAACACGACCAAGGCTTTAATGGCTGAAGTGCTACATTCACGGTGGTCATTTACCAGGGGATAGTTCATTTTTTAACGAGCTTAAACGCGGGTGGAAACATTTGCTCGGTGCGGGTTTATTTTTTAACGAGCTTGAACCTTGCGGTAACACTGCTCGATTAATCCAGTCATAAGATAAGAATGTCTCATATGAAAATGGCAACTTTTGGATTTTTTCCCCACATCCTTTCTTTATGCAAGTTAGGTGATGACTAATCCTACGAGTTTAAAGGGTTAGGGGTCCTAAAAATTTAAAAAAATAAATAGCCGCCCATCGCTTGCACTCCAAAAGGTTTGCATGCCCCCAGGTATAAAACAGAGTTTCAAGGTCACCCTCTATTCGAGCTGACAAAACATTCGTTTTATCAGGAAGGGTATACCTCTTACAGGTTACCCAAAGATTTTTCTATTCACAGCGCAAACAAAACACTTCTTCGGCGATGTCTACCGAGATAAACAAAGGTGAACGGATGATATAGTGAGACCATCCCTGACATAACTTTGACAAGAGGATCTTGTTCCAGAATAACCCCTCTTCCAATCACGGACGGGGTACAGACTAGTCATATTCTCCCGCGGAAACCTACCCTATACCCGAAGTTTTCCTACCGAAGCAGACCAGGACGCATGCCCCCTGGGTTTCAGTCATATCCCTCCAAATTACTCGCGCTCATCGGGAGGACGGACTGGGGATTGAGACATTTCTTGCGTGAAGAGACCATTTAGGGACGGTATATGACTATTTGCTATGCGTGATCCGGGAAATGAAAGCTGGTCCACGAGCTTGACCACTCTTCCTTCGTGCGGAAAACACATTACTCTAAAGAGTGAGGAGACGATGGCTCCCATGCAATAAATATAGTCTCATCCAAGGAGTAGGTTATAATCCAAGGGTCCTTGAACTACCATTACGTTCATGCGAACTGTCTTCCCTCTCAATGTTGTGGGCACATCGGGAAGGATCCCTAAAGGTCGACTGGTTCCTTTATCAAAGCCTATCAGATTTCTCATCTCAGGCAAAAGCGATGGCGAACCAAGCACTTTCCAAGTAGTTGAGGAAAGGATACTCATAGAAGCCCACTCATCTATGATGGTACCAGCCATAACCGTTCTATATATTTGAACGATAATTCGGAATGGTATGCTTGCTGGTAAACGGGGTCTGCCTAGTTGATTCCAGTCGAAGGAGACAACTAGGTTGCTTGGAGGTGGGATCGAATAGACGGCCGGGTATGGCTCTGACGAACTTCCTTCTTGCGGTAAAGGAATGGGTAGATTGCCCCCATGTTCGTCGGAGTCTGTGTTGATGAAGAGAATTTGGACGGTGTCATCCTTGTTCTCTTCAGTGACTGTATCATCCGAAGATAAAACCTCTGAAGGCAAGACCGGGTCAACTGCCGCCTCGACCTTTTGACTTTCGTCTGGTATGGATTCAGTTGGTTTATCTTCAATGATAGGCGTTGTTAGTGCTTGAAATTTCACCTCAGGCTGAGAAAGGTAAACCTCAAGGCAACATCAAACCACTTAGCCTTGTAGCTAGCCCTACGGGGCAGGAGAGGGCTCTCTCTGGTCTATCTCGATAAAGATCTTCAATGGGCGAGATAACCAATAGGGTAACATTGATTTTAGGCTAGTAAACTGATCAAAAGGGTTGATTTGGGGTTTTTAGGGTTTTTGGTGGCAAATTGAGGAGATGGCAATTTTGGGTGCGGGAATTGGACACAGTTTCTACAGGGGGTTCTTTGTGGCAAGGTAGGAGACAGTATTGATGCCTTTGATTGAGGTGGATGATTAAGAATGACAGATGAGGAGTTAAGGAGAGCAAACAATAACTTTGAATTCTCCTTAAACAGTAGAAAACATTGAAATTAAGCAAACTTAAAAGCAGAGCATGACAGTCATGAGTTCTACTTTAACACTTCATTTGTCTAATGTGCAGAAGGAAAAGTAAGGAAATGATTCACATAACACACTTACAAGTACAAAGAGAAACATACCATCAATACATGTGACCACAAGAATCCCAAAAAGGACTGCAAAACCCTGGTCTTCCTTAGCCAAAAATTGCAGAGATACAGTGAATAATACAATAGTAGCTTCTCCCTCAAGAGTCCAACCATGAAAATGAGCAAGAAAGTACATAATATAGATCATCTAACCTCTTTCCCTGCCTCCATGGGTCGAGCTCACTATCCTAGGAGCTGTTTCAACCACTTCTAAACTAAGCACTACAAACTAGGCAGTCAAAACAACTTGCCTCTATAAGCTAGGAAACCAATTCATTCATTTAATTTTCACCTTTTTCATGAATGAATCTTCTAGAAGAGGTACATAAGAGTAAAAGTGTCATAAAAGTATATTAATTACATCAAAGAGCATAATAATCCACCCCAAAAAGTCAAACAAGGTCAAACTGCATTTTCCTGAGCTGTACACTGAAATCTGGAGAAGTTTGCCTGACGGGTCGCGCGCCTCTGCCTGACGTGTTGCGCGCCTTTGGGACCACTTTTGGGGCACTTCCAGGTGTCCAAATTGAGCAAGAGTAGGCTTGTTGGAAAGGTCTGTGAGTCTAATTTCCAACCCAACTAGAATTTCTGAATTTGGTGGTCATTTGCCCTCCAAAATTGCAATCTCCCAAGACTGCTTTCTGCAACTCAAAAATGTGGCAGAAAGTCAATTTTTGCTTGTTTTTTGACTTTCTGGAGGCCCAAAACTTCATAAAATCTCAAGTCCATTGATGAGCATATGTAACTTCTCATGAAAAATCTGGAAATGCTGAGTTTTTGCAAAATGGAGTTGCCGGGATGAAGGGTCGCGCGGGGGGTGAGACCCATTAATGGAGAAAACCTGTAAATTGCCTGAAAAAACCAAAATTTACCCAAAATGCTCAAAATTTCTTGGGATTTGTGCTGTGGCTGGGCTATTTAGTGCCATGTTCCTTTTGATGTGATGCATTCTCAGCCAGAGGTGGAGTGTTTCTTTCCACTCGAGGTGAAGTGTTGTTTTCTACTCGAGGTGAACCACTCTGAATACACCTGTTGACCTCTTCAGATGCCCTATGCAATGGAAACATGTGTTCATATGGAGCTGACACATTTGGGTATGGTCCACCTTGTTGATAGTCATTAGAAATCCCCCGAGTTGCATTTCCCTTCACCAGCCTTGTGTGTAATGTTTGAAAATTTTGTGGCTACAGGTAAGCATCCTCTACAACCATCTTAGACCGAGAGTCTTCACGTTTTATATCATCCTGTGATATCCTGGTGTATAAAGAAGGATTCTGGGGCCCAATCACAGCATCCACTTGAGCTGCCATTGGTTCTCTAATTCTGTTATCATTAGATGCAGCACGACCTAGAACTTCACCATCCCTACACGACTTCATGAGACGATAAGCAACACCAACACGATCAAAACTTCCAGATAGTGGTGTTATAAGGAATTCATACCATCTAAAATGATACACAACAACTTTGTCTCTTTTGAGGAGATAACCAAGAAATGTCTCAAATTCTAATGATTGTTGCCGATTTTGGCCAGCTGCATGAAAATAAACCCGAGGCAACTTTGATAGTGGAAGCATTGCCGCTGGAGTCATCTCCTTAACATGCAAGGCTACAGGTATCTTCACTAGAGAATTGGAGCATGAAACTTGGCTGATTGGCTTTCCATCTTTGTACAACATAATAAAGGTATTTGACTCATCTTCTTCGGGGACCTTATTCAAATCCATCAACACCATTCTCATCCTCGATTAAGCAAACCTTGCAAAATTTGGCAATTTGTGGCTCCTTGGCAAATTTGCAGGCAGTTTGATATTGAGGGCGCTGACGGGTCGCGCGCCTCACCCAACGGGTCACGCGCCACTGAAGGGTCATGCGCCTCACCCAACGGGTCGCGCGCCACTGACGGGTCGCACCTGTGTAAATTTTGCACCGGAAAAGGCAGCCTGATGGGTCGCGCGCCTCTGACGGGTCGCGTGCCAGGCTCGACAGGTCACGTTTTGCAGGAGGCTTTTGGAGGCCTTCCCGGTGTCAAAATCGGGTGCAGGATAGCTCGTTGGAAAGGTATTTGAGTATAATTTCCAACCCAACTGGAATTTTTCAATTTGGAGTTCATTTTCCCTATCAAAAATCAAATCTCCCAAGACTGTTCAAAATGTGCCAAATGAGGCTGCCTCAAGGAAGAATGTTGTTGCAGTCAACTTTTGAATGTCTTCCTCAACTCCAAATTGAGCTCATGATAGCTCATTGGAAATATATTTGTGTCTAGTTATCATTTTACCCATCAAGCAAGTCATTTTTCCAACCAAGCTAGGAGAAAACTTGATTTTCCCAAGGTCACTTCAGTGGTGCCTTTGATTCTCCTAAGGCAACGGTATTTTTGACATTTCTCTCAAACCATGACACCTGTGTAAAAAGTGAAGGAGGTTTTTCTTCCTTGGCATGTTTTGA
This sequence comes from Pinus tabuliformis, assembly GCA_031772625.1. Lineage (NCBI taxonomy): Eukaryota > Viridiplantae > Streptophyta > Pinopsida > Pinales > Pinaceae > Pinus > Pinus tabuliformis. The sequence goes on along the minus strand of CM062813.1, from coordinate 1,038,982,870 downwards.
ACAAAAACCTCTCTCATTTTCCCAAAATTCATCTTTTATTTCTCTAAAACATCTTTTGAGTGAAACTTATCCCGATGTGTGAAACAAGGAATTCTGTCGAAATGAAGCGAAATGAAGGGGATAGGGGGCTTCTAAATTCTTGAGGAAATTTTTGGGAGTAGGGAGGGATGTTAGGAAGCAGGGGAAAGTGGAATCTCAGAGATTGAGTGAGGGGAAGGGGTCCAAAAGGGAAAAACACAGGCCCAACCTAGAAAATTGCCAGGTTGTAGCTAGAAACTAGGGTTTGTGCAAAAATGAGGAATTTGGCGGATCTAAGGGATGGGAAGTGTTTGGTAAGGTACTTTAAGGATAGGGGAAGGTGTATGAACATCAGGAAACAAGTTTTACCGATGATTTGACCGTCCAAGAGATATTGCCATCAAAACCCTAGGAGAGGGAAATGAGCTTGCCTAGGTGCGACTGAAGCATGAACAAGATGTCAAATGACTCATTAGACACTGACATGATAATGAAAACCCTATGAATGATGATAGACTCAGCTGAATAGTGACATAGACTGACATTTGGACAACTTTAGAAGGAGTGAAAGCAAACCCTAGACCTAATGCCTAGTGACCAAATTTTGCTTGAAAACTCTTTGAAATGACAAAATTTGACCTTGACACTCTGAGACCACTTTGTAAGAGCATATTTGATCACTGGAGGAAGGCTGGAAAGACTGACACTAACAGGCGCTTCAGCCGACCACCTGAGCGGGCCAGCTGGATTCTCAACTAGTGACAGACTCGGCGAGAGTTTTTTATATCCAGGAGGAAGTCGTAACGGTGAAACCGGACGATAATTCGAAACTCTTTTAGCCTCGTCTAAGAAGGGACAACGGTGGACGGCATGATTGCCTTCGCACAGTTTACAAGGAAATCTAGCTTTCCTTTTTCGTCCTAGGGCTTCACTTTCACTAGTTGTCGGTGTGCTTTCAAGATGATCATCAGAGGTTGACGACACCGGGTTGTGCAAACGAGGAGACCAGTCCCTTAGTATCCTAGGGATGCAAGGACAATTTCTGTGAAGGTGGTCTCCTTTGCAAATGACACATGGCGATTTAGGCCTGGTCGGTGCAGTGTGTGGATTTTCGTTAGACGACACTCGTTTTCCCACATTCGCCTTTGGCTCCTTCTTCTTCTTTTCTTTCTTCTTCTTTTCCTTCTTCTCCTTAGGAACTTGGATTTTAGTTTTACCAGCTCCATCAAGCAAAGAGGAAGGAGGAGAGGAAGAATTAGAGGAAGTAGAAGGTTGGTGGGCAACTCTGGACTCGTCTAATTGCTGATTCGATTGTTCAGGAATAGTGGTGTTCTGAACGACATTGGTTGAGAAGAGCCATACTGGCAAGCCAATTGTCAGTCCTGGAAGCAACAATGTGGCCATATGGGGCGCACCAACATCTCCCCAAGAGGAGAAGGGACTAGGATTTCCACCAAGGGGAATTCCTTGGTTGGTAGGCTCCATTTTCTCAACCCAAGATCAATGTAGGAAAAGGGTATGAATATTCCGTTTAAAATAAATTTTAACACGCTTTGACACAACTTGTTTTTTCAGTTTTTAAGAGTCGAGAAAAAACAAAAGATGACTCTAGTCTCCTTCGATTTTTAATGAGCCTGAAGTGACAAGTGCTCAGATGGACCTTTTCCGTTAAGGAGTCTGAAAAGGAACAAAAGGGACTGCTCTGGAGGTCTAGGTAGAGGGAGTACCAAACCAATCAAAAAACTGTAGAATACTTTTTACGGTATGGCAGTCAATCTTCCCGAATGCTGTGTTCGGTGCATTGCGATTAGTAGGGCGGACGACACGGCTTCCTATGGATAAAGGATTTAAGCCTATAGGGGTCTCCCAATATATACTCGATGGTACGTGGGAGCACAAGTCCGTACTGGCACTTATCGTCTCAAAGTGGAGGAATCACCCAACCATCAATGAGGACAATAGTTACCAGGCTTTACGACGCCGGAATACGTCTCTAGCCTAGACCTCTAAATGTTGTGTGTTAAGTTCCAAAGCATTGTTACGTTCATTGAATTTATTTTAAGTTGATCTTTCTTATGAAGTTTGCCTTTTGGGATCACCACAAGATGTAGATGTAATTCCTAAAATGCAATCTAAAGATGATAAACAAACTTTTATCTCTTTTCAGCAATGAAAATCCTAGCTACTAGGGGAAAAGAAAGACACAATCTTTTCGCAAAGAGCAAAGAGCACACTGTAAATGCACTTTCCTAAATCAAGCCAAACAGACTGTCAATATGCAAATGCACATGCATGTGTTTTGTTTTTCACTTTCTTAATATTGATGCCTAAAAAGAAATTTGATGTACAAATTTGAATTTGCTTTCAAGCGACAAACACAAACAAGCTTCTTTTCGAAATCAAAAGGTAGAGATGATTACGACACTTTATGATTTTGAAATAAATACTCGTTTCGACACTAGAAAGTGACAAATTCAAACCAAAGGTAAAAGTAAAAGCATAATCGACTATCAACAGCAAATGAACTTTATCCTATGATCACAATCGACACTTGTGACAGATCTAAATCAAAGGACGACAGTACGACTATTATACTTTTGCAATGGAAAACTGTAAACGACTCAACAAACACATAAAAACATCTATAGTTCTTTTGTACAACTGAGGCGGAATATCAGTAAGGAAAAGGGGTCTGAAACAGTCAAGTACTGATCACAGGCTGCAAAAATCAGAGACAAAACTGAAAGAATGAAGCAAAGAACCTCAGCTGCACAGGGCTAGGCTGATCAGCGCACCTGTTACACAGAGAAACTGCATTGCAGCGCAGGTATCCCTCTCGGGAAGTGCGTTGAAATGCAGAACCTCTTCACAGAGCCTGCGCTGGGGCAGAAACGAGAATTCTATCCGGGTTTTGGGTCACGGTTTGCAGTTTAATCTATGGTTTTTGGCCGAGTAAAAGCAATCAGTAATGCACAATCAGAGGTAGATCTAAAGGGGGTCTAAGAGCTATCACAAGGGCAATCAATTGGTCTATGAATCAGCTGTTCAGATCATAAACAGATCCAGTGAATGGATTGAAGGAGCAAATGTCTACTTTGCATTTCTTAATGGCAAATGCAGTTCGATTGCTACTTCTAAGTTTATGAAATAAACAATAAGAAAAACACAAACTAACTAACTAGACACGATCCCCAGCGGAGTCGCCATTTTGTTATCGGGAAAAGTGTCTATTTAGAACGACTCTATCCCACTAAGGTGTGACAGCTACCTTAGAAACAAACAGAGAAAACTACTTTTGTATTCTTCTTTATGAACTATAAACAAAGAGGAATAGGATGAACCAACCTGTGTCTTGCGCTAGTCCTTTGATCCAATCTCTCTCCTCTTTGACAGCTTCCAGCTACGTGCTCCCTTACTTGCCCAGCTTCACCAAGTACCTGTAAGATCACAGAAGAAGGAAACTATACAAAGACATGGGTTTATACTCATAAATAACTTAGGATCAGATTTAAGTTAACCATACAAATGTAACAAGCATCAATGAAACACAAGCATGGAGAAGAAACTCAAATAGTTTTATTGATATACAAGAAGATCCAGGAGGAGTTACAACCGATGATTCCTGACCCAGCATCAACCTCCCAGCAAAGAAGTCCCTTCTTCAACCCCAACAAAGCATAGATCACCCAATTCTCTGATATGTATCTCAAAACCAACAGCAATTCCTTACAATGTGCAAAATTCTAGCCTCTGGATCTCTGGGATGAGGGATCCATATATAGATGTATGCAAGGAAGATGAGTCAGCTCATGAATTGATTAGTGGCTTCTCTCTGTCAGTTCTTGCTTCCACTTGGAGACTGAAAGCCTCTTACTCATCCTTGGTCGAATTCAGTGCGGCAAGTGTCATTGGAGAAGATTCTGGAAGCTTCCATTGTCTCTCCACCTCGCGGAATGACACTGCCATTTGTCATTTCCCGCTCAACGCACCCTGGTAGTGCATCTAGGTGCATTGCAACGCACCTAGCTAGTGGACTTAGGTGCTATGCAATGCACTTGGCTAGTGGAGCAGCTGAAATGATCCTGATTTGACTTATTCTGAGCAGTTTCTGGTGGAGAACTTCTGGGAGAAGCTGTAATTTGTTGACCTTGTTCCTTTAGGGGTTGGAACAACACTTTTAGGGACTTAGGACCCCTTGGTTTATGGACATTTCATGCTTAGAGTTGTAAGGCACAAAAATGTCTATAACAACAATGAAGCAAGTTGCATATATGAGAGGACAAGGCATGTGTCATAGAATATGTATGCAAAAGAAGCAACTCAAAAATTGAAGACAAAGGGATATAAAAGAGGAGATGAATGCAAACTTCTGGAAAGCAAGAGCAGCAACATGCATGTTAATCCACACTTACAAATAAAGCAAAAAGGCAGCAAGTGGATTGTTGAGAAATCAATGCTAGTAGTAATTAGGGTTTGATTCCTCTTCTTTGATAATTACTTGTGAATTATGTTGGATTATTTTACTTCTTTATTATATTATGTTTCATTATGAAATTACCAATTTATGTGTATATGAAGATCACAAGAACGAAAGACACAAGATGTAGGCGGACAACCAGGGCAAAACCCCTATAAGGGGAAACCCAGTCAGAACTCTTCCTTTAGGAGATTCAAAGACAAGATGAGATAGTCCAAAACTCTTTTGACCTAGGCACAAACTTCCCCCAATCACCAAGTCAGCCCTTCCTTCTTCCTCAAGTGATGTTCTTCCAGTAGCAATTTCGACCTAGCAACAGTAGGATTTCAGTCTTCCTAGCAGCAGAACTTCGACCCCAGCAACAGAACTTCGACCTACAGTAGAAGTCATAATTTCGGCCCCAACAATAGCCTAGTAACTTCACATGTGTGAGATAAAGATAACCGAAAACTTCAATTTTGTCTTTTCCTTCAATCTTCTTCCTTCTCTTGAATTTCGCACCTTTTTCTGCCTCTCTTTCTTATGTATCGAACTTGTTGAGTGAGTGAGAAAACGGATCTAACTGCCTGTCTATATATAGCCTCTTCTGGGGGTTGAATTGACCTAATGTATTCCGACTTCATCTTCATAGGGTCAACTTGGTGTGGAGGAGCCAAATGACCTATTTGACTCAAAAATAATTCTTTTTACATTATACAAAAGCCCAAAAAGGGTCTAATAAAATTTATAATGAATCTATTGATTCAACATAAAACCTAGAAGCCTACAATGGAGGCTTTGACCTATAAACATGATGACCCAAACATGAAACCCATGTTTTAATAAGTCATTACAAAATTATTTTGACAAATAAATTACATTATACAATTATGAAGACCGAACCTAGTTACATTCTTCAACACTCCCTCTTAACTAGGGAGGTGTTCATATATACATATATAAGTACATGGAAGATCTCAAAACACGTGAACTATGAAGAGTTCAGGCACACTCAGCGCCATGGACTAGATACTTGACTAGGATTATCTATCCGGGTAGGAGTAAGATGGACTAAAATTTTCAGCCACTCTAAGTACCATCAGGGTTACTAACTAACCATCAACCCAGGGATCTAGGTGTGTATCCAAAGTCAGAGATCCAAGACCAATGCCACCCTCCCTCTTCGGGATCAAGACATTTTTGGCTTGATGGGGCCTGACCCAGGTTCAGAGTTATTTAGCCAAACAAATCCCTGTACTACTGGCCCTTTCAGCAACAATCCGCGGAGCACAGACTAAGGTCTCACCCGAAGCAGTATGGGGGGATGCTGGAACCAAGTTTCCGCACCCTTGAGATGTCTGAGGGGTCGATTTAGTCCAACTGTGAATAACTTCGCGCAGGTCACTTCACTCACTTTCCTGACCTATGAGGCCTTTGCGCCCTGTTATACTCGACTTCGCACAGGCCTAACCAGGGGCTGAGGAACTTCGCGCTGTTAACGCAGTGATCTATGCTATTTCCCCAAGTCACACCGTGGATCTTACTTATCTTCTTATAACAGTTAGTTATCTCTGTGTAAACAAATAACTTATATTATATTCACTTAGCACATTCATATAAGTTTGCGCAGCAAATAAACAATAAACTTGCAATTCATACCTAATAAACTTCAGTGCATAAAACAGGAAAAGATACACAGAAATATTACAAAACTTCTCTTTATTAATGCTTCAATCGGTTACAGACTCAACCTACCCTGCGCACTTAGTTGCAAAGCCTTCTTCTACTCTACTGCCCAAAGACTTGACTTTACACTTAGACTCAATGCTTCATCATTAGATCTTACATCGATTCATTTCTTCTATCCTCCTCTCTTTACACTTAGAGCCTCACTCTATTTATACAGTCCCATGGTCCGCGGACCATGGGTAGAACTCTCAAGCTGACACTACATTTACAAAAATAAGGGCAGAAAACCCTATGATTCAATTACAACTTCATGCTCCACACCCACAAATCGCAGAGTCTTTACATTGGACTTAGTCAAAATTTGGGCTTTAAGCCCCAAAATTTGCCTTGGGAGGATCCCACACCCAACAGGCCCCCAACACAAACATCATGACTCGCCCTTGAGTCACTCTGTCGGTGCAGAGATCTTCACACGAAGACCTCCCAACTCTACTCAGACTGCTGCAAGGTCGACAGCACAATGAGCGGTTGCCTGTTATATCTCCTATACGCATTGTTCTGAGACCGTAGTGTCGGAACTGCTCCCCTATATCTGCTCTTACATACCCTGCATCTGCGTGAGATTGCCTTCAATTTTTGTTGTGATTATGAAGGCCTCGTCAATCTAAGGCTAAACACACACCTTCAAAACCGCTTCTTTGTGTCGCGCTGCGTCTACTTTCTCCTTAAGCGCTTTGGCATGTTGCATTCGTGTGAGCCTCTGTGTGAGGACCACCATCTGCGTGATCCCCTTGACATTGTCATACTGTTGTTGTACCTCACGTGCCTCTATTTCTAAGCATTGTTCGAGTCCTCCTACAAAGTGGTGAGGACCTCGAATGATTCTTCCAACATTTTGGTGCAGTCCCTCACTGCACCGCTGATCTCCTCCATCCCCGATGTAATGGTGCTAGTGCATTATTCCCTTACCTCTTGAGGAGTTGAAGGTTGCGCCTTCAACCGCAACTCTGCTATTTGGAGGTTCAGCTCCAGTTGAACCCTGGTCATTTCTTCTCGCCCCTCGCGCACCCCCTGCTGCTAACTTCTGGATGTGCACCTCTACTGGTGCTTCTGTTGGGATGGCCAGTTCAGGGACCATCTGGTAGGCTTCTTCAATTACCTGTACCATCTACCTATTTTGAGACACAACCTTGCCGCACTACAAGCTCAACTGCTCCATGTTGATCCTCTATTCACTCAACACATGTAGTACGCGGCTCTCCCTAGCCCACAGTTCTATAGTAATCCCATCCAGCAGAACATAGTGCTTCTCCCGAGGGAGCATAGCCATGTTGATCCCTATTCCTTTCAATGTACTAACCATAGGCCTGTTGGCCTCATTTGCTGTAACCAGTGCCCCTTCTGGAAACACTATTGTGTTGGTCATACGAGCGCGCAGCATTTCCTTGGCTGCGGCTGTTCCTACTACAAGGCTGGTTGAGAGAGTACTAGCCTGAGGAGTGTGCACCTGCAACTCTTGAATCTGTGCTCAGAGGGCCCCCAACACAATCTGATTCTCCTCCACAAAGTTCTAAAGGGCCTTTTTAGTGACGCCACGCACCATCTCTCCTATATCGTGTAGATACCCCTCAATAAGGGTGATCGGGTCGATAGACATCTTAGATGCTTTTACCTTCTTGCGCGACCCCATCTGCTCTCTCGGGCACTGGCACTTCAATAGTGTCGACATTGTCTGTGGGTCCGCGCTGCCCTCCTCTATCTCTGTTTCCATCTCTTGCTCCTGCTCAGGCAAAGGTGACTTCTGGCCCTCGCGCTCCTTCTCTACTACCTTTTGTGTTGCTATTGTGGCCTTTGTTGTTCTGTTTTTGTCTGCGCAGCGTCCCGCACCTCCTGCGCCTTTGCTGCTGCTACTTCTTTCCTTCTTTTTTCTGCCAACTGTGCCACGCGCAGTTTTGCCTCCTCCTTCTTTTTTTGCACAGCAAACTTTTCCACTACGAGATATCTGGAGCACATTACTCTGGCGGCCATGTCGCAAGTACATCAAAGATCACATCATCTGTGGCCACATATGGTAGTTTGTTCCACTTCTTGGCAGGGTCCTTGTGCGCCCTGAGGTAGATGTGATGAAAGTCTACTTTAAACTCTGCGAAACTTTGTAGGCTGTTGTAGACAGTGGGTGATAACTGTGGCTTGCGGTTAATCCCCATCCTAATGTTCATCTCCATGAACACCCAGAATATTTTACTGTCGCGGATGCGGTGCGCGTCTTTAGTAGCCCACAGCGAAGCGTACTTCGCAGCTTCTGGGAGATCCCTTGCAATTGTGGGGAACTGGCTGTCCTCAGGAAATTCCCCAGCCACCAGCACTATGGATAGCAGAAGCCATGCATAGTGGAAGGTTTTCCCCTGGTCTTGTGCCTTGTGGAAATTTTCCAGGAACTCCTTGCACAAGAATTCGGACCAGTTAAACTGGACCCCCTTTGCGCACTGTTCGACAAGTGCACCCACCGACACTGGCACCTCATCCGCGCGGCACTTTCGCATGACCTTACCTACCAGTATCTAAGTCACAACTCTAACTACCTTGTTGTTGATACTGGAGATTGCGTAGCCCCTCTTTTTCTTCTCCAGCTTGTATTTCTTTTTCATGGCCTCCGTGATGGCCAAATCACTGCTTTTTCCCTCCGAAATGTTTGCGAGGTCTTCTCCTTTACACGGGAGTCAGGTAATTTGATGGATCAGGTGGTTCGTGATGGGGATGGGCTCCTCCAACCACAAACACCCATCATGGAGCAAGCAGAGCAACTTCCCGATGACGAAGATAGTTACTGGGGCACGATGGTAATGTGGCACCCAAAGCAGGTTCAACAATCCTGCCTTTTCGACCCCACGCAACCATTTTCACAGCTCCAACTCTATAACTCTTGACATGGTGTGTTTCTTTAGCTTCATGAGGTGCATGGTCGCCAAGTGAGGGAATTTCTCGTGGTCAGCGAGATCCCAGTCTTCGAACTTTAAGCTCGGCACCCTTCCCAAGTGTGCTCCTTCGAAAATGATATCATCAGGTAACAGCGGAGTCTGCAGAGGGCTTTTACTGTCATCCAGGTCCTTGGGCACCTTTTCCTTCCCCTTCCGCAGAGGGACATATGTGGGAAACTTGGTTAGAGGGACCATGCCCTTAGTTTCTTCCTCCATGCCCTCGTCCTCATCCTCTTCGATTATGATATCCTCAAGGTCTTCTTCCTCCTCATCGGTTTCCAGGTTAATCGCTTTCCCTTTTTCCTCCATTGTTAATCTAGTTTGCAGCAGGTTTCAAGGGGACACACGCACCGGAATCATGGGTTGTTTATCTTTCTTCGGTCTCAGCGTGCGCAGTGATTTAGGGATTTCTGCAACAATCCTGGTGCTCTCAGGGGCATCTTCTATGGTCATGGCCTGCGCAGCTTCTTCGGCGGTCATTTCTGCGATTTCCCTGGCTTCTTCAGACGCTGCCATCTTGTTTGTCCAGAAATCTCTCAACTATTCAATCAGGTGCTCAAACAACGCTCTCCACAGGAAAAACAGGTCTCGATTCAGAATACTTAGGGTGCGCAGTATCTCAATTCTCAAATGACCAAGTGTTGTGTGCTGGGCAGCCCTTTGTAATTTATAGCGCCTTTTGAATTTGAATTCGACCGTTCCCCCCAAATCCAGTCCATTAATGCTCCCTTGGTGGCAAATTTTCCCAAATATTGCCCATAAAACTCACCTTAAATGCCTGTTGCCCTCTACATTTGGTCTCAACTCAAGCATTACATCGTGAATAGTGACTACAACGGTCACTTTCCAGCCAACCCGCGCGGCACGGTAGCCACCCATGCGCTGTCATGGACCCCGTGACACTTCGCTCCTGCGCGCAACCCTCAGGCATAGTAGTTTATAGTCCCGCACCTCCTTCCAACTACCGGGAGTGCTAAGATTGTGCTTCCTACAGCTAGTCAGGTGGTCGTGCCACCTGTATAGGGTTTCAACCGACCATCCATCACTTTTCCTGGAAAAAATCCACCTTTTATTTTTATTGTCTGCATCATGCACTTTACCATCCGCATCGCGCCACCATGCATGATCCCTTTACTAATATATGGTCCAATCCAAGGCATCAAACTGATCGACTCTCGGCAGTAGTCCCCAAATTTTTCAACGTAATCATGCGCACCCTATTTTATCACCCTGATTTTCTTATCAAGAAAATCCTTCTTTATTTCTTCCTCAAGCTTCTTGACTTCCACTTCCACCAGAGCGCTTTTCTCCCTTAACCGCACTCTTTCTTTCATGATTTCTTGGAGCCTAAGATCACCCTGTCGGATTTCTTCCTCAGGTCCCAAGCATTCTTCGTCGTTTAGCTACATGATCCCTTCTTCCAAGGCTCTGCGAACCGTCATATCTACCGGCATTGCTATGCGCGGACTAGGCATATTATACTCTATTGGGACTACAGTGGTTGCTCCATATGCCAGCCTAGAAGGTGTCTATCTCATCAGTTTCTTGCACATTGTCCTATAAGCCCACAAAACTACTGCTACGCGCAGGTCTCAATCACTTCGTTGCGCATTATATACCCTATTCAGTGCTTCGCACACTTCGTTAAAGGCTTCTATGTGGGTAACCTTCTACACACTTGTTCTTTCCACATTCTTTCGTTCTAACTGGAGAGACCATTTATGAAATTTCCTCGCCAACACATGCTTATTTACCGTGTTCCCCAACATGAAGTCCATGTACTTCCGCACAGGTTGTTTACCATATGCCTGTACCCACCTGGACAGATGCGCGCACAGATCATCCCGTCTGTCATTTTTGTCTGTTAGTCATATCTGAGGCTTCCCAAAATGCATTCACATCATTCTCCTGCATTTGCTCCAGTCCTCAAAGCTTCCTTGGTGCGTACCCCACCACCTCGTGGGCGTAGCAAGTAGTACCCATTTCAAAGCCTCAAAACGTTGTTGTTTTAGCACCTCCTTTTCAAATATGTTCAAGAATGCATTTACCTCACTTAACCCATCATAAGTAGGTAGATCCCTCACTTCCGTCGATACGCAGCGCAACGATCTTGTCATCATATAACAGTTTATCATGTTCACCTCATGCAACCAGTTCTGCCATCACTCTATCTCCTCATCAGAATTCGATGTACAAGAGCTTTCGCACTCCCATGAGATTCGTCTATCTGCGGTGGGATTTACCCATTCTTTCTCTCACGTGGTTATCTTGTATATGCAGTCCAATTCGTCATCGCTTTCACAGTTGCACACAGGCTTTGTGTAGCATGATCCTTCTACAAGGTCCAAAGGTACGACTACACGCAGAGACTTTTTCTCAAAAATCATCTTGCGCTTCTTTAGATTTATCACCACATTCATGTCAGTGGCCCAATCGATTCCTAAGAGCGCGGGATAGGGATTGTTGTCATCAACAATCTCTATCACTTCAAAGTTTACTAGCGTGCTTGCTCCTTCAATATCCACGGTGATTCCCTGCAATCTCCCCATGGGTATTATCTTTTGTTGGTTCACCATTCGCAGCTGGATAGGAGACCATTGTAGTATAGGCCTTCCCATGCACTCCCATGTCTGCTTTGGCAGAACATTCGCATCCGACCCTAGGTCTAGAATTACTTGGTCCATCTCATATTCTCCAATCTGTGCGGTCAACCTCATTTCTCTTCTCGTCCTCATCGCATGCTTTCCAATCTTTTGGACTATGCGTAGTTCTCCTGGCATGGTCCCAACGCATCTATTAATGAGTTCCTATAATCCCTTTACAACCTTACTGTCACGTAGTAGCTTCATGCATGTTTCTAGGAACGTCGTGAGCATCGATGGGTCCATTTCTAGCTCTGGTCTGTCTTTTCTTCCTGAAGTGGAGGCATCAGTGAAGCTCTTCCTAGCTTCCATGAAGGTTTCCTTAGCGCACTCCAAATCAAACTCTGGTTCTTTTGTCGGAGCCTTGCGAACCCAAGTACTATCTTCAGGTTGTTTTCCTTTATCATCTCTTGTTGTAATTCCACTTTAGAGCACAATGTTCACATTGGGGTCTTCCTCACATGGCTCAGACCTCATCATCTGCAGGTTCTGAGTCGGGGGAGGTTGGAGTGCTCCCTTGTCGCGTAGCCTAGCTATCAGCATAGGACAATCCTCTGTCTCATGATCAAACAAGGTACAATATAGACATGATGCACGCGTTGGATTCGTACAGTCACGAGCATAATGTCCTGGCCCCTCGCAATTGTAACATATCAGTTGTTTGTGACCTCTTCCAGGTCCTCCTCCACCTCGACCTCGTCCACGTCCCTGAAATTCGGTTCGCACCACTCCTGCATTTTGGTCAAGGGGCCGCGTTTCGGCCTGAACTCTGTAGGTGGGACTCCTATCCAGCATCATCTCATAGCTTCTATAGGTGCAGTCATCATGTCCCACTGATCTACAAAAATTACAGAACAATTGTTGCGAATTCTATGTGTACTTCTGCAATAGATGACAGTTGTCTGTAACGTGCTTTCCTCCTATTTGACAAATCACGCACCACAAAGCAGGCGCCACGCTAGTTCCTACTTGTGCCTTTTGTATTAATGGCATCGTCCCTCCTCCCGTAAGGTAATTCATGAATAATGGGCAGTGGTCCTTGTCATGACCCTGACCCTTGCATTTAACACACCATACCTCTTCGCGCACTTTTGGTTGGGTTGTCCTATCCTGTTTCAAACTCTGCATCTCAAGGCATAAGTTTTTCAACTGCACATGGATCTGTTGAACTCCCAAGTTAGGATCCTGTATCGAGGTCTCATGCAGCCTCATCGTGATCTCCAAGGCCTCTGCCTAGGTTGTTAACCTCTGTTGCGATAGTGCGCTCCTTAAATGCAGCGTTAGCAATGCCACAAACCATTCGCAATGTTGTCCATCCATCAAATTAATACTAGCTTCATGAATTGTGCACTTCAATCTCTGATCCAACTCCCAAGGAGTCTCACCTGGTAGCATTGTGATCTCTTTGAATCCAATGATTGATTATGCCTCTGACTTCGGCCTGCTAAATTCTCTATTCAGCGCAATTTGGATATCTGCAATCACTTCATTCGGATTGTCATTAAAATGCTTAATATACCAGGTCAGCGCGCGATCCTGCAGAGTGCTGACCAACGTAACTTTATCTATGTTATCATCTGTAACTCCCTGCACTTTCCATACAGCCCTTATCACGAACCAAAACTGGTCCGGATCTTTGTTTCCTACTCCCTTGAACACCGGCAACTTTATCTCGCTTGCCATATTCACTCGCGGTGGCGGCGGAGGTGGTACAGGCGAAGATGGGGGTGAAGGTGGTGAAGTTGGTGGTGGTGTGGGTGGGGGTGGTATGCGTGAAATCCTCTGCCTTATCAAATTGATCGCACTTCTTGGTGAGATCTTCGTGAGCTCTTCCTCATCCCCTCATGGAGGTGAAATCAAGGGGCTAGTTTCTAGTTTTGCACTACCTTCGTTTCTGTAAATTCTACCACTTCTTGTAGCCCCGAACATCAATGTATTTGCATAATCCTCTTTTCACACAGTAGCATTTAATCCAAGTGTTTAGAGACTTAACGTAATTACCTCGCAGTCCTTTGAGAAAGCGTCACTCTGCCTCGCTATAGCTTACTGAAGTATCTACCACGAACTCAGTAATGAATCCTCCTATAATCCAATCGAGCCAATGATCAATAGTGCACGCAATCTTATCCTCCGATGCTTCCAACCTATGCACCAACTCTGGGGTCCACACAATAGGACTGTCGAGCTTGCACCTTCCTTGGCTATCTGCTAGCTTCGTGATCCACTCGTACAGCTCAGTAGGGAAAGATGTGAAGAAAATTTCGTGGATATCTATGTACAGGTAGCAATCTAACCACTCTTCTTTTGATAGTCTTGGATTCTTGTTCTACCATGCCGCAAATCCGTGACTTCTTCTGTCCAACCAACCTTCAATTTCTTTCTTAGTTGGATTCCAATGACACGACATTAGACATCTCTATGCAGATTCTGGTCCCGACAACAGAACCATTTGTTGGCTTGATGGGGCCTGACCCAGGTTCGAAGTTATTTAGCCAAACAAATCCATGTACTACTGGCCCTTTCGACAACAGTCCACAGACCGCGGACTAAGGTCTCACCCGAAGCAGTATGAGGGGATGTTGGAACCAAGTTTCCACACCCTTGAGATGTATGAGGGGTCGATTTAGTCCAACTATGAATACCTTTGCACAGGTCACTTCGCGCACTTTCTTGACCTGCGAGACCTTTGCACCCTGTTATAGTCGACTTCGCGTAGCCCTAACAAGGGGCTGAGGAGCTTCGTGCTGCTAACGTAGCAATCTGTGCTATTTCCCTAAGTCACACCGTGGATCTTACTTATCTTCTTATAACAATTAGTTATCTCCACGTAAATAGATACCTTATATTATATTCATTTAGCACATTCATATAAGTTCATGCAACAAATAAATAGTAAACTTTTAATTCATACCCAATATACTTCAGTGCATAAAACTGGAAAAGATACACAAAAATATTGTAAAACTTCTCTTTATTAATGCTTCAATCGGTTACAGACTCAACCTGCCCTGCGCACTCAGCTACAGGGGTCCGTGCACTCAGCTCCAGACTACTAGGCCTCTACGCACTCAGTTGCAGAGCCTTCTCCTACTCTACTACCCAAAGACTTGACTTTACACTTAAACTCAATGCTTCATCATCAGATCTTACATCGATTCATTTCTTCTATCCTCCTCTCTTTACACTTAGAGCCTCACTCTATTTATACAGTCCCATGGTCGCAAACCATGGGTAGAACTCTCAAGCCGACACTACATTTACAAAAGTAAGGGCGGACAACCCTATGACTCAATTACAACTTTGCGCTCCACGCCCACAAATCACGGAGTCTTTACATTGGAATTAGTCAAAATTTGGGCTTTAAGCCCCAAAAATTGCCTTGGGGGGATCCCATGCCCAACAAACATCAAACACACATAGGTCAGCCATATGTCCTCTGAAGCATACACCATTAGATGCTTCATCTCTCTTTATCAACCAAACTAGCAATGTCAACCAAACCAAGCATGCTTCTAAAATGCTCAAACTTTTGATTCGGAAGAGACGTTGTCAACACATCAGTTACATGTTCATCTGTTGGAATATTATGTAGCTTTACAACCCCATATTGTACCAAAATTCTAATATAGTGGTACTTGTCGTTGATATATTTCATCCTTGCAGGGAATATGGGGTCTTCAGACATCTTGATGTTGCTTTGATTATCACAGTTTATTATAGTAGGATCCAAAGGCTTTCCAAACAAATCTAACAAGAGTTTTCTTAACCAATCAACTTCCTTTCCTACTTCACATGCAGCAACGTATTCAACTTCGGCACTACTTAATGCAATGAGATCTTGTTTTCTACTCATCCATGAGATCATTACAACTGCTAAACTAAAACATCCACCGATAATTCATATGCCATCAGTCTCACTGCCAACCCAATCTAAATCTGTGAGACCTGTCAACTTAACTCCTTTCCATAATATTTTAGGCAGTAATGTATAGTGCCACGGATATATCTAAGAATATGCTTAGAAGCTATCCAATGGTCATGACGAGGCTCCAACTGAAATTGACTAAGAATATACAGAAAAACATATAGCAGTTCTTGTATTTACAAGATACATTAGAGATCCCACCAACTTATGATAGTTGGTAGGATTGATGAGACTAGAGTTAGAGCTTCTAAGCCTCTTGAGATTAGTGATCATGGGAGTAGTCATAGGCTTGGAATCCATCATTCCAAATTTCTGTAAAATCTTGATTATGTATTTACCTTGACCCAGATATATTCCTCTAGTTTTCTGCCAAACTTCCAAACCCAAGTAATAGTGCATAAGTCCTATATCCTTCATTTTGAATTCATTTGCCAACATATTCTTGAATTCTTGTATTCTATGATCCATGCCTATACTAAGAAAATTATCTACATAAAGTAGTGTAATGACTGGTTCATTGTTTACTACCTTAACGTAGAGATTTGGATCTATAGAACTTTTGACAAACCCAATTCTTAAGATATGCATCCATCCTTGCATACCATGACCTAGGAGCTTGCCTTAGACCATATAGGGCTTTCTTGAGTCTAAAAACATGTGTGTCCTTGTTATTTATTTCAAAACCTTTCAGTTGTTCAATGTATACTTCTTCATCGATAGTCCCATTCAGAAAAGTTGTTTTTACATCCATTAACGAATATTCCATCCCATTGTAGCAACCAGCGAAACCAAATATCTTATAGTATTATACCTAGTAGTAGACACAAAGGTTTCTTCATATTCTATACCTTCCTTTTGATAGAAACCCCTTGCAACAAATATAGCTTTGTATTTATCTATACTTCCATCAATCACATGTTTGATTTTGTAAAACTATTTTGAAGTGGCAATTGATTTATCCTTTATCATAGGAACGATTTCCCATACTCCATTTTTCATGATGGATTAATATTCTTCCTGCATTTCCTTCGTCCATTCTTCTTGATGAGAAACTTCTTCAAAATTAGTTGGTTCATCTTCTATCAATTTTGTTATGTATGTTGCATATCATGAATATCTTTTTGGTCTTTTTCTTTCTCTAAAAGTACCTTTAGCAGCTCCATGACCTTTGACATCTTCAAGAGTACCTTTCAACCAATTTGGCCTCTTCCTTGTTTCGGGTATGATCATAGGTTGAATCAATTCACTTGGTCCTTCATATTATTCTTATTGGTTAGGAATTGTCTCATCTTGATGTTTTTCTTCTTCAAATAGTGGTGTATCTTCGTCATCAGAATCATTTGGAATATCCTAGGATCACTTGTAGGCATGATTCTCATCGAATATAACATTCTTGCTTAATTAAATTTGTTGTCCTTCCTTAATGTATACTATATATGCCTTTGAATAAATATTGTAGCTAACAAAGATCCCTTTGATGCTTGTAGAATCTAGCTTCTTTCGCTTGTCCTTTGGAACATGGATGGATGCGGGACACCCAAAGATTCGAAGATGGTACACCCATGGCTTCTTTCCTGTGAACGCTGCTTCAGGTGTCATATTCTCAAGAATTCCATGAGGACTTCTATTTTGTATATATATTGTTGCCAATATTGCTTCATCCCATAGAAACTTTGGAAGATCTTGATCAAATATCATAGTTCGTATGTATTCTTCAATTGTTCTATTTTTCCTTTCTGCAACTCCATTTTGTTCAAGATTGTAGGGAATAATGAGCTCCCTATTAATATTTGCTTCTTTACAACATGCAACCAATTCTTTTGAAGTGTATTCCACACCATTGTCGGATCTTAAGATTTTTATTTTTTTTTCGGTTAAGGTTTCCACTTCAGATCTAAACTCCTGGAATTTTTCAAATACTTCATCCTTTGACTTGAGAAGGTAGAGCCATGTCTTTCTTGAGTGATAATCAATGAAGGTCACATAATAAAGAAGGCCTCCAAGTGATTTTTTAGACATAGGTCCACACACATCGAAATGAATGAGGTCTAATATTTCTTTAGACCTTGTATCACTACTAGTGAAAGGCTTCCTTGTATTCTTTCCCAAAACATATCCCTTACATACTCCTTCACGGTTTTCCTTGATGTTAGGGATGACATTTACCATTTGATTTAGAGAGGGAATGATATTGTAGTGTATATGCCCATATATTATATGCCATAGTTCGATGGTATTGATTTCCATGTGAACTAGGGCTTGAGGAGATGGTGATATAACCCTATATAGTCTTCCTTCACGAACTCCAATAAATTTTGCCTTTTCAATGCTTGAATCCTTTCCCCAAACCAAGGCTTTACCATGTACAAAATAAACCCTGTATCCTTTATCTTCTAAACAAGAAATTGAAAGTAAATTATTTTTCAAACCTAGAACATAGAGTATGATTGTTGAGATGTAGCTTTGCTCCATTTTCCAGCTTCAAATATGTAGATCCAACGCCATTGACTACATAATTGTTATTGTCTCCTAACTCCACTACATGAGATGATTATTCCTTTGATGGAAGTATGAATTTGTCCTCTTTCTCCTGTCACATGTCTTGATGCTCCACTATCAATTGTTGGCATTATGATACGAGTGTTGTCGTTGATGGCAACTCACTCACAGGTCAGTTCAGATTGATAAAGGGCAACTCACATTGTAATAGGTCAATTCAGAGGTAACAGGGCATTGGTACTGAAGAACAGGAAGTTGGAACAAAGGTATACTGATCAGAATCAAGAAGTTGAAGGAAAAGGATGTTGCAAGGTAGTTTAAGCTATATACGTAGGTTCACCTTGTCAAAACAGCATATACACGCGGGTTCACAGAACAAAAATAGTTTATATGTATGCACGCACTTTCACAAGAGGAAAAGCGCGTATGGGTTGGAAAATCAAGGAAATACAAGATTAAAGAATACCAAGGGTCAATACCATGGTATTAGCCCACAATATTGAGTGGAGTAATGAATATTTGATCCCATCCAAGAATACCACAGGTTCTAAGTGTTGTTTTGGTCTGAGGTATTGAGAAAGGCCAAAAACTATAAGGAGAAGAAGATCAAAGGTCCATGTGTGCAAGTGAAATGGCTTCTCAGGAATACTTCTATCTGAAGTATATTTTATGTTGCAAGGGCTATGATTATGATATGATCTGAAATATTTGGTGCACCTTGAATTTAATGTTGGATCAGGATCATGAGACCTGAAATGACTTATCATTAAATGATCTGATATTGGTTGGGCTAGATCTGAGATATTACACATGTTTTATTCTTTAAATTTCATGATTTGGGTATGTCTGAAGTCTGGAATAGCATCGAAGTTGTAAGTTTGTATTTACAGATCTATACGCTGGTTCACCTTGGTAAAGGTGCGTATACACGCTAGTTCAAAGCTTCCAAGTAGCATATGAAAAAGAAAAAATCGTTATTCAGAAATGACTGATCTATCTAATCAGTGTTGCTGGTTTACTACTATCTGTCAATGATGTCTTCTTAGATCTGAAAGTAGAACTAAATGCATAAGGAGATTGAGTCTGATTGATTGATTGATTAAGTGAGAAGGGTGATCTTTGCTGCTGATTGTCTAGATCTCTATAATTTGATAGTAGATATTTAGAATATTACTGGTTGGTACAGATTTGATTCATAAGTTTTTATGATTCAGTAGTTTTGGAGGTATACGCAGGTTTGGTTAAAGGAAGTAGCATATACATGCAGTTTGGGTTCATTAAAGTAGCGTATGAATTCTAATGAATGATTTTTAAGGTTGCAGCTGGTTTTGAATGATGATACAGTTTTCTGGGTTCAGCACAGTGTTCTGGTGACATTGATCTGACTATTTAGATTGACTTATTATTGGTTGATGCAGTTATTATTATAGAGTTTGAGATTCAAAGTTTCTGATGGGTTCAATATGAAAATTTGATGAAATGAGGCCTTTATATTGTGTTGTTGTGTACCAGGAGAATCCAGTCTGAAGATTTATGAAACATGGTCCCTGGAGGAAGAGAGAAGGCCATATCCTTTTGTAGGCTGACGCATATATACTAGTAAACATATTGGCTAGTATAAGAGCTAGGGCGTTGTAGCTCCCTTCTAGTAGAAGCTGGAGAACTAGAGAAGGTTGTAGCCTTCTGCATGTGGGTGCCTGTGTAGTGGTATGAGTCTGCACCAATACTAGATTATAATATATATATATATATATATATATGACAGAGATGACAGCAGCAGATGGTTTTTCTCCTGCATTGGGTTTCCACCTTAAATCTTGGTGTTCATGTGTGTTTCTTATGTGTGATGGTTTATTATGTTATTACTGAACATAGTTACTGTATAATAAAGTACTGATGCAATGATTAAAGATCAACACGTGATGAATTATCTAAATCATAAGTTCTATGGGTATACGTTGGTTTCCTTAATCACAGTTGTGTACACACGCAAGTTCATTTCACTGAAGTAGCGTATATAAATATGATTGTGAAATGAAAATTTATTGAATTGTAAATATTGATTCACCTCCGCCCCCACCCCCCAGTATTATTTCCAACAACTGGTGTCAGAGTAGTTCCTTAAGAAGAAGCTTGATCGCTTGAAGGGAGATCTCTCAAGATGAACAATCACGAAGGCATGGTATCTATTAGACCACCAATCTTCAATGGAAACAACTTAGTATATTGGAAGATAAGAACCAGAGCCTATCTTCAGTCGCTTGGAGCTGATATTTGGGAAATTGTGGAAGGAGGATACCAATTTCCAACAGCAATAACTACAAATACAATAGGTAAGAAGTTATACAAAACCAATGCCAAAGCAGTCAATACTTTATTGGGAAGTCTTACAGAATCAGAATTCGTCAAAGTCATGCAGCTCAAGACAGCCAAAGAGATATGGGACAAAATCATTCAGAGCTACGAAGGAGAATCCCAAGTAAAACATGCTAAGCTCCAAACTCTCATAATACAATATCAAACTCTCAAAATGCATAGTGATGAGATTGTATATTGTATGATGAATTTGGGTGAAGAAATAAAGGAGGCTACTTTAGTAGAGAAAATCTTGAGATCTTTGTCATCTAAATTTGAGTCAAAAGTATCTGCCATAAAAGAAAAGCAAGATCTTCAATCTATTACTATTGTTCAACTTCATGGAATTTTAACTACCTTTGAAATGAGGAAAGGAGGTCCATCAGATATTAGGGAAGCCGCTTTCAAAGCTTCAGCAAAGGGAAAAGAAAAGGAAGATCTCAATGAATCAAGATATATTTCAGAAGAAGAAGATGAGGTAAACTTTGTCAAGAAGCTTCAACGGGGTTCCGGAAGATTCAAAGGTAAGCTACCATTCAAATTATTTGCTTGTGGTAGAGTTGGTCATTATGCTGCAAAATGTCCTCATAAAGATAATCATGAAAAAGGAAAGGAGTTTGCAAAAGGAAATAGGAAACAGGTTGTTAATAGAAGAAGTTACTATACTCATGAAGATAGTGATGGATTATCTAATAGTGATGAAGATGAAACTAAACAAGATTATAAACTACTCATGGCTTATGACAATGATGATTTTTTGGATGCCTTAGAAGAGGAAGACTTTCTTGAAGAAATCACTAAACTCAAAATCTGTTTGGAAGAAAAGAATATGATCATAGACACTTTGACACAACAACTCACTGAAAGAGAAAAACACAATGAAAAACTAGAATTTGAAGTTGTGGGTCTAAGAGAAGAACTTGAGAAGACAAAATCTCTTAATCATAGATTTGCTAAAGGATCAGAAAATTTAAATGAAATCTACAAGGTTCAACGTTCTCCTCTTATAAAGACTGGTCTTGGATATACTAAAGAATCATCCCAATCACAAAAGTTGTCAAACACTACTGGAAGCTATCTTGATGTAGCAAAGACCAGTGAACAGTATGTCAATCGTCAACAAAAACCTAAAAGTACTCATAAGTTAAATCATGCTCAATTTACTCCAAGGATGAACATCAATAGAAGCATCAACCAAAAGGTAAACAATACCAAAAGATTCTATGATCACAAAAACTTCTTTCATGGACAATGCTTTTCATGCCATAACTTTGGGCATAAGGCTTCTCAATGTGTTGCTTACAAAACTATCATAACTAGAGAAGCACGAAATCAAAGGAATGTAACAGGAATCAAGAAAAGTTCTTACAATAACTTGTCTCCTCTTGAAGTTGAAACTAAATCTTCGTTTTGCAATAACTTTGGTCATGAAGAATCTGAATGTAGGAGAAAATTTTGGCCAACAATTCAAAAGGAGAAAACATCATCAAATTCCAAGGTATGGAGAAAGAAGGAATTTCAATCAGAAAGATGTGGCATAGCTCTGTTTACAGCAGGACAAGAAAATCAGTGGTACATTGACAACAGATGCTCTAAACACATGACAGGTGATAAAGATAAACTTCATTCATATAATGCTTTAGAAAAGGAAAAGAATGTCTCCTTTGGAAATGACACACCAATTGTCATTAAAGGTAAAGGTTATGTCTATTTGAAAGAAAAGGTTAAAGCTAGAAATGTCATTTATGTTGATGGTTTAAAACATAACTTGTTGAGTGTAAGTCAAATGTGTGATCAAGGAAATGAAGTTGTGTTTCGATCAAATGAATGTGTGGTTCATGAGCTTGATATAGGAAAGACTGTAATCAAAGGTACAAGAACTCCAAGCAATCTAGATATACTAAAAGGAGGACAAAAACAATGTTATCTAAGCAAAATAGATGAAAACTAGTTATGGCACAGAAGATTGGGGCATCTAAGCTTTCCTCAAATAAGAAAAGTATGTAGGCTCAAGGCAGTTCGTGATCTTCTAGATATATCAACATTCTAGAAAATACCATTTGCAAACCATGTCAAATCGGTAAGCAAACCAGATTTCATTTCAATGAGAAAGAAGGATCAGCAAATAAGCCTCTTGAACTCATCCATACTGATTTGTGTGGGCCAACAAGGAAAAAGTCACCCCGCGGAGAAGAATACTTCATTTTATACATTGATGATTTTCTAGAATGTGTTGGACTAGTTTACTAAAGCATAAATATGAAGCATTTGAAAAGTTTAAAGCCTTCAAAGCTTTAGTAAAAAATGAATCAGATCGAAAAATCAAGTGTCTCAAATCTGATCGAGGGGGAGAATTCATATCAGATGAATTTTTTGATTTTTGTGAACACCATGGAATAAAAAAAGCAGTTCTCTGTTGCCAAAACTCCTCAAAAAAAGGGCGTCATGGAAAGAATGAACATAACAGTTCAATAAATGGCTCAAGCTATGCTTGATGAATCTGGAACTCCTGCCACCTTCTGGGGTGAAGCTGCATTTACTGTCGTGACTATTCTCAACAAAGCTAATGTTTGGGTAAATAGTGATCAAACTCCATATGAACTTTGGTATGGTAAGCCTCCTACTGTAAAACACTTTAGAGTTTTTGGAAGCAAATGTTTCATCAAAAAGACTGATGAAAAAATTAGTAAGTTTGAACCCAGAGAAGACGAAGGAATTCTCCTTGGTTATTCATCTAGAAGTAAAGGATACAAATGTTATAATAGGAGACTTCGGAAATTTGTTGAATGCATTGATGTAGTAATTGATGAAGCATGCAGAAATCCGAAACAAATGAAATCAACAAAGGAAGATGATAATGAGGAAGACAGTGAATTCTTTCTCGTATCAAATCAAAATGATATAGAGGAAGAAACCAATGAAGCATTAGAAGAAGATACAACTGACAGGGAAAATACTCCATCTAGGTATGTTCAAAAGAATCATCCATAATCTCAAATTATAGGAGAAAAAGGGTCTGGAGTACAGACAAGAAGAACACTTACAAGAACTTCCAGTTATCTAGCATTATTATCCTCCATAGAACCATAGAATGTTAATGAAGCTAGCAAAGATGAATTTGGGTTAAGGCCATGGATGAAAAACTTGACCAAATTGAAAAGAATGATACTTGGGAATTAGTTCTTAGACCTCATGATAAAAATGTTATAGTAACAAAATGGATATTTAAGAATAAGTTGAATGAAAATGGAGAGGTTATTAGAAACAAAACAAGACTTGTTTGTAAAGGGTATGCTCAACAAGAAGGTATAGAATTTGAAGAAACTTATGCACCTATTTCCAGACTTGAAGCCATAAGAATGTTTCTTGCTCTTTCAAGTTTTCGAAAATTCAAATTATATCAAATGGATTTAAAATCAACTTTTCTTAATGGAGATTTAGAAGAAGAAGTTTATATTGAACAACCAGAAGAATTCATTCTAGGAAATGATGAAAAACTTGTATGCAATCTCAAAAAGGCTCTATATGGTCTGAAACAAGCTCCAAGGGCCTGGTATTATCATCTTGACAAATATCTACAACAACAAGGTTTCACAAAAGGATTTATAGACAACAACTTATACACAAAGATTGAGAATGATAAACAAATAATTATTGTTGTTCATGTTGATGATATCATCTTTGGTAGCAATGAAGAATCTATGAGTCAGAACTTTTCTTCGGTTATGTAGCAATAATTTGAAATGTCTTTACTTGGTGAACTTACTAATTTTCTTGGTCTACAAGTACAGCAAACAAAAGATGGTATTTTTCTTTCACAAACTAAATATCTCAAGCAGATTCTAAAGAAGTACGGAATGGAAGATTCTAAACCAATATGTACTCCAATGGTAACAAGATGCAGTCTCAGTTCTAACAATGAATCACCTATAGTGAATCAACCAGTATACAGATCTATGATTGGAAGTCTGCTTTATCTAACAGGTACCAGACCTTCATGCATGCATTAGGAATTTTTGGAAGGTTCCAAGCAAATCCAAAGGAATCACATCTTCAGGCTATAAAAATAATATTCAAATATCTTCAAGGAACCCAAAACTTTGGTCTATGGTATCCTAAAGATACAGATATTACTCTTCATGCATATACAGATGCAGATGATGATCGAAAAAGCACTAGTGGAGGTGCATTCTATATGGGATCACATTTAGTACCTTGGTTCAGCAAGAAACAAAGTTTGATTGCCTTATCTACAGCTGAAGCGGACTATGTGGTTGTTGCATCTTGCTGCACATAACTACTCTGGATGATGCAAACATTGCAAGACATTCAAATCACATGTTCTCCACCCATCTCCATTCTATGTGATAATACAAGTGTCATCAGTATTTTGAAAAATCCAGTCATGCACTCCAAGACCAAGCACATACCCATTAAGTACCATTTTCTATGAGAATAAGTGCTTGAACAAAAGGTTAAATTGGAGTATGTTCCCTCCAAAGAATAGGTTGTTGATATATTTACCAAACTGCTTCCCAGAGAAACATTTGAATATCTCAGACAAAAGCTGGGAGTATTTTTTGCATCATCCTGCTATTAAATCCAGTTTTCAAAGGTTATTATACACGAGTTTCATGAAGGATAGTCGCATATATACGTGAGTTTCTGTGGTTGCAAGAGCGTATATGTTTTTCTGATAGAAAAACAGTGGGTCAGACTCTGACATGGGTGCTCAGTCTGATATTGATGATTACAGTTTGCTGATATGCTTTGTTCATTGATTTTTATCTGACTGATGAAGATGCCTTGATGAATGATTTGTTGACAATGCACAGGTAGCACAGGTTCAGGGGGAGCATTAGCCTTCACAAACATTCTGCATTGTTGGCATTATGGTTGTTGATTTTAGCTATGGTTTCAAATATTCATTTTTGCATAGGTCATGTAAAGATCTAGGGTGTAATATGTCTCCTTTTGTCATAGTCTATTTTTGAATGAGTCCTATTGGACATATGATGTAATTTGTATCCCCACTATGCATGGGAAGGATGATGTAATAATTGCTATATTTCAGTCATGTATAAAAAATTGGTATATCCCCACTTGGTTGGGTGGATGAGTCAAATTTGGTGTATCCCCACTTGGTTGGGTGGATGAGTAAAATTTGGTGTATCCCCACTTGGTTGGGTGATCGACGTATGTATGAGTCATTGGTGATAAGAAAGTTATACTCGCATGGTTGAGTTATAAAGTCATGTTATTCTTTTGAAAAATATCTTTGCGGACTATGTATGTACTCAGGGGGAGCAT
The DNA here is from genome assembly GCA_031772625.1 of Pinus tabuliformis. Classification (NCBI taxonomy): domain Eukaryota; kingdom Viridiplantae; phylum Streptophyta; class Pinopsida; order Pinales; family Pinaceae; genus Pinus; species Pinus tabuliformis. Next base: position 1,038,956,998 of record CM062813.1, on the reverse strand, counting down.
GGACAGCATATTGTATCTCAAAAGGGGAGAATATCTTGGTCCGCCCTTTTGTCCTTGATGTCAAAGGGAGAGAGTATTTTGGTGTTGCTTGATATCTCTAACAGGTTCAACAGCTTGAAGTAATCAACACCAATATGGTTTCCATCAAGTCCAAAGGGGGAGATTGTTGGCATTATGATACAAGTGTTGTCCTCGATGGAAGATCACTCACAGTTGAGTTCAGATTTGATAAAGGGAAACTCACATTGTAACAAGTCAATTCAGAGGTAACAGGGCATTGGTACAGAAGAATAGGAAGTTGGAACAAAGGTCTACTGATCAGAATCAAGAAGTTGAAGGAAAAGGATGTTGTAAGGTAGTTTAAGTTGTATACGCATGTTCACCTTGTCAAAGCAGCGTATACATGCAGGTTCACATAAAAAAAAGTGTGTATATGTATGCACGCACTTTCACAAGAGGAAAAGCGCATATGGGTTGGAAATCTTACTATATAGACATTAACAATCATATTAGTCATTTCACATGTAATCCATTAGAATAATAGTAAAAGAAAGTCTTAAAGAATTAACATAATAAATGAGGAAAATTAATAATTAAACTAAGGATCATCATATTAAATAAACCAAATAAATAAATAATATTTCATATTCTCAAACCCTAATCTTAGATCACTAAAACAAGATTAAAAATTTAAAAAAAAAATGTAGAGAATCAATCCTAAGGTGTTTATTTAATACCAACAAAATAATTATAAAACCAAATTAGATAAACATAATTCATCCATAAACTAAAACTCATTAATCTACATTCTAATTAGATATTTTCATAATTTTAAAATAATTTTTATTATTATACATTTAAATCCATTAAATAAATATGATAATGTTATAATTAAATACATTAATTAGGTCAAACGTTAAATTAAAAATCAATATACCAAATAATTTAAACATTAATCATTCTCTAAACTAATCAAACCCCAATCTTCATAGAAAAATCAAATTAATTCCAAATTAAATCACTTATTAAACAAATAATAAATATAAAATAAATAAGGCCGACTTAATCTTTTCTCATTGTTCCTTTCCAAAATCTATATACATACATAAGTTTTAGCTCTACAATACATCATTAATCTTCTCTTACACTATTAGTGTATCCCCTAAAGATGGACTCACTTGGAAGTCCAAAACATAGGGTTAATTAAAACTCCATTAACAGGTTATTCCTCCCTTATCTAAAAATCTTCTCCCCACCTGTATGGATTCATTATTTAAAAAAATCAAGGAAATACAAGATTAAAGAATACCAAGGGTCAATACCATGGTATTAGCCCACAATATTTAGCGAAGTAACAACTATTTGATCCCGTCCAAGAATACCATAGGTTCTAAGTGTTGTTTTGGTCTGAGGTATCGAGAAGTGCCAAAAACTATATAAGGAGGAGAAGATAAAAGGTCCATGTGTGCAAGTGAAAGGGTTTCTCAGGAATACTTCTATCTGAATTATATTTTATGTTGCAGGGGCTATGATTATGATATAATCTGAAATATTTTTTGCACCTTGAATTCAATGTTAGATCAAGATCATGAGACCTGAAATGACTTATCATTGAATGATCTGATATTGGTTGGGCTAGATCTGATTGCTTACACATGTTTTATTCTTTAAATGTCATGATCTGGGTATGTCTAAAGTCTGGAATAGTAGCAAAGTTGTAAGTTTGTATTTATAGATCTATACGTTGGTTCACCTTGGTAAAGACGCGTATACATACTGGTTCGAAGCTTCCAAGTAGCGTATGAAAAAGAAAAGCCTGCTATTCAGAAATGACTGGTCTATTTCATCAGTGTTGTTGGTTTATTGTTGTTTTTCAATGGTGTCTTCTTAGATCTGAAAGTATAATTGAATGCATAAGGAGATTGAGTCTAATTGATTGATTGATTAAGTGAGAAGAGTGATCTTTGTTGTTGACTGTCTAGATCTCTGTAATTTGACAGTAGATGTTCAAAATATTACTGGTTGGTACAGATTTCATCCATGCATTGTCATCATTAAGAGTACATGTAAGTGCACCCAAGAATCCTTCACTTTTGACCTTCTTAGATAGGTTGTATAAGATCCTTCCAATCCCTCTTCCTGCAATTCTTATGATATTGAATCCCATCTTCAAGTAACTTGTCATAGAGAGAGTATCCTCTATTCTTAAGCCAACAAAGTGATCTCCAATCTTCTTTGACCTTATCTCTAATACCATGTTGATAAATCAATGCTAGTAGTAATTAGGGTTTGATTCCTCTTCTTTGATAATTACTTGTGAATTATGTTTGCTTCTTTTACTTCTTTATTATATTATGTTTCATCAAGAAATTACCAATTTATGTGTATATGAAGATCACAAGAACAAGAGACACAAGATGTAGGAGGACAGTCAGGGCAAAACCCCTATAAGGGGAAAACCCAGACAGAACTCTTCCTTCAGTAGATTCAAAGACAAGATGAGATAGTTCAAGACTCTTTTGACCTAGACACAAATTTCCCCCAAGTACCAAGTAAACCCTTCCTTCTTCTTCAAGTGATGTTCTTCGAGTAGCAACTTCAACCTAGCAGCAGCAAAATTTCAGCCTTCCCAGCAACAAAACTTTGACCTATAGTAGAATTCATAATTTTAGCCCCATCAATAGCCTAGTAGATTCGCACATGTGAGAGAAAGATAGCCCAAAACTTTGATTTTGTATTCTCTTTCAATCTTCTTTCTTCTCTTGAATTTCACACCTTTTTCTGCCTCTATTTCGTGTGTATCGAACTTGTTGAGTGAGCAATCAAATGGATCAATATGCTTATCTATATAGCCTCTTCTAGGGGTCAAATTTCCCTAATGTAGGTCGACTTCATCTTCATAGCGCCAACATGGTGTGGAGTAAAATGACCTATTTTACACAAAAATAATTATTTTTACATTATACAAAAGCCTAAGAAGGGTCTAATAAAATTTACAATGACTCTATTGACTCAACATAAAACCTAGAAGCCTACAATGGAAGCTTTGACCTATAAACATGATGACCCAAGCATGAAACTCATTCTTTAATAAGTTATTATAAAATTTATTTTGACAAATAAATTACATTATACAATTAGGAAGATCAAACCTAACATTTGGGTAATTTTGAGGTTTAAAATGGGCCTCCTAAGGAAATTATAAAATAATAGTGGAAATAATAACATTAGATTAGATTACATCATCAAATTTTAGAGAGAAAAAAATAAATAAATAAATAATAAAATTAAAAAAATAAATAAATCAAATCAAATCAAATAAATAAAAATCAAATCAAATCAAATAAAAAATAATAAAATCAAATAAAATTAACACGTATTTTCAACTTATCTCCCTATGGGTTTACTCAAATTTCGAGTGGAAACACTCGTTGGATGAAAAATTTGATTCCTCATATAAGGAGTACCCACGTTTCATACTTTCGATGGACCTTACTACACACAAAATGAGAAATATATGAAAAATGGGATTGCAATCACATTTTTTCATGTATTTCTCATTATTCGTGTAGCAGGGTCCATCAAAAGTATGCAACATGGGAACTCCTTGGATGAGGAATTAAATTTTGCATCCAACGAGTACTCCCGCTCGAAATTTGAGTAAAACGTTAGGGAGATAACTTGAAAATACGAGTTGAAAAAGTAGTTTTATTATTTTATTATTTTTTAATCCTTTTACTTTTTTACTCCAAAAATGGTGAATCATCCCCCATGGTTGACATCATCATCTTAAATCTGGTTGGTTCTTATAAAGTTTATTTTGGTTTTAAATTTTTCTTAGGAGGCCCATTTTAGACCTCAAAATTCACCTAATGTTACATTCTTCAACATGGATTTGGGTGAAGAAAGAGGAGGTGAAGGAGAAATTCTCTCTAGCCCTATGAGACCAAGAGAAAACCTAAACAAGGGCTAAGAAGAAGTTATAATATAATACTCCTATCATGACTCGGCAAATGAAGATGTGGAAGAAAAAAGAGGAAAATCTACGCTGTGGGAGTATCTTCTTTGTTTCTCTTCATTAAAAGAAGAGAATGGCCTCAAGTGAGGCCAACTAAACCAAATGCAGGGGTCAGAAGGAATTAGACAAAGAAATGCATCTAAACAATGGAGGTATGGTCAAGTCCCTATGTTGATTACAGTGATAAATTTGTCTATGTTGACTCATATCAACATTACATGAGAGAGGAAATTGCAGCCGACATAGTTCCAAGGGGAGTACACAACAACATTTTCTATTGTGAGAAGAAGAGGAACTACAATAGATGAGTGGACTGACAAAAGGCCCGAAGTAAAATCAGTTCCACAAGATCAAGCCCCAAGCATAAGAAAGAAGGCATACGCAAGAGATAAGAGAAAATAAGGGAGCATTGACTTAGGGGGAGATGCTTTGGTAGTAGTAGCAGGCAATAATCCTAAGCCTCGGGAAGAGGTGATTGCTTAAGAAAAGAAAGGTTTCATCTTGGATGACATACCCTTATTGCATTTAAGATTGTGAATTTGGTTATTCCTAGTAATCATGTGTTCATGAACATAATTGGTACGTGTTGTGCATGTTCCTTAGCTATCAATTGGTATCGCTATGTCAATTGGTGGCCTTTGATTCATGTGGAGTAACCTGTTCATGTAAATGGACATTTCTTGTTGACAATGAATCATGGAAGTTTGCCTGATACAGTATCGTATTTGTATCAATTTTTTAGTGCAATTGGTTTCATTAAGCAACAGTCTCTATTTTTAGAAGTATGTTCTTAGGGGGAGTAGTGTTGATTGTTAGGATGCTCAAGAGAAGTGAGAATTGTCTTAGAAGCAACAACAACAGTGGAAGAATAATCCAAAGTGCATCCCTATCAGATGGTATTTGCAGCAGTAATACCATATGCAGATTTAATTGGCATCAATTCATTTTTAATCAGTGTTATCACCCCAAGAAACTCTCCTAGGTTGTATCTCGAAGATGCTCGGGAACATTACAAACTCAGCAAAATGTTGGAAATGGATGAATGGAAGGAATGATGCTTGTCCAAGCCAGATAACCACTTATACTATGCTTAACTCCAGACATGGGTGAACACCCCCAGACTACAAGGCTTTAGACCACCAATTACTCATAGTTTGAGGATTAGGTGAACATGGAGAATACTGACCACACCAGCAGATGCACAAGACCATGTGATGGCTAGCTGCAACCAGTAAAGAGGTCTGCAAATCTATTTCCTATTGCACAAACAGGATGACAACTCTCTGGCACTAAGTAAACAGAAACCTGCATAACACATTCAATGATACATACTAGACTTCAACACAGAGGTGGGATGAAAGCCCCTCTAATTCTAAATATCAAGAGCACATGAATAAATGCATAACAGGCACAGCCTAGAACAGAGTAGAAATAGAAAGTGAGCAATTAACAACAAAAGAAGCTTGTATTAGCTGAAAATGAAGACCAGATGTTGCAAGTATCAAAGTAGTTACAGTCTCCAAAAGTTGAACCTTACATCAAAACTACAACCATCAACCCTGATTACATCTGTCTTCTGGGTATATATAGAGGTTGATTACAAAAAATGCTCTACTATTCTATGCGTGGAGGGTCATAATTGGCCACCAACCACTTTAACTATCTAATATGGGTCTCTGCTGCAAGCTGCTTGCTTTAATGAACGAATTCGATCTTTTCTGTTGTTTGGCGGTCCTTCTCTGAGCAGGTGGCGTGTAATATGAATGAAACTCCATAACTGATAAATGCGTTTATCTGCTCGAGGTTGTCCTTTTCGTTCTCGGTCATACTGCTCTTGAATGCAGTGGTTGAGGAGTTACTGCGCCGAGTACATGAATGCAGGCCACCTTCGTCCTTCGGGAGTCTGGAATGGCTATGGACGAGGACAGTGTGGACGAACTGAGGGGGAAGATCAGCCGTTGGATCGCGCAAATCAACGGCGGGAATTAGTCGGTGGAGGATATCGGGCGGAAGCGGGAGCGGGCGGTCGTGAGCCATTGGATCTGGATGCGGCGGATCCGATGGTCATCGAGCAGGAAAGATGCATGGGGGGTTAACGCGCGGGGAAGGCAGTTTCGGTGGCGGGCAGTATTCCCCGCACCGCTTTCGGAGGATGGCGGTAATCGTACGTGGGCGCGCGATACCATTCAACGCGTGACACGTGGCAGATGGGACGTGGCGAAAACCACGTTGATCACGAGTTAACGCGTGGTTAAGTTATGGCAGCGGGGGAAGCGATCGTCGTCCGATCGCGGTGGAGTTGATCGGACGGTGGAGGAAATAACAGGCAGATCGTTGATTGAATGCAGCAGGGGCCGTTAGATCAATGTACAGTGATCAACGGTTAGGATCAAAAGGTAGTGATCGACTGTGGGAGCGCGAGGCCACGTGAACATGGTTGTGCGGGGACTTAAGCTTCGCACTCAGGCTTGAAGAAACAGGGTTTATGTGGAATTTTGGAGGACAAACAGAGGTGGCAGGGGTAATGAGAGTATAAGGAAAATGAAGGAGAAGAAGGAAACAGACTGTTGTGAGCCCCTTTTCTGCATAAACACACGGACAAGCTTGTATTTGGTCCTCCAAATGTTGAAGCATGTAGCAGAGCTAACAATTAGTACAAAAGATGCATTGGAAGAGAGAGTGTTTCAGCCAACAGCCATAAGGTGTTCAAAATTGGATGATATTTCACAGAAGAGATAATATATGTTCAAGCGGAGCGTATCATAAATGTCAAATTCCTAGAGCAACAACAACAACTACAAGAAGAAACAATGATATGTATTGCTAATGCTTGGTGTTGCAGAGGTCCTTTCCCATAAGGGTGTAGCTAGGTTTAAATGGTAGACTTCAAGTGCCTCATCAAGGATATATCAACTCCTGAAGATAAGTCAATTAAATCAAAATGCACATTAGTAGCTTGACCCTCATTCATTAATTGAAAGAGGGAGAAGAAGTATCTTGTAGCCCTTTTCCATTTATGTCAAAGGAGGAGAGTAAGTTGTTGATGGCCCAAGCAGTGGAGAGAAATCCATTGGTGGCTCATGCAAAGAAATAAGTCTAAAATGTCATCCAATATGTTTATTGGATGTAAAATAATAATTGACCGTTAATGTTGAAAAATGACAAGGTGTTTCCATCAATGTCAAAGGGGGAGATTGTTGGATAGTTTCCTTTGTTAGGATGGTTGGTGGCATCCAATGTGTTGGCATTGATTCCAATCAAGCTATCAATGGTGGAAAATATGCTAGTATTGATGTGCGTGGCATGTGTAAAGATCAGGGGGAGTCCCATGGTTGTTGTATTCTTTGGTAGAGAACCATCATAGAAGCAGGATATGCAAATAAGCTATAAAATCTTATAGTTATGATGGATTGTTAGTCCCATGATTTGAAAGAATTTCTATTTCATGATATTAGCTCATATGCTTTTGGAAAAGGCATATTTGTGTAGGGTGTGGAGCCTGATTATCTTCTGTATTCAAAGGTCTCAGCTGGATGTATACCCCAAGAAGAATATACACCCCTCCATGCGAGGGGGTGCGGGGGGGTGTGGGGCGGACTTGTCCCCCCTGCGGGGTTCGGGGGGGCCGATCCCCCTCGGCTGGGGGGTCTGGGGACCAGCGGTCCCCCGGCGGGGGCTCGAGGGCAGTGCCCCCAAAGCTAAAAACAGATGTAAAATTGCCTTGTAAAATTCTACTAGCGGTCCCCCGGCGGGGGCTCGAGGGCAGTGCCCCCAAAGCTAAAAACAGATGTAAAATTGCCTTGTAAAATTCTAGTAATTTCTAGTCAATCTGGGCCGTTCATTAGGCGGATGATCTGACAGTAGAAGTTATATTTAATTTAGGGTTGTTTTTCCTAGAAGGCAACCCCTCACTATATATGAGGGAATTGTATTGCGTCTATCATATCTATATTCTAAGTGAGGAAGAGAGAGGAGATTGAGAGCGAAGAGGGTGTTACAGTGGATCTGTTGTAGGTTGTATCTCTTTAAAGTTTGCTGGATAATATAAAAGGAAGGATTGGTTGCTTCTCCTTGGATGTAGCCCAAACTGGGTGAACCACGTATATCTATGTCTCTCTTGTTTTATGCGTTTTTCTGTAATATATAATTTTCTAACAATATTTGGATGGTGCTTAGAAAGAGATTTCCAACGATATGCTGAAGTCCACAAATGGCCTCATAGAACATAAGTTATTGGCAGTCAAAGGTTGCAAAACAAATGATGCTTGGAAAGAGATTGGGCCAAATCTGGCATTAGTCGTGGCGGTCTCTAAAATGTGGCTGCAATTTTGACAGTCAAGTGGAGTTGGCAGAGCTTTTTAGTCGAGCAAGTGAAGGACTAGACGGATGTGGGCAAACAATGCAATAAGCGGAGCATGTTTTTATTGGCCAGCAATGGAGCCTATTACACAGCTTATCCCGGAAAAGAGTTCCCCATAGGTTTTAAAGGGTACACAAATGTTGAGCATTGGGATGGAGTAAGCCCAGGTTTGTGTGGACACTCCACACAACAGGGGATCAGGCACATTTTAATTTGGTCGAGTTTTAAATTGGGTGGCCCCCACTTGATAGCTAAGCCTGCGAAGGCTCATTCGAAAGAATTTTAAGAAACGTAAGAGGTGAGGCCTGAGATGATGTTAGGATGGGCAACATGGCATGAGGAGAGGTGTAGCTGGTGTAAAAAAGGTTGGAACTCTTATAAAAAATTAACAAAGGAATTCATTGAAAAACACAAAGCCTGGGATTCTTTCCCTCTCCTCCTTGGATGATGTGTGGCAGCATTCTACCGGTTCATGATGATGTCAGTATGACGTTGGTATAGAGGACACATGGCACACAGATTCAGTGTTTTCAAGTGGTCAGAGCACTACAAGGAAAAAAACCTTCTAGAAGAGGTTATAACGTAGGTTTTTAGTGTTATAAAATTGTTAAAAATTGTCAAAAAAACATCCGCTAAAACATTCGTTTGAGATAGCAGAGGTTTTAACAGAACTTCATCACAACTAAAAAAAATTGGGCAGGTGAAGGTTCTATCAAATGTTTTTTTCCGATGCAACTAATGGAACAGGTAGCACTGGTGTGCTAAATACATAAAAGCACTCGGGAGAATACATAACTAAAATCACTAAGGTGTTGAATACAAAGAATATCGATGCATAATATATATCGCATTGGTGATAAGAGATGCTTCTAAGGAATGACACCGAGGCATGCAAAAAATGATTGTTGTGTTGGTGATTTTTTTAAACTTGCAGCGTGATTGTGCATTGTTAGTATAAAGGCCCCAGTGCGTTAGTTATATAAAAGGACTGGTGCTATTAGTTTTCATAAAACTTCAGGCTGGAAATAATATTTTGTAGGATCGGGGAGTTAGTTATATGAAAGCATTGGTGCATTAAGAATTACAGGCAGATCATTGATTGAATGCAGCGGGGGCCGTTAGATCAATGTGCGGTGATCAACGGTTAGGATCAAAAGGTAGTGATGGACTGTGGGAGCGCGGGGCCACATGAACATGGTTGTGCGGGGACTTAAGCTTCGCGCTCAGGCTTGAAGAAACAGGGTTTATGCAGAATTTTGGAGGACAAACAGAGGTGGCGGGGGTAATGAGAGTATAAGGAAAATGAAGGAGAAGAAGGAAACAGACTGTTGTGAGCCCCTTTTCTGCATAAACACACGGACAAGCTTGTATTTGGTCCTCCAAATGTTGAAGCATGTAGCAGAGCTAACAATTAGTACAAAAGATGCATTGGAAGAGAGAGTGTTTCAGCCAGCAGCCATAAGGTGTTCAAAATTGGATGATCTTTCACAGAAGAGATAATATATGTTCAAGCGGAGCGTATCATAAATGTCAAATTCCTAGAGCAACAACAACAACTACAAGAAGACACAATGATATGTATTGCTAATGCTTGGTGTTGCAGAGGTCCTTTCCCATAAGGGTGTAGCTAGGTTTAAATGGTAGACTTCAAGTGCCTCATCAAGGATATATCAACTCCTGAAGATAAGTCAATTAAATCAAAATGCACATTAGTAGCTTGACCCTCATTCATTAATTGAAAGAGGGAGAAGAAGTATCTTGTAGCCCTTTTCCATTTATGTCAAAGGAGGAGAGTAAGTTGTTGATGGCCCAAGCAGTGGAGAGAAATCCATTGGTGGCTCATGCAAAGAAATAAGTCTAAAATGTCATCCAATATGTTTATTGGATGTAAAATAATAATTGACCGTTAATGTTGAGAAATGACAAGGTGTTTCCATCAATGTCAAAGGGGGAGATTGTTGGATAGTTTCCTTTGTTAGGATGGTTGGTGGCATCCAATGTGTTGGCATTGATTCCAATCAAGCTATCAATGGTGGAAAATATGCTAGTATTGATGTGCATGGCATGTGCAAAGATCAGGGGGAGTCCCATGGAAGTTGTATTCTTTGGTAGAGAACCATCATAGAAGCAGGATATGCAAATAAGCCATAAAATCTTATAGTTATGATGGATTGTTAGTCCCATGATTTGAAAGAATTTCTATTTCATGATATTAGCTCATATGCTTTTGGAAAAGGCATATTTGTGTAGGGTGTGGAGCCTGATTATCTTATGTATTCAAAGGTCTCAGCTGGATGTATACCCCAAGAAGAATATACACCCCTCCATGTGAGGGGGTGCGGGGGGGTGTGGGGCGGACTTGTCCCCCCTGCGGGGTTCGGGGGGCCGATCCCCCTCAGCTGGGGGGTCTGGGGACCAGCGGTCCCCCGGCGGGGGCTCGAGGGCAGTGCCCCCAAAGCTAAAAACAGATGTAAAATTGCCTTGTAAAAGTCTAGTAATTTCTAGTCAATCTGGGCCGTTCATTAGGCGGATGATCTGACAGTAGAAGTTATATTTAACTTAGGGTTGTTTTCCCTAGAAGGAAACCCCTCACTATATATGAGGGAATTGTATTGCGTCTATCATATCTATATTCTAAGTGAGGAAGAGAGAGGAGATTGAGAGCGAAGAGGGTGTTACAGCGGATCTGTTGTAGGTTGTATCTCTTTAAAGTTTGCTGGATAATATAAAAGGAAGGACTGGTTGCTTCTCCTTGGATGTAGCCCAAACTGGGTGAACCACGTATATCTGTGTCTCTCTTGTTTTATGTGTTTTTCTGTAATATATAATTTTCTAACAATATTTGGATGGTGCTTAGAAAGAGATTTCCAACGATATGCTGAAGTCCACAAATGGCCTCATAGAACATAAGTTATTGGCAGTCAAAGGTTGCAAAACAAATGATGCTTGGAAAGAGATTGGGCCAAATTTGGCATTAGTCGTGGCGGTCTCTAAAATTTGGCTGCAATTTTGACAGTCAAGTGGAGTTGGCAGAGCTTTTTAGTCGAGCAAGTGAAGGACTAGATGGATGTGGGCAAACAATGCAACAAGCGGAGCGTGTTTTTACTGGCCAACAATGGAGCCTATTACACAGCTTATCCCGGAAAAGAGTTCCCCATAGGTTTTAAAGGGTACACAAATGTTGAGCATTGGGATGGAGTAAGCCCAGGTTTGTGTGGACACTCCACACAACAGGGGATCAGGCACATTTTAATTTGGTCGAGTTTTAAATTGGGTGGCCCCCACTTGATAGCTAAGCCTGCGAAGGCTCATTCGAAAGAATTTTAAGAAACATAAGAGGTGAGGCCTGAGATGATGTTAGGATGGGCAACATGGCACGAGGAGAGGTGTAGCAGGTGTAAAAAGGGTTGGAACTCTTATAAAAAATTAACAAAGGAATTCATTGAAAAACACAAAGCCTGGGATTCTTTCACTCTCCTCCTTGGATGATGTGTGGCAGCATTCTACCGGCTCATGATGATGTCAATATGACGTTGGTATAGAGGACACATGGCACACAGATTCAGTGTTTTCAAGTGGTCAGAGCACTACAAGGAAAAAAACCTTCTAGAAGAGGTTATAACGTAGGTTTTTAGTGTTATAAAATTGTTAAAAATTGTCAAAAAAACATCCGCTAAAACATTCGTTTGAGATAGCGGAGGTTTTAACGGAACTTCATCACAACTAAAAAAAATTGGGCAGGTGAAGGTTCCATCAAATGTTTTTTTCCGATGCAACTAATGGAACAGGTAGCACTGGTGTGCTAAATACATAAAAGCACTTGGGAGAATACATAACTAAAATCACTAAGGTGTTGAATACAAAGAATATCGATGCATAATATATATCGCATTGGTGATAAGAGATGCTTCTAAGGAATGACACCGAGGCATGCAAAAAATGATTGTTGTGTTGGTGGTTTTTTTAAACTTGCAGCGTGATTGTGCATCGTTAGTATAAAGGCCCCAGTGCGTTAGTTATATAAAAGGATTGGTGCTATTAGTTTTCATAAAACTTCGGGCTGGAAATAATATTTTGTAGGATCAGGGAGTTAGTTATATGAAAGCATTGGTGCATTAAGAATTACAATGCACTAAGGCATTAATCTCAAATAGGACCAATCCTTGAAGTGATAAACGCATTGGTGCTCTCATTTTCTTAAAAGGCACTAGGCATGCAAAAAGATGTCGTCACGGTGCTTTTATATAACACTACACACCAGTGATTTTTTATGTTATAGGCACACCAATTTTTTGAATGGGATTTTCTCTTTTTTGGAAACACTGACCTGTGATAGTGCAATTATTGTAATTTTTTAAATCTGTTATTCATTGAAAAATCGACTATATCTTATAACAGTATTCATAAAAATTAAAATTTTATTAGTGCATTTGTATATGATGTTTCGATTAATTTGTTATATTATTAAATTTCACATCTCTTCATTATAATATTTAATCATCGACATATTTAATCAGTGGTGTAACATTTCACAATGACATTGGATAACACAATAGAAAAAATTAAAATGTATTTTATTATATATCAATAAGAGGCTCTTTTTCATACAAAATGGGATTGTTATTGGTAGCCTCTTGCCTTTCAATTGGGACACTTAGTCCATTACATTAAACAAAATGCTTGATTTTCACAGACAATTATTTCAAAAAATACAATAGGTTGCATTGATATCCAATTCGATCATCATTCTTTGTTGGAACTATTGTCACTTCTTGAGTTATTTCCATGACTTGGGTTATTTGGAGGAATGTTTTGTTGATTGCATCGATTGTTTTCGTCTTCTTGATCTTGTAGTTCCATCTGCAAACATAAAAATAAAGTGTAATGAGTGTATCTACATTGGTGAGATTAATAAAAATTGAAATAAGTAATATACATCAATGTAAATCGAATAGCAATGTACCATAACAAGAAGTGATTCATAAATTGTGCACATGGTTTCAAAACTTAGTCTCATGCCTTGTTGCCACAAGTCTTTTGTTGGCATAGTTTCATACTCTGTTTCCTGCGTTTTTTAAACCCCATTATAATTCATAGATTTAATATAAAGGATTTTTTTGTTCTATTAATTATAAACTCAAAGAAGTAAAACAACATAGATACTTGCAAATTCCACAATTAATTTTTGATATGCCAATATACTCACAACCCTTATTTAACCCAATGTCACCAACATATACTCACAACCCTTATTTAACCCAATGTCAATCAATTCTTCCGATGTCTCTTCTTTGTATATTATCACCTATTTGAGACATTCAAGCATGATTGTTGTAAAACATCTTAAAATATACAAAAATTAAACCTTGATTTGGTATAAGGAAATATTAACAATTACTCACAAACTTTGAAATCAACCCTTTTCTTCCTTGTCGTCTTGTTTTATGTGTTGAATGAGTTCCATCTTGTTTTCTTTTCTACAAGAAAATACTTGAAAATTAATATTTAATGTTAAATTTTTTTTTTATATGTACAAAGTCAATCATGATTACATGCATTTAAAGAATGTTGTTGTTGAGATGGCTCCTCTTGTGTTGCAATTATGTCCATTTATTTGACTATATACTTATACACTTTTTTGGACATTCCTATAGGCATGTTTCGCATATCAATGCGTTGATCATTTGGAATTTTCGTAATCTTCCTGAAAAAAAATAATAAACTATTTTTATAATGATATATGAAAACTAAATGTAACAAAATCGATATTAATATATTAATGGTTTGTAGTATTATATACATATAATTTTAGAAAATCATTTTATACAATTAGGAATATTACCTTTTGAATGATTCTTTTTTCTTATTGTATGTTTTTGTTATTACAAGTTTGACATGTCTCATTGACCATTGCTCTTGAAACGCTTCATGTAATTTAGATATAATTTGGTTCTTAGAATCATTGCATTGATTTTTGTATAATAAGTGTAAAGTACGTCTATAATTTCATTCCACTAGATCCCTCATAGTTCTTGAGAAAAAAAAAACCTTTCATTAACCTCCAATAGCACTCCAGATGAGCTAAGGACCAATTCATCCTCATTTACATGTTCTATAATTTTTCTTTTCTTAGAAGGACATTGATATTTTCCTTTGTTTTTGTTCGTCTAGAACATTAAACATATATGGATTAATAGATTGTTTGAAACATGTTATCTAATATTCTTAAATATATTATTAATGATAATTCAAAAAAAACACTCATATTGAATAGAATTTTTTCATTCACCTAATTCATCATTCTGCAATTTTTCTATCACGCTTTTACGCTCTTTTGTACTTAGATTAGAAATAGTATTATCGACCTTGTTCATTTCGCAGTTGTGCATGACACACACCAACCAATACATATTAGTTAAACTTGCATATAGGTCAAACATAATAATTTTGTAAATAATTTACAAAGAACTTTCCTTCTCTGCTTCTTTTATGTTCTATCATTGTGTCGATCAGTATTTTTGTTACTTGAGACCTTCTGAGGTATTTTTTATCAATATACAACCTGTAGCATTCAATTTAGAAGTCATTAAATATATTTTACAAACAAATAAAATAATATTTCCATCCAAAAATCTATTGTAACCGATGCATTTATCTAAATAAAGGCATCGTTGCATTAAACAATTAAACACACTGAGTGTTTAATTGTTCATCACCGTCATGGAAAATTAATTTTAAATTATTACGGTGTGATTTATAAGGATAAATGCATCGGTATGATTTAACAGTGCTATTTGGAAGAGGCGCATCGGTGCATTATATTACACAGGGAGAAACGATTAACAGACTAAACAAAATATAGAGTGTTCTAATATGTCAGTGTGGTGTATTACAAAGGGAGCACCAATGTGTTATAATACATAGTGCGCAATGTAGAACATATAGATGTCTATAAAAAAAATTGGTGACAGTCAATAGGGTTTGCATCTAATTCAGTAATTGATTCCCCTACTTTACATGTCAAACACCCTATATATAGTAAGTACACAAACCCATTAAATCTAAAATCCCTAAATTGAAAAACCTTAATTGTGAAGTGGTAGAGGAAGTTAAACCCTAAGGTGAAATTTTGCAGGAATAAGCAAGGCTTTAAGGTAAATATTGGATTTTTTTTGTTTTTTGTTTGAATTTTAATTGAATTTAAATAAGAAAACATATCGTAAAAAAAAAAAAATTACTAGTAAAATCTATATTAAATTTTTTATTATACACAATTTTTATTTTTATTTTCTGAATTGTGAATAAAACTAACAAAAATTGAAAAATATATTAAGAGTAAAATTTAAGATTTTTGCTATCTAGGGTTTTGAGTGAATCACCATACCTTTCAACTTCAGATCTTTCGACGAATCCAAAATATTTTGCAGCTCCAAAGTGCTCTCAATATGTCTCTCTTGCAAATGATCTCTTTTAATTAAACCCTAACATAAATTGTATTTGTTTTTATTATTACAATAAACAATAAAATTTAAAACATTTACTATGCAACTTTTTTTACTGAATCGGCATACCTTCCAACTTTTGATCTTCTGAATAGTTCTATTGCTCCAAAGTATTCTGCTCTTGCATAGTTCTCCTGGTATGTCTCTCTTGCAAATCACTCACTTTAAATTTTGGGGTAAAATAATGAAATGGTAAATAACTTTTTACTATTTAAAAGACTTTATGAAATTAGATTTTGAAAAATCAATTGTCGCTCATATTTTAATTTTAAAAAAGAAAAAAGAAAAAGCATTTTTTTTTCAATTTTGTTATAACATCATTCATCACTCTTGTAGACTTGTTGCTCTTTTAAGGCCCTGGGCAGTCCATTTTCTTATGCAAACTTGACTTTATACTAAAAAAAGTATCTCAAAATCCATACTCAACTCTGCCCATACTAAATCGCGTACATATACAGGTCCCATAACACTATACTTGTGTATACCTTTTAAAATATGAAAAAATAAAATAAAATGCTATTTTTCGAGCATGGTTTATGGGTTTTACCGAGAGCCCACCTACAAGAGCCCACATGTGAAGATAAGGAAAGAGAGATACCCCCTTTCATACTTGTTGGAAAACGCGCCCACGATTTTTCCTCCCCGCTTTTGATTACGAGTTAGTGACCTTAGTTGCCTTTCCTAGGGACCACATAGGTGACTACAAGGGGGAATGCCCGTGGTACCTGAGGTAGATGTTGCATCACTTTCATATTACTTTTGGAGGGTGCCATTGTGAAGCTTGGGTACTTGCACCGGAAAAGGTTGTTGTCTAGAGGTCAGTGTAACTACTTATGATACCTTCACTGGTAGGCTTGGGCCCTCATCATCCAAAACTACCTTCGGGGGGTCTTTATCTTCACTTTCTTGTATTTTGGTGTCCGATCCTAATCACTTGGAGAAAAAATACTTGGAAGTTTCTTTCTTACATATATCTTCGAGACTTTTTTAGAGAGTGATTTGTGCTCCTAGCTTTCCATAGGTGACTTGAATCTTTAATTGTTCTTTATACATAAAGGTGGATGATCGATCAGTTCGTCTGTCTAGAAGGCTTCATGGGCTTTCACGTGCGAGTGTCGAGCCTTCACCTAGAACGTGTAGGAGTAATTTTGCTAGTTCTTTTGAACCAGTGCCATCTAATGCAATAGAGATAGATCCTTCTCCGATGGCTCTTATTTCACAAGGTGATCTAGTCTAGTCCATAATCTCAGCAGAAACAATCTGGTGCTCGCTAGAGTACTCTTCCAATTAGAAGATGAAGTATAAACTCAATACGTTTCTGAGTTCCCTATGAATCCTACAGAACCTCTTCCTTCTCATATTCCTTACATTGTATCATACGTGGGTACTCTGACTCATAGGTTGGTTAGCCCTATTCACTCTCCTTCTTTCTTCTTAATGGTTAATGTCAGTGGCACAAGTATGGTTGTTGATACGGCTGGTGTACATACTCCTTCTTCATTTATATGAGGAGGTACTAATGTTATCTCTACTATTACACCTAGTACGGTAGTTGTTGGCTCTACCTCCATTCTGGGTTCAGGTGGGGGCACCCAACCTTCTTCTCCTTTCACTGGTGCTTATCCTTTTGGAATGTCATCCAGTGGGATTCCTTCAGTCTCATCAACCTTACCTTTTGTTTCTTATGTATCTATGACTTTGATGGCTAGTGGTTTCGCATCTTTACAAGGTTTTTCATTTGGAAGTGGACATGTTCCTCCTTCCAATCCATTGTTGAATGTAGGATCATTGTCTTTCTCTATCCATGCTCAAAACATTAATCCTTTTCAAGGGAGCGAGGGCTTGGTATATCCTTATGTTAGTAGTTTTGGGTATGGGAATATCTCTCATTTATTTGGTCAGCAGGGGAGTATGCCCTTCCTTACTGCTATTACTTCGTAGGTTTTTCCTCCTTTGGCTAGTGCTTGGAATCCTTACCAAGGGCTCTCCCCTTCATATAATATTCCGTCGGGAATAAGTTTTCCTATGACTAGTAATCCTGCAGTAGGGGGTGGATACCCTTCGTATACCCCTGGACTACAAGGTTTTCCTTATAATTTAGTCGCTTATACAAGTAATAATTGGCAGACTAGTGCCTCTCAAAATCCAAGATGCTCTTTTTCGAATGTAGGGAATTCCACTCTTGGAGCTTGGAATTATACAATGCCTTTGCACTTACCATTCCTCGCAACTCTTAATTTTCTAGATCTTTCGAAATTGACTAATGATCCGATCCACTAAAACCCGACTTGGCCTCCGGCCACTACTAACTTCCATCTGATATATGAAAATTTGAAGGGAAGTTCAGTGAGGATCCAGCAGACCATGTAACCACTTTCCACTTGTGGTGCTCATCAAATTCCTTGATTAATGATTCAATTAGGTTGAGACTCTTTCAACACACCTTGACTGGAAATGTGGCAAAATGGTATACCGAGTTAAAAGGGGGGTCGTTTTCTATGTTTGGTGATTTAGCTACAATGTTTCTCAACCATTTTTAGTTTCATGTTTGTTATTATGTCAGAACTGAACTTCTGGCCAACTTTGACCAGCACAAGGCTACTCATATTTCTGACCACATTCAAGAGTGGCGCAAAAGGAATAGGTTGATCAAGGCTTATATCCCTGATGAATTTCTTCTAGAATGGTTTTTGAAATAATTACAGCTAGATATATCTAAGGATGTGTCACTTTCAAGAGTGGTCACTTAAGAATAAGATATCTTTAGGGCCCAGCAATTAGAGCTTATTTATTCCTAGTCTGGGGTCCTTTATAATATTTTTCCTGATGCTCCTAGATCTAAAATTGATCTCACCAAATAGATACCATGCCCCCATGCCAACGGAGTTGTAGGATCGATCGATAATAATACGGCTACTTTGTTAAATCAATTGCAGCAGTTGTCAGTACAATATGCTTTTGTGATACCCACTACATCGTCGGTGTATCCTCCTTCTCAACCTGTAGCGGTGAATGTTGTTCAGTCCTCGAATCCCAATGGAAATCAATAACATGATGGGAAGAAGAAAGGGCGTGGAAATAAAAAATATAAGAGATGGAAGGGGAATGTGAATAAACCTAGTGAAGACACTAGTGAGGGAAATGAGTCTAAAAACAAGGTTAAATTCCCATGAAATTTATGTAGTGGGGATCATATTACTCATCTTTTCCCCAAGATTCAATATGATCAACACTTGTTAGCCCAGAAAGCTTCTTCTAGTTCCCAGACTATGCTTACTAAACCTTTTCCCTACTTGTTGGTGCGAATGTTAATACTTGAACCCCTACATGGGGAAACTAGGAAGGGGAATCTACATCGAATGTGTATATGGTTAAGTCTCATGTTGATATTTCAACTAGATCTCATGATTATGGAGAACCAAAATATTATAAGGCTAAAACTACTTCTGATACTCAAGAACCTCTTCATATAGAGAGGCTTGCAGTTGAACCTATACCTCGGATGCCGAAAGGCTCCTCAAAACAATTGACTTATAATCCAAATGCTAGGGTTCTCAGAACTATTCCATTGTTGAATATTTAGCTCAAAACCCCTATGCTATGTCAGCGTTAGAGGTACCCCAATCATGCCCTATACAAAGGAGTGCTTTTTGCACTACGATCGAAGAAGTTGACCCAAAAAACTCTCTAGTAATTAAATTTGATATGTCAAATGTTAAAAAGAGACTCCCTCATCATATGGATTTTCAGATTAAATCTACGTATCGTAAGAAGACCACCTTTTGAATTGTAGTTGATGAAGGGGCTTCCACATGTTTCATGTTTATGTCATGTTGGAAAGTTATCAGGTCCCCTAAAGTTGTTTCTTGTCCTACTCTCTTAACCACATTCAATGCTCATTCTCATAGGCCTCATGGGTTTCTACTTACCTTCCCTATTTATGTAAGGGAGAGGGTTGTTAACGTGGAAGTAGAGATATTTGATGCTAATCTTGATTATAATATTTTGTTGGGTTTGAATTGGGTTAATGCGATGAATGCCATAGTCTCATATTTATTCTGCATCCTATGTTTTCCTCATGAAGGGAGAATTGTTACGATTGATCAGTTAACCTATTCTCCCAATGATCCTAATGCATCTGTTGACTCCATTTTCCCCTTGGTGAAGAATACAAAGTAGCATATTGAGAATTTAGGAGTTGGAATGTATTTCCCTTTGATGGGTACTTTTGATCTTCCACCTCCTGTTGCTTATATTAATGCCATTTCATCCTCTAGGATGGTCCCTCAGCAATGTTCTTTTAGAACTCGTTATTTTTTGAATCCTTGGCCCTTTCCCCATCCTACAACCACATTAAAAGAAGGGAAAGTGGGTGGAATGGCTTATCCCATATCTGCAACAAAAATTTCATATCAATCTATTGCTAATTCTGCAGATTCTGATCCCATCCCTATTTCAATAGAACATGTGGATGAAGATGTGGCATCATTTTGGACAATTGGTTCCACTTTGGCTATGGATTTTCTTTATATTGTGTTACAATATGAGGCAATTCTAGAAGCATTGATTAGTGTACATAGTTCATGGGATGATTTGCATCATTGGTCCAATTTTCTCCCTAATTTGCATAAAGTCGAATCAAGTTTGTCTAGTCCTCTTTCTCAAGGAAGTGTTCATAAAAATTTAAACCCTTTGGCTCTAGAACATATTTTTGCCGAAGGTAACATAGATAATATTTTAGAAACTATTCTGGTGAACATTTCCAAGAATCCCAATGTTATCAGAATATATTCATTGGGGCTGAGTGTTCCCCTGAAGAAATCAAAATTTACACCGATCTCTTTAAGGAGTTTAGAGATGTATTCACTTGGTCTTATGAGGAAATGCCTAGGATTGATCCTAGTATTGTTCAGCATGAGATCAAGACTTATGAAAACACAAATCTTGTGCATCAAAAGCTTCGACCGGTCAACCCTAGGAAATTTGCGGCTATCAAGGCAGAAGTAGAGAAGTTGCTTAAGGTAGGTTTCATCTACCCTGTTCCTTTAACTAAATGGGTTTCAAATCCAGTCCTTGTGGACAAAAAGAAAGGAACAATCTGTGTATGCATTGATTTCATGGATTTGAATAAAGCTTGTCCAAAAGAAAATTTCCCCACTTTGTTTATAGATCATATTATTGATGAGTGTGTTGGGAATGAAATATTTTCTTTCATGGATGGATTTTCTGGATACAATCAAATAACAATTCGTCTTGAAGATCAACATAAGAAAATGTTTATTTTCCCCTTTGGTAGGTTTGCATATAGGAAAATTCCTTTTGGAATTAAAAAAGTTGGGTCTACTTTTCAGCGGGCTATGTCATACGCTTTCCACGATATCAAACTGAATATTATTTGGATTATTTAGTTGCTCACTCTCGTAAGAGAATGGAACATCCAAAACATCTTCGCCTAATTTTTGAGAGATGTCATTATTATAAAATTTGGTTGAACCCTAATAAGTTTTTTTTCACGGTTACATCTGGTCAGTTGTTGGGATTCATCATTTCTAATGAAGGGATTTGTGTTGATCCTTTCAAGGTTGAGGCAATACTTTAGTTGCCTCCCCCGTTGAATATTTGTCAACTTCAAAGTCTCCAAGGAAAAGCCAAATTTTTAAGGAGATTTATCATGAACTACACTAAGATCACAAAAGGATTTATGTGTTTACTTAAGAAAGGAGTTCCATTTGTTTGGTACAAATTCACTCAATGCTTTGAAAAATACATTGACCTCTACTCCTCTTTTGAGTCCACCTAATTATAGCAGAGATTTCCTTTTGTACCTGACGGCAGAAAAATCAAATAACAGTATGGTTCTAGTTTAGGAAGATGATGCCCTTAGAGAGCATGTGATTTATTATCTAATTCGTGGCTTAGTTGGTCCTGAACTCCGATATTCTCATATTGAGAAGTTGGATTTAGCAACAGTTCATGTTGTTCAATGACTCTGTCATTACATTTTGCTGAGAAAAACCTTTGTATTAGCTGACGTCAATCCATTTCAATTTGTCCTCAGTATGCAAGTTATTAAGGGAAAATACAATAAATGGATTGTTATTTTGCATGAACTTTATCTCGAATTTATGTTAGCTAAATCGAAGAAGTCTTTGGTTTTCGCATAATTGATCTCAGAATTGCCTTGTGAAGGATATTTTACTTATAAAGATTCATTTCTGAATCAACATATTTTTCTTATCTCCTCAGAAGATCCTTGGTATAGAGACATCGTTGTATATCTCTAGACTTCGAAGTTCTCTCTATTTTTTCTAAGGACGAACACCGAAAATTATGTCACTTGGATGAGAATTATTTTATTATTGGTGATACTTTATATCATCGTGGGGTTGATTCAATTCTTAGACGATATTTGACATTAGAAGAAGTTGAGTCAGTGTTAAATGTGTTCGAAATACTGAGAGGGGGAGTGTATCAGTATTTATTTTCAATTGTTACTTTTACCAGTTAGATCACTTATATTTAGAACAAAAAATGAAGAATAAGAATAAATACTTTTATGAATTTATTCTTTGCAATAAATCAAGTACATTATATGTAGGGCTCCAACCCTAGATGAAGACATCGATCTTCAATCTCCCAAGCTCCAACCTGTATTTTCCAAGTACCGACTTGGACTTCTAAGGCTCCAACCTTGTCAATTTTGAGGCACCAAACTCAAGGGCTCCAACCCTATATTTGGTTCAGGCTCTGTCCTAGTTTCTTGAGGACCCTGATCCTCTAGGGCTCCAACCCTGTCCTCCAAGGAACCAACCTTGTCTTTTTTAGGCTTCAACCCTTACTTTACTTCGTCAAGATGTATTTAGTTATAATTCACGGCTCCCAATGTCTTCTTCAACAAGCCCTGTCAATATTCAGTAATGCCTTCACTTAGTCTCCATGTCACATCATCAATTACAACCTTGATCTTCACATGAAGTTGTCTCCATTGTTCTTCATGGTACCCAAACAATTTCTCCAATGTCACCTCATGATGGCTTCAATGCATCATGGTCTTCAATGATCTCCACAAATCTTCAATATGTTTCTTCACAAAGTTCTCCAACTCTTCCTTATTTTGTTCTCAAGAGAAGACTTCAACAAGCTCTATTTGTCCAATCCCAATAAATCAACATTTTGACCACGACAACTTCGACCACAACAGCTTCAACCACGGCAACTACAATAACTTCAACTACGGCAACTTCATCCATGGCAACTTTGACCACGGCAACTTTGACCACGATAGCTTCAACCACGAAAACTATGGTAGCTTCAACTATAGAAACTACAACAAATTCGACCATGGTAGCTTCAACCATGGCAACTATGGCAGTTGTGACCACAGCAACCATGGCAACTACGGTAGCTATGACCATGGAAACTACAACAGTTGTGACCATGGAATCTATGAAATCTTCGACCATGGTAATTACAGCAACTTCAACCAAGGCTTCTTTAAAAGTTTCCCAAACAGTAAACTCCAATGTCCTCCTCAGCCTCTTATTTGCTCCTATAATTCTTGTCTAAATTCTATGCTCAATCTCAGAGAAGATCACCAAAATATGATGGCTAGAATGAGGAGACATACTTATATTTATATTGGTTTTGTGTTAAGGTGAGGAAACACATCACTTGAATGAGAGGAAAAGTTGCATGAGTTGGCTCATGTCAGCTTACATTAAAATATGTTTTTCTCAACTTAAAAATTCATTTTCTCAGCAACCTGGGAGTTTCTGGGCAAGTAAGGTCTCATTAGAAAGAGGAAAAAATCCTCTTTAATATGGTATAGGTCCCATTCAGAAAAGATGCCTCTAATGTGGAAAAATTAATTTTTCTTTTTGAGTGTCCTTAAATTTTATGCATAAAAAGTTTGGGACAAGATGAGGAATGTTTGGGACAGTATGGCTTCTCCATTGTTTGGCTTCTTCATCGTCATAAGATCATGTAGAACATCCATGTCATCATGATAGTATCCAATAATGAGTGTATCATCATGTGTCATCATATAATGGTGCAATAATATGTCATAGGCAGCATCATTAGGAAAGTTCCTATGTAGTCTTCCAACCAACAAATGAGATCTTCCACGTCATCATCCAGTGTTCCAACCATGTTATCAAGACCTCATCAAGTGTGGTCATTCATCAAGTGTAATCCTCCATATGTCATCAAGGGTTAAGGTCTAAATCATCAAATAAGGCACATGATTAGCATTTGTCACTTGGAACTTCTTAAGACTTCTTCATTAGTGGCTTGACATATTAATTAATGGAATCCTTGTCAAACAAGAGTCATGACATCATCATCTGGAACCAGGCATCTCAAGAATATTTTCCATCTCGGCCAATGCCATATTGACATCAATGACAACCTTGATTAACAATATCCCCCTTTTTCATTGATGGAAATATTCTTTCCCTTCCAACATTCTCTCCTCCTTTGACATCAATGGCAAATGGGATGCCCAAGTACCCCCCCTTTCAAGCTGCTTCTTTTCATCATATTTTCTTCATCAATAGTAGTTCTTCATAGGTATGTTACTCCCCCTATCATAGTTATCTTTCATCTAGAAATATGGTCCAAGTTGCATTTCTTCATGGATGAACCAACTCCCCCTACCTGCATAAACTCCTCTACCCCAAGAAAGATTACTTGTTTAGTGATAATAAAAAAAGAGATCCTCAACAATAGTCCACTGGATGAGAAAGGGATCATATTCTTCAATGGAGTTTCTCTCGAGAGATGATCTATCAAATGATGATTGCCCATGTATGACTCATCAAAGATTTCATAGGGCCCATTTACATATAGCTTCTCCAAGAATTCTTAAGAATCACAAACCCCCCTAACTATATGCATGGTCTCCTTTTTGGCAGAGTCTCACCATCAAATACTTGGAATATCAAGGATGAATTCATAAAATAAACAAGATGTATTGTTGGCTAGAGTGATTAAGAGACTTCCAGATCCAATTTGCTTCCTTCTCCATACTTGTGTAAATTTCTTCTCTGGCTTATTTGACATAGTTTTAGCTTGTTGAGGGACCCAATTCAAGTTACAGTCATGTGCCATATGTCCAATGTTATGGCAATTGAAGCACTCCATCTTTTTCATGAATAATAAATCATGACTTCTTCTTGCAAAACTGATTCTAGGAGATTGATGGGGACCACTATATTTGTCTTTGTGATATGCCTTACAATCTTTTGCCATGTGCCCAAAGTTTGTACAAGAATAGAAATAACCAAGAAATATACTTTGATACCTGGGAGATGAAGATTTCTTTGATGTATTTCTGAAGTCTTTTTTCCTTGGGATTATTTGATGATATTCATTGCCTTTGTATTCTTGACACCATCTGCAAGTATTCTTGGAGTAGGATTTCTTCTAATTTTGTCTTGATTTTTCTCCTTACCTTTGCTGGAACTGGGAGCATCAACAATTCTTCCAAGCTTCCTCACATCCTTGATGTTTGAAGCATTATCATTCTTGCTTGAGGATTCACCTACATAGCCAAGACCTAATTTATCAAGGGGATACCTTTGATGACTTAGGATGTCATCTAGGGTTTGAGAATTTTCAAGTTCTTATTCAGCAATTCAACTTCCTTTTTAAGAAAGACAATTTTTTCCTTCATTTTCTTGCATTCTTCATTCTTCTTTGATAGTATGATCTCCATTTCTTCCTTCATCTTGGTTGCTTCACATGATTGGGCCTTAAGAAAAGTGATTTCTGATCTTAACTTGGTGATGTCATCATCCTTTTCTTCTAGTTTGCATGTCATGGTGTTTCTCTCCTTTTCTGCTTCATCAACTTGTCCTTCTATGAATGCCAAAGCTTCCATCACCTTCTCAGTTCCTTGTGCTTGTTTCCTTGCTTCTTCTAGTTGAGATATAAGGGAGTATACATCTTCCTTGTATTCACCTATATCCCCTTCAAGTTTGTTCAAGCTCTTGAGTCTT
This sequence comes from Pinus tabuliformis, assembly GCA_031772625.1. Taxonomy (NCBI): domain Eukaryota; kingdom Viridiplantae; phylum Streptophyta; class Pinopsida; order Pinales; family Pinaceae; genus Pinus; species Pinus tabuliformis. The sequence continues at coordinate 1,038,931,117 of CM062813.1, read as the reverse complement.
TGTTCAATGTGGCTTGACAAACTTTCTTCCCTTTTCTTTACCTTATTTAATTGATTTTTCATGGATATGACTTCCTCATGATGCTTTCTTTTGTTTTGATAAAATTCATCCTTAAGTTTGGTGAGATCCTCATCTCTTTCTTGTACTTGAAGCTTGAAAATTCCAACTTCCTTCCTTGTCTTTTCCAATTGTGTTCTAAGGATCAACATTCAAGCTGCTAGGCTTTGAGTGAAGGAACTTTCTCTTATTCCAATTGTTGGAAATACTAAGAGGGGGGGTGAATCAATATTTACTTTCAATTTTTACTTTTACCAGTCAAAATACTTATATTTAGAACACAAAATGAACAATAAGAATAAATGCTTTTATTAATTTATTCTTTACAATAAATCAAGTACAATATATGTAAGGCTCCAACCCTAGATGAAGACACTGATCTTCAATCTCCCAGGCTCCAACCTGTATTTTCCAAGCACCTACTTGGACTTCCAAGGCTCCAACCTTGTCAATTTTGAGGCACCAACCTTGTCTTTTTGAGGCTCCAACCCTTACTTTACTTCATCAAGATGTATTTGGTTATACTTCACGACTCCCAATGTCTTCTTCAACAAGCCCTGTAAATCTTCATTTGTGCCTTCACTTAGTCTCCACGTCACATCATCAATGACAAGTTACCTTGATCTTCACATGAAGGTGTCTCAGATGTTCTTCATGGTACCTAAACAATTTCTCCAATGTCACCTCATGATGGCTTCAATGCATCATGGTCTTCAATGATCTCCACAAATCTTCAAAATGTTGCTTCACAAAGTTCTCCAACTCTGCCCTATTATGTTCTCAAGGGAAGAGTTCAACAAGCTCTATTTGTCCAATCCCAATAAATCAAAACTTTGACCACGACAACTTCAACCACTACAGCTTCAACCACGGCAACTACAACATCTTCGACCATGAAAACTTCGACCACAACAATTACGGCAACTTCAACCACGATAGCTTCAACCATGACAACTACGGCAGCTTCAACTATAGAAACTGCGACAACTTCGACCACATAACTACAACAACTTCAACCACGGTAGATTCAACCACAACAACTATGGCAGTTGCACCCACGAAAACTACGGCAACTGCAACCACGGCAACTACAGCAGTAGCAACCACGGAAACTACTACAGCTGGGACCACGAAAACTATGGTAGCTTCAACCATGGAAATTATGGCCACTTCACCATGGCTTCCTTAAAAAGTTGCCCAAACTGTAAACTTCAATATCCTCCTCTGCCTCTTATTTGCTCTTGTAATTATTGTTTGAATTATGTGCTCAATATCACAAAAGATCACTAAAATATCATGTCTAGAAGGAAGAGATGGACTTATATTTATACTAGTTTTCATTAAGGTGAGGAGACATGTCACTTGAATCAGAGGCCAAGTTGCATGAGTTGGCTCATGTCGGCTTGCATTAAAATATATATTTCTCAACTTAAAAAGTAATTTTCTGAGAAACCACTAGGAGTTTTGGGGCAAGTAAGGGATCATTAGAACGAGGAAAAAATCCTCTTTAAGATGGTTTAGGTCCCATTGAGAAAAGATGCCTCTAAGGTGGCAAACATATTTTTTCTTTGTGACTATCCTTAAATTTTATGCATAAAAATTTTGGGACAGCATGAGGAACATTTGGGACAGTATGGCTTCTCCATTGTTTGGCTTCTTCATCATCATAAGATCATCTAGGACATCCATGTCATCATGATAGTATCCAGCAATGAGTGTATCATCCTGTGTCATCGTATAATGGTACAGAGATATTTCATAGGTAGCATCAAATAGAAAGTTCCAAGGTAGTCTTCCAACCATCAAATGAGATCTTCCACGTCATCATCTAGCCTTCCAACCATGTTATCAAGACCTCATCAAGTGTGGTCATTCATCAAGTGTAGTCCTCCATATTTCATCAAGGGTTAAGGTCTAGATCATCAAATAAGGCACATGATTGGCACTTGGAACTTGGTACTTGACACTTCTTAAGACTTCTTCATTGGTGGCTTGACATATCAATTGATGGCATCCGTGTCAAACAAGAGTCATGACATCAACATCTGGAACCGGGCATCTCAACAATATTTTCCATCTCGGCAATGCCATATTTACATCAATGACAACCTTGATTAACAGAATGACTGCCACAGTGGGTCTTGTGGAGGTCATTTATCTGGGCCTGTTACAGCTCAAAAAATCTTGCATGCAGGGTATTTTTGGCCTTCAATTTTCAAAGACTGTATTGAGGCGGTCAAAAAATGTCATCCTTATCAAGTTTATACTCAAAAAATGTGCGCTCATCCAACTCTACTTTTTCCTATCATCACTAGCGGTCCATTTACTAAGTGGGGAATTGATTTTACTACTTGTAACCCGTCTTCGGTAAAGGGACACAAGTACATTATCGTAGCAGTAGACTACTTTACAAAGTGGGTCAAAGTTATGCAACTTTTAATAATGATGGTGAGATAACATCTCTTTTCCTTTTTAATCAAGTCATTTAGCATTTCAGTATCCCTAACGAGATTATCACTGATCATGGCAGTCACTTTCAAAATAAGTTGATGTCTGAGTTGTCTTCGAAATTGGGATTTCAACATGTTGGCTTAGGGGGTCCTAACCCAGGTTCAATGTTAAGTTAGCCAAGAAAATCCCTACACTACTGGCCCTTTTGGAATCAATCCGCAAAGTGCAGACTAAAGTCTCACCCGAAACAGTATGGGGGGATGCTGGAACCAAGTTTTTGCACCCATAGATGGTTATGACGTCGTTTTTATACCCCTTTATCTACCTTCGCCCAGAGCGACAAGCCTTCAAGGCTTACCAATCTAAATTCCTCTTACCAGCCTCTAGACCTTTGCGAAGGTCTACAACTGTCTTTCGCAGACCCTAAATAGGCGAATCAACTGCTTACGTGCCTCTGTAATCACTCCTAAGTCTGTTATTACCCGGACAGCTTAAGTGTCTGATGTCTTTAGTACGCATTAAGATATTCTTGGCGTAAACAAATATTATTACTTGCATTCATATAACAATGTAAAACATACAGATTCACGCATCAATACAACATTAAATCATAAACCCATTATTCATCATAACATAAACGTGTTCATTCATAACAGAAGTAAATGGGTAAAACAAAGATATTTCCAAAACAGTCTCTTTATTGATACTTCGTATTTTCTTACTGACTCAAAACTACCCTGCCCACTCAGCTGCAAGGGTCTGCGCACTCAGTTGTGGACTCTATTCTAGGCCTCTGCGCACACAGTTGTAGAGCCTCTCTTCTACTCTAAGACTCTTTGCTCTTAGCTCCTATTGACCCATTACATTGTCTTCAAAACTTCTATGAACTTCCTTAGACTCTCTAAGACTTCCCTTTCTATACAATCCCATGGTCGGTGAACCATGGGTAGGTCTACTAAATCTGACACAACTTACATAAACAAAGGGTAAAAACCTTTTTATGACACTTTACATCTACGCGCTCTGCGACCATAACTTGTGGAGACTTTACACTTTACATCACAAAAACTTGGGCTTTCTACCCCAAAACTTGGGCTTTTGCCCCAAAATTAACCTTAGGGGACCCTGTCCCAACAGGCCCCCAACACAAATATCGTGACTTGCCCTCGAGTCACTTTGCTGGCATGGAGATCTTACTGCGAAGACCTCCCAGCTCCACTTGTGCCACTGCAACTTCAGTTGTGCACTGCGTAGCTGCCTGCTTGACCTGTTCCACTAGCTACTTGGTTGTTGATCTTGCGCTATCTTCTTGCATCTTCTGTTGGGATCTCTGTACACTGGTGAACATCTCCCCAATGGTAGCAGAGATCACATAGGCCTCATCTAGCCAAGGCCCCAATCTGGCCTTGAGGACTGCCTCTTTCCGTTGTGCTGCTTCCACCTATTCTTGTAGTTGCTTTGCCTCCTGCAGCTTTGCCAATCTCTGCGTGACAACACCAGTGTGCGTTGTCGCCTTTGCTTCGTCATATTGCTGTTGTAGTTCCTAGGCCTCTATTTTCAATCTTTGCGGGTTAGGATCTTCCTGTAGACTTTTGATTAGCTCCATGGACTGCTCGAAGAGTGCAGTGCATTCCGCCACCATGGCATCTACAGCAACGACTCCATCCCTTACAGCAGCTTCACGTTGTTCTTTAACCTCTGGTGGAGTTGAAGGTTGTGTCTTCAACTCCATCTCTATAATTTTCAGGTTCGGCTCAAACTAAACCTTGGCCATCTTGGTCTTTGCGTCATGCACACCTGCAGTCAACTTCTGAATCTTGGCTTTTACTAGCACTTCTTCTGGGATATGCAGTTATAGAATGGTTCTGCATGCTTCAACTACTACCGTGCTGGTGTGCTCATTCTTCTCCTACACCTTCTTCCAGGCTTCTAGAACGGCTGTCTTCTCAACAAATATATGTTCGTTGTCGATTTTCTACTAACTAATCGTGCGCAGCGCGTGCTGCTCTCAAGCCTTAAGTTCTTCGATCACACCTACTTGTAGGGTGTGAAGGAATTCACTAGGGAGCATGACAAAGTTTACTCTCATATTCCTCAAAGCATTGATTGTAGCCTTATCAGCATCTGCCTCTGCGCTTAAGGCTCCATCAGGCAGCACGACTACCCGAAGATCCAAAGAGCGAACCAACTTTGTCGATGTCGTTGTCCTCGGCGCTAAACTGGTTGAGGTTGTGCTACTCTGCCCTGCTCCTGCCTGTAGTTTGGTTATTTGGATCTGCAACTCGTACAAACCCATCTATATGGCACCAAGTTCCTGCTTCTGCTGCTGCTCAAACTGTTGTAGTAGTTCCACTATTGTATCCCTTACCTTGTCCCCAATGTCATCCAAGTTTCCCTCTATCAAGGTGATCAGGTCTAGCGACGACTTAGTCGCCTTGGTCTTCTTCTGTGGTCCTTCTTTTTCCTTTTCTCTGTTCTGCTTCACCCCAAAGGGAGTGCTTTCCATATCTCCACCGCCCTGTTCTGATTGCTCCTCTTCCTTTGTCTGTAGTGAAGTAGATTTCTGACTTCTATCAGAGTCGCACTCTTCCCCCTTTTCCTTGGTAGCGCGCTCCATTTCTGCACGTGCGTTCACCTCAGTCTCCTTCTTTCGCTTTTCAGCCAACTGTTGAACTTTCAACCGGGCCGCTTCCTTTTTTTACTTTTGCACGGACTTACTAGTGTTTCTGGGAAAACTAGTGTCTTTTCGATCTGCTAGTCCCACTAGGATTGGAAACTATCCTAGAAACAAACAATCAAAGCAACTTGCAGTTTTCTCTATGTATGAAAGATAAGAGAGAAGCAAAGGGACCAACCTGGATTTTCCGCTTCGCCCGATGTACAAGTCGATCCATGTGAAAAAATGTCCTGAAGTCGAACATGGATAGACATCGCCTGATTACCAGCCAATAACGTAAGCTATTAACAGACGTGAGAGGACTCACCGATAAGGATAATGACCCTCAAGGTACTACAATACAATTCATGTGGTGTGAATATATGATCCGATGTCAAACACCACGCAAAATATTTCAGTCGAAGGCCATTGATGTAAACCTGTCGCCGGAAGTGAGAAACTTGCCATTGAGGCATGCAAGCTTCAAAGTACTGAAAGGGTTGTTTCTAAGCCAACTTCTTGGATAATGAGCCGATGTAGAAAAGAAGTGACCCATCGTAGGAGGGCCCTAATGTATCCCACATCAACGACAAGAAACAAAGCAAATGATTTTCTGGAGGTGAAAAACGATCTGACGATAAAAGGTTCAAGAATGGCGGTCATGAAAAATGGAGGGCGAAGGTATTGCATTGGATGAGGCATTAACTGGATGGTGAATTCTCTAAATGACTTCTCTTGAACATATTGGCGACACTGAAATGGATTGGTAGCGTTAACCCCAAAAGGTGGATGGTATGGAGGACCAATGGTGATATGACCGGTGAACGGAATAACCCAACCCGACTCAATCATGGCGATGGAGTGAAAGTGTCATGTTCAAGAGAAACCTGCTACCAATAAAATTCTTTAAGTTTTCTTTCCTTTTTCCCCAGTCATTTCTGACCAGTACCTCTTTATTTTTGTCAAGCTTGAGAAGGATAACATATGTTTGTTCTATAATTTGCCCTTCGGGCAAACCTGTCACTATGTTTTAGCAAGCCTAGCGACAGTGAAACTCGTTCTTGTCTAGGTGGACAAGTTTGTCGCTATTGTTTTGACGAGTTTAAAGACAAGGATAACTCGGTCCTTTTCATGTTTAGAGGATTTGAAAAGGGACGAAAAGGAAACTCCAATATTTCTTTTTCGTAGCATAATCCCTTTAGTCCAAAAAAGATTAAAATAATACGAAAGGGATGATTTTTCGATAACTTTAGCGAGCCGAAAATACAAGCGCTCGAACTTTTTTGTGACATAATCCCTCAGGTCCGAAAAATATTAAAATATACAAGAGGTATGGCACTTCCAATCACTTTAGCGAACTGGAGAGGCCAATAGCTCAACAATCTTTTCATATTTAACGAGTCTGAAAAGAGTTTAAAGTGGACTCATTTTTTGAGGAACGAGTGGTGTTTAGGGTAGCAACTGGTTCCGGGTAAGCTTGGAGCTTCTCAAAACATGGTGATGTGAAGAGGGTGGCTAACAGGACCACTCGTCGCAGTTGTTCCTCAAAAAGGTAAACAATCAAGTGGAAGCGTATGATCGGCCAAAAGAATGGAGGTGATGGCAGGAACACAACCAACGCTCAAAAGGTCGATATTATGGCAATCAAAAAGGTTATTTACCAAAGGTGGGTTCATTTTTTAACAAGCTTGAACTCTGGGGGAACATATGCTCAGTGGTAGGTTTATTTTTTAGCGAGCTTGAACCATGCGATAACATTACTCATTGGTAGGTTTATTTTTTAACGAGCTTGAACCATGCTGTTATAGACATTTTTGTGCCTTACAGCTCTAAGCATGAAATGTCCATAAACCAAGGGCTCCTAAGTCCCTAAAAGTGTTGTTCCAACCCCTAAAGGAACAAGGTCAACAAATTACAGCTTCTCCCAGAAGTTCTCCACCAGAAACTGCTCAGAATAAGTCAAATCAGGATCATTTCAGCTGCTCCACTAGCCAAGCGCGTTGCATAGCACCTAAGTCCACTAGCTAGGTGCGTTGCAACGCACCTAAATGCACTACCAGGGTGCGTTGAGCGGGAAATGACAAATGGCAGTGTCATTCCACGAGGTGGAGAGACAATGGAAGCTTCCAGAATCTTCTCCAATGACACTTGCCTCACTGAATTCGACCAAGGATGAGTAAGAGGCTTTCAGTCTCTAAGTGGAAGCAAGAACTGACAGAGAGAAGCCACTAATCAATTCGTGAGCTGACTCATCCTCCTTGCATACATCTATATATGGATCCCTCATCCTAGAGATCCAGAGGCTGGAATTTTGCACATTGTAAGGAATTGCTGTTGGTTTTGAGATACATATCAGAGAATTGGGTGATCTATGCTTTGTTGGGGGTGAAGAAGGGACTTCTTTGCTGGGAGGTTGATGCTGGGTCAGGAATCATCGGTTGTAACTCCTCCTGGATCTTCTTGTATATCAATAAAACTATTTGAGTTTCTTCTCCATGCTTGTGTTTCATTGATGCTTGTTACATTTGTATGGTTAACTTAAAACTGATCCTAAGTTATTTATGAATATGAACCCATGTCTTTGTATAGTTTCCTTCTTCTGTGATCTTATAGGCACTTGGTGAAGCTGGGCAAGTAAGGGAGCAGATAGCTGGAAGCTGTCAAAGAGGAGAGAGATTGGATCAAAGGACTAGCGCAAGACACAGGTTGGTTCATCCTATTCCTCTTTGTTTATAGTTCATAAAGAAGAATACAAAAGTAGTTTTCTCTGTTTGTTTCTAAGGTTGCTGTCACACCTTAGTGGGATAGGGCAGTTCTAAATAGACACTTTTCCCGATAACAAAATGGCGACTCCACTAGGGATCATGTCTGGTTAGTTTGTTTGTGTTTCTCTTGTTGTTTATTTCATAAACTTAGAAGTAGCAATCGAACTGCATTTGCCATTAACAAATGCAAAGTAGACATCTGCTGCTTCAATCCATTCACTGGATCTGTTTATGATCTAAACAGCTGATTCATAGACCAACTGATTGCCCTTGTGACAGCTCTTAGACCCCCTTTAGACCTACCTCTGATTGTGCATTACTGATTGCTTTTACTCGGCCAAAAACCATAGATTAAACTGCAAACCATGACCCAGAACCCAGATAGAATTCTCGTTTCTGCCCCAGCGCAGGCTCTGTGAAGAGGTTCTGCATTTCAATGCACTTCCCGAGAGGGCTACCTGCGCTGCAATGTAGTTTCTCTGTGTAACAGGTGCGCTGATCAGCCTAGCCCTGTGCAGCTGAGGTTCTTTGCTTCATTCTTTCAGTTTTGTCTCTGATTTTTGCAGCCTGTGATCAGTACTTGACTGTTTCAGACCCCTTTTCCTTACTGATATTCTGCCTCAGTTGTACAAAAGAACTGTAGATGTTTTTATGTGTTTGTTGAGTCGTTTACAGTTTTCCATTGCAAAAGTATAATAGTCGTACTATCGTCCTTTGATTTAGATCTGTCGCAAGGGTCGATTGTGATCATAGGATAAAGTTCATTTGCTGTTGATAGTCGATTATGCTTTTACTTTTGCCTTTGGTTTGAATTTGTCACTTTCTAGTGTCGAAACGAGTATTTATTTCAAAATCATAAAGTGTCGTAATCATCTCTACCTTTTGATTTCGAAAAGAAGCTTGTTTGTGTGTGTCGCTTGAAAGCAAATTCAAATTTGTACATCAACTTTCTTTTTAGGCATCAATATTAAGAAAGTGAAAAACAAATACATGCATGTGCATTTGCATATTGACAATCTGTTTGGCTTGATTTAGGAAAGTGCATTTATAGTGTGCTCTTTGCTCTTTGCGAAAAGATTGTGTCTTTCTTTTCCCCTAGTAGCTAGGATTTTCATTGCTGAAAAGAGATAAAAGTTTGTTTATCATCTTTAGATTGCATTTTAGGAATTACATCTACATCTCATGGTGATCCCAAAAGGAAAACTTCATAAGAAAGATCAACTTAAAATAAATTCAATGAACTTAACAACGCTTTGGAACTTAACGCACAACATTCAGAGGTCTAGGCTAGAGACGTATTCCGGCGTCGTAAAGCCTGGTAACTATTGTCCTCATCGATGGTTGGGTGATTCCTCCACTTTGAGACAATAAGTGCCAGTACAGACTTGAGCTCCCACGTACCGTCGAGTATATATTGGGAGACCCCTATAGGCTTAAATCCTTTATCCATAGGAAGCCGCGTCGGCCGCCCTACTGATCTCAATGCACCGAACACAGCATTCGGGAAGACTGACTGCCGTACCGTAAAAAGTATTCTGCAGTTTTGCGATTGGTTTGGTACTCCCTCTACCTAGACCTCCAGAGCAGTCCGTTTCGTTCCTTTTCAGACTCTTTAACGGAAAAGGTCCATCTGAGCACTTGTCACTTCAGGCTCATTAAAAATCAAAGGAGACTAGAGTCATCTTTTGTTTTTTCTCGACTCTTAAAAACTGAAAAAACAAGTTGCGTCAAAGCATGTTAAAATTTATTTTAAACGGAATATTCATACCCTTTTCCTACGTTGATCTTGGGTTGAGAAAATGGAGCCTACCAACCAAGGAATTCCCCTTGGTGGAAATCCTAATCCCTTCTCCTCTTGGGGAGATGTTGGTGCACCCCATATGGCCACATTGTCGCTTGCAGGACTGACAATTGGTTTGCCTGTATGGCTCTTCTCAACCTCTGTCGTTCAGAACACCACCATTCCTGAACAATCGAATCAGCAATTAGACGAGTCCAGAGTTACCCACCAACCTTCTACTTCCTCTAATTCTTCCTCTCCTCCTTCCTCTTCGCTTGATGGGGCTGGTAAAGCCAAAAGCCATGTTCCTAAGGAGAAGAAGGAAAAGAAGAAAAAAGAGAAGAAGAAGAAGGAACCAAAGGCGAATGTGGGAAAACGAGTGTCGTCTAATGAAAATCCACACACTGCACCGACCAGGCCTAAATCGCCATGTGTCATTTGCAAAGGAGACCACCTTCACAGAGATTGTCCTTGCATCCCTCGGATACTAAGGGACTGGTCTCCTCGTTTGCACAACCCGGTGTCGTCAACCTCTGATGATCATGTTGAAAGCACACCGTCAACTAGTGAAAGTGAAGCCCCAGGACAAAAAGGGAAAGCTAGATTTCCCTGTAAACTGTGTGAAGGTAATCATGCCCTCCACCATTGTCCCTTCTTAGACGAAGCTAAAAGAGTTTTGGATGATCGTCCGGTTTCACCATTACGACTTCCTCCTGGATATAAAAAACTCTTGCCGAGTCCGTCACTAGTTGAGAATCCAGCTCGCCCGCTCAGGTGGTCGGCTGAAGCACCTATCATTGAAGATAAACCATCTGGATCCATACCAGACGAAAGTCAAAAGGTCGAGGCGTCAGTTGACCCGGTCTTGCCTTCAGAGGTTTCATCTTCAGATGATACAATCACTGAAGAGAACAAGGATGACACCGTCCAAATTCTCTTCATAAACACAGACTCCGACGAACATGGGGGTAATATACCCATTCCTTTACCGCAGGAAGGAAGTTCGTCAGAGCCATACCCAGCCATCTACTCGGTCCCACCTCCAACCAACCTAGTTGTCTCCTTCAACTGGAATCAACTAGGCAGACCCCGTCTACCAGCAAGTGTACCATTCCGAATTATCATTCAAATATATAGAATGGTCATGGCTGGTACCATCATAGATGAGGGGGCTTCTATGAGTATCCTTTCCTCTACTGCTTGGAAAGCGCTTGGTTCGCCATCGCTTTTGCCTGAAATGAGAAATATGACAGGCTTTGATAAAGGAACCAGTCGACCTGTAGGGATCCTTCCCGATGTGCCCATAACATTGAGAAGGAAGACAGTTCGCATGAACGTAATGGTGGTTCAAGGACCCTTGGATTATAACCTACTCCTTGGATGAGACTATATTTATTGCATGGGAGCCATTGTCTCCTCACTCTTTAGAGTAATGTGTTTTCTGCACGAAGGAAGAGTGGTCAAGCTCGTGGACCAGCTTTCATTTCCCGGATCACACATAGCAAATAGTCATATACCATCCCTAAATGGTCTTTTCACGCAAGAAATGTCTCAATCCCCAGTCCGTCCTCCCGATGAGTGCGAGTAATTCGGAGGGATATGACTGAAACCCAGGGGGCATGCATCCTGGTCTGCTTCGGCAGGAAAACTTCGGGTATAGAGTAGGTTTCCGTGGGAGAATATGCCTAGTTTGTACCCCCGTCCGTGATTGGAAGAGGGGGTTATTCTAGTACAGGATTCTCTTGTCAAAGTTATGTGAGTTGGCGAGCGCCGCCACTCACCTTTGTTTATCTCGGTAGACATCGCCAGAGAAGTGTTTTGTTTACGCCGTAAATAGAACAATCTTTGGGTAACCTGTAAGAGGTAGTACCCTTCCTGATAAAACGAATGTTTTGTCAGCTCGAATAAAGGGTGACCCTTCCTGATAAAATGAATGTTTTGTCAGCTCGAATAGAGGGTGACCTTGAAACTCTGTTTTATACCTGGGGGCATGCAAACCTTTTGGAGTGCAAGCGATGGGTGGCTATTTATTTTTTAAATTTTTAGGACCTCTAACCCTTTAAACTCGTAGGATTAGTCGTCACCTAACTTGCATAAAGAAAGGATGTGGGGCAAAAATCTAAAAATTGCCATTTTTATATGAGACATTCTTATCATATGACTGGATTAATCGAGCAGTGTTACCGCAAGGTTCAAGCTCGTTAAAAAATAAACCCGCACCGAGCATATTTTTCCACCCGCGTTTAAGCTCGTTAAAAAATGAACTATCCCCTGGTAAATGACCACCGTGAATGTAGCACTTCAGCCATTAAAGCCTTGGTCATGTTTGCACCGTCACCTCCACTTTTCCATTGGCCGATCATTCACCTCCATTTGATTGTTTACCCATTTTGAGGAACAGCTGCGAAGAGTGATTTCACTAGCCATCCTTCTGACACTGCCGTGATTGGAAAATTCCAAACCTTACCTGGAATCAACTACTACCCATTTTATCACTCGTTCCTCGAAAGAAGCTTCTTCTTTAAGCTCTTTTCGGACTCGTAAAATATGAAAAGATTGTCGAGTTCTGGCCTTCCAGCTCGTTAAAGCGACGGGGAGTGCTATCCCTCCTCTAGATTTTAATCTTTTTGGACCTAAGGGATTATTGCACAAAAAAATCGAGCACTTGTTTTGTTCGGCTCGTTAAAGCTATCGAAAATTCATCCCTTCTGTATTGTTTTATACTTTTTCGGACTTAAGGGATTAGATGACGAAAAAGGAATTTTGGAGTTACCTTTACGTACCTTTTCAGACTCTCTAAAAATGAAAAGGATCGAGTTATCCTTGTCGTTAAACTCGTTAAAAAGATTAATAGCGACAAACTTGTCTTTAGACGAGAACGAGTTTCACTATCGCTAGGCTCATTAAAACATAGCGATGGGTTTGCGCGAAGGGCAAATTATAGAACAACCATATGTTATCCTCCTCAAGCTTGACAAAAATAAAGAGGTACTGGTCAGCAATGACTGGGGAAAAATTGGGAAGAAAACTCAAAGAATCTTTATTGGTAGCAAGTCGCTCTTGAACATGACACTTCCGCTCCGTGCCCGAGTCGGGTTGGGTTGTTTCATTCACCGGTCACATCGCCATCGTCTCGCCATACCATCCACATTTGGGGTTAATGCTACCAATCCATCACATAAGTGTCGCTGACATGTTCAAGAGAAGTCATCCAGAAAGGCCACCTGTGTCCCACCCACTACCATACATTATACTTCATTCTTTCATGACCGCCACCCTGAACCATATATCATCAGATCATTTTCACCTCCATCAAAATCATTTGCTCTGTTCCGTGTCATTGATGTGGGATTCATTAAGGCCCTCCTATGACGAATCACTTCTTGTCGACATCAGCTCATTATCCAAGAAGTTGATCTAGGAACACCCCATACAGTACTTTGAAGCTTGCATGCCTCAATGGCAAGTTTCTCACTTCCGGCGACAGGTTTACATCAATGACCTTCGACCGAAAGATTTTGCGTGGTGTTCGACGCCAAGTCCTTTATTCACACCACTTGAATTGTACTGCAGTACCTTGAGGGTCATTATCATTATCGGTGATTCCTCTCGCGCTTGTTAACAGTTTACATCATTGACTGGTAATCAAGCGATGTCTTTCCATGTTCGACTTCAAAACATTTCTCACATGGATCGACTTGTACTTCGAGTGAAGATCGGACGAGATTGAAGACCCCGGATCTAGTTTCATCCATCCGGGCTGCGATATATATTCAGGAAAATAAAGACATTGAAATGTACAGCATTGCAGCACAGATAATCATCCTACCAAAAGGATGATGGCTCTATCAGAATCATCAGTCTACCATCAGACGATTATCTGTCCTATGTACATGAAAATGAATTTATAAAGCTGAGCATGGGAATGCCCGCCTCAGCTAGATCATGAAAACAGTATGAAGATAATGTATTGTAGTGTATCTTATTACAGGTCTCCTCCCAGCATTGAAAGAACTTCGGATCCTCCTAATAAAGCATTTCACCCGATAAACGGCCTCATACTTTAGGGGGCAACTGTTATAGACATTTTTGTGCCTTACAGCTCTAAGCATGAAATGTCCATAAACCAAGGGCTCCTAAGTCCCTAAAAGTGTTGTTCCAACCCCTAAAGGAACAAGGTCAACAAATTACAGCTTCTCCCAGAAGTTCTCCACCAGAAACTGCTCAGAATAAGTCAAATCAGGATCATTTCAGCTGCTCCACTAGCCAAGTGCGTTGCACAGCACCTAAGTCCACTAGCTAGGTGCGTTGCAACGCACCTAAATGCACTACCAGGGTGCGTTGAGCGGGAAATGACAAATGGCAGTGTCATTCCACGAGGTGGAGAGACAATGGAAGCTTCCAGAATCTTCTCCAATGACACTTGCCTCACTGAATTCGACCAAGGATGAGTAAGAGGCTTTCAGTCTCCAAGTGGAAGCAAGAACTGACAGAGAGAAGCCACTAATCAATTCGTGAGCTGACTCATCCTCCTTGCATACATCTATATATGGATCCCTCATCCCAGAGATCCAGAGGCTGGAATTTTGCACATTGTAAGGAATTGTTGTTGGTTTTGAGATACATATCAGAGAATTGGGTGATCTATGCTTTGTTGGGGGTGAAGAAGGGACTTCTTTGCTGGGAGGTTGATGCTGGGTCAGGAATCATCGGTTGTAACTCCTCCTGGATCTTCTTGTATATCAATAAAACTATTTGAGTTTCTTCTCCATGCTTGTGTTTCATTGATGCTTGTTACATTTGTATGGTTAACTTAAATCTTATCCTAAGTTATTTATGAATATGAACCCATGTCTTTGTATAGTTTCCTTCTTCTGTGATCTTACAGGTACTTGGTGAAGCTGGGCAAGTAAGGGAGCAGGTAGTTGGAAGCTGTCAAAGAGGAGAGAGATTGGATCAAAGGACTAGCGCAAGACACAGGTTGGTTCATCCTATTCCTCTTTGTTTATAGTTCATAAAGAAGAATACAAAAGTAGTTTTCTCTATTTGTTTCTAAGGTTGTTGTCACACCTTAGTGGGATAGAGCAGTTCTAAATAGACACTTTTCCCGATAACACATGCGATAACATTACTCATTTTTCCTTTTTATGTAAGCTAGAAACGACCAAACTAAAAAGCTAAAAAAAACTAGAAAGCCAAGGAACTACTGAGGTTAGGTAGGATGGTTTCGTCCACGGAATGGCTCAAACGCTTCCTTTGCTTCGTCTGTAGAGCAAACAAAGGTGAATGGTGGATCAAACCAATCACCTAACCTAAAAGTTGAAAAACTAAAAAGTTAAAAAATCTAAAAAGCTAAAAAAATGAAATTGGTCGTCTTTCGCTTGCATAACAAGGTTTGCATGCCCCCAAGCATCGAGAAAAGGGGAGTTTCCAGTAACCGTATGGAAATCACTGTGGTTAAGTAGGATTTTTTTTGTTAGTGGTTAGACAAAAACACTTCCTTGGCTTTGTCCGCCAAATAGACAAAGGTGAATGGTGTGTCGAACCATTCACTTAACTTACAGGGAAATTCATATGGTAGGACGGTTTCGTCAGTGGTTAGACAAAACACTTCCTGGGCTTCGTTCGTAGAGTGGAAAAAGGTGAATGGTGTGGGATAGCACTTCCAATCACATAACCTACAGGGAAACCTATCTTTTCAGCTGGGTTTGTCTCAAAATAGACAAGGGTGCACGCCCCCTAAGCTTCGTTACATTCACCGGACTACTCACTGCAATTAGGTGGATGGAATGAAGGTTGAAGAGACACTCTTGATGCAAAGAGACCATTTAGGGAGGATGTTTGACTTGGAGCTGTGTTTGAACCGAGAAATGAAAGCTGGTCAATAAGTTGGACGATTTTGCCTTCATGCGGGAAACACATCACTTGAAAGAGTGTGGAAACAATAGCTTCCATGCTATAAACATAGTCACATCCAAGGAGTAGATTGTAATCTAACGGCCCTTGGACTACCATCACATTCAAGTGAACGGTTTTCCTTCTCAAAGTTATCAGCAACTTAGGAAGGGTCCCTAATAGTCGACTGGTTCCTTTGTTAAAACCTGACAAATTTTGTGTAATAGGCATAAGCAATGGCGAACCAAGCGCTTTCCAAGCAGTTGAGGAAAGGATACTCACTTAAGCCCCTTCATCTATGATAGTGCCAGACACGATCATTTTGTAAACTTGTACTATGATTCGGAATGGTACATTAGAAGGAAGGTGGGATCTTGCTAGTCGATTCCAATCGAAGGAAGCGACTAGACTGCTTGGAGGGGGTACCGAATAAACGGTTGAATTAACTCCTTGAGTAGCGGGAACTGGGGGATTCCCTTCCTGTTGTGAAGGAACGGGCAGATTTCCCCCAAGTTCATTGGACTCTGAAGTAATAAAAAGAATTTGAACGGTATCGTTCTCATTCTCTTTGGGAATGGTATCATCTGAAGGTGGACCTTCTGAAGGCAAAACTGGGTCGACTACCATCTCGACCTATTGACTTTGGTCTGGTGTGGACTCAGAAGATTCACCCTCAATGATAGGTGTTTCGACCGACAATTGAGTCATGTCAGTCGGATTTTCAACTAGTAAAGAACTTGGGGAGAGTTTCTTGTATCCAGATGCAAGTCGCTGCGGTGAAGCAGTACGGTTACGCAAGACTCTTTTGGCCTCATCCAAAAAAGGACAACGAGGAAGGTGATGGTCCCCTTCACATAATCCACATGGAATTTTGACCTTTCCTTTTTGTCCAGGAACTTCATTTTTACTAGTTGATGGTGTGCTGTCAACATGATCGCTAGAGGTTGATGACACCGGACGATGAGAACAGGGAGACCATTCTCTCAAGATCCGTGAAAGGCAAGGACAATCTCGATGAAAATGGTTTCCTCTGCAAATTACACAAGGATATTTGGGAGATTTAGTGTGCAGATTTTCACCAGATGATTCATGGTTGCCCCCTTGTTTAACTAACTTCTTCTTCTTGTTCTCTTTCCCTTTCTCCTTCTTCTTCTCAGCTACTTGGTTACTAGTGTCACTATTTTCACCAAGCAAAGAGGAAGAAGGGGAGGGAGAAACAAACGAAGCAGAAGGTAAAGGGTCAATTTCAGTATCAAATGGTTGTTGATTCGATTACTGAGGAATTACGATATTTTGAACGACAAAGGTTGAGAATATCCATACCGGTAGACCAATTGTGATTCCCGGAAGGGACAATGTCGCCATATATGGAGCACCAATATTTCCCCAAGAAGAAAATGGACTAGGATTCCCCTCGAGAGGGATTCCATGATTGGTGGACTCCATTATCTCAACCTAAGATCAACAAAGGAACAAGATGTTATTCCAAATTTAATATATTTTAATGATGCTTTGACACAACTTTGGTTTTTTAATTTTTAAGAGTCAAGAAAAAGCTAAAGATGACTCTAGTGCCCTTCGATTTTTAATTAGCCTGAAGTGACAAGTGCTCAGATGGACCTTTTCTTTTAAGGAGTCAAAAAGGAACGAAAGTGACTACTTTGGAAATCTAGACAGAGGGATTACCAAGCCAATCACAAAATTGCAATATACACCTTGGTGATAAATTAAAAAGAAATTACCAAGGACTTATGTACAGCAGTCAATCTTTTTGAATGTTGTGTTCAGTGCATTGCGATCGATAGGGCAGCAGACACGGCTTTGGTGGATAAAGGATATAAGCCCATTGTGGTCTCCCAATATATACTTGATGGTATGGGGAGCACAAGTCCGTGCTAGCACTTGTCATATCAAATAGGAGGAATTACCTAACCTTTGATTAAAATGATAGTTACTAGATTTTACGACGCCAGAACACGTCTCTAGCCTAGACCTCTAGATGTGTTGCGTTAGGTTCCAAAGCATTGTTAAGTTCATTGAGATTTATTTTAGAGTTGATCTTGTTTAGAAGTTTGTCTTTCAAGGTTCACCACGTGATGTAGATGTAAAATTCCTAAATATGCAATCTAAAATGATAAACAATCGTTGTTTATTTTTAGCAATGAAAATCCTAGCTACTAAGGAAAGAAGATTACGATTCTTTCAAACAAAGAGCAAAGAGCACACACTAAATGCACTTTTCCTAAATCATTTTTCGCACACAGTCTAAATGCAAATGCAAATGCATGTATTTGTTTTTCGTTCCCTTAATGTGAGGAATGCCAAAAAGGAAAACTAAGTATAGATCTGAACTATTTTCTTCAAAGCGACATTTCGACAATTTCTTTTCAAAATGGAAAGGAAGACTAAACAACACTTTTCAATTTCGAATAGAAAATGCTTTCGACACTTCAAATAACAACAAATCAAATCAAATACAAAACAAAAAGTTCAATTGACTATCTAGAGAAGGAAGACTTTACGACACTTCTCTTTTTTTGACAAAAATGACAGCTACGACACTTTTTGCACCAAAACGACAATTTGATTTAAGCAAATTTTCGACGAAGGACTGTAAATGATGGAAAAATACATAAAAACATTTACTAATCCTAATCAATGGAGGTTGAACTATGTAAAGCAAGGAGGCTTCAGCAATGAGATATTGTTCATAAGCAGCAAAACAATCAAACAGAGCTGAAAACAAGGACAAAAACCCCAAATTTCAAGGAGAGAAATAGGATTACTCAGTCATCGCACCTGTGCTTCATAGAAACAGGGATGCATCTCACCTACTACACATGGGAAGTGTGATGCATACTAGCTTCCAGTTACAGACAGTGCGATGGGCCAGGGAGCGCAACTGAGATGGGTTTTGGCTCAAATTTACAGCTGATTTCAGTGGATTAAGCTGAGCTATTATGGACAGTAAAGAGAAAAGTACAGGGGTATGATCTTGGGAGGTTAATGAGCTACCACAAGGGCATCTAGGATGCTTGTAAGTTAGATGTTCAGTTCATAAACTAAACCGGAGATTGACTGAAGCAGCATTCATCTACTTTGCAATTGCATAGCAAAAGCAGTTCGAAGGCTATCTGGCTAACTTCAGGCTCTGTCTATAGTTTATAAAGCAAACAACAACAACAAACAAACAAACTATTCGCTCCCCATTATGGTCGCCATTTTGTTTCCGGGAAAACTAGTGTCTTTTCGATCTGCTAGTCCCACTAAGATTAGTAGCTATCCTAGAAACAAACAATCAAAGCAACTTGCGATTTCCTCTATGTATGATAGATAAGAGAGAAGAAAAGGGACCAACCTGGATCTTCCGCTTGACTCCTTGCTTGATTTCTCTCCTCCTTGACAGAGCTTGCAACTCTTCTCCTACTTGTCCCGCTTAGAGAATACCTGTAGAAATGAAGTAACACAACACCATCAAAGCATCTCGATCTATGATATCATAAGCATTGCAGAATTAGAAATACAATGAGCATACAATGGCATTTACAAATAACAACATTCACAAATACATGATTGTATGGAGGAAAACTCAAAGAAATTTATTAATAATAGAAGAGAGGATTACAACCCAGCTATCTGATCCAACATCAAATCCCTCTTCACCTCATGAAAAGCAAGATCACCCAACAATACAATGTTCCCTCTCAAAGACAAACTATCAGCACTTCCTTACAAATTACAAAATTCCAGCCTCTAGATCTCTCAGATGAGGGATCCATTTATAGATGTCTGCAAGGGTGTGAGTCATCTCTAGATTTTTTATTAGTGTCATTCCACTTGTTGTTCTTGATTCCACTTGGAGATTTCTTGGATCTCTTACTCATCCCTAGGCGAATTCAGAGAGGCAAGTGTCATAGGAGAAGTTTCTAAAAGATTCCATGAGCATCCACTTGGCAAACTGTCTCAGAAATTTGTCCATTCTCACTCATCGTACCCAACAGAAGGCTTCTTCAATATGCATCGCACCTGGCTAGTGTAGGAGTCAGTATGCATCGCACCCTAACAGTGGAGCAGTCAGTATGGTCTAGTTTTGGCCAGTTCTGAGTGGCTTTTCAGGTGGAACTTCTAGGGAATGATGTAATTAGTTGACCATGATCCTTTAGGGTATGAAACAACACTTTTAGGGGTTAAAGAGCCCTTGGTTTATCGACATATAATATTGGGGTTGCAGTGCCCAAATATGTCTATAACATTAGACCTGGTAGTCAAATCGAATGCTATGTGTCAATCTATTAGCCAATGCTCAAGGACCGCTACAATTCCATCATCCCTCGCGAGGTATGGTAAATCATACCACTTTTGTTCTGGGTCCTTTCACTCCCAAATGGAAATCTGGTGGAAGTCTGCTTTGAACTCCGCATACCCAAATAACTGCTCAAAAATGGTTGGTGACAACCATGGCTTCCGATTGATGGCCATATTAATTCTCATTTCCATCAATACCCAAAACACCTTGCTCTCCCGGACCCGCTCAGCATCCTTTGTGGCCCATAGTGAAGAAAAATTCATTGCTTCTAGAAAATCTGGTGCGATCGGAGGAAATTGGTTGTCCTCTGGCAACTGCCATGCGACCAGCCCAATCGAAAGTAAAAGCCATGAGTAATGAAACATCTTGCTCTGGTCCTATGCCTCCCTGCAGTTTGCGAGGAACTCGTTGCATAGGTAGTGCACCTAGTTGAATTGTACACCCTCCGCGCACTGGGCCGCTAATGAAACAACTGGTGTCGGCACCTCGTCTGCGCGACACTTCCTCATTACCTTGCCAGCCAAGGTATGGGCAGCCACCTTCACCGCAGTGTTGGTTATGCTTGAAATTGAATATCCGCGCGGTTTCTTGACAAGCTTAAACTTGTCCTTCATTCGCTCGACGAGGTCGCACTCTCCTGTCTTTCTGCCAAATTCCTTGGCCGGATTTAGCCCTAAATGTGGTAGTAAGGTGATCCTATGGATCAACATGTTGGTTATAGGGATCAACTCCTCCAACCACAGGCACCCATCGTGCACCAGGCACAACAACTGTTTGATAACAATCAAATTTATGGGAGCGCGGTGGTAATGTGGTACCCATAGTAGATTCAAAAATCCTGCCTTTTCTACCCCACGAATCCACTTCACCGGCTCCAGCGCAGTGACACCAGAGTCCTTGTAGAATACTCTATGCATGAAATTGTTGGTAGCCAGCTGGGGGAACCGCTTAATGTCCCCCAAGTCCCAATATTCAAGCTTCAAGTGTGGGACTCGCTTCAGCGTGGACCTTCAAATTTTATGTTTTCTGGTAGCAGGGGTGTGTTAAGAAGAAACTTTCCCTCATCTCGGTCCTTTGGGACCTTCACCTTGCCCTTGCACGGAGGGATGTATTCTGGCAGCTTCAAAATAGGGTCTACCCCTTCAATATCAATGTCCTCTGCGCCCTCATCGCCCTCCAGGTCGACCACTTTTCCCTTTTCCAGTGCGGTTGGCTTTTCTTTCCTCTGATGTTTCCTTGGTGACTCACACACCGGCAACGTCTTCTTCTATTTATCCTTCTTTGGCTTGGGAACCTCTCCTGCCGGCGTAGGCTTCAGCCTAGGCAACCTCAGCAATTTTGGCACTACTGCGGGCACCTCCATACTTATGACCTCAGGGGCAGCTCCTTCAGAGGCAATAGACCCTCCAACATTTCCATGGGTTCAGACATGAAGTTGTTAATAAGCTGCTAAGTTTCCGCGGGTAATCATCAAAAGAACACACGGTTCATGCACACCAGACTGCACGACACATAAACTCTTAGAATGAAAAGTGTCTCTCGTTGGGCAGCCATCTGTAATTTATAGGCAATTTTGAATTCAAATTTGACCGTTCCCCCCAAAATCTGCTCATAAATGCTAGATTGGCGGCAGATTTTCAAATATCTCGCTCTTAAATTCATCCTTAAATGCAGCCCCCCCCCCCCCTCCTGCTCCTCTTAGCCATTTTCTCACTATCAAATCATGAACAGTGATGGTAACAGTCACTTTCTGGCTACGTTGCACGGTCTCTCGTCCCGTAGCACAACTCCCTTCGCGTGTCTGTTGACTTTGTGACACCCATTTGTCCCATGCAGGCCCCTCATCGTGCAGTTTTACAATCCAGGCAGTGTTGTTTATAGTCCCGCACCTCCTTGCAGGTGCCTGGAGCGCTAAGACTGTGTTATCGTCATATAGTCATTAGGCCAGATCCTTAGTGTATGGCTTCAATCAGCTGCCATTTACCTTTCTGGAAAATGGATCTCCATTCAATTTCACCAATTGAACTGCTCCACCATCTGTAATCTCCTTGATCACATATGGCCCCAACCAATGCATCTGAAATTTTCCTGGAAATTTATCAAACTTTCTGTCATATAATAAAACTAAATCGTTTACCTTGAAGGTGCGCAGTTTGATGTGCCAATCATGTCATTCCTTTCTGCGCTCCTTCTAAACTTGTTGATGGAATCCAGCCAAGAATCTATCTTCCTCCTGTTATCACTCAGGTTGTCCTTAAGCTCCTGAAAGGATACGGCCGAGGTAACCACAAACCAATCTTTGGATTGCAGGTTCTAGCCCACCTGCAATCAGAGAGGGCTCTCTCTTTCTGATTTAGCTTTGTTGATAATGATTTTAGGCTAGCTATTGAAGTTCAGGGGTTTTGTTTAAGTTTGGTGGGAAGGATGATGCCTTCAAGTAGAGAGGCAAAACATAGTCTGTTAGGTTTCAAACCATTGGGCGTGGAGTCATGGAGTAAGACTGCTGGTGTGTTTTCTTGGTCACAAGAAAGAATATGGAGCAGGGTAGCTGCTCATGAAACAACACTTAAGCTTAAAAGATGGATTAAAGGCTAAGGTATGAGAGGCAACAAAGAATCTCTCAAACAGGTTAGCAGAAAGAAGATGAATGAAATCTATCTGGGAGCAGTTAAGAATTCCTAGATAACAGTCATTCATATGTGAAATAGATCAAACATGAGCCATAAAGGAATTCATATTTATGCCTAAATCAAGAGGAAAACATTAATAAGCCACAGAAACTGAGCATAGAGTGCGGCTAAGCAAATTCTAAACCAATCCTTTGTTCTGTAACTTAAGCATATGTGAAATTGGAATAACAGAGGTAAGAAACACTTATTGATTCATACTGCAGCACAAGAATTCCACATTCATTTCTTCAGACCATTAGACACAGAGCAGACAGTCATTCCTCCAAGCTTTTCAGCAATCTTTGATTAATTAAAACATTTCAGACATCCAGTGCGAGTCTCTCATGAAGACTATCAACCAACCAACCCCTTTAACAATGCAGAGGGTTGTATATATACAAAAACAAGATACAAAAATATCTAGAGGATGAGTTATTAACTCATAACTTCTTTAACAACTCCCAAGGAGCGGTTGATGAGAAAATAAATGCTGAAATAAAGACACATGTAACAACTGCTCTTTCTGTCAGTGAATATTGACTTTTGAGTCCATTTGAGTCGGCTCGGGTTGGGCTTTCACAAAATCCGTGCCTTTAAGCTTGCCGTCCCGGCTCTTTGCTTCGTCACTATTTTAGCCTGCCCTGCGCGTTCCTTAATTGTTCTGACCGGTGCCTCATGCCCTATCCTGCGCCTGCTGCTGACCTGTAGCTGACTGAGATTTTGAAATAAACAAAAAGAGGCAAAAACTGAAATCACCTGGGCAATACGGCCAACATTGCCTACCACCAATCCTCGGGAAGTAATTGATGCTGTTGTATTTTGACAAGTGTCTCATCAGCCTCTGTATACTTGTAATAATTTGGCGGCATTTCAAACAGGTGATTAACTTCGTGCTCCATGTAAAATAAGCTTTCCAGCCTGTCATAGAGGGTTTGTCCTGAAGGCGGCCCTGCCTCTGCTGTAGAACTTGATGCAGCAGTAAGCTGATTGGTGACATAATTATTAAGTCTGGTTGCATATTGGTCACGTGTCAACAATTTTCCAGCGCTGGTCAGTAGGCTGGGCAATCCTCTAGTCTGTAATGTTGCAAGTTTTGTGTCAAAATTGTCTACATCCCTCTGTATTTCCCGACATCTTGCTTCCAGCGTTTGTACAAAGCTTCTCAGTGTGGGCACCCTCTTTACTGTTAATATGGCCTCTGTTTGGTTCATGATATGCAGCGCTGCCAGCTCTTCCTTAGTCTGATGATTCAGAAAATTAATCATTCTGTTGGCCTGCTCAGGCATATTTCCCAATGCTGCTTTGGCTCTCTGAATTTCGAACTTAGCAAGGCCAAGTAATTCTACATGTTCATACATGGCCTGAATTGACCTCCATTGGGTGGTGATTGACTGATTAATCTTGGCCCATGGGATCTTCTTTACTTCAGCCAGGGTCTTGTCCAAAGACAGCTCTTTCTCCAAGGTTTTAATTTTGTCCTTCAGGGCCTTAATTTCCCTTGTTTGCTCAGCCACTGTCATTTTGGACTTATCATATTTTTCTTCCAGTTTGGCCAGCTTTTCTTTGGCCTCCTTTATCTCTGTTGCCTGCAGCTTTAGCTCATTGACAGCTCTTGTCAATTCATCCATGCTCATGCCTGTTTCAGGTGCTGTTGTTGTTGATGTTGTGGCTTCTGTAGCTGTTGTGGTAGTTGCTGGAATATTTGGAGGAGTTACCGCTGCTTGTGCAGATGGAATAGCAGCAACAGTTGGAACTGTTTGAGGCAGCTGGGAGGTCGACTCTCCCTGCCTGCCCTGTAGTGCTCTCTCCAACTCCCCTTCCAAATCAATTACTCTCTGGTTCAATTTCATCATCAAATCCAATTGATCCTCAGCCTCTTTCTCTTTCTGCAGTTCTCCTATTTGAGGGTGCTCAGTAGGAAGCAACCTCAATCTCTTTTTCAATGCAGCTATATCATCATCTTTCTTTTTCATAAGGGCCCTCACACCCTTAGGATCCTTAGGATCATGTCCTAAATCAACAATAATGTCCTCCAATGTTTTGATTCTATTGTCTTTCGCTGTGGAGGATAATCTTTCAAAATGCAGCTGAGTGTTAGTATTCT
Organism: Pinus tabuliformis; assembly: GCA_031772625.1. NCBI lineage: Eukaryota > Viridiplantae > Streptophyta > Pinopsida > Pinales > Pinaceae > Pinus > Pinus tabuliformis. The sequence goes on along the minus strand of CM062813.1, from coordinate 1,038,906,434 downwards.
TTAATGATTCCTTCAACTCATGGGCCAATGTGGCCTTCTCTGCAAGGGTGGCATAAACCATTTCCCCTGTTTGCTTATGTAGCTCTATTTGATCCATGGGGTAAATGTCCTTGGCCAGGACCTCTAACCTTGTCTTAACAAAATCTGCAGCTGACTGTGGCTGCTGAATCTTGGGCTTGAAGTGGCTGAGAATCATCTTTTCTTGTTTGATGTCAAATGTTGCCATCAATCTTTCCTGCTTGGCAGGTGTTGCTTTTAGGAATTGATCATATAGTTGCACTCTAAGTAGCTCATTCTGAGATTTGATTTCTTTGAAGCTGGCTTTAACGCTAGCTGGTCTCTTGCCTTGTTGTGTGGAGGAAGACACCTCCATGCCGTGCTGTCTGTCTTGCTCTTGCTGAAAAGAGCTTGTAGGTGTGTGCTGGCTTGCTTCCCTTCTTGGGCTTTCTATGACCTCCTCACTGACCTCCTCCTCAATTGGAGGATCAACTCTTTGCCTCTTAGATTCAGGCTGCTGTGTAGACCCACTAGCAGGTGTGGAGTCTTCTCGGTCTCGCTTTCTGCCTCTTTCTTCATTGACAGGAGTTTGCAGAGGTGGCACTTGTAGTGTCTCTGTTTGTTGAGGAGGGGTCTGCCCTTGAGTTTGTTCGGTTGAAGTGACTGGTTGTTCAGTGGCCATTGACTGTTCTGTCTCCATTGGCTCTTTACCTTTAACTGTACCTGTTGCTGATGTAGATGCTCCTTGGGCAGCTTGTGAAGCTGCAGCTGTAGATGTGCCCTCCTCCACTTGGTATGGCAGCTTGAAAGTCACCTGGTCAGCAGAATCCAAGTCAAGAGTTTTTTCAAGATCTTTAGCAGTTTGCTCCAAAATTTCCTCTTGAGTGAATTCTTCAACTAAAGTGCCTTGTGCCCATGCGTCTTGATTAGCATATTTTTCGATGTGTGGGTTTTTGCAGTGGTCATAGGGCGTCAATCTGTATTTGACCCTTCTGGCATTAATAAAGCCAAGCGGGTCATAAGGGACCCACCAGAAACTTCTTTTCAATTTGAGTTGATCCTTGAGTATCAAGTCAGCATCTTGCCAACCTTCCTTATTGTTCATGATGAAGGGGCCTAGGTGATCTTTGAATTTGAGTTGTGCCTTCTTCTTGGTGCTGTGGAAATGAGTCAAATCTGAATTTATAAGCTGCCTGTAGTATTCCAAGGCAAACAGCCTCATTGGCACATATCTTGGGAGCCTGTAAGGACAAAGCTCGCAGCCATAGATTCTAATCATAGTGTGGTTCTGATATAGGTACCAGTCACCTACTTTGTAGCTCTTAGATAGCTGCAATAGCTTCTGCATCTCATAAGTTATTCTGGGAGGGGGAGCTTTCATCAAGAGGCAGGAGACTGGATAAACGAACTGGTCAATGAACTCACAGTATGAGTAAGGAGAATGTTGGACTTGATGGAAAATAGATGACCAGAAGACAACAGATCTTCTTTCTCCCTTTGAATTCAATTTCTTGATGGGGCATTGGAAGCTTTCGGACTGATAATACATGAGCAAATGATAGATATATGAGCTGGTCATTGATTTTATTTGCTATAAACTTGGCGTAATTATACTTGACAGCAGGAGGTTGTCCTTAGCTAAATGAAGACAACAGAACCAACACCGTCTCATCCACATGCTTACTTGTTGTGAAACCCAACACATAAGATATCATGTCTATAAGTAACTTACCCACCTCATTAAAATGGTCATATGGGAATGGAGGTGGCTCCTTAGGTTGACAATCTGCCCTCATAAAGGTCTTAACAATTTTTTCAATCTTGGGGCCAGGGACCCAAGAGGCTTCTTCCAATAAGTTATTCATGGAGAAGGGCAATAGTATCTGAGTCTGTTTGAAATTCAACATCTGGTTGATGGAGTCAGGTGTGATATGAAAGAGTATGCTCCCAGATGGAGACTTAACTGCCCTCTAAGTTGGCTCATAATTTGCAGCACACAAGTGAATAATTTCACGAAAAATGTTGATAGAGGGGAGGAAATAGTGTGGCAAATTGGACTCCCATATGCCATACATGTCGGATTTATTTATGAAACTGTTTCTCAGCTGGCAGTAGGTATGCAAATGATTTCTGTTTCCAACCAGGTCTTGAATAAGATAGTCTGTATCGGCCAAGGCCATTGACTCAAGTTCTTTACTTGGTGGATTTATGGGAGTGATGTTCAAAGCAGATGGAGAGGCCATTATGCAACTTTTGAATGATTGAGCTGAAACTTCCCTTTTCTTAGTGAATTCTCTGGGGCTAGAGACTGTGAAGAATAATGCAAAGGGGCAGAGGACAATTACAGTTTCAGAGGACTAACTTAAACAGCGGAATAGGGTAAAACAGGGCAATGCTAAGATGCTACAAGACTTTTCCTGGAGGCCGAGCTCTAAAACAAAACTCGCCAGTGAATTTGTAAGTGGGCACAAGGTTTACGAGGCCTTTTCTGAGGTGAAGGGTTTCCAGTGAGTTTACTGGAGTCTCAGGCGTAGCAACGTTGCAAATTGGGAAATTTCGCAAGTTTATAGTATGTGCAATGGATAAAATGAAAGAACAGGAGCGAAAATGGGGGAGATATGACAAATACCTGGTTCAAACAGCGCCGAGAGTGGACGAGCAGGTGCGACAGTAGGCTATGAAGCCGAATTTGCAGGTCGCGGCAGCTCAACTGGATGTTTTGAGCTTTGGGAATGCGAAAATGAATAAAACAGTGAGCCGGAGCCTTCAAATGAACCAATAGAAATGAACTACAACGGTCGTCTGCGCGCTTTTTAAGCAAAAATTGACATTTTGGCGCCTTTGGCGCTTTTTTTTGGGATGACGCCAGCATGACGTCATTGGCGGGTCCGGGGTACGGATAGATGACGGCGTCGACGGGGCGGTTACGCGGGCACAAAAGGGATGAAGTGGCGGCAACGTGGCACAGCAGCGGAGGCGAGGAGATGACGTCATGGGGCAGACGTGGCACTTACGTCATATGAAGGAGAGCGGTAAGCGGTTTCATGGCGCACTACTTTAGCGCCTGGGCGATTTGGGAGGAGGGGGCTCTGCCACACTCGGGAGGGTGACGCATGGCGGGAGTACGACGGGAAAACCGCCGAACTCCCGGACGCTAACCCTCATGCTTTTGGCGGGTAAAAACACCCGCCGACCGTAGATCTTGGGCGGGCCAGATCTAACGGCTGGCGGGCGGGTAAGTCGGTGGAAGGTTAGGGCAGGGACCCGCCCGCTATTTTATTTAATTATTCATGCGGCGGGGGGGGGGTTTAAACTTTAATAAAGTGGGTTCTTGGATTTATATGCGCGCGGGGGTCAAACATTTAGTTTAATGTTCAATAAAGCATTTAAACATTTAACCTTTGGCAAAAAATGACTACGGAGGGAAAAAATACGAGACTTTTGATGAGCGGCGAATTGGGTAAAGGTTATTAGCCCAAGGAGAGGTTGGGTTAATTCTGAGGTTAGGAGACAGAAGGGTTAATAGGAGCCCCAAATGGACTGCTATTTCCCGGACTAGAAGACATATGGCTATAGTGCCAAGGGGAGGTTATTTAATATTTTTGGGAATTTTATATGTTTTTTGACAGTGAATGGGGATGGAGCAGTTAGGGAGCAACATAGTACAATTAGAAGTTAATATGGATTGTGAGGTGAAAGTAAAATAGAAGGCTAAGTTTCAAAAGTAAAACTTAGACATAGGGGTAAATGAGAGTGAGAAGTGATTTTTCACAAGAAATGTGGCTTCTTTTCATTTGAACAAAGCCAACATTTAACTTGATATTTCACAGAAATGAGAAGAAATCAGGACTTATTGGGCAGATCCCAAGGTCCTTTAAGGGGATGTTAGTAAGGGACTTTGGGGGGGAGTGAAGGGAAGTTAGACATGCCTCCAGCATTCTGCCATCAAACACTGCTTTGCTACCTCTGCCACTGATGAGATGAGCTTCCTTTCTCAAAGCCAAAACTGAAGATGATCTTGCTTCTGCAACCCCAGGCTACCTACCCAGCCTAATACACCTAGCATTTTTTGTTACTTCAGGAAGGGTGCACTTAGACTTGCAAACCCTAATTGCTTTTCTTTTAAACTGCCTTCCTAAAAACTAGCCTTATTTCTTCCAAGGACCCAGATTAAGCTGTTAGGTGCCTTCATTCTCTACCTAACTACTAATCCACCAAGCTTAAACTGTTTGGACAGATATTAATTTTCTCTATCATCTAAGACAAGCAATTTAAACCTAGGGAAACCAAGCTTAGGTTGTTTGGCTTTCCCTTAACTGAGAAATCTTTCAAAAATGGAACTTTTTCAGCATAAAAAAGATAAACATTTTTGGCACTTCCACTGTCAATCATGAAATATGAAACCTGTTGTAACAGGAGGCTAACAGTGGCTCCACTTGGGGATGGCTTTTCCTTGTGAAAAGCCAAGAACAGCAGGTCAGACTGCCTTTAATTTTCGATTATTTGCTGTATTCTAAAAACTTTCCCTTGCTGGCTGTCTTATTTATATACATGACAGCATACTTGAGGAGCTTAGGGCCTTCACTTCGGGCTTCAACTGCAACAAGCTGCTATCCAAACAGAAAACTGAAATCCTACCTACCTACCTTAATCAGCACCTGTTTGCTGGTTAGGTAAAATGAAACAACCAGTGCAACCACTTAAGCATTTGTAGAAAGAAACAAACAGTTTGTCTGACAGTTGGTGAAATCAAAAACATTGTTTGTTCATGTACCCTCATAATCAAAATTTTGACATATAAAGGCCACTGCTGAAGTACCTGGTCCTCATAGATAAAATATGTTAAAGATTTTGAGTTGAGAAGATCCTCCATGTAATCAGCTACAGGATCGACAAAAGCATCATGTGGGATAGTTTCTTCTACATCTTCTTGGGCTGATGAAACAGCTATATCCTTAGTAACAAACTCTACAGCCAATACTTCAGTCTTTCTCTTGAAAGCATGATTGACCTCAATCTGTAAGTCAGGAGGTAGCACAATTTCCTCATAACCCGGAGAAGGAAGATCTCGGAAGAACTCTTTAAGATCAGGAAAATCGTTTGACTGGATTTGAGAATGCAAAAGTTCAATCTCATTTTCATGTTCTTCCACAACTAAATCAAGAAGACACATTTTGATTTGAGGTTGTTGTATTGCTTTGACCTTTAACAACACCAGTCTAAAAAAATCTTCATCAAGTTCATATTCTGATAACAACTTCTTGAATTCATTTACAGCTTGTTTAACTTCATTTTCCACACACCCGGTCATCCTGTCTGACTATTAACACTTTGAAATGGGATTACTTGGCTGTAAAACTGCTCAAAACTTAGAAAATTTCTCTTTCAGGTTCGCTTCTCCAGTGGAGTCTTGATTGTGAAGATGATGTGGAGTCGCCAGGTGGATGATCAACTTTGGAGTGCCTGATCTCTGTCCACCATCACAGATCAGAACTAAACTTGTAAAAATGGTTGTAAAGGAAACGATGACCTTCTCCAGAAAACTAGAAAGAAACTCTTGAAGGTCTGTTTCTTTCCCAGTAGAGCTTTCCAACTTGATTTATGAAATTATCTGAGGATTGTTCCCCAGTGGAGTCGCCATTATGTTATCACTCAGGTTGTCCTTAAGCTCCTGAAAGGATACGGCCGAGGTAACCACAAACCAATCTTTGGATTGCAGGTTCTAGCCCACCTGCAATCAGAGAGGGCTCTCTCTTTCTGATTTAGCTTTGTTGATAATGATTTTAGGCTAGCTATTGAATTTCAGGGGTTTTGTTTAAGTTTGGTGGGAAGGATGATGCCTTCAAGTAGAGAGGCAAAACATAGTCTATTAGGTTTCAAACCATTGGGCGTGGAGTCATGGAGTAAGACTGCTGGTGTGTTTTCTTGGTCACAAGAAAAAATATGGAGCAGGGTAGCTGCTCATGAAACAACACTTAAGCTTAAAAGATGGATTAAATGCTAAGGAATGAGAGGCAACAAAGAATCTCTCAAACAGGTTAGCAGAAATAAGATGAATGAAATCTATTTGGGAGCAATTAAGAATTCCTAGATAACAGTCATTCATATGTGAAATAGATCAAACATGAGCCATAAAGGAATTCATATTTATGCCTAAATCAAGAGGAAAACATTAATAAGCCACAGAAACTGAGCATAGAGTGCGGCTAAGCAAATTCTAAACCAATCCTTTGTTTTGTAACTTAAGCATATGTGAAATTGGAATAACAGAGGTAAGAAACACTTATTGATTCATACTACAGCACAAGAATTCCACATTCATTTCTTCAGACCATTAGACACAGAGCAGACAGTCATTCCTCCAAGCTTTTCAACAATCTTTGATTAATTAAAACATTTCAGATATCCAGTGCGAGTCTCTCATGAAGACTATCAACCAACCAACCCCTTTAACAATGTAGAGGGTTGTATATATACAAAAACAAGATACAAAAATATCTAGAGGATGAGTTATTAACTCATAACTTCTTTACCAACTCCCAAGGAACGGTTGATCAGAAAATAAATGTTGAAATAAAGGCACATGTAACAGTTGCTCTTTCTGTCAATGAATATTGACTTTTGAGTCCATTTGAGTCGGCTGGGGTTGCGCTTTCACAAAATCCGTGCCTTTAAGCTTGCCATCCCGGCTCTTTGCTTCGTCACTGTTTTAGCCTGCCCTCTGTGTTCCTTAATTGTTCTGACCGGTGCCTCATGCCCTATCCTGCGCCTGCTGCTGACCTCTAGCTGACGGAGATTTTGAAATAAACAAAAAGAGGCAAAAACTGAAATCACCTGGGCAATATGGCCAGCATTACCTGCCACCAATCCTCGAGAGGTAATTGATGTTGTTGTATTTTGACAAGTGTCTCATCAGCCTCTGTATACTTGTAATAATTTGGCGGCATTTCAAACAGGTGATTAACTTCATGCTCCATGTAAAATAAGCTTTCCAGCCTGTCATAGAGGGTTTGTCCTGAAGGCGGCCCTGCCTCTGCTGTAGAACTTGATGCAGCAGTAAGCTGATTGGTGACATAATTATTAAGCCTGGTTGCATATTGGTCACGTGTCAACAATTTTCTAGCGCTGGTCAGTACGCTGGGCAATCCTCTAGTCTGTAATGGTGCAAGCTTTGTGTCAAAATTGTCTACATCCCTCTGTATTTCCCGACATCTTGCTTCCAGCGTTTGTACAAAGCTTCTCAATGTGGGCACCCTCTTTACTGTTAATATGGCCTCTGTTCGGTTCATGATATGCAGTGCTGCCAGCTCTTCCTTAGTCTGATGATTCAGAAAATTAATCATTTTGTTGGCCTGCTCAGGCATATTTCCCAATACTGCTTTGGCTCTCTGAATTTTGAACTTAGCAAGGCCAAGTAATTCTAACTGTTCATACATGGCCTGAATTGACCTCCATTGGCTGGTGATTGACTGATTAATCTTGGCCCACAGGATCTTCTTTATTTCAGCCAGGGTCTTGTCCAAAGACAGCTCTTTCTCCAAGGTTTTAATTTTGTCCTTCAGGGCCTTAATTTCCCTTGTTTGCTCAGCCACTGTCATTTTGGACTTATCATATTTTTCTTCCAGTTTGGCCAGCTTTTCTTTGGCCTCCTTTATCTCTGTTGCCTGCAGCTTTACCTCATTGACAGCTCTTGTCAATTCATCTACGCTCATGCCTGTTTCAGGTGCTGTTGTTGTTGATGTTGTGGCTTCTGTAGCTGTTGTGGTAGTTGCTGGAATATTTGGAGGAGTTACCGCTGCTTGTGCAGATGGAATAGCAACAACAGTTGGAACTGTTTGAGGTAGCTGGGAGGTCGACTCTCCCTGCCTGCCCTGTAGTGCTCTCTCCAACTCCCCTTCCAAATCAATTACTCTCTGGTTCAATTTCATCATCAAATCCAATTGATCCTCGGCCTCTTTCTCTTTCTGCAGTTCTCCTATTTGAGGGTGCTCAGTAGGAAGCAACCTCAATCTCTTTTTCAATGCAGCTATATCATCATCTTTCTTTTTCATAAGGGCCCTCACACCTTTAGGATCCTTAGGATCATGTCCTAAATCAACAATAATGTCCTCCAATGTTTTGATTCTATTGTCTTTGGCTGTGGAGGACAATCTTTCAAAATCCAGCTGAGTGTTAGTATTCTTTAATGATTCCTTCAACTCATGGGCCAATGTGGCCTTCTCTGCAAGGGTGGCATAAACCATTTCCCCTGTTTGCTTATGTAGCTCTATTTGATCCATGGGGTGAATGTCCTTGGCCAGGACCTCTAACCTTGTCTTAACAAAATCTGCAGCTGACTGTGGCTGCTGAATCTTGGGCTTGAAGTGGCTGATAATCATCTTTTCTTGTTTGATGTCAAATGCTGCCATCAATATTTCCTGCTTGGCAGATGTTGCTTTTAGGAATTGATCATATAGTTGCACTCTAAGTAGCTCATTCTGAGCTTTGATCTCTTTGAAGTTGGCTTTAACACTAGCTGGTCTCTTGCCTTGTTGTGTGGAGGAAGACACCTCCATGTCGTGCTGTCTGTCTTGCTCTTGCTGAAAAGAGCTTGTAGGTGTGTGCTGGCTTGCTTCCCTTCTTGGGCTTTCTATGACCTCCTCACTGACCTCCTCCTCAATTGGAGGATCAACTCTTTGCCTCTTAGATTCAGGCTGCTATGTAGACCCACTAGCAGGTGTGGAGTCTTCTCGGTCTCGCTTTCTACCTCTTTCTTCATTAACAGGAGTTTGCAGAGGTGGCACTTGTAGTGTCTCTGTTTGTTGAGGAGGGGTCTGCCCTTGAGTTTGTTCGGCTCAAGTGACTGGCTGTTCAGTGGCCATTGACTGTTCTGTCTCCATTGGCTCTTTACCTTTAACTGTACCTGTTGCTGATGTAGATGCTCCTTGGGCAGCTTGTGAAGCTACAGCTGTAGATGTGCCCTCCTCCACTTGGTATGGCATCTTGAAAGTCACCTGGTCAGCAGAATCCAAGTTAAGAGTTTTTTCAAGATCTTTAGCAGTTTGCTCCAAAATTTCCTCTTGAGTGAATTTTTCAACTAAAGTGCCTTGTTCCCATGCGTCTTGATTAGCATATTTTTCGATGTGTAGGTTTTTGCAGTGGTCATAGGGCATCAATCTGTATTTGACCCTTCTGGTATTAATAAAGCCAAGCGGGTCATAAGGGACCCACCAGAAACTTCTTTTCAATTTGAGTTGATCCTTGAGTATCAGGTCAGCATCTTGCCAACCTTCCTTCTTGTTCATGATGAAGGGGCCTAGGTTATCTTTGAATTTGAGTTGTGCCTTCTTCTTGGTGCTGTGGAAATGAGTCAAATCTGAATTTATAAGCTGCCTGTAGTATTCCAAGGCAAACAGCCTCATTGGCACATATCTTGGGAGCCTGTAAGGACAAAGCTCGCAGCCATAGATTCTAATCACAGTGTGGTTCTGATATATGTACCAGTCACCTACTTTGTAGCTCTTAGATAGCTGCAATAGCTTCTGCATCTCATAAGTTATTCTGGGAGGGGGAGCTTTCATCAAGAGGTAGGAGACTGGATAAACGAACTGGTCAATGAACTCACAGTATGAGTAAGGAGAATGCTAGACTTGATGGAAAACAGATGACCAGAAGACAACAGATCTTCTTTCTCCCTTTGAATTCAATTTCTTGATGGGGCATTGGAAGCTTTCGGACTGATAATACATGAGCAAATGATAGATATATGAGGAATATTTGAAAACTCCTTGCCTATCTAGCCTAATGAGCTGGTCATGGATTTTATTTGCTATAAACTTGGCGTAATTATACTTGACAACAGGAGGCTGTCCTTGGTTAAATGAAGACAACAGAACCAACACCGTCTCATCCACATGCTCATTTGTTGTGAAACCCAACACATAAGATATCATGTCTATAAGTAACTTACCCACCTCATTAAAATGGTCATATGGGAATGGAGGTGGCTCCTTAGGTTGACAATCTGCCCTCATAAAGGTCTTAACAATTTTTCAATCTTGGGGCCAGGGACCCAAGAGGCTTCTTCCAGTAAGTTATTCATGGAGAAGGGCAATAGTATCTGAGTCTGTTTGAAATTCAACATCTAGTTGATGGAGTCAGGTGTGATATGAAAGAGTATGCTCCCAGATGGAGACTTAACTGCCCTCTGAGTTGGCTCATAATTTGCAGCACACAGGTGAATAATTTCAGGAAAAATATTGACAGAGGGGAGGAAATAGTGTGGCAAATTGGACTCCCATATGCCATACATGTCGGATTTATTTATGAAACTGTTTCTCAGCTGGCAGTAGGTATGCAAATGATTTTTGTTTCCAACCAGGTCTTGAATAAGATAGTCTGTATCGGCCAAGGCCATTGACTCAAGTTCTTTACTTGGTGGATTTATGGGAGTGATGTTCAAAGCATATGGAGAGGCCATTATGAAACTTTTGAATGATTGAGCTGAAACTTCCCTTTTCTTAGTGAATTCTCTGGGGCTAGAGACTGTGAAGAATAATGCAAAGGGGCAGAGGACAATTACAGTTTCAGAGGACTGACTTAAACAACGGAATAGGGTAAAACAGGGCAATGCTGAGCTGCTGCAAGACTTTTCCTGGAGGCCGAGCTCTAAAACAGAACTCGCCAGTGAATTTGTAAGTGGGCACAAGGTTTACGAGGCCTTTTCTGAGGTGAAGGGTTTCCAGTGAGTTTAATGGAGTCTCAGGCGTAGCAGCGTTGCAAATTGGGAAATTTCGCAGGTTTATAGTATGTGCAATGGATAAAATGAAAGAACAGGAGCGAAAATGGGGGAGATATGACAAATACCTGGTTCAAACAGCGCCGAGAGTGGACGAGCAGGTGCGACAGTAGGCTATGAAGCCGAATTTGCAGGCTGCGGCAGCTCAACTGGATGTTTTGAGCTTTGGGAATGTGAAAATGAATAAAACAGTGAGCCGGAGCCTTCAAATGAACCAATAGAAATGAACTACAACGGTCGTCTGTGCGCTCTTTAAGCAAAAATTGACATTTTGGCGCTTTTGGCGCTTTTTTTTTGGGATGACGTCAGCATGACGTCATCGGCGGGTCCGGGGTACGGATAGATGACGTGGCAGCCGACGGGGCGGTGACGCGGGCACAAAAGGGATGAAGTGGCGGCAACGTGGCACAGCAGCGGAGGCGAGGAGATGACGTCATGGGGCAGACGTGGCGCTTACGTCATATGAAGGAGAGCGGTAAGCGGTTTCATGGCACACTGCTTTAGCGCCCAGGCGGTTTGGGAGGAGGGGGCTCCGCCACACTCGGGAGGGCGACGCGTGGCGGGAGTACGACGGGAAAACCGCCGAACTCCCGGATGCTAACCCTCGTGCTTTTGGCGAGTAAAAACACCCGCCGACCGTAGATCTTGGGCGGGCCAGATCTAACGGCTGGCAGGCGGGTAAGTCGGTGGAAGGTTAGGGCGGGGACCCACCCGCTATTTTATTTAATTATTCATGCGGTGAGGGGGGGGGTTTAAACTTTAATAAAGTGGGTTCTTGGATTTATATTCGCGCGGGGGTCAAACATTTAGTTTAATGTTCAATAAAGCATTTAAACATTTAACCTTTGGGAAAAAATGACTGCGGAGGGCAAAAATACGAGACTTTTGATGAGCGGGGAATTGGGTAAAGGTTATTAGCCCAACGAGAGGTTGGGTTAATTCCGAGGTTAGGAGACAGAAGGGTTAATAGGAGCCCCAAATGGACTGCTATTTCCCGGACTAGAAGACATATGGCTATAGTGCCAAGGGGAGGTTATTTAATATTTTTGGGAATTTTATATGTTTTTTGATAGTGAATGGGGATGGAGGAGTAGTTAAGGAGCTACATAGTACAATTAGAAGTTAATATGGATTGTGAGGTGAAAGTAAAACAGAAGGCTAAGTTTCAAAAGTAAAACTTAGACATAGGGGTAAATGAGAGTGAGAAGTGATTTTTCACAAGAAATGTGGCTTCTTTTCATTTGAACAAAGCCAACATTTACCTTGATATTTCACAGAAATGAGAAGAAATCAGGACTTCTTGGGCAGATCCCAAGGTCCTTTAAGGGGATGTTAGTAAGGGACTTTGGGGGGGAGTGAAGGGAAGTTAGACATGCCTCCAGTATTCTGCCATCAAACACTGCTTTGCTACCTCTGCCACTGATGAGATGAGCTTCCTTTCTCAAAGCCAAAACTGAAGATGATCTTGCTTCTGCAACCCCGGGCTACCTACCCAGCCTAATACACCTAGCATTTTTTGTTACTTCAGGAAGGGTGCACTTAGACTTGCAAACCCTGATTGCTTTTCTTTTAAACTGCCTTCCTAAAAACTAGCCTTATTTCTTCCAAGGACCCAGATTAAGCTGTTGGGTGCCTTCATTCTCTACCTAACTACTAATTCGCCAAGCTTAAACTGTTTGGACAGATACTAATTTTCTCTATCATCTAAGACAAGCAATTTAAACCTATGGAAACCAAGCTTAGGCTGTTTGGCTTTCCCTTAACTGAGAAATCTTTCAAAAATGGAACTTTTGCAGCATAAAAAAGATGAACATTTTTGGCACTTCCACTGTCAATCATGAAATATGAAACCTGTTGTAACAGGAGGCTAACACCTCCAGTTCTATCAGTTGCGCGAGCATTTCTTCTAAAGCTCCACGGTCCGCCATTCCTGTGAACGCCGCTATCTGTAGACTAGGCACAATGTACTCCATCGGTATCACAACTTCTACGCCATAGACCAGACAAAAATGTGTCTATCCAGTCAACGTTTTACAAGTAGTTCGATAAGCCCATAACACTGTTGGTACGCACACATCCCAATCATTCCTCTGCACATTACAAACCTTTGTCAGCACGTTCTCCAATATCTTATTAAATGCTTCCACCATCCCATTAGCCTGAGGGTGATATGGTCTTCTCTTTTGATGATAAACTTGGAATTCCTCTGTCGGTGTGTTGATTGTTTCATTAAGGAAATTTGTATTGTGATCGATCATCAAAATATTTTCGCAACCAAACCTAGTCAGCACATATTCAAATAGGAACTTCATTGTTGTTTCCCCGGTACAACCCTTTACAGGTTGCACCTCCACCCATCTGGTCAAATACTTCATCGCAGTGATGATATACTGCACACCTATCTTCTTTCCTGGAGGCTGAATCGGTCCTACAAAATCAATTGCCCATTTTTCAAATCGCTGCAATGAAACTTGTGGATGCATAGGCATCTCATCCCTCCGCAATGGCTTACCCGTCCTCTGACCTGCATCACATGCCCTACAATAAGCTTTGGAATCCTTATGCAGCGTCACCCACCACAACCCAGTGCATAAAATCTTCTGCGTTGCTTTTTTTCCTGTATAATGGTCTCCTGCTGCCCCTCCACGAACTTCGGTAAGGATGCTGCTTCATTCAAACTCAAGAACATAACGTCGCAATATCTCATCCGCTCCCATCTTATACAAGTGGCCTACAATAACAGAAAAATCTGTTGCGCGCACCACCAATTCCTTATTTTGTTAGCTGATGTACCCTTCTAGAGTCGTTCCTGTAGTCAGAAAGTGTATGATGTTTGCAAAATGAATGTCTGCTACGTGCACACAAAGAGTTGCACTTTAGACAGTCCTTCCTCCAAATTGGTAGGCTCCTCCCCTATTCCAATGCACGACAGATGATCTAGTCCTGCATTCAATTGCCTTGGCTTTACAATAACTTTGAAATCGTATTCCTGAAACAACAGCAGTCATCTGCATATTCCCCCCCCAACACAGGTTTGTTGACTAGGTACTTTAATGCAAAATGGTTTGTATACATCTTAAAGTGTCTGCCTAGAAAGTAGTGTCTGAACTTTTGGAGTGTGTACACCATAGCCAAACCTTCGCGCTCTGTCATTGAATAATTCTTCTCGACCTTAGATAACTTCCTGCTTGCAAGTGCGATAGGGTGATCCAACTCTCCCTCACTGACCTGTGTCAGTACTACTCCCAACGCAATACATGACGCATCCACATGCAGATGAAATTCCTTCTTCCAATCCGGGAAGACTAGGATCATCACGGTGACCATCTTCTCTTTTAACACATCCAAGTTTTGTTGACATTCTTCATTCCAACAGAATGTAGCATCCTTCTTCAACAGTTTTTCCATCGGTGCGGTAATCTGGGCATAACTCTTGATGAACTTTTGGTAATAACCAGTATGCCCTAGCATTGCGCGCAGTTGTTTAACACTTCTTAGCGCCTCCAAATTGATTATAATCGTGATCTTAGCTGGATCCACCATTAATCCTTGTCTGCATACTACATGACCCAGCAAGATTCTGAAGGGAACACAAAACAAACATTTCTTCAAATTTAGCATGATCTGATACCTCTGACATGTATCCAACATCAAGCGTAGACTAGCTACATGGCATTTTACCATCCCAAACACCATCCAATCGTCAAAGTATACCTCCAAGAACTTGTGAATGAAGTCTTTGAACGCCGCGATGACTACACACGAAAAGATCACCGGCGCATTCTTCAGTCCAAAAGGCATTATAGTATACTAAAAGCATCCCCATTCAGTCGCAAAGGTCATCTTACTCCAATATTCCAGTGCAATCTTGATCTAATTGTACCCCGAGAACCCATCAATGAATGAATATGCTTCATGTCCTCCTACATTATCCAACACTTCATCGGTGAATGGAGTCAGAAAAGGATCATGCATGCAAGCGTCATTCAGCTTCCTGAGATCTACGCATATCCTTATTTCATCCTTCTGCTTCTTTTCCTTAACGACCATCGGACTTACCCAATTAGATTCCTCCACTGGTTCAATGATTCCCACTCCCAACATTTTGTCCAACTCTAAGCGGACCCTTTCTTTGTACTTAGGATTGAGGCGATATGGCCTTTGTTTCACAGGCTTCGCGTCTAGTTTCAATGTTATCCTCATTACTCCTAAATCGCCTATTATCCCTTTCAGGTCTAAAAACTTTGTAGGGAACAAGTCCTAGTATTCACGGAGCAACTCAACGACCTTATCCACCATAGCATCATCCCAGTAGTCCCCTATCTTCGCAAACTTCAGCTCCGCCTTTGTCCCAATGATCACTTGTCTCGTTTTCAGTGGCCCAGTGGTATCAGAATTCTCCATATGTGGCCCCTCCACTTCACGGTGACCTTATGTTTCTGGGATAGTAATGTTCCTCGGATCCTCCTCCTTTTCTTCGGCAGTCACATTGTAGCACTCTAGCGCATGGCGCAACTAGGTGGTCCAATCTAGTTGAATCAAGTCCAAGGGATCCTGCGGGGTTTTGAAGATCGCTACTTTGACCTCCTGCAACGCTTCATTAATGCACTTGATTTTGTCTTCAAAGTTGAATGTCATCAAGAATCCCTGTCTCAAAATATCCCATTCGTCCGTGCCATGGCGAAGCTCTGTCTCCAAGTACCAATTCATATGTATTACATCCAAGGTGTGACATAATAGATGCACCCACTCCAGTTGCAGTTTTACTCCATAAGCATCGGTCCGTTTGGCTAAGTGATCACTCAGATCACTCCTCCCATCATATTTATCTGTCACTCGCACCTTTGGGCGACCAAACCGCACCCTCATCAGTATTCTTTATTCACACCATCCATCGAAATTTCCTTTATGCGTACCCCACAATCTTGTAGGCGTAGCGCGCAACGCCTAGTCCAAAACTTGGAAGTGATGCTTATCTAGCACTTCCCTTTCAAATGCATCCAAAAATTTATCAACGTCAGTTAAACCATCATAGTAAGGCAGACTTCTTACCTCTGACGGTACGCACGCAGTGATTTGGTCATCATGTTACAGCGTAGCATAGACACTTCGTGTAATTGATTATGCCAGTGTTCCAATTCCTCATCTGAATCTGAGGTGCAGGAGCTTTCACGGTCCCATGCAATTCATCCATCTACTGTCGGATTCACCCAATCTTGATCTCGCGTAGTTATCTTATAAATTTGGTCCAAATCATCGTCACTTTCATAATCACGAACCGGTTCAGTATAGCATGGACATTCTGCAGGATCCAAAGACTACTACGCGAAGCAATTTTCTTTCAAATGACATCATCTGCTTCTTCAAATTGATCACCCTTTTCATGTCAATAGCCCAGTCGATCCCAGGAGCGCGAGGTAGGGGTTGTTTTCATCAACAATCTCTATTACTTCGAAATTGCGAATGCACTTGGGTCATAAATATCAATTGTCACTCCCTACAATCTTCCCATGGGGATAATCTTTTGTTGATTCGCCATCCTCAATTGAATAGGAGACCACTGCAGCACAAGTCTCCCCATTCTCTCCCATTTTTGTTTTGGAAAAACATTCACATTTGACCCAAGATCCAAAATAACTTGGTCCATTTCATATTCTCCTATTTTCGTGGTGAGCCTCATCTCACGCCGCGTTCTCGCCTTATGCTTACCAATTTTCCTGACCACGTGCGGTCCTGCGGGAGCATTACTAGCACATTTATTGATCAACTCCTGTAATCCCTTTACGGCCTTACTATCACGTAGCAGCTTCATACAGGTCTCCAAAAATGTAGTAAGCATGGATGGGTCCATTTCTTCAGACTGCTTATCCTGACTTCCTAAGGTAGAAGCCTCAGCGAAGCTTTTCTTTGCTTCCATGAAGGTTTCCTTCGCGTGCTCCAAATCAAATCCAACCTCCTTTTCTAGAGATTTGCGGACCCATTCACCTTCTTCAGGCTGCTTTCCCTTATCTTCACCAGTTTTCATTCCACTTCATAGCACAATATTCACATTGGGTTCCTCTTCGCGAGATTCAGCCCTCATCATCTGTAGATTCTATGTAGGCTTCTGAGGTTGCATCTCCTTTTCGTGCATCTTAGTTATTAATATAGGGAAATCTTCTGTCGCATGTTCAAACTAGGTACAGTATCAACACGACAGGCGCGTTGAGTTCGTGAATTCTCATGCGTAGTGTCCTGGACCTCCACAATTGTAGCAAATAACTTGCCCCTGACCTCTCGCAGGTCCTCCTCCACCTCGGCCTCGTCCGTGCCCCTGATATCCTCTTCACAGACCCTGGCACCTTGATCCAGAGGCTAAGTTTCTGTCTGCATTCGATATGTGGGATTTCTCTCCATCATTAAGTCATAACTACGACAATTGCACTCATCATGGCCTACTGATTGGTAGAAGTTGCAGAAGAGTTATTGCGGTGTTTGTACAAATTTCTACAGCAAGTGGCAATTATTTGTCGCATGTTTTCCAGCTACCTAACAAATAGCACACCACAACGTGGGCCCTGCACTTGGCCCTGCTTAAGCTTCTGTCCTCAGAGGCATCGGCCCTCCTCTTGCAACATAATTCACGAAGACAGGGCAATGATCTTTATCATGCCCTTGACTCTTACATTTCAAACACCAAACCTCTTCGCACACCTCTGGTCAAGCCGCTCTATCCTTCTTCAGACTTTGGAATTCTAGGCAAAGGTTCTGCAACTCCGCGTGAATCTGTTGAAATCCTAAAGCAGCATCTTGAATTGGTGTCTCATGTAATCTCATCACAATCTCCAGGGCCTCCGCCTGGGTCCCAATCTTTTGTTGTGATAAACCAACCCTTAGATGTGGCAAGAGCGAAGCCACAAAATATTTGTGGTGTTTCCCATCCATAAGATTCATGTTAGCTTCGCAGATCTTTCACTTCAATCTCTTATCCAGCTCCTAGGGGTCTTTCCAGGCTTCATCATGATTTCTTTGAATCCAACGATCAATTATGCTTCAGATTTGGGCCTACTGAATCCTTATTCAGCGTAGTCTGAATGTCTGCCAATGTAGCCATCAGGTTATCAGTGCAGTACTTAATGTACCATGTTAGCGCGTGTTCCTGTAAACCTGTAAACAACGTAGCTTTCTTCATATGATCATCTATAATTCTCTGGGCTTCCCACACAGCCTTTGCAATGAACAAAAACTGGTCCAGATCCTCATTCCCCAAGCCCTTAAAAATGGGCAATTTTATTGAATTCGCCATAATGAACAGTGGCGTAGGTGGTGGTGGTGTGGGCGAAGGTGTATGTAGTGGAGGTGAAGATGGAGGTGGTGTGGGCGAAGGTGTATGTAGTGGAGGTGATGATCGAGGTGGTGTGGGTGGATGGGGTATTTGCGGGAACCCTCACCTTATTAATAGGATAGTGCTCTACGGAGAAGCCTGTGTTGCTTCTTCATCGTCACTCAAAGGAGGCTCAATCAGCGGGCTATATTCAGGTCATGTTCCTTTTCTATCCCTGAATAACTTTCCACTTCGCGTAGCTCCAAACATCAAGGTAATTGCATAACCCACTTTTCACACAAGAGAATTTTAATCCAAGTATTCAAAGACCTTAAATACTTACCTCGCGGTCCTTTGAAGAAGCGTCACTCTGCTTCGTTGTAGCTAACCGAGGTATCGACTGCGAACTCTATCACAAATCCTCCTATGATACGATCAAGCCAGTGATCGACAACGTGTGTGATCTTATCTTCAAAGACTTCCAATCTCTGCACTAACTTCGGGGTCCACACTATCGGACCGTCAAGCCTCCACCTTACTTGGTCGTCTGCCAATTTAGCAATCCACTCGTATAATTCGACCGGGAAGGAATAAAAGAAAATTTTGTGTATCTTTGTGTATAGATACCTATCCAACCACTGTTCTTTCGTCAATCACAGGTTCTTTTTTTCTTGCGTCGCGAATTCGTGGATCTTCCTATCCAACCAATCTTCAATTTCTTTCTTTGTCTAATTCCAGTGATGTGACATCAAACATCTCTTTATGCAAATCCCGGTCTCGACAACGGAACCATTTGTTGGCTTAGGGGGTCCTGACCTAGGTTCAAAGTTAAGTTAGCCAAGCAAATCCCTACACTATAGGCCCTTTCAGCATCAATCCACAGAGCACAAACTGAAATCTCACCCGAAGCAGTATGGGGGGATGCTGGAACCAAGTTTCTGCACCAAGAGATGGTTATGATGTCATTTTTGTACCCCTTTATCTGCCTTCTCACAGATTGACAAGCCCTCGAGACTTACTAATATAACTTCCTCTTACTAGCCTCTAGACCTTCGCGAAGGTCTACGACTATCTTTCGGACCCTAAACAGACGAATCAACAGCTTACACGCCTCTGTAACGACTCCTAAGCCTATTATTACTTGGATCGGCTTAAGTGTCTGATATATTTAGCATGCATTAAGATATTCTTCGCGTAAACAGATATTATTACTTGCGTTCATATAACAATGTAAAACATACAAATTTGCACATCAATACAACATTAAATCATAAACCCATTATTCATCATAACATAAATGCATTCATTCATAATAGAAGTAAATGGGTAAAACACAGATATTTCCAGAACAATCTCTTTATTGATACTTCAGATTTGCTTACAGACTCAAAACTACCCTGCGCACTCAGCTTCAAGGGTCCGCCCACTTAGCTGTGGAATCTATTCTAGGCCTCTATGCACACATCTGTAGAGCCTCTCTTCTACTCTAAGACTCTTCTTTCTTAGCTCCTATTGACCCATTACATTCATCTTCGAAACTTCTATGAACTACCTTAGACTCTCTAAGACTTCCCTTTTTATACAATCCCATGGTCCGTGAACCATGGTTAGGTCTTCTAAAGCTGACACAACTTACATAAACAAAGGGTTAAAACCTTTTTATTACACTTTACATCTACGTGCTCCGCAACCATAACTTGCGGAGACTTTACACTTTACATCACAAAAATTTGGGCTTTCTGCCCCAAAACTTGGGCTCTTGCCCCAAAATTAACCTTAGGGGACCCTATCCCAACACGACAGGAGAATTCATCTCCTTATTATCCTCAAGCTAATGAACAAGTTGAAGTCGTTAACAAATCCCTTAATACTATCCTGCAAAGGATGATTAGTCAAGCGAAGTCCAACTAGCACTTCATGTTATCTCCTGCGTTATGGGCATATCAAATATATGCTAAGATTGCTACGAGATTCACTCATTTTCAGTTTGTTTATGGTTTGGAATCTATCTTTCCTATAGAATGTGAGATTCCATCTCTCAAGTTAGCAGTCCAGCTTCTTCTAGACACATCAAGTCTTGAAGAGTGCCTTATTCATTTTGAACATCTCGATGAGCAGCATTAGGATGTCGCCACAATGAATGAGGCCAATAAGAAAAGAGTCAAATCTCAATATGACAAGTTCATAAAACCTAAGGTTTTCTCTAGAGATGACCGTGTCTTTGTCTATGACTAAGATGAACACACCTTGGGGGAAGGTAAATTCAAACCTATGTGGTACAGTCCTTTCATTGTTAAAAGGTTCTTAAAGAAAGGTGCTTATGAATTGATTGAATTTGAAGGGAATGTGTTGTTGGAGCCCATAAATCGCTCTATCTCAAGAAGTATTATGCTTAGGCTCTTACCTATCATCTGCTTTGTTTTGTAAATATTGTACATAGTTTTAATTTTTGTCTATATGTGTCATGGTGATGATGGTGTTTTCGATCTACTTTGGCAGGTTTCAATGGGTGATTCGGTGTACTTAGGATTCGTAGATGGTGCTAGTAGACACACTCGGAATTTAGCTTTCACCACTTGGGTACTACATTATCCATCTGGTCAATTGTTGGTCGCAAGTGGCATGTGTATCGGTCTTGATTCTAATAATATGGTTGAGCACATTATCATTATTAATTTAATTTCTAAAGCAATATATTATGGTATGAATCATTAATGGTTTAATTGGACTCGCAATTGGTTGTGTCTTAATTAATTATTGTTTATCATGTGAGGGATATTTTATTACATCGTCAATATCTAAAAGTGAGGTTATTGCAAAGATCATTTAATTTTATTACTTTCATTCACATTCCACGATTAGATAATGTGTTTTTTGATTCTATAGATAACCAAGCATTGGATTGGCATATCAATCATTCATCACATTAAATAAAAACATCAAATAATCATCTATATATAGATAGACAAGTGTGTCAAAATATTACAAAATGGTGCAAAATTAAAGCTTAAGCTTGATCATCTCCATATCTAAAAAGATCAGTCATCTAAAAACTAAGTTTATGGGCTATGCCCTGGATGAGCATCCTAGTAAAAGATAATGCCATTCACCACTTGTCGGAAGAGTTGCACCCACTCTCGTGGTACTCCAACCATTTGTCTTTGCATAGCCTCGGGTAAATCCTTTATCGCTGCCATTGGAACCTGACAAGTTAGATCCTCCAATTTCCTCAATAATGTATGGAGAACTCTCTTAGACTCAGTTTCTTCTCTCTCTACGTCTTTGTCATGATGCCTATGCTTCAGTAGACCCCCAGGTCTCACTGGTCCCACATTTGTATCATGATCATTTAATCTTGTAACGATTTTTGTTTCACGGAAAAAGACTTTAAATTTCTTGATATTATATTCAAAAATCCAAAAAAATCAAATATGTTAAAAATTTAAAAAATTACCAATATTTCCCCATGCAGCTCCTTTAGGTAGGGCTAACTCTAGGTCCCCTGGGAATTGTAGTCCACCATATGGGTAATCCTCTATGGCCATGACTTATTGCTCCCACCAGCGGAAGAACTCGTCGTCAAAGGCCACCTGAGTGACTTCACCTCCACCAAGTCTCTTGATGAGATCTTCCCATCTGGCCATCCTTGGATCTTTAGGACTACTGATGGCAGATGTTACTCTAGGTCATAGCACAGGAATCCACTCAAAGAAAAATGAGCAAAGGATGGTGCCATAGCTAAAGTTCTTTGTCTTCCCCTGTCTCATTGATGTCAATTGTTTCTTCATGTTGACTAGGAGTGTTGTACACTAGTCATACACTATTGCTTTTAGGCATTCTACTACCAAGACATAGCTGGTCATGAGGCCTGATACAACGAAGATGAACCTAATATCCTGCGAAGGGTGAAATGGATTATCTTGATGGGCAGGCTCGTGATTTGTTTTATCAACACTTGTGAACCAACCTATCTAGTCTCTTGTGCATAATACACAACAATGTAATCAGCAACATTAAGACCTCCACGGGCCTTCCCCTTCATATCTATTGCTTCTCCCCTTTGGGAGAGTCGTGTAATGAAGTATATATCTTCTACTTCGATCTGTAAAGGCATTTGATCTATGCTGAATCGTTATTGCTTCGGGTCCCAGTAATGAATCAACATCTCCAATAATCGAGTTTGAACTCTCATATTGGGCATCATGAAGAATTTGAGCAATCCACAGTTTTTCAATCCATCCAACGATCCTTGATCTTCTAAAACCTCATTATCTACATCATTGTGCTCTCGTTCCCTCCAAATGATCGACATCCTGAAAAATTGAGAGATTTCATTAGTTAGAATTTGTCTTTTAAAATTTACTTTACGCATACACAGTTTCTATAAGAGATAGTCGCATATATATGTGACTTTCCCTTTATTAACTCACGTATAAGGATTTCTATACCCAACTTTAAAATCCCAGACCCGCATACACGCAGAGCGACTTTGAAATTTAAAAAAAATAATAATAATAAACTCAAAAATTTGATCTAATCTATAAAATTTTCGATCAAATGGAAGAGTTTAAGGTCATGAATTACCTGGAGTTCATGTTTGTCAGATTCGTTGGTGGAATTGGTTGGATTGGTTTGCCCAAATTCGCTCCAAAATCCCTCTTCTCAACACTTGGATGGTGAAAATGAAATTGGGTAAGTCCAAAACTCTATTTTATAATCAAAATTTAAAACCCACTTTCCTAAAGTTCATTTTTAACTTTATTATTTTATTTTATGAACTTTTGACCTTTTCTTGGAGTGTTGGGAAAGGTTCTTTTCAGGGTGACGAAGACTTTTTATCACTTAGTGATATTTTTTCTTTTGCTTCGACTCCACGATCGCTGACCTATCGTGGCATGTATCGTATTCTAAACTGGCATATAGGTTAAGACATGTCACTTTTTCCATTACATTATGCATCTTGACCTCATCTTACACTATTTAGCCACAGGGTTGACCCCATTATTGAGATTTTTTAACCTCTATCACTCGTCGTCTTGCAAAATCATAACATAGTGGTAGATCCTTTCCTTCCATGGGCTTCCTAGTTAGAACCTCGCTAGCATATGTTTCCCATGATGAAAGTATTGAGTAGGCTTGGGAGTCCTCTTTAGTCCTGCCATGACTTTGCGTTGAAGCCTCATTCTTCTTCTTCTTCATTATTATTCTAGATTTATACCCTAGAGGCTCCCATGTGTTGAGTTGTACTATTGCATTGCATATTGACAACTTGCACCCCTTTTGGCCTTAAGTCGGCTTCATTTGGACTCGTGTATAAGCCACTTTTTACCATGAATTTTCTGCAAGTTCAAACCATGCATTCATTAGCCTTTGCGACTTGACACCCTTTTCTGTGGAGGGAACATCCCTTGAGTGTTGATGACCAGCATCTGCCACCTTGCATTGAGCATAGGAATGTTCCAGTCCCAAGAACTAGTGAACTTTCCCTTGACACTCGTTCTCTCCACTATACTATAGACATTCTTTTATTCTTTTTCAGGCTTTAAATATGAAAAAGAAAAAAGAAAAATATTCCAAAAAAAGAGTGGGAACGGGATAGTTTCTTCATCATCTGATGGAAGCAAGAGTCAGCCATGTCGCCCTTGAAAAAATCACTTAAAATGAGTCTTTCCTCCATTGGGATAAGACCTAGTTTGACTTTAGGGAAGCCATAACCTCATTCTTGAGTCGGTCCTCCACCAGTTGGTTATCTCTTCCAATCATATGGAGATTTTGTTAATGCCTCCTTCATTTCAAACTTATACAAAGTTATTTATGTTTCCATAAAGTCACATCAAGTTGTGCTTTTGGTTAAGGGAAGTAAACATGTTGTCGACCATTCTGTGGTGTCCCTTGACTCATTTCTGTCTGCCTGTTAAGTCCCTATAATACTAGTAATTTCCCCATTACTATTGTCATTGTAGCCCTTATTAATATTATTGTACCCCTATTGTCCCCATATTGTTATTAGTGTGCCCAATAGAAGCCCACTATTGTTATTGTTGTGCCCTTATATTATTATTGTTATGTCGGCTTGATTATATTGTGACCCCTTAGACTACCATGTATAGAAAGGAGGTTTAGTCATTTGTATCATCAAAGAATTGTTCATTTGTTTAATGTAAAGGAGGTTACCCCCTCGAAGAGGCTGATTTCTAAGGCATTGATCTATCTTGTCTATTTTGTGAGCTGGTTTCATAACATTTGGTATCAAAGCTTTGGATACTAGGGTTTCGCTGCTCCAAACAGGTCATCGTGGAATTTTTGATATAAATTTTTTTGTAACGTTTCAGAAGCTAAAATAAAACCCATTTGAGATGAAATCTCGATTATCCTTAGGTTTGAATTTCAGATCTTGTTTCGCTATATTTTCGGAGATATGATATAAGGAAGTTAGGGTTTTTACAGGCTCCAGAATTACATCCCAAACAGGTGACCTTGGGAAAATCATCATAACTTTCTCTCTGTGTATCAGATTGAAATTTCGTAAGAAGTTATAGAAAGAGGACGGACTGTAGTTTTATGTGGATCGTTTTCAAGTCCAAGGGTTGAAACAGTGACATGTGGCACTTCGTACAAGTTTTCTCTATTGAAAAAGTGTATAATCAAGTCATCTTTGGAGATTGGGCATAACTCTTTCTTGGAGAATCTAATTTTGATTAGACTGGTGGAGTTGGAAAGAGGACTCAGAGATACCACAATGCGCAATTTCAGACCTTGGATATCGAAAATTTCAGAGATACATTAGATTCAATATCTAGCTCCTACAAAGTGAAAAAAGGTGTGTAGTTTTTTTCTTTTTTCTTTTTTTTTTTTTTTTCTTTTTTTTTAGCATAAGTTTGGTTTGAAAAATTTGTTTGAAGGAATTCAAAGGGCATAGTGAAGCATAATGATCATTAATTGATGCCCCGGAGAAATAAAACGGAAACACCAAGCAACCTCAAAGCTCTAGCATGACTCATGAAGAAGAAGAAGAAATGCAACATGATATATCAAAATTACGAGATCAAGTGCAACAAAATTCACTCTCACAAAAAGTAACAGAAGCTAAGATGGATGGTTTAAGGAAAGGTGTGGAAGATAGGATGGATGTTTAAAGAAAGACATGGAAGCTAAGATGAATGACGTGGAAGCTAATATGGATGACGTGGAAGCTAAAATGGAAGATTTGAAGACATATTTGACAAAGTTGCTACAAGAAATGTTTACTAATGGGGAAAGGGTAGTAAAGGAAACTCATGATGAGAAAAAAACAATTGTTAACAGGGTATTATCACAAGTTTGTTAAGAATTATGGGAGAATAGTAGGCCTTTGAACATCTTAAATAGGCAATGTGTCAAGCACTGGTCTTAGCTACGCCGGACTTCAAAAAAACCTTTATTGTGGAATGTGATGCCTCAAGAAATGGAATTGGTGTCGTTTTAATGCAAGAAGAAAGACCCATTGCTTTCGAAAGTTGTAAAATAAAAGGAAAGTATTTACCCAAATCTGTTTATGAGAAGGAAATGTTGGCAATACTACATGCACTTAAGAAATGGTGACCCTACCTAATGGGAAGACACTTCAAGGTAAAAACAGAAGATAGTCTTAAACAATTTTTAGAACAAAGATTATCTTCGGAAGAGTAGCAAAAATGGGTCACAAAGATGTTGGGTTATGACTTTGTAATCATCTGCAAAAAAGGGAAGAAAAATTTTGTGGCAGATGCACCCTCAAGAAAGGATGAGGATGTGGAAGCATTGCTTTGTGCCATTTCTATTATCCAACCAGATTTGATAAGCAAAGCAAGGGATGAATGGAAGAATGATGAAGAAGTGTGGGCACTCATTCAAAAGTTATAACAAGATCCCAATACATCTGATACATTTAGTTGGAAAAATGATTCGTTATGGTACAAAGATCACTTATACCTATGTAAGAATTCCCAACTCAAACAAAAGATTCTTATGGAATTGAACACCTCTCCCTTAGGAGGGCACTCATGATTTTTAAAAACTTACCACAGGGTTAAGAAGGAATTTTTTTTGGGATGGCCTTAAATCGGATATTCAAAAGTTTGTGGCGGAATGTTTGGTTTGCCAACAAAATAAAGTTGAAACAATTAAGACCCCATGTCTATTACAACCTTTATCCATTCCAAGACAAAGTTGGGAGGAGGTTTCAATGGATTTTATCACAGGTTTACCCAAGTCCGAAGGAAAGAGTTTCATCATGGTGGTAGTTGACAGACTTACCAAGTATGCACACTTTTTTGCATTAGCTCATCCATATGAGGCCAGTACAGTTTCTACTGCATTTATGGAAACAATTCAAAAGCTACATGGAAACCCAAAGATTATTGTAAGCGATAGAGATCCCATTTTCGCTGGAAATTTTTGGATAGAATTATTTTCTTGTCTCGGTACTCAGTTAGCTCATAGCTCATCTTATCATCCTCAATCTGATGGGCAAAAGGAGATAGTAACAAATGTTTGGAATGATATCTTCGTTGCTTTGTGTTTGATAAACATACATAATGGGTCAAATGGTTGCCTTTGGCTGAATGGTGGTATAACACTTCCTTCCATACTGCAGAAAAAATGACCCCATTTATGGCACTTTATGGATATCATCCATCACATCATATTTAAGAGAAAATTATAAGTTTCAAGCAGTGGAAGATCACATCGAGCATCAACAACAATTTCTCCAACTCTTAAAGGATAACCTCAATTTGGCACAGAATAGAATGAAACAGCAGGCAGATCAACATCACAGCGAAAGAAGTTTTGATGTAGGTGATTGGGTATTCCTACGGCTGTGACCATACAAACAAATGTCCCTCAAGAAGGATAATAAATTATCACCAAAGTATTATGCTCCATATAAGGTGTTGCAAAATATTGGTACTATGGCATACAAATTTGAGCTTCTCGAGTGCACCCAGCTTTCCATGTTTCATATTTAAAGAAGGTTATAGGTGACAAGCTCCCACTTCAAACAATATTGCCAGAACTTGACGAGGAAGGAAAAATCATATTGGAACCTGAAGCAGTCACAAAAACAAGAACTCGACAGCTATGAAATCGATCAATTTCAGAGTATCTCATCAAGTGGAAGAACTTACCTACTGAAGATTCGCCATGGGGGGATGAGAATTTTATACAGAAACATCCAGAACTACTCAAGCATTGAGGACAACAATTTTTTGAAGGAGAGGGGCATGTTAATTCCCCATAATACTAGTGATTCCCCCATTACTATTGTCATTGTAACCCTTATTGTTATTATTGTGCTCCTATTGTCCCCATATTGTTATTAGTGTGCCCCATAGAAGTCCACTATTGTTATTGTTGTGCCCTTATATTATTATTGTTATGTCGGCTTTGATTATATTGTGACCCCTTAGACTCCTATATATAGAAAGGAGGTTTAGTCATTTGTATCATCCAAAAATTGTTCATTTGTTTAATGTAAAGGAGGTTACCCCCTCGAAGAGGCTGATTTCTAACGCGTTGATCTATCTTGTCTATATTTTTGTGAGTTGGTTTCATAACACGACCATGCCCGGTCTATCAAGTTATTCTCAACATCACATTGCAACATGGTCCTTTACTCGTGTTGGTTAAGAAGGTCCCCATTTACTTCTTACTGGTGGGTTTTCTCTTATCGACTTCGAAAAATTGCTTTGAGAGTAGACTTAGAGTTGCACCCTGGCCCTATTTACATCATTGATAGGTGACCTTATGCTCAACACCAATCAACATCATGGGTCTTTAACTGAGTGGTTTCCCTTGTGTTCGACGTCAGGTTACATTATCACACATTGGGATTTGCTCAGTACCTTGGTTTCATTTGACCCTATTAGTGGATTCATCGCCTTTGTGTTAGCTATCATTATTGGTTGGTTAAGAGGATTTATATCGTGCACTAGCTACATCTTTTGTACACCGGAAATGTAGTTCGGAATGGTTACTTCATCTCTCTTCGTCTAAGTTCTTCCAAATTATTGGCCTGCATATTACAATCGTGCTGGTTGATGTGGGATGCATTAATGCCTTCCTACCAACGAATATTTTCCCAACGAATCTAACTCATTGCTCTGGGAACAAGTCTAAAGTCCTTTTTTCAATACCTTAGGGTTTGTAGACATCAATGGCAGACTCCTTCATTATTGAAAGTGAGAATACATCAATGTCTCCTAATTGAAAGATTCTTTCAAGTGTTCGACTTCAACACAACTATTCACACTTGTTAGATTGTATTGGGGTACCTTAACACTCATTATCATTATTAGTGAGTTGTCTCGTGTTTGTTAACGGTATATATTAATGACTGGTAATCAAACAATTTCTCACTTGGTCGACTTCAACTCATCTATTTTCATAGTGTAGAAATGTACCATTTGCAGTCAGTGAAGACCTTGGGTTGTGCTAGCATATTGGTTCACTTGAAAACTCCATTTTTCTACCAGTGACACCTCTCACCTTTATATGTTGCAGTCTTTCACAACAACATCTTATATGTTGGCACCCGAGTTTATGCAGTACCACTATTCCACCTATATGACTTGGTACTTTTATGAGGATCAGTTATGCAGCATCATTGATCAGACAGTCTTCTAACATCATTGATCAAACATTCTTCTATATGTGATATTGAGACATAACTCCGTTGTGTTCTTTCGCGGCTATGATCTAATGATCCACTATGTATTCTTCAGCTCCTTTTGTACACTTATGTATACATTCTGGATCTACTTTATACTTGATCAACGGACATGCTTTACTACTTCTGAGCATGGGTATGCGCCCCAAACATGAGTTTTCTTTCTGACTCCTTCCATAGGTATTCTATGGGATGGAATCTGGTGATCTACTCTCGAGTTTACAGATGACTCCTCTCTCTATACTTAATATATTTTGGCCATCATGTTCCCCTTCTGGACTCATACATTAGGGCACATTTTTTATAGCATCATTCAACACTCTTGTAGATATGATTCTCTTTTATGGCCCTGGGCAGTCCCTTTTCCTATGCAGACTTGACTTTATACTAAAAAATAGTATCTCAAAATCCATATGCAACTCTGCCCATACTATCATGTACATACACAAGTCCCATAACACTATACCTGTGTATACCTTTTAAAATATGAAAAATAAATTAAAATGCTATTTTTCTAACGGGGTTTACGGGTTTTACCAAGAGCCCACCTACAGGAGCCCGTGGCCTAACTGAAATAACAAATTTGAGCTGGTATAAATACACCCCTTGGGTAGGCCTAATTTATACAAGAAGAAGGATATCGACATTATACTCTATTTCTCCCATATCAAGTCTTCTTTTCCTGTGCCTCTTGCACTCCCAATCTCTAGGAAACCCTAGTTTCCTTTGCATAGATGATCAGCATCCTTATCTAGCATCTACTTGCACCTATTAGAGAGGTTGTATTCGTGGCTCGGGTTGGATGGATTTAGAGGAAGGCTTCGTCAGTGCCTTTGGCCTAGATCAGGTTGTATCTTTCCTGTACTTACTATTGTTAATCAATAAAGAAGCTCATGTCTTGTTCCCAATATATGTTGTCATCTTATGAATGATAGTTTATATGTTTATATATGATGATCTGACATATTAATATGTATGCACATTGAATTATATATTATGTATATGCTTTTGTGATTGATTTACAGGTCTACACATCTTGGAGGAAGCAGAGGGTTTAGACCCTACGGGAACATCTTCAAACGTAGGACCCTGGGTATGTCTCCAAAACCAAGTTTGATAATTCCTATGTTTGGCATGCTTTTTTGAGTGTTATTTATTGATTATCTTACCCTACATTGTTGAGGCTTTCAACCCTTGCCTTAGGGAACTTTTCCCACCAACAAATTTCTCCGCACATTGGTGTGTTCGATAATCAAGTGCACTGGTGCGTTTATAAAAAAAATGCACCAACATTGTTGGGGCGACAAAGTTTTTCAACGCACTGATATGATATATTTTATTTTTTAATTTCAAAATCCCGAAACAATGCAATTAATTTTTTTAACGCAATGGTATGGTTTCTATTTAAAATCATTGGTGCTCTAATTGTTATAAGAGCGACGAGTTGGTTGAATTCATTATTAATTTATTTTAATCGGGAAATAGGTGCGTAACGATGTTGTTTTTTTTTAAACGCATTAGTGCATTTTTGTAGAAGAGAACCAATATGATATCATATATTTTTTGGAATGTTGGAAACCAATGTGGGTATTATTTGAATGCCCAATGTTGTTAATGTTTTAAACAAATTGGTGAGCTTTGTTATGATAAACACACCGGTTTGGTTTAAAAGCTATTTGAAATTTAACTTCACATAAAATGGCATATTAATCTCTAATTATCCTTTAAAATGCATCCACATGAATTATAGTCGGTCATAGTATACATTTTCCGCTTAAAGTCACCTTATTCTTGAAAAATGGTTTGAAAATGATACTGAAATTCATATTGTGGTTATATGGTTGTCGAGATTAATTTTGGATATGCACACAAATTTTTAATTATGATTTTTCTCAAATGCAATGACAAAATCTCAATAATATCAAATGGTCAATTCTTCAAATTCTAGCTTGTTCCATATTGCTGATCAAATTCCTTCACGAAGTTCTCCCTTTCCATATCCCGTAAGTTCAGATTTTATTTATATTTCGATTATCTAAATGAATTTTGCTTTTAATATATGTCAATTTGAATAAAAATGTATCCAAATTTGTAGGAACCTTATTCAAAATCGAGTTCATATGCAAAAAATATTACTCCATATTTTCAATAACGTCATAAGCTCTTATCAGGAGCAGCATATCGCAAGCAGTTGGTAGATAAAAATGGACAACCTCTTCACCCTGCCAATTGGAACATGGCATCTTCCAGCTGCATTCCTTGATTAACGATGGTAATAATTATTTGGTGTAATGTAATTTCAACAAACCAATTTCATTGACGTGCTTACTAATATCATTGATATTGTATTAATGATGTTCAATATTTTTAAAATTAGGATTCTAGTGATGATTAGTGACCCACCTACCATCTTCCGGAGCACCCCACTGGTGAGCTCCAGTATTGTAGCAATAATGCTACAACTCCTGGGGCTTCCTGTCTCTCATTTTATCAACCCGGTAGTTCGTACAAACTTGGAAGCGACGGTGCTGTATGCACAAGTACTAGCTCTTGTCGCAGCTGTCACTTGGTCAGCTGGCACAAGTCCGCTAGGTCTCAAGCCAACTTCTATAGGCTCACAGAAGAAGCTTTATCAATGATGGACGAAAGCTAGCTCAAAGGAGACTAATCTACTTGACAAAAATGAACTGAAAGCAAATCAAAGCATGTAAACCTAGGAAACCCTAATTTAACTAGTCTAACCTCTATAATGCAAAGAATGTGAAGGAAACTTCTACCAATGCTGCTGTTACCTCTAATAAGTGAAAATGCATGGATCTAAGCTGCTTGCATCATAAAAGACATGTCTTTGTATTTTTCCTTTAAGTGTGTGGAATGATTGTGATTGTGTGCTAATTAGGGTTTAGTTGTGCAGATGGAATGGAGAAGGAAAGAGAACGTGGGACAGGTTGGGAAGGCTAGGAGAGGTCCCTAGGGATCCTTAGCATCCATCCACAGAGGTTCCTCACATTCAGAAGCTCAGCAACCGAGTGAGTGGCCTCCTACAGGATGTCTGCAGGGGATCCTACAGGATACTTAGAGGTCTCTACAGGATGTCTATAAACTGCTACAGGATGACCTACCGTGAGTGTTTGAAGAGATGGAGGAGTGATGGAATGGTAGGGGGAGATGTGCAAGGTGGGAATGAGGCTGGTGATGGCTCTAGAAGTGGAGGAATGAGATGAGAAGTGAGTGTAGGGAGTAGGTTGGAAGATAGAGGGCTAGGTCAACAAAAGGCTAGGAAATGAAGTTACGTGAGGAGTGGAAGACTTTGGGAGATAACAGAGCGGGGTAAAGGTCGAGGAGATGTGTTGCATGCGTGATCAAGATGGAGAATGAAGTAATGGACGAGAGAGGGCAGTGCAAGTGAAACAAATGCTTGTGACTGTTACCAAACCGAAAATGTATTAACCTAAACTACCTGTGCTTGTAAATTCAATGAACAGCAATCCAAAACGCGAAGGAGAATGTGCATGAAGCTGTGGTAAAGGAGTGTGGTGCAGGTGTGAATGACAAGGAAGCATCTAACATAACGTGACTGTGTTTGCAGTAATCATGAGATAAAGAAATGCGTGTTTTTGGTGGTTAGTCATGGACTGCACCCCAATCCCAAATGAGATGGCAGTGAGCCTTAACAACCCTTTTTGTTGGAGCTCCAATGGACTATATCTATCCTCTGCTACACTAAACAACTGTAAACAAACTCACCATAATCAAATCCTATCTAACTCATGAAAAAGACCAACTTAACAACCTGTAATTCGAATTGCATGTGCAAATGAAAAGCTCAAAGTGCTGAAATGAAATGGAAACAACACT
The DNA here is from genome assembly GCA_031772625.1 of Pinus tabuliformis. Lineage (NCBI taxonomy): Eukaryota > Viridiplantae > Streptophyta > Pinopsida > Pinales > Pinaceae > Pinus > Pinus tabuliformis. The sequence goes on along the minus strand of CM062813.1, from coordinate 1,038,873,812 downwards.
ACAGCAGAGGGGATCTATGGCTCTCAGGTTGGGCCCTAACCTGAGAGCTATAGTCTCCTTAAGAAACTCAGAACTAGATCACAAACTGCCTTCTTTATTCATAATCTGATGTCATGCCAAATTGGCTTACAAAAAGGAACGAAAACTAAACTGTGCTCCAAAATTACAATAGCAATACGAGAGTTTCAACAACCTATCCAAGGCTAAGGCCTCTATACTTATACAAAAACGATGATCCAACAAGTATCCTTGATTTTAGGAGCTCGACTGTCCAACTTCAAGTTTAACTGCTGATCCTGTAGGACAGTCATAACTATTGTTCCTGTAGAACAGTTATAACTGCTGTTCCTGTAGGACAGTTGGCTGCTTCTTAAGCTCGGAGGGGAGATGGATTGGAGCTCGGAGTTCTTGGTGGGAATCACGAGGAATGTCCCAAGACCGTGGACATCCTCTCCTAAAAACCAGCAGTGCCACCTCATTGTCTCTTTATCTCCTTTTTCGTTGTCTCTTGCTCCCTTTTAATGCCAAAACCTGGAATCATAATGCATTAGTCACGTAGATAAAGTGCCTACCCTTCTTCCTACAAACAACACGAATAAACTAAGAAATGCATGCATAAGCAATAAAAAATGAATGGTTTGAGCAAGTAGAATAGGCCAAAATGAGCCCAAATTGTACCAAAATTGGGGCTCATCATCACCCCCCAGCTGAAACATTTGCTCATCCTTGAGCAATTTTGCCCCGACTCCTTGTCCTTGGCCGAGAGCTGGGGCCCAGAACCTGCTCCTTCTTCTCTACTTTTGGGGCCTCTGTTTTCTCTGCCTCAGGTGGAGACGAGGGTGGTGCTTCTTCCCCCTTTTTCATTTCCTTGAGCCGGGCTTCAGAAGGCGACTGGCCTATTTTTCGCGTCCAGGAAGTGACTTTTGGGCTTCCCTTCTCAGGGGTGGCCTGTGTTTTAGAGAGAGTTCTTGTACTGGGTGAAGTAGGGATGTCTCCTGAAGTGGGTTGGCTGCTGGGTGGAGGCTGCAACTTGTCTGTTTTCATTCTCTGACTCCTCCTTGCTTCGGAAGGTAGAGGGATCTCCCTCTCTCTCTTTTCTTTGGGTTTTGTCGGTGTGCTGAGGGCAGCCAGTACCGCTACCGCCTCCTTTTCGAGTATGCTAGCCTTCTCTTTCTTGTGCTTTGCTCTCTTAGAGCTCCTTGTAGAGGGTCCCCCCTCCTTTGGTTTCGGGCTTCCTGCAGAAGACCCTTCCTTGACCGGTTTTGGGCTCCCTGTAGGAGCATCTTCCTTAGCTCTTGGGCTTCCTGTAGGAGCCTTTTCTTTTAGCACGTCTGGGCTTCCTGCAGGAGCTTTTCCTTTTTCTTTTGGGCTACCTGTAGAAGCTTTTTCCTTTAGCAATTTTGGGCTTCCTGTAGAAGCCTTTTCTTGAATTTTTGGGCTTCCTGTAGAAGCCTTTGTCTTTGTTTCCAGACTTCCTGTAGAAGTCTGTTCCTTAGTGATTTTCGGGCTTCCTGTAGAAGACCCTACTTTGTCCACTTTCGGCCCTCCTGTAGAAGACTCTTTCTTTACGCTCTGTGGGTCTCTTGTAGAAGATCCCTTCTCTGTTTTTGAGCCTCCTGTAGAAGCCTTCGTCTGCTTTCCTGTAGGCGTTGTTCTGGGGCTTCCTGTAGAAGCCTGCGTTTGTTTCCCTGTAGATGCAACTGTCACCACCTTTTCTTGCTTGGCTGCATGGATTTTGCTTGTGGCTTTGACTGCAGGAGATGACGAGGTGCTTGGGCTGACAGGGACCACCTCCGCTTTGTCCATTCTGCTCTTCATCCTCTGTTCTCTTGCAGTTAAAACAGGTGTGTCACCCTCCTCTTCATCTTCCTTTTCTTCTTGCTTCCTCTTTTGTTCCTTCCTCTGCACCGTGGCAGGGGTCTTCTGACCTGGTTCCCTCTTTTCTTCGGCCACTGCCTCTTTGTCTTCACTGCTGGAGGAGCCACTATCTTCGACCAGCATTTTGATGTCCCCATCTCGTGTTAGATTTCTAAATGACTCCCAGGAGAGGGGAACTTTATAGGAGTGCAGTGCATCCTCTACAAGCAACTTGATCAGCCCATGGTGTGCCACCTGATCTGGGACGCCACCCTTCAGCTTCGTAGCACATTCCATTAAAGATTGCAACAGGAAATAAGGAATGCTTAATTTCTTTTCTACAGGAAGCTCACTTCGGTGCCTTAACTCGTTCAGCAATCGGAAATGGTACCCGTAGACGATGCTATAGCGCCCCTCACATGTAATATATTTCATAATCTGCAAGCTGACCTCGTTCCAAGGTGGTGTCAAACTATTCCTTCGTACTCCATTCTTATCTTCAGAGAATTCTTCCTCAGGTGGAAAGAATTCCTTCTTCGCTTGCTGGCTCTGTTTTCGTTCTTCTTTATCCCACGGGAGACCCATAGGAAGCTCAGTGATTCTACTGATGGACTGCGGGGTTATCTTGAGGCTTAGGCCTCTGAAATTGACTGTGGCCAGCACCTTGGACTTAGGCTGCAGAGCCTGCAAGAATTCCTCGGCTACTTCATCATCGTAGCCCTGTAGTTTATCACAAAAAGGCATCCATTGTGCTCTATTGAAGAGCTCAACCACTGCCGGATTTCTTCTTAGTGTATTTGAATCAGTGGGCTCTCGCTTGATAAACCCACCAGGCATGATGAACACAGTGGTTTTGACCAAAGGCGATAGATACAAAGGGAATTCGGTCTTATAGACAGAGCATGCAATGAATTCACAAAACCACAGTCTAATTATACCTCTATCCTGTAGAAGCGATAGTATGGGCACGGCAATCCAATATCTTTTATGACCAGACTGTGAATAATGACCTTTTCACCTTTGAAAACCAATTGCGGAAGGAGTTTCAGGGTTACCTCTTTTCCGCCACCTTTTTTACGTGAAGACTTCACCTTCCTGTAGAGACTGCTTTCCTGTAGATACTGCTTCCTGTAGGACTGCGTTCCTGTAGAAACTGTTCCTGTAGGAGCAGTGCGCAGACTTCGGGGGGAGCTATAGTTGGATAGCGGTCGAGAAGTGCCTTACCAGCGTTCAGGTAGCCGAGAGCTTGGTGTATCAACATGCAGAGGTAATCAGAGGAACTACTCGAGTTTTGAAGTGAGGTTGATGGATATACACGCTTAATCGAGCCGATTAGATTTTGAATCGGCGCAGCTCGTGGCGCGGGGGGTGAGCTGTCCCCGCCGGACCGTTGGGTGACGTCACCCATCGTCCGCCTGCACATTCGCTTGCTGCCGCATTCATTCCCACAGATCTGTCGCCGCCCTTTTCGGTTAAACTCGTTTCACGGTTGACGGGACTAATCTTCACGTGCGTGCTACGTGTGTCTTTTGTCGTGGCTGCCACCTCGTCATCTGACTATCCTTTCACTAGCCGATGTGTGTTGTGGGGAAAAGTATCCGACTCGGAATGACCCTATCCCGACTCTAAGGGTGACAGTTCCTTAGCAACAACTGAAAGAAAAGCTTTGATATTTTCCTTTATGAAAGTACAGAGAAGGAAGAAAAGATTAACCAACCGGTGTCTTTCGCTTTTGTCGATCCTATCCTCTCTCTTTGTCTCTTGTTCCCAGCTCCTTGCTCTCTTTGCAGGCCCAGCTACACACAGATCCTGCACAAACAAGAGAGGGAAACTACAAGAAACATGTACTCATAACTGATGCATGGATTAGAGTGAATCAGATATACAAGTAAATACAATACATCAATGCAATACAAGTATATAGGAGAACATTCAAAGCTTTATTGATAGAAGTAAAAGGGTTCTGAGAAGGTTACAACCATCAATGGCTCCAATCCAGCAGCACCTCCCCAGCAGCAAGAAATCTCCTCTTCACCTCTATAAAAGCAATCACCCAATAGCTCTAACTGTAAACCAACAGCACTTCCTTGCTTTGCACAAAATTCCAGCCTCCCTAGACCTCATGAGAGAGCTCTATATATAGGAGATTTGGAGAAAGGATGAGTCAGCTTGAGGCTGGCATAAAGCTGACTAGTGTCCTCTCCCACTTCAGTTATACTTCAGTTCTTGAGTCCACTTGGAGATCCTTGCTTCCACTTGGAGTTTAAGAACCTCTTACTCATCACTGGGCGAATTCCCTGATCCAAGTGTCATTTTGGAAGCTTCCTGGGCATTGACACCTTGAGAAATGAGCCTGCCACTTGTCCAAACACGTTCAGCGCAGGTAGCTAGTGTTGGAGTTGACATTCAGCGCAGGTAGCCAGTGTAGCAGTTGACATTCAGTGCAGGTAGCCAGTGTAGCAGTTGACATTCAGTGCAGGTAGCCAGTGTAGCAGTTGACATGATCCAGAATTGCCTTGTTTTTGAGCGTTTTCAAGTGGAGAACTGATTTGAAGTGTTGTGGTTTGCTGACCTTGTTCCTCTAGGGGTAAGAACAACATGTTTAGGGACTTTGGATCCCTTTGATTATGGACATTTCATGCTTCATGCTGTAAGGCACAAAAATGTCTATAACAGTTGCCCCCTAAAGTATGAGGTCGTTTATCGGGTGAAATGCTTTATCCAGAGGATCCGAAGTTCATTCAAGTGCTGAGAGGTGTCCTGTAATAAAATACAATACAATACATTATTTTTCATTCTGTTTTCATGATCTAGCTGAGGCGGGCATTCCCATGCTCAGCTTTATAAATACATTTTGGTACATAGAACAGATGATCGTCTGATGGTAGACTGATAATTCTCTGCTGAAATTATCATCCTTTGAATAGGATGATCATCTGCTGCAATGATGTACATGACAAATGCTTTTATATTTCCTGAATATATATCGCAGCCCGGATGGATGAAACTAGATCCGGGGTCTTCAAAACTCGTTCGATCTTCACTCGTAGTACAAGTCGATCCATGTGAGAATTGCGTTGAAGTCGAACATGGAAAGACATCGCTTGATTACCGGTCAATGATGAAAACCGTTAACAAGCGCGAGAGGAATCACCGATAATGATAATGACCCTCAAGGTACTGCAGTACAATTCACGTGGCGTGAATAAAGGACTTGGCGTCGAACGCCACGCAAAATCTTCTGGTCGAAGGTCATTGATGTATACCTGTCGCCGGAAGTGAGAAACTTGCCATTGAGGCATGCAAGCTTCAAAGTACTGATGGGGTTGTTCCTAGATCAACTTCTTAGATAATGAGCTGAAGTCGACAAGAAGCGATCTGTCAAAGGAGGGCCTTAATGAATCCCACATCAATGACACGGAACGGAGCTAATGATGTTAGTGGAGGTGAAAACAAACTGTGACATATGATTCAGGGTGGCGATCGTGAACGGATGAAGGATAATGTATGGCAGTGGATGGGACACAGTTGACACTTTCAGAATGACCTCTCTTGAACATATAACGACACTGATGCGATGGATCGGTAGCATTACCCCAAATGTGGATGGTTTGGCGAGGACCATGATGATGAGATCGGTGAATGAAACAACCCAACCCGATGTGGTACGGAGGAAAAGTGTCATGTTCAAGAGTGACTTGCTACCATTAAGCTTTGATGTTCTCCCAATTTTTCCCCAGTCATTTCTGACCAGTACCTCTTTATTTTTGTCAAGCTTGAGGAGGATAACATATGCTTGTTCTATAACCTGCCCTTCGGGCAAGCCCATCGCTATGATTTAACGAGCTTAGCGATAGGGAAACTCGTTCTCGTCTAAAGACAAGTTTGTCGCTATTTAATCATTTTAACGAGTCTAACGACAAGGAAAACTCGGTCCTTTTCATTTTTAGAGAGTCTGAAAAGGTACAGAAAGTTAACTCCATAATTCCTTTTTCGTCATCTAATCCCTTAAGTCCGAAAAAGTATAAAACAATACAGAAGGGATGGGTGTTCGGTATTTTTAACGAGCCGAACAAAACAAGCGCTCGATCTTTTTGTGCAATAATCCCTCAGGTCCAAAAAGATTAAAATCTAGAGGAGGGATAGCTTTTCCGGTCGTTTAACGAGCTGGAAGGCCAAAACTCGGCAATCTTTTCATATTTTACGAGTCAGTTGAAAAGAGCTTAAAGAAGACTCATCTTTTGAGGAACGAGTGATGAACAGGGATAGCAGCTGATTCCAGGTACAGGTTGGAATTTTCCAATCACAGCAGTGTCACAAGGATGGCTAGGTGAAATCACTCTTCGCAGCTGTTCCTCAAAATGGGTAAACAATCATATGGAGGTGAACGATCAGCCAAATGAAAGTGGAGGTGGCAGGTGCAAAACACAACCAAGGCTTTTATGGTTGATCAGGTTACATACTTAATGGTTATTTACCGAGATGGGTTCATTTTTTAACGAGCTTGAATGCGCCAAAACACTGCTCAATCTTATGTTTATTTTTTAACGAGCATGAACTATGTGCTAAAACTGCTCGGTTTTTTGCGTTTATTTTTTAACGAGCATGAACTTTGCCAAAACTGCTCGTAAAGTTTGCATGCCCCCAGCATCATAATAACACATGTCAAGGTGCATGCCCCCCAAGCTTCATTGCATTCAACTCGGTGGTTGGAATGAAGGTTTACCTTTGAGAAAGGGGATTTGTTTCATTTTTTAATGAGGTTGACACAAGATAAGAACCGTCCTCGGAGCCCACTGTATTTACAGTATTTCCATTAGGGCGATGATCCACGCTGACAAAATGTTTAGGAATCTTCCGAATCCATTAGATATAGAAGATTTCATATTGTAGGTTTCCACTGTGGCCACTTCCGCCAGATTGTTTGCAGGCGGTAGGGAAAAAGTACCCATTAAGGCAGGGTCTTTTAGGAGACCTACTCCGATATTTTGAAGCGAATGATTGCTTTGATGGATCATTGGAATGCTTCCCGTAACTTGTGAACTGTCGGGGAGAAAAGTTTGTTGGTCGACGACTGTAATTCCTCCTTGAAAGGGAAATGCAATCTTTCTGAAGTAGGTCGATACAACTGCGGCCATGGCATATATCCAGGGCCTTCCCAGTAGGATGTTGTAATCGAGGTTTCCATCAATTACTTCAACATCAATTCCTACTGTTTTTCCCCCTAGTTCAACTTCCAAGTTGCTTAAAATCTCGTATGGAGTGTATGATCGTCCATCAAATGCTTTTAACATCGTCGACGATTTCGACAAGGGTGGTGAGCCTAAATTTTTCCAACAACTCATCGACATAAGACATGTAGATGCCCCCTCATTAATAATTGTTCGATGAACAGTTTTGTTGAGGGCTTTCACTTGAATAAGGAAAGCTAGTTGAGCTGGTAACTTAGGGTCATATCCTTTATGATCAAAGGCCACAAGATTCGAATCCATTGGGCCAATCCCACCTATTGCTGATAATAAAGTTTGCTCTTGGGAGGGGCAATTTTGCGGTACCTCAAGTGTCGACATAGCGGACGGCGATTGGGCCAGGTCCTCTATTATATTATAATTCTGTGCTATTTTGGCACGAGGATTAAATGTCGATTTGTGTACTACTCCCTTTGGCAACTTTATCATTGGTTCAGGAATGATGGGTGGCACAACTTTGGTCAAAGTTGTCGTCGAACTACTAGGTTTTTCATTAGCCTTGTTATTCGACAGCCGTGGATTCTCGTAATCTTTATTCCTTGTCAAAGCATTATTCTGCTGCTTTGAGGTAGACAACATAAGCACTTGGGATCGGGAAGCATTTTGATTAGCAACCAGATTTTGACCTGGATTAGGAAACGGATCAGTCAATACTGCTGGGGTTTTTGAACTCTTGAAGAATCTTTTAAGCTCAGCTTTGTATGGACAATCTGCTGTCCAATGATCCTCATCGCATATATGACACCCCGAAGGGGGTTTCCTTTTTCTCCCTGTCTTTTTCTTCTTGCCCCCTGGTTGCTTCAGTTGTTTGCCCTTGTCGGTCGACATGGCATTTACTTCCGAGGTAGGAAGTTCTTCATTTTCCTTTTGATTCGAAGTCTTACGAGCTTTTTCATTCGAATCCCTTGTCGACTTTGCGTTTGCAGTGCCAATCACACCGTCACCGGCATGAGAGTCACTATTTGATCTAGGAGGAGGAGGAATTGAAAATTCCGGTCTGGGGGCATCAGGTATCTTGTCATAGAGCGTGCCAGACTGAGTATATACTAAGTCTAAATATTGGGCGCGAGCAATAACCTGCTCCTCTGTTACGACCCCTCCCTTGGCCACATCTTCTGTTATAGCAGGAAGAAGCGACTTTATAAACCACTCAGCTAATAGCTGATCTGGAACGTAAGTCTTTACCATTCTGCGACGACGACGCCACTCATGTATATGATCAGATATATGTGTGGCCGTTGTCTGCTTGAAATTGGTTAAGATCTCTGTTCCAGTTTCGTACCTTATAGGTAACTGAAAGTGGGTTAAGAAAGTCGTGGCTAGGGAACTGAAATTGTCGAAAGAGGCTCTAGGTAATTCAATATACCATTTAGCCGCCGGACCTGTCAATGTCCTCTGAAAAAGGCGAAGCCTTATCGAATCATCATTCAAGGTGTTCGACGAACACCACAGATGGAAAGTCATCACATGATTCGACGGGTCTTCGCCAGGATTTCCATTGAATTTAGGAATGTCCGATGGAAGTTTATGCGGAATCGCTGGCCACCAAGGGGCATAAGCAATTGGATCATTCGTCAACCGGTTTAGATCTGGTAATTCTAGAGTTGCTACAAAGGGCAACTGTTGGTTCAGGTTAGGCGAAGCATATCCAGGATAAGATGGTATCGCCTGAGCAATGGGTCTTTGCAGACCAGCATAATGCTGGCAACTTTGACAAGGTTGATGGGCATAACCATTATAGCATGGTTGTCCATTGCTTACAAAGACTTGTTGCTCAGGTCCTTGATATGATTGCTGGAATGGCGGTTGTTGAGATCGAACCAGCTCTGGTTGTTGGACCATTTGCTGTTGACCAATACTGGATGATTGACCAAGATGAGGAGTCACAATACTTGTTTGAGCCTGAGTCGCTCCAGATAAGGAGGCACTGACCTGAGGTTGCGATTGAGATGTCGAGACAAGAGGCTGTTGTATGGCAACCTGAGAAACTTGGGGTTGACATACAGTAGGCAGCGCTTGTACTTGCGACGCAATCACCATACCAGGTATAGTGGAAACATTCGACACAGGGCGGACTGGTTGCATAGAATATACAACTCCTGGTTGTTGAGGCAGTATTGGTACCCAAACGCTGGATGTAATTCCAGTTTGACCTGAACTTTGTTGTGAACTCACGGATGGGCATCCTCCCGGAGGAGGTAATGAAAGGGCATACTGCCCCCCATATGGTATCAATCCGGAACTCAAGGGGATCGATTGCCCAGATTGACCTCCAAATGGATCAATTTGGCGAGTTTCAACATAAGAAATACCAGATGATAATCCGGATGTAGAAATAGGAACTAACCATGTCGTTGTCCCTGATTGGACTCCGGCTTGTTGTTGACAATTTGCCGGGACAGATGGTATACCAGCGAACATCGTTGGAGTAGCAGCAGGAGGCTCTGCTGCAGCTGTGTCGGACGACACAGTCCTAGATGTTGACGGTTGTTCAGACATATCTAGTCTATCCAAAAGATTTCTTAGCGATTCTACAGGAACTTCCACTTGTGGTGGACTAACTTCGAAGATCAACGAGGGAAGGGTGATGATTATTCCGCTTAAAATAAATTTTATAACGACGCTTTAGACACAACTTTGATTTTTCATGTTTTAAGAGTCGAGAAAAAGCTAAAGATGACTCTAGTCGCCTTCGATGTATTAACGAGCCCGAAGTGACAAATGCTCGGTTGGACTTTTTCAGTTATAGAGTTTGAAAAAGGCCAAAAGAAACTGCTCTGGAGATCTAGGCAGAGGGTGTGCCAAACCTTTCGCGAAACCACAGAATACGTTTTACGGTACGGGTGGTCGATCTTCGTGAATGCTGTGTTCACTGCATCGCGATCAGTAGGGCGGCCGACACGGCTTCCTAAGGATAAAGGATAAATGCCTATAGGGGTCTCCCAATATACGCGATGGTACGCGGGAGCACAAGTCCGTATTAGCGTTATCGTCCCTCAGGAGGAATCACCCACCTTCGTAGAGATCGACAATCACTACGTTTAACGACGTCGGAACACGTCTCTACCTAGACCTCTATTGTGAGCGTTATGTTACAAAGCGTTTTTAGATTCATTCAATATATTTTAAGTTGATCTTGTTTAGCAGTTTGTCTTTCAGGATCACCACGAGATGTATTGGTACAAATTCCTAAATGCAGCTAAAATGATAAGCAAGCTTTACAATCTTTTTAGCTTTGAAAATCCTAACCACTGAGGGGAGAGAAAAACATTATCTTTCCACACAGAGCACAAAGCACGAACTAGTGCACTTTCTCCTAGATCAATCACGCAAACTTATCAAAAATGCAAATGCAAGATGCATGTATTTCTTTTCTTTTCCTTTAATGTTGATGTAAGACAAAAGGAAATTGTCGTATAATTTTCGAATTCAATTTGAAGCGTAAACAAACAAGTTTTGTCTAAAATCAAAAGACGCCTTACAGGTACTTGTTTTTACACTAAAAATGTATGAATTCAAACCATAAAATGAAAAAAAAACAAACTCAAACAGCCATGAACAGTAACAAAACTAGCTCTTAAGATCACAAAGACACTTTTACAGTTCAGGATCTAAGAGGCCACAGCTATACTGGTTTGCTTTTCACAATGGGAAACTGTAACTGAAACAAGAAATACTGAAAGAACAATCACAGTTTCATCACACAACTGAGGCGGAATAATGTCAAGGAAAGTTGGTTTACAGCAAGTACAAATGACAAGCAATCAGCAGCAAAATAACAGTGAAAACAGGGCCAAGACTCAGTGGGAAACCTCAGGAAGACATAGCCTAACTGGTTCAGCGCAGGCTCTGGTCTGTCAAACTGACTCTCAGCGCAGTTCCCGAAGGGAGTACCTGCGCTGAAATGCAGACTGCCTTTGGACAGCCTGCACTGAGACACGAGAGTTGCGTTTACAAGGGTTTCCGGTCATAAAAAGCTCACAAATTCACTGTTTTTGCTGAAATAAAAAGCTATAGGTCAAGTACAAGCTAAGGGATGATCAAGAGGATGAAAAGCTATCACAAAGAGCACAAGAGTCTTTTGTAGATCAGCTCTTCAAATCATGAATCTGCTCAGAAAATGAACAAGAGTAGCAGCCCCTCTACTTCGCTTTTGATATAGTCAAAAGCTTTTCGATTTGGTACTCTTTTCTTCAGGAAATGAATAGCAAAGATACTACAAACACAAATCAAACGGATACGCATCCCCAGCGGAGTCGCCAGTTTGTTGTGGGGAAAAGTATCCGACTCGGAATGACCCTATCCCGACTCTAAGGGTGACAGTTCCTTAGCAACAACTGAAAGAAAAGCTTTGATATTTTCCTTTATGAAAGTACAGAGAAGGAAGAAAAGATTAACCAACCGGTGTCTTTCGCTTTTGTCGATCCTATCCTCTCCCTTTGTCTCTTGTTCCCAGCTCCTTGCTCTCTTTGCAGGCCCAGCTACACACAGATCCTGCACAAATAAGAGAGGGAAACTAAAAGAAACATGTACTCATAACTGATGCATGGATTAGAGTGAATCAGATATACAAGTAAATACAATACATCAATGCAATACAAGTATATAGGAGAACATTCAAAGCTTTATTGATAGAAGTAAAAGGGTTCTGAGAAGGTTACAACCATCAATGGCTCCAATCCAGCAGCACCTCCCCAGCAGCAAGAAATCTCCTCTTCACCTCTATAAAAGCAATCACCCAATAGCTCTAACTGTAAACCAATAGCACTTCCTTGCTTTGCACAAAATTCCAGCCTCCCTAGACCTCATGAGAGAGCTCTATATATAGGAGATTTGGAGAAAGGATGAGTCAGCTTGAGGCTGGCATAAAGCTGACTAGTGTCCTCTCCCACTTCAGTTATACTTCAGTTCTTGAGTCCACTTGGAGATCCTTGCTTCCACTTGGAGTTTAAGAACCTCTTACTCATCACTGGGCGAATTCCCTGATCCAAGTGTCATTTTGGAAGCTTCCTGGGCATTGACACCTTGAGAAATGAGCCTGCCACTTGTCCAAACACGTTCAGCGCAGGTAGCTAGTGTTGGAGTTGACATTCAGCGCAGGTAGCCAGTGTAGCAGTTGACATTCAGTGCAGGTAGCCAGTGTAGCAGTTGACATTCAGTGCAGGTAGCCAGTGTAGCAGTTGACATGATCCAGAATTGCCTTGTTTTTGAGCGTTTTCAGGTGGAGAACTGATTTGAAGTGCTGTGGTTTGCTGACCTTGTTCCTCTAGGGGTAAGAACAACATGTTTAGGGACTTTGGATCCCTTTGATTATGGACATTTCATGCTTCATGCTGTAAGGCACAAAAATGTCTATAACAATGTGGCCAGTCAACTGGCCTTACGGCTGCTCAACCATTCACCTTTATGCCATGCAAAACAAATCAAAGTAATATCCATGCGATTTGATGGAGAGAAGGATTAGAACACTTACCTGCGCGCAGCTGCACATGATTTCCAGTTTGTGGACGATGGATTTACCTGCTGCACGCGGCTTTCACAGACCCGGAGGCACATGGCTACCGGTTGCTGACGCTGGAGTGGATGGTTTCGCGTTCATGCGCCCGTGTTTTATCTCGGATGGCGGTGCTGTGGACGGTATTCACTCGAGCAGGTTGGACTGTTACAGGATCCCCGCGAGGGGTCTTGTCACAGTCCTTTCTCCTTGGGTACATGCTGCATGCTGGCGGTTCTGGCTTCTCGATCACGATCCCGGCGCTTCTGATGCATAACGTTGATGTGGTATGGCTCTCGGTGCTTGGTTTTTCTTTGACAGATGTTTTTTCACGAGAACTCATTGCTTTGTTGTGCTGCTGCAGGGATCTTGGTTGCATGGCGACGAGGATGGTGGAGCAAGATAATAGCAATGTTCAGGGGTGCCATCAGTGGCATGCATGCGTTCAATCCACTCCTCAGTCGCTAGATCTTCACTTGAAACACATTTCGGCCGTTGCAACCTTCTACAGGAAGTTTCCTGTAGAACACAGAGCTTCCTGTAGAAATTTTGCACTTTCCTGTAGAAGATCCGCGTCTTCCTGTAGGAAGACTGTCTGTTCCTGTAGAAAACTGTATCTTCCTGTAGAAGATCCAAACCATGATAAAAATTGCACATACCTTGAAAAGCATTGTTATTCTTGGAGGAGGTGTTGATGACATCCTTTGATAGCATGATGAAGGCCCCTGGCTTGGAGTGGAGAGGCTTCTTCTCCTCCATAGAACATCTGCATGCAAAACTTTTATTGTGCTTATTGTTTTTTTTTCTCTCTTTTTTTTTTGAAAAGATAGCAGGGGCGCCCCAAAGAGGTTTTCACCCTTGCTACCTGCCCTGAGCGCCTCAAAGAGGTTTTCACTCAAGGATCTTTTTTTTTTTTAACTTTCTTCTTTTTTTTTTGAAAGACAATAGGAGCGCCTCAATGAGGTTTTCACCCCTACTGCCTGCCTTGGGCCCCTCAGAGAGGTTTTCACCCAAGGATCTTTATTTTTTCTCTCTTTTTCTCTTTTTTTTTTTTTTTTTTTTTCTCTTCAGGGTATGCCCAAAGTGGAGGCAGAACCCTTCTCTATGACCAAAACAGATTTCTCCATAGTGCTGATAAACTCTTGTCCTGAGAGAGGTCTTCTGTAGATCTTCAATCGGTGCCCATTGACAAGCATGGGAATGGCTTCCTCATCAATGGTTCGAATGAGGACAGATCCATTGTCATGGCACTGTTCCACTACATATGGTCCTAGCCATCTGGTTCTCAACTTCCCCTTGAAATCTTTGAATCTGGAGTCATACAACAAAGCCCAATCTCCCGGCTGGAACTGCTTGTCATGGAGATGTTGATCATGCCACACCTTTCTCTGAAGTTGAACCACTTCTGAGTGAAGGAGGGCCTGCATGCGGTGCTCATCCAGTCCATTCAGCTGTAATAACCTTTCTTGTTGTGCATGGCTGAGATCTAGGTCCAGCTGAGCTGCCATCCTCAAAGTGTTATACTCAAACTCAATGGACAGCAAAGCTTTCTTCCCATAGACCAGCTCGTAAGGTGTGAAGCCGGTGGTGGTCTTCCAGGTGGTGTTGTAAGCCCATGTGGCCTCAACCAGGCGATCTGCCCAGTCCTTTTTGCTGCTGCTCACCACTTTGGTCAAGATCCCTTCTAATGCTCTATTGGTGACTTCCACCTGCCCATTTGCTTGAGGGTGATAGGGGGTGGAAGTCCTGTGCTTGATCTTGTGATGAGCTAGAAGATCTTCAATCAAGTTGGATGTGAACTGGCTCCCCTGATCGGTCACCAGCTCTCTTGGGTAGCCAAACTTGTAGAAGATGTTCTCTCTTAAGAACTCGACCACCTTCTCTTCTGTTGCTGCTTTGATTGCTTTAGTCTCTGCCCACTTTGTCAAGTAGTCAGTACACACAATGATGTAGGATCTCTGCCTCGAAGAGGGATTGATTGGACCCACAAAGTCCATGCCCCACTTCTCAAATGGCTCAAGAGTCACTTGAGGTTGGAGAGGCATCTCATCCCTTTGGGTTGGTTTCCCCATCCTTTGGCATTGGTCACACTGGCTGACATATCTTCTGACATCTTGATGAAGTGTGGGCCAATAGTAGCCTGCCTGCAGGATCTTGAAGGCAGTTCTCTTGGCTGCAAAATGTCCTCCACAAGGCCCATCATGACAGGTGAGGAGGATGTCAAAGAATTCCTCTTCCCTTACACAACGCCTTAAGATCTGATCAGGGCCAAGCTTGAACAGGTTGCCCCCGATCCAAGTGAATGAGGCACTTTTTCTAATGATTTTGCTCTTCTCTTTTGAAGAGAGGTGCGGAGGGAACTGAGCTGAAACAAGGTAGTTCGCTATATCAGCAAACCATGGAGAGAGTACTGAGATAGCAAACAGATGCTCATCAGGCATCTGGTCATCCACCATCCCATCTTCACCTGCAGACAAATCCAATCTAGATAAAAAGTCAGCAACAACATTCTCTCTACCTGGTTTATCAACAATGGTTAGATCAAACTGCTGCAATAAAAGTAACTATCTAATAATACGAGCATTCACATCGGGTTTATTCATCAAATATCTAATAGCAGCATGGTCAGTATGTACAAAAGTCTGGTAACCAGTAATATAATGTCGGAACTTGTTCAGTGCATGGACCACAGCTAATAACTCCTTCTCGGTTACAGTGTAATTCAGCTCTGCTTTGGACAAGTTTTTGCTAACGAAGTAAATGGCATATGGAAGTTTTTGCTCAACTTGTCCTAAGGCTGCACCTATGGCTTTGTTCGAGGCATCAGTGTGGATGTGGAAAGGTAGGGCCCAGTTTGGACCTCTCAAGATTGGTGCTGACACCAACTTGTCCTTTAACTCATTCAAACTCCTCTGACAATCGTCAGTCCACTTAAACTCCACATCTTTTGCCAACAGACCAAACAATGGTGAGGCTAACTTGCTGAAGTCCTTAATGAATCTCCGGTAGTATCCTGCTAATCCCAAGAAACTCTAGACATCCCTTACTTTTTGAGGAGGTGGAACCCTCTTGATGAGAGCAATTTTGTTAGGATCCACCTGCAATCCTTGGGAAGAAATGGTATGGCCTAGCACGGTCCCTTCAGTCATTAGGAATTCACATTTTTCAGGGCTGAGGGACAAGTTCATCTCGGTGCATTTGGTTAGGACTTTCCCCAGGTTGGACAATGCTTCCTGGAAGTTGGCCCCATAAGGAGTAAAGTCATCCATATAGATTTCCACTGCATCATGGACCAGCTCCGAGAAGATGCTTAGGACAGCTCTCTGGAAAGTAGCAGGAGCATTGCATAGCCCAAAGGGAAGGACTCGGTAGGCAAAGGTACCCCAAGGGCAAGTGAAGGTGGTCTTATCTTGGTCTTCCGGGCTGATTTGGATTTGATTGTACCCGCTAAACCCATCCAGGAAAGAGAAGAACTTCTTTCCTGCCAGTCCATCCAACACTTGATCTATGAAAGGTAGAGGGAAATGGTCTTTCTTGGTAGCTTTGTTCAGCTCACGGTAATCTACACAGATCCTCCACTTCCCATTCTTCTTGGGAACCAACACTAGAGGGGACACCCATTCACTATCTGAGATGGGGTAGATGAATCCGGCATCCAACGGTTTTTGCAATTCTTCCTTGACAATGTCCTTAAGGGCTGGATTCATTCTCCTCTGAGGTTGCCTAACCGGTTTACAGTCCTCTTTGATGTATATATGATGAGTACAGACCGAGGGATGGACTCCTTTCATCTCCTTATAGCTCCAAGCAAAAGCATCTAGGTGGCTGGCCAACAGGTTGCACAGCTCCTTTTCCTGAGAAGGAGATAGGGAGGAGCTGATTTTCAATGCTCTCTCAGGGCCGAACTCCACACTCTTAACTCTGGGGGTGACAGGGTTGGTTGTACAAAGATCCACTAAGGTGCTAGCTTGGGCATCCTCCACCAATTCTTCTAAAGGTAGTGCACTGGTAGGTGGGTTTTGGATCAAGTTCTCGATCAAATCATCCTCGGTTGGGGGATTTCTTCTATTGGTTTCTATGGTACACAGAGGTGCTGAATACACCTCGTCTTCTTCTCCTTCTTCCAACCAGAGTGGTAAGTCATGCTCCAAAGAGGGTTGGGCAGGAGGGTATAGGACAAGTTGCTTGGACATAGGACCATTTTTGATGGTCATATTTCCGGCACGACAACTGATATAGGCATCTGCAATGGCTAACCAAGGCCTTCCCAAAATGAGGGGATATCCAGTAAGCTTTGCCTTTGGTTGCAGAACCATGAAGTCTGCAGGATACTCCCAAGAGTCAATAGAGACCAAGACATCCTCCACAATCCCTTCGGGAGTCACAGTGGAGCGATCTGCTAATTGCAGTACTGTCGAGGTCTTCCTCAAGGAACCTTGAAGATTGAGCTTGAGCATGGTATCCCTGGTCATTACATTAATGGCAGCCCCCAGATCAATCAGGGTGTGGGGTATGATGGTGCCATTGATGTGGACATCTACTACAGGACTTCCAGGATCTAAGTACTTTGGGCAGATGACTTGTCCTAGCATAAGGTCAGACAGTTGTCCTATGACATTGATAGTTGAAGCATCTTTCTTCCGTCTGCCTGGATGTTTGAAACACTTCTCCTTAACCAGCTTGTTATAGATTGGCACATCCTTGATGGCCTGGAGAAGGGGTATCTTCACACACAACTGCTTGAGCTCTCCCAGAAGCTCATCTTCTTCCGGGTTGGGTTGTGTGGTGGCTGTAAGTCTCTCAGGAAAGGGTGGAATAGGCTTTGGTTCACTTTCCTGATGGTCTTCCTCATCCTCTGGGGGAGGAGGTTGGCGATCTGGAAGAGTCTTTCCAGATCTAAGATTGATCTCCTGGATCTCCACAGCATAGGTAGGGCATGAGGTCTCCCCAGTATATACCTGCTGAGCCTATCTATTGTTGGGGTTCGGGTTCGGTTGAGCAGGCATTTGAGGTTGCCTTGGAGGAGCAGGAGGTAATGGTTGTGGCTGAACTGGAGGTGGAGGCAGAATGGCGGGAGGAGTGTTGTACTGGGGCCTCCACCCCGACTGAGGTGCACTCCATTGAGGCTGTGACTGGGCATGTGAATGATATGAGTGAGTAGTGGGTTGAGTAGGATACTGAGGTGGATAAGACCATGGAGGAGGCATGGACCAAGAAGGATGAGCAGGGGGACCCCAGGAAGGCATAGGAGTCGATTGGTTGGGGTTGTAATAGGCTTGTGGTGCCCCTTGCATTCCCTGCTGATAGGGTCTAGATCCTTGTGGTCTCCTTTGGTTGATGAAGTAGAGAGGTTCAGTGGGGGCTTCAGTCCCTTGGTACATGGCTTTAAACCCAGGTAAGGTGGGACACTGATTGGTAGGATGGTCCTCCTCACAAACAAAACACACTTCAACCGAATGCAATGGGCATTCGTTCTTAGGATGTCTTCTTGTGCACCTAGGGCAGAAGACAGCCAGGGCTCTCTCAGCTTCTTCTTTCTTCTGCTGGATCCTGAATGTGTCCAGCTGCATGGCAATGGTCTGTCTCACCTCACTCTTAAGATCTTCTAATTGGTTTGTAAACTCATGTTTGGAGAAAGGGACACCAGTGGAGAGGAGATTTCCTCTACCTCGTTTCCTAGCTGCCCTAGAATGATTTCTAAACACAGTTTTGATGTCCTCATAAGGCAGTTGGTAAATGTCCCCCCCAGCTAACATGTGAAGGGTATCTAAGAGTTCTTCAGGTACTCCTCGGAGCATAACCAACTTAAGGGATTCAGGGTCAAGTGTGCACCTGGCCCACTTGTAACTAAGTTGGAACCTTTCCTCATAATCCTCTAAAGACTCATCGTTTCCCATGGTCATCTGAAAGATTTCCCCTTTCGTTTCCTTGGACCTACAATAATCCCGGTACTTGGTGTTGAAGGCTTGCTGCATCTGAGCCCATGTGGTGATACTATTCCCAGGCAAACCCATGAACCAGCGTAATGTTGCATCCTTGAGAGTGGAAGGGAAAAGTTTTAGCTTTTGTTCATCTTCAGTATAGTCATAGGTTCTACAGAGGACAGCAAACTCAAATAGGAAGGTATCAGGATCCTCAGTGGTCAGTCCATGGAAGTGAGGCAAAGCAGAGGGGCTAATGTTTTTCATTTTCATCTCTCCATTGGTCTCTCGGATGGGGAAAGCTCCTTCTATTCTCTCATCTTCTCTATTGTCAGCCATAGCTTCGGATGGAGTGGTCTCTAACTCTTCTTCTTCTATAGGGTCTTGGTATATCTCAGGATGTTCACCTATAGGTTCCTCTGGGTCACTGTCACCAAAGAAGAGAGAAGGGTGACTAAGTGATGTGGTGGGGGTGTTAGGTAGGAATTTGCCTGATCTATCTCGGTTCCTACGAGGCATGAAATGGAAAGGACTTTTCTTTTTTCTTTTTTTTTTTGAGTGCTTTTGCTTTTTCTTTGGTACCTGCAAAACTGAAACAAAGTGATCTACAACTAACTATATTGCTCAAATGAAATTGCAGAATTAGAAAGCTAATCTAGGAAAGCGAGGAATACTAGTCTATGAAAGCAGGAAATGCTAATCTATGAAAGCAGGAAATACTAAGCTATGAAAGCAGGAAATACTAAGCTATGAAAGCAGGAAATGCTAATCTAGGAAAGCGAGAAATACTAGTCTATGAAAGCAGGAAATACTAAGCTACTTTTGCAGAATGGAAATGAAATAAACTACTGAGCAGAAGTAAGAGTACGAAAGTAGAAGAAAAGCAACAATTACTAATACTCTGACGCTTCCCCAGCAACGGCGCCAAAAAGATGGTGAGCTCCAGTATTGTAGCAATAATGCTACAACTCCTGGGGCTTCCTGTCTCTCATTTTATCAACCCGGTAGTTCGTACAAACTTGGAAGCGACGGTGCTGTATGCACAAGTACTAGCTCTTGTCGCAGCTGTCACTTGGTCAGCTGGCACAAGTCCGCTAGGGCTCAAGCCAACTTCTATAGGCTCACAGAAGAAGCTTTATCAATGATGGACGAAAGCTAGCTCAAAGGAGACTAATCTACTTGACAAAAATGAACTGAAAGCAAATCAAAGCATGTAAACCTAGGAAACCCTAATTTAACTAGTCTAACCTCTATAATGCAAAGAATGTGAAGGAAACTTCTACCAATGTTGTTGTTACCTCTAATAAGTGAAAATGCATGGATCTAAGCTGCTTGCATCATAAAAGACATGTTTTTGTATTTTTCCTTTAAGTGTGTGGAATGATTGTGATTGTGTGCTAATTAGGGTTTGGTTGTGCAGATGGAATGGAGAAGGAAGGAGAACGTGGGACAGGTTGGGAAGGCTAGGAGAGGTCCCTAGGGATCCTTAGCATCCATCCACAGAGGTTCCTCACATTCAGAAGCTCAGCAACCGAGTGAGTGACCTCCTACAGGATGTCTGCAGGGGATCCTACAGGATACTTAGAGGTTTCTACAGGATGTCTATAAACTGCTACAGGATGACCTACCGTGAGTGTTTGAAGAGATGGAGGAGTGATGGAATGGTAGGGGGAGATGTGCAAGGTGGGAATGAGGCTGGTGATGGCTCTAGAAGTGGAGGAATGAGATGAGAAGTGAGTGTAGGGAGTAGGTTGGAAGATAGAGGGCTAGGTCAACAAAAGGCTAGGAAATGAAGTTACGTGAGGAGTGGAAGACTTTGGGAGATAACAGAGCGGGGTAAAGGTCGAGGAGATGTGTTGCATGCGTGATCAAGATGGAGAATGAAGTAATGGACGAGAGAGGGCAGTGCAAGTGAAACAAATGCTTGTGACTGTTACCAAACCGAAAATGTATTAACCTAAACTACCTGTGCTTGTAAATTCAATGAACAGCAATCCAAAACGCGAAGGAGAATGTGCATGAAGCTGTGGTAAAGGAGTGTGGTGCAGGTGTGAATGACAAGGAAGCATCTAACATAACGTGACTGTGTTTGCAGTAATCATGAGATAAAGAAATGCGTGTTTTTGGTGGTTAGTCATGGACTGCACCCCAATCCCAAATGAGATGGCAGTGAGCCTTAACAACCCTTTTTGTTGGAGCTCCAATGGACTATATCTATCCTCTGCTACACTAAACAACTGTAAACAAACTCACCATAAGCAAATCCTATCTAACTCATGAAAAAGACCAACTTAACAACCTGTAATTCGAATTGCATGTGCAAATGAAAAGCTCAAAGTGCTGAAATGAAATGGAAACAACACTACAGCAGAGGGGATCTATGGCTCTCAGGTTGGGCCCTAACCTGAGAGCTATAGTCTCCTTAAGAAACTCAGAACTAGATCACAAACTGCCTTCTTTATTCATAATCTGATGTCATGCCAAATTGGCTTACAAAAAGGAACGAAAACTGAACTGTGCTCCAAAATTACAATAGCAATACAAGAGTTTCAACAACCTATCCAAGGCTAAGGCCTCTATACTTATACAAAAACGATGATCCAACAAGTATCCTTGATTTTAGGAGCTCGGCTGTCCAACTTCGAGTTTAACTGCTGATCCTGTAGGACAGTCATAACTACTATTCCTGTAGAACAGTTATAATTGTTGTTCCTGTAGGACAGCTGGCTGCTTCTTAAGCTCGGAGGGGAGATGGATTGGAGCTCGGAGTTCTTGGTGGGAATCACGAGGAATGTCCCAAGACCGTGGACATCCTCTCCTAAAAACCAGCAGTGCCACCTCATTGTCTCTTTATCTCCTTTTTCGTTGTCTCTTGCTCCCTTTTAATGCCAAAACCTGGAATCATAATGCATTAGTCACGTAGATAAAGTGCCTACCCTTCTTCCTACAAACAACATGAATAAACTAAGAAATGCATGCATAAGCAATAAAAAATGAATGGTTTGAGCAAGTAGAATAGGCCAAAATGAGCCCAAATTGTACCAAAATTGGGGCTCATCACCCACTACAATGTCAACTCGAGAGAATGTTGCATTAAGAGAGAATCAGAGAGTAAGCATACAAAGAATGGTTGAATCAACCACCTATTCAATTCCCACTACGTCCAGATTCACCAATTAGGAATGACTACAACAATAGTAGTTATTCATCACAAGTTGACGGAGGCAATCAAATGGAGGTTGGTATGGATGATTGCTTACAGGATACATTTGCCATGGAGGAAATGTTGTTAGATGCATTCTAGAACATGAGCTAGGGGAAGATGCTCATATCACTGATACCTTATTCGAAAGACTGAAATATGCTTCTGCCATCCCTCTCTTTGGACCTAGCAGCAAGTCAAAGTCTATTCAGCTGGGGACAGCGATGTTGTTGTACAACGTGAAAGAAAATTTTGGCATGTTGAATGCATGTTTCTCAGCAATATTGAGGTAATTGAATTGCACGATCAATCAAGTTCCTTATATTTTGTCACACAATCAAATTTGAAAATGGTTGATTTTATGAATGTTAAATATTGACATTATACAATTATATTCCCCAACAAATGTAGGATATTCAATGATAAGGTTCTTCTTAGTGATAATGTCTTGTTGAGTAGTTGTGAAGAGGCAAAGCAGTTGTTGAAAATGTTGGGTGTTAAGTGCAGATCATATCATGCATGTCCAAATGATTGTATTCTATATAGAGGAGAATACGCAAACAAAGAGATATGTTTGAAATGTGGGAATGACATGTACCGTAATTCAAACAAAAAAAAGGTAAATCACATGGTCCTACTCATAATATATTGAGGCACATGTCTATAATCCCAAGGATTCAAAGACTCTTTCATTGAAAAGAAGTAGCTATGTTACAGGGATGGCATGCCTCACATGGAAGTGAGTCGGGAGTTATGCAAATCCCAACAGATTCAATAGTCATGAAGCATATAGAGGATACATGGCCTAAAAAATTCAAGGATTAAGTACAGAGTCTATGACTCGACATAGCCATGGATGGCATCAACCCATTTTCCCTCCAAAACACTAACTATTATGTTTGACTTGTAATAGTGATCAATAACAATATCCCCCCATGGTTGTCCATGAAGAATGAACATCTTATGTTGTTTCTCATAGTCCCTGGTAGAAGAAAAATGAAGAATATGGATGTCTACTTACAATAATTGGTAGATGAATTGAAGTAATTATGGGAAGGGGTACATAGAGGATTTGACCTATATCAAGACCCATCACAACATAGAGTATTTTTACGTTGTATGGTATATGTGCTTACACCATACATGATTATCCAGGCTTAGAAGTTTGCTCTGGTAAATTACATTCTTAATAATTTGTTTAGAAATAATATTATTTCGCATATTAATTTAATTCGTTGCAATTGTTCATATCTTCATGGTTGCTAATGTGTCGGCATGTATACAATAATTTCGCTGGTCTTGTTGCAAAAGGATATCATGGATGTAAATGTTGTGGACCTTCTATGAAGGCTAGGTGGTCTGACCACCTACGAAAGACAATGTATGACTACTCCAGGGTATTCCTCCCATAAGAACACCCTTACATAAGAGAAACATTCACTTTCAATGGTAAACCAAAGAGAAACCAAAGGCATACAACAATGACACCATTTGAATAGCTTAAAGAATATGAGAGAGAGAAGGAGAATGAGTTTGCAGAAATGTTCGATTCAAATGGGGAGCCTATGTTCGATGATCCAAAATTATTCGACACCTATGTTGAGAAATTTCCCATTGGGATGAAAAGGAAATTTGTCTTTTATGAGCTCCCATATTGGGAGCATCTTAAGATTTCCCATTTACTAGATCCCATGCATATATTTAAAAATGTTTCATATTATTTATAGATGCACATATCATCAAAATAAAGTGACACATTGGATGTGAGGAGAGATCTTATTTCTTCAAAAACTAAAAAGAAACATTGGCCAAGACAAGAAACTAGAGGAGAGGCTAATCCCTCTTGGCTTTTCAAATAAGGTGATGTCCCATGGATTTTAAAGAAATATGATCTTTCTTTGGCAAAGGAAGTTATAATGACTGTGAAGGTGCCTTCTTTGTATGGGTTTCACTACAACATTGCTTCACTATGGAAGATCGTTTGTCGAGGTTGAAAACACATGACCGTTGAATCTTCTAAGAGTACATATGTTAAAAATGTGATTTTATTATTTTTTATATTTTTATGTAATGGGATATTTTATAATTAATTTTTGTATAATGTATTATTTATTATGCAGTGCCATTATCCTCTACTCATGCGTGGGTGTAACCATGACTTCCCCCAAGACCTACGATGTGCCATATCTAAATTAGCTACATTTGTACATTGGATCACATCAATGGAGATTCATATGGATAACATTCCACGATGGCATCAACAGATAGATGAGATCGTTTGTATGTATGAGAAGGAGCTACCAACAAGTTTCATGGACTTTCAGGTTCATCTTCTAATTCACCTAGTAGATGAGGTTGAATTAGTTGGAGTTGTTTCTGGTCGTTGGATGTTCTTCTTAGAGAGGTACATGAAGAAATTGAAAGGTTTTGTTCGACAAAGGGAAAACCCCGAGGGGTCTATGGCATAGGGGTATATATAATGTGAGCCTTTCTACTATGCTAGTGAGTACATCAAACATATTGACAACACACCATGTGCAACAATTTGGGATGACAATGTTGAAGAAAGTGTAATTAGGTTCGGAATTTACAAATGTAATTTTGATCTTTGTACTTGTCAAGAAAAAGAAATATTATTTTTGAGTGAATTATAAGAATGAGTTTCTTGCTCATTTCCTAGGAAAGTCAAAGACTCAATGTCATGCTCTTCTTGAGCCTATATGTAATGTAAATGAGTCAACCTAGTGTCTAGATCAAATCCCTCCAAGTCAAGCACCATCCCCTTCAAGAAGACAGCAAGAAAAATGAATTAAGAAGAATAGCCATGTCAGCCTGCAAATAAATTAACTAGCACAGTCATGTCAGCTCAGTAAAAGACACAACCGTTCACATTGTCATGTCAGCTCAAATGCATAGGCTGACCACTATATATATGTAGCTAGGTTCTACGCAAAAGGACAGGAAAAAAACTCGCATTCCTCTGAAGTTTCGGATGGTAGCTACAGGAAGGGTTTCGTATGCCATAGGAAGGTAATGTCAAATTCTGTCCATAATGTAGGTTGTATATATTTTGGGTGAATACCACTACCTCGGCACCCTAGTTGCAGTCACAGTCTTGGAATATTTACACTCTTATAATACTATCTCATTATTGTTACAGTCTCGGCTTAATTGAGATGAAGAGGACTTCGATGATCCTACAGTAGCACTCT
This sequence comes from Pinus tabuliformis, assembly GCA_031772625.1. Classification (NCBI taxonomy): domain Eukaryota; kingdom Viridiplantae; phylum Streptophyta; class Pinopsida; order Pinales; family Pinaceae; genus Pinus; species Pinus tabuliformis. Next base: position 1,038,848,877 of record CM062813.1, on the reverse strand, counting down.
CTATCTCGCAGTGACATGTTTTGAGTTTGATCTCACAGTGTCATGCACTAACTTGACATGTAATCTAGATGCAGTCATGAATTTAGTCTCTGTCGTGGATATGTTGAAGACATAGTTACAAAGTCTTAATCCTCTAAAAGTTCTCGGTGCAACTCTTATGAATACACACATATGGACCTCATTGTTATGATGGTGATAAATATGAAGGTACAGAGATAATCTCAATAAAGGCACAGTGGTGATCTCAATGAGAAGTCAAGGTGCAGCATTAATGATCTTGGAAAAGCAGTAATGATGATGATGATCTTAGTAGTAAGAAGAGGATTGGTGTCTTGGTCTTGGAGTGGCTTGATAGGTCAAGGGTCATCGTCTTGGTATTCGTCAATGAGAATCTCTATAAGAATAATTATGTGTGATTTTTCCTCTTCAAGAGGGAGAGGTTTTGGCCCTGGAAGAATGCCACTTTTTATGTTTTTGTCTCTTTGTTTTGGTAACAGTTTGATGAAGTAAACACACACACTCATAATAAGAAAAGATCAAGATAAGGTAAATAGTAAAGCATTTCACAAATTGTTATCAAGTATAGAAGAATCTACCTAATGCTAATTTCCCTAGATAATTCAACATGATATCAGAGCTAAGGTGCTAAAGTCAAATGAAGGGAAGAAAAAGAGACATAGAAGGATTAAAGGAGCAAGTATACAACAAGCAGGTCAACAACAGTCATGGAGTATCAACTTTTGTAATTACAGTCATGCATTCAACCCATGCTCAGTTTGATGAAGTAGGTCAGTGAGCCTCACTTCTTGATCACTGAACTTTTTCCATGCCATAAAAGATAGTCTTGGGTATATATATATTGCAGAAGTAATCCAAGGAGTTCCTCTTACAATCCATGATTACTTCATTGTCTCAGTATAGTTATTACTTCAAGGCGATTTCGATGATGAGATAGTCTATCTATACAGTGCCACCCACAGTTTAGCTATGTTATTCATTGACAAGTTTGGGCTCTCAATACATTGCCTCTCTACACAATGGACATAGAAATCACTGTGTAGTGCCATACTAATATACTTGCCATAGTCTTGAATTTTATCTATGATTATGATCTCAATAGCATGGTGCTCATATCAAAACATATATCACTAACATGTCAACAATATGTTGAATTCAAAAGTACCTCAAAAATGAATTGGGAAGGTCATGAAGTAGTCTTGGTGATGTCAAGACCATTGATGTCATGGTGCTAGAAGTCCTCGAAGGAAGTCATGCTAAAAGGATAATAATGATGGGCAGCTCAAGCAAAAGAAGCATCAAGGTGAAGATCTCCTCTTCACACACCAAGTAAGTATCTTTCAATTTTATAATCAGATTTGGTAAATTGATTTCATGATTGCAAGGGGATTTATAAATTGCAAAGAATAAGGAGGATGCATAATCCTCATAGAAAATAGAAATCATTGATATCTATGAAAATGTCTATGAAGGTCAAGCATTGTTTGAATCCATCAAGAGATTCATAGGATTCATATGATATCACTCAAAAGTCCTCTCATACCTAAATAGCAGAAGATGAGACATAAAGAGAGATATATGAAATGCTAGATATACTCTCGGAAACTAAATTAAAGAAGGTCACTTAGACCTACACAATAGTAAAGAAAGAATGAAGGAACAACTTCATGAGGATCTAGAAAATGTGATGAGAAGGTAGTCATCATTGATGAGCAAGGTAACAAAATATCAATAAACAAAGAAGGTTACCTCACCTGGAAATTTGTGGTCTCTATGCTAGATAGAGTAAGACAAGTTGCAATCTACAGGATAAAGGAATTCAACCTTATGCAAAAAGGAAAAACAAGGTTGGTCCTCAAGCAAAGGAAAAAAATAAGTATAGTAAATATTCAATGCTATAAAAATACTTTGGAACCTCATATCACTGAATGATGGAGGAAGCTAAAGAAAAGGGCCAAAGAAAGAGGGAGTATCAAATCTCTCCTATGAGTAAGATAGTATCCCTCACAAAAGGGTCCTATAATAAGCTCCTAAATCTTGTGTTATAAGTTATGATAAAAAGACGCATTGTGGCATCATGGAAGCATTAGAAACAAGAGATCGTGACATCACCATGGGAATCATGAAGGACAAAATAAATGGTAAACAAACATGTAGGGTATATATCTCTTAGGAACCTCAGTGAACATTGAAGAAAAGAAAGGAGTCATCTAAGGCTCATCATACATCAAGTCAAAAAGGAAACATTTTCCAATTAGGGATATACAAGATCCTTAGAAAATTCTTTGATGGAATCCTCATCGTAGGGTTCACTAATCTAGAGAGGAAGCAAGTGTTTCAACAAGAACTCCAACTTATGGAATCCATGAGATAACGGTGTGATGACATGAAACATATCAAGGGATTGAATATCTCTTAAATCAAGGAAGCTGTTGGAAGAACCCTAGATGACCTAAAGGTAAATGAGGTATGTGCGCATGTATTTAATTTTATAATTTCATGTCATATGATTGTAGGTAATATAGATCATCATTTATCTTAAGAATCATGATCAAGAGAAAAGGATCTCCTCCTTTGAAAAGATGCAAAAAGTCATAAGTCACACTAGATGAAACTAACATAATATGTCCTCACATGAAGTATGAGGTGGTTGACTATAATTAAGAAACTCTGATTGAAAGATCCTAGGAATGGAATGTGTGAGGAAGGAAGAGATCGATATGAAACCCTGATGAAGGCGATAAACATCCAAAAGACCAAGAAGACTTGACTAGGAAATCTCCTAAAGAGATATGAAGACTTATCTGATAATGAAGACCCTTGACAATGGATATCTTTGGGAGGTGTGTCAACATGTATGTAGGACGTTGATACCTGTAGGAAGATTTCATGATGAAGAGCCATCTCGTAAGGTGTGATTTGATTTAATATGATGTTTTTATTTCTTGAGTAATATCTGGATGAGTTCATGTAGGGCTATTGGAACAAGACTTGTAAGAACAAGTACAACCAACATTCATGTGATGGATGGAAACTCCTGAAAGAAGCATGGAGAGAAAAGAAGAACCCATATAAAGAAAGTTCCAGATGTATGCCAAGAAGGCCACTTTCCTTAAAGAAATGAATAACATGACGAAATAAGAAGGAAAGTGGTCGATGGTTGTTGCCCTACAAGGAAGAAGCTCAACTAAATTTTCATGACATCAAGGAGAGAAGTTAATCAAGCAGCTGAAGAACCCACGACAAAGAAGTTGTTGATGTATAAAAGAGTCCCTAGCTAAGAGGAAGCTCTGACAGGTCCTTGATCAAGAGGGAGTTTGAATTAGATCACCCCTAATTACAAAGGAGTGGTAATTGTGTTTTTCCATGTCATGTGTCATGCACTAGACCAAGACTAACAACTCTAAGTCTAGACGAAGGCCATGAATTGAAATGTAGACACATGATATACACATCATTCTTGTCTTCACCTGAGAAGAAAGAATGGAGGGTTGGGTAATCATCTGGCATCCGATACTCTTTGAGGATGTGTAGGACATCCAAGATAAGAGTAAGCAAGAGGACCGGTATTCTTTGAGGATTGGGAACCCAAGATAAGAATAGTCCTAAAAGGTCATACTCAGTGAACACCCGAGTGGGTATGTACCTTGAGAGACAATGATGAAGGTGTCTATAAATCATTGGTCTCACCAGCATTGTATCTCATGGTCTCGTAGAGAGATGGAGTTGTTAGTCAAGGCCTTGCACTATGACAATGTTGATTGATATGATGTTATACAGATGGGATTACCAATCTGATTCTTCTTATGAGAAAATCTTCAGATTGAGAATAACCAAGTACCATTGTAAATACCTCCCTAGTTAAGAGGGAGTGTTGAAGAAAGTGTAACTAGGTTCGGAATTTACAAATGTAATTTTGATCTTTGTACTTGTCAAGAAAAAGAAATATTATTTTTTGTGAATTATAAGAATGAGTTTCTTGCTCATTTCTTAGGAAAGTCAAAGAGTCAATGTCATGCTCTTCTTGAGCCTATATGTAATGTAAATGAGTCAACCTAGTGTCTAGATCAAAGCCCTCCAAGACAAGCACCATCCCCTTGAAGAAGGCAACAAGAAAAATGAATTAAGAAGAACATCTATGTCGGCTTGCAAATAAATTAACTAGCACAGTCATGTCGGCTCAATAAAATACACAATCGTTCACACTGTCATGTCAGTTCAAATGCATAGGCTGACCACTATATATATGCGGCTAGGGTCTACGTAAAAGGACAAGAACAGAACTCGCATTCCTCTAAAGTTTCAGATGGCAGCTACAGGAAGGGTTTCGTATGCCACAGGAAGTTAATGTCGAAGTTTGTCCATAATGAAGGTTGTATATATTTCGGGTGAATACCACTGCCTTGGCACCCTAATTGCTGTCACTATATTGGCATACTTACACTCTCATAATACTATCTTAGTATTGTTACATACTAAGCTTAATTGAGATGAAGAGGACTTTGATGATCCTACAGTAACACTCTCTATCTCACAGTGACATGTTTTGAGTTTGATCTCATAGTGTCATGCATTAACTTGACAAGTAATCTGGACGCAGTCATGAATTCAGTCTATGTCATGGATATGTTGAAGACATAGTTACAAAGTCTTGATCCTGTAAAATTTCTTGGTGCAACTCTCATGAGTACACACATATGGACCTCGTTGTTATGATAGTGACCGAGATGAAGGTGCAGAGATGATCCTAGTAAAGGAACAATGGTGATCTCAATGAGTAGTCAAGGTGCAGTAATAATGATCTTGGCAAAGTAGTAATGATGATGATGATCTCAGCAGTAAGAAGAGGATTGGTGTCTTGGTTTTGGAGTGGCTTGATAGGTCAAGGGTCATGGTCTTGGCATTCGTCAATGAGAATCTCTATAAGAAGAATTATGTGTGGGTTTTTCTCTCTAAGAGGGAGAGGTTTTGACCCTGGTAGAATGCCACTTCTCTTGTTCTTGTCTCTTTGCTTTGGTAGCAGTTTGATGAAGTAAACACACACACTCATAATAAGAAGAACAAGATAAGATAAATAATAAAAGCATTTCACAAATTTTTATCAAGTATAGAAGAATCTACCTAATGCTAATTTCCCTAGATTCTTCAACAACAAAAGGGATGAAGACAAAAGAGAAGGGGAGCTTCTCGAAATAAATAGAAAGAGGTGCATGATAAAGAGTAAGTGTGGGATTTATCATTTGTCAAATTACTACACAGTAACTATTCACACAGAGCTTCATATTACTGCAAATTTTGATCTCATGTATATATGTGTGTGTGTGTGTGTGTGTGTTTGATTTGATCATCAACAAATTCATAAATTGAAGCCATCAACAAATTCATTCTTTACAATAAGGCAGCGACACAATTATGGGTCACATTGTACGAAGAGAAGAGAAGGAAATGGGTCAGTAACAAGAAAGAATTCAAATGGTTGAATGGTAGAAGTGTGCTTTATCATGATCATTTAAAAGAAAATATGTCAATGACATGCCCTAACAGTTGGGTTGTTGATCAAGTCAGAGAGAAATACAATGCATCTGGTCGTTACCCGCATGTTGAAGAGGATGCGCTAAACATAGGGACTGGATGTAACAACTCGGTAATTATATTTTCTTTATGTATAGTTTTACTTCACACTACACCTTTGAATTGTAACATCTATATATATTTTTAATTTTTAACTATGTTTGGGTTATTAGGCACATGACATTGTGATTTTTTCTCTTTTTTATAGGTGCATTTGTTCCCATCTATTGGGCATACGGACATCATTTTTGCACAGAAGATGTCAATGATGGATGCATGATACAAGACTGTGCAGTGGAAGTCGAGTTCAGCCAATCTAGTCGTGGTAGCCACCCCAATCAAAACCTAATGCAGAGGACATTAGATTACATTGGAAAGATACAAGAGGCCATTCAAGTGGACTTATCTTCATTCCAATGTGTTATTTTTAAGTGCAAGTGGTGGGACACCTTTGATCGGAATAATGTAAAGGAATATTGCGATAGTGGGTTGATATCTATCAACTTTATAAAGATGTGGCATGAAGCTAGGGAGCCTTATGTTTTCCCAAAACATTGCACCGAGGTGTTTTTTTATCCAGATGTGTTGGATAGGGATTGGTGGTTTGTATTAAGACATGACCCTAGATCAAAACATATTTTTTATAACAACAGTGTTATCATGGTAAGCGAGGAAGATAATCAGGGTAATGATAATGGAGAGTGATATGTACTTATGTTATTTCATCATTTATACTTGTTGTATGTTTTTGTTGTCATTATTTCACTAATTATATTATTGTTTTATTCGTCTTGTTGACATTTTATAATTTAACTAGTAAGATTCACAAATGTTTTTACACATTTTTTTGCAGTGGAAATTTTTTTACAGTACTTAAAACCAAGTATTTCCAATTGTGTACATTATCTATGATAATAAGGATTCAAGGTCACAACCCTTCTCAAATAGTAACATATCAAGCACACTGAATTTGCGATGGTGATTAAGAGGCATTTGTTTGACTTTCAAATAGACTGGATGATGTGTTTTTGTCTCCTACTTAGATTATTTGAAATAAATATCTATTTTTTTATGTATTTATAAATAAATTATTTAAAGTAGACATGTTTTTATCAATGTGAACATGATACAGTATTAGCTAGGAGAAATGTGAAAAACATGAATTTTAGTGACTATCTAGTGATAAGTATGTGGAAAAAATAACAATTTCAGAGTTGTTCATTAAGAAATAATCAAATATATTATTTGTCAAAAGTTTAAATCTAATTTATTATCATTTTTGTATTATTTTTATTATTAAAAAGAGTTCAATTTAAACGAGTACAATATCAAATAAAGAACCAAAACAACATCAATTTGTTATATCTTTATTACTAGATAAAAAAAAAATAGCTTAACTCTTTAAGGGAGAACTTCCAATAGAGGAAATCTCCAACTACAAGTAACTTCACATGAAGCCTTATCATGTTACATTTCTTTATCCTCATGTTTAGAGAGAAATTTTTAATTTAAAATTGTAAGAGTTCCAATAAATTTTAAATTTAAAGTGTTGGGAAATCTCATAACTTTAGCAATAAATTAAATTTTATAAAAATATATTTTTTTAAGTTATATTAAATCTAAATTAATTGTGCGCTAAAGCGCAGCCTGGGATAGATGTTGTCACGTAACATTACATTTAAAAATAGTCAAAATAATAATTTAAATTAACAAAATAAAAAATAGTAATAATAAAAGAAATTAATGTTCGTCATAATTACAATACTTCAATTTACACATTAATCTTATATAACTTTCTTTAGAGATATAAAGTAATCAAAAGTAAAACAAGATAATTTAGCTTTGATTATGAAAAGAAAAAAAAATGTAATTTACTTTTTACTACAAAGAAGAAATGTCATTTTTTCACATGACAAGAAATAGTATATATTACATTATATGTAATTCATTCTATGTTCCATTTACACGTGATATTTAAAACAAAAAATATTTCACTCACAACCATAGTAAAATATTTCAAAGTTCATATTAAATAACATGATTTTATACATACTTTACATAGAGAAAAGTAAAGTAATTTAAATTGAATTTATTTTTTTTCATATTTTCACTTTAGTGAGAAAGATTGAGAGAATTCTTATTTCATTAAAAGTTTCTTTCTAATTCAATGTATGAGGGATATTTGTAAATTTTTTAATGTTTAATATGGATTTGATATGTAATATTTTACAAAATAATTAAATATATGCATACAAGAAAATATTATGAGAGGGCATACTTTAACATTTTAATGTGGAGAATATTATGAGGGGGCATATTTTAACTTTTTAATGTGGAGAACGTGAATTATAAATAAAATATTTCAATTTTAGCTACATATATATTATATCAGCCTAAATCCATATCAGCCTAATTTTACAATCATAGTTTCAACCATACTAAACTTTGTAAATTATAAAAATATCTTTGCATTTTTTTTTAAGTAAGTCGTTTTGCATGCAATTTCATATATAAAAGTTTGATCTAAGTTCACCAATACATAATCTATAATAAATTTTATTTCATAAAAATAAACATAATGATGATAACCATCTAACAATCACAAACGTCATGATGATAACCATCTAACAATCATAAACATCATCTAAGATACACATTTGAATTCACTACCATCATCTAATTATATACACATCTGGTACATATAAATGTCATTAGCTAGCACACAAATCTAATAATCTAACAGGGCATCATCATCGTGATCACATCTAACAAAACACAAACATTTTAATCTAACATCATCACCACACACATCCTCAAATTAATATAAATCTCATGTCAAATAATTGTTATCACATACACATCTATTTGTAAGCACATTAAATGAACATATCTAACTTGACCTAACAATATACACATCAACACCAACATATAAATTAAGTACATAAACATGAACAAAAAAAAATGCACCATATATATATATATATATAGATATCAAATAACTACATCAAGTCAAATAAGTGCAATCAAATATTCGAAAAAACATACGTAGTGTCAGGCTGGTTTGCAATATAAGATGATGGATGGTCAATTATTGCATGATCAGTGTCTGTCGAACTCAACTGAGGTGGAGAAGGAGGTGGTTGGCCTACATGAGTAGAAGACAATGGATGATCAACTACGTTTGCACCCTGGACACGGTCTGGGGAACTTTGAGGTGGAGGAGGAGGTGGTTGGTCTGCTCTATCAGGAGAAACACGAGGCACGTCCTTTAGCTCTGGCATCTCATCATCAGGTGAGTAATGAGGAGGTGTACTACTAGAAGGATCACTGACACCCTGACGGCCATGGTTTGAAGGGGTGGAACTAACAGAAGCATCATGATCACCACCCTCATCATCATGATCATGATCACCCTGATCATCATCATCAGCACCCTCATCTGATGTATATGTCGATGCATGATGTTGGCATGCATCCCTCATCGTTGTCAATACCCTACTAGCTCTGATGATATGCCACATAAGAGACATCATCTCGCATGGGCAGTCCTTATACAGACCCACGAAACTAGGATCCGCGATGATATCTCGAGCCCTCACAGGGCGGACTCTCGCATCAAACAAAACTCTGGCCAATCTATTGCAATAGTCCATATGAACTCGCAAACCATCCCTATATCCACAGACACCGACACCCCCCCTGAGGATGTGCCTCACACTCTTGGGCCTCGCCCATCTCTTCCAACATCCAATGGAGGAGGAGGCATGTCTCCATTGAATGTGTTGATATCTACAAAATATATAGTACAGATAAATAATTAGACAATTTCGTTAAACAATTTAATAAAACAAGTTAAATAGTGTGCTAGAATAAATTTTATTATAATTCATTAAAACAAGAAATGAAACTAGTTGATTACTTTAAAGAAAACACTAATATTGACTTTATTATTTGGTGGCTCATCCGTTGTGAAGAAGACATTGGAACACCCTCTCCAATCAATCCCAGCATATGGAAACACCAACGCGACAATGCAAGGTCATTCTCACTGACCAGTAGTGTCATTGCCTCACGAGAAATATTGCCTGAAAACTCCGGCAGGCCACTCTTGCGCATCATCTGCCCCCACATGCGCATCTAGACCTCAGTGATCGACCAATGAGGACAACGGAAAAATGTAGGCCTCGTCTATGGAAATCTTTCAAAAAATAAATAAATAAATAACCTCGGAAGTGAAAGGGAAGGTCTCCCTTGTGAAAATTCCTAGACCGGAATCCCTACTACAGCAACCGATGATATTTCTCCTATTTTCTAAATTCCTTTAAACAAATTACTTGTAGTTTCCTATGAAAAATATCAAAATACATACACTACAGCCTTCACTTAATTAAATTATATGTGGAAACAAGAAACTGAGCATAAGACAAAAACATCACACAAATGACATAGTTGTTTTTGGATGAACGTCCCCGGAAAAACCCAATGCGGGAAAACCGGTGCAGAAAATTTGAGGGTTTTTATTATTAAGCATAAGTTATTTATGAATACAGCCTCTGGTTGCCTTATTGGCAATCTAGTATATATAATATCACTCGACAAAAGAAATAGTGAGATTACCTCACTCTACACTATAAGTCCCGGTTGATCCAGTAACTGAACCAACGATTCCCTGGCTACTTCTGCGTTGCCCCTATGTTGTCACTGCATAGTTCTGCATGACAACCTCCAAGGCACTCTATCACCTCTTTGCTAGATCGATTTGCTCTCAAGAGCTGAATTCAACCCTCCCAGATCAGAACGTCAAACCCCTAGCAAATTTTGGAACTCTGCGTGGAAGGCTCTATGCTGCTCTGCGTGGGCCCTTCCTGCTTCTGCATCAGCCTCACTGGGCACTGCGATGCCTCCTCTGCATGTCTCTTCAACTCTCTACTCAGTATTCTTGGCTCCGGAGAAGATACTCCAACCAAAACTCTCTCTACCCCTCTGTGCGTGATCACTATGAAATCACTGCGTTGCTCTAGCTTCAGCAATTTGATCTAACTGATCAGCTCTCTGTGTATTTTGCAAGTGCCCATCAAACCTTATCTTATCATCCTCTCATTGATCAATCAATGGCTAGGATCATATTGACTTGATCTCTGCCTTCTTCTACAAGTTTCACCCACATTTTAGATTAATACCCATTAATTATTTTAATTTCCTAAGTTTAGACTTAGGGACCCATTAAAAATAATTAATTATTTTAATAAAACTTTCTCTGGGTGGAATTTCCCAAAACGATTTATGGGTATTAGAGAATGCATGTGTTTAAGCCTCCCTGCAAAATTTGAGACTTAGAGCACATCTGATGCTACCAAAAATCAACACTCCCTCTTAGCGAGGAATGTGCTCTTGCAATGCAACCTCCTGAAGCATCACCTTGTTCCATAACATCTCCCTCTGCATTGCTGATGTTTGACATCACTACCCGTCAACTACTGCGCAAATTTTGCATATGTACTGCTACTAACACTACCATTGCCAACACTCCATTCATACTGCAACTCCCTCTGAAATTATGCATTCATGCTGCTATTGGCCCTACCACTGCCAACATTGCATCTACATTGCATCCTTCTCCAATTGTTGTTGCTACTGCATCAGCAACGAAAAATCATCCCAAATACTGAACTAATCGTGTTAAGTATGATGCATCTCGTTGTTGGAATCTGACCACTGCTAGTCTCTATGCTGACACTTTGAAGCCTCTGTGATGTTGCTGACTCTGCTTTATGCCAACTATATTGCTACCAACTCTACTCTATGCTACTCAGTCTCTGGCACTACTAGCCTCTGCAACTGTCACTCTGGCACTCCTCTACACCAACTGACACTAGTCCATCCCGCTACTTCTGATCTAGGCTCCCGTAGCAAGAAATTGATCTGAAAGGTAGCCTCCTCAAGGATCCTATCCATCTGTAGCTCTTTTAAACTACAATTCTAAATCAACCCACATCCCTCCTGGAGGTATCTCGACTGTTATGAAAAATTCATCATCCTCGATCTTCACGGGTGCAGCCTTCGAATCATGTTTCTCATCCTTTTCCCTCTTCCTCAGAGGACATTGTGTTGTGTAGCGACCACATTCACCACACTTGCAACACTTGATCTTCAAGACGTCCTTCTTCCGCCTTCGCTGCCCCTTTGATGCGAGGGTTGCATTCTCTTCCTCCTCCTTGGACTTCAACCCATTGCTGCTACTACCGTCAAGTTTTCACTTGACCAAATCTCTCCTCAGCTCCTCTTGCTTAAGAGATTCCCACATTCCGTCCCAATCTGGAAAAGTCGCCATACCTAAGATGCTCTGGACAAAGACTTGCCACTCCTCTGAGACTGAGTTAAGGGCCAGTCTAACCATATCGAAACCTTGAGGTGTCGACCCCAAAGATTCCAGTTCATCTCAAGTCTCTTGAAGCTTCGCAAGGAATGGATCAATTCGGTCCGCCTTCTGCATCTACATAGATCTCAGCTTCTACTCCAAGTACATCTTTCACTGCTTGGAAAATACTTGATACATCATTTCCAATGCATCCCACATCTCTTTAGCAGTCCCTTTTCTAGTGACATGAAAAACCACGTGATCCTTTACTCCATCAAGGATCATCCTCTTGGCCTTCGCCATTTTTTTCTAGTACTTCTTTAGCAGATTTGTATCTACAGGCACAACCACCATGTTGTCGGCATAGGTCTTGAGAGAATGTTCATCTAGAAGGAACGACATCCTTGCCTTCTAGATGAAATAGTTGGATGCCCCATCCAACCTGTCCTGATATCTCAACCCATTAGCTGTCATCTCTACCATGAAAATGTTGAACTCTCCTCTATGCTTCTTACTATTGTTGCTCGCCAATAAGAAAACAGACTTCTTCGCAGGAAGTCTCCTGAGGAAAAAATTCCCTCACTGTGCTTCTCCTCTCTCTTCTGACGTCTTTCAGTCCAACAATTTACCTGTTGAAACACTGCATCCCACCATCTCCTCCTCACACGGAGGCTCTACATTCCTCCTTCTGGTATAGTAAGATTTTGATCTGGAATTCCTTCCTCTCTGTCGACTCACTCAGAGAGACACTTTCCTCGAAAATGCAGCCCTCCTGGCCTAGACTGCACAATCCCTCCATGGATTCAAATTGTTTCCTCTGACAGCGATTTTGATCTCATTTTCCACTCAGCGTTGGGTTCTCTGGAACTGCTCTTCTTGTTCCACCCGCAGCTTTGATACCATGCGAAAATTCCTAGAAGGGAATCCCTATTGGAGCAACTGATGATATTTCTCCTATTTGTTAAACTCCTTTAAACAAATTACTTGCAGTTTCCTATAGCGAATATCAAAATACATACACTACAGCCTTCACTTAATTAAATTATATGCGGAAACAAGAAATTGATCATCAGAGAAAAACATCACACAAATGACATAGTTATTTTTGCACAAACGTCCCCGTAAAAACCCAATGCGGGAAAACTAGTGCAGAAGATCTGAGGGTCTTCATTATTAAGCATAAGTTATTTCTGAATACAACCTCTGTATGCCTTGTTGGCAATCCAGTACAGAGAATATCACTCGGCAGAATAAATTAGTGAGATTACCTCACTCTACACTGTAAGTCTCAGTTGATCTGGCCGCTGAACCAACGAGTCCCCGGCTACTTTTGCGCTGCCCCTACGTAGTCACTACGTGGGCCTTCTTCACAACCTCTAAGGCACTCTGTCACCTCTTTGCTGGATCAATTTTCTCTCAGGAGCTAACTTCAGCCCTCCCGGCTCAGAACTTCAAACCCCCAGCAAATTTCGGACCTCTACGTGGAAGGCTCTGCACTGCTCTATGTGGGCCCTTCCTACCTCTAAGTCAGCTTCACTGGGAACTGTGTTGCCTCCTCTACCTGTCTCTCTACCTCTCTATTGAGTATTCTTGTCTCTAGAGAAGATACTCCAACCAAAACTCTCTCTGCCCCTCTCTACATGATCACTACGAAATCACTGCACTGCACTGCTCTAGCTTCAGCAATTCGATTTGATTGATCAACTCTCTGTGTATTTTCCAAGTGCCCATCAAGCCTTCTCTTATAATCTTATCGTTGATCAATCAACAGCCCATATTATATTCTAATCAATGCCTAGGATCATATTGACTTGATCTCTGCCTTCTTCTAGAAGTTTCACCCATAGTTTAGATTAATACCCATTAATTATTTTAATTTCCTAAGCTTAGACTTAGGGACCCATTAAAAATAATCAATTATTTGAATAAAACTGTCTCTGGGTGGAATTTCCCAAAACGATTTATGGGTATTGGAGAATGCATGTGTCTAAGCCTCCCTGCAAAATTTGAGTCTTAGAGCGCATTTGATGCTACCATAAATCAACATCCCTCCCATGTCTCAGTGCACAACATCTATCTAAAGCCATGCAAAACTACCTCAAAAAAATGGTATATCATCTGATTCAACATGGAACCTAAATCAAAGAATACACATTATACAAAATATGACAACTAATGTGCTTCTCATCACTGTTAAAGTATGCAATGGTGGTGACTAATAATGAGAGGCAACTAACCTCCTCTGCAGCAAAAGAAGAAATATGTAGTTATCCACCGCAGACCTGGAAATTTGATGGATGGATCGCATGAGGCCCAACATATCACTAAGTGTACACAAACTGAATCTTAGTTTCAACCCCATGGGGGACATCAGGAAACTGGAGAAAATACTCCCCTTTCCTGGATAGGCCAGTGATACAGTATATGTCCTCCTCAATGGGCCTATACCACGCCCTAGGGCCGACATGGAAAGCCTGCTCCTAGACACTCCATCAGAGGATCAGATGCGCCAAAAAGGAAAATTGTGCCTTCATGGATGTAGCCTCCTCATATTACTTGAAGAGGCCTACATTCCTCAAGATCACTCAGGTCGTTGCAGTAATAGGGCAAGGATATAAATCCATCTCTCTTTCTCTCTGGCTTGCCATGTTCAGACCATATTGTATAGTTCTACATGTTGCTCCTGCTCCTACTGGTGCTCCCTCTGCTGGCGTCTCTACTACATGAATGACATATAAAATACATCAGCCTCATACATAAAATACAATTTATTTTATTAAATGAAACATGTATTTATAAATATGGAAAAATAACTTCAATTAAAAAAAAATATCGATACGCTCAAAACACAGTCATGCACTGGCTCTAGTGCGCTTTCATCTACAACTGCACCGTTATCGGTCCACACATAAGTATGGCGCACCGTTGTTGGTTCACAATTTTAACTTTTGATAGCGGTGCAGAAAACTTGTGCACCAGTGCGCATGGATAAGCTTTTAGCACCAATACAGAACGTTCAGGCTATCAAATGCACCGAACTATGGCTATATTTTTAAATATTAAGTTTGCGGTGTGTTTAGTAATTATAAATGCACCGGACGTGATGCACTGACGTACAATTTGTCGCATCATTCTCGATGCGTTTTAGTTTAAAAAACCACACCGCAACAACAACGGTGCATTAGGCTCACGAACTGAATTGTGGTGTACCCTGTAAATTACATGGCGCACTGCTATGGGTGCGAGCCAAACGTATCAAACACACCGCGCGATGAATATTATTTTTTTAAATGGAAAATTTAGCCTAATTTCCAATTCTAATCTACTAAAAAATTAAATTACAAAGAAACAAAGACATTGCCTGGACATTTTGTCATCGGGGAGGCATTGTAGACACGTAATGGAGAAAAACAAATTTTAGGATGGTTTGAAATTTTTGAAAAATCAAATAATGAGCACGGTACGGAAGAATGGTGAGAAAGAGAAGCACAGATGTCAGGGCACTTGCATGTGGAAAGAGTGGCATCGGTGCTTCAGAGCTCTCTCGCACTATAGATTGTAAAAATGAAAATTACGGTCGAGAGGGTTTTTTTGTTTAACCCTCCTCCAGTGCAGGATATACCCAAAAGCATCATCTTTTTTAAAATTAAAATATAGCGCGATGCTTTTCTTGAGATGCCACAAGGCATTTCTCTACAGGTACCGCACCAGTGTTGTGTTTTTACTATAGCACCACTATTTTTTTAGAAATTAAAAACTGCCTAGCGGTGCTCTTTAGAAGATGCCCCGAGGCATTTTGTTAAGCTTATCGCATCGGGGCTTCATTGGAAAATAACATCGCATTTATTTGAAATTTAAAACTATAGAAATTCTCCTTACTAGTATGCACCAGGACATTTTACTATGTGAAGGGCACCGATGTTATCGATTATTCAAGCATAGGTGCTTTATCTTATTTAGTGCACTATGATTTTTTTATTTTGTAAAAAAAAAAAAATCGATGATGCACCATGTTATTTGCAGCATTGGTGCTTGTATGGATACTAAAGCATTGGTGCATTTGTAGAATTTAGACGCTCTGTTCAAAAAATATCTGCTAAAACATTCGCCCGCCCACCTCTGCTACAAACAAATTTTTGGGCTATTTTTATAAGGGCTTCTGCAAAAACCTCTGTTATAAGGTATTTTCCTTGTAGGGAAGAAGCCAAATCCAGGTGACACATGTCACCACTCAGGAGACGCCATGTGGGTTTATTACGTAAGCATGGAATCATCTTGGAAGGGCTACCCCAAAAAGTTTATAAATGCATACAGGTGGAAGTTGTGGGTTGAAAAGGCACCAGGCTAGCGTGGAAAAGAGTTGATTGGTCCATAAGCGTAGCACAATTCCCACCAAGACATGTCATCCCTGAGGCTTTTTCTCGGAAGGTTTAAAAGTGGGCATAAGGGAGAAAGTTGCGGGCTGACTGGGCGTCAGGACATGAAGGTGATGCAGTGGCAGCTACAACAGAGAATAAGGCCAATGAAAAAGGTGTCGAGTAGACCCATAGGACACGTAAGCCTAAAAGGAATATCTCGGAGGAAATAAAAAACATGCTACGAGATATGGTTGGCATAACAACACCGAGAGATGAAATATGTGCCTACGTCTTCATCATACGATGGTTTTGTGCATTATTGCAACCATGGGGCTTTGGGCTAATAACAATGAAAATGTCATACGAGCTTTGGGATGTATGCAAAAGTGTTGAGGACTACAGTATATATACATATATATATTGAAAGGGTCGGACGTTGTGTTTGTGTTATGTTTGGTTGATGTGCCATTTTTGGCATTGTGCCACATTTATGGTTAACGGACATTTAAATGAGTCGAAAATTCTTAGGCATTATGGGCCAAGCATGGCACTTGTGCCATATTTGGGGGTCCACTACAGATTTAGGAACTGTGGGAACAAATTTGAAGGCTTGAATGAGTCAACAACTTGAATTGAGAATTGAAGTCAAAGGCGATTGTCGAGAAACATTGGTTCAAGGTAGCAAGGACCACGATGCACAGAAGTAGTTGAATGGGCTTGGTTCAAGCTAACAAGTTGAATTCGCCATACATGATTTCCCTTGCACCCCAAGATGAATTAAATGAAAAAAATAGTCTTGGAACAAATGGATATTTACCCATAGCTCAGAGTGTTATGCAAAAGTGAATCTTGTGAAATGAAGAACAATGTTGTTTGTTCAGACATAATTTAATGCAGGAAGTGCACAGATGGAATGGGAATTGATTAATCAACATGGCAAAACATTAGGTGCCCATTCCTTGAATTAATATAATAGTTACATTGGTCGAGAAGCAGTACAATGTAGAATGGTATTGCAACCCATTCCCAGTGTTTATTGTGGCTACAATGGAAAAGTAGTAGATGTAACAATAGAATGGAGAGCCTTACTGCATTTATGAGATTGAACATGTAATATTGTCCTATGCAATATGGGAATCCATGTAGGAGTACACTTGGGCAGTGTAACTGACAAAACAAACAAAATTTTTCATTGTGTTGTAGTAGAACAAACTTGTGGATTGCAATTGCGTATTTTGGGGGAAATGCAGCATTGTCGAGAGGAGAATTTTGTGGAGAGCTCTCTGTAAGTGTGTTGTTGAGAAGAGGTCGAGTGTGCCTATGCAAAAGAGAGGGGTGAAAGGTTCTAAGTGTTGACTGAATTAGGGTCGAGAGCTTCATTTGATGAGTGTTGGGTATGTTGTTGCTGAGTGAGCTAGTGAGTTGAGGGCTACGTGGGATAAATAAAGTGAAGTTTGTTGAGGAGAACAAATAATAATATCAAGTGAAGTAAGTACCAGTTCAAATGGCTAAGTTGATGAACAAATAGCTGAAATCAGGCCAAGTGGGTGCCATTACAGAGAGCAGAGAGTTCCCTATTGAGTGTGGTTTGGAGCTTGCAAGCAAGGGAGTTGGTGCTTCCATCTTAGTGGATGTCTGAGTAGAGCTTGGAGGTTGGTGCCTCCTACAATTTTCTGCTTGCAAAAAATCCATGAAGTCAGTGTTGTAGACAGTGCTTCTGGTAAGTTAATTAGGTGTCTACAAAAGAAGGGAGTTGGTGCTTCCTTCTAGTGGGTGCTAGCAAACAAGCTAAGGGAGTTGGTGCTTCCTGTGAGTGGTGACACACAAATACTTATGATGTAAATAGAGTAGAAGATTTTATTTTACATCATAATACAAACAAAGCTTTGGTGGTTTTTTCCTCGAAAGGGTTTCCATGTTAAATCCTTTATATCCTATGTGTATGTTGCTCATGGCCTTGTTGTGTATGATTATGTGTTGAGTTTATTTGTTGCAGTTATGATTTGTTGGTGATTGTTGACATGATGGTTCATAAGTTTGAATGTGAAAGTATAAGTTGGCATTAAAAGTAAAATTAACCTTAATACTTATTCACCCCCCCCCTAGTATTAAACATTGTTTCCAATAGGTTGTAGTTTTGTTGGCACTCTGAATCTTGTGACCTTCCTTCTAAAAGGTCTGTAACAGTTTTATTAGTGGCCTTGGTTGTTGGAATTACTTCAACCCATTGTCTGAAGTAATTTGTAGCAATGAGAATCCATCGCTAACCATTTCTTTAATTTTCTTTGAACTCTCCCATGAAACTAAAGCTGATTTTTTGGAAGGATGCTTCTATTATAATTGGTTGGAGAAGGAGTGCTACTAACTTATTGTTTGCAATAAATAATTGGCAAGGTTGACTCTCTCTAACAAACTTGTGGACATCTACAAATCTATTAGACCAATAATATACTCCTCTTAAGATCTTATGAGTTGTGATTTTGGCTAAATGATGTCTATCACAAAATCCTTGATGAAATTTTGTCATTAACTTCTTTGCTTCTTCCTAGATAACACGTCTAAGAATCAATCCCTCTGGTTTTTCCCATCATAACCCTTAATCAATAAAACAATACCTATATTCTTTAGCCTCAAAGCCCTCTTCTTATGATCTAAAAGTTTCTTAAGAGTTGTGAAGTTGTTCAAGGACCATGATGCGCAAAAGTAGTTGAATGGGCCTGGTTCAAGCTAACAAGTTGAATTCGCCATGCCTGAGTTCCCTTGCACCCCAGGATGAATTAAATGAAAAAAATAATCCTGGAACAAATTGATACTTAACCATAGCTCAAAGTGCTATGGAAAAGTGCATCTTGTGCATTGAAGAACAATATTGTTTGTTCAAACATAATTTAATGCAAGAAGTGCACTGATGGAATGGGAATTGATTAATCAACATGGAAAAACATTAGGTGCCCATTCGTTGAATTAATATAATAGTTACAGTGGTCGAGAAGCATTACAATGTAGAATGGTATTACAGCCCATTCTCGGTGTTTAATGTGGCTACAATGGCAAAGTAGTGGATGTGACAGCAAAATGGAGAGCCTTGTTGCATTTATGAGATTGAACATGTAATATTGTCTTATGCAGTATGGGAAGCCAAGCAGGAGTACACTTGGGCAGTGTAACTGACAAAACAAACAAAATTGGTCATTCTGTTGTAGTAGATCAAACCTATGGATCATAGTTGTGTATTTTGGGGGAAATGCAGCATTGTCGAGAGGAGAATTGTGTGGAGAGATCCATGTAAGTGTGTTTTTTAGAAGAGTTCGAGTGTGCCTATGCAAAAGAGAGGGATGAAAGCTACTAAGTGTTGATTGAATTAGGGTCGAGAGCTTAGCTCAATGAGTGTTGGGTATGTTGTTACTGAGTGAGCTAGTGAGTTGAGGGCTACATGGGCTAAATAAAGTGAAGGTTGTTGAGGAGAACAAATAATAATTTCAGCTCGAGTAAGTACCAGTTCAGAGGGCCAAGTTGATGAACAAACAATTGAAATCAGACCAAGTGGGTGCCATTACAAAGAGCAGAGAGTTCCCTATTGAGTGTGGGTTGGAGCCTACAAGAAAGCGAGTTGGTGCTTCCATATTAGTGGATGTCTAAGTAGAGCTTGGAGGTTGGTGCCTCCTACAATTTGGTGCTTGCAAAATATCCATGAATTCGGTGTTGTAGATCATGCTTCTGGTAAGTTAATCATGTTTCTACAAAAGAAGGGAGTTAGCGCTTCCTGCTAGTGGGTGCTAGAAAACAAGCTAAGGGAGTTGGTGCTTCCTGTGAGTGGAGACACACAAAGACTTATGATGTAAATAGAGTAGAAGCTTTTATTTTACATCATAATACAAACAAATCTTTGGTGGTTTTTTTCTCGGAAGGGTTTCCATGTTAAATCCTTTATGTCCTATGTGTATGTTGCTCATGGCCTTGTTGTGTATGATTATGTGTTGAGTTTACTTGTTGCAATTATGATTTTTTGGTGATTACTGACATGATGGTTCATAAGTTTGAATGTGAAAGTATAAGCTGGCATTAAAAGTAAAATTAACCTTAATACTTATTCACCCCCCCTCTCAGTATTAAACATTTTTTCCAACGGGTTGTAGTTTTGTTGGCACTTTGAATCTTGTGACCTTCCTTCTAAAAGGTCTGTAACAGTTTTATTAGTGGCCTTGATTGTTGGAATTACTTCAACCCATTGTCTGAAGTAATTTGTAGCAATGAGAATCCATTGCTAACCATTTCTTTAATTTTCTTTGAACTTTCCCATGAAATTAAGGCTGAGTTTTTGGAAGGATGCTTCTATTATAATTGGTTGGAGAGGGAGTGCTACTAACTTCTTCTTTCCTATAAATAGTTGGCAAGGTTGAAACTCTCTCACAAACTTGTGGACATATACAAAGATATTAGGCCAATAATATACTCCTCTTAAGATCGTGTGAGTTGTGATTTTGGCTAAATGATGTCTACCACAAAATCCTTGATGAAATTTTGTCGTTAACTTCTTTGCTTCTTCCTAGATAACATGTCTAAGAATCAGTCCCTTTGGTTTTTCCCATACTAACCCTTAATCAATAAAACAATACCTATATTCTTTAGCCTCAAAGCCCTCTTATTATGATCTAAAAGGTTCGTGAGAGATGTGAAGTTGTTCAAAAATAGTAGATGATCTCTCTATACCAATCATACCTTTCCAATTCTTAGTTGATTGCACAAACCATAACACATGACTCTTGTTTCACATCAAGAGCTACTTCATTCCCTTTAGCCATCAACCAAGCTAACCCTTGGTCTTTAATTAATTTGGTGGGCTTGATTTGTAAATCATAATCTTGTATTTCGTTAGGCAATTGCATATAGTTCCCAAGAATTCTTATTGAGATAAAATGTCTTTAAATGTTGGTTGTGGAACATAAGAAATTACCCTGTAAGCCTTAAAATGGTTGAGTGATTTCACCAATGCATAATCATGTATTTACATAATGGCATATTTCAACTTGACATCCCTAGCCATTTTTCTCATGAGTACTATAGGTAGTTCTTCACATTGTTCATTCTTTTGGTGAAGCATAGTTGCAATAATATCATTACAAGAAAAATAAATATTTTTAAATCTTCAAACTAATCAGGGATTACCAATACCAGAGACTTTACAGTAGCCTCCTTGATATCTTTGAATGCTACCTCGTTACTTTCATCCCAATTGTAATTAGCATCTTTCGATAGAAACTTGTTTAGAGGCTTCATGATCTCAACAAAATTTGGGATGAATCTTCTGATAAAATTTATCTTGTTGAAGAAGGATTGAAGTGCCTTTTGACATCTAGGTGGAGATATTTCTTTAATTCATTTAATTATTTTTTAATCCACATCTACACCTTCTTTGTGAACAATGTCCCCTAGGAGCTTGCCCTTTGTAGAAGAAGGACTGTCTTCTTTGCATTGAGTGAAATTCTATATTGTTGACACCTTTCAAAAATATGCCTAATATGCACAATGTGAGAAACTCTCTTCTTTGAATATATTGTGACATTATCTTGACAAATCTCAATGATAAATATTTCCATAGGAAAATCTACATATAGAACATTATACACACCTTAAGCAAGCAAGGCGTGATTTGCTTCGTCTAAAATATGTCTTCTTCTAAGCATGAGAATGATATTTCATATCTAAAAATGCACATTTGAGAACAAATAGGTGGTTAATATGCTTGTCATAAAATTTGTATACAACATCTTGCTACCCCATATGATTTTCAATGCTAAAATTTGACTTTTAGCTGGGAAATAACATGCATATTCAATGATATTTGTAGCATATAGAGGTTGAGAAATCATGGAGATATAATAAATGAAAAAAATTCTATCCCAAAAAAAAACCAATCCCAAAGTTGTACTTTTCAATTGAAAAGTAATACCTGAAAATTGTGAGAGATGAAGGCATATATGATTGAAATTCATTTTCAAAATTGAGCCCCAAAATATGTTGTGCATACTCTAGAAAATTTGCAAAATCCATTTGCTATGTGCTTTTTTATGGAAGGGTGTCCCAAATTCCATAGCATGCACAAGTTGTTTTGCATGCACATATGGTTAGTAGTTGTTAGAAAACTAAATAACAAGACATAACCTAACAAGGAAACATTCAAACATGAGTGAATGAGCGATTAAACAAAACAAGAACACAACAAGAATAAAATGGGAAGAAAAGAATTTTTATTATCAATGGATAAAAGCCAATAAGGTCTCTTCCAGAGACACGGTAGGAGATAGAATGTTGGTGTATCCCTTTGATATCTCCTAAAGTGGGGATCCTCTTCTTCTCCCTTAGCAAGTGATTTCTCTCCCAAGAAGCTATGAACACAAATGGTGGAAGTCCATGATTGACAAATGAATACAAGAATTAAATGAGGAGGCTCAAGACAATTTTGCTAACATAACCTGCTATTCTCTTCTTATAAATGGCTCGAATTGCTATGATGTTTATAAGCAAACTCAAAGTTGTCATAATCTTGGCCCATTACTAAGTTTTGATTCTTTTATGGGCTTCTCATGCTTCGAGAGAGCATGAGAATTCCTTTGGGGGCTCATCTACCCTCTCAATGTGTGTAGAAGCCTGTGGTCCAACCGTTCAAACCATGTACTTGTGCCCTAACACATCGTTGTGGTTTCTTGCATCATTGATTCATGGTTTTTCATTTTCTATGGATTAGTGCAGCTGTTGAAGAAACGACTGTGCAATTCCACACAAATTCAGAGGTAAGTTTTTTTATTAAAATTTGATTTGTGACAATTAACCAAATGTATTTGGGTGGTTGATTAATAGCTTTATGGAACCTTTGCTTTTCTCAATAATTGAAAATTTTAAAAAATCAATGATATAATGACATGGGAAGTTTTTAGGTGATAACAATTTCCCCTTGATGTATGAGATTAAGAGCAAATGTATAGACGAAATACTTCATTATGTTGTGAAGTAATGTTTGATATTTCCTAGGAGATAAATCCTAATCCAAGGGAGGAAAGGGTCCTAAAGAAGAGATGGACAGATCCACCTACTACATAATCATCGTGCTGAAATAAATATATACAATATACAAATGAGTAAGGCATGTCCCACACTTGTGATCGTGACTTTTAATGATATAGTTACATTGGTACATAAGAGAGATCTTGCCAAAGATTCTAAGAACATAGTTATTGATATTGAAGCAGATAATTACATCACCCTCAAGGCTGTCGGTGATAGCAGAAGATATTGCTAATGCACATACTCCCATGGATTTGGCATAGCCAGAAAATGTGTGAACTTTCGACTAAAGTATGTCGGTCAGGTCCATGGCTCTTTGATGAAGATGAGAAATTGTAATTGTCATAAGGTAAGGCTCACTTAGAAGAGGAACAATATTGACATTGAATTTCAAGGAGTTCAAAGGAATTAGTGGGCAATAAATGACTCTCATTGTTCCATTTAAGGTTCATCATTTAACATGAAAATGAGAACCAATATACCACTTCATTATTGGAATATGAGAGTTGATGTCAACATCAAGGAAGACAAGGTGTCCCAAGGAAAAGGTTCTTGAGAAATCCATTTTTAGCGAATTCAGATATTTTACCATGAAGAATAAAGTGAGGTCATGGTGAACGAAGTCAACAAAAATTGAATGAATATTGTGGAAATCCCTTAGTTGGAGCATAATTTATGGCGACAATAATCAAAACAATCTAAGACAAGCAAATCCCTGGAGTTGGAAAGACATCCAGGGGTGGTATTTTGATGAGTCGTTGTTTTGGCTAAGAAGATAAATAGTTCTGCAAGGATGTAGGTGATGGTGCAGTTCAACTGGGAAACATGGCTCAAAGCCATTAATGGGGTACCGAGTAGATAGTGGTAATGACAAATGTGGATACTCCAACCAAGGGTGACTAGGACTTCCACTAGGAAATGAATGAACAAGATGGTGAAATAGGAATTCTTTGCTTTAAAATAATCTTTCTACACTTGCCAAAAAAATTGATTAAATGGTGGTTGGGATGTACAAACACAGAGATGGGTGCTCCAAAGAAATGAAAACGTGCATAAGGTGCAAGTAGGAAACTACAAAGGGTGAAGGCCCCATTGCTTAGTCTCAACATGGGGGAGATGGGTGGAGGGTGATCATGCAATTGGTCTATTGATAATCGGGATATGAGAGACCAAGTGCAAATTTAATGGTGCATCAATGATGATTGAAGTGAGTAATTCCCATAAGCATAAAAGTAGGTTAGTAGTATGGTGAGAGCACAACATGAGGTGAGATATTAAGACATGTGAACAAATATCTCCCTGGAAAAAGGCATGGATGCCAATAATACAATGGGTACTACTATGTGAGGCAACCCATGAGGGTGAGAAGAATTGTTGACCATGTGCAAAATTGTTTCCAATAAAGAAGGTGGTGCAAGACAACAGGATTAGGATGACGGGGTCTTATGGTGATCTCAAGGGGAATAAGTTGGGTATATGCAACTATCTTAGAGGGAGAGTCTACAATGTCAGATGAAGAATATGATACCTCAAGTGAAAGTACGTTTCCTTGTGCCATGTGCTTGGGGACTAGAACGAACAGTAAATGGCATCCTCGACACATGAACCAATAACCCCAAGTGGAAATATTGATGATATAAATATTAAAACAAAATAATGTCATGACAAAGTAGAGCAGTGTATTTCACACATCTAAATAGAGGTGTGACTGAGATAAGTGCCCCAAGGGAAAATTTAGGAATGGGAGAAAAGAAGATAATAATATGTAGTATGTAATATATTGATCCAAAGGTGCAGATGAATTGAAAAATGATGGTCATGGGATCCTATATAAGGCGAGGACAATTTGGTGATTAGGCATATAAAAGGGTGGTGAGGCCCACTATGCCACCCTATTTGTGCTTGGTGAGGTGGCACAATTTGGTGATCTAATGGACCACACTGAGCTTAGTTGATGATTTGGAGGCTTTTCAATGACCATCTTTGAGCATGTGAGAGACTAGTGATTACCTATACCCTCATCTTTGTGAATTATGCATTCGATTAGGGGTCATATCTCATAGGGTATCTGTACAAAGACTTTTATGAAATGGGGATGACAACCATGTAGGTGTCTCGAAAATCGCCATGGTGATTTGTGCTGAAGTAGGGGAAACAACCATGTGTACGGGTGTGACTGTATGTCGTTGAAGGTGTGACAGTCACATAAATACTCTTGATTGTATATGGCACAATAATGAAAGTTACTACACGATTTAGGGTTCGACAATCCTGCAAATATGCACGACTATATAAGGTGTAGTTACATGGTTAGTTGCATGATTGAGAGGCACACATTTATGGTGTCCACACAGTTGTGTTTGAGATGTTTGTGTGGATTCCCATGCAACTATTAAGTAAAGAGGCATGTGAGTTTACACAATTAGGGCTACAACTGTGTGAAAGCACTAGGCTAAGTGACGTGACTTTTTTTATTTTTTTGGGGGGTAGTGAAAGCTAACATGCAGGTGTTCTGCAAGTTATCATGGTTCATTGGTAGAAGAGGGACTATGTTGTTATCTAGAAGGAGGTTGAGGCAGAGCCACACTGAAATAGTAGTTGGAACATTGGAGGTTTTTGAAGTACTTTCAATGCCCCCTAATTTGTTCCCAGGATAAGATATTATGATTTCTGATGGGGTGTTATAGGCCTCACTAGGGTGATCTCAAGGTGGGGGGGATCACCTCGATATATCCGTTGAAGTTGATATCTATTTTTTGACAAGACTATACCAACATGGGGATTAGTTCCCCCTTGAGCCAATGCACCCAACCCTCACTATAGAGGATTGGGCATACATATGTTGTGATGAGGGCACTATGGAGGGTGTCGCCATTCGCATCAATGACATGAGGGATGCAGTTATCTATGTTGTGGCCATAGTGATAGTATGAATGTATGTTGAGATTATTACCCACCACATCACCTTATAATAGATGGATATTCTAGAGCCGGTGGTCTAAGGGACCTTCTTCAGGTGGGTGCATCTAGTCTATTCATCCAGGTGACATAACTAACTAAGTGTGTGGAGGGTCGACTATGAGAGTTCACGTTCAAAACTCTCTTATGCATTTTTTCCTTTGAGCGAGAGGTCCCTAGTGGAATAAACAATCTATTATGTGGTTTGTGTTGGAAGGGTATCCTAGATTCCACCTGTTATCACCTAACTATTTCTAACTAGGCAGATTGAAATACGCCATGTAGGATTAATTTTACCATAGTAAAATCACTTTCACCACACGAAATAATTTAGTAAACCATTTTTATAAAATTATTTCTAATTAAAATTAAAAAAACCCCCATCAGAATAATTGAATAAATCATTATTTATTTAATTTTCTTTTGGAATAATTATTAAATCATTATTTGATAATTATTCCTTGTCACATTTGACTAAACCACCTGGGAATAATTGAATAAATCACTATTTATTTATTATTCCTTAATTCTTTTATTGGAATAATTGTTAAATCACTATTTAATAATTATTTCAATTTCACAACATTCGTAATCCTCACGAAATAATTAATAAATCATTTTATTAGTTATTTATTTGTAAATAAAGATATTTGACTATTTTAAATATCTTTTCCCTCTCTCCAAAAAATATAATAAAGTATTCCTAATGGTTAGATCTTGATTTGGTCAATATTATTTTATTATTTTCTATTTTTTAGATCAACACAATACATTGCTATAAATAAGAGGGTTTTCCATTCATTCTTCACTATGATCATTATCATCGTCACCACTATCGTCTTCTTGCATTTGAACTCCCACTAGAGTTCTACACATTGTTTTGGATTTTTCACATATTGAGAGAGAGAATCAATCATTGAAGCATCAAGGACATTAAAGGACCTGTCCCATGGAGGGGGATTTGCAGACCCTTTTGTAGATCTCCTTCATTAGGTGTTATCAATAAAGATTATTATTCATTTAAAAGTATTTAAATATTGGGTTATTACATTGGATTTCTACTGTTGTTTACTATTTTGGATCACATATATATTTTTATTGCAGGTTTTTTCTCGTTTTATTATTGTAGATCTGAAGCGTAAGCAACCACAAAATGTTGTTAGGGTCACTTGTCACCAGTGACTTAAGTGAAGTGTTTTTGGTACACCTTCCAAGAAATTTCATATTAACACATATGCTTAGTAATTTTTAGAAAACTAAATAACAAAACATAAAGTAGAAATGCAACTTTTAAACATGAGTGAATGAGCAATTTAAAAAATACGAATACAACAAGAATAAAATGAGAAACAAAGAATTTTTATTATCATTTGATAGAAGAAAATAACATCTCTTCGAGAGACACGATAAGAGATAGGAAGCTAGTGTGGCGCTTTGGTATCTCGTGAAGGAGGGTTCTCTTCTTCTCCCTTAGCAAGTGCTTTCTCTCCCAAGAAGCTATGAACATCACAAATGGTGGAATTCTACAATTGACAAATGAATCCTAGAGTTGAATGAGGAGGCTCAAGACAATTTTTCCAGTATAACCTTGCCTCTTATCTTCTTGTAAATTGCCCCAATTGTTGTGGTATTTATAATCAAACTCAAGGATATCATGATATGGGCCCATTAATGAGTTTTGGTTCTTGTGTGGGCTTCTCATGCTTGTAGGGAGCATGAGAAGTCCTTTGGGGGCTCATGTACCCTCTTGAAGTATGTATAAGCTCGGGTTCTAGTTGTTTAAGATATGGACTTGTACCATGACACAAATCATTATGGTTTCTTGCACCACTGATTCTCAAACTATCATTTTCTGTGGATCTACACAATCATTGAAGAAACAGTCACACGGTTCTGCGCAAATTAGGAACGTTAGCTTTGCACAATTTAGTTAAAACTTGATATATGATAATTAACCAACTACACTTGGGCGGTCGATTAAGAGCTTTATGGAACCTTTGCTTTGCTTGTTATTTAACACTTTTGGGCAATCATCAGTATAGTTGCATGGGCAATGTTTAGGTGATAAAACCATTGTTATATATGGTTGGAAAATACCACTTAAATCTTCTACACAATATTTCAACCTATCCGGTTTCCCATGGAGATTAAAATCTACACTACTTATATCATCTTCTTTGATTATTTATTCTTTATCTGAAGCTAAAACAAATTCCTCTTGGCTTATTACTTCATTCCACTCACTAATATAGTTACGTAAGAAGATCAATGCCTCATTTTTACATTTAAAAGAATGTTTGAAAGATATTTTCATATTCTTACATCATAATACCAAGTTTCCTTCTTATTTAATTACAAATAATAACCCAAACATATACATCATCTAAGTCTTCAATTTTAGCTTCATCAACCATCCAAGTTTCTTGAAAGACTATGACAAAATATGAAAATCAAGATATTTCCCCTAAGACTACAAAACCATTCTCTCGCTTCCTCTTTCATATATAGGGAAAACATTTTTAGCATCACATCTTCATGAATAATATTAAATTTTGCAATGAATTAATAAAAAATGTAACAAAATTTGAAGCAACCTCCTTGTTCCCATAAAATTTTGGAGCATGCTTCATCTATAGCTTATAATTGAAATCATATGGATATCCATGGATGCATGATAAATTTAGAGGGGAAAACAACTTCACATCCAAGTCTTTGCAAGATGGAGCCATACCTCAAGTTTGAAAATATATATGATTTTCATCATTACCAAAATCTAAAAATATGGAGTGGAGAAACCAAGGTGAACATGATGCCTTCGCAATACGCTTGTTTCACCATACAAGCACAATTCTTTAAAAACACAAAAATGGAAAAGGCTTCTTCGCTTCATGTATTTTTTAAATGATCAAGATCGTAAACAAAAACCAATATGTAGTTTGTCTACAAGATTCAAGGACTAGAATTTATCCCTGACAATGGTGCCAAAATGTTACCACACAAACTAGAACCTTTAATTTAAAGTCTAAACATAGGGTACGATCCTTGTGGAACTAGGAGGTTGGCCATGATCACCTCACTAATTCTCTTTTACACTTTAGACTAGGGTAAAGGGGAGTTTCCCTATGGGTTACAAAGCTTAATGTGTATGTAATATGTAGTGGGAGCATGAGGAAGTTTAGTAACATAAACATAATTTAAAATTGAGTTTAGATAGCTAGGGAGTGGTGAATAAAAGGGATACTTGTGCCTTCCATTACTTGGGCAATGGGGTCATGTCAGTAATCTTGGAGAGCAGTTCTAAATGAATATTAAGGGGTAGCAAGCAATCACTTATATGCACAATTATTCACCTAAATTGGTTATTTAATCTACAAGTGTGATGTTGTAAAGGGTCATATAAAAGATCCACTACTCAAAAGAAAATTGCAAAGGTGATCCCACCTAAGACTTGCCTACAAACACACCTAATATAGTGATATAAAATGTGTAATGTTTTCATCTTGAAAATAAAGGATACGAAAGGGAGACAAGGAGGAAAACATTACCTTGGCCCTTTCAAGTATAGCACGCATGATTCTTTATGGCCCTTTTTTGCCTTTGTCATCAATACACCCTACAAACAAGTTCCCAATTGTAGCACATAGAACTAAAAGCCACACATAAGAAATTAACTATACATCACTTTGTTACTTAGGCAAAATAAAGGGAAAAAATACTCTAATAGCCATGAGCTTCTTCTATTTACACTAGACATTCACCTTATACAAATGAATAAGAACACTCTTATATAAATGAAGAACTTAATAAATTCATGGGTAAAAATAATGGATAGCTTCACAAATTCATGGGTGAAAACAACCTCCAAGAAGTGTGTAGTCCAAAACCATGTGAGGGTAAACTTGTGTGCTACTCAACAAGTATACTTGAGATAGTGTGTGTATGATGCCATAGCTCAATGATTATATGCTCAATATGTTGAACAAATTGTTGCCATATCAGAAGAAGAAGAAAAAAATCCATATATTTTATTGAGGGAAATATTATATATGTGTATCTTGTTAGCCTCCTATTGCAACAGGTGTTCATGTTTCATGATTGACATTTTTACATACCAAATATGTCATCTTTCATGTTGCAAGGTTCCATATTTCCTTAAAGAAGCCAAAGAAGAAGTCATAAAAGTGTGCTAGTCCAAATGCCACTGCTGTATTCCAATTTTGATGAGTTGTTCCAGTTTTGAAGAGTTTTCATTCAAGGGAGGTCCAAACAGTCTAACCTTGGTCTCCCTAGGTTTCAATTTCCTGTTTTAGAATATAGAGAATGATATCTGTCCAAACAGTTTAATCTTGGCAGATTTGTAGATAGGTAGAGAATCAAAAGAGCCTAATCATTTAATCTGGGCCCTTGGCAGAAATAAGTGTAGATTTAGATAGGAAGGCAATCAAAAGAAAAAATTGTAAAACTGGGTCTGCAAGTCTAAGTGCACCCAAACCAAAAAGAAGAAAAAATGTTAGGAAAGTAGGCTGGGTAGGTAGTCTTGATGGTCGCAGAATGATGATTCATGATCAATTTTCTGATTCTAAGTATTATATCTTTTCAGATCACAGTCATGATGCAGTTTTTAATCTGGAGGAACTCAAGCTGGACATAACTAACTCCCCTCTCTTCTTATTCCCCAAATCACTCACTGATTTTCCCAAAGAGGTCAAGATCTGCTTGAGCCTCTTAGTCCCATCATGTTCCATAACATTGGCCTTGGTGAAGATCTGCCTCACTCAAGGATTTCCATTCTTCTGTTACAAAGTTCTATTTCCCCAAATAGCCTAAGGTCCCTTACCTTAGCGCTTTCTGGTCACCTCCATATTAATTGCTGACTATATTACCTAACTCCCTAATCCGTTTCCCTTTCCCCTACTAAAACTATGTATAAATTCCCAAAAATATTAAATATCCCCTCCCTGGCACTATAGCCATATTTTTCCTAAGTCTGGGAAAAAACAGACCATTTGGGGCTGTTTTTAGCCCATCCGAGTCTTAACAGGAGTTAGTTTGACACCTGGTCATACTAACAACCTTTTTCCCATAGTCCTAACCTTCAAAAACCCATTGTCTCGCCCTTATGCCTAAGTCCCAAGTGTAAAAATATTAACCCGCTCGTTTGTACATGACCCAAAACCCATTTTTCTAAGTTTAAACCCCCCCCCCCCCGCCGCGCTGTATGAACATTCGCATATTCCCGCGCCCTGTCCCTTAACCCTCTGCCGTATCGTCCTTGCCGCCAGCCGTCAGATCTGGCCCGCCTGAGATCTACGGTGGGCGGGCCTTCCCATCTCCCAACGTGCCGAAGGTTAGCGTCCGGGAGATGGGCGGTATTGTCGCCGTACTCCCGCCACGCGTCACCTTCCCAGGTGTGGCGGAGCCCCCCTCCCCGAAACCACCTTTGCTCCAAGGCGGTGCGCCCAAAAAACCACAAACCGCTCTCCTCTGGGTGACGTAAGCCCCACGTCATAGTGTTGCGTCATCCGCCTGCGTGGCCTCCTGCCACCGTACCGCCGAGTCACCCTGCCACATCACTGCCACCGTGTCCCTTTACCGTACTGCCACGTCACCTCCGTACGTGCTGACATCATCACGCTGACGTCATCCCGCCACGTCATCCGTCGTACCATGGTCCCACCTGCTGACGTCATCATCAATTTTGAGGCGAAAGGCGAAAATCGTGCTTAGGAAGCCCGGATTCAAATTCTGAGGCAGTTTTTCATGCGCGATTAGCGCCTAGCACTAATCGCGCATGGCTACGGGAAAAGGGCCGAAATGGAAAACCCCTCGTTGCGCAGCCCCCAGCAAGCCCGAAAGGCGCCGAATGACCCGTTTTTCTTCGCGAAGCATGCAGGAAGGAGCAAAAGACAATTCTAAAGGAAACAAAGGGCCGAACAGCGGCCATTAAGTTTTGATTTGACCCACAGCAAAGGAGAGAAGCAGCCCAATTCATTTGTCAAAGAGTATCAGAGGAAAGATGAAGCGGCAAAGAGTATCAGTTAAATTTTTAAATGAACATCTTCAGTTCCCAAAGCAGGTCAGCATTAAATGGCCTCCAGCAAAGTCAAATCAGGAGGTGTAAGCCCATCCCAGCTCTCAAATCACAGTTAAAGCATTTAAAGCCACCAAACCACAATGGAGCAGAAGTCCATGCGCAGTTATTGCAGAAGCACTGCACCAAGCCACCGAGGACAACGCATTAATTCAGTTTTGATACGGCTGCCCTCAACGCATCCCATAGATATTTTCTTGCATTTATTGTTGATAGGGTTAGGTTAAAAGTAATCATTTACTTTCAGACCTGTTTAGGTCACAGCTGTAATAGACAATTTTGGAGAATTTTCCCTATATATACCACCCTCTGTATTGTTTCAAGGGTTGGTCGATTGATAACTTTTCATTAGAGACTCGCACTGTATGTCTGATACTTTTTCTTTAATCAAAGATTGCTGAAGAGATTCGAGGAATGACTGTCTGATGTGTTGTGAATGGTCTCGGGGGACTGAATGATGGAATTCTTGTGCTGCAACATGAATCAATAAGTGCCTCTTACCTCTGTTTTCATTTTTCACCATCTAAATAGCAAAAAGAAAGATTAGCTTAGAACTTGTTTAACTGCACTCTAGGCTCAATTTCTGCTATTTCTTTATGTTTTCATCTAAATGAATTGGACATGAATATGAATTTCCCGTGGCTCATATTTACCCTAATTCATATGTGTTTGACAGTTATCTAGGGATTCTTTACTGCCCTTAGATAGAGCTCATCCACCCTTCTCTGTTAAGCTGCTTGAGAGATCCTTGATTGCCTCTCCTTCCTTAGCATTCTTTCCATCCTTTAAACTTGAAAAATTGTTCCATGTGCAGCTACCTTGCTCCTTATTCCTCCTGTGACAAAGAAAACACACTAACAGTCTTACTCCTTGACTCCATGCCCAATGGTTTGAAACTTTCACACTCTACCTGCCTCTTTACTTGAAAACATCAATCTTCCCACCAAAACACAAACAAAACCCCTGAAATCAGTAGCTAGCCTAAAATCATCATCAACAAAGTTAAATCAGAAAGAGAGAGCCCTCTCTGACTGCAGGTGGGCTAGAATCTGCAGTCCAAAGTTGGTCTTTGGTTACCTCGGCCGTATCCCTTTACTCCAACCTGAGGGACAACCTGAGTGATAACATATCTATCCATCATCTGACATTGTCTAGTGATCAAAAGTGTGACAAAAAGGTCAACACGCATGGCCCATGCTACTCCCAATATATGTGTGTGTGTGTGTGAATGTCTTATGTGGGTGTGTGTGTGTGAAAATGGTGAAGTCAAAATAAAAAGTGAAGGTACGTGAAAAAAGGTGTAAAGTGAATTTATGTAAAGAAGTCAAAAAGTGAAATGGTGATTTCAAACCCATGGTTTAGGAATCCCATGATATTTTCACATGGTATTTTGAAAAGTGAAATAAAAGGGGAATTAATTATTTAATTAATGAATTAACATGTCTTTTTGAATTAACATGTCTTTTCATGAAGGGTTATGATAATGTATAAAATGAGAAAGTATGGGAAAGAAAGTGTTGAAAATAAAAATTGCAATTTGTGGAGTGAGTGAGTCATCTTAGCATTTTTTGCTATACATTTTTTGGGGGGGTGATTCAAATAGTAAAACTTTAAGCATATTGAGGAGAAATTGATGGGAACATCTAGTTCAAATTTCATATTTTGGTTTGCTATAATTTCAGAGATATACAATGTGGAAGTTATGGTTTGTGATTGATTCTGAAATTTGTCTCAAATGAGTCATCTCATAATTTTCGCTATAATTTATTTTCTAGGATGTTTTAAACCATGAAATTCAAAGAAATTTGAGAATATATTGCAAGTTATATCTTGTAAACATTTTAGATTCTAGTTTGCTATAATTTCAAATATATACCCCATGGGATTAGGTTTTGTGAATGTTCCTAAAATAAGTTTTAAATGAGTGATCTTATAACTTTTGCTACAATTCACTTTATGTGAAGAGTCAGACCATGCATTTTTTAACATATTCAAGACACATCTGATAAAAATTTCATATTATGTTTCACTAAAATGTTTGAGACATACCTTGTGGAAGTTAAGGTTTTATGAAAAGTCCTGAAAGCAATTTCAAAAGAGTGATCATGGCATTTTCGCTATGCCTTTTTTCTAGGACACTTCAAACTATGAATTTTTTAGAGATTTGAGGAGATATACCAAAGTGACTTAAGTAAAAACTTAAAAATCAAATATAAAGAATTGGACATGTCACATGTTATACAAGTTTTCTCTTGGGAATAGGCAAAAAATCAACAAGTTTTGGAAAAGTTAACATAAATTTCACTTGGTACTTCAAATTTATTGAAGTGGTGAGTAGGTCAGATGAAACAACAAGCAGATTTGGTGTTCTAGTAAACAAATCATTTTTGAAGAAGCTATATGCAGGTTGGTGTTGCACAAACAAATTGATTGGTGTCTCTTACTAAGTCGGTTCTTAAAAATGGGGATTGGTTCCAGTAGGTTGGCGTCTATGAAGATATGGAAGAGTAGATTGGTTCCTACCAAGATTTGTACTATTTGGGATTAGTGTCTTTGGTAGGTCGGTACCTAAAAATATTTGTAACAATCAGTTGGTGGCTACAAAGAATTATAAAGAGAAGTTCTATGGTTTTCTCCTGAAAGGGTTTCCACGTAAATCTTGTGTTCCATGTTCTACAACTAATAGATCTTATATGTGATTTTATTCTTATGTTTCAATAATGTTTAAATGAGTAATATTGATCACCCCCACCCAAAGTATAAGTGTTTACTCAATAATTGGTATCAGAGAAGGTTCCTTTGGAAACAATCTAACCACTAAAGGTAGATATTATAAGCACACATGACTAGTCAAGAAGGTTTCTCCACAAAGCTAAGATTCAATTCAAAGAAGAAATGAAAGGCCTTTAGGGTTTTATTGTTGTTTTTTAATAATATAATATCGTGGTCAATCATGCCTTTGTTATTTTGCACAAATAGTTATATTACTATAAGGAAGAAGTGAGTTGGTTGCTAAGGATATGTTCATGCAAGGCACTTTTTATGACTTAATAGTGGGAAGTATAATGAATTATGTTGGGAAATACATTGAAAATTCACCAAGTTGAATTGGAAAGACAAAAACTAAATGAAATTAAGAGGAATTTTGAGGGTATATATCTATATGATTATGTGAAAAGTTTAAAGAAAAGTTTGTTGGAATTTTGGATAAAAACTTGGAAAGCACAAGTCATTAAAGTTTTAGCAAAGATTTAGAGGATTGATAACGATATTTCATGAGCCTGCCTCATATATATTTAGTAGGCGAAAAGAGCATGTTAAGTGGTCCATCAATATTTAGAGATACTTTGAACATGTTCTATAATATAAGTCACACATCATTATTAATACCTACATATTGAACTTGTCATCAATATAATTGGGCTTCTAGTCTTAACATATCACCAATTGTTTTCAACAACACCACATCATGAAGTCATCATGATATTTGACATATTTGATTAATAAGCACTTATTCCACCTCCATTAGCATCCAATTCAATAGACATTGTCATTGCACCAATCAAATCCCTAAAGAAGTTACAACACATTGAATAGTTTCTAACTTTGTATTGGGAGAAAGGCAATTGTAATATTTTTTTTCACATTTTATTTTTGGAACTTTTCCAAATATGTGTGCAACCTTTTTCAACATTAAGTACAAATTTAAGTTTTCAGAGATTTTGTAAGAGTTTATGTTGTATGTATATGTCAATGTTAAATACATGCCTTAGGAATTGTTTGTTGTATGTCTAATGGTTGGCATATCATATGTCAAATTAGTAGACAACTTATTGATTATCCATTGAATTGATATAAAATGAGGTGGTTATGACTTTGTCTTTCTCACATACATGTATGACACTATATATATTATTCCCATGAGTATTTATGGTTGATGGCTTAGCGGGAATAAAGCATCAACAATTTGTTGCCATCTCAAATTCCTTTCCTTCCTTATTTGCACTGCCTTTTTGTGAATCGCTAACAACATAATCTTGTTTAAACTTGTATGAAGATATATATATGTGCAACAAGGAATAGAAATATACATTTGAGTGTCTAATACTTTTATGTAGATAACAACAATTTTCTTATACTTATGCATGTTAAATCTTATTTTGAGGAAACATTTACATAATGTGATATTGTGTAACCATGAACTTGCAAGCCAATCTCATGGAGGAAAATAATTTGGGATTTTCTAATTTGAGAGGGATTATAGACTTTATTAGCATGATTCCATCTTTAAAATACCATATATCTCTTGTTAATGGCCAATTTACTACTGAGATATGGGACATTGTAATGTCTAATTTACTAGTAAGACATGGGACCTATGAAAGATGTGAATAGAGTTGTTTCAATTTCAAAGTTAGTTGGCGAGATTGAAAACAATATTCCTCATTGAAAATAATTTTACTTAATCTAGAAATGGTGGGGAGAATCCTCAATTCTAACTATGTGGACACACTAGACCCTAAGTGATTGGATGCTCCACATTATGAAGGAAGGATAATCATATTAGTTGACTAAGGTTATATCGAATTAGAAATAGAAATTTGTAGTTTCTACAACATTGTATTCATTCTACAAACATCATGAAGGTCCTAAACATGAAGACTCTATCCTTGTCTTTAAACCCTATTAGTTTTAGTTAGATACAGTACCTTCCCTTATCAGATATTGTGAAGAATCTAGACATGAGCAATTGACCTTACCTTTAGAAACTATTAGGCTTAACTAGAAATGCATGATTGTCTCTAAACACTTGATTTCAAATAACAAGTTGAAATGATGTTGCTGATGGTCTACTAGATTTCCTTGCACCAATTCAACTATGTTAGATTTTCTTATGCATTTTTTCTTCTTTATAATCTTGTAGAATCCCTTTTTATCATTTTATATATTCCCTTTGATGCATTAATTTAGGAGGAATTCTACAATGGCTAAATATGGTATGTTTTGGTAATATTTAGAGATCTTAGCTAGATGTTAGTTTTGATAAGTTGTTAATAATACTCAATTTGCAAAATTTGTTCTAATTTTATTTATTTATTTATTCAAATGTAATGTCGGTTCCCTTGTTAATGAAAGTATACTAAGATTTACATGGGGATTCCCATGCCTATGCACCTATTAGTGTATGCTCAACTTACATATATTATTGTAATCAAGGAAATCTCAATTGTTCTAATGAATTAACGCTTGTACAAATAGCACTTACAGGTAATTTATCTATATTTGTAATGGTTTTTATTATAACATAATTTTATTTCCTTTGAAAAATGTCAACTTTATTATCTAGTGTAAAAAATTGATATTAATTATATGTTTGTGTGTGCATCTACATTAGAAATTAATCACTAGTAATCATAAAAGGTTAGGATTTTTGTAATTGGATTTAACCTTTTATATCCTCCCTTGAAGTATTAATTTACAAGGGACTCAAGAGTGGGGACTATAGTGTCTTTTTGTCATTTCGAAAGGTCATCGCCAAATGTTAATGTGATAAGCTAATGGTTTGTCAGTCGATTTAACTAACTTAAATTTTGGACGTCAAATTATCAATCCAAGGGCATAAACTTGTGAGATACTAACACTATATGTGTAGGGTTTAAGACATAGATGGACTTTCTAACCTATGAGAAAAAAATCTTAAATTATCATCTAGTGTTGCAAAACAAAGTTACACTTCAAAGTCTAAACAATTTGAAATGAAAACTAATAATGCTACAGATATTTCATTCCCCAGATGTAAATTAAATAAATACTTTCATAGGCATAAAATATAGTCTTTCATTCAAACAATATTCTTAAATGTTCTTATACTTGTTTATGAAGCAAATATCGTTTTCCATCTTCAATGAGACTATTCTTCTGCATGTTACTATGTCTATGTTCAAATGAAAACATGCATGCAAGTATTGAAAAGTAAAGCAATCCATTGCAACAAGTAACACTTCACAAAGAGATCTCTCATCATTATATTGACAAACAAAAATTTTCTTAATGACATAGGTTGCAACCTTTCACTGATACCAAGTCAAGTGTTCATAAAACAGAATGAGAGGTACAATATATCGTTCAACCTTAATGGAGACTTATATTTTCTGCAAAAGAATAATAGACAGTAAATATGTAAGCAATAAAAACAATTCAATTGAACTTATTAACCAAACACACATTGTTCATTACATTTAAAAGATAAGTTGTAAATTAATATACTTATCAGCCTAATACTACAAAATGAAAAAGAGAAACATTGGCCAAATTGAGGGGACCTCCCAATCATCTCCACGTTGCTTATTGATGGGACCAGCCCGTACTTTGGTTTATGACTCTTATGGATATCAGTCCGGTGTTATTATTAACAATGTGTTTTCGACAATATTACGGAATTATTTAACTTATGATTAAACACTAATCACACACTAATCAACCGAAATTTCTCGATGGTAGCTGGAAGCATTTATGGTAGCTCTTAATGTGGTGGCTGAGCTGTACTTACCTCGATTCTTGTTTCCCACTCGTTGAACTTGGCAAAACCCTTGGCATTCGGCATTCAGTCACTTTGGTTTTCGCTCTGCATGGTGAATACAATGAGGGTTTGTTCTACAAGAGGGTTTGTGTGCAACGATATTCTGCTATAGGATGGTGCCTTATCCGCCTCCAGTTGTAATTCCTTCTGCCTGGTTAATGCTTTGCTCTGTGGACGTTGTTGTCTCTGTCGTTTCTTTCAACTGTTTTTATACTAGTTCACTGTGGTTGCTTTACGGATTTAACTTGTTGTTTGATGTTCTTGCCTCCAGGTCGCGTTCACGACAGATCCTGGGCTTGGTTTCGACCGATTTCTCAACCAGGTGAGCTCTCTTCTCCTTGCTATACTTATATGCTCAATTTCTTCAGTAATGCTAACGTTTGCTGCTCCTTGTGAGCAGGGTTTCTGTTGTATTCGCGACCCAGGTTCGAACCTGAGCCACTGGTGCTCACTGGCCCTTGGTAAGTCAACCAATACTTATGTTTCTACTGTGTTTTTTTGTTTTACACCTTCGTTTGCTAGGAAGGGTTCACTAGCCGGCTTCCATTTCTACTGTGGCAAGTTGGGGTTTTGGTTATGGAGTGATTTGTGGCCTAGACTCCGTCAATGGACCGGGTAGGCTCGTTCCCTATTGTGAATGCCCTGACTGTAGTCTTTCCTCTCAGTTCTTTTACTGTAGCCAACCAATAGGTTAGCACATGCGAGGGTTGGCTCCTCTGACTATTAGTTTGTGTTCAATGGCTTCGGTTGTAGCTTGTATTTACTCCTGTTGTGCTTCTCGGCGACACTTTAACGTTGTAGGGTTTCGAACCCTGGTCTTGTTACTTGTCACGGAGGAAGGTGTTCTGTCCTTGGTTTTGTTGTTTTGTAATCTTGAGGACTGTCAGCCGTTGCTATGCACCAACATTGTGTTATTTTTGTATAATAGAAATGAAGAATTATTTGTTATGATAATTACCTCTGTCGTGGAGATTCTCCACGGAGTTCGTATTCTGTGGCTCTTTGTTTTGTGGTTGTATGCGCCATAATACTGGAATTTGTGTTGATTTCTGGTTCCGTTATCTCGTTCTTTAGCACACTCTGTTTGTGTTCGTCGTTCCAATGTGAGCAATCTTGTATCGGCCTGTTAGGAGAAGTCTGCTAGGAAACTCAGGAATGCATCTCGTTGTTTGATTTGTTACATTCAGCATTTAATGGAAATAATATGGAAAGGAAAAGAAAATTTGCTTGTACAGATGGATTCAGATTCAGAATTTTGTTTAACAATGTCTTCAGCTATTTGTATTATTGTTCCTCTCTGGTCATCGAACCCTCCTGAAAGATTTACATTTCATATTTGTATTATTTGTCCACAGTTACCTGAACTGTGCACAGTTACGCTTCAGTTGTTTCTTTATTAGTTACATAACTGTTAATGCATTCGGTTCTGCTTGCACTGCAAGTTTTTACATTTGACATGATTGTCTTTCTTTTTCTAAAATAAAAGAAACAGTTATAAAACAATTATTCACTAAAAGACAGTGACCCTAACTAACTAGACTACTAGATTGTTCTCTAACTAATATTGAAATTAAAAAGGAAAAAAGTCCCTACATTCTGCTTTGACTATTTAAACATAAAGAAACCAAACACTGATAAATCTTTCCACCTTGGCAGAGACCAACACCCGGTCATGGTGCCCTTAGCTGGATGCTCCTGCATCAGGCTCCCGGGGTAAAAAGAAATCATGACTCCGGTCGATGAGCTTCTCGACTGAATAACCCGCCTGCTCTATTTGACTTGCATCAAGCCACGAACTATCCTCAATAGGATGGTTCTTCCACTTGACCAAATATTGCAGATAATCTTTCTACCGAGTTCGTTTGGCCACTTGAGTGTCGAGGATTCTCTCGATCTTGGGAGGCTAAACGTAAGGCATTTGTCTCATCCAAGTTTCACTTTCGTCTTGGGTGTCCTGTGTAGGTCGTGTGGTTCTGTCTTCTTCTAGATCAGCAGTGTATGGAAATAGGTCTGCCACATTAAAGATGGGCGAAATGCCTATTCCTGGTGGTAGTTGTATTTCGTAGGCATTCGCTGAGAATTTCCGGAGGACTTTGCAGGGACCTATCTTCTTGTACTTTAGTTTGTTATACGCACCTCTAGGGAATCGTTCCTTGCGGAAATGTGCGAGGACTTCATCCCCCACATTAAACTACACTTCTCTCCATTTCAAATCTGCTTGCTGTTTATATTTTTTACTGTTGTTCTGCAACTTGACTTTCACCTGCTCGTGCAAATCTTTCATCGCATTAGTGAAATCTTCCCCATCAGCACTCCGTCTTTCCTGTTGTCCTAGATCTCGCAACTCATGCACTCCACGAGGATGCATGCCATACAAGATCTGAAAAGGACTGCAACCCGTGCTGCGATTGGGCGAGTCGTTGTAGGCGAACTCTGCCTGGGCAAGTACTCAATCCCACATCCACGAATTTTCACCAATCAAACTCCATAGCAAATTCCCCAGACTTCTATTTACCACCTCTGTTTTCCCGTCGATCTACGGGTGATAAGCAGAGCTAAAACTTAACTGCGTGTCCATCTTCTTCCATAGGGTGCGCCAAAAGTTCCCTGTAAACTTCACGTCCCTGTCAGAGAGAATGGACTTAGGTAGACCATGTAGCCTAACAATCTCTGTAAAGAACAAGTGGGCCATGTGAGTGGCATCACTAGTCTTTCTGCAAGGGATGAAATGTGCCATCTTCGAAAACCGGTCCACTACTACCATCACCGAATCATAACCCCGCTGTGTCCTTGGTAGACCCAAGACGAAGTCCAAGCTGACTGAGTCCCACGGTCTACTTGGAATGGGCAATGGCATGTAAAGTCTCGTATTTTGACTGTGCCCTTTTGCTAACTGACACACTTTACATCTGGTCACAAATCTCTGCACATCCCTTCGCATTTTTGGCCAATAATAAAAATGGCTGAGCTGCTCTAATGTTTTGAATATGCCGAAATGTCCAACTAGACCTCCACTGTGCTTCTCCCGAATGATATTCTCTCTCATTGAGCAGCCAGGAATGCATAATTGTCCTCCTCTAAACAATAGCTTCTCCTGCAAATTATATTCCAACCCTGGACTATTGTCTCTTACCAAAGGATTCTGACACGCTTCATAAGCTTCCTTGAAATCTGTGTCAGTCTTATACAAATCTTCCAAGTGCTCAAAGCCCAGTAATTGTATAGTACTCTCCTGCAAGAGTAAGGCTCTCCTACTCAACGCATCCACCACCTTGTTGGCCTGCCTGCTGATGTGTTTCAACACAAAGGTGAAACTCTGTAGATATTCAACCCACTTAGCATGTTTGTGATTTAGCTTGTGTTGTTGCATCACATACTGCAGTGCAGAATTATCTGAGAACAAAACGAACTCATTCCCTAGCAAATAGTGTCTCTAGTGCTTCATTGGTTGGACAACAACATAGAATTCCTTGTTGTAGGATGAATACTTCTGTCTGCTTTCATTCAACTTCTCGCTGAAAAACGCAACAGGCTTGTCTTCTTAGCTAAGTACAGCTCCAATAGCCATACCACTTGCATCACAGCGAACCTGAAAAAGATTTTTAAAATCTGGCAATATCAGGATCGGTCTCTCTGTGATCTTCCTCTTCAGTAGCTGAAAATTCCTTTCTGCTGCCTCGATCCAATGAAAAGGCTGATTTGCCTTCTTAATAGTATCCAACATAGGTGCACAGATTTCACTTAAACTTCTTATAAATTTTCGGTAAAAACTCGCCAGCCCATGAAAACTACGTACCTCAAACAGACTTTTCGGGGATGGCCAGTTGACTATCGCTACAATCTTCTCTAGGTCCATCTTCAACTTGTTTTCTGCAATTACAAAGCCTAGATAAACCAATTCTTTTTGCAGAAAAGTACATTTTTTCAGATTTATCAGCAGCTTATTCTGCTGCAATTTTTCCAGCACTTTCCAAACATGTCGAAAGTGTTCCTCTCTCGTCTTGCTAAAAATTAGTATATCGTCCAGATACACTATTACAAACTTCCCACTGTATTCTTTCAGCATTTCATTCATTAATAGCATAAAGGTATTGGGTGCATTGTTCAGTCCGAATGGAATTACCAGCCACTCATACAGTCCTTCGTTAGTCTTGAAGGTTGTCTTCCACTCATCCCCTTCTCGGATTCGAATCTGATGATACCCACTCTTTAGATCAATCTTGGAAAAATATGCTGCCCCGCTCAAGCAATCCATCATGTCGTCCATCTGTGGCAGTGGAAACCTATACCAAATGGTGA
The DNA here is from genome assembly GCA_031772625.1 of Pinus tabuliformis. Classification (NCBI taxonomy): domain Eukaryota; kingdom Viridiplantae; phylum Streptophyta; class Pinopsida; order Pinales; family Pinaceae; genus Pinus; species Pinus tabuliformis. The sequence goes on along the minus strand of CM062813.1, from coordinate 1,038,805,582 downwards.
TCTTGTTGATGGCCCTTGAGTCTGTGCACATTCGCCATTCTCCTCCTTTCTTGGGAGCGAGAACTGTTGGGACTGTGCAAGGGCTCAAACTCTCCCTTATCAGCCCTTTATCTAGCAATTCCTGCACCTATTTTCTGATCTCCTCATTGTCTTTGGGGCTCATCCGATATGCTGCCTTATTTGGAAAACTTTCTCCTGGTATAAAGTCAATATGATGACTTATACTTCTCTTAGGGAGTAGTTTATCTGGCAAGTCATCCACTACTATATCGCTAAACTCCTGCAGCATCTGCTGAATTTCTGCGGTAAAATTCTTCGGTGTACTCCCTTACTGTCATCCCTTTCTGCTTCAGATTCTACACTTGCCGATGTAGTGCAATCTGGTAATCCTTAGGCAGAAATCTGCCTTTCAACTTGGCCACCATCCTTGACCATTTCTTGATTGGCAACTTGTTCATCCTCCTTCTCTCTGTTTGGACGTTATCCCACCACAGGGCTGCATGTCCCTTCAACTTTGTCGCAGCGAACTTGACCCTCTGGTCTTCACTGACCTCTTCACACTCAAAATACTTGTCCAGTTCACTGATCCAATCCAACAGAACTTCTGTGGACAAGCTGCCGTCATAATTTGGGATTTCTGGTTTAGGCTTGCTGCTCTCAACAGTCTCATTTCTAGCCCTTCTTCATCCAATCCATCTGTTGTCACTATGGCTTCTTCTTCGCTATCATCACCTACCTCTGGATCCCTTCTCCTTCCTGCTTCAACTGCCTCCAGACAGGCAGTAAGGATCCTGATCTCCTCTCTCAATCCTTCATCTGCTGCTCTCCGAGCACCTCTTCCACGTCCTCGTCTTCCAACTTCCATTCCTCAAGAAAACACTAAATCCTGCTCTAATACCACTATGATGGGACCAGCCCATACTTTGGTTTATGACTCTTATTGATATCAGTCCGGTGTTATGATTAACAATGTGTTATTGACAATATTGCGGAATTATTTGACTTATGATTAAACACTAATCACACACTAATCAACTGATATTTCTCGACGGTAGTTAGAAGCATTTATGGTAGCTCTTAATGTGGTGGCTGAGCTGTACTTACCTCGATTCTTGTTTCCCGCTCGTTGAACTTGGCAAAACCCTTGGCATTCGGCATTCGGTCACTTTGGTTTTTCGCTCTGCATGGTGAATACAGTGAGGGTTTGTTCTGCAAGAGGGTTTGTGTGCAACGATATTCTGTTGTAGGATGGTGCCTTATCTGCCTCCGGTTGTAATTCCTTCTGCCTGGTTAATGCTTTGCTTTATGGATGTTGCTGTCTTTGTCGTTTCTTTCAATCGTTTTTATACTGGTTCACTGTGGTTGCTTTACGAATTTAACTTGCTATTTGGTGTTCTTGCCTCCAGGTCGCGTTCACGATAGATCCTGGGCTTGGTTTCGACCAATTTCTCAACCAGGTGAGCTCTCTTCTCCTTGCTATACTTATATGCTCAATTTCTTCAGTGATGCTAATGTTTGCTACTCCTTGTGAGTAGGGTTTCTGTTGTATTCGCGACCCAAGTTCAAACCTGAGCCACTAGCGCTCACTGGCCCTTGGTAAGTCAACCAACACTTCTGTTTCTACTATGTTTTGTTGTTTTACACCTTTGTTTGCTGGTAAGGGTTCACTGACCGACTTCCATTGCTACTGTGGCAGGTTGGGGTTTTGGTTATGGAGCGATTCGTGGCCCAGACTCCATCAATGGACCGGGTAGGCTCGTTCTCTATTATGAATACCCTGACTGTAGTCTTTCCTCTCAGTTCTTTTAATGTAGTCGGCCAATAGGTTAGCAAATGTGAGGGTTGGCTCCTCTGACTGCTAGTTTGTGTTCAATGGCTTCAGTTGTAGCTTGTATTTATTCCTGTTGTGCTTCTCAGCAACACTTAAACGTTGTAGGGTTTCGAACCCTGGTCTTGTTACTTTTTCACGGAGGAAGGTGTTCTATCCTTGGTTTTGTTGTTTTGTATCCTTGAGGACTGTTAGCCGTTGCTATGCACCAACATTGTGTTATTTTTGTATAATAAAAATGAAGAATTATTTGTTATGATAATTACCTCTGTCGTGGAGATTTTCCATAGAGTTCGTATTTTGTGGCTTTTTGTTCTGTGGTTGTATGCACCGTAATACTGGAATTTGTGTTGGTTTCTGGTTCCGCTATCTCGTTCTTTAGCACACTCTGTTTTTGTTCATCATTCCAATGTGAGCAATCTTGTATCGGCCTGTTAGGAGAAGTCTGCTAGGAAATTCAGGAATGCATCTCATTGTTTGATTTGTTACATTTAGCATTTAATGGAAATAATATGGAAAGGAAAATAAAATTTGCTTGTACAGATGGATTCAGATTCAGAATTTTGTTTAACAATGTCTTCAGCTATTTGTATTATTGTTCCTTTCTGGTCATTGAACCCTCCTGAAAGATTTACATTTTGTATTTGTATTATTTGTCCACAGTTACCTGAACTGTGCACAGTTACGCTTCAGTTGTTTCTTTATATAAGCATTACATATTACAAAAATGGTGCATAGGTGAACTCTATCAAATCATATGTTCCACACATTGAGAGTATCAAATACATATCACAAGAGATAATTAAAGGTAATTTGGTAAACTACATGGCAAGAATAAACCATGATCAGATCAAGTGATATAAAAATATCATTGATCATTGCCCATAACTAATTTGTTGGTTGTATGTGTTGTTCTTAGCATGGTTTGACCACAAGATTGACTAGAGGATAACACTTACCTAGTTTACTCCGTAATCAGTTTAATGATCATGGAAGCATTTCAAGGCATCTAGGAGAAAAACTCATGTCTTATATTTCCTTCTATAAGTTCACAAATACATTGACCGAGAGGTAGGTTACATAATTCTCATATGAGTTACAGAACCTGAACTGATCAAACCATCATTAGTAATAAAAAAACATTTAATCCCCTTAATTGTGCCGAGAGGCGCTTTGGGGATGATGTTGGAATGGTGTAAATGTTTGTAAACATTTAGCATTTAACATTTAACATTTATACGTTGGCTCAATTAAAAAATAATATAGAGTTCACTTTGGAAGAGATGATGTAGTGTCCCTAAATGAGTGTAAACATTTAAATGTTGGCTCAATTAATAATAAAAAGCTAAAAGTAATAAACATAATAAAATTCAATTTGCTATATTGCAATTTTGTTTTTGTTGGGCAACTTAGTCCCTCCAATTCTAGTTAGAAATTAAAATTTGCATAAATAATTATAACTTACATTAATTAATGCTAAATCACCCTATAGTCTTGCTTTGGCAAGAACTAATAAATTGACACGTGAAGTGGATAAGTAAATTATTGCTTGCGTAGACAAAAGAACTTGCATAAATTTTGGTGGGTAGTAACCACTAGTAAGTCTACACATTTACAGTTTTAGTCCTACATAAGTGTTGAGGAAAATATAAATAATCACTGTGGGTAAGTATATTTATTTACATCTTATTTACATGAGTAAGAGTTATTTTCAAGGATTTTATTTTTGGATGGTTTTCCTACAAAGCTTAAGAATAAAAAAATCACTAGACAAATATCTAAAAATCATGCATGAATATTGCAATCATATCCATAAATTATGGCATAAAATATGTAAGGTAGTTATCCACATGGCATTATATTGTGCAAAGGTTGCAATAAGACCTTCAAGTTATGGTCCAATCAAATGTTTAAAAAATATTTTTTAATAATATTGAAAAATAAATATTTATTTTTCAAAGTTAAACATTATAATTTGCATTGGTCAATGCTAAACTAATATTGATTGATTGGTAGCGTCATGCCTTGGTAGGGACTAATAATGATTCCATGACCATATTTAAATTAAATTAATAAGAACATAAAAACTTAATACTTATAATATAACAAGATTCTTAACCATGGATATTCAACCTCACTTTGCCATGGATATCATTAACTTGTAAATAGGTTTTGTTACTATATGATGGCTTATAATACCACATGCCCAAAAACCATAACTCATTTCACAATAAAAATTAAATCGTAAAATATAATGTAAAATGTAAAATGTAAGGCACAAAGCTACTAATTTTTTATTATATTTATTTTTCCAAATAATGAAAGAATGTAAAGTTAACATATTATTGTTTCTTTAACATGTTATTTCTTTATATATTATTATTGGTATAATAATCAATAATATTGATTATTATTATTCCAATATATTATAATAATAATCATCTCCATTATAAGTATTATTATATTAGACCTTACATATTATACTATTGATTACATAGAGTGACAGTTCTCTCTCATATGGATGGAGGGGGGAGAGAGAAGGAAAAAGAGAGGGGGATAGGTGGGGACAGTGGAGGGGGGGCGGAGAGAGAATGAGAGAGGGAGGGAGATAGTGATAAAGTTGGAGAGAGAGAGAGAGAGTGAGTGATGGGGGGGAGACAGAGGGAGATGAGAGAGAAAGGGGGAGAGAGGAAGGAAGAGAGAGACGACTTGAGAGAGTGAAGGAGAGAGGGAAGGAGATGGAGATGGAGTTAGACGGGGACAAAGAGGGAGGGAAGAAGAAAGACACAAAGAGAGAGAGATGGAGAAAGAGAGGGAGTGACGAAGGAGAGATGGGGAGAGAGTGAGGGATAGAGGAGAGAGATACGCGAAAGAGAGTGAAAAAGAGAGAAGGGGAAGAGAGAGAGGGAAAGGAAGAGGGAGGGAGGGAGATAGATTGATTGATATGGAGAGAAAGTGTGTATGTTTGAGGGGTGAGATAGCGTAACAAAGAAGGAGAGACAAAGGGAGATAGAGATATAGATGGAGGGGAGAGAGAAGGGAGGAGAGAGAGATAGAGAGAGGGAGGAAGAGAGAATGTGTGTTTGGGGGGTGAGATAAAGAGATAAGGAAGGAGAGATGGAGGGAGATATAGATATAGATGGCAAGGGGAGAGAGAGAGAAGAATATAGATAGAGGGTGGGGGTGGAGGGGAGAAGGAGGGAGGGAGGAAGATAGACATAGAGATGGAGCAAGTAGGGAGAGGGAGGAAGAAATAGACACACAAAGACAAATACATATATTATATAGTATTATATAATATTGAACATTATTAACCATATATGAAGAGGAAGCAAGGCTTTTACAAAAGGTAAAAGAATTTGGACTTAGAAAGCCACGATTATTTTGGATTTCATATAAATAGATGCATTGATTTCAATGTAGATGTTGATTCGTAATCATATTTCATTGATTGCACTCGATGCGTTGATTTCGATGTGGTTGGATTTTTAATCATATTTGATTGTTTGCACTAGACGCATTGATTTAGTGTAGGTGTTGATTTTGAACCCTATTTGATTGTTTGCATTAGGTGCATTGATTTCAATGTAGATGTTGATTTCTAATCCAATTTTATTGCTTGCACTAGGTGTATTGATTTCGGTGTAGATGTTGATTGCAGATTTGATGTAACTAGATGTATGATGTACATTAATTTCAAAGTAATTAGATTAATAGTGTGCATTGATTTTAGTGTAAGCATAAAAAATTATTGATGATGTGCATTGATTTCTATGTTAAAATAATTCAACCATAAATAAAATACTTGAATTTTCATTTTAAATAAATGTTAATTTACCTGAAATGTTTGTTTCTTGAAACTATAAACTATTTGTAATTGACTACATTCTTATTATTCCCATTTTCCATCATTCAACATTGTTAGTCACTTTGCATTCAAACGAGGTAATAGAAAACAACTACTATTGAAACTTACTTGGGGTTTAACACTCCATAAGTCACAATGTCTGACTTTGGCGAGAGCCATTATTAATATTGGAGAGTAAGAGAGACAAGGCATGATATTTACTAGAATAGTTCGAGTTAAATATTTGAATGGTCCATGATTTCAATCACCCTTTTCATATGATTTATATGAAAAGATGACAAAACTAAAAGGTGTGAAAATAAGAATAATTGAAGAAAATAGTTTGAGATTGATCACAATGAAGTCTATTTGTAATTGACTACATTTTTATTATTCACATTTTCTATCATTCAACACTATTGTAACAACCCTCGTTAAAAATCCATGTAAAAATATATATAAGACCAAGGTCATGGGACACATATTCCAAGTTGAATGTTGAGCAAGACATCGTAGTGGGTGTTCATTTGGTTTATTATGGCTATAGAAATTGGCAAAGGAAATGACAAAGGCTTTAGAAAGAAAAAATGGAGTTTTTTGGCACATTTATTTATGAAAATAAAGGAAATTAGGAGAAAAGGAAGGTGAAAGGTCACAAGTTGCATGTGAGGAGGAAACTGAAGGAAAATAATGGAAAATGAAGAAAATAGAGGCCTCATTGATAGCAATACTTCTAAGGATCAATTGGCAAGATTTTGCTTAGGCTTGGTCAGTGTAACCTTTTGTCAATTCAGTTTTGGAGCTCTCTCATTATTCTCTCTCTCATACTCTTGGACACTTAGAGTTTTCTTGGAGCATTCTAGCTTTGGAGCAAGGAAGAGAAAAGCAAGCAAAGGAAGGACAAGGAAAATAAAGGAAAGCAAAGAGCAAGCAAGGAAGAGCAAGATCAAACAAATTCAACATGAATACTTGCACGTAAGATATTGCATGTGTGATTTCCTAGCTGGTTTTAACATGCATGGTTTTGCATGTTGGTATTTGGTTCTCTGGATATTGATGGCATTGTCTTGTCCGGTTATGCAAATGGTTTTCAGCTTGGCCTTGCCTTTTTCCAAATAGCCATGGTGTGATGGGATTGTTTGTCGGTTTTGAGCTTTGGAATTGTTAGATGGTTTCAGAATCTAGGCTGAAGGTGGTCTCAGGAAAATTCCCAAAGGCCTAGGAATCCCTTGACCAGTTTTGGCAGGATACACGGTAAAGCCTGAGGGTGGAGTCTCGGTGTAGGGCCTAGTGATTGATGAGCCCCAAAAATGTACAATTATTTGGGCTCATTTAACCTCCTAATTTGACTTAGTCCACCATTCTCATTTGTTTATTGCATGTTTTTGATTATTTTTATGTTAATAGAGTGAATTTGGTTAGTCATTATGCCAACAAGTCTAATGGGTGCTTTGTGTAGCCTTGTTGGTCAACTTGGAGACAAAATTGAAGGTCTTAATGAGCACTTGGCAGCCAAATTCGTGGGAGAACAAGCTAGAGGATTTGTAGGAAGGTGTCCCCCTCATTTATGGACCCTTACCTCGAATTCTCCACCATCAGCTCGGAGTTCAAAGGCCACCAAATCAATGAGCTCAAGGGCAGCCAAGCAAGTCAAGTTGGACTGCTGTTAACTCCAAGTCTTGGGCAGCCAAGTCCCTAACTTTTAGGAGGACTGTTGGGTCCTCAAATTGTATAAATAAGAAGGCTTGGGGCCTCATTTTGGTTAGCTAGTGGTTGGTCATTTTTGGTAGCTAGTTGGTAGTCATTTTTGGTAGCTAGTAGTTAGTCATTTCGTAGCAGCTAGTTAGTCAATTTGGTTTTCGCTCTTTGTAAGCCAGTTTTGGCATGACATTAGACTTTTGATTATGAATAAAAGCAAGCAGTTTTGGATCAGATTTTGAGTTTTTAAAGGAGCCTAAAGCTCTCGGGGTTGGGCCCAACCTGAGAGCTCAGGCCTCCTTCCTTTGTATCAATATTGTTCCTTTAGCATTTCGTTTCCATTTTCCTTTACATGCATTCGTGTATAGTTGCTGATTTGGATTTCTTGTAGAAGTCAAACAGATTGGTTTTATCAGTTAGAATTGTTGTAGTTGTTTGGAAGTAGGATGAGGCATTACTTAGATCCATTCATGCACTTTTATATTTAGCATTACTTCTTCATTCCACTGCCATGCATGAGTTTCCTTCACAATTTATATTGCTGTTCATTGATTTTATGTCACAGGTAGCTCAGGTTGAAGCATTCTCGTTTTGGTGACACTCATAAACAATTTGGTTCATCTACACTGCTCCATACCACTCCATTACCTTCCTCCTCTTGTCAACCACACCTAAAGCCACTCAGCCACCCTCTGTTCAGCGCATTCAACTTCCAGCTCTTCTATTACTCACATAGCCCCATCTACTTAACCTTTCATAGATACCATCCTTCCATTCACCAACCCACTCCATGCACTCTTTCCCCATCTAACTTCTCTGTCTCTGAGCCATCACCAGTCCCATCTCCACCTCACCTATCCTCCCATACCACTCCATCACTTCACCATCACTCAAAACCCTCACGGCCAAACATCCTGTAGAAATTCCTTAGTTTCCTGTAGAAACCCCTGCAGACTTCCTGTAGAAGCCCATAAACACGGTTCCTTGACGGCCAAACTTTGTGAGACTCTCTGGAAGGGTGTTAGGGACCCCTTAGACCCTCTCCTAGCCTCCCCAACCTTTCCCACGCTTTCCTTCCTTCTGCATCAAATCTGCACAACCAAACCCTAATAAGCACAAAATCACAATCATTCCATCTACTTAAAGAAAAAAAATACAAAAACACATCTTTCATGATGCAAGTAGTTTAGATCCATGCATTTGCATTTATTAGAGGTAATGACAGCATTGGTAGAAGTTGCATTTACATTCTTTGCATTGTAGAGGTTAGACTAGTCAAATTAGGGTTTCCTAGGTTTACATGTTTTGATTTGCTTTCAGTTCATTTTCACCAAGTAGATTAGTCTTCTTTGAGCTAGCTTTCGTCCATCATTTAACAAGCTTCTTCTGAGAGCCTATAGAAGTTGGCTTGAGCCCTAGCGGACTTGTGCCAGCTGACCAAGTGACAGCTGCGACAAGAGCTAGTACTTGTGCATACAGCACCGTCGCTTCCAAGTTTGTACGAACTACCGGGTTGATAAAATTAAGAGACAGGAAGCCCCAGGAGTTGTAGCATTATTGCTAAAATACTGGAGCTCACCATCTTTTTGGCGTCGTTGCCGGGGAAGCGGCAGAGTATTGGTGATTGTTGCTATTCTTCTATTTTCTACTACAACCTTCTGCTAAGTAGTTTATTTCATTTCCATTATGCAATTTCATTTATGCAAAAGTAGATTAGCATTTCTTGCTTTCATAGATTAGCATTTCTTGCTTTCATAGATTAGCATTTCCTGCTTTCATAGGTTAGCATTTCCTGCTTTCCTAGAATAGCCTTTCAATTCCGCATTTCAATTCTGCAAGCGTAGATTAGCATTTCAATTCCGCAAGCATAAACTAGCATTTCATTCTTGCAATTTCATTTGAGCAAAATAGAATAGTCCTTTCCTGCTTTCATTTCAAGGTAGTTAGTTGCAGTTCAATCTATTTCATGCCTTGTAGGAGTAGAGATAAGTTAGAAAAATGATTGCACAACCCCCCCACTACTTCACACAGCCAACGTTCTTCTTCGATGGCTGTGATGAAAGAACCCCTGGGTGTACATCAAGACATATCTGAAGAACCTCTAGGGGAGAAGAAGAAAGAAACACTCCTCTGAAGCAAATGGCTACAAGCAGAAATGATTGGGGCAATCTCTTGTCCAAAGATGAATTTGAAAATCAGATCGAAGGTTTCAAGAGTGATATGAGGCAGTTTCTTGCCATGCAACTGGATACCTTGCGGATCCAAAAGAAGCTAAGAGGGCTTTGGCCATTTTTTGTCCTAGGTGCACTAGAAAGCATCCTTGGAACGAATGTCCAATGCACTCTCTAGAAGTGTGTTTCATCTGTGAAGAATACCATCCTACAGATCAGTGCCCTTCCTTGCCCAGAATCAAAGCTACATATCAAAGAGCCAGGGGAGCCACTGAATCACTCTATTATATGAACCAAAGGAGACCACATGGACCTAGATCTTACCAGCAGGAACTGCAAGGGATACCCGAGACCTATTATGACCCTTATCAAGCCACTTTCGTGCCTTCTTGGGATCCCCCTGCTCATCCTTCCTGGTCTACACCTCCTCCTTGGTCATATTCTCCTTGTTCCTTCATAGATCCATATTATGCCCAACCAGTTGCTCATTCATTTCACTATTATGCTCAGCCACAGCCTCAGTGGAATGCACCTTATCAGGAGTGGAGGCCCCAGTACAACTCTCATCCAGTTCATTTTCCTCCACCACCTGCTCATCCACAACCATCGCCTCCTCCTCCACCAAGGCAACCCCAAATGCCTACCCAACCACAATGCCATCCATCTCCATCTCAAACTCACACCTCCACTCATCTACCCGTACCTCCATGTCCAAAGCCATGCAATGGAGTAGCTCAACCTAATTGCAAAGCTGAGGCACAACATGTGCAAATGATTCCTCTTGAGCTCAATGATGTTCACCAAAACCCAGGAAAAGCATTGCAAAAAAGAGATCATCTTGAAAGCATTGAAGGATCACATCCAGCAAAAGAAGAATCAAAAGAGGAGATCAAAGAACCATGGGCTGCACTTGATAAAGAGAAGACATCAGAAGCAGAGATAAAGAAAGATCCCTCATGGTTACCATTAAATCCTCCATGTACTCAAGAGAAAGATCAGCAAAAAGAGGAAGATGAGAAAGTCATGATAGAAAGTGACCTGAAGAATGATCCAGATCAGCAAAAGGACCAAGGATATCAAAGCTATATTGAGACATGGTTCCAGACAGTCACTAAGTTGCAGCAGTACTCTCTTCCTCAGCTATGTTTTGTACTTTCAAAGTCAGATCATTTTGTCTCTGAAAGTTGGATAGTTGTCAAAGCATGCATTCCGAGCCTTTACATCATCTTGTCTCTAATCTCGATGTGCACATGGCTCCATTGGAAGTATTCTTATACTTGAAAATGATTTTGTTTTTCAAGTAGGGTAGGGTAGGAAAAAAGAAAAAAAAAAAAAAAAAAAAAAAAAGGAAAAAAGTAAAGAAAAAGAAAAAATGAAAAAAGAGGAAAATAGAAATCTAAGGTGAAAACCTCCTCGGAGGCGCCTTAGATTGGCTCATTTATTGAAAACCTCCATGAGGCGGTCAATGGGTTGAAAAAAAGAGAAAAGAGAAAAAGATCTTTGGGTGAAAACCTCCCTTGGAGGCGCCCAAGGCAGGCAATTAGGGTGAAAACCTCCATGAGGCGCCCTAGTTGTTTTTCAAAAAAAAAGAGAAAAAGAAAAAGGAAAAATAAAGCTAATCTCCATTGAATAAGTTCATGTTGCAGCAATGACATTGCAGGTTAAAGAAGGACGTTTCATGACAGGAGGAGCACTCAAATCAAGGTCAAAGGAGTTTTTGTGCCTTCTACAGGAAGTTTCGTATCTTCTACAGGAAGCTTACAAAAAAGCCAAATTGATCTCCGAGGAGGACCTGAAGGCTTGGAATATGTCCATGAGGCCTACCCACATCCATGTTTCCATTCCTCACCCCTTGTCCATCATTCTTTTCATGTCATTATGCTTCTTTCCTCAAAACTGTGTTCTCTACAGGATGCTCTGAATTTCTACAGGAAACATCCTGTAGAACCTTTGGACGAGCCAAATTCAATCTCAAAAGTGAATCTAATGGTGGGAATCTATTGGTTAGGCCTGCAAGCACTTGTGTGTCCATCCCTTGCCTTCATCCATCATTTTTTCACCTCCTTGTGCTTCTCATTGTGCTTCTACAGGATCTTCCTGTAGAAATTGTGGGAAACTAGGCATGCATTTCAAAAAGTGGTTTTGCAAGCATGGTAGCTTCCTCAAAGGTTCAAGAGTCCTCCTGCAGTCTTCCAACTCATCCTCCATAATCTCCATACCTGCATCACAGCAAAACTTCATTTTGTCATACCATGCAAACACATGCAAAATGCCTTGAAGCCAAAAACACATAGAGCAGAATTTGTTTTTGCCATAACTTGACAACCATGCATCCATTTGACAAACCATTTTATGGGGGATTGTACAAGGTCGATGAAAACATGCCTGAGCAGTTTCATGCAATTTCGGTGCACGGTTTCCAAGAAATCAGCCTCCATCACCATCAGCCATTTTTGCATTTTCTCCATAACCGTGCATCCGTTTCAAAACCTGTTTCATGGGGAGATGCATGTGGGTGATAGTAGCCTACCCAAGCAGTTTCAGCCAATTCCGATGCACGGTTTCCGAGAAATCGAGCTCTGAAATCTTCAGCCATTTTCCAATTTTCTCGAAATCCGTGCATCCATTGATCACGAATTTGCTATGGGAGATGCATAATGATGGTAGGAACATGCCCACCAAGTTTCAGCTCAATCCGGTTTGCCGTTTGGGAGAAATGGCAAAAAGAAGTTCTGGTTTGGTGAAGATGCAGCAACAGCAGCTTGAATGTGCAAATCTGAACGTGGAAATGAACTTTTGTTGCATGCATCCGTCCAGAGGGCACCTGCACAAGAGAAAACAGCCATAAATCATCAATCAAGCTACCATACATGCAGCAAATGAAGATCAACACATGCATGCAGCAAGACGCTTCACAAAGCAACCACGCACGACTTGCAGGTACGTGACTTAACCTTGTTCCTCTGTTGCATGAATGTAATTTGAAGCATTGCATGAACGAATGAGATGGTTGTGGTTAAGGGAATCGGTGGCCAGCCAACTGGACACCCTCATCTAGTTCAACAGCGCTTGGTGGGTGGATACGACACGTGTGCTCAGCCAACTCAAGAGAAAATTGAAAACGGGTAGTGATGGACAGTTAGACCTCAGCGTGCTTGATGGATGAGATTAACAGCAGAGAACAACTAGTTAAACACCGCAGTGGAGACAACAGTTGCATGGGGCCAACGTATACTTGGCCACTTCACTACCTCACCAAAAATCAAGTTGAAATTAAATGATGCTTGGCTGACTCTCACCACTCTTTGTTCAACTGCGGTCAACTGAAGCGCATGTCCACCATACAGATCAGTTAAACAATGGTGCTCTACCGATTTATGCCTTTTATTCTCGAGATCTCTTCAGTTCCTTAAAAAAAATTCCCGTTTCTACAGGATGTCGTCTACAGGAAAGTGCAGCAGAGTCTTTTCAAAAGCAGAGAAGCCCAAGTTTTTACGTCTTCCATTTCTGATCAAAAGGACCACCATCAAGTTCACATGGAAGAAATTGGCAGAGATACATTGGGTGTTGTCGATGATCCTTGTGCAAAGAAAGTAAGAAACAGAGGGGATTCCCCTTCAGCTGACTCATTTTCTGGACCAATTCCCTGTCAAGAGCATGGCACATCTGTGAATTTAGTAAATCCAGAGACTCAGAGATACATGGAAGGCTTAGACAGTCATAAGAATGTCTTGAAGGAAGCTCATAGGAAATCAATCCATGCAAAGATATTCAACCCAAGCATCTGGAAGAAGCGAAGAAACGAGGGCATGATGCAAAAAGGTGATTGTGCAACAGCAGGTATAATGGCAGTATTTATCTCTATGTTGACTTGGATCAAATATACTTAAGTGAAAAATATTACCTTCTGGCATTCTAGTCCAAAATATGGGTCCTAAGAGTTAATGTTGAAGTCTGCCAGCACTGTATTTCAGCTTTCTGCATTATCATGCCACTGCCCTATGCTTGCAATTACTTCTGTCACTTGTCAATACAACATATTGTCTTCAATTCCTGTTACATTTCCTATCAATGATCTTAAGGAAAGCTCTGTTTTCAGCACCTGAATTGGGGCATTTGAATTCAGCAATACATTATATTGTTTCTGCTGCCCTGTGTGATATTTTCCAACTATGAAAGGAAAATACAGCGTATAGAAAAGAGAGCATTGATATTGGGCATCTGATTTTTCAGCATCAATTCAGGGTATATGATTTTTCAGCAGTAAGTCATAATACATATTTCATTGCCTATGATCTTTCCAACTATGAAAGTAAATAGAGGACAGGTCAATTTGAGGCACATGTTTCTACAGGAAGACAGAACAGTTTCTACAGGAAAGGTTGAAAAGAGGGAAGCCAAAGGAGAAATCGGCCGAAATGCTAGCCAAGAAAGTCACCAAGGCCATCAAAGACAAGGAGAGAGATTTGGTTGCTCAGAGGATGAGCAACACTTTCAGTAGGGGGGTGATGATGAGCCCCAAAAATGTACAATTATTTGGGCTCATTTAACCTCCTAATTTGACTTAGTCCACCATTCTCATTTGTTTATTGCATGTTTTTGATTATTTTTATGTTAATAGAGTGAATTTGGTTAGTCATTATGCCAACAAGTCTAATGGGTGCTTTGTGTAGCCTTGTTGGTCAACTTGGAGACAAAATTGAAGGTCTTAATGAGCACTTGGCAGCCAAATTCGTGGGAGAACAAGCTAGAGGATTTGTAGGAAGGTGTCCCCCTCATTTATGGACCCTTACCTCGAATTCTCCACCATCAGCTCGGAGTTCAAAGGCCACCAAATCAATGAGCTCAAGGGCAGCCAAGCAAGTCAAGTTGGACTGCTGTTAACTCCAAGTCTTGGGCAGCCAAGTCCCTAACTTTTAGGAGGACTGTTGGGTCCTCAAATTGTATAAATAAGAAGGCTTGGGGCCTCATTTTGGTTAGCTAGTGGTTGGTCATTTTTGGTAGCTAGTTGGTAGTCATTTTTGGTAGCTAGTAGTTAGTCATTTCGTAGCAGCTAGTTAGTCAATTTGGTTTTCGCTCTTTGTAAGCCAGTTTTGGCATGACATTAGACTTTTGATTATGAATAAAAGCAAGCAGTTTTGGATCAGATTTTGAGTTTTTAAAGGAGCCTAAAGCTCTCGGGGTTGGGCCCAACCTGAGAGCTCAGGCCTCCTTCCTTTGTATCAATATTGTTCCTTTAGCATTTCGTTTCCATTTTCCTTTACATGCATTCGTGTATAGTTGCTGATTTGGATTTCTTGTAGAAGTCAAACAGATTGGTTTTATCAGTTAGAATTGTTGTAGTTGTTTGGAAGTAGGATGAGGCATTACTTAGATCCATTCATGCACTTTTATATTTAGCATTACTTCTTCATTCCACTGCCATGCATGAGTTTCCTTCACAATTTATATTGCTGTTCATTGATTTTATGTCACAGGTAGCTCAGGTTGAAGCATTCTCGTTTTGGTGACACTCATAAACAATTTGGTTCATCTACACTGCTCCATACCACTCCATTACCTTCCTCCTCTTGTCAACCACACCTAAAGCCACTCAGCCACCCTCTGTTCAGCGCATTCAACTTCCAGCTCTTCTATTACTCACATAGCCCCATCTACTTAACCTTTCATAGATACCATCCTTCCATTCACCAACCCACTCCATGCACTCTTTCCCCATCTAACTTCTCTGTCTCTGAGCCATCACCAGTCCCATCTCCACCTCACCTATCCTCCCATACCACTCCATCACTTCACCATCACTCAAAACCCTCACGGCCAAACATCCTGTAGAAATTCCTTAGTTTCCTGTAGAAACCCCTGCAGACTTCCTGTAGAAGCCCATAAACACGGTTCCTTGACGGCCAAACTTTGTGAGACTCTCTGGAAGGGTGTTAGGGACCCCTTAGACCCTCTCCTAGCCTCCCCAACCTTTCCCACGCTTTCCTTCCTTCTGCATCAAATCTGCACAACCAAACCCTAATAAGCACAAAATCACAATCATTCCATCTACTTAAAGAAAAAAAATACAAAAACACATCTTTCATGATGCAAGTAGTTTAGATCCATGCATTTGCATTTATTAGAGGTAATGACAGCATTGGTAGAAGTTGCATTTACATTCTTTGCATTGTAGAGGTTAGACTAGTCAAATTAGGGTTTCCTAGGTTTACATGTTTTGATTTGCTTTCAGTTCATTTTCACCAAGTAGATTAGTCTTCTTTGAGCTAGCTTTCGTCCATCATTTAACAAGCTTCTTCTGAGAGCCTATAGAAGTTGGCTTGAGCCCTAGCGGACTTGTGCCAGCTGACCAAGTGACAGCTGCGACAAGAGCTAGTACTTGTGCATACAGCACCGTCGCTTCCAAGTTTGTACGAACTACCGGGTTGATAAAATTAAGAGACAGGAAGCCCCAGGAGTTGTAGCATTATTGCTAAAATACTGGAGCTCACCATCTTTTTGGCGTCGTTGCCGGGGAAGCGGCAGAGTATTGGTGATTGTTGCTATTCTTCTATTTTCTACTACAACCTTCTGCTAAGTAGTTTATTTCATTTCCATTATGCAATTTCATTTATGCAAAAGTAGATTAGCATTTCTTGCTTTCATAGATTAGCATTTCTTGCTTTCATAGATTAGCATTTCCTGCTTTCATAGGTTAGCATTTCCTGCTTTCCTAGAATAGCCTTTCAATTCCGCATTTCAATTCTGCAAGCGTAGATTAGCATTTCAATTCCGCAAGCATAAACTAGCATTTCATTCTTGCAATTTCATTTGAGCAAAATAGAATAGTCCTTTCCTGCTTTCATTTCAAGGTAGTTAGTTGCAGTTCAATCTATTTCATGCCTTGTAGGAGTAGAGATAAGTTAGAAAAATGATTGCACAACCCCCCCACTACTTCACACAGCCAACGTTCTTCTTCGATGGCTGTGATGAAAGAACCCCTGGGTGTACATCAAGACATATCTGAAGAACCTCTAGGGGAGAAGAAGAAAGAAACACTCCTCTGAAGCAAATGGCTACAAGCAGAAATGATTGGGGCAATCTCTTGTCCAAAGATGAATTTGAAAATCAGATCGAAGGTTTCAAGAGTGATATGAGGCAGTTTCTTGCCATGCAACTGGATACCTTGCGGATCCAAAAGAAGCTAAGAGGGCTTTGGCCATTTTTTGTCCTAGGTGCACTAGAAAGCATCCTTGGAACGAATGTCCAATGCACTCTCTAGAAGTGTGTTTCATCTGTGAAGAATACCATCCTACAGATCAGTGCCCTTCCTTGCCCAGAATCAAAGCTACATATCAAAGAGCCAGGGGAGCCACTGAATCACTCTATTATATGAACCAAAGGAGACCACATGGACCTAGATCTTACCAGCAGGAACTGCAAGGGATACCCGAGACCTATTATGACCCTTATCAAGCCACTTTCGTGCCTTCTTGGGATCCCCCTGCTCATCCTTCGTGGTCTACACCTCCTCCTTGGTCATATTCTCCTTGTTCATTCATAGATCCATATTATGCCCAACCAGTTGCTCATTCATTTCACTATTATGCTCAGCCACAGCCTCAGTGGAATGCACCTTATCAGGAGTGGAGGCCCCAGTACAACTCTCATCCAGTTCATTTTCCTCCACCACCTGCTCATCCACAACCATCGCCTCCTCCTCCACCAAGGCAACCCCAAATGCCTACCCAACCACAATGCCATCCATCTCCATCTCAAACTCACACCTCCACTCATCTACCCATACCTCCATGTCCAAAGCCATGCAATGGAGTAGCTCAACCTAATTGCAAAGCTGAGGCACAACATGTGCAAATGATTCCTCTTGAGCTCAATGATGTTCACCAAAACCCAGGAAAAGCATTGCAAAAAAGAGATCATCTTGAAAGCATTGAAGGATCACATCCAGCAAAAGAAGAATCAAAAGAGGAGATCAAAGAACCATGGGCTACACTTGATAAAGAGAAGACATCAGAAGCAGAGATAAAGAAAGATCCCTCATGGTTACCATTAAATCCTCCATGTACTCAAGAGAAAGATCAGCAAAAAGAGGAAGATGAGAAAGTCATGATAGAAAGTGACCTGAAGAATGATCCAGATCAGCAAAAGGACCAAGGATATCAAAGCTATATTGAGACATGGTTCCAGACAGTCACTAAGTTGCAGCAGTACTCTCTTCCTCAGCTATGTTTTGTACTTTCAAAGTCAGATCATTTTGTCTCTGAAAGTTGGATAGTTGTCAAAGCATGCATTCCGAGCCTTTACATCATCTTGTCTCTAATCTCGATGTGCACATGGCTCCATTGGAAGTATTCTTATACTTGAAAATGATTTTGTTTTTCAAGTAGGGTAGGGTAGGAAAAAAGAAAAAAAAAAAAAAAAAAAAAAAAAAGGAAAAAAGTAAAGAAAAAGAAAAAATGAAAAAAGAGGAAAATAGAAATCTAAGGTGAAAACCTCCTCGGAGGCGCCTTAGATTGGCTCATTTATTGAAAACCTCCATGAGGCGGTCAATGGGTTGAAAAAAAGAGAAAAGAGAAAAAGATCTTTGGGTGAAAACCTCCCTTGGAGGCGCCCAAGGCAGGCAATTAGGGTGAAAACCTCCATGAGGCGCCCTAGTTGTTTTTCAAAAAAAAAGAGAAAAAGAAAAAGGAAAAATAAAGCTAATCTCCATTGAATAAGTTCATGTTGCAGCAATGACATTGCAGGTTAAAGAAGGACGTTTCATGACAGGAGGAGCACTCAAATCAAGGTCAAAGGAGTTTTTGTGCCTTCTACAGGAAGTTTCGTATCTTCTACAGGAAGCTTACAAAAAAGCCAAATTGATCTCCGAGGAGGACCTGAAGGCTTGGAATATGTCCATGAGGCCTACCCACATCCATGTTTCCATTCCTCACCCCTTTTCCATCATTCTTTTCATGTCATTATGCTTCTTTCCTCAAAACTGTGTTTTCTACAGGATGCTCTGAATTTCTACAGGAAACATCCTGTAGAACCTTTGGACGAGCCAAATTCAATCTCAAAAGTGAATCTAATGGTGGGAATCTATTGGTTAGGCCTGCAAGCACTTGTGTGTCCATCCCTTGCCTTCATCCATCATTTTTTCACCTCCTTGTGCTTCTCATTGTGCTTCTACAGGATCTTCCTGTAGAAATTGTGGGAAACTAGGCATGCATTTCAAAAAGTGGTTTTGCAAGCATGGTAGCTTCCTCAAAGGTTCAAGAGTCCTCCTGCAGTCTTCCAACTCATCCTCCATCATCTCCATACCTGCATCACAGCAAAACTTCATTTTGTCATACCATGCAAACACATGCAAAATGCCTTGAAGCCAAAAACACATAGAGCAGAATTTGTTTTTGCCATAACTTGACAACCATGCATCCATTTGACAAACCATTTTATGGGGGATTGTACAAGGTCGATGAAAACATGCCTGAGCAGTTTCATGCAATTTCGGTGCACGGTTTCCAAGAAATCAGCCTCCATCACCATCAGCCATTTTTGCATTTTCTCCATAACCGTGCATCCGTTTCAAAACCTGTTTCATGGGGAGATGCATGTGGGTGATAGTAGCCTACCCAAGCAGTTTCAGCCAATTCCGATGCACGGTTTCCGAGAAATCGAGCTCTGAAATCTTCAGCCATTTTCCAATTTTCTCGAAATCCGTGCATCCATTGATCACGAATTTGCTATGGGAGATGCATAATGATGGTAGGAACATGCCCACCAAGTTTCAGCTCAATCCGGTTTGCCGTTTGGGAGAAATGGCAAAAAGAAGTTCTGGTTTGGTGAAGATGCAGCAACAGCAGCTTGAATGTGCAAATCTGAACGTGGAAATGAACTTTTGTTGCATGCATCCGTCCAGAGGGCACCTGCACAAGAGAAAACAGCCATAAATCATCAATCAAGCTACCATACATGCAGCAAATGAAGATCAACACATGCATGCAGCAAGACGCTTCACAAAGCAACCACGCACGACTTGCAGGTACGTGACTTAACCTTGTTCCTCTGTTGCATGAATGTAATTCGAAGCATTGCATGAACGAATGAGATGGTTGTGGTTAAGGGAATCGGTGGCCAGCCAACTGGACACCCTCATCTAGTTCAACAGCGCTTGGTGGGTGGATACGACACGTGTGCTCAGCCAACTCAAGAGAAAATTGAAAACGGGTAGTGATGGACAGTTAGACCTCAGCGTGCTTGATGGATGAGATTAACAGCAGAGAACAACTAGTTAAACACCGCAGTGGAGACAACAGTTGCATGGGGCCAACGTATACTTGGCCACTTCACTACCTCACCAAAAATCACGTTGAAATTAAATGATGCTTGGCTGACTCTCACCACTCTTTGTTCAACTGCGGTCAACTGAAGCGCATGTCCACCATACAGATCAGTTAAACAATGGTGCTCTACCGATTTATGCCTTTTATTCTCGAGATCTCTTCAGTTCCTTAAAAAAAATTCCCGTTTCTACAGGATGTCGTCTACAGGAAAGTGCAGCAGAGTCTTTTCAAAAGCAGAGAAGCCCAAGTTTTTACGTCTTCCATTTCTGATCAAAAGGACCACCATCAAGTTCACATGGAAGAAATTGGCAGAGATACATTGGGTGTTGTCGATGATCCTTGTGCAAAGAAAGTAAGAAACAGAGGGGATTCCCCTTCAGCTGACTCATTTTCTGGACCAATTCCCTGTCAAGAGCATGGCACATCTGTGAATTTAGTAAATCCAGAGACTCAGAGATACATGGAAGGCTTAGACAGTCATAAGAATGTCTTGAAGGAAGCTCATAGGAAATCAATCCATGCAAAGATATTCAACCCAAGCATCTGGAAGAAGCGAAGAAACGAGGGCATGATGCAAAAAGGTGATTGTGCAACAGCAGGTATAATGGCAGTATTTATCTCTATGTTGACTTGGATCAAATATACTTAAGTGAAAAATATTACCTTCTGGCATTCTAGTCCAAAATATGGGTCCTAAGAGTTAATGTTGAAGTCTGCCAGCACTGTATTTCAGCTTTCTGCATTATCATGCCACTGCCCTATGCTTGCAATTACTTCTGTCACTTGTCAATACAGCATATTGTCTTCAATTCCTGTTACATTTCCTATCAATGATCTTAAGGAAAGCTCTGTTTTCAGCACCTGAATTGGGGCATTTGAATTCAGCAATACATTATATTGTTTCTGCTGCCCTGTGTGATATTTTCCAACTATGAAAGGAAAATACAGCGTATAGAAAAGAGAGCATTGATATTGGGCATCTGATTTTTCAGCATCAATTCAGGGTATATGATTTTTCAGCAGTAAGTCATAATACATATTTCATTGCCTATGATCTTTCCAACTATGAAAGTAAATAGAGGACAGGTCAATTTGAGGCACATGTTTCTACAGGAAGACAAAACAGTTTCTACAGGAAAGGTTGAAAAGAGGGAAGCCAAAGGAGAAATCGGCCGAAATGCTAGCCAAGAAAGTCACCAAGGCCATCAAAGACAAGGAGAGAGATTTGGTTGCTCAGAGGATGAGCAACACTTTCAGTAGGGGGTGATGATGAGCCCCAAAAATGTACAATTATTTGGGCTCATTTAACCTCCTAATTTGACTTAGTCCACCATTCTCATTTGTTTATTGCATGTTTTTGATTATTTTTATGTTAATAGAGTGAATTTGGTTAGTCATTATGCCAACAAGTCTAATGGGTGCTTTGTGTAGCCTTGTTGGTCAACTTGGAGACAAAATTGAAGGTCTTAATGAGCACTTGGCAGCCAAATTCGTGGGAGAACAAGCTAGAGGATTTGTAGGAAGGTGTCCCCCTCATTTATGGACCCTTACCTCGAATTCTCCACCATCAGCTCGGAGTTCAAAGGCCACCAAATCAATGAGCTCAAGGGCAGCCAAGCAAGTCAAGTTGGACTGCTGTTAACTCCAAGTCTTGGGCAGCCAAGTCCCTAACTTTTAGGAGGACTGTTGGGTCCTCAAATTGTATAAATAAGAAGGCTTGGGGCCTCATTTTGGTTAGCTAGTGGTTGGTCATTTTTGGTAGCTAGTTGGTAGTCATTTTTGGTAGCTAGTAGTTAGTCATTTCGTAGCAGCTAGTTAGTCAATTTGGTTTTCGCTCTTTGTAAGCCAGTTTTGGCATGACATTAGACTTTTGATTATGAATAAAAGCAAGCAGTTTTGGATCAGATTTTGAGTTTTTAAAGGAGCCTAAAGCTCTCGGGGTTGGGCCCAACCTGAGAGCTCAGGCCTCCTTCCTTTGTATCAATATTGTTCCTTTAGCATTTCGTTTCCATTTTCCTTTACATGCATTCGTGTATAGTTGCTGATTTGGATTTCCTGTAGAAGTCAAACAGATTGGTTTTATCAGTTAGAATTGTTGTAGTTGTTTGGAAGTAGGATGAGGCATTACTTAGATCCATTCATGCACTTTTATATTTAGCATTACTTCTTCATTCCACTGCCATGCATGAGTTTCCTTCACAATTTATATTGCTGTTCATTGATTTTATGTCACAGGTAGCTCAGGTTGAAGCATTCTCATTTTGGTGACACTCATAAACAATTTGTTTCATCTACACTGCTCCATACCACTCCATTACCTTCCTCCTCTTGTCAACCACACCTAAAGCCACTCAGCCACCCTCTGTTCAGCTCATTCAACTTCCAGCTCTTCTATTACTCACATAGCCCCATCTACTTAACCTTTCATAGATACCATCCTTCCATTCACCAACCCACTCCATGCACTCTTTCCCCATCTGACTTCTCTGTCTCTAAGCCATCACCAGTCCCATCTCCACCTCACCTATCCTCCCATACCACTCCATCACTTCACCATCACTCAAAACCCTCACGGCCAAACATCCTGTAGAAATTCCTTAGTTTCCTGTAGAAACCCCTGCAGACTTCCTGTAGAAGCCCATAAACACGGTTCCTTGACGGCCAAACTTTGTGAGACTCTCTGGAAGGGTGTTAGGGACCCCTTAGACCCTCTCCTAGCCTCCCCAACCTTTCCCACGCTTTCCTTCCTTCTGCATCAAATCTGCACAACCAAACCCTAATAAGCACAAAATCACAATCATTCCATCCACTTAAAGAAAAAAAATACAAAAACACATCTTTCATGATGCAAGTAGTTTAGATCCATGCATTTGCATTTATTAGAGGTAATGACAGCATTGGTAGAAGTTGCATTTACATTCTTTGCATTGTAGAGGTTAGACTAGTCAAATTAGGGTTTCCTA
This sequence comes from Pinus tabuliformis, assembly GCA_031772625.1. NCBI lineage: Eukaryota > Viridiplantae > Streptophyta > Pinopsida > Pinales > Pinaceae > Pinus > Pinus tabuliformis. The sequence goes on along the minus strand of CM062813.1, from coordinate 1,038,782,750 downwards.
GGTTTACATGTTTTGATTTGCTTTCAGTTCATTTTCGCCAAGTAGATTAGTCTTCTTTGAGCTAGCTTTCGTCCATCATTTAACAAGCTTCTTCTGAGAGCCTATAGAAGTTGGCTTGAGCCCTAGCGGACTTGTGCCAGCTGACCAAGTGACAGCTGCGACAAGAGCTAGTACTTGTGCATACAGCACCGTCGCTTCCAAGTTTGTACGAACTACCGGGTTGATAAAATTAAGAGACAGGAAGCCCCAGGAGTTGTAGCATTATTGCTACAATACTGGAGCTCACCAGTGATCTAGTTTGGATTGTGGTAAAGCTTGAGAGGCAAGGAGACAAAAAATTCCTCAAGGATAGTGATGGAGTCCGAAGGCATTCCAAGCTCGGTTTGGTTTTTTGATCTATTTTTCGGTTTTAGTGAGATCACAATTTGGTGAGGGTGGAGGTGGTTTAACCTATGGATTCCCTTGGTTGTTTTTGAATTGGTTTATCCATGAGATCCCACATTCATGTTTGGAATATGGCACAAGAATGACTAACTGAAAGAAATATTTGGTTCAACCATGTCTATGGTCGAGTGGTACGTGGAAGTCCCGAACCTAGTTGGCTCTTACCTATGTTTAATAAAAGCTAAGTTCTCTTGCTTTTGTACTTGTTATTATGTGGCCTTAATGGTTGTTATCTCATTGTTATTTACATGGTTTAATGCTAGTTATAAACATGGTTATATGACTGGTTATAATCATGGTTATTTCATGTATTTACTTGTAACTGAAAGGATAATGGATGCAAGACCTAATTGATGTCAAAACAATTAAGGGAAGAGGGTGGTGATCCTTCTTTTCAAGTCTCATATGAGTTATCAATCATTTATGCTCTGTCTTGTATTCATGTCCTGTAGATTGCATTGATGCCAAGTGTTTGACAGAATGTCCGGTTGGGGATGCTCAGGCCTAGTCCTGGAGCAGTTTTTTGGCTTGCAAGTCTTGTTGTTATGTAAATTATGGATTCTGAAAGCTACATGGGTTTCTGGGCAGTGACCTGGATTCTAGACTTGAAAAGTGGCATGAATCCCAGAGTCGCAAGCACAACACCAGGGAAAAAAGTCCTCGGAAGCTCCCTTGCCCTTGCTATGGGAGCTTCTAGAGCCTCCTAGGCGCACCCTTGTCCATATTAAAGGAGCGTCCAGGGTTTTGATGCACTAAAACTCAGTGGGACCCAGGGACTAGTCATGGGGATGACTGGGAAGGCTTCTGGGAGTCCTGTAGCAGGTATAGAAGGTATGTGTTGTGGGTTTCCGTCGATTCCACTTCCTCAAGGTCACCTAGGAGGTTGATTGTTGTCATAGTAGCCCCTCACCTCATGTTTACCCCAGGTTAGCTGGTTACTTGGGTAGATGTGGGAGGAAGGTGGTACAGAGTGGTGTCAGAGCATGGTTCAACCCTTGGACTAGATGGGTGGAATGTGTTTGTCATGCATGCATTCCGGTTGCATATGTGTTCTTTATGTTTGTGGACTATGTGCTTGTTGTGTATGCATGGTGGTGGTCATTGTTGTAGTTTTGTTTCCATGTAGGATTTGATGATGATGTTGTTGGGATGTGTTTGTCATGAATGCATGTTAGTTGTATATGCATTTGTTATGCATGCCAGTGTCTATATGTTGTTATGCATGCATTGTCATGGTTATGGTTATGCATGTATGGTAGGTCAGATATGCATTGTGAGGTCATTGCATGCAATTAGGTCATCATGGTGTTATTGGTATGTTATGATGCTAATGATTTGGTTGAGATAAAGTAGGAGATGTAGACCATCAAGTGAAGTTGCAACATTGGGTGTCGAGGCAAGAGCAGATCATCATACAAGTTTGTATGGTGGGCATGCAAGTATGTTGGTTAATGTTTGTTATAAGCATTAGGGTTGTTGATATGCTTGTCATTCTATTGTTGTTATGGTTACATACATGATATATGCTAGTTGATTAGTGTAGTCATATGCACATGTGTCAGATAGTCATGAATGATAGTAACCTGTGGTTGTATGCATTTCTATTGTTGTTTTATGTTAGATAACTTGATGATTATGTTATATGTTGTTGATGAGTATGTTATAGGTTAACTTGTTGTTGTTATATGCTAGTAACTTGATGATTAGGGTTATTACATTAAGATCTTGATGTTATATGTATCATGCTAAATTGGATTGGCTTATGCAGATGGTTAGGGTTATGACATTAAGGTATGGGTTTGACTATGTAATTTATATGATGTTTTTGTTTGCTTATGTCATCTAGTTGATTTATTTAACATGGTATGTTTGAAAGTTGGTTGAATGTTTGATGAATTGTATAATATGACTATGTGTATGTAAGATTGCTCGAAGGAATGATCTTGTTTTAAGATGGTTTTACTCACACATATGTGTTGAGATAGTTGATATGTACTTGAGTGTAAGTAGGTGACAATTGTAGCATTATGTCTAATGACTATGAGTTGACTATGAATTATGACATGATTGTTAGTCTTGGTAAAGGTTGATTTCAAATTAGTAGATATGTTTTCTTGATCTTTGGAACATGTGGTTGACATGTGTGTTCAGTTACAAGGCAGTGTGATTGGCACAACAAGGTAAGATAATTGGTATATTGTTACATTTATTTATGCACTGACAATTATGTGTTATGGAAGTATGATACAAAGAATTGCATGGCAAAGAAATTGCCATGGAATCTTGAAGAAGGCTCAGGTTGAGATTTCCCTTGGAAGCACTGGGAACCCATGGGGATTGAGTCATGGTGTCTGTTGAGAGTCTTGTGCTTTCGATACCTTGTCATTTGCTTGTGCTTGATTTGCAGTTTTGTTATGTCTAGTGCATGATCATGCCACTTTGTTTGCAGTGTCGTATTGTTATTGGTTTTCATGATTTTCTTCTTGTTTGTTTCTTGTTCTTGCCTTTTATGTTTTGAGGGTCTTGGGAATTGGTTGGGAAAGAATAAATTTGATGGAACTATGGAGAACTATGTAGAACCCAACAAGTAATGAAAGACTCGTATGAAGCTGGTGCATGTGTAAGGGCAGCTAAAGGTAAGAGTATGACAATCGACTAAGTTGGTTGGGTCCATTAGTGTAAATGGATGGTGGCAGGACAATCATGAGAAAGCTAACAGGAAAGGTAAAGTGAATGGATGTGAGGCATCTGATTCCTTGGCTATGTTGGGAATAGTTGTTCTCAATGTTGTGCATGTTGTGCATGGATAAAGGGAGTTCTCTTAACCTTGACCTTATGATATTTGGTAATTATGTTGTGATCATGTTTATGCTAATGTTTATATATATGCATGTATATATGTATGTCATTGTCTGATAGGAGGAATCAAGTGGGAAGAGTAGCTTGACAGATCTCTGAGGTCAGTATCATGTGGATATGAATTGATATTATGTGATTATACTATGTCTATGTTTATGTTATGGACAAGCTAATGCTGAGAGATACATCATCGAAATGAAAACAACATGATCCGCGACATGCTAGGATAAGCATGGATGGCGAAGAGACATTATAAGCAAGGTTGCTTGGTAGAGGCAGTGTGATCTTGGATGTGCAGCGATATTGTTGTGTATATGTTGTGCATATTTTATATTCAGTGGTTGTAGCTATGGTGTTGTATGCATATTTCATATGCATTGTTGGGTATAAATGGTGCTATGTACATGTTGGATATGCGGTGTTGTGTACATATCATACAATGCACATGATGGATATGCGACATTGTGTGCATATGGTGATGTGCGCATGTTGGATATGTAGTGTTGTGTACATATGATGCTATGTACATGTTGTATATGCAGTGCTATGTACATATGGTATTGTGTGCATGCTGTAAAAGTGGTACTATGTACATATGGTGTTGTGTGCATGATTGTACATGTGGTGTTGTGTGCATGATTGTGCATGTGGTGTTGTGTACATGTTGTACATCCGGTGTTGTGTACAGGGGATGTTGTGTACATGTCGTGCATGTGATGTTGTGTACATGTGGCGATGTCTATGTGTTGTGCAGGTGGTGTCGTGTACATGTGATGTTGTGCACATGTTGTGCAGGTGGTGTTGTGTATAAGTGGTGTTGTGTACAAGTGGTATTGTGTACATGTTGTACATATGGTACCAGTGTACATGTGGTATTCTATGTGTGTCATACATATTTTGTTGTGTGCATGTGGTACTCTGTATGTGCATTGTGTAGTCGCAATATCATGACATATGTATTATGTAGAAAAACTTGTAGATTCACTAATCTACTAAAACAAGAGACAAGAATATACTTCTACTCTTTACAGCGGAAGCCCATAAACATCGAGCAAACAATAATCAATAGATGAAGAGAATCAAAGGCACATAACACAATAAATATCCGTGGAAAGCCACAGCTCAAAACCCCACTATTTGTTTTGTATTAATCCAAAAAATCAAGATGAAATTACAATGCTTGTTCTCTCTAGAACAATCCCAACACTCAACAAATTCAATCTCCAACTCATAAACAAGCTCAAGGCCAAAGCTTATCCAATTCACAAGCTCTCCAAGTCTCTATTCTAATGTGTAATTCCTTTGAAGGATAGCTTGTATTTAAAGGGAAACAAAGCCTCTAAAAATAGCACAATCCCTCAAGGATCAGTTCCTAATTGCATGCGCTATCAGTGCAACTTAGAAAAATATAAAACAAATAGTACATTGTCCCTGCACTCTAGTCTCAACTGGGTCTTTCTCAGAATCAACATGCATGAGTTTATGATGAGTAAATATCCAGTTAACTAGAGTAGCACTAATTAGGTCACTAGTGTCCCAACTGACTGTTTACTCACCATTAGTTCCTGAAACTGATTGGAATTAATTTAACTAGACTTAACTCAATAAACTAAGTTAACTATTTAAAACTCATTCATAACTCGTCCTTGACTCCTATAAGTTAGGGAGAACATATATATGTCTTCTAAAAGACTTCCAATTCGAATTTCCTAATTTAATTAAGTTAATTAAACTTAATTAATTATTTTCAAATTGTTAGGAGAAATTCTATTTTAATTCACAGTTTAATTCAAGGACAAATTAAACTGGAATTTCTTGTTGCCATTTATCAACACTCCCTCTCAACAAGAAAGGGATTATCAACTACGTCTCTGTGAAACTCGAATTTACATCTTGACAATGCCTTTGTCAAGAGGTTAGGCTCTTGCTCCTCTGTGGGAATGTAATCTAACAACATGATCCGCCTCAATACACAATCTCTGAGATGATAATACCAAATATCAATATGCTTGGACCGATCATGAAAAACTAGATTTTCAGAGACTTTGATACAACTCCGATTATCAAAATAAATCAGTGTCGGACCCATCTGCTGACCAAACAAACCAACCAGGACCTTCCTCATCCAGATAGCCTCACATGCTTCCTGACTTGCATCCATGTTCTCTGCCTTTGCCAAACTGAGTGCAACCGATCTTTGTTTCCTATTGTACCAAGAAACTGTCGCTGACCCAATACTAAAAGTCCCTCCTGATGTGCTCTTCCTGTCGGATGGACTCTATGCCTAATCTGCACCGGTGAAGCCTTAAAGCTTCACTCCCTCTATTCATTTGTACCATGACACAAACTGAGTAGTGCCTCTAAGGTATCTCAATACATGCTTTGTCGCCTTCCAATACAGCTTGGTAGGCCTAACCATTGCTTGATTAAGCTGGTTAACTGCATAGCACATATCTGGTCGTCTGTTCACCAAGTACATGAGTGAACCCATAAGATGCTTGTAAACAATAGCTTCCACTACTTCCCCTGAAGTAGCATCCTCCTTCCTTCAGTTACCAACTAGAGGATTCTCCATGGGTTTACTACTCTCCATGCAGAATCTCCTGAGTATCTCATTGGCATACTTTCCCTGAGATATAAACAACTCCCCATCTCCTTGCCATACCTCCATGCCAAGAAAGTAATGCATGAGCCCCATGTCCTTCATCTCAAACTCTCTTGCAAGGTCCTCCTTGCAAGATTTGATGAGCTTCTCATCACCTGTCAGTATAAGATCATCTACATAAAGTACAATGATCAACAACTTACCTTCCACCACTATGTGATACAGGTTCGCATCTGCTTCACTCTTCGTGAAGCCCAACCCAGTGAAGTAGCTATCTATCCTGGTGTACCAAGCATGAGGTGCTTGCTTCAGCCCATACAACGCTCTCTTGAGTCAGCACACATGCAACTCACGGTCCAAGGTTTCAAAACCTTCGGGCTGCTCTATGTACACCTCTTCCTCAATCATGCCATTGAGGAAGGCAGTCTTCACATCCATCTGATGGATCTTCCAACCCATCTATGTTGATAGTGCCAAAATAGATCTGATTGACGAGTACCTTGCAACAGGAGCAAAGGTCTCATCATAGTCAATCCCCTCTACCTGTGAAAAGCCACGGGCCACAAATATGGCCTTATGCTTCTCAACACTACCATCTGCAGCTTGCTTTACCTTGTAAAGCCAATGGGAGCTCACAACTGACTTGTCCTCTAGTCTTTGGACCACATCCCAAACATTGTTTCGAACTATGGAGTCATACTCCTCCACCATCGCATCAACCCAAACTGGCTGTTGCACTGCTTCTTGAAAGGAAGATGGCTCTGTCACAACACATGCACCCATAAGTGCCATGTATCCAGTGTACCTCTCTGGTGACCTCCTCTGTTTGCGCTGAGAAGAGGGTGCTCCCACATTCTCCCGTGCATCATCCAACAATTTATCAGCCTCTCTAGTGCACTTTCTTCCCTCTCTGGAAGACTCTGCCTGAGTGGATGTCTCCACTCCCAGAACCTCTGCATGTGGCTGCTCCACATCAATCTAAGGCTCCTCAACCTTAGGAACTAAAAGTTCCTCCTCCGCATGTAGCTCAAGCTCCCTCTCAAGGGATACTCACATGGCCTTCTCCTCATCAAACTTGACATCCTTGCGAACCACTATCATCTGACTGGTTTGCATGTACACCCGATAGTTGTGGGGAGTATCAGTGTACCCCACAAAGATCCCCAACTTTGTTTTTGGCTCAAGATTCTTCTGTGCATCTTTGGTCACATGGCAATAAACCGATGACCCAAAAATCCTGAAGTGACCAACATCTGGCCTCTTACCGGAATAAGCTTCCTCTGGTGTTTTACTCTCAAGTATCCGATGTGGACTATGGTTCTGAACATAAATTAATGTGTTGCATGCCTCAGCCCACAAGTGTAGTGGTAGGCCCTGATCATGCAACATCGCCCTTGTTGCCCCTACTATGCTCCTGTTCTTCCTCTCGGCAACCCCATTCTGTTGAGGGTTATGAGGTGTCATCAACTCTCATTTAATCCCTTCCACTACACAGAAGTTCTTAAACTCATTGGAGACATATTCTCCACCATTATCACTCTGTAGAGCTTTAACCTTCTTGCCTGACTCTTTCTCGACCAATGATTTGAATTCACAAAACTTTGTGAATGTCTGATCCTTTCTCTGCATGAAAAATATCTAGCATTTACGAGAATAGTCATCTACAAATATAACATAATACCTGTGTTTGGTGGTGGATACTGTCGAGAATGGTCCACACACATCTGAATGGACTCTCTCCAGAATAGACTATGCTTGACTGTCTCTATCTCCAAAGGAAGACTTGGTGTATTTTCCCAAAGTACAACCCTTGCATGTATCAACTTGCTCAAGCGTACCTTTGGGAAGACCGGTACAGATTTGCAACAATATCTTCAAAGCCCCATGATGCAAGTGGCACAATCGCCTGTGCCACAACTCTCCAACGTCTCGGATCAACATCTTTTCCACTTTAGAACTCAAAGAAGCATAATCCTCTACCTCTATCTTATAGAGATTCTGAACTCGAATCCCTGTCTTCTTTACTTGACCCGTGGCTATGTGTCGAAGGAATGCCTTTCCTTTCGAAAAGATCACATCGTAGCCTCTATCCTCAAGCATGGCAACGGATACTAAGTTCTTCGTCAGTCTGGGTACATGCATAACATTCTTCAAGGTGAGTGGAGCCACATGCTTCCTCTGAAAAGTAATAGTGCCCACACCAGTAACACTATACTTACCGTCATCACCCATCTCGATATGCATCTTGAGATCTTTCTCCTCCAGTTCACTAAATAACTCTTTGTCGCCAGCCATGTGGAAAGAAGCTCCACTGTCTAAGTACTAGACACTTCCCATCATTGAAGACACCATGCATGCAATGAGGGAAAAGTCCAATTCGAATTGGGAGGCCAAAGCCTCACTCATCTCTCCTCCTAAGGACTTCTCCTTGGACTTCTTCAATGGACAATTTGTAGCAAAGTGACCCATCTTGTGACAATGAAAGCATTTAACTTTCATCATGTCCTTATTCTTACCTCCATGATAAGAATTTGATTTGGAATGAGAAATTTACCTTTCCCCTTCCTTGCCTTAATCACTAAGGCAAAATTCTCTTCATCATCAGTCTTTGATGAATAGCCATCCCTGGTGTTCCTCTTGATCTCATCTTGCATCAAATCCGACCATAGTCGTTCCCAATTTGGCAGCTTCTCCCGACCATTGACAGAGTCCCGATAACTATGTCAACTCTTTGGGAGTCCAAGAAGAGCAAGGCTCACCATATCCTCCTCAGCAATTGTGATTCCAACACTTCCAAGTTCATCCTGACATTGAGTGAACTTGGTCAAGTACTTTGGAACCGTCTCGCCTTTCTCCATCTTGATTTTACGAAGTTTATCCTTCAGTGCCAATTTCCTTTTATCATTGTTGTTTTGATACAAGTTCGTCAATGTTTTCCACATAACATGTAGAGTTTCCTTGCCATGGAGACTCGAGAAAATGTGGTCTCAAACTCCCTCAAGGATTATCCGCCTTGCCTTCGCCACAAACTTCTTCCATTCAGCCAAGTTTTGTGCATTCGTAGCTGCTGGCTTGGGGACTTCTTGATCAATGAATTCCTTCAAGCCATTATCTTCTAGCATAGTCTCCATCTTGTCCCTTCAGGGTATAAAATTTGAGCTGCCTTCCAAGGCATACTCAAGCCTCAACCCATGGAATTCCATCTTCCAATCCTGAAGTATGTATGCAAATTCGACTTTCACCTGTAACCCAAAAACTCAAAACTTCGAAATCTCCTCTAGAGAGCTGATTTTAAATCAGTGATATCTCCCTCATTCGAACTATGATTCGACCGAATTTTTTTGTTTTGAATTTGGGTATCTTTTCCCAAGGAATCCAAATCTCCAATTTGTTTCTGAAAAAATTGTACAAAAATTCTTAGATCTTCTCTGCAAACTCTCGGCCCAAAAAATAATCTTGCTGTGATACCATGTAGATTCACAAGCTCATGTAATCTACTAAAACAAGAGACAAGAATCTACTTCTACTCTTTACAGCAGAAGCCCATAAACATCGAGCAAACAATAATCAATAGAGGAAGAGAATCAAAGGCACATAACACAATAAATATCCGGGGAAAGCCACAACTCAAAACCCCACTATCTGTTTTGTATTAATCCGGAAAATCAAGATGAAATTACAATGCTTGTTCTCTCTAGAACAATCCCAACACTCAGCAAATTCAATCCCCAACTCATAAGCAAGCTGAAGGCCAAAGCTTAGCCAATTCACAAGATTTCCAAGTCTCTATTCCAATGTGTAATTCCTATGAAGGATAATTTGTATTTAAAGGGAAATAAACCCTCTAAAAATAGCAGAATCCATCAAGGATCAGTTCCTGATTGCATGCACTATCAGTGCAACTTAGAAAAATCTAAAACAAATAGTACATTGTCCCTGCACTCTAGTCTCAACTGGGTCTTTCTCAAAATCAACATGCATGAGTTTTTAATGAGTAAATATTCAATTAACTAGAGTAGCACTAATTAGGTCACTAGTGTCCCAACTGACTGTTTACTCAGTTCCTTAAACTGATTGGAACTAATTTAACTGGACTTAACTCAATGAATTCAGTTAACTAATTACAACTCATTCATAACTCATCCTTAACTCCTATAAGTTAGGGAGAACATATACATGTCTTCTAAAAGACTTCCAATCGAATTTCCTAAATTAATTAAGTTAATTAAACTTAATTAATTATTTTTCAAATTGCTATGAGAAAATAATTCTATTTTAATTCACAGTTTAATTCAAGGACAAATTAAACTGGAATTTCTTGTTGCCATTTCTCAACATATTCATTGTTTTATACTTTGTGTACATATTTGTGTTGTGTTGTACACCTGGTGTAGGTGTATGTCTTGTGTTGTGGTCTACACAAGATGTAGGAGTATGTATTTGTGTTGTGTTGTACACCGGGTGTAGGTGTATGTATTGTGTTGTGGTGTACACTAGATGTAGGAGTATGTATTGTGTTGTGTTGTACACTAGGTGTAGGTGTATGTGTGGTATGTCAGGTGTAGGTGCATGTATTGCATGGTGTTGTATGTCGTGTGTGGTTGTATGTGTGTGATGCACACTATGTGTATGTGCACATGGTTGAGGAGAAGGCACTGGGTGTTTGTCGAGTGTGGCAATCGATCTGGTGTGCGTACGGAATAAGGACAAAGGTAGAAGCTAAGGATTGATTAAAGGATAAGTATCAATATTTTATTTCAGTTTTATTATGCATGTGATTTATGATTCTAGTCTATGATGATTACATGTGATCTATGATTCTGGTTTATGATGGTTACATGTGATTTATGATTTTGATCTATGATGGTTGTGTTTTGAGCTAACCTGATGTGATATGTTTATACATGATGATTTGGTCAAAGATGCTAGTTTGACTTGTTGTGACAGGAAGCAAACATAATTGCAAGTGTACCTTGTTGACGGGCCACCAATGAGGTATGATTTGAAGTTATTTCAATTTATTTTGAATCTAATGGAAATTATGTGCTTGGTACATGAAAGCATGAAATGCCCAGTTGGGTGGTCAAAACTGATGACAAGCATTAGCAGCAACAACAAAAGGAATTGGAACAGGAAACAATATGCTAGTAAAGCATTCAAGAGTAGGGCCATTGTGGGACACTAGTACCCAATAATGTCCATTGATTTCCATGAGCATGATATGACCGGTATGATGGTTTTAAGGCAGGGATATGCCTTGGTTTTTGGACCTTCCAATGCGAGGAAACCTTTTCGAGGAATGGACTGCCCAGGATGGGGGTGCCAATGGAAATTGGAAGGTGTGTGACTGCATGGAAGGGGGTGAATGGATTTCCCGAGGGACTGTTTAGCAAATAAGGGAAGGTTGGGGATATATCTGTTTTGGTAATTAGCATGGCCAAATGGAATCAAATGCACATTGGGAGTGTGCCCTATAACAATAAGCCTATAACTGTTCATTGAGAGGACAAGTGGTGCAGGATTGTAGCGTTGGACATTGGATGCAACTTTGACTTTGATAGTAGATTTTGGACTTCTTGGGGAGGAGGTGAATACTGGTACTACTTTTGAGGGTGGAGGTGTGAGCCTTTGGATTCCCTTGTTGATTGAGACACACATTGTATCCTTTTATTTGTTGGTTTAGCAAATGTTCATATGTGTATATGTGGTTATTGTAATTGTTGTAATGAGTAATGTTATAAAGCTCCAATAAACGGTATGTTTGACATGTTTCAACGTTTCTCATTGTAAATACTGCAACGAGCTAAGTTATAAAGCTCCATGGGCAGTATGTTTAGTTGCAGTAGTCTTGCCGGTTATAGGTGTCATTGAACACTGAGGACGATATTCCCCCAAGGGGGAGGGTTCTGTAAGAACCCTGGTTAAAAATCCATGTAAAAATATATATAAGACCAAGGTCATGGGACACATATTCCAAGCTGAATGTTGGGAAAAACATCCTAGTGGGTGTTCATTTGGTTTATTATGACTAAGGAAATTGGCAAAGGGAATGTCAAAGGATTTGGGAAGGAAAAATGGCATTTTTTGGCACATTTATTTATGAAAATAAAGGAAATTAGGAGAAAAGGAAGATGAAAGGTCACAGGTGGCATGTGATAAGGAAAATGAAGGAAAATAATGGAAAATGAAGAAAATAGAGGCCTCATGGATAAAAAAGGCTTATGAGGATCAGTTGGCAAGCTTTTGCTTAGGCTTGGTTAGTGTAACCTTTTGTCAGTTTAGTTTTGGAGCTCTCTCATTATTCTCTCTCTCACACTCTTGGACACTTAGATTTTTCTTGGAGCATTCTATCTTTGGAGCAAGGAAGGGAAAAACAATCAAAGGAAGGACAAGGAAAAGAAAGGAAAGAAAAGAGAAAACAAGGAAGAGCAGGATCAAGCGGCTTCAACAGGAATACTTGCAGGTAACATATTGCATGTATGATTTCCTAGCTAGTTTTGGCATGCATGGTTTTGCATGTTCGTATTTGGTTCTCTGGTCATCAGTGGCATGGTCTTGCCGGGTTATGATAGTGGTTTTCAGCCTTGCCTTGTCTTTTTCCGGATAGCCATGGTGTGATGGGATTGTTTCTCGGTTTTAAGCTTTGGAATTGTCGGATGGTTTCAGAATTCGGGGCGGAGGTGGTCTCAGAAAAATTCCCAAAGGCCTAGGAATCCCTTGACTGGTTTTGGCGAGATACACGGTAAAGTGTGAGGGTGGAGTCTCAGTTTAGGGCCTAGTGATCCGGTGTGGATTGCGTTAAAGCCTGAGAGACAAGGAGACAAAAAATTCCTCAAGGATATTGATGGAGTCCAGAGGCATTCCAAGCTCGGTTTGGTTTTTTGATCTCGGTGCCGATTTTGGTGAGATCGTGATTTGGTGAGGGTGAAGGTGGTTTAACCTTTGGATTCCCTTGGTTATTTTTGGATTGGTTTATCCATGAGATCCCACATTCATGCTTGGGTGATTGGCTGAAAGAAAGATTTGGTTCAACCATGTCTATAGTCGGGTGGTATGTGGAAGTCCCGAACTTAGTTGGCTCTTGCCTATGTTTAATAAAATCTAAGTTCTCTTGCTTTTGTACTTGTTATTATGTGGCTTGAATGGATGTTATCTCATTTTTATTTACATGGTTTAATGTCGGTTATAAGCATGGTTATATGATCGATTATAGTCATGGTTATTTCATGTATTTACTTGTAACTGAAAGGATAACGGATGCAAGATCTAATTGATGTCAAAAAAATTAAGGGAAGAGGGTGGTGATCCTTCTTGTCAAGTCTCATATGGTTTATCAGTCATTTATGTTATGTCTTGTATTCATGTCCTATAGATTGCATTGATGTCAAGTGTTTGACAGAATGTTAGTCCTAGTTGGGGATGGTTAGGCCTAGTCTTGGAGCTAGTTTTTGGCTTGCAAGTCTTGTTGTATTGTAAATTATAGATTTTGAAAGCTATAGGGGTTTCTAGGCAGTGACCTAGATTCTGGGCTTGAAAAGTGGCACAAATCCCGGAGTTGCAGGCACAACAATGAGGAAAAAATTCCCTAGAAGCTCCCTTGCTCTTGCCGTGGGAGCTTCTAGAGCTTCCTAGATGCATCCTTGTCCATATCAAGGGAGAGTCTAGGGCTTTGATGCATTAAAACTCAGTGGGACCCAGGGCCTGGTCACGGGGGTGACTGGGAAGGCTTATGGAAGTCCTGTAGTAGGTATAAAAGGTCTATGTTGTGGGTTTGTGTCGATTTCACTTCCTTAAGGTCACCTAGGAGGTCAATTCTTTTCATAGTAGCCCCTCATCTCATGTTTACCCTGGGTAAGTCGATGAAAGTGGGTAGATATGAGGGGAGGCATCGTTACAACTGTTACAATGTCATTTTGCACTAATTTTTTTTATGTCATCATTTTTCATCATTCAAGTTATTAGCGGTCTCTATCATCTCAACAAACTAAGGTAGCTGAGCAAATTTAAAATTGATATGACCAAATTAATCTTAGACACATTTAACATAATTTAAAATGATCAAAATAATTAGATGTTCAACAAATTTTGCGTGACTGCACACGACTGAAACCAACCTAGATCCATCTTAATCATAGATCTATGAAGCACCGAGAGAGATCAAATCTCTTGAGGTGCATACCTTTCCTCAAGTTTTGTACCAAAAAAGAGGTTTGCACCTCAAGAGATTTGATCCCTCTCAGCATTTGATAGATCCAAGGTAAAGATGGATCTAGGCCGTTTTACCAAAAACAGTGGAAAAACCATTAAAGTAACAACATAATTACCTTGCAAGCTCTCGAATGACCTTTGAAAATATGGTAAAATGAATGATAATATGGTAAAAAGGGAGAATTAATATGGTTGAAAAGGGAATAACTGGGAATGAAAATGACATCAAATTAGAGGCCTAACATGGCTTAGTTTGTATATTTTATTGTAGTGCTTTTTATTTTGTCTATGAATAAAATTATTATTATTATTTCAAAAACTAGAAATTCAAATGTTGTGAATGAAGTCAACAGGGAGAAGTATGACAAAAGAGATAATCAATGTCGTGCCCTTGAGGGGAGATTAAACACAATTTCTTTTTCTTACTAGACTATAAAATTCCCATGGAATGTCTTGATAATACTCATTTCCATATGCTATTAATTGCCCCAAGTTTTTATATTTACCAAGATTGGCGAATGTGTTCGCCTGTTCATTGTCGGCACATAGGACATGGAACCATTGCATTGTCCTTTGGAGCTGTACCACAAATCATATGCGTGATGATAATTGTGGAATTCCCAAATACCAATATGCCCATTGGTGTGCCAATGACAAAACCTTGGAGTAGAGCATAAGCTTGTGCCTTGTTGTTTGTCACATGATTAAGGCTTCATGCAAAGCTATGCTCTACGATTCTTTCGGGCAAGAAATAAGCACCCCACTGACACTTGCAACACCTCTATGAATATAGTTATATTAAATCATTTATGATAATTCTTATGCATGAATACTTCATATTGAATATTCAACTAATAATATATTATTGTAATACGTATAATTATACCTATTATAATGAGCTAACCTCTATACAAATAAAATTAGCCTCTCTTCATGGCATATTTGGGCAAAATAATAAACTTTATTGTTAATCCCTTCCATCCTTCCACCATAGTTGAATTTTACAAACAATTCACTTCGAGCGATAACCCCTTTCCACCATATTTGAAAATTTGCAAGCAATTCATTTCTATTTTTAATAACATTCCTTCCTTCCACCATAGTTGATATTTGCAAACATGCAAATGTATTTTTTGTGTTTCTTGTTCTAAAATAAAAAGAGTTTATTTATTTTGAGGGGAGGATGCCCACTTTATCTTGTAATTCAAAAATCAACACACAAGTTATTTAAAGATCAATATAGGCACATCTCACATATTTGGGTAGGATTTCAAATTATAGTATTACAAACTCTCATCATTTTCACGACTTTTTTGAATCTATGAGCGGTTAAAAGCAATGGATCTGAGTACCTAATTTGTTGGTGGTTCTCCAAACAATGAGACTAATGTCAAGCTATAAAATGGGGAACAAACATCAAAGCTCTTGGTAGCTTTTAAATGATGGAGAGGTTACAATTATGACATATTGAATTGTATATGATCATCTATGAGATTTTAGAGTATGTTACAAGATTTTAGAGTATGTCAAATAGTACATAAAAAAAATGAGATTTTAAAAATAGTGGAGGTTTATCAAAGCTATGCCAAGTTTAATGCTTAGTACACCCATGTGTTAAATCATGGATTATGTTAAAATCATGAAAGTGATATGTTTGAGGAGTTTAATACCCCTTTGAACTAAGAAAAATGGCTTGAGAAGATAAACATGCTTTAGGAATTTAATGTTTTTTCTAATAAAAAAGAGGGGAGAGCATGAGTTTCTTTATATAATTGGTTAATGTAATCATGTGTGCAACTAAGAACGTGAGTTTGTAACATACATAAAGTTATATTGTGTGAGTCTTCAATTTTATTAGTATAACTTCTTCAACATCGATGTAGAGTTGGTTTTGGTCGGCTGGTCTAGTCAGGGAAATTGTGAGTTAAGTTTTGGATATATCCTGGACATATCTTTGAATTGGTTTCCCCTTTGTTGGGGCAGTCTCAGACAACTATCACTGTAATTACTTTTTTGTATCATATTAATAGATTAACCTTACTTAGAAAAAAAATGTGGAGTTGTTGTTAGCAATAGAACAAGGAACTATCTTTATCCCCATGCTCGGGTTATTTAAATAATTTAAATAATTATACCATTTTTTTCATAAAAATAAATACAACACACGGATGATGGGAATATCATCCCGTTATTCTTTTTTTTTATACATTTCTCATAGAGTTTCTAAGGAATATTATCCCTATTTTAAGGAATTCTCTGCCGTAAGGGGATTCAATGAGGCTAGTGCATCATGGAGAAGTAGACTAATCTACTTAGTGTACTTATAAATAATGGTGCAACACACTCATGCCAAGTCTCAAATAATATTTAAACCCTCAACGAGCTATTGACAAGCCCTCATGTATAATTAATCAATCTATCATTTAAGGTTATATCACCACTTTTTTCCCATCCATAGTGAGGTATCCATTAGCAAGTAGATATAGGATTGATATTTTTTGACCTACTCAAGATTAACGATGTGGGAGACTCACTACTTAGCCTGTACCTTTCTTTAAGATGAAAAAGCTCAACTATATCATCCACTGCAATTTTTTTTTGAAACAAGAAAACATCTATAATACTTACAGCTATAGGCCTAACCTTAATTAATACAATCTCAAAATGCCAAATGTGATTTTTATATGTAAACAAAATCTACTTAAAATAATTCGTTAATAATTCTTAAAAAATAGACTTCCACTCTTACTAAATTCTTACTTACTTTTAAAAAATACAAAGTCACCAAACAAAAAATAATTAAAAATATTTTTGGAAACAAAAACACAATTTCAACTTAAATAATCCTACCCTTGCATCTCTGGAATCTCTCCTCACTAAAAGCCATTGGAAATGCAATTGGGAAATTTTACTGCAGGTGCCCAGAAACAGAGGAATATGCCAAAACCACCTATGCACGCATTTGTGTGGAAATGGACTTCAGCGCTGGATTTCCAGCTGAAATAAACCTAACAAGTAAAGACTATGTGTGGAACCAGAAACTCGATTATGAAAGTGTCCTCTTCAGATGTCGATCCTGCTTTGAGACAAGCCATCTAGCCAAAAATTGCTCAAAAGCTTCTCAGAAAAATTCTGCTAGAAAAAACCACCACAGATCTACATGGTGGGAAGGAGCACAAAAAGAACACTACACTGTCATTAAAGAAGAATACTCTAGAGAAAACTCTGAATCACAAGAGATCGGGGAAGAAAGAAACAACTCTCAAGACAAGCAAGGAGAAAGCCTCGCCCAACAGATCAATAGCTATGGGGATTTGAATACCGCAAAAAATAAATCTTCATTTAACAACAAAGCAGATCTCCTAGACAAAATTTCTTCTCCGACTATCTTCAAAAAGGCGAACACAATAGATTACGAAGTTAAGACACCAATTTCCCAAGAACCAGTAGAGATGAAAGAGATGCAAGATAAAGGAAGTTGGAAGAAGGTAGAGAAAAAAAAGAAAGCTATAGCACCAATCTCGCCAAGAAAGATGAGGAGCCAGATAATTAAAAACTAAAAAAATTGTAGGTCCGATAGACCAATTTGGTCTCAGTGGACGTTAACCATCATCATCATCATCAATAAACACTGACATACAAATCTTATTAATAAAAACTGACATACCAATCTTGAACAATCTTCCCACAAGTTTAGTAATAACATCGCACTAGTGGACAACCATTGAAGCTTACCCGGCCTACCTAGACTGAACCTCAATTAAAAGAAAAAAACAACGGGTTTTGAAGGGAGCGAAGGGGATTCTCGCAATTCAACCTTGATCCGTGGATCAAAGGCGCTGGACTGGCTTTGTTTTTAGGAAAATTTAATGGGTTCAAATGCAGTTTTCTGATTAAAACATAAAATACGAGGGGTTAAAAGAACTATCAGCGCACCTTCTAATCTGACCGTGTCTTTCACTGGTCCAGAATTTGTGTGCATCTGCCAATAGGAACAGGAAGGACACAGATATAGGAAGGACAGCGGGATTGCAGCATCTTCGATTGCTCGAAAAAATGCAGAGGACGGCGCAGGCGTGGTTTATGGGAGGACCCAGTAGCACCGACCAGCAAAAATCGCCTTCCCTGCTGGCAGATTGGAATGCCTATGCTGCCTCCAAGTCGGAAGATGCAGATCTGGAAGCCGCGGTGCCTGAATCCTTTGCCCCTTTGATCAGAACTGCAAATGATACAGTTATGGGCACCTTCAACATGTGAGTAGTATAAGACCAAGTTACTAATCTATACTTTTGGGATTTTATTTACAATTTTTATTGAAGTCCAACATGCGCCGAAGGGCTGCGTGGCAAATGCCACACTTCCTTTGGCCTATGTGCCAAGTCTGAATGTATCTGCTTTGTCAACGCCCTCCTTTCCTGTGGTACTAACAATCAGCCGATGGTAACAGCGTTGGTGTCATACCTTGTGGCCCTTCTTAGCTTTTACTTTGGACAACTTCACCCCATCACCCTCATGAAATTTGACACCCCACTACTCTGGCCTACTCCACACTATTAATACACTGACATTTTGCTATGTGGGATTTCGTTCTACATTAATACTGACTACGAAAGATACTTGCTTCGCCAAATTTGCAGGGACTTGCACACGGTCTCATCTTGTTGAAGGACGTGTGATATGGGTGCAGACCATAGTGAGAATGGAACCTAGGTGGATGGTTTAACACTTAATTGACTTTAAATCGATGCCCAAAGGGATTTTATTTCTGGATTGGTGATTCCATCATAGTGAGAATAGAACCTTGGCGGATAGTCTAACACTTCATTGATCTTAAACCATTGCCCAAAGGGACTTTCTTTTCTGGATTTGTGATTAAACCTGTGGAAACCGTGATGGATAGGTTTCAAAACCGAAGTCCATGATCGTAATAAATTATAAATTTACTAAAAGAGGGATTTCGTATTTCACTGGATTACTTATTTGACCTTCTTAATTCATGTTTTTTCCTAGAAATTTGTTTTCGTGGGTGTATAGGTGTCTTACAAACTGAGGTAATATTTTGGTCATTGAAATCATTTTGGAAATCATCTACATTTGCTGTACTGGTCTTGGAAAAAATAAAATGAGTTCCTAAAAAGAGCAAATTTACTTAGATAAAGTAGTAAGTTGGAAACACAAGATGCCTATCAGTGGATACTAGCACACTGTAGCAGGATGGCAAAGGAGAGAATGTCTTCCCTGAAATTATGCCCACCTTAGTATTACATATGAATACATATATATATTATAAATATATGTTTCTGACAAAATTGGAGTTTGAAAATAAATATAAATCTGTAATTTTTTCTAGTCTACCTGACTGCTGTCCTAATGTCGTTATTCTAAATAACTACATAATTCATTTAACAGGAAAAGAATCGATTAAATTTCTGACCATTACCTCACTCGCACAATTGCTGGAAAATGAACAGTGGAAGAAATAAAACACATTCAAACGGATTTCTCCTTCTAATCAACTTTTCGTTCCTTTGAGCAACATTTACAAGGTGACCTCTACAGCCAGTGTTAATCCGGCAGCTGTATGATTGTTCAATCACTTTGAACAGCAGTGTATGGCCTGTGTAAAAGAGGGTACAGCTATAGCAGTATGGCCTTCTCCGTTTCTGCATTTCCTGGATAACAAACTGCTATTTTTCTCCTCCAATAGCTACAGCACACTCTAGTAGTCCACAGAGTATATGGTCAGATTTGATGGTGTGCAGCCAGATCTCAAGGTGCATGGTCTGTTCATAAGGTAAAGACAGCCACAGCAGTGGCCCAACCGATATGGCCTGCTGGTATATTGCTGGTCTTTTTAGCAATTTGCTTTTCTTCTCTTTGAATGCACTCTTCCTTCCTCCTCCTCTCTTGCCTTTTTCTCATTTGAGAATTCAACTTCTACTATATTGTCCTCTTTATGCATTGAGAGAGATAGTTAATCTCTTTAATCACAAAAACTAATCTCTTTAATCCTAGTTGCCAGTTATTTCAATCATGAGATGTAAGGCTAAGATCAAATCCTAATCTAAGTCACTAACTTCTAGAACATTTCATTTAGATTTCTAGGATTAATTGACTTTAAAACATAATACTTTGACTTTTATTTATTTATTTATTGTTCAAGTGAAATTACAAGATAAGAATGAGTGATCACATTTGCAAGCTGGTCTTCAAAAAAATGTCTTGAACCACTTCCTGCATGACACACTGAACCTGTGCAAGTTTCTCAACAGGATTTACAGCTAGAATAGGCTACCTAACATAAATAACTTTTATCTCGGATGAATTGAAAATAGCCAACATCTAGGATAGGCAATAGATCAAAGTTTTAATCCTCTGTTTCACCATTAGAGAAATTAGATCAAGCTTATTCAACCTATATTGCAAATTGGAAAATAAAATCTAGACCACCCAAAACCTCATGGAAAGACCATGTATGCGAAATATACAGCAAACATATTTGTAAAAAGTAGAAACCATGCACTCTTACAACCGTGCTTACAACCAGAAATGTTCCAAATATGAAATAACCAAAAGTGTCTGCTTTCAACAAGAAATCTCACTGAAATATCTTTTGTTCAAAGGAGCTCTGTAGTATGATGGGCATATATATATAATTGTTAGTTAATGATCAATATTATTATAAGGCTGGATTTTGAGCTCTGTAGTCTGATGGGCATTTAAAAATAATAGAATTTTAATTTAGTGTTCAATATTATTTTATAAGATGGGATTTTTCCCGAAATGTTTAGTGGAAGTGTTTGCGTGTTATACTTATACCCATTAGGCAATATCTGCAACTTGTTATTTAGCCTCATCCCTTTAGGCCCTTGTCATGAAAGATGGTTTTTTTTTTGTGTTATTTTTCCTTTAATGCAGACCATGTTGATTCTTGGTACTCTCTTTGCATTGGAGTTCTGTGAACCATTCCAAAAGTCAGAATTAACAGTCTCATCTCTTTAGGCCCTTGCCATGAAAGATGTTTTTTTGGTGGTATTTTTCCTTCGATGTGGGCTATGTTGATTCTTGTTACTCGCTGCACTGAAGCTCTGTGAACCATCTCAAAAGTCATAATTAACAGCAGAATTTACTACAGAAAATATAGATAATGTTGCTCTGATGGAGCAGATTATACTGCTATCTCAATTTCTTGCTAAATGCGTGCAGAACTCTTCCTAGTTGCAAGCTGATCATTTGCATTTTGTTTTCCCAATTGCGTTCTTTGCTGCTTGGAGTCAGATGTTGAATTTACATGCTTAGATTTGTCTACCTCATAAAGAAATAATTGTGCTGAAAAGCTTTGATGATATATATATATAATATATATATATATTTAGGTGTGGGGGTAAACACTCATGGGGGATTTGAACCGGTGACCATTTCGCATGGAGTGCCTTAACAGAACACCCATTCACCGTCAATCCAAAGCCCCATGGGCTAAAAGCTTTGATGATATTGATTATTAACAATTTTTGTTTTTGTATTTCTGTCTTAGAGTGAGGCAAGCGGCTAGTTTGCTGATTTTTCCTCTCCAGTGAGGTGTGCAGCTTTGTGTTGGCTTCTGTTTGTCAGTGTCATAACTCTACAAGTGATTTGTTTTGCACTGTATTTGATATATCTATGTTCTCTTTGTTGAAAACATGGCTTGGATAGGAATTTCCTCACAATTTTAGTGTGAACATACGAGTTGTAGTTTGAGGTATTTTCAATTTTTGAAAAATAATTCTATTTTGTAATTCACTTTAGTAAAAAGTGAATAGTCTTATATTTAATTGTTGAGTCTAAAAGGTATATTTCATGCATGCATGACTTAGACTAGGAGAAAATTCTAAAATAGATTAGGGTTTTGGTGTCACCTAAAAGTATAAAGATAGGACAAGATAGAGGGTTTAGATACATGCAGATGAACATTTGAATAGTTGAGTAGGTTGAGAGAGAGTGAGAGAGATTTAGGCAGAGGTGAATCCAAACAACTCAACAGGTCATACATTATGGATCCATATTTCCATATGGAACAGGTTAGTATAGTCAGCTATACAATCAGTATTTTTGTTGTTTTGTAGCTCGGACAGGTACTTCTGCGCAGGCCAAAGTTTCTAGGTGTGTAGAAGTTGCCCAAGATCTCCTTAGAACACTGGCTCGAGTGTGAGCAAGTTGCTAATGTAACTTAGCCTAAGGTTTAACTTAGGAAAAACACATAATTCTTATGTTGGTTTATTGAGCTAAAGAAACATTAGAAAAAGTAAAGTGAATTATTTTAGTCATTATTTTTTAATCTCAGCCCTTGATCTTAAGTGAGGCAAGATTTAATCTTTGCTGTCAATCACTTTGGAGGTTAGGGTTGGGGATTTAGCTCAATGTATAGTGATAAAAACAAGGCTAAGGAGAGACAAAAGACACTCCATACAACAACACAAGATTGAGAGAGGTCTCCCAGTGAAGAGTGTGATATTCTAGTGTGCTAGGTTGGAGGAAGGGGGCAATAGGGAGATCCAAATTAGCCAAGGAGGGCTTGATTAGCTGGATCAGATCTAGTTGTTGTATGTATTTCCTTAGTTGGGCCGTTAACCCAAGATGGGAGCCCATCTAGGTTCTAAATCAATTTAATGATTAACTGATTTGATTGGGTAGAATTTGTTGTGTCATTTATTTCATGATTGAGATTGGTATATTTTGCTTCCATTGAATTTATATTATTAATGAACCTAGTTGTGCAATTAATCAGTAGATCTGTAATTTGGTAGGAATTAAGTGCTGGGTGTTAGTTTTGCCGGAAAAACTAACATGATATCAAAGCATTAACTCTGAGGTACCAATCTTTGAATCACAGGAAACCTGGTTTGTACAAGATCACCAGAGTCAGGTTCGACTAGCCCTTTTTTTAAAGGGGGTTGAGATCGTATGATGTATGGCACGACTATATAGTAGCTGAAGCTTTTTTTTTGTATGACTGGTTGATTTTAAGGTTAAATTATAAAAAAGGTGTGGGGTGGGGGGTCATGGTGGCTGACAACTTGTCGAAGTCCATCATGGCATGCACAAGTAAATAGGCTAGCAACTGTGGCTAGCTTCTAG
The DNA here is from genome assembly GCA_031772625.1 of Pinus tabuliformis. Taxonomy (NCBI): domain Eukaryota; kingdom Viridiplantae; phylum Streptophyta; class Pinopsida; order Pinales; family Pinaceae; genus Pinus; species Pinus tabuliformis. The sequence continues at coordinate 1,038,759,520 of CM062813.1, read as the reverse complement.
TTGAGTCGCTAGTCAAGGCCGTAGCTGAGTTGACAAGATGACGATAGGAGGGACAAACCAATGGTCACCAGCAGATAGCAAACATCGTAGACATTGCTTGGGAGCCGCAGATATGTCAGAACAAGTTGCGGGGGGGCTTGGACAGGGTGCGAGCATGAGAAGAGAAGAAAGCTCAAGGTGACAATGACTAGGAGACAGAGCCGTCGGGCGTCGTTGGCTCATGCAATTGAGAGTGTAGTTGTAGAATTTATAACTGCTGAGGATGTGGATATGGGGACCCTTAGGCAGTGTAGGCGGATTAACTGCAAGAGGACCAATAAACCAGACTATGTCAAGGTCGAGTCGCTGGTCGAATTTGTTGGTGGACACAACGATAACAACTGAAAGATAGGCCAAAGAAGGTTGTAGGAGTCTGATTGATGACAAAAAATTGTTTTCAACTGCCAGCTATGGGAAACAAGAGCCAATGCCATCAACGTGAAGAACAACCATAACAAGATTTGAGGCAGTCGTTGAGAGTTGCTGTGAGATGGTCCAATGTCGGAGAGGGTCGAGTCACCGTGGGCGTATTAAGGGCACAGACAGATTGCTTGTAGCAAGGACATGCCATGGGGTTGCAAATCACAGGTGTGTAAATCGTGGGTAGCCAAGGATAGTAGAATGGCTATAGAGAACTGTGCCAAGAGTGATGCAAGAAGACTACATGGAGGATTGTATCATGGGCAAAATGTTGTGTTGGGTATAATCGAATAACTATTGGATGTAGTGGCCAACAAGAAGGCATTGGGTAGGGGATTTGCTATGACAAGCACGAACTGGTAGTGGTTGGCAAAGCATGGTAGGAAGGATAATACCAACAGGGCTTGCCAACAGGATTGGTGGAGGTTAGCCCTCAGAGGGAGAGAGGGAGACCATACTAGTTGGGTGTTTGGTAGTAGCTTATTGAATGTCTCAAAGGACCGAGACATATCCACAAGGAAGATCTCTGCAGATCTATGTACTAACAAGTTTCTTTTGGGTGCTAGAAGGACTTAGCAAAGGGGCCACAAGAAGAAGCATAATAGTGACAGAGAACAAGGAGCGAGAAGCTTTGAAGCCTGAACAACTTAGAGGGAGTCAACCTTTAGGTTCAGGAGGGGAGGAGAAGTCGATAGATTTCTCCAAGTCTGTTAAGGTCTCTTGGTATGAGATGACCTTATAGGATGTTCAGGAGTGGGAGGCTTCTGGGAACCAGGCCAAGGAGACTAGGACTTCGAGGATGTTTCCATACTAGATGGCTGGGAAGGCTTCTAGTTTAGAGGGAGCAACCATGATAGTAGATGCAATTTTAGGATTTAAGTAAACTCTAGGTGGCAGAAGTACCTCCCTTGCTAAGAGGGTGTGTTGATGTTTGTCAAGTACTTCCGCTTAGACCTAAGTATCTAGAAGTCACCCAAGATCTCCTTAGAACACTAGCTTAAGCGTAAGCAAGTTGCTAATGTAACTTAGCCTAAGTTTAAACTTAGGAAAAACACATATGTGTTATGTTGGCTTATTGAGCAAAAGAAACATTAGAAAAATTAAAGTAAATTACATTAATCATTATGTTTTTAGCCCTTGATCTCAAGTGAGGCTAGATCTAATCTCGCTTGTCAATCACTTTGGAGATTAGGGTTAGGGATTTAGCTTAATGTAAAGTTATAAAAGCTGGGCCCGAAGACGGGGCAGCAAGGAGATCTAGATTAGCCAGAGAGGGCTTGATCAGTGGGCTCAGATCTAGTTGTTGTATGTATTTCCTCAGTTGGGCCATTACCCCAAGATGGGAACCCAAGTGGGTTTTGAATCACTTTAAATATGAACTGATTTGATTGGGTATAATTTGTTGTGTCATTTATTTCGTGATTGAGATTGGTATATTTTGCTTTAGCTTAATTTATTGTATTAATGAACCTAGTTGTGCAATTAATCAATAGATTTGTAATTTGCTAGAAATTAAGTGTCAGGTGCTAGGTTTTGTAGGAAAAACAAACAAGTGTAATTGTTAAGGAAAATTTTAGGGGTTAAATTTCACTAATAGGCTAATATTCCATGCTTTTTTCCAAAAAAATATTTTTCAATTTCCATTTTTTTCCTAAAATGTTTCACCCAAATTCTACTAATGTAACTTAGCCTAAGTTTTAACTTGGGAAAAGTAGATAGCTTTTATGTTGGCTTATTGAGCTAAATAAACATTAGAAAAAGTAAGTATATTACTTTAGTCATTATGTCTTAATCTTAGCCCTTAATCTTAAGTGAGGCGAGATCTAATCTCGACGGTCAATCACTTTGGAGATTAGGGTTAGGAATTTATCTCAATGTAAAGTTATAAAAGGGGGTAGCAAGGAGAGCCAAATTAGCCAAGGAGGGCTTGATCAACTGGATCAGATCTGGTTGTTGTATGTATTTCCTTAGTAGGGCACATAGTTTTAAAAACCAGGGTTGGTGACCGGACCGATCCACATAATAAACCGAGTTTAGATCTCAATGAATTGGTTTAAAAAACACATGAAATAATTAATTTTTAATGAAAAAAACTGTTTTTAAGAATTAAAATCATGATTCTAGACCAATAGACACAAAATATGTAGAGTTTGCTCATATATATATCATGTAAAGGTGAAAATATCAAAATGGCACCAAGTGAAATACATATAAGCAACAAAATTTATAATCAATGAGGCTCTAAATGGCCTATAGAGTCCAAAAACATGGCCTACAAGCTATGGGGCTACTGACCTACTACAAGTCTACATATATGATATTAGTAATCAACATTATCACTTGAAACTTCTCATCATGATCAAACTTAGTTGGTTGATGTTGATTTGTGTAGCTTGGGAGGTACTCCAAGCCCTAGGGTTCAGGGTTTGGAGGGCAAAGCACCACAAGAGTCACTTGTGGGCTTGGAACCCAAGTATGGGGTTTTGCACCAAATCGTGTTTTGGGCATTTCCGGAGCACATTTCTACATGTGATGGCATGAGACGATAGAGGGTGGAAAGACGAATCTAATGCTTCGAGAATCGTCGAATTCTGGGTTGTAGAAGTGGAGAAATGAATTTTTGAAGTTGACAAGTAATTATTGGTTTTCAAGTCTTGTAGGCTTGAAGTAAAATTTCTCGAATAGATGTATCTCTTCATCTATTTGTTGGAGCCCCTCTTTTGGCTATAAATAGAGGGTGATGTGATGTGTTGAGAGCATCCAAGTGTGCAACATTTCCTCCAAGAAGAAGGACTCGGTGGAGAGAGATAGCTCTGGTCTAGCCGCAACACAGAAAGGTACATAACAACAAGGGTTTGGGTGACTGTTTTAAGGGCCAAGACAGGATCCGAGGTGTTGTTCTCAAGTGCGGAAGAGGCAGGCAACTAGGCTGAGTGCAGGAGGAGCAGAACGCTGCTGTTGGAGGACTGTTTGGGCACCATTCTTAGAGGCCGAGGCTACAGGACAATTGTTGTGCTAGGCCGCAGGCCATAGCACACAACTAGGGATTGTGTGAGGGCTGTCAAAGGTCGACAGTGCCCTAAGAAGGCAGTGTGGCATGGGAGGAAGCTTTCCAAGGTGGGCGGCAACCCTGAAAGGGCTGGTTTGTTGACTGTGGGGTGTGTTTAGGGTTGTAGTAAGTGCCCTAACCAAGACTTCAGTGAACAACAATATGCAAACATAAATGACAATAGTGTTTTGTGGAGGAACGTTGGTTCAAGAGGTGACCGGTTTGGATCAGATTGACTTGCAGCTTGTGGGAGCCATTTTGGAGGCGAGATTGGGTGATTGTATGTGTCAAACACATACATGGCAGCAACAGAATATGAAAGATAAGCATGAGAGTATCTATTATTAACAAATGATATACATTTATAGTACATTCACATGACCTTTTGTTTCATATTCCAAGGTCTCTTGGACTTCCTTAGACTATTCAACTTCCACACCAACCCTTAGAGGATTAGGTGTCCAACATTCCCCCCCTTAATCCGAAGGGGTATGTATGAGTCCAAGAAGAGAGCTATAATACAAAATGTGCAAAAATGCATGGCAGCACTAGGCTGAATGTGCTCTCTGAAATGTTGGTATAAGGGGGGTGGTTTAAGGATGACCACCAACATTGGAACGCTTAGTGCAGTTCCCGGAACTCTTCCAAGGCTGGCATGAAGCTCAGGTCTTCTGCTAGAGGAAGTGCTCCTGATGTTTTGAAGAGGGAAACCTTCAACCAATAAGGGGAGGTCTCACCCTGTGATGGTTTAAGGATGACCAACAACTCCGGAATGCTTGATGCAATTCCTGGAACTCTTCCAAAACTGGCAAGAAGCTGAAGTCTTCTTCTAGAGGAAGTGTCCCCAATTCTTTGAAGAGGCATCAACGACTGAAGGCATGTTCAAGGGAATCTTTGTCTCTGGTTACAACTCTGAATCTGGTATGGCAGGTTGTGGCTCAGGCTCACTTGATGTGGCTTTGAAGCTTGTAGATGACCATCATTTTCCCCCTATCAGATACAAGGTGAGATGATGGAGAAAATTCAACTGCAAGACTGTTCAATACTCTAGAACAAGTTTTGACATATGACTGGAATATCTTCTTGGCTGTTGATGCCCATTGCCAAGAAGCGATCCATCCAAGATGAATCTTTGCTCTTGCAGGAGGTTTGTTTCCGAAGCATCTGTTTGAAGAATCACTGGTTTTATGACAGTGCTTAAATGGATGAAGATCAGAACAATGATCTTTCATATGGCCAACTCGGTCACAGTGTTGGCATTTCATAGTCTGTTGTTGTTGCTGTGGAAGAGGAGCAGAATTTGGAACAGTTGAAGGTGAACTGTCATGAAGGAATCCAACACTCTAAAACTGAATGGGTTTTGAGTAATCTGGAATATGAAAGGACACATCCTTGTCATATCCTAGACCAATTTTGTGCTTGTTGTGGACAAGCTTTTCCCAAGGTTTGATGATGGGCTTGGGAAGTGCAAATTGAACTTCTGCTTGTGCATGCAATTCTGTTGCTTCATTGGGAAATGGATCTGAATCAACTGCAACATTATTGATTTGCTGCTTAAGGGTGTCTGTTTCAATGTTTTGAATAGAGACAAGTTGAGAATGATGACTCCACTGTTGTAATTCTGCTCGCTGAAGCTGAGATTCAAGCTCCAATAAGTCTATTTTTTCCTGTGTATTCTACAAACATGTTTTAATATCACAAAGAGTGTTCTTGCTGATTTTAATTGTGTCTTCGATAGTAGATTGTATCAGAGTTTTGAGAAACTCTAATACTCCACCAATTAGAGCCATAACAAGTGCACCACTATTAAAATCAAAGTGTATTACTTCTAATGGCAGGGAATTACTGAACTCTCTTCCAGAAAATACTGCTTTTAATTTTCAACTTTCTACCTTCATGATTAGATAAAACACTAATTAAAAAAAACTTCAATACCAACTTCAATATACTATGTCGATACTTCAATCTGAGCATATAAGCCAATGGCAGTGAAATTTAAGGGACTGCAAAGGTTGCTCAAAATAATTAGTGAAAATTTTAAATTGCTTTAAAGAACAACAAGATTTCGATGACCTTGCTTCTAACAATCCAAGTGCAACTAGAATTGCAGAAAATCTTTAGAAGTACTTGTCGAAACAGAGATCCCTAAAAATCACGAATTTGAGCTCGAAATTTAAAGGAAAAGCTTAAATGTCGAGAATTATCAGCTTCCGATAGCTCAAAATCTTTCCAACACAAATTTCACTCAAAATAAACAATTGAGACTCAATTTCTCGTAAAGAAGCCACTCAGCAGACGAGATTTTCACCAGATCTCTTTCTTCCACCACGATGAACTGCAATATATCTCCTCAAGAATAGTAATTGCGTGCTTTCTTCTTCCTCTTGTGCTGGAAAGCCTGAGAAGCAAAGTACACCATAATAACCCTACAACATGCAATGTTGTTGACAAATGTAAACCTCAGGAATTTGGTTTTTGCAAATTCCAGCGCGTTTAGCAAGTTCACATCTTTAGTCCTGATTTTATGTAAATGGCAAGGACGCAACCTCTATCCATAAATAAGAGATGGGCAGTCTCAAACTTTCAGGTGAATCAAACATTAGTCTATCCTGATGACAACCACCCTTCCTGCAAAAGAAAATATACATGGGCAGTAATAATACATGCAGGTTACTAGAGCAACCTATGTAAGGTTATCCTCCTCAACCTCAACTTTCAAAGTGTTCTCAAAAGGCAATGCGGTTCTGTGAAGATCTGAATCAAGGTCACAAACTCTAGAAAACTGTCCTCAGTAAAACAATTATGTCACCGAATTTGAACCACAAAGCACTTTAACTCAAACAAATAAATTGAAATATGTCTTGTGCGGTTTTTACGTTATACTCTCAACTAAAGCCATTTCACTAAGCTCCTTGATCCTACCAATACCTTGTCGCCCGATTCTCTTGACCTTGAGTTGGACATGCGTTATACTAGCGCAAGCCCTAAACATGTTGTCATCCAACAACAGAAGTCCGGAGGTAGCCCCTGCAGTTCTCCTTCCACATCTTCAAGCAACAATAATTTGCAAAAGAATGTTGTTGATGAAGGTGGAGAGTGTACTACTAAACAAGAGAAGCAGCGATCAAGCGGGGCTTTCCAACGTGAATTTCAAGGAACCTAGAACAGAAGCTTTTGCAGGCACTTCGATGAAGGTGTGCAAAGAGAAGCTAGGCGAATGCATTAAGGCATTGCAACATCTCGTCTCGCCGTTTGGAAATACCTATACGACATCCGTTCTTCTTGAAGCTATTGAGCTCACATTAAATTGCTACAATATCAGGTTCATGTATTGAGCTCACCTTACCTCAAAGGTATTCCCTCCAAACAAAAGAATAGGTGAGGAGATCAGGCGAAATACGACCTTCAGAGCAGAGGATTATGCCTAGTTCTTATATTGTGTACTCTCCATGTAGTAAACAAGAATGCTTCTGGACAAAGATTAAAATAGGTATTGCTCTCAATCCACATCAATGCGCTTCAATTCCACAGACTTGACTTCAATAGACAGGATGTTGCTCCTTCAACACATAAGACATATAGACTCACTCCATTTTATGTACAAAGAATACATAGCTGCCTCAACGCAGAGCTCTGGCCATAAGCTTCACCATACAATTAAAATTCCAACCAACGCTCACGACATTCAATGAATTTTAAGACAGAGCTTTAATCATATTTTAGCACAAACAACCAATATACGCCATCCATAGCCAACGCACAGACTACGACATTCAATGCGCATAGTAGGTCACAACCTTTAGAAAGGTGACAGAGAGACGTTATGTCAGATTTGACCAGCTAGTCAGAAAAAAACATTCTTGAATTTACCAAATTCCTCCAACATATTTTTGGCAAAGGGGTGCCCAGGTTTTCAGGCAGATTTCAGAGCGTCAGAGTAGGTGCACAATGAGGAGGAGCGTTTTTCATGCCAGGCTGAAAATGGCAGCAAAATAATAGATGGAAAAGCTGAAATGCGCACAAATGCCACAAAACGAGTGGCTCACACAAGATTGAGCATGTTAGGAAGGTACCGGCTCTGATACCATGTCAAACACATACATGGCAGCAACAAAATATGAATGATAAGCATGAGAGTGTATCTATTATTAACAAATGATATACATTTATAGTACATTCACATGACCTTTTGTTTCGTATTCCAAGGTCTCTTGGACTTCCTTAGACTATTCAGCTTCCACACCAACCCTTAGAGGATTAGGTGTCCAATAGTATGTCTTCATCGGTGCAGATTCCGCAATGATTGGATTAAGTGCCATTGATCTGATTGGAGGGCAGTGTGTTGGCTACTCAAAGTAGCCCGTAGAGCAGCATACAAGAAGGACGTTATTGGTGCATGATTGGGTGAAGTTTGTAGTCTTATGAGTAGCTCTTTGATGGACGAAAGAGGTTACTAGAAGGCAGATTAGAGCTCGGGAATTAGGCCTACCCAGAGAGCAAATTTATGAGCTTGTGTACATGCAACATTGTTAGGTGGCAACCCTCCTGGAGTCTCGATGTGTAGTGGCCTTGATGGACTAAGGCACTACTAGTGAGCAGTACGGAAGCGAAGGACTGATAGGACAAGATACGACATAGAAGTTGCAGCGAAGTTTGTCATTGTATCTTGTATACCATAGACTGTTATATTATTCAGATTTGGTTTAATATAACGAAGGTTGGTGATTGTACAATATTGTACAATTTTGTTAAAAAGTGTTTATATTTTGCATATGTGATTTACTGCTTTATATTTCCGTTGTGCAAAGTAGTTTATGGTTGAGATTCTTGGTTTGGTAGCGTCAGTGGTTTTATGACTCTAACCTAGACCTAAGATTGTGGAAATTCAACATGGTATCAAAGCTAGTTTGAGCTACTTTGAAGTAAGTAAATCAGAGTTGTGTGCAGCGACGTACAATGTGAGAGGGAGTTGGTCACATTGTAAGTGAAGGGATCACTACGATGTTGAATTTGCAGGTAGTTCTCTGGTATGAGGACAGGTTGGAGGGGTTGTCCAACTATAGTCCTTGGAAGGAAAGGATCAAGTTGGTCTTGCAGGTCAACAGGCTCTGGGAGTTCGCCGAGAAAGAGATCAAGAAGCCAACCGACCATAAGGAGCTGGAAATATATGAATATTTGGATGTGAGGGCGAGATTGATCATCCTAGATGGTGTGAAGGATGCCCTAATACGTCATTTGTCTGGGAAGAACAATCCACGTGAGATGTGGATGGCTCTTCAGAATTTGTTCTAGAATAAGAACGAGAACGGGTATTGGTATTGGCGGATAAGTTGAAGTCCACCAAGATGATAAAGGGTGAAAGTGTGACCTCGTATCTAACGAGATTGTCTCAGGTCAAAGATGAGCTTGCTGCCATCAGTGTGTCTACCTCAGATGGAGATATGGTAAGGATTGCCTTGAAAGGGTTCACTGAGGATTGGAAGCCCTTCATCAAAGGGATTGTTGCCAGGGAGAAGCTGCCAGACTGAGATAGGTTGTGGGATGACTTCATTCAGGAAGAGTTGCGAGACGAGGATCTTCATCTGAAGAAGAGGGCTTCAGATGATGACATGGCACTTGCAACGCGAATGAAGGGTAGGCAAAAGAAGGACTGGAGTAAAGTCAATTGTTTCAACTGTGGCGAGATGGGTCATTATTCGTCGAGATGTCCGATGAAGAAGAAGGGTGTTGATGAGAAGAAGAAGGGAAAGTAGGTCGCCAATGTTGCCACTTTAGCTGAGATAGATGCTCTCACCATGAGATTGGAAGAGGAGGACTTTGCTATGCTTTCTCATTTCTTGCAGGGTACTATCGATGAGGATGGATGGTCCATGCACAATGGTGCAACGAAGCATATGACAGGGTCACCGGAGGATTTTGAGACTCTAGCTGAATGGGACTCGAAGTTGCACATGGTGTTGGACGACAAGACTCAGTTGGAGATCCGAGGATCGAGAGTTGTGCCATTCAGGATGGAGATAGGACGTGTGATGTGGGGCCAGGATGTACTATTTGTACCAAGACTCAGATATAACGTGATTTCCGTCTCGATGATCGAGAGGAAGGGTTTTGAGGTCTTGTTCCAGGATGGGAAGGCAAGACTCAAGCCCAGAGGCTCTAGCTCCAATGGGATTGTGCTTGGAGTTAGAGAGCATGGTCTCTATAGGTTCACAGGCAAGCCTGTGGATCATGGAGAGAAGCAGATGGAGCAGGTGCAGGTTCCAGAGAAGTAAGAGCAGGTGCAGATGCAGGTTTCAGACGAGCAGGTACAGGTTCCTGAGAAGAAGGTACACCTTCCCGAGAAGGTCCAGGTTCCAGAGACTCAGAGGGAGTTTAGTTCGAGAGGGAGCTTACAGATTGAGAGGGAGACTCTGCAGTCCAAGAAGAGCGTGTGGTCAGTGGGGAGCAAGGATGCTCCTACACATGCCAAGAAGGAATCATGGAGAGAGTGGAAGACGTTATAGGATAAGAAGAAGAAGTAGGGTGCCTCCAACAGTAACAACGACACTTTTGAGAAGGGCATAGTTCATCGTATAGGGATTGCTGCGATTGTGAGCGCTAGGAGTTGGGCAAGTGTTGCAAGTAGTGATGATGATGATGAGTTACTTCCTAGTCTTGGAAGTACCTCCCTCGCTAAGAGGGAGTGTTGATTTGTGTAGCTTGGGAGGTACTCCAAGCCCTAGGGTTCGGGGTTTGGAGGGCAAAGCGCCACAAGAGTCACTTGTGGGCTTGGAACCCAAGTATGGGGTTTTGCACCAAATCGTGTTTTGGGAATTTCCGGGAGCACATTTCTACATGTGATGGCATGAGATGATAGAGGGCAGAAAGGCGAATCTAACGCTTCGAGAATCGTCGAATTTCGAGTTGTAGAAGTGGAGAAATGAATTTCTGAAGTTGACAAGTAATTATTGGTTTTCAAGTCATGTAGGCTTGAAGTAAAATTTCTCTAATAGATGTGTCTCTTCATCTATTCGTTGGAGGCCCCCTTTTGGCTATAAATAGAGGGTGATGTGATGTGTTGAGAGCATCCAAGTGTGCAACATTTCCTCCAAGAAGGACTCAGTGGAGAGAGATAGCTCTCGTCTAGCCGCAACACAGAAAGGTATAGAACAACGAGGGTTTGGGTGACTGTTTTAAGGGCCAAGACATGCTTCGAGGTGCTGTTCTCAAGTGCAGAAGAGGCAGACAGCTAGGCCGAGTGCAAGAGGAGCAGAACGTTGTTGTTGGAGGACTGTTTGGGCTCCATTCTTGGAGGCCAAGGTTATAGAACAACTGTTGTGCTAGGGTTTGCGTGAGGGCTGTCAAAGGTGGACAATGTTGATTTGGGGTAGCATCGGATGTGCTCTAGCCATGAAAATTGGCGGAGAGGCTAAAGCACACGAGATCTCCAAGACCCAGAAATGGTTTGGACAGATTGTACCCGGTTTGGGAGATATTAAAATAATTAATATTTTTAATGGAGTTCCTAAGTCTAAACTTAGGAAAAATAAAATATTAATGGGTATCAATATAAAACTAGGTTAGAAGGTTCCAAAAGTCATGGATCAAGCCAAATCTAATCTTAGCCGTTGATTAGAGATTTAATCTCAGCCATTGAAGGACCAACGAGAAAAGTATAAGAGGAGGTTTGAGGGCCAGTTGGAAGATACACCAGAGTGATCAGTCATTCATTTTGCTAGAGCGAGGTTGCTAAGCAAAAGTGAATCAGTGATCAGCAATAAGGGGCAGTGAGTACTGTGCAGAGAGGCAGAGACAGTGCCAAGAGACCAGCGCAGAAGTAGAGAGCAAGAGCAGTGTAGCCAGAGTAGGCCACGCAGAGCCCAGCAGAGGCAACGCAGAGCCCAGACGGACTGCGTTATCCATGCAAAAGGCAGGAGTGACACAAAGGGTCCCAAAGGCTGTCTAGTGCCTCAGAGGGTTGACGCAGAGGGTCCTGGGGTTGACGCAGAGGCTAGAAGGGCCAGCGTTGAGCTTCAAAGTTGCTGGAGAGGGTTTCGTGGGACAGGTTTTCTGAATGCCTGTTTCCGAATATAGAGGTATTGCTGCCGTGTATTTTTCTCTGTCGGGTGAGCTGGTTAGGCACCCAGTTGTACTCGAGGAAATACTGCATAATAATAAACCCTCAGAATAGCTGCAACGGTTTTCCCGCATTGGGTTTTTTCGGGGACATTTGTCCAAAAATAACGGTGTTGCTTGTGTGTTTGTTTTCTTTCAGCTGATGATCTGTAGATGTTGTGACTGTATTGTGTTTATTTCGGTATTCAAATGTAGAAGAAATAAACCAACAGAATACAGATTAATTTTCTAACGGATAGACTTAGAAAATTCAACAGACAGTGCCCTAAGAAGGCAGCGTGGCATGGGAGGAAGCTTTCCAAGGTGGGCCACAACCCTTAAAGGGCTGGTTTGTTGACTGTGGGGTTTGTTTAGGGTTGCAGTAAGTGCCCTAACCAAGACTGCAGCAAACAACAGTATGCAAACATAAATGACAATAATGTATTGTGTAGGAACGTTGGGTCAAGAGGTGACCGGTTTGGATTAGATTGACTTGCAGCCTGTGGGGCCAATTTGGAGGCGAGGTTGGGTGATCGCGTGTCTTCATCGGTGCAGATTCCGCAGTGATTGGATTACGCGCTATTGATCTGATTGGAGGGCAGTTTGTTGGCTACTCAAAGTAGCCCTAGAGCAGCATACAAGGACATTGTTGGTGCGTGATTGGGTGAAGTTTGCAGCCTTATGAGTAGCTCTTTTATGGACGAAAGAGGCTACTAGAACGCAGATTGGAGCTCGGGAATTAGGCCTACCCAAAGAGTAGTTTTATGAGTCCCTGTACATGTAACAGAAGTGACATGCAACATTGTTAGGTGGCAGCCGTCCTGGAGTCTCGATGTGTAGTGGCCTTGATGGACTAAGGCACTACTAGTGAGCAGTACGAAAGCGAAGGACCGACAGAACAAGATACAACATAGAAGCTGCAACGAAGTTTGTCATTGTATCTTGTATGCCATAGGCTGTTGTGTTATTCAGATTTGGTTTAACATAACGAAGATTGGTGATTGTACAATATTGTACAATTTTGTTAAAAAGTATGTATATTTGTGCATATGTGATTTATTGCTTTATATTTCCGCCGTGCAAAGTAGTTTGTGGTTGAGATTCTTGGTTTGGTATCGTCGGTGATTTTAAGACTCTAACCTAGACCCAAGGTCATGGAAATTCAATAGTTGAGTCTCGATTCCCAAACTTTGCAACTGCTTGAGTCACAAACTTCTCTGCTGGTTCAGTGACTTGAGTCTCAAACTTTTGAAGGTATTTTTCCGTAATATGCCCTATTACTTCATTTGGTGCTTCACATGGCTTTATATGGCCTCCTATCCCCAACCAAGTGTTGCTTGAACCTGTTAATACCCCCTCCTTCAATAGATTTTTGGAAATATTCGCAGATCATTTTGCCATCAATCATCCCACAATGAGTCCATGCAGTATACTTGGCTTTTGGAGGCATGTTAGCTACTATTTAGCTCAAACTCTCTGTTGTTCCACTACTCCAACAAAAATTCAACACTCTCCAAGCTCCCAATGAAACTCACAAAAACTTCAAATGTGATGTGTGAGGCAGAAGAGGGGGGTGAACTCCTTTTAAACGCCTTGGAGAGGGTGTTTTTGGAGGGAAACAACCCTTTCCCTCCAAAACACCCAGCAAGCTTCCAAAAAGAGTTCGCGTGGGTTCGTCACCATCCGACGCCGCCTTGGCAATGAATTGACCGGTTTATGACGTAACCGACCGGTTTGACTGATTTTTGTGATTTTTTGGCGAAGTCAGCCCTTAAATCGGGTTTTTTTGCTTGGTTCGACCCGGTTGCCTAATGGACCAGTCGGTTTGACCGGTTTCCGATTCATGCCGACTGATTTTTAAAACTATGGTTGGGCCATTACCCATGACTAGATTTGGGAGTTTGTGCATCTTAGAGATGGCATCAATTGGTCTCACATTTGAGGATAGATTGGATAGTGTTTCAAATTTCTTATTATGGAAGGTGAGTACTAGAAGGATGTTATGCCTCCATGTACATATCCATAATCTTTGGAAGTTACTAACAAGAGGGAAGTGTAGGCCAAGAAGATGATTTTTGATGCTTGAAAGGATTATTTGGTCCCTCATACATCAAAGAAGAAGACAACAAAGGAGATGTTCAATGTCCTGGTTAGTCTCTACCAGAGAGAACATAAACAAGAAAGTGATATTGCGGAACAAACTTAGATCCACAGAGATGACTAGATGAGACACAATTGCAAGTTACGTTAAAAAGGTCACATAGGTTTGTGATCAACTTGTAGTAGTTGGGGAGAAGGTTATAACTGTAGAGCTAGTCAACATGGCCCTAAATGGATTCCCAACCTCATGGGAATCATTTGTGTTTGGGAGAACCATTTTAACATTGAGAGGTTGTGGGATGATTGTGGCCAAGAGGAGACTCAGAGGGAGTCAAAGGCCAACAAGAAAGGTGGTTATGAGAACCTAGCTCTATTTGGTTAGTCAAATAAGGGTATGTGTAAAGGACCCAACAAGGTTAAGGGAAAGAGTAAGAATCAACCTCACAACTAGGAAAGGATTGGAGTAAAATCAAGTGCTTCATTTGTTAGCATAATAATTATGCATCATAGTGTCTGAAGAAGAAGAAGGATAAAGGGAAGTAGCAACATGAGTAGGTAGCAGCTTTTGTAGAAACTTAGATGAACTGGTATGTTGTTTAGTCCGAGAAGGATCTCATTGGTATTTTGCTTTTCTATGAACACGATTTTGAGTGTTGCATGTTATGTGGATGATGCGACATCTTGACATGTGATACAATCCTACAATTATTTTCTAGCTCCAAAAAGCAAAATTCAGGAGTACAGGTTGAGCTTGGTGATGATTCCAAATATCTAGTAGCAATAGTTGGTACTATTCCTTTCCAACTTGAGTTAGGGATCCCTTTCTTTAGATATTTTATCGATGTCTTGTTTGCACTAGGTCTCAAGAAGAACTTGCTATTAGTTTTAGGAAGAGGAGGAGGAGGTTCATTCTCATCATCATGGTTCATGGATATTATGATTTGTGAGCTGAGGCTCTTTGAGGGTTTTAAGACCCCTTATCTCTGATTGGTTTCGGTGGTGAAAGATTCCACCCTAGCCAATCCTCTCTTTTTTATTCTGTTTTAGCAAAATTTCTGAGGTAGCACTCATCTATCTTGTGGAAATTCTAAGGCAACACATGTGGAGCAACAAGAGTTATGAGGTATTGCTTGAACAACCAATTATCTTTGAAGTAGCGAGGATGTTTTTCTGTGATTCCAGGGCACTCATTGGCAACAAAAATACTCTTGGTTCTCTCTCCCTGAGGCTGCGACGCATTTGGGTGTGATCTTTTGTGGCAACGCCCTCACCTAAGGTATTTCTTGAGGTTGCGTAGGGTTCCTAGAGGGTAATTGTCTATGACAACAAGGGTTTCTAGCACTGTGTAGGCAACAAAGTATTCTTTGAGCCAACGACCCCACCCTCAAGCACTTACTTATGGCGGGGGAGGATTTTGAGGCCATTTGTGATAATGGTTCACTTCTATAACATTGCTTGAGGTAGTTCTGTGTCGAAACCCTCATATGTGGCACAATCTCTGGTGATGTTGGAGGCTTTGTGGTGGTAGTGGATCCCTTCTTAACAAGCAAAGGTGGTTCTTTAGGACATCGACACCACCTTGAAGGTCACAATTGGGTTATTTATTAGGTTCAGAGTTTTGTGATGCCCGTTCCTTAAACGATCTGTGGTAGCGCAGTGAGATTGAGGCTTGATCTGGCATCAAATCACTGTTGTGCAAGTCTGTGGCATCAAAGATACAATAGGAGGCAAAAAATACTGAGGCTGGGCGCAAGGAGAGATTAAGGATATTAGGACAGTAGGGATTGTTGATAGCAATTGCTGTGTATTTAAACTGTAGTGTGAAATTGGGAGGACTGTGGATCTAAACTCCTTGTGTATTGCTGAATTTGTTTCATATGAATGAACCACTGAATACATGGTTACACTATCTTATTGCATTCAACATTGTATCTGGTTACAAAAATTGAAAGTATATTGTGATGCTAGTTAGAATACAAATCTTGTCATTTGCTCTTTTTGAGCCACAAGGGCAATTTTACCCAAAGGGATAATACACATCATAGGGCATTGTCTATTCTAAGGGAGATAGTCACAGGTCTTCCAGAGTTCATTATTGAGTACCATTGTGTATGTAGAGGGTGCACTCTTAGCAAAGATACTAAGGCGACTTTCCCAAGTAGTGAGCATAGGTCTAAGGGGATTCTAGCTCAATGTTTTATATGGGAATCAACGACTGAATTCTCAATGGAGGGAAGTGAGGGGGCAATTTCATTCTCCTAGCTGCATTGTTGAGCCTCATTCATTGGAATGAGTTGGTATTTATTGGGGTAGATGGTGCCTTGATATTCACCAAGAGATGCATGACTCCCATTTCTTATTGTCTGAGCCATCTTCAGTTGGAGGGCATGAGCTAGTACTGAGATGCTGGTAGATGAGTCCTCTTGAGATTTGACATGATCTTGGGCAAGCCCTTCCACAACTTCCCTCGTTGACAATTGCTATGAAGAGTAGTGTTCAAGACAAACCTCCTTCCTTTCGTCTTCCCTGGATCCTGAAAGAAGAAAGAAGGAAGATATTGAAGATCTTGGCCTCTAATTGAGCTACGTGCCGCCTAGTTCTTCGTTTCCCAATTTACCAACTTCTTTCTAATATGTTAAGGAATAGTTGCATGACAATTACTTCCAAGAATGTGGGAATCCATTTCGGGGTTCCCTCTTTTAAGAGCTTGGGATTTGGAATGATATGTTCTGAAACTCCCATGAGTGGCTTTGGGAATGTTGTCGCATAGAATGTCTAGACACCACGACAACGACTCAGATCGGGGGCTGTCACCCTGATCCCCAATATCTCTGTTTAAGCTGTCTCCCTACAACAGGCTAAGGGGGGTAGAATTCTCGATGGAGGGAAGTGAGGGGGCAATTTCATTCTCCTAGCTGCATTGTTGAGCCTCATTCATTGGAATGAGTTGGTATTTATTGGGGTAGATGGTGCCTTGATATTCACCAAGAGATGCATGACTCCCATTTCTAATTGTCTGAGCCATCTTCAGTTGGAGGGCATGAGCTAGTACTGAGATGCTGGTAGATGAGTCCTCTTGAGATTTGACATGATCTTGGGCAAGCCCTTCCACAACTTCCCTCGTTGACAATTGCTATGAAGAGTAGTGTTCAAAACAAACCTCCTTCCTTTCGTCTTCCCTGGATCCTGAGAGAAGAAAGAAGATATTGAAGATCTTGGCCTCTAATTGAGCTACGTGCCACCTAGTTCTTCGTTTCCCAATTAACCAACTTCTTTCTAATATGTTAAGGAATAGTTGCATGACAATTACTTCCAAGAATGTGGGAATCCATTTCGGGGTTCCCTCTTTTAAGAGCTTGGGATTTGGAATGATATGTTCTGAAACTCCCATGAGTGGCTTTGGGAGTGTTGTCGCATAGAATGTCTAGACACCACGACAACGACTCAGATTGGGGGCTGTCACCCTGATCCCCAATATCTCTGTTTAAGCTGTCTCCCTACAACAGGCTAAGGGGGGTAGACCCTATGGAAAAATGGAATGAAGAAGAACTAGTTAGGAACCAACCCCTTCGGGGAGACACAATGAAGCGACCAAGTACTTGATTAAGATTTAGCAAGATTTATAGGATTTGATTAGATTTTAAACGATTGATACTTGTGCCTTATGGAGTCAATGATCTTGCTAGAGAAATTAAGACCAAGTAATCGATTAAAGACTGTTGCTTAGATGAATGACTATCTTATATGAAATGCAGATCCTAAAACTAATGTGATATGCAAGAATCTTGGTTAATTTTAGTTAAATGCCTATTTAAATGTGAATCCTTCTAACTGTGGGGCAAGTAGCCTCCTCATGAAGAGCATCACAAGCTCGACAATAAGGCGGAGCATCATCGACCAAGTTAGTAGATTCAAGTGGATTAGTTGGTCTCTGCTCACTAGATTGACCTTTCTTCTGCCAATTATTATTATTATTTCTAGGCTGGAAATTTTGCTTTTGAGCTCTTTCCATTTGAACCAACCTATTCTGCAAAGTAGTTATCTCCTTAGCATGGTTAGAGATTAATTTCACTTGGTTAAGCTCCATGCTTTCAATTTTTTGCAATAATTTCTGAATAGGGTTGTCATCAGATTCTTTAATCTCTTTCCCTTTAGGTTCTTTCAATTTCGTTGAAGCCCTATCAAAACCTGGGATTTTAGACTTCCAAGATGCCTTCTTATCTTTTTCAAGCTCTACCGCTAAAGCTTGACAATCCCTATAATCAGGAAGTTTAGCACGTCTTAACTCATAAGAGGGATCAGGGCTAAAGGCATCAATATAGAAGTCCCGAAGAGATTTATCAGGAGGTTTATAATCTTGAGGTAATTCCTTAATAATATCATTGAACCTCTTGTTAAATTCTTCTACGGTCTCATTTTCTCTCTTTTTAATGATATTGATAGCTTTTACGAGATGCCTTTCTTCTCTCTTATCTCCATACTTTTCCTTAAAGGCATTAATAATCGATTGCAAAGAATCAAATGAATCATGAGGCTTCTCCGTAAACCAATCTAAAGCATCACCCTCCAAGGTAAGAACAAAAAGGGTCATTTTTACATCTTCATGATTATAATCAGCAGCCCTCGCATACTTACCCAGCCAAGAACTAAAAGCTTTCAGATGAGCGTTAACACTAACTGCATTATTGCCCTGAAAGGAAGGCAATTTATCCATCCCATGTTTTGGAATATCATTGGGATAACCTTGAATGTTAGCAAAGTTACAAGGGGCAAATATGTCCATGATGTCGTGCTCGACCGGGTTAGTAAAAAGCAAATGGATATCAGAGAGAGCTTCTTGTTCGAGATTAACAAGAAGGGTACGAGAAGAGAGTTTGTGTAATCGTACTTTGAGAGCCCTTTCAGGCTCAGGATAAGGATTAACCAAACTGCTTGGATGTCTTCTAGTATACACTCTTGTAGAAGATAGAGGAAGTGGAGTCGCCACTCAGACAAAAATCTAACTCGAAATAACCCGAAAGCAAGGAACCAAGGACAAGGAACTTATCTTGGCAAGAGATGAAAGGATGAGAAGAATGAAATGAGATGAATGTCGAAGAAACCAAGGACAGATAAACTCTATCCCTGGCAACGACAGCAAAAAATGTTGTCATACAAAGTGTCTAGGCAGCACGATAATGCTCAGAGTAAGGGTTGTTACTCTAATCCTTACTCACTCACCTTAGGGACTACGCCCCTGGACTTGCCTAAGAGAGAGTCTAAATGGAGTGAGTAAGGATTAGAGTGACAACCCTTACTTTGAGCGTTGTCGCGCTGCCTAGACACTTTGTGTGACAATAGGGAGTATTAGGAACGTTCCAAAAGATTCTTTCATAGACTCATACTACTCTCAAGGGTGCTATTTACGAGTTCCTAGGTTCGAGGTGCTCATGGATGCTCCTTAGTTGCAACCTAGAAATGAGTGTTAAAATAACCTCTTAAGAACTTGTTTAAACCAGTGTTGCGAACATCGTGATTTTATCGCCTAATCGCGATTTTTTCAGGACAATTTTATTGGATGATAAAGTCGACGATTTTTTCCAAATGAAAAAATCGCTATAAAATCGTAAAAATTGCCAAAAAATCATGAAAATATCACCAACAATAAATTAATTTTTTGAATTCATTAAATAATAAAAATTGTAATTTATTATTTTTATAATTATTAATTTATATTTTACGACCCTCATACAGGTTGGAGTCCCAACGTCTCTATGTCCACTACAATCTCCAATTGTGGGTGAATCAACTTTAGAAGACACCTGACGTGGAGGCCGTCTCTTTAGATGGGATTGATTCCACTATTGCATGGAGGATTGAGGCCGAGAGGCTTGTCATGGAATCGACCCTTGATTGGTTTGAATAGGAGGCACTGGAGGAGGTATCAACTACAGAGGAGACAGTGGAGGAGGACGAGGAGGTGACACCACCTACCATGATCACTAGTAGAGGACGTGGTCTACCTCGTTCGGCTCCTAGTTCTTCTAGAAGACATCAGAGTCCAATGCCAACCCCATGACCTTTTTCATCTAGAGGGAAAGCTATTACATTTTTTCGCAAAAGAGGTAGAGGAAATCATTAGTTACTTAGTGGTTCATTTCATTGTATATGGCTCATGATATGAGATACATTATTATTTTTTTGTTGATATTTTGAGGCTGAGTCATGATTCTGTTGAGAAATCAAGGGGCAACTTAATTAGATGATTTATCTTACTTTGATAGCTGCTTGTGATGTATTTTTACTTAACTTGATTAGCTTCTTCTTACTCTTGATTATTATTGTGTTTGCCATCATCAAACAACTACCAAACAATGAAGATCAATGAGACAAGAGGACACAAAATATTGGCTGCAAGCCAGGGCCTGTTACCCACCACCTGTGGATAGTGTATTAGGAGAAATTTCTTCTCCTAGAGGGTCCTCAGCTGGCCACCAACAACCCCTTGCAGCGCCCAGATAGCTCGATGTGACATTTTCTTCGCCACCTAAGCCAACCATGTGGTCCCTCGCTCATCTGTTATGAATGTATGTTTGAAGTGCCTCCTGACCCCAAAGGTATGACTTTTCATTGGTTTGGTTGAGTGATTTTGTTTACTTTTCATGGGCACTTTTGGGCATGGATTGGTGGGGGGATTCGATAAAAAGAGTGGGTTAGGTCTGTATTCTTGTATCCTAGTCTCGTGGGATCTCCTTTATTGGCCATTAGCTTTGGGGATGGCACTACGTGAGAAATATCAATTTTGGTTGAGTGGTCCTGCTTCCTGATACCATCGACATTACTCCCCTCCACTCATTTTAGCCCCATTCATCTCTTTTCCCATTTGGGTCCACATGTGTCCACTGGGTCCACATAGGGTTAGCCTCCCCCTCCCCTTATCTACACCTTGGGTCAGGCTTGGAGCAGTACCTCGGAGGTTGATGTAACTAAAAAGAAATTGAAAAGCATAATTTGGCCACCCTCAACAGGAAATGTACCACAAAGTGCAAAAGATGGCTAGGACATACAAATTTAACATGTGGGCAAAAGCTAAACATGAGCTCCACCCTTTATCCATGGCCATCTGCCTGGTTCCTATGGGCCCCAGTTGAGCCCCCTCTATCATTAAGGAATCCATGATTATCCCAACCCTTGGTGGGCGATGAATTGCCCTACCTTAAGGGGGTATCCACATTGCTATATATTACACATCTTGCTCTCATCCCCTGGAACATCGAGCCGTTATGAAGAAAAATCAATCAAAGGCAAAAGCAATATGAAGAAGGGTGGAAAAACAAGGGCTAGGGTAACTCATGTACTACGATTTGCTCCCTCCTACACTCATATACCCAAGTGTGGGCTTCCCTTATTATAGCTACCCTTGTGCCATGACATGTGGTCCAGATGTTTCCCCTCATCCCTGCCCCATTCCATTACTATATCATTTGCCACTTGACACTTGAGTAATGTACCATGGATATGTCACCCCCTTTAAAGGTTGAAACCACCTCATAGGGTCCTTGATTAACCCTTATTGAGCTTGGATACACTTGTACATGCCAAAGACCACTATGGAAGGGCATGCCACCATGAAGTGCCCTATTGATCCCATGACTTGTAAGCTCTTTTACTTGATTACTCTAATAATTTGTTGTATTTGAAGGCAAGGGGATGCATTGGATCTTATGCAGGATTGCAAGTGGGTTTCCATTTGGGGCTTGGTCTCCCTATACAGCTCCCTGGCCCTCAGGGCCACATTGGCACTTGTAGGGTGAGCATTGAGAGCCATGGGCCTCCACCATAGCAGGCAGTACTTCATGGATCCTCAACACCACTCATTGATTGCTCGTGTTCCACCTTTTGGATGAGGATGATGCACCTGGTTCACTATGCCTAGCCGACTCCACACTTGCACCATACACTTGGCAGATGTTTCAGAATCTTGAGGATGTCTACCGCTACAGAGGAAGGGCTTACATCATCCTAGCCCTTACAGATGGTCTACAGGCATTTTCGACCCACTTGGAGACCCATGAGGATGTCCTTATGCCCCCACACCCACTTGGGAGCACCATAGGTTTTTGCTTGGAAAACAAGGGGCCAACCCCTTGTCCACTATGTTTGGAGTTTATTTTCACATCATAGCACCCCTTGGGCTTCATTAGGCCTTCTCAGAGGCCCAACAACACACTATATTGATAATTCTGCCCTCTTGAGAGGCTAATTATTCTTATTATGCAGCTATTTGGTGGGCTTGTCACCAAAAGTATTGTTATTATGCACGTTATTTTATTTTAGGGGCCTAATTAGGCCAATTTAGCTAAATTGAATTCATTAGAGACCGTATAAATAGAAGTGAGATGATTCATTTTCATCATCATCACTTGGATTGGGTTATTTGCTCTTGTAAAATTTTCGATATCCCTTTTGGAGGACGAGTTTGGATGTTATGGATGAATTTTGATGTTTGGATATCTCTTGTCTTGGAGCTTCATTATTGGCATAATTTGATGATTGGATATACTCTTTTATACATGTAAGTACTCTTTTAATGCTTATTCTTGTCATTTACTTTTGTCACATGAATGTTGCTGGGATTTTCACTATACAAGTCTGAAATTTACTACTGCTCTATTGCATCATGTCATGGGCCATGTATGAATGAGTGAATGTTCCTAGAGATAATTTATGTTAAATACATTTCGATAAGTCATCATTTATTGCAAATTGAAGTATAAAGTTCTTGCAGCAACTGCTCTCATGCTATAAATGGCATGCAAAGTTGTTGAAGGCCTCCTTGATTGGGTGAATAGTTCCCAAACCATAAATTCTCGTTGACTCCATCTCTCCCAAAGGACAAGGCAATAATCCTCCATTGGTGATCATTTTCAACGCTTATTCTTTCACCTCCCTCTTTTTCTAGGCCTAGCCTACATAGGTCACCTAGGGAATCAATCATCTCACAATCCAGCCATCCAAACACTTCGGTTTTTGGTCCACAATTGTGCTGAGGTTTGCTCTAGAGGCCCTCCAAATTTGAAGCAAATTCGACGGTGGCATCTCGAGATATAGCAAGCCCTAGTTCAAGGACCATTTCTTGCCCTAGTTTACCCTTGGCTAGTGTCCTCATTAAAATCATTGAATTCAAATCTCAAAGAAAATTTGTCCTCTGATCCTCTTCTCCTCCCTAGTTAGGTCAAACCCCTCATTCACTGATCAACTCCATACCCTTGACCTAATTTTGGGTCCGCTTGGTCCTGTGTGGTCCCGCAACCTATTGACATCAATTCCACAAAGATCACACAAAGATCGATTCTCCATAAAGATTTCCAGGCCTAGGAATCATCTTTGCAAGATATATTCCCAATAGTCTCAAGAATCCTCTTAGCCCTTTCTAGAGAGCATATCACCTTGCTTCCCGAGCAAGAAAACCATATAATTGAGCCTCTATTGTGAATAAGCCTTAGAATCACTCCTTGCCCTTTCATTGTTCCATTCATCTAGTGATTCCCCTTTACACTGGGTCTCCTCCCATCGGTGAAAGTCCATAAAGAGCAGGGAGCTTTCGCTGAGGTGACAGTGGGCTATCAGTGCATTGTTGCCCTTGACCTAGTAGTTGCTCTATAGGATCCGCTCCTAGGACCCCTGCTAGTTTGAGTGGTAACAGGGCCAAAACCTCTCCTCTTGAGAGGAAAACCCACAAGAATTCTTCTCTTCTTATAGAATGTTCAGATGACGAATTCCAAGACCTAAGACCCTTGTCAAAGACCCCTCCAAGACCAAGTCAACTTTCCTTCTTGATGATCAATTTCGACCTAGCAACTTTCAACAACTTCGACCTAGCAACCTCCAACAACTTCGACTTCCCCAACAACTTCTTTTGCAACTTTGAGTTCCCTAGCAACTTCTGCAATTTCGGTCTAGCAACTACTTTAGAAACCCTAACATGAGAGAGAGAGGTCCAAAAATTCGATCTTGCTTCTCTTCTTCTTTTCCTTGATTTTTGTCCTTTTTCTTTTGTCTTCCAGCTTCTTTCTTGAGGAGATCGAACTTGCTTGTCTTCTCTTCAAATGGGGTCGAGTTCCTTCTTATATATAGTCTTCCTTGGAGGTTGAATAGCTGTCCATGAGGCTGACTTGTCTTGTTGGTAGGCCAACTTGTCTTGGAGGGGTCTTTTGACTTACAAAAATTCTTTTGACATGATACAATATGCCCAATAGGGTCTTTAACATATTACAATGACTCTTTTGACTTCATGACTAATTCCTAGAAGCACTCAATGGGTGCTTGACCTATAAATAAATTTACCTTGAGCATGAAACCCATGCATCAAGAATGACAATAATAAATTTCTTTTTCTCTTTACATCAAATACATAAGATCATGATTACATTAGACATTATGAAGACTGAACCTAGTTACACATTTCAACAGATTCATTGTTATGTGTGATGTAGCACTAGACATATTACACATCTTATATATTCGTTTTCTTTTTGTATTTATGTGTCAATGCATTTATTTTATGTTGTGGAAGCTTTAGACACTAAAAAAATTGAAAAAAAATGAATATTTTGTATTTTGTATTTATTTATTTTTATTTTTTAATTTTGCCGATGTTTTGCTGATTTTTAGCGATTTTCTCGATTTTTTCTTTTTTCTGGATCCTCGCGGATTTTATCCTGATCACGATGTTCGCAACATTGTTTTAAAGTTAAACATCTTTACTTAGATGCCAAATCCACCTCAAACAGCTCAAGTTAATTTGCCAAACAAGCTCCAGGCTCGCTCTAAATTGATTGCTCTTCAATGCTGCTCCAAATGTTCACAAATGCTCAATGACAGACGTGAGGTAAATTTTGGGGAGATCGGGGTGGTAGTGTTCTGGTAGGATTTAGGTTGTTAAAAATTAGGTTTTAGGTTTTTTTTTTTTGTTTGAATTTTCCATGCACAGCCAGTCATGGCAGGGTCCAAGACCAACTTATTGAAGTTGGGCTGGTTTGGTAGTAAACCTCCTGAGTCATGCCCTTGACTTGGCTGGTTCAGTACCAAACCTCCCCCCTTCCCCCTGACCCCCGAACTGAGCTGCTGGCCAAATCAAAACAGTCAGGAGTCAACTTGGCCAAGTTGATCAAGTCTGAGTCAACTCGGTCCAAGTTTTAGAACATCACAGTCAAGCTAAAATCTAGCTTATGGTAATTCACTGGCCACCAATTTAATTTTTGGAGATGGCTGTCCACATATTGATGTAGAGCCCTGAAGAGTGCATATCATAAAAGGGGGATATAGATAAAGTTCGATGGTAGTGGACAGGAGAGCTTACTCAAAAGTACGGTTGGAGGGTTGTGGTCAGGATAACAATCTGAACCTTGATAGTGAACTGGTAAGGATGTCCATCATGAAAGTGGTGCCATATGACAAGAGTGGTAGACTATCCCACTGGGCAGGGGGCAAGTATTGGGTTTGATTCCTAACCTCAACAACAGAGTGGTAGAATAGTGCACGTGCTATGGGCTTGAGTTTGACTCCTATCCCCTCAGATTTCCAACATTAAGCTTACAATAATCAGATATGAAGCTGAAGGCCTACCAAATTGATCAAATCAGTCTTTCTACGAAAATGCCTGATTGAATTTACAGTTTGATATGTCTCACCGAAAGTAAAGTGTCAGATAGAGTCAAGTCAAAAAATTGGAGCGTTGACCTTTCTTAGTCAGTGTGTAACTGTTAACTCCATTCATTGATATTTAGTGCTCAAAATAAATCACTTAAGTTCAGTCCTTTGACTGGAGGGAGGGTAGCTTGATCTATATATATATATATATATATATATCACCACTTCCCCTGTGTTGCCACATCTCATTTTGATTAGCCGTCAAGATCCTCTTTTAGTTATTCATGGGCCATCTGAAAAAAGCACTTCTCTTATCTTTGAACAACATAACCACCTTGATTCCCTTAGGTTTTACTGTTGCAGTACTTTGAGGGTAGGCTAGAGTAAAATACCATCTAGTTTTGGTAACACTCTGACAGCAGTTTATTCTAGGCATCACTCCTACATCAATTTAAGATTGTAACATGTATTTATTGAATAATAGATAGATAGCATTTGCACACAGAATGATTGCTCATTCTTCATGATGGCTTCACCTAGAAAATACACTGAGTCTTTACAACCTAATCTGTAAATCCATTCATAACAAGGACATCTTAGCTTTATCTAATTTATTTGGAACTTCGGCAACCGAGGAAGATCCGAGTTCACATTCATGCATTATAGGGTATTTAGGTTATTCTCATTAATTTTATACAGGTTATTTAAACATATGATCTGTATTAACTTTCAAAATTCTGTATTCGAGGGTAAGTACTTTTTCTGTGAAGTTTAATTCAACTGACACAAAG
This sequence comes from Pinus tabuliformis, assembly GCA_031772625.1. Taxonomy (NCBI): domain Eukaryota; kingdom Viridiplantae; phylum Streptophyta; class Pinopsida; order Pinales; family Pinaceae; genus Pinus; species Pinus tabuliformis. Next base: position 1,038,733,396 of record CM062813.1, on the reverse strand, counting down.
ATTCTCTGGAATGTCATTTGGACAAAGTAAAGAGAACAAGAAAGAGGGTGATGAATTTTCAAAGATGGCCATGCCATGGAAATGGATATGAATGGCTTCCTATTACCCTGAGAAACATGCAATGGAAATTAATTCAGTCCTCTACTATTTTAATCATCTCTGTTTTACGTGTTAATCTTTTTTTTGTTCTCTTTTTGAAATTTTAATTTAGTTTTTATTTTAGAGGATACATGGGTGTGATGTTTCAATCAGGCTGGAAATGGATCCTCTGGCATTTCCAAACTGGAATTGGATCGGATCTGGATCTGATTTGTGGACATGTAGATCCTAGGTCAGACCCAGGCAGATCCAGTAACATAGATTTCTTGGAGAGAAAGTACCTTTAGATGAAATTGCTGATGTTATTATTTCCCCAGGGCCCAGACATACATGCTCCAAGGTTTTCTCAGGGTTTTGCATCATGCATTTTGCCCCTGCCAAACTAGTACAAGAATTTTGCAGTACCTGCTTATTCCAGAGAGCTGAACTAGGAAGCCACTGTTGGTAGCAAAATTTGAGGAATGCCCAGGAAGGCAGTCCATCACGAGGAGCAATTTTGAGGAAAATAAGTTGTAGATATAAGCTAGCATGTTGACACTAAAATAATGATTTTTTAATTTATATGAAGGCACATGATCACAGAAGAAGCCACAAAGAATATAGAAGAATGACATACACATAAAAAGGGTTGGCAAAGTTCTGTAACTCTTTCCAGAAAAAAGGCCTGGAATTCAATGTGTGCCTCGTTTAGGCTACTGGCATTGAATAATAATTACAAAGTAGTTACAGGCCTAACTTAGGCTACCTGTTGATTGTTGCCTTGTAATTATCGTCTCTGATGGAAATCAAATGGTGTAGGGCCCAGGGGATTTTTCACACTGTAGCAGTTATGTGGATGGATGCATGATGCAATGCTCTGTTATGGTGAATAAGCTTCAGGCAATTGGCAAAGATACAAGAACAAGCAAAAGTGCATCTATCTAACAAAGAAGTACAGTGGACATTATAAAAATAGAAAACTTCAGATTACAGTGTCATCCTTGATTGAAGATGAAACAAGAAACTAGAGTCTATCGCAAAACAAAGAGCAACTCGGGGGATACAAAATAGAGACTTTCATTGGTATGTCACATAAGACTTGACTTTGAATGTGCGTGAGAGTTGAAATGACTCCCAGGATATGTTTAATTTACTACTGTTGCATTTTTAATTTTTTAGTTGCACTTCCAACTATATGGGCATGGCCGAGCTTCAGAGGAGTGCAACAGTTGAAATGATTGACAGCATGTTTTTTCCCTCTCCACCCTGTTTTTATTGTATTTTCTATGTTATGGCATGCCGTTCCAAACTTTTTCATACTAATTGATCTCGAGTTGAACTCTTGAGTTTTTGTTACTTCTATATGTATATGCCAGTTAGGCCAGATATGATATTTAACAGGTATGATGTAATTGACATGTCAAAACTTGAAGTGCTCATGACAGTTAGCTGGTTGATTACTGCGTTATAATGACTACCTTGCAACCATATAAAAAATGAGGCTTCTCTCACTCTTAGTGGTGTAATCAATTGATAACCAGATTCATGTGTACAATTTGTACAATCATCCTCGAGCTGTGTCATAACTTGCGTTTGATAGATGCTGAATCTGATTATACATTGAGAAGAATAGGAAGAAAGATTGACTGTTATCCTGTGAGATCAGTGAATTATCCAAGGCTTTTCCAAGCAAAATCCATTTGTAAAAACAAATCTGATTTAAGTCTATTGATAATTCTACCTCACCTGTCACAATTGTTTATCTGAGAGCAAGTTTCGGAAGCTTTATATTAAACATATCCAGACTTTGAAAAATGTTTTTTCATATTTCTTTCAAGACGTTACATCCCAAATGCTTATTCTATATTTGTATTTGCATTAGGCATGTTGTGAATCGTGTTTTTGGAGGTATTAGGTTTGGTTTCTAATTATCCAATGTGTGATCATGTATTTTCACATCTAGATCTATTGCATGTTTTCACCCTCGTTAAATCAGTTAGAAAGAGGTTTGGTATGGAATATTCAGTTGAATATCTCTCATTTATTAGTTTTCCTCCTTTATTACAGTGTGTCAAAAGGAGTGCGGGATATGCCTGGAAATTTTCAGTCAGCTGCCAGCACCGTGCCTTCAGGAAAATCCATTATGTACTTTGGATTGTTTTTGGCCACGGGCATCTTCTTCATTTTTATTTCTTTCACCATGTTTCTCCCAGTCATGGTGGTGATGCCTCAGAAGTTTGCAATATGCTTTACTCTTGGTTGCATATTTATCATAGCATCTTTTTTTGCTTTAAAAGGTGTGAGGAATCAGTTCGCCCACATGGGTTCCAAAGAGGTATATTATTCGTCTTTAATGATTAGCATTTTATATGGAACAATGTTACATTCACGGTTTTCTAATGAATCTCTTTGCATTGTTTCTATGCTTGATGACTTGTGGAAATTAATTAGTTTAGGCATTTTTGGCTTTCAAAAATACTGCTCAAAAGATGTAGGCTTATGTTGATGAAGACTTGAGTGCTCCATAATATGATGATGTTATTCAGCTTCCAAGCTCTTATTGTTATTGTGGTTTCGTACAGAGGCTTCCATTCACCTTGGGATTTATTGGGAGCATGGCAGCTACAATTTATGTGTCAATGGTGCTTCATAGCTATATACTATCAGTTATTTTCTCTGGCGTTCAGGTTTGTTTATCAGTGGTTCTTGATAGCTGATTGAACTGTTTCTGGAAATTGTGTGTACTTGTTATCACTGATCTGTATCTTGATTCTTAACTTCATTCTCTGTTCTATTTCTCTAGGTGTTGGCCCTGTCATACTATATTATCTCATACTTCCCTGGAGGATCTGCCGGCATGAGGTTTCTCTCGTCAACACTCACGTCTACGGTGATGAAGTGTTTTGGGCGGTGATATGACTAGTGTCTGGATTTTCAGCCTCAGACCTTAGCTTCATTTCTTACAATTATTAACTGATACCTGTGAGGAATGCGCAACTTCAAACCAGATTCTTCGCATGGTGCTTACAAGTAATAACTAAATATGTATTATACTTCTCTGACCGGCCTTGTGTTTAATGATGTTTATTTGTTCCTAATGAAGAAAAACATCTCCCCAAGGAGTTCCATGAGGCACATCTGTAACAAAGTGTGCTAGGATTTGTATGAGTTATCTGCACGATGCTGGCTTTTTCCCAAAGTAGGAATGGCAGTTCAAGCTGCTAGAGGCAGCACAAAACTTGCTCAAAGATCTTACATGACTTCATGATCTTGAATTTTATGGTGTTTGCAGGTCATTTTTGGTCTTTATTACTGAGGCTTTTTGAAGTCTCTATATTTGCAGTTTTGTATATTTCTCAGATTCCAACTCATTATTGTAATCTTCACTTTTCTTAAATTTAGCTTTAGTTGTTGTTTTCCAACCTAAGTGCAGAATAGAGCAATGCAAGAAAATTTGCTGTCCTGAATATTTGTACTCCCCAAAAGAAGATTCTGGAATTCAATTGGTAATTTATATGTTCTTAAAGATACAAATATGTGTTGAATTATTGTGACAACCTCATGTGATCTGTAACACGTGCTTGTTACACTTCGAATATATAAGGTGTGTATGTGTAGTGAAGTCACTTTAGTGACTTAGTTCATAAAAAATAGGTTTGAGTTTTTTTTTTTTTTGGTTATGTATTTTCCAATTAGGTTAAGCCTAGGCCAGGCCCAGCCTCAATGTTGGATGGGATAACAACCTTCCCACTTGATGTTGTCACTGGGATTGTGCACGGCTCCATCAAGCCAGGATACCCCTTGCAATAGTTTTTATCACTCATTGGTGACTCCCACCCTTAACCCCTCATGAGATTTGAACCAGTGGCTTGATGGGGACTAAACTCCACACAATCCAACTGATCTACACCTCATGGGTGATATAGGTTTCAATGATTATTAACATTTAGGGTTTTGGGCAAACAAGACCTTTCTATGTAACGAACAAGGTTCGTATACTCACAAATATTCAAAATATTTGGAACATGTAAACATCCATTATATGACAAGTAATATTCTATGTTGCATTGGCTGTGGGGACGAGGGGATGGGGATGGGGGTATGGGGAGACGAGTTTCTAGGACGGCTAGAGCTCATCCCCAAATTTTCAGGGGACAACAGGTTGGGGACGACAAGTGTGACAACTAATTTTTATATTTATTAAAAAATTAACATTAAAATAAAATTTAATAATACAACATAAACATGAATGATAAATTAAAATATAATAATTAAAACTATTACTAATTTTGAAATTCAAATTACAAAATAAAACACAGAAATCTAAACTATCTAAGCATCATTGCACATCACAAAAACAAATCTCGTCATTATGCCCATTGTCAAGAACTTAAGAAGTACTACTAGTCTGCTACAATCTACTACTGTCTACATAATCATTATATGATGCATGATGAATCATTTTAAAATTTTAGTAGTAGCTAAACTTTAAAGACAGTAAAAAAAAAAACTGTAAACATGAACAAGTCGTTAAAATCTATTTATAAATCACAAATAAATAGTCTAGAAATTAAGAACCTTGCGGGACCTATCATCAGTGTAATGTATATAATAATCATTATTATTTACAAGGCACAAAGAGTATTACCATCCCATCTATTTATCTTGTAACATTAAGCGTTAAAGATGAGTCAGCGATTGTAATGTTTATTTTAGGAGTAAAAAATGTTATGTACAAAAGTAACAATGTCATAAAGTGAAATAAACTATATATAATAAATGATGTTTATGTTATTGTATTCAGGGAATTAATTGATTGGTTCCTAAAATGAATAATGGAACTTGCTATGTATATAGACAACACCACTAGTAATTTAGTAGCATGTTGATATATCATCTAGTTTCTCCTACGCCTCTTGCATATATTTAACATGGTATTAAAGTCACGGTGATTGTGGCATAGGGAAATTTCAAAGATTCATGCCAAGAAAAGGTTTGTCACAGACATGGAGAAAGAGACAAGTTCCAATTGAAGGCAAATTAATTCATGGAGTATAGTGACTGTAAACTATAAACATGAATAAGTCATTAAAATTTAATTATAAATCCCAAATTAAGGGTCTCAAACTTCGCCCAATCAATCAACTCTTACCTCACTTGCAATCTTCGCTCGAGTTCTCTTAGCTCTATTTACCTTTGCTGTTGTGAATGGAGTTCTTTGTTAAGTGTTTCCCTGCATTTGCCATCTAAGACTCCGCTCAACTCTTACAACCCTCACAACTTTTCTTTTCCTGCAATTTTCACAACCTTTGTTTACCTTCATCATTGTGGCTCTCTAACAATGTTAACCTTCGTCGTCACCATGTAGTGTAATGTGTAGCATGTGATAGGTTTAGTTTAATGTGCGTGTGTAATGCCATACTTGATCATATCATACTAACTTTGATTAGTGTTTAATTAACTTGAAAATATTGACTTACAATTATTAAGTAATATTGATATATCTCTACACTTGTGACACTGTAATTTTATTTTACTGATATGATTTTATTATTGTTATTATTCAATTCATAAGATGTTTTTTCAAATCTACTTTTGAAAATATATGGTCTTCTCCAATTTATTTCTAAATTAAATATCCATATCCCAAAGTGTTTTCTCAAATCTATTCTTGAAAATATATGGTCTTCTCCAATTTATTTCTAAATTAAATAGCCATATTTCAAAGTGTCTTTTCAAATTTATTTTTGAAAAGATATGGCGTTCTCCAATTTAATTATAAATTAAATATCCATATTTTGTTCCCAAAGTGTTTTCTCAAATTTATTTTGAATAAGATTTGGTAAGCAAAGTCAAGGGTACTAAAATAAAAGAATGAGGGGGTATTCATGACATTAATTATAGGTGGTTGAGGTGGTTGGGAAGAAGAGACATAAAAGAGAATGATGATGAGAATAGAGGGGTTCCTTGGTCTTTGTTTTGGCATTGAAGGATTTTATTTTGGGGAGAAATGCGGAGAAAAAGAAAGAAGATAGTGGAGAGAAAAATGAGAGAACTCAAACTTGGATTTATTGGAGAGTGTTGATTTTAACTTAGACACTACAAGTGGTTGGATTTGGGCTCGGAGGGCTAGGGAACCTGTGAAGGTTCCCTAGGCTAGGAAATTGTTTCTAGTTGGCTGGGAGGTAAATTCAGTCGGTTTGCCAAGATGAGCATCCCAACAGAGTTGGGAGTATCTCAACGAAGCTATTGAAACATGTATTCTTCCATTTGTTTATTACTTATGTAAATTGTTGCAATGAAATTTCTTACTTGTTTAATATGTTGTAAATAAATTTTACTTGTATATTATCATCAAATAAACGCTGATCTATAAATGAGCTATTTCCTTTCTTATTGTGTTTAAATTAAATGATAAATTTAGTTTGGTTAGAAGATCTAGATTAGGTTCTCACAATGTGATAGGTTTAGTTTAGTTGATAGATTTAAGTTGTGATAGGGTTTAGGTTTCAAAATTTGTTTTTATTTTTGCTTTTTGACTTTAAATTTTAGAATTTAGATTTTTTTTTTTTTTGATAGTTTAATGTGCATGATATCGGGGACATCCTAAAGTCTCTCGAAAAGCCTCTAATTTTTCGAGGGATAGCCCTGGGACGACTTGGAAGTCCTCAAGTCCTCGATGGAGTCCCCAACCAATTGGGGAAGTTTCTAGCAAGTTCCAAAGTACTTGGATTCTTTTTTTTTTTTTTTGTAACACGGTCGATTACTATTATATTATAAAAACTTCAAGAGAGGAACCAGTCCTGTTACTTAAGATGGGAGGAGCGAAGCAGAGTGGATCCAAAATGGGCGCGCAGACTCGTGATCCAATTCCTTAAACTTATGATTTGAGATTTGGAAGAAATAACAACGATATTGCCTATAAACTGTCCTAAAAGAAAGCAGTATTTACAGAACATAAGGGGTTTTAGATATATTGATTTATTGAATCATCGAGCGGAGGCTCTTTTTTCTCACTGATCTTTGTAGAGGCCTCTCCTTGCATACTCTGAGTCATTGTTTTTATATGGTTGATAGCTTCTTCCAGGGGATGGCACTTTTCTTTAAGGCTTTCTATTTTCGCCCTCTGTTTCTCCAGCTTTTTCCTCTTAGATTTGCTGTCTGCCTGAACTTCTTCCTTGAGATCATTGAAGTGCTTGACAAAACGGGCAATCATGAAACAATGGGCTTTACACAGATTGCAGCTGTTATTGGTAATAACACGTTCGAGGGGATTATCAGACATAGCTGACAAGCCTTGAGGATCTTGATGTAGAGGATGAAAGGGGAAATACAAAGATTATATAAGAAGGAGGAAGACTGGCGGATCGAGTGAATGGAAAAAGAGTTGTTCAGAAAGGGGCTCGAGGATCCATAGAGAGACGGGAAACAAGGAGGAGCCGAGACAGAAGATCTACGACAGAGGGAAAAAAAGAGACGGGGGAGTGTAGACAAGAAAGAGGAGTGACAGGGTTCTGAGGAGCGAGGTCCGACGAGGAAGGGAGAATCTGCTTCAAATAGACAAAGAGACTGTTAGAGATAAAGAAAATACATGCTCGAAAAACACGAACATTACCGCACCAAGCGGAGCTTGGAAAACCTCTTCGGCTGAGGAGCACTGTGGACGTTCTATACCGGCTGATATTCGAGCTGTTGACCACCTGAGACGATCTGGGGGGATCGTAACTGAAGCATGAGCCTTTTCCCTTATGGCAAAGAGAGACTGAAACTCTGGAGTGGATGAACTGAGGCGTTTCATGCTGAATATAAACTAACTCAAGGAGCGGGTCCTCTGTATTCGGATCGGGCAGCTCAGAGATTTTCCTGTCCCAAATGTCATCTCGAGGATTTCTTGTGCAGCCAATGTGGATTATGAGATGACTGTTGCCTAACCTCTTTTTATTTTTGTCATGAGACTTATCCCATTCCATATTCCAGCACCGATTTCTCATAGCCCTGCAGATTTCATTGACAGTGTTTTTGATATGATGGAGTACCTTGTCAGAGGGGGAGGATTCATCTGTCTGGTTGCCAGCGTTGAGAGGGGAGGCGGAAGTATTGTTGAGATGACTGATGTAGTCTTGATTCACGTGCTCGACTGAGGAGAGATTCAACTTATGGGATTGGTTTGTCATATGCACGAACCTGTCCTGTGGGTCTGTTGACAGCCCTGTTGGCTAGTGAGTCTGCCAGAGTGTTGTTATTTCTCATAACGTGCTTATAGTGGATGTCCCCCAGTTGGTTTGAGTTGTCCTTGATCCTGTGCTTGATGCTATTGAGAGCCTGTTTCTTGAATTCTCCCCTTGAAGCCATAGCAGCAATCACAATTGTTGCGTCGCCAATTATGATTGGGTTTTTGACTTTCAGTTTTTTCAAAATGCAGATACTTAGAAGAAGGCTGTAGGCCTCCGCCATATTGTTCGTCATGTTTCCCGATCCCCATTCGTAAGTGGTGATAACTTGACCATTCCGGTCTTTGATTATTCTCCCTGCCCTTGTTTTCCTAGGGTTATTTTTGGATGCACCGTCGAACTAGAGTGTAATTTTATTTTGCTCTTGTATCCATTGTTCAATGTCTTCTTGTGATCCCCTGAGTTTCCAATTATTCCACCCCTTCCCTGCTTTTGTTGGAGGTTGCATATTCTTGACATAGTTTAAGTGGAATTTATTATACCACTCTTCCTCTTCCTTCTGCCAACTGGAGTGATCAGAATGAGAAACAGAGTTGGCACTTATCATTTCAGCAACTAGGCCCATAGTTTTGGCCACGGTGCCAGCTGGATTTGGTTTTTGATTTTTAAAGATGCAGTTGTTCCTGGTGAGCCATATTTTCCAACTGAGAGCTGAAGGGATACATTTCCATAAGCGAGTGATGGCAGTCTTGCCTTTTCTTGTATGAGGGTAGTTTTTCTCCCAGTTTCTGTTAAGGGTTGAGAGCTGGTTGAAGGTTTCTCTAGATCTCAGAGGACTGATAATTTGCTTCTAGCAGTTTTGTGCAAAAGGACACTCTATGAAGAGGTGTTGGCTACTCTCCTCTTCTGCGCAGCAGAGGCAGCGAATTGAGGGACCCTGAATCCCTCTTTTTTTGAGATTTTCGGCAGTGAGAATCTTCCCTTTAAGGAGGGTCCAGGTAAAAAATTTGATCTTTGGAAGGAATTCGGTGTTCCACACAGCTGACCGAAGATTCCATTTACCTAGAGTGGGGCTGGAATGGAGGAGTTTATACCCCTCTTTTACAGTGAACTGACCTCCACTGGAGTCCCAGATGAAGCTATCATGAGCATCTTTGTTTAAGGGAGCTGATCCCGTCAAAGAAGTCTTGAGGTCTGCCCATTGTTTCCTGAGATTATTTGAGAGGGGGAGATCCCTCCATGCAAACCCACAGTTGTGATCCCAAACTGAGATGTCGAATAAAGAATGCAAATTTTTGGCCTCCATCCATAATTTCAATTCACTGAACTGCTGAATGAGGTTTCTTGGTTCCGATCCCATAATTCTGTCAGTCCAGATATTTATTTCTTTGCCATTTCGGGCGACTTAGAGATATGATTTTTAATTTGGGGAGGACTTTTTTGATAAGTTTCCAAACTGAAGTGCAAGGTCTTTCCACTATTGCATCAGTGAGGACATTGGAGTGCAGCCCATTGAGGTATTTTCTTTTGAGAGCCTCAACCCACCAGGTATCTTTTCCCATTAGCATTCTCCACACCAGTTTGAAGCCCATTGCTTTGTTGGTAATGCTTGGAATTTTGATTGCTATGCCCCCTTTTTCAAAAGGGAGGGTAACTTGATCCCATCTAACCAGACTGAATTTTTTTGAATTGTGCTTTCCTCCCTGCCAGAGGAAGCTTCTCATGATTAACTCCAAGTGCTTGTGGGTGCTGGCAGGGGCCAGAGTGACAGCATATTGGTATATGGGAAGAGATGAGAGGAGAGCCTTTATGAGGGTGGTCCTGCCTGCCAGGTTTAGCCACGACAGCCCCCAACTGTGGAGAAGGCCTCTCATTTTTTCGATCTGCTTGTTCCAAATCTCAGACTTGACAACTTCTTTTGCCAATGGAAGACCAAGATATGTAAAGTGGCTCCAATTTCTTTGTACTGGGATGTCCATGATCAGAGAGATTCTTTGCATGATTTGGAGAGAGACATTCCAAGTGTAGATTTTGCACTTATTATTGTTTAGCAGTCCCCCTGAGACTGCCAGGAAGGTGTCCAATGTTCTCTTAAATCTTCTTGCCATTAAGCTTGAGGCTCCCCCAATTAAAAGGGTGTCATCGGCAAAGAGCAAGTGATTAATTTCTTTTATCCCTCTCGCTATGCTGATCCCTGTGATCTCCTTTTGCTTTCGAAGATTTTCCAGGTGTGTACTCAATGTTTCTGCCATGATGATGTAAAGGAAGGGTGAGAGGGGGCAGCCTTGTCTCAATCCTCTGGAGCTTCTGAAGTAGCGACTGGGCCTACCATTGATTAGGGGAGTTGTCCAAGGGTTTGAAATACATTCCATAATGATGCTTATAAATTTGTTGGATATTCCAAACTTCCGGAGGACCTCAGCTAGGAATTGATGATTGACCCTGTCAAAGGCATTTGCCATGTCAAGTTTTATGATCATACCTCTTTCCTTTCTATTAATGCTGCTATGAATTGCTTCTTGAATCAGGATGACATTGTTCGTTATTTGTCTTTTAGGAACGAATCCTCCTTGGTTCTCTGATATGAGGGAAGGCATAAGCTTTTTCAGTCGATTTGCCAGGATTTTGGTTACTATTTTGTAGGAGACATTGCAAAGAGAGATAGGTCTGAAATGATCAAAGGAGAGGGGGTTGGTATCCTTGGGAATGAGCGCCAGATGGGAGGTTTTATTGTTTTCACCCATCTTATTTTTTTTGAAGATATTTTTAACCATCCTTACGAAGTCTTTCTTTATAATATCCTAGTGGTTCCTGAAGAAGGCAACGGTGAAGCCGTCAGGACCAAGAGCCTTGTTCGGCGACATACTGAACACTGCCACTCTTATTTCCTCCTCCGAAACATCCTAATCCAACTCACTGTTTTGATGCGCATTGATTTTTCACTCAACTGGTTGCAGAAAATCCACGCTGTCCATGTACTGGGGGTCTGCAGATAAGAGGGATTTGAAGTGACTGTGAGAAGCTTCTTTAATTTCCTTTTGATCACTTAATTCTTTTCCCTTAGCATTAATTTTGTTGATTTGGTTTCCTGCTCTTCTGATCTTGAGGTTATTATGAAAGAAAGAGGTGTTTTTATCTCCCGCTCTAAGCCAAAGACACCTCGATTTCTGTCTCTGCTCCTCTTCCTCTTCTCTATTCTGCCTGTAGAGCTCCCTAAACATTTCATTTTCCTGTGATTGCTCTTCCTGTGAGATTTGTTGGTCTTCTTTTTCCTGATTCCATTTCTCCAATTTTCTGTGTAGCTCTATTCTTTTTTTTTCTCCAATATTGCGTTCTCTTTGGCCCACTGTTTGATTGCTGCTCTTAAGGATTTTAATTTTGATTCCCATACATAGTGAGGTGAGTCGATGACTTCCATCTCCCAGTGATCTTTGATGAGTTTTCGGAAGCCCTCCTTGCTATCCCAAATTTTATTGTATTTGAAAGGGATAGGGCCGAGGTTTCCTACATTGTCAAGAATCATGACCACAGGGTTGTGATCTGAAGCTGTGGCATGGACTATCTTACTTTTAACTGAGGAGAAACCTGTAACTATTCTTTCGTGAATTAATATCCTGTCGAGTCTCTCTTTGATGTTGTGAATTCCTGCTCTCTTATTGCTCCAAGTAAATTTACCATTGTTAGGGGGGATGTCAATGAGTTTGTGGGTTTCTATTATTGTTTCCAAAGTATCTCTTGAAGGGTCAGCGAGGAATTTCCCTCCTATTTTTTCTTCTATGTTCCTAATTAAGTTCAGATCACCACCCATGACTATGTTCCTATTTTGACACACCTGCAGTTCTGAATTGATAGAATCCCAACAGTATGCTTTATCCCTGTAGTGGTTTGGGGCATAGATGTTAAGAATAGTAAATTTTGCTTTTGTGATTTTATTTTTGAGGTCAGTTCTGACCCACCAGTTAGATGAGTTTTGACTGATGAGGTCACATTTTCTCTTGTTCCATAATGTACCTATTCCTCCTGAGGCGCCCACAGAATCTGTTGCTGTGCCTGCAAAGCTTTTGTGTCTTTTTGTGAATGTTTGAAAGTCTTGATTAAACATTTTGGTCTCCTGGATTAGGAAAAAATCTGGCTGCTCTTGACTGATTAAATCCCGGGCTGCATTGGATTTTAGAGAGGAGCCCAGCGCCCTACAATTCTAAGAGACCAAGATTATTACTTACTAATTTTTTGGTGAGCCCCGCTCTTTTCCTTTGTCTTTTCCCCGCTTCCTTTTTTCTTGTCCAAGAATGAGTCCATCGGTTGTTGTGTGCCCGTGGCCATTTCTTTTGCTGCTGTTTCGTCTCTTATTTCTTTATTTGACTTCCTGTCTGCTTTTTTCGGTGGCTCAGAGGTGTAGCTTACTTATTTGAGTTTGTTTCTGGTTAGAATACGGTCTATGGTAGGAGGAGGGGAGGGGAGGGGCAGCGAGGGGGAAGGGATCACTGCTAGAGCAGTGGCTGAGGGAGAGGAAGGGGGGGAGGAGGGATCTTCGTCCACCATGGATTCAAAAGGGGTAGAGGAGGAGAGGAAAGGCTGGGTCGATATGGGAGGGGGGGGAGGGGAGCGGCTTGGGATTCCGGGGGGGCATAGGTTCAAGGCCATGTTGGATGGGGTTTGATTTCTTTTTTTTGACTTGCTCCCATGTGCCTTCAGTGGTTTCAACATTTTCATTCAGTTCATTTACTTTTAACTTACTACACCTATTAGCGAAATGTCCATATTCGTGGCATACCTTGCATTTGAATGGGAGTTGCTCGTAGTCCAGCTGCTGAATATGGGTCCATTGGTCCACTTTGATCTTGATGGCTTCCGGTAGGCCTTTCCCTAAGTCAACTTCGATGCAAATCCTTGCACAAGCATGCATGTTTTCCTTTGGTTCACATCTGTCAATGTATTTTCCCACAACATTCCCAATAGCTTTAACAGATTCATCCCCCCAGCAATGCAGAGGGAGGTGAGGTAGGCGAACCCAGACCGAAATAGCATTTGGGATATCCATTTCCGGGTCGAAGTCCGGGGACCATCTGTTTAGGTAGAGGCCTCTCGAATCCATGAAGTAGGGACCATTTCTGAAGATAAGGTTCCGGTCTTCTTTTGTTTCGAAGAGGAATGTATAGAAGCCCCTTCCGCAGAATCTAATGGCGATTTTCCCTTGAATGATCACGTTCCAGTTACGTTCTACCCATTTCTGGACCGCTCTGGGGGAAGGCCAGAGGCCAGTAAACTGTCCTACAAGGCTCCTCTTAGCCAAAGAGATCGTTGCCTTCCTCGGGAGATTGGGAGGGACAGAGATTTCAGGGATGTCAGCCAGCTTCTTGATAAACTTTGATGCTGAAGGGCAGATTCTTGAGGAAGGATTTTCTGAGATGAGAGAAGCGAAAATTTCCGCCTGATCTTCATTGTCTTGCTGCGGGGTGGAGTCAGTCCCAACCATGAGAGGAGCGGAGGGAGGTCAGTCTCGCCATTGACTGGAGATGAACGCGGAGCGGAAGCTGGAAAGGGAGTAGGGGGAGAGGCCCCTCTGCTGGGGCCGAGCAGGAGACCCGAAAGAGACCATGGGGGGCAAAGAACAACAATGAGAAAGGGGCCCAGGCGGGCCAGTAGAAGCAGGGAAGGGCCCAGTAGCAGGGCTGCCAGGCAGGAGGCCTGTCAAGGCTGCAGAAGGCAAGCGCGGGAGTTCCTGTTCAAAAATCGCCGCTCTCCAACAAGAACTCTTCTAAAATTGTTGGATTGTTGAGACGAAAGAAACACCATGAATTTTGGTGGGGACGTGTTCCCGTGAAACACAGGTAATATTTATACATAAGAATGTTGAATGTACAAGTGATATATTGGTTGCAAATGAGAACTTCATTTATATACTAGGGAAGATGCCCTTTCATGAATAGTTATCATGGCTCTTCAATACACTGATTATTAATAATTATGAATTATATATTTATGTTCATAACATTGCCTCCCCTTTAGAAAAGCTTTGTCCTCAAAGCTTATGGATGAAAGGATTGATATCCTTTTTCTCAGACATCAGAGCAAACCGTGACTGACGATGATGGGCACTAGGCACGTTGATGACAAATGTTAGCTAGGTAGTAGTTGTGTGCAACAAAAGTACAACTATGGTGGCGACTAGATCGTGCATGACAACCATGGCTGCAATGGGAGCATGGGGTGTGGCTGCTCCACAATGGTTGGTTTGGTTTGATTTGTTTTTTATTTTTTAAATCCCTTCTTCTATTTTTATTTTTTAGTTTTATTTTTGACTACTTTTTTATAATTTTTTTTTTTTTTTTTTTTTTCTCTCTCTTTATATGTAATTTTTAATGGCCAAAGGCTTGACGATCGAATGAAGAACCTCCATTTTTTTTGGTGTGGCTAAAAGTCTCAATCGCTACAACAACTAACTTGATGAAGGGTTGATGGCCAAAGGCTGGGATCAAAAAACAAAGTTTTGATACCAAGGTGACAAACAAGGTTCATATACTCATGAATATTCAAAATATCTGGCATATGTAAATATCCATTATAAGACAAGTAATTTTTATAGATAAGAAAGTTGAATGTATAAGTGATATGTTGGTAACAAATGAGGGCCCTATTTATATACTGGGCAAGGTGTCGAATAATCATGTCTCTTAAGACATGCTTCTTCAAAGTAGTAATTATTAATTATATATTTATGTTTGTAACATTCTAACTCATTGTAATGGCGTCAATTATTTTTCATAATATAAGGTTTTGTTATTGTGTGAAACCTAGGAAGAGTTCCAACATTTGGTGATCTAGATTATTTTCATGATATGGAATTAGAGCAAGGAGTTCCTAATGGCTAAGAATTAGATGTCAAGATAGAGTTGTTGCTTCGCTCTCCTTGTCAGTCTAACAACCAGTCGAGAGGAGGAATGGCCAAGGGAGCACTAAGTCATTGTATGGGTTGAGCTACCATAGCGTTATAAAAAGAAAACGAGTTGTTGTTGTGATAAAGTGGTACTGCAACCACTGTATTGAATCAAGGGAGTCACTGCATCAAGTCAAGTCAAGGGAGCCACCAATTTGAGGGAGGCCGAGTGAAATGCTAATTATGTCGATATGTGTGTATATTTTGGAATAGGGCTTCCATACTTTTAATTTAATTATCAACAATTAATAGATGGTTGGTAGGGATTTAACCTCTACAGAACATCCATGGAATATTTTTAATAACAATAGTCAGGATAGAGGGTTGGGATTTATCTCAAATATAGTTATGCCTTTTTGCTTTCCAATTTTAATTTAAAAATGTATAAAATGAAATGACAATAAAATGTATAAAAAATATTTTGATTGTGAAATGAGTTATGGATTTCTGAGCATGCGGCATTTGATAAGACAAGACATGGTATTGATAAGTCGTGTTATTGTAACAAAACCTATTTATAGGATAAGAATCTCCATAGTAAAGTGGGGGTGAATCTCTATGGTTTAGAATTTTGTTTTATATATATAACTCAAATATTAGTTCTTTGTTAGCCTCGCACTTTCATAAAACAATAATTAAGTCCAAAATAATAAATCATTAAACGAATAATTGGTACTTGTCTATTTTAGAATGAGATTGTTCTTCAAACTTGGGGGTTTGTTTAGGTCTAGTTGACTGAGAGATTGGTGTATGGTTGAGATATTTACTCAACCAAAGTGATTGTGTGTCCAAGATAGATGCACTATCTTGAGGCATAATCTTGATATATTTAAATATTATCATTATTTGTTAATAAAAAGAATACATTAAGGCTTGAGAAACCTTTTTCACCATGTTTCTGTTGTCCCAGTCTCTCTTAAATTTTAGTTTTTATTTTATTAATTCCTTTATTTGGTAGTTGTGTGAAAGCATTAGCTTAGGAGTAAAAGAATGTGAAAACTTGTGAGATATGGTGTGTGTGTCATGACACGATCCATTTGGAAAATGTTAAGACAAACAAAGTCTGTAAAAATTTGTCGGTTGTCTTTTCTTTCCAGGTGCTTGGTGCTTTCTTTGATGGAGCTGAGCAAAACAACATCTGTGGTTGCGGAGTTCATATCGTCATGGAGGACAGCTTACAATATTTCCTATCTTGGCATGGAGGGCAGGGCTCAAACAGTATGGCCGAGGCTAGGGCCCTATCAGGTCTACTTGCTTTTTGTGACTTTCTTGACATCCAAGGTATTTCAATATATGGCGATTCAAAATCTTTGATAGATCATGTTAATGGGGATGGCCTCATTAGCAGTCCTCATCTTCTCGGATGGCTAAGCAGAATCATGCACTTTCGAAACTCTATGAAGCAGTTTTCAATCCAGCATATCCCTCGTTCCAGGAATGTCCAGGCTGACCTTCTCTCCAAGGAAGGCCTTGCGATGGAGCCGGGATCTTGGTCATTGAGAGTTCTTCATGATGGATCTTCCTTTCTTATTCAGGATTTCAGTATCAAGGGAATGTGATTTCTTTCAATTTTCGGCTTATGCAGCTCTTATATAGATCTTCAGCATCACGGGATTGTGACTTCTTTCAATCTGGTTTATATGACTTGCATTTTAGTTTTTTTAATATCTGTCCATGATGTGTAGCTGCTCAAACTTTTGAATACTTGTGTATAACTTTGAGTCTTTGGTTCTGATCTCTTGGGGATCTTTCAATTCTGTTCTATATGCTGTTATAGCCGGGCAGTTCCCACTGTCCTATGACAATGTCTTGTGATCTTTATATTATCTTAATATAAATCTATGATGATTTTTCTGTCTGAAAAAAAAAATGGTGTGTGTGAACTCCTAAAACAATGTGAAAACTTGCGAGATATGGTGTGTGTGAATTTGTTGGAGTTGTGTTCTATGGAGAATCGCCCATAATCCCTTCTGCAAAATTTAATTGAACTGTGGGTGAAGGCTCCACACTATTCGGGGCAACGCTTCAAGCATACATATCCATAAGTCGCTGGTTTTTTGAATACCAGATTTATATTGTTCAGTGGATGTCCTGCTTTAGTAGAGATTGTCACACGCCTCCATAAGATTCCAACTTTTCGTAGTTTGAAGCGGTTATTTTGTTGAATAGTTATAAAATTGTGAAAGCTATTGAAGCTTGGCTTAGTGGGTTAGCTGAGGAGATTAACAGAGGGAAATATCCATTGTAGATGAGAATCACCCAGAATTAATTGTGTATAGTTGAATTCAATTGTGGGTGAGGGCTCCACGGTACTTAGCTGGTGCTTCGATTTCTTGGATTGTGTTGCAAAAAATTGGTGAAGCTTGTGAGAACACTGCTTAAGAACACGTTTCCTGAGTGACAAGTATGATGTGAAGTCTGTACGACTGTTGACAAGCAACATGAAGATCTGCGTAAGACCTGCGTGGAGACTCACGCTGGATGTCTGCGTTGGAAAACTGAGGCGTCGACCTGCGTACTCATGATGGAGACTCACGCTGGATATCTGCGTTGGAAAACTGAGGCGTGGACCTGCGTACTCATGAAAGAGATGCTCTGCATAATCTCCATCCTTTGAAAAGAGGATATGTGTGGGGAAATGCGGACCTATGTGTAGACCCTCCATTAAATAGTTCTTCACTTGGACATATTTGCTTGTGCAGACTGTATGGAAGACTGCGTGTGAAGACTGCATGGAAGAGAAATTCATGAAGTTGTTGCCAGGACAAATTTCTCCGTAAAGTATTGAGGCTACATAGAGACTTGTGCGTAGAACCAGTGACACTTGTCTGGAGACCTGAGTCGAACAAACTTACAAGTGCGTGAGTATGTTGTGTGGAGGATACGCTGCTGAGTGATGCTGTTCGAGCTGTGAATATTTATTGTGATAACCTGGTCTTTGCGTTGATACATCCACTGGTGTTATCATATGGCGTTGATGCAGTCTTTGCAGTCTGCTGGTAATCGATTCTCTTAGGTGAGTTTGTATATGAGCCACATCCATTAACCCGAATAGGATCCTATATGCACACTGAGTCGTGGATGACCCATCGGTCAAGAAAGATCTAGTTTGATGTGTACCATCAGCGAAAAATGAGTTGGGTCAGTGATTCGATGCAGTTGTAGGTTGCATCAAAGTATGATATCGAATGCCCTGGGAAGAAAACTGGGATGCACCCTGTGAGCATGGGGACAAAAATAGAATGTTGTGTGAAAGAATCCCCTTGGGGTTGCAGGCAAAAGACAAACTCGATGCAAGTCTCTTTACTTCCGCAGGCTCATCCAGATGCTTGGACCCTGTTGGAAACTCAACGTTCTACAACAGTGAGATGGGGCATGGCTCAAGATTTCAACCCATCCACATCCATTCATTCAAAATGTAATATGAGAGATTTGAACTGTCGAGGGGGATCGCATGTACTTAGCCATAGTAGCCACTGGCCAAGATCAAGGATGAGCTTAAAGACCTCGTTGTAACTGTTATGTCTTCCATTAAATTGAGTTACACACCTAATTTGATTTGGCCAAGATTTGAAAAGTTAGAGAGGAAACCATGTCGACGAGCAAGCACGTAATTTTCTTTGAACGAACCTCAGGCCCTCACAGTATTAAAGAGTTGAGCCCTTGCAGTGTTAAAGAATTGGGGAAAGCACCACATACGGATGCCACCTTCACATGAGAGAGAAGAGATGTTGGAGTCAAAGGGATTAGGAATTCCAGTGCTACCAGTGCAAACATATTGATGTGTTGCGATTAACTCGATCAACTCGCAGGAGGTCGAATCGAGTTGTCCAGCATGGTGAAGCAACAATGTGGACCGTGGAGGTAAAGTATTAAAGTCTTCATGTGTGTTCTTGTTTTAAAACACACTCTGTTAATAAACCCTCAAGACACCATTTATTAGAAGCATCAACTGCAATAGTCACTTTCTAAAAGGTGGAGCCATCACATAACAAAGACCAAAGTTAAGTGGAGTATTTTTTTGAGTGTTTTTTCTCATAATATGGACATATTTTTTAATTGATGGTCATTCGGGTTCTCAAAATCTATAAGGTGAAAAGTTAAAGTTGTAACTGAGAGTGAGCAAGTTCAAGTGAGGGTTGATGTGGAAGTTAAGTGGAGCAGACATTGAAGTTAATATCTAGTTAATTTTGAAGATAGAGCTTTGTATTATCGTTCCTTAAACAATATCAAAAACAATTTTTTGAAGGTGGATGTTGATAGCTTATGTATTCCAATATTTAATAAAAACATATCATTTTTGTGGTGTTGAAGTGTCCTAGATCTGCCCAAAATATGAATAAGGGGATCTTAGGTACACTTTGCTGGCATGTGATGGTGATTTTATGTTTGGAGGCTTATGGTGTTTTGTATCTAGTTTTGACACTATAATTGCAAGTTTTTATCATACAACAATACACTCAAGGAGTTTAAGCATCAAGTATCTACAAGTAAGGACAAAACAAACAAAGCACATATGTTCAAGCACCCACAATTAAGAAGCTACAAAGAACAAACTCAAGTAATCATCAACATTGCAAGGCAAGTCTACATCAACAATCAACTACATCAACAACATTTGCATCAATTCATCATCAATTTTTGAACAATGCACTTGCAACCAATTTTTTGTAAGAGTCAAATCCAATTGAAATTGAATTGTATTAACTTGCAAATCTCATTTTTGTAAGTTAATTTGAGTTGTATTGGGTGCATTCTCGGTTGAACCCAACACACAAGCCTTGAATTATGGGAGGTTGAGTTCTTTCAAGTGAAATCATTTGAACTTGTCATTGTAAAATCATTTAACTTGGGTGCATTTTTGGTGGTAGCCGACACCCTAAACCTATCAAATCAAGCGAGCGAAGCAAAGCAAAGCATAACTTTAAGATCAAGCGAGCGTGAAATTCAAAGCGAGTTCAAAAGTTCAAGCAAGCGTGAAAGTCAAACAAATCTTAAAAGCAAGCGAGCGAGTTCAAATGGACCAAAGCATTCAATTGCTAGAGTTTATTAACAATTTGATCCTATCCACTGTTGCGGACATGGTGAAAATCAACAAAGTGACTCTTGCTAATATCAAAAAGCATTTACATTATGCACATGAAACTGTTGAATTTCTCCAACTTGAATCACAACTACAACGTGATGAGCTGTAGCAGAAGGGTCGTGTTTCAAAGCCTTTCAACAATACAAATTCAAATGCAGAAGATGATGATTCCAAGCCAGTCAACCATACAACTTCAAGTGTAGAAGTTGTCCATGATCAAGTTCAACTTTCTTGTTCCAAGCCAATCATCAAACCGTGGGAGGAAATCCAATGTAACAAAAATCGACGTGGCTTGGTATATGACAAATATGAGAACAATTTGCATATCCAAGATTATTCAAAACCAATTAAATTTACCAGTGGAAGATTTCTTGATTAGGGAACATCAAAAATCCATGAAAAAGTTGAAGAAAAACCGAAATGCAAACATTGTCAAAGAACAAGTCATATGGAAGATCATTGTTTTGATCTCCATCCTTGTCACCATTGTGGCAAGAAAAATCACTCATCAGAAAGATGTTGCAAACAAAACCAACTAGCTAGATTGAAGATCAATTATGCATGGATTGATCCTTGGGAGTGGTCATCTACATTCAAATGATTGTATAAGTTTTACCGCAGAATTCAATCTTAGATATTGCAACCAACAGTGAAATGAAGATGATACTCTTAGGGGAGTACAACAGTGAAACTCTCCTACATTTGAAAGGTGGGGAGTTAAAAAACAAATGCAGTTGGTCTCTCCTTTCAACTGACAAATGGGGGAAATGATAATGGAATTGAAGATGGTTGTCAGCCTAAAAGTTTCGACAAACTCAACAAATATTCCAGTGGGCATCAAAATTTTCCAATGAGAAAGTGATTGGGATGCTAATTGAGTGCATTTGTGGACATTCTTTTGTTCACTTGGATGTTCATTAGAGCAAGCAAAGGATAGATGGATCCTTTCACATTACATCTTGGGAGTTGTCAAGCATTTTCAAGGTTGTATCAGAGTTGCAACTGATTCACTTCTCTTGGTTTGCTCTCTTCACATTGGAGTTTTCAGCATCCAATTTTTGTGGTTTTTTAGGCAGTTCTTCATTGAGGATCAGTTCAACAATTTCAACATGAAGACTTGGAGATGGTACCGGGTTCTTATTTTGGACTTAAGATTGGGTGGGAATGTTAACCTCACACTCTCATAAAACAATTATTAAGTCCAAAATAATAAATTATTAAACTTGGAATAATTCCTACTTGTCTATTCTAGAATGAGACTGTTCCTCAAACTTGGGAGTTTGTTTAGGTCTAGTTGGTTGAGAGATTCTCTCCAACTAGATAGGCTCCTAGATTGGTGTATGGTTGAGATATTTACTCAACCAATGTGATTGTGTGTCCAAGATAGACACACTATCTTGAGACATAATCTTGATGCATTTAAATGTATCATTATTATTCTTTGTTAATAAAAAAAAATACATTAAGTCTTGAGAAGCCTTTCTGCCATGTTTTTGTTGTCTCAATATCTCTTAAATTTTACTTTTTATTTTTATTAATTCCTTTATTCTTTTTATAATTAATAATAATGATTTAAAACAAAGTTATAATTTTGCTAATTTTAAGATTTTTTTTCTTAGGAATGTGAAATTTTTTTTCCACTGGAAAAATCCGTAACATTTCATTAATATGAAAGAGTACATATGTAGATGCTTATTGCATATGCCCTGTTCACTAATATCTCTGTACATTTTACAAAAAATTCCATGAGTATGCTGATTTGTTTTACTGCTCAGATTTGAGCTGTGTAAGCTGTAGAGATTTTGATGCCTTATTGGCATCCTTCAGTCTATTACAAAAAAGATTATACAAAAAACTGTCAATATATAGTGCTGTTGTCATACTGCTGATGTAAATTATGTCGCATGTAGACCCACTGTAGCTTAGGAATGTGAAATGTATCATGAGGTAAGTGTTTTTAATGCCTATTTATGTTTACAATGGTTTAATTATATGGTTGCGCTAGTCACTAGATATATCCCTTGCTATTTGGAGAGAGACTTATAAGAAAAATCGTCATATTTTTTTCATCCATTTACCATTTGAAGCGATGACTCTTGTCCTTCTAAACTGCCATTGAATGAGATAGTGGCTGAATTGTAATACGTAGCCATAGTCAAAGGAAGTCAAAGCTTGAGTTGTTGCTTTCCAACTTAATTGCATAATAGAGTAATGTAAAAATTAATTGTTTCCTTGAATATTTGAATTCCCTAAAAGAAGATTTTGGAATTCAATTGGTAATTTATATGTTCTTAAAGATACAAATATGTGTTGAATTCTTCTATGACATCCATTATTGCACTGAGACACTAGGTGCTTTGAAAAACCCATGTGATGTGTAACACGTGCTTGTCATGCTTAGAATATATAAGGTTTATGTGTAATAAAGTCACTTTACTGACTTGGTTCATAAGAATTAGGTTTCATAGTTGTGTTTTTGGTTGTGTATTTTTTAATTAGGTTTAGTATAGGTTAGGGCTAACTAGATCGTTGGACCGAATAGTGATTTTCCCACCTACTGGAAGTTATCACCAAGATTATGTAATGTTTTGTCAAGCCTAGATACCTCTTATGACAATTTTTATCACTCACAGGTGGCTT
Source organism: Pinus tabuliformis (assembly GCA_031772625.1). Classification (NCBI taxonomy): domain Eukaryota; kingdom Viridiplantae; phylum Streptophyta; class Pinopsida; order Pinales; family Pinaceae; genus Pinus; species Pinus tabuliformis. The sequence goes on along the minus strand of CM062813.1, from coordinate 1,038,710,484 downwards.
TCACCCTTAACCCTTCCCCATGAGATTTGAACTAGTGACTTGATGGGTAATAAACCCCACATAAACCAACTGATCTACACCTCATGGGTGATATAGGTTTCAATTATTATTAACATTTAGGTTTTTGGGAAAATATAACCTATCACTCTCTGGAGTCTATTATTTTTCATAATATAATATTGTGTTATTGTGTGTATATGTGTGAACCCTCGCAAGAGTTCTAACATTAAATGTTCTAGACCATACCATATCGAGGAGTTGCTAATGGACAAGACTTAGATGTCATGATAGAGTTGCTTCTTTGATGACTTTGTCAGTCCTGCTACCAATCGAGAGGAGCAATGGCCAAAGGAGCACTAAGCCGTTGCATGGGTTGAGCTACCACATCTTTACAAAAATAAAAGGAGTTGTCGTTGTGATAAGCACAATGGAACTATTGTATCAGATCAAGGGAGTCACTGTATCGGGTTAGGTCAAGGGAGATGCCAATTGAGGGAGGTTAAATGAGCTGTTAATCACTAAATATATCCTTGGTATTTGGAGATAGATGTATCAAGGAAGTCGTCATATTTTCATCATTCAACTACCATTTGAAGTGATGATCACTGTCATTCTACACTGCCACCAAAATACATAGTTGCTGAGTTATAATACATAGCTATTGTTAAAGCAAGTCAAAGCTAGCCACCGTGAATGAGGATTGAAGTAACTGTTGAAGAGAAAACAAAATCGAGAGAATCCATCCACATTGTGTTTTGAAAGGGAAGTGCATATCGATTTATGAGATAATTTTCTCTAATTCATTGCCTTCTTATAGCTACTACAACTGGAGGAAAGAGTTAAAATAGTTTCATTTTTGAAGCTCTTTATCATAGTGTTTTCACTACTCAGAAAATTCAAAGGGGTCATAGTATAAACATAGTTTACATAGATTTTGTTTCTTTCAATGGAAACCCCATTTGAATAATATTCAAGTTTCAATTTCCACTTTTAGAAATAAAAAATTCGGATGAATATGATGAACAAAAAAATGTGCATAATAGCCTCAAGGGTTAGTTCTAGTGGTCATGAATGATATGTGAGACCTCTTATATTTTTCTAGTTGGAGAGGTCATGGATTCTATGATTTTGATTCCTTAATAGTTAGTCTTCATAATAAGGATCAATGATTTACCTCGTTTATTGTCCATAGATAACGAAGAAGTACTCAAGGGTTATTACATGAGGGTATTAGATGAGGGTTTCTTGTGGAGAATAGTAAAAGCAGTCACCTACATAACTCAATGAATCAATGGGATGGTAGAGTTGAGATGATACTGTTGGCATTGTTGTCATTGAAGGAAAAGGAGCACCAAAGTAGCAACAAGGTAAGTAGCAGAGGCAAGGTATGCAACAACAAAGGTAAAAGAGCAGCAAAAGTGTAGCAAAGGAAAAGGAGGAGCAAAAGTGCAACAAATTTGAACAAATGATCAGAGACTGGGCATTGTTGTGTTGCAAGGCTATGGAAAAGGAAAATATGTGCAAGAAAGAATGTTGCAAAAATTGCTATGTTGAAGATTTGTTGTGATGCAAGGCAAAGGCAAGACTCCATGAGACCAAAGGCAAGACTCCATGAGACCAAAGGCAAGACTCCATGACAGCAAAGGAAAAACTCCATGACAACAAAACAAGACAAGACTCAAGGAGGTTGAGACAATGACATGAAGATGTTGTGATGCAAGTCCAAGGCAAAGGCAAAGATGTTGTGAAGATTGTTGTGATGCATTAATGATAAATATTGTTATTTGATGTTGGCTTATGTTGATGAATTTAATCATTTCATGTGGATGAAAAATAATATTGGGTGGATTATTTATTTTTGTGTTCTAATATTCAAGATATGAAGAGTTTGGAAAAAATGAGTGGAAGGCAAAGAGTCAAGCCTTTTCACTTCGTATTTTATGTGGAATACAAACATCCAATAAACTTTCTATAAAAGATGTTTTTGGAAGCAAATGACAAAAAGAGAGTGGGAGAATGTGGGAGCGCTGATTGAGGTATTATTTACTAGTTACCTGGCACTTTTGAAGCTTATGTGAAGCATATTTGAAGGGAAGAACACACATAAATGAAGATGGAGATATGTAGAATCTATGACCAGGTAAACCAACACATTGTTGTTTCTTGTTTGCATCAGGGGGTTGTAGTCTCCTTTCAAGTTGTGGCTTGATAAATATCCAGTTGCTGCTAGTTGAAGTAGGAGCCTCGTGTGGGTTGTAGCCTACAAAAAACATATGGGAGTTTGAGCTTCCTTGCATGTTGCAACTTGCAAAAAATTGAGGTAGCAGCCTCTTGTAGGCTGGAGCCTACGTCAGATGTAATAAGGAGTAGGAGCTTGCCTTTGCATCACAACAATAAAATCATGGTTTTGTCCCTTTAGGGGTTTCCACATATATCTGGTGCAAATATGTGTTGTTATTATGTGCTGATGTGATGTTTTGGTTTGCCTATTACTTGTTCACATATTCAATCTGCTGGTCATTATTTGTTAAGTTGCTCATGTAATGATTCAGTTAATGAGATTAATGAAAATAATATTAATGTCCATGAATATACTAAACTAATTCACCCCCCCTCTCAGTTTAGTCAAGTTTTTATCAGATACAACCAAAGCCATTATTGGCTCCCTCTCTCAAATTCAAAGTTACATCATGTAAATCTGAAAAAATCACAAAAAAAACAGGGATACTTCGAAATAATTGTTTAGAGAAAAAAAAATGAACACAAGCTTTTCTCTAAAGTTACAATTATTAAAATTAAGTATGTTTGTCGAAGTCACTATGTCTAGCCACATTAGCAATACGAGATCTCCTATTAGTAGTAAAATTTGCGGTGGAGGAAGAGGATGCCAAAGCCATCTTATTAAACAATCTAACTTCTAAATACATCAATGTTATTTTTACTCAATAAAATATATTCACAAACTCTGAAAGGTATGTTTGTTTCTCTCTTAGTTGAAGAAAAGAGAACCATTACAAGGGATACTAAAGGTGATCATCAACCTAAGATTGCATTAATACTCAAGAAACAATTGTAGCACATTAGCTAAAGACAAGGGGATATGGAATGCTATTATTGCAAGAAAACGGGTCACAAGACTTGGAACTGTATATTTCGAGCCAATGATGTTCCCAAAGGAAAGTTTAATGACAAACTACATGTAGCTAAATGTAATCGTTGTTGAGATCCATTGGATACAAACAATGGTGATGACCTTGCTGAAGAAACGATATTTTTTTCATTTTAAGAAGCTCAATGTTTGAAAATGGGAAGGGATCTAATGTGGACAAAGCTCATCATGAATCGTTGCCTACATAGTTTAGGAGTTTGTGGGTAATGGGAATTATACCCTTACAAGAGATATGAGACAACAATATGGAGTATTGTGGATATAGATTAACATGGCTACACCTTTACAAGTCTTATGAGCCATCTTGATGGAGCTTAGAGGAATGTATTGGTTTGATTAATTTTGACATTTTTCTTTTCAGGAAGTGTGTTTGATTTTAGTAAATTTTATTTTTCAATATTGTAAGTCTTAAAGAGGGGGAATTATAATGTGAGGCTTACATGTGTAATAAACTCAGGTTAGTGACTTAGGTTATACAAATTAGGGGTGTTAGAATATAAGGTTTACATGTAATAAAATCACCTTAGTGACTCAGGCTGTGAAAGTTATGGTTTTAGTTATTATCAACTTTTAGCATTTTGGTCAAATAAAACCTCTCGAACTCTTTATGAGAAGTGAATCTTATTGTAATAAGATCAAGCATTCTTTATGATAAAATATACTGTGATCATATGCATCTCCATAGCAATCCTATCTAAGGTTCCAACATTTGGTGATCTATCATGATAACAATGAAGCAATGCATTCAAAAGAAATTTAAGAAAGCAAGAGCATGGAAGCACAATGACCATTGCAATTAACACTGATGGTTTGCAATAGAGTCTCTCCCTTGAGGATGCCTTCAACTCGTAGAGGAATCAATGGAGAAGCAGTGCATTCTTTTGGGGGTGTATCATCACAGTGCCTTATTCTTGAGATTCCAACATCCCTATCTCCCTTATAGAGGAATCTTTCTAAAATTTGAGGGGAAACTGCCAATAGAGAATATTATGTCAATGGACCCATAATGTGGATCCAATGCATTGTGCTGTGGAATTCATGGTGAAGACTATGGAGAAAGCAACCCCCATTCTGAGCGAATTGAGCACCCTAACCTTGAAACTAATTTACCCAAAGGAGTAGAGGATTTTCAAACATTTATTGCTATTTCATTAAAGAATGGACCCTTTCAAAGATAGAGAACAAAATATTTGTGACTAAAGCCTCTAAGTTTGCAAAGGTAAATATATCTATCTTGTCTTAAGATGTAAAGCCCCGTTTTCATTCTAAAAATACATTGATTGGTAAGTTTATGGTGTGAAAATATCAAGCCCTTGGTGACCAATGTCCTTATGATATCATGCAAACAAGTAGATTGTTGAATTTAATTAATGTTGAAATTAAATTTCAGACCACAACGTCAATCACACAATAGCTAGAAATTAAATATTAGATGTAGAAAATTTAATTTCACAGATACATAGGTAATTAATCCTTCAAACCAAATTTTCATTCCTCCAAACAACTTAAAAGGAAGCCTCCACATGCTGCCCGATAAAAGCAACATTGCACAATTATCGAAATCACCTTGAACTGAGCTTTTATAGGCTATTTGAGAGGTACAATTGTTGAAAAAAAATAATCAGGAACAACAATTCTTTATGGACTATACGATTGGAATATGGCCATATTGCATGAGTATCATATGATTGTACAAATTTGTATGACATTGTCCATATGACTATAGACACTTCCATAGTACTTTGAGATTGTCTCATACAATTATACGAAATTGTCGTTGCTCGTGAATGACTTTTTCTTAGACAATCTCAATCACTCAACTTGCTCAATTGTTCATGTGTGTTGAAAGCCTATACCTTGCCTTGTCTTTATATTTTTAGTGGAGAATCTATTTTTAAGATTACTCCTAGTCTAATTCATGTATGAAATACATTTTTAGACTGAACTACTAAATATAAGACACTCACATTTAAACAAAACTAAATTATGAAATATAATTTATTACTTCAAAATAAAATTTACTATTTCAACTCTGATTATTATAGTAAATGAATGTGGGTTTTAACTCTTTGATTAAACAACCCTGCAAGTAACTTGTGAAGTTAGATGGCCTAACAATTAGTAGTACTGCGTGCTATGTATTCTACCTCTGTTAAGCTAAGTGCCATGAAATTCTGATCCCTATTGAACCACGATACTATCATTGGCCTCAAGCTAAAGAAACACCTTGTGGTGCTCTTCCTATCTTCTACACTACCTACCCAATTTGAGTCTAAACAACCTTGCAAATTCACTTCACCATACCCAATATATATTAAATTGTGTTCCAATGTGCCCCTCAAATACTTGAGCACATGTTTCGTTGCTATCTAATGCTCATGCCTTAGCTCCATCATGAATTGACTCAAAGTGTTTACTACAAAACATATATTTGGCATAACTTTGATCAAATACATCAAGGAACCTATTAGTTTCCTATACATTGTTGAATCCACCAACTTTGAATTTGAAACTTCCACCTTCTTCATATTAGTGATCATGGGTGTGGTCATAGGTTTGCAATCCTCCATTGGAAACATCTTTAGGATCTAAATTGCATTCTTGCCTTGTGCAAGGAAAGTCTCCTTGGTATTTTCCAAACCTCCAACCCTAAGAAGTAATGTGTCATGTTGATGTCCTTCATCTCAAACAAAATGGCCATGTCTACTTTGCACCTTGTAATGAGCTTCTTTGCATTTGTCATAAACATATAATCTATATAAAACCAAAATGAGCAGATCAATTTGAACAAATATACAATATAAGTTAGAATATGATTTGCTTTTGGTGAGGTCCATACTTTGCAGATATCCATCAATCATGGAAAATTGTGTTGTTAGTGTCTGCATGAGACCATACAAGGCTTTTTAAAGCCTGCACACATGGAAATCCTTCCCGTTTACCTCAAAGCCTTACAATTTCTCTATGTACACTTCTTCCTTAATGATCCCATTAAGGAAAACTATATTATCATTCATTTGATGTATCCTCCATCCTCTATCCCATAAATGAAACTAAGGAAATAAAAAATCTAATGGACATATACCTAATAATTGGAGCAAATGTCCCTTGTACTCCACACCCTCTCTTTGAGAACCCTCTTGCGCAAACCTCACTTTCTACTTCTTAATGTTTCCATTTGTAAAATGCTTGATATTTTAGAGCGACTAGCAACTCATAATTGACTTCCCCTTTGGTCTTAGCATTAGGTCCAAAACACCATTCTTCATGATGGAGACATATTCCACCACGACATTTTCCATACTTGTTGGTTTGTTTCCTCCTTAAATCTAGAAGGCTTGGGATCTAGAATGTTGCTCATCAATCCCATATAGTTTGAAATCTTGTTCGAAGGTCTGTTCTCTATAAATGTGCCCTCACGAGTCTCAACATACTCTTGATCATTCCTTAATGTTTAATCGAACCATCGAGGTCTCCTGACATAAATAGAAGGGGTTCCTGTCTCCCTTGCTTCATCGAAAGGTTATTGTACTACACTAGAAAGCATTGGTGACCTTGGCTTAACCTTACGAGTTTCCTACTCCTCACTCTTTGACATTAGAATACACTCATGGGACTTCCTTGTTATGGAGTCTTCCTCAAACTTTACATTTTAGCTCATTATCATCTTCCTTTATGTTAAATTTTCCTTATACCCTAGATTTGGTCTATGTTTAGACTTGATCATAAACACACTGAAGGTACTCAACTAAAAGAACTTTGCACATCAGAAATATAACAATAGTGAAATCAATTAAGTACACATATTTATATGGCCCAAATATCGAGCTTTATTAGTCCATTAATAAAAGAATCATTAGGGCTCCCATACCAGGGATCATGGCCCTTTAGATATTTGATACAACTAGTATACATAGTATACAAAACTTAGGGCTTGAGATCTATTCCATCAGATCTACAATCTGCCCAAAAATAAAATGCATACCTGAGCTAGTGCCTTCAGCTCAAGGTCCTTAGATTGTTTCTGTCCTTGGCAACTAGTCCCTTTGCAACCACATTAAAACTTCTCGATCTGCTAGATCTACTTATTTAGATCACATATTTGACTTTATTCTTGCAGATATGATCCTCCAACACTCATATATGACTTTATTCTTGCATATCCGACCTTCCAACACTCATATATGACTTTCTTCTTGCAAATTTGACCTTCCAACTCTCAAATCTGACTTTATTCTTGTAGATTTGATCTTCCAATAATGCGGTTAGATCCTCCTACTTGACCTCCTTATCCCTTTTGGAAGTGGCTCCTTTAGTTGACCAGATCATGGAGATACTCGACCTCCTTGCAACCATGGATCCTCTAAGGAAAATCTGTGACTAGGTCCTCTAGCCTCCTTCTCTCCACAAGTGACAATCCTTATCCACTTGTATGTCTAGGTATTTCCTTTGGCCTCCTATTTATAGTTTTCCTTTAGGTTATTTTGGGAACCCTTGGTCCTTTAGGGTTTTTCCCACTCAACCCTTTAACCATGAATTAAAATAAACAATTAATTGACTTGGGTCCAAACCCACAACTTTGGTTTAAAACCCCAACCACTTGGATAACTTGCCCAACCAACTCACTTTTGGTGGGTTTCATTCTCTCGCAAATACCATTCGAGCTGCCAAAATTCAAACACTCCCTCTTATTGAGGAAGGTAATTCATTCACACTTTGAAATCTCTAGCTTTATGAATTTCCTTGCATACCCATGACCGCCCTCGTATGAATCATGACTTTCCTTGTGTAGCCATATCTATTCTAGCATGTGCTATGCCTTCTTTTGTACTAGGAAAAGCTTTATCTAGCATGGTGCATGACTATCCTCGCATGCAACATGAATTTTCCTTGCACCACCATGAGTGTTCTCACATGGTTCATGACTTTCCTTGCATGGGTTGAAAACTCCACTCTCTTGCTTGAACTTGAAGATTCAGACTTCCATTGGGTGACCGATGTTCCTTTGTAGTCTCCCTTTGAAGCTAGACTCCCTCTGAGCCTACACAACCTGCATTGGCTCACTTTTCTTTCCTATGCACGCTCTGATCCACTCCATGTTGGATTTTCCTTATACCTCAGACTTGATCTATGTCTAGACTTGATCATAAAAACATTAAAGGTACTCAGCTAAAAGAACTTTGCACAACATAAATATAAAAATAATGAAATCAATTAAGTACACAAATTTATATGGCCCAAATCTCGACATTTATTAGTCCATTAATAAAAAAATCATTAGGGCTTTTGTATAGGGATCATGGCCCCTTAGATATTTGATACAACTAGTATACATAGTATACAAAACTTAGGGTTTGAGATATATTCCATCATATCTATTATTTTCCAAAAAAATCAAATGCATACTTGATCTAGTGCCTTCAACTCAAGGTCCTTGTATTGTTGTTTTCCTTAGCAAACAATCCTTCTGCAACCATGCTAAAACTTCTCGAGTTGCTAGATCTGCTTCTTCAAATCATAGATATGACTTTCTTCTTGCATATCTGATCCTCTAACACTCAAATGTGACTTTCTTCTTGTAGATATGACCTTTTAACATTCTGATATGACTTTCTTCTTTCAAATTTGACCATCCAACACCTAGATCTGACTTTCTTCTTGTATATATGACCTTCCAACACTCGGATATGACTTTCTTCTTGCAGATCTGACCTTCTAGCATTCAGATCAGACTTTCTTCTTGTAGATTTTACCTTCCAACATTGCGACTAGATCCTCCTACTCGGCCTCCTTCTACCTTTTGGTAAAAACTCCTTTAGCTGACCAGATCATGGAGAAACTCAACCTCCTTGCTACTATGGCTCCTCTAAGGAATATATGCAACTAGGTCCTTTAGCCTCCCTCTCTCCACAAGTGAAAGTACTCCACTTGTGTGTCTAGGCATTTCATTTTGAGTCCTATTTATAATTTTCCTTTAGGCTATTTTGGGAACACTTGGTCTTTTAGGGTTTTTCCCACTCAACCCTTTAACCATAAATTAGAATAAACAATTAATTGACTTGGGTCCAAACCCACAATTTTGTGTTAAAACTCCAACCACTTGGTTAACTTTCTCAATCAACTCACTTTTGGTGTGTTTCCCTATCTTATAAATACCTTCCGAGCTACACAAATTCCAACACTTCGCTATGGAATGGATACCTCTATAAGCCTTTGAAGTCTCACTGTAGTCTACAAATAAACCCTTCATGATGGAGGACTCTAACTTGGTTCTCTTCTCTAGCAATGCATGGATATAAATTATATAACAAAAGATATAGAAATGATTTTCCTTTTGCTTCACACTAGCGAATGTCTCCTTTGGTGTCTTGTCCTCCAAGATCTTCTGAGGATGTTGTTTTTGGATGTAGATTTTTGTGTTGCACACCTTTTCCTTAAAAAACATTGGAAAGTCGTGGTACTGTATCATGGCCTTAGTGGCCCCTATGATGGATTGATTATTTTGCTCTACAACCTCTTTCTATTATGGGTTTTATGGATTGCCAACTCCCTTTTGATTCTTGCCTCTTTGTAAAAACCTTCAAACCCTTTGGAGGTATATTTTTCCCCATTATATGATCTCAAGAATTTGATCTTTTTCTCTATTTGGTTTTCAACTAGAGCTTTGAGCTCCAAAAAAATACCTCATCCTTGGTCTTCAATAGGTAGATTCAAGAGTCGTGAGAGATGTTATCACTTCGTAATTTCTTAAGGCTGTGAAAGAAACCTAGAGGTAACCACAAAACCACTTTTAAGCTTAGAAGCTAGCCCTTCTAAACTCAGAGAGGGATCTCTCTATTGGATTTAGATTTGTTGTTGTGGGATTTTAGGCTAGTTATTAGGTTCAAAGTTTGGTTTTTTGAAATGTTTGGTTGAAACTGCAAGGAAAGGCCATTGGGCAATGGAGTCAAAGTCTTAGGGTGATCAGATATAGAAATATTAGAATAGATTGAAACAGGGCAAGGTAGGCAGGCTATTGGATCTTTGAAGCTTTGTGGAGTGAAAGGGAGGAAAATATTCAAATTCAATTAAACATAGAGCATTTTAACATGAATTCTATATTTAATCTCAGTTTGAAAACATATATATTTCTTATAAGCCAGGACAGAGTGTAATTAAACAAGTTCAACCCTTCATCTTCTTTTAAACAATACAGATAAGAAAGACATATGAAAAACAGAGATATAACAAGTTTACAAGAGAAAAAACATCACCAATTTGCCTGACACATGAATCCTGGAACGATCTTCTGTATTAATGAAATGATCACTTTTAGCTCAGTGAAAAACTTTACATCAAAGTATTCTTTCTTGATACAAGTCCCAACATTTGTACTTCGATGTGTGAAGTACTTACACAAAAATGATCAAAATATCTTGATTTGGAATATCAAGTTTTTCTACAAAATATCTTAAAAACAGTTTACAAAAATAGTATATAAATGTAGGCAACTAAAATTGTTGTAGTCCTTTGGCACTATCTTCGAGGATTACTGGTGATGACTCGGCCTGAAAAAGTGTTACTTTGCTGTTGAAGGTGAAAAATTGTTTTACCCAAGTAATTGGCATAATTTGTCCCATCTATCTTCATCTAGATTGGAGAATTTAACTAGCTTCCTGTAGGTTTCATCCACCTTAGTGTACTTTTGAAAATTCGGTTTGACAATGAATAAATTCTCTATCTCATGTTTGATAAGCAAGTCGAAATACAAAGCTTCCATGAAGGATTTTCCTGTGATGCTTCCTTTGATGGTGGAAAACTTTGACTTATCCCTGGCTATAATATATAACTTCTGGTGATAATCTTCTATCTTGATCAACTTATCTCCAATTCCCATCAAACTGGGCATCCCCTTCTGATTTAGTACATTGAATTTCTCGTGAAACTTCTGCATGCTAGCCTCTAAATTGTGCCACTTGTTCTCCAACTGTAGCATCAGGTTCCTTTTTGTAAAGACCCCCCTCACCTCCAAATTTGTCTCTGTCCTATCTGCAATCTAAAATTCCTCCAATCCTTCTTTGGTCTTCGAATTCAAAATCCTAATTAAAGCAGTGGCTTCACCCTACTTCTATTCTAAATCTTCTTTCACCTCTTCAATGACTTCTTTAGAGCTTTGTACTAATTCCTCCTGTTAAAAAATAATTTCAATAGAGGACCGTCTTTTAGTCATGGCCTCATTTATTTCTATCCAAATGTTTTCCTTTGCCTGTGCAAGTGTTTGTGCCATGGTAGACTAATTTTCCAAATGTTCAATTCTCTAGGTTAACCTATGAGTCTTTTAAAGCTCTACTATGTACTCGTTATCAATCTTTAATTTCTGTTCTCGGAGATTGTTTATCTCAACTTTCAACTTCTCAATTTCATGTCCTCTCATAGATAGGTCCTCCATTGCTTTAACAAGTTCTCCTGAAGAATCTGTAGATTGTGCCTCAACTGTGATGGCTGTTAAAGTGGATGCCCCTGCTGTTGATGTAGATGCAATAGGAACTGCTGTGAGTGGAATGGTTGCCAACTGTGTTGACTGTTCTCTCTCCTTTAGCAATTTCTCCATCTCAATCTCCATTTCTTTGATCTATCCACTCTGTTCAATAATAATTTTGAACATGTCTTCCTTCTCTTTCTCTAACTGTCCAACTTCTTTTGTCTGTGGGTCTTCAGTGGATGGAAGCTTGAGCTACTTCTTGAGTGCTGCAATGTCAACATTCTTCCTTCTAATGATTTCTTCTACAACTTTCACATTGTTGGGATCATATCCTAGTTTAATTACTAGATCTTCTAAAGACTTGATTTTTGTGTCTTTAGCTAGAGAAGAGTGTTGAGAATGCAACAAGATGATGGAGCTTAGTGGAAAGGAGTCGCCTTCACTAAGTGGGCCCGCAAGGTATTTTTGGCGCAAAGTCTATTTTTAGATCATGTCTATTTTTAGACATATGGATCATGGTATATGAGTTGCAAGATGTTGTTTATGGATGATTGGTCATGTTGGGAAAAATAGATGGAATTCTATTTTTGGTTCACAACGGAGTGATCAAAGTCTATTTTTAGACTGCCATGTTAAAAATAGAAAAGTCAAATATTATTGTCTCATAATAATATTTAGACTATAAACTTTATCTTATCCTCTTGGAGCACTTCAGTTTGAGCTACAGATGTGGCACATGCAGCTGTCAGAAGGAAATACGCTTTTCTTGTGAGTCAGTTGAGCTATTGCATGCATGACATCAGTTAGAACTCATGCATGTGAGTTCTGTGGAGTTGGATGTGGAGTTGATGGAGTTGTGTTCAGTTTGACTTTGTTAAACTAGTTGTAATTAGTCTAACTGCAAATAGACTAGTGATGAGTGATGTGAGCTAATTGATTAAATTAATTCACTAATTATTAACTCATAATGCAACTGAAGAATACATCAGTTAACTCAGTGCATGTACAGTTCAGTGGAGACAGGTGTTAGAGGTTGAGATTGCTATCAGTTGTGACTATAGTTGTGCATGAGATCTTGCACAAACAATGGATTGAGTATGCCCATGAGGATTGCTCAGTATATGCCTAGTGATATAGCCTGTGCTCACGTGATTTCCAGGGTGAGTGATTTTCACATGGTATTGTGTGCAATAGAGGCAGGCAAAGTAGCGGAGGAGATTTGAACCTGTGACTTGTTCGGATCTGAGCTAGTTTTGTGTGTAACAGGTGGAGATAGTGCTGGATACTTGAGAGGAGTATTGTACTATGTATTGTTACATGTTCTCAATCATTAATATACAGATAGTGTGGGGTTTTCAGCTGTAAGCTTTCACCGGGTTACATACTGTGTTAATGTGTGCATGCGATTGATGTTTCATTGTTTTTGATGTTGCTAAATTGATGATCAACGTAGAGGAGGTTATGTATTATGCATGTATTCTGCAATAGTGTATAATTGGGATAATCTCTGTGAATAAGTGTTTATTATTCAAAATTTCTACAAAGAGATCTTTTCTAATTTGAGTTGGGACTGAATATTGTTGACTGAAGCTTGTAGCCTAGAAGTCAGCATTTCTGAAGTTATTAAGGTCGAATACAAAATTTCTCCTATTTTCTTATGCAAGTTTGTCCCTGCAGTTGCAGAGGTTGGCCTTACGAAGACATAGGTTGGGAATTTTGCTGAACATACTACATTTGCGGTTGCATGGTTTGTTGCAACTGTTGCGAGGGTTGCCCCTGCGGCTGTTGCAGTGGTCCCTGCTGTTGCATCATCGGACCCTGCTGCTGCATGGATGGCCCTTACTGCAACAAAGGTTGCCCTTATTGTTGCAGAAGTTGTCCTTGCTGCTGCAAGGGTACTTGGATAGTTCTCGGATTGAAACCTTGAAAATTTTTGAACTGTACTTGGCCATAGCCACTGGGAATGGTGGTCGGACCAGGATGAAGGACGTAAGGTGGATTTACCATTCCTTGGGAACCATATGGAACATAAGGAGTTTGGTACTGAACCTGAGCCTCATAAGGCTGCTGATACTAGAAATTTCTTGACCCAGACGGACCAACATGGTTTTGAATAACTCCAGAAGAAGATTGGTTCACCCCAACTGTGTGAGCATGTGAGCTACTCACATTAGTTGTGCCCGACACCATAGAGACATTCAGATTCTGCCCCCAGGTGGTGGCACAGCCTGTACACTTATTGGAGGGACCAAAGGACTGAAAGAAGCAGGACTCGAGACCGTCGGTTGCACCGGACGGGTGATTTGGACTGACGAGATAAGAGGGCTCGGAACAGTGGGTTGCACTAGGATTGAAGTAACTATAGAAATCAATGTCTGTTGGGGGGTCAGATTCCGAATGAATGGACCCGTGGTAGGCATAGTGCCAGACGCCCAAACAGGATTATGATAAAGTGAAGAGGCACTAGGTGTACCTGAGACCAACTGTGCTAAAGTCACATAATTAGGAGGTAAGTCCCGATAAACACTAATGGGAATGCTTCCTGTGTAGGGGAAACCTTCAGGAGGAAATTGATCTTCTTCCTCTTCGATAGTGTGTGGATTGGAAACCTACAAGTGACCTGGAGAGTAGACTGGAAATTCTCCTTCGGGTTCCATAGGTGGAAACAAGCGACGACAAATGACCAAAGATGTTCGAGGGGATAATTCCAAAGGAATACTAGGTTGATCATACATAATGTACAGATGTTGCGATGATATCACAACAGGGTTGAACAAAGGATTCAGAGGATAAACAACCAGTCCAAGCTGACCGTCAGGAGTCGACTGACTCTTGGGAGTCTGGATAGGGTTATCCGGAGATTCCGGGCCAATATCAGAAAGTGACCCAGTATCTGAGGGAGGTGGAGGACGAGATGACAAAGGTTGAATGCTCAGAACAATTCCAAGTTCAACACCTTGGTCCTCAAGTGACTGCGGTAATTCAGGAAATGGCTCCTCAGACAATCTTTCAGATGGAGGAGAGGAAGAGGAACTAGGTGAACCAGATGGTTCAACCACGATGGCTTTGCCTCAAATAACAGGAAAAGAGAGATAAATTCCAAGGCTTTAAATGTACTTTAAAAGGAATACTCACGATTTGGTCTAGAAAAGACTAACAAGGATGTTATGAGATCGTGGGCAACAATTTTTTAAGACGCATAAACAAACTGGCGCTCTTTCATGTTGTAAGAGTCGAGAAAGAAGAAAAGGTGACTCTATCACTTTCTATTTGAAGGGAGCTCGAAAGGACAAGCGCTCAAATGATCTTTTAAGCTTAAAGAGTAAAAAATATCAAATGACTACTGAGGATGATCTAGGTAAAAAGGATTACCAAGTAACCGTGAATGTAGAATACCTCCTGGCGAATCGAGAAGTACGTGCAGGCGATCTCCCCGAATGCTATGTTCGGTGTATAACATTTACAAGGCAGCAGACTCGGCTTCCTATGGATAAAGGATTGCAACCTAGTGGGGTCTCCCTTTATATACTCGATGGTATAGGGAGCGCAAGTCCGTACTAGCACTGTCTAGTGCCGAAGTGAACGACAACTGCTAGGTTTAAAGACGCCGGAACACGTCTCTAGCCTAGACCTTCTAGATGTGATCGTTAGGTTTCAAATGTGCCTTAGGTTAATTGAGTTCATTTTAAAGTTTATCTTGAATTATGTCTCGGTTTTTAGGCCTTAGCGATGTGACTCGAAAAATCCTGTATGCAGCTAAATGAGACAAGACTCTTTCAATTTGATGAATTGTTTACACTAGAGAGGGTATAAAAAATAATCAAATGCAAAAAACCAAGCAATTGAAAGAAAATAATTTTTTCACTACTTTACTTTTTGAAAACAAAATAATGAAAAACTCTTCCCAATTCCTATTTTCCTAACAAGTGCACTTCAAGCAGTCCTTTCAAAGGTAAAGAGAATTCTTTTTCTTTTCAAATGCAAATGCAACTCTAGTCTTCAATGATGCTAACTAACATAACATATTGATGCAAAAAACTAAAATTGTGTACTTTTCATGAAATGACAAAAATGATTTTTTTGTAAAACACTTCAATGAAAAAGTTTTCGAGACAATCAATCCTGAAACAAATGAAAAGACACAAAAAATAACTTCTTCCAAACTAATGATGCAATGACTCTACCAAAAACAAGACAAGCAACGTGATATATGCCAGAAAAGAGACGTTTAAACAATCAAATGAAACTTTTCAAACTTGAATGATGGAGATCAAAGCAATAAGAGGACTACAAACGAAATGAAAGGAGTAAATTCACCAACAAATTGACTCACTGAGTTCACAATTAGCGGAATGGATGAAAATCTAGATGTCCTAGAGCCACTAACCATCCAAAGATTCAAGAAATCAAGAAAAAGAAGGCAAACCAACAAGGACATAAACCAATCCAAATCAAGATTTCCAGTTAGGGAGAAATAGTCTAAAACAAGCTAAGAGGCAGAAATCAGGAGAGAAATACACACTGGTTGAGATCTGGGGTAAACCCTAATCTCCATCTACAGGCATCGACGCGACTGCCTAACTGACAAAAAGCGCCAGAGGGGGGGTTGACATGACTGTTTTTGAGAAACTCGATCCGATCGACGCGACTATTTTAGAAAAAACCACGCTGGACAAGGATTCAAAGGAAAAAATAAAATTTTCCTCAGGTAAAAACCAGATAGTAAACCAGGAAAAGCAGAGAGCACTAGAGGGAAATGGTGATACTAGAAAATTTCACACAAAACCATGAAATTACAATCAATCAAACATAAGGATTGGTTCCCCAATGGAGTCACCAATTTGTGATGCAAGTAAATTCTAAGTGTGGACACAAACAATTCCTCTAGCCTGAGAGAGCGGGTCTAGTCACAAATAGACAAGCTATGGAATATTTCCTTAAGCTAAAATCAATTAAGAGGGTCTACCTCTTAGAACATTATTCCTTTTGGTGATGATCTTGCTTCCTCGCTCCAACTATCTTTCGTTTCCTTCCTTCGAACACCTGAAACAAGAAAACAAAAAACATAATAGAATACAATATTGTATTCAACCTACTTAATAGGTCAAGGAATAGTAAGTGATAAAGATGTAAAATGACACTTCATGTAGGAAATCAATCGATAGTTGCATTTATATAAATAAAAAAGAGATTACAATCGGTGCCTTGACATTGCTGGTCTCCTCTGATGTATCTGGGTTCCCACACTTCTACTAGCACTTCATGGAAAACCCAAACAATAGAGGTTTTAAGGCCTCTTTCCCTCTAGTCTCAAATCACACCCAAGCACACTATTCTCCCTCAAACATACACTAGAAAACTTCAGACTATAGATGTTTTGCTGATTATTCTAACTCCAAACTAAAAAATAGCTTTTGCCTGGGAAAAAGAGAGGTTTATATAGCTTGGATGGATGGGAGATGGTTCCTCTTCTCATGGGAGAAGACCTTATCTCTTGGATTAGTTCCATCCTAACAGGGGAAAGGAGCCCAAACTGACCTCTTCGACTCCTTCCGGCCTAACCATTTACCAGACTTCTGTTACGAAGCTTCTAGAGTTGGAAGCTTCAAATCCATTTTTAAAAAACTTTCCAAAAGAGGATCGGCGCGATTGAGAAAGGGCTCAGTCGATCAGATCGACGCTAGGGACAATTTTAATCCCTGCATATCAGTGTGAGGAGGACACAGGTCATTAGCATCGATCTTGTAAATTGGGCTAAACATAAGATTTTTGGGAAATGATGCAAACGAGAATTATTCTGCTCATGAAGAGGGACACAATGGAAATTTCTTCATGATGGGAAAGCATGTAGGGTTCACTGTAGAGGTTCTCCAAGAGCATGGAACAGGGAGTACAGGGACAGTGAAAAAATGTTGTGTAACACTCCATGATAACATTTTGGTATATTTGTTAAAAATCATTTGATTCTAAGGGGAGTACTTGTGGTTGCGATAGCAAGAACAAATCTTGTTCCTATTTAGTTAGGAAAATGTGGTCAATTTTACTTTCCTCAAATAATTTTATTTGATTTTCTTCATGATCCTCTGGTAATTCAGATTCTTCATATGCATAATTCTCTTGGAAAGGAGGTCTAATTTGTTGCTGATAAGCTTGGCCTCTCTGCTCTTTCTGTTTGCTCTGAGGTGGGCTTCTCCTAAAACTAAGATTTCTAATTGGAGGACCATCTTGATTTTCTCTTGGAAGAGCCCTATTAGTTAAACTTATCCTTTCCATCATTTTCTCCATTGTTTTAACTAATGTATTCAACTTAGCATTTGATGAGGAAGAAGAAGGTTCTTCCTTAATAGTAACTCTCCTCTTAGGTTTTAGTCTAGCTCTCTTTGCCAACAGATTGGCTTCTACATTAACTGCATTTCTTTGCATTTCCTCAAGGGTAGCAGGGTTTCTCTCTCTAAGTTGGTAAGACATGTCTGGATCAAATCCATCTGGGAATTTGATCAGAGCTAGTCTTGGTGGGGGTTGTATTGTAGTTGGGATAGAATTGTAAATGTTATTAAATATTGTGCAATAGTCTTGGACTGTTTCACCAGGGGCTCTCTTTATACTCTCATATTCAGCTAAGATTTGGAGAGGATTCTTCTTTACTTCCCATCTTCTGAGGAAAGTTTGGTGAAATTATGCGAGATCTGGGATAGAGGTAGTTGACAATGATTTAAACCATTTCTTAACTTCTCCTGTGAGACTTTGGGAAAATAGTCTCAATTTCACATCATCATCATCAATTTCTTGCAAATCTAAATAATCATTCATTTTGTCTATATGTTGTTGAGCAGTGATTGGCCCTGTGCCATCAAATTGAGGTATTCTACTCTGGTAATCTTGTGGCATGGAATTGAGTTGTCTAGGTAAAACCAGGGGGGCATAATGACCTGCCATGATAGGTAAATGAGAGGAATATGTAACTACAATAGATGTGGATGTGGAAGGTATTAAAGGGGGTGATATGGTGGTTTGTTGTGTTGGTGTAGTGATGCTAGGGATAGTAGATGAAATGGGTATACTGGTGATATCGGGAATTACTAGATGTGTAGTGGAAATAGGGGGAATCTCTAGTGGGATAGTAGTACTAGATGGAATTATTGGTGGAGTTGGGGAAAAGGAAGTAGAAGAAGAAGGTGAAGATTTATGTGATTCAAGAGATTTATGTACATCCTAATTTGATTCAGATACTAACACTTCAATCTTATTAAATTGTTTGATGAAATCTTCATCAGAGTCTGGATTAACAGTTTGATTCTTTGAAATGTAAGGTTTTAGAATGTTTTCATCAAAAACAATTTTAGGTACAAAGTTGTCAGATTCAGTATGGAAGAGACTATGTTCAAAAGACAATTCAAATTCAAGATCCTCTATAGTTACTAAACTTTTAGGGAGAGAATTAAGTCTGGTCAGTGGATTATTACTTGCTTGGCTCTCAGTTAAACTCTTCTTTCTGAGAATTTTTTCAGGATTATCTACAATTTTTGGTGGTTTAGGATCTGGATTAGCTCTAGTGTATATCTTTTTAGGAGCCAAATCTACAATAGTATATTTACAAATATAATTTATGTACAACTTTAAGTGGAAAACAACCTTAAATAAGATCTATTTCATAGTCACAAACCTATAAATAGCTTTAAGCTCTGAAATACAAAATTTGACTAGGGAAAATTGAATTCAAATTAGATTTGTTCGAAGTCCCCAATATGGTCACCAGGATGTTATCACTCCGTAATTTCTTAAGGTTGTGAAAGAAACCTAGAGGTAACCACATAACCACTTTTAATCTTAGAAGCTAGCCCTTAGAAACTCATAGAAGGATCTCTTTATTGGATTTAGATTTGTTGTCGTGGGATTTTAGGCTAGTTATTAGGTTAAAACCTTGGTTTTTTGAATTTTTTGGTTGAAACTAGAAGGAAATGCCACTGGGCAATGGAGTCAAAGTCTTAGAGTGATCAGATACAGAAATATCATAACAGATTGAAACAGAGCAAGGTAGGCTGACTATTGGATCTTTGAAGATTTGTGGAGTGAAAGCGAGGAAAAGATTTAGATTCAATTAAACACAAAGAATTTTATCATGAATTCTATATGTAATCTCAATCTGAAAACATATATATTTCTTATAAGCTAGGACATAGTGTAATTAAACAAGTGTTGAGATTGCAACAAGATGATGGAGCTTAGTGAAAAGAGTCGCCTTCACTAAGTGGGCCCGCAGGCAAATTATGGCGCAAGTTCTATTTTTGATCACAGTGTGGATGATCACAGTGTGAGTGATCACAGTGTGAGTGATCACAATGTGGGTGACCAAAGTGTGGGTGACCACAGTGTGGGTGATCAAAGTCTATTTTTAGACTGGCAGTCAAAAATAGAAAAGTCAAATATTATTGTCTCATAATAATATTTGGACTATAAACTTAATCTTATTCTCTTGGAGCACTTCAGTTTGAGCTACAGATGTGGCCCATGCAGCTGTCAGAAGGAAGTACGCTTTTCTTATGAGTCAGTTGAGTTTTTGCATGCATGACTCCAGTTAGAACTCAATCAGTTGAGTTTGGTGGAGTTGATTGTGGAGTTGATGGAGTTGTGTTCAGTTTGACTTGGTTAAACTAGTTGTAGTTAGTCTAACTGCAAATAGACTAATGATGAGTTGTTAAACTAATTATTAACTCATAATACAACTATAGAATACATCAGTTAACTCAGTTGCATGTCAGTGCATGTTCAGTTCAGCAGGGACAGGTGTTAGAGAATCAGATTGCTATCAGTTGTGACTATAGTTGTGCATCAGATCTTGCACAATCAAGGGATTGAGTATGCCAATGAGTTTGCTCATGTATTTTCCCTGTTTGTAGCTTCTGCTCACGTCTTACACATTGTGAGTGATTCTTTGGAGGTGAAATACGAGTTTGGTAGACCATTCTCATTCATTCTTGAGTAGGTATTGAGCAATGGAGGCAGGCAAGCAGTGGAATAGATTTGGAGATCAGATCTTAGCTGTATTGTGTATAACAGGTGGAGCTGGTACTGGATTGCTTGTGATAAGCATTGTACTTTGTAATGTTACATGGTCTCAATCATTAATATACAGATAGTGTGGGGTTTTTAGCGAGATGCTTTCCCTGGGTTACATACTGTGTTAATGTGTGAATGCTCTTGATGTTTTATTGTTATTGATGTTGCTATATTGATGATCAACGTAGAGGAGCTTATGTATTGTGTATGTATTCTGCAATAGTACATGATCATGATAATCTCTATTGAATATGTGTTAAATTATTCAAAATTTCTACATGGTATCAGAGCTGTTGATCATCAGATCTACTATTCAGGAAGTGTTTACATTCTATTTCTTCAGGCAGAGTCTGTAATTGGGCCAGGTAGCCTCTGGATTCATCCTTCCTTTGGAAGGTGAGATATCCGGTGAATGCCCATACAGTCAATCTCTGTACGAGAAATATTGTGTTCTCACGAATCTTAGATCCGAGGGGGTTGAGTTGGTCGCTGGTGGAATTCGAATTTGCAGCAGTGTTTTCTTGGTGACAACGCAACAATGTCTTTCAACGGATTGCGATTGGAGTATGCTCTTGAGGGCAGCTCAAACTATATTGCATGGAAGGACAGGATGGAGGTAGTATTGGATGATAACAGGCTGAAGGAGTTCATAGATACGGATATCCCAAAGCCTACTGATGCTGCTGAGGCGAAAGTTTGGAAAAAGAAGACCGCAAAATGTCGAAGGATTCTGTTGGAGGGCGTGAAGGATCACATTGTGTCCAGCCTCCATGGAAAGGCTACTCCATATTTGATGTGGAAATCATTAACAAAATTATTCCAAAGCAAGAGCGATCAGAGGAAGCTAGCGCTCAAAGATAAACTCAGAAACATCAAATGCGAGAAGGGTGACAATATTCCCAAGTATCTCACGAAGTTCACTCAGTGTCGAGATGAGCTGGGAAGTGTGGGGGTTACTGTCGATGATGAGGACTTGGTGAGCTTGGCTCTCCTTGGTCTTCCGAAGAGTTGGCATTCCTATCAGAACTCTATCAATGGTCGGGAGAAATTGCCAGGATGGGAAAGACTATGGTCAGATCTTGTGCAGGAGGAGATCAGGCGGAGTACCAGGGACAGATCTTCGTCAAAGGGAGCTGATGAAGAGAATTGTGCTTTGGCTGCCAAAGAAAAGAAAGGGAAGAGCAAGAAAGCTTCTCAGTCTGGTGCGAAAGGCAAGAAGCAGGATATGTCCAAGGTGAAGTGTTTTCACTGTCACCAGCATGGACACTATGCCACTAATTGTCTGCAGAAGAAGAAGAACAAGCAGGCTGCTGGATCTTCAGCAGGAGAGGCTGTAGCCTCATAGTTTGAGCTTGATTTTTCATTGATCGCATGCTTGGTTTCAAGTGTGATGGGATCAGTGTGGTTCTTGGACAGTGGTGCGTCTTTTCACATGACGGGAGATAGAGATTTGTTTCTGATTTGGAGGACAAAGATCTTGGAGTGCACATCGAGATGGGCGATGATGGTAGATACAGTGCGACCGGTATCGGTATCATTTCCTTTGAGAGGGAGTCTGGTAAACCCTTCGTATTGAAGGAAGTCATGCATGTTCCAGGATTGACGAAGAATCTCATCTCAGTGGCGATGTTAGAAGACAAGGGGTATGATGTTGTTTTCAGCGAGGGAAAGGCTTTCCTGCGCAGCAAGACAACTGGCGAGACCCGGAAGATAGGGGTTTGAGTGAGGAACCTTTATCAGTTGCATGTAGATGGATGCGCAGTAATGGCAGGCAAGTCAGAAGGATTGGTGAGCTGGGATGATGGCGAGTTGTGGCACAGGAGATTGGGTCACCTTCACCATGGAGCCTTGAAGATACTGCAGCAGATCACTATAGGGCTTCCTAAAGGCACACTGGCGCAGTCAGATCAGTGCAAGGGGTGTACTTTGGGGAAGTTTGTGAAAGCCACCTTTCACGAGAAGGATAGTCGCGCCACGACGATCCTTGAGAGAATTCACACAGACGTGTGTGGACCTTTCTCAGTTGCTTCGACAGCAAAACACAGGTATTATGTGATTTTTGTTGATGATTTCTCTCGTAAGTGCTGGATCTTCTTCATGCAGAAGAAGAGCGAGACATATTCAAAGTTCTGTGAATTCAAAGCACTGGTTGAGAAGGAGTCGGGGAAGAAGGTGAAGGCTCTTAGGAGCGATAATGGTGGTGAATACATCTCGGACGAGTTCAAGGATTTCTGCAAGACAGAAGGGATTCGTAGAGAGCTCATAGCTCCCCATAACCCACAGCAGAATGGGGTAGCTGAGCGGAAGAACAAAACGATTGTGGGTGCTGCACGGGCAATGTTGCATGATCAGGGCCTACCCCTTCACTTGTGGGTGGAAGCATGCAATACAACAGTTTATGTGCAGAACCGTTGTCCTCATAGGATACTTGGCATGAGTACACCTGAGGAGACTTATTCTGGTAAGAAGCCTGATCTTTCTCATTTGAGGATTTTTGGTGCTAACGTTTACATGCATGTGACGAAGCATGCCAGGAAGAAGTTGGAGCCGACCGCAGAGGTTGGGATATTTGTGGGGTACACTGATACGCCCCACAACTATCGTGTGTATTTGCCAGACAGTGGTAAAACTGTTGTGCGACGGGATATAAAATTTCAGGTGGAGAAAGCCATGAAGTGTTCGCTTGAGAGGGAGCTACACTTGCATGCAGATGAGGAGCTATTAGTTCCTAAGGATGAGCTTCAAGACGTGGATCAGCCACAGGATGAGATTCATGGAGTGGAAGAGACCACTCATGCAGCGCCAACCATCAGAGGGCGAAAGCGCTTGACAAAAGCTGAGCGACTGGCTCAAGATGCAGAGAAAGTTGTAGGACCACCTACAACCCAATGCAGGTAGAGACAATCACCTGATCGGTACACTCGATACATGGCTCTGATGAGCAAGTGTGTTGTGACTGAGCCATCCTCTTTCGAGGAAGCTGTGGAGGATCCCGCATGGGTAGACGCCATGGTGGAAGAGTATGATTCTATTTTCAGAAACAGTGCATGGGAGATTGTTCCTAGACCGGAAGGGAAATCAGTGGTGGGTTCGAGATGGGTCTACAAGGTCAAGCAAGCAGCTGACGGGAGTGTGGAGAAGTACAAGGCAAGATTTGTTGCCTGAGGCTTTTCACAGATAGAGGGGATCGATTATGAGGAGACCTTTGCACCTGTCGCAAGGTATTCTTCCATACGGACGATTCTTGCTCTCTCAGCGCAGATGGGATGGCACATTCATCAGATGGATGTGAAGACTGCGTTCCTCAATGGAGTCATTGAGGAGGAGGTGTACATTGAGCAGCCCGAAGGCTTTGAGGTCTTCAACAGCGAGTCGCATGTGTGCAGGCTCAAGAGAGCGCTGTATGGGTTGAAGCAAGCACCACGTGCTTGGTACACACGGATAGACAGCTATTTCACAGGACTTGGATTCTCCAAGAGCGAGGCAGATCCTATCCTATACCAGATTGTGGTGGAGGGTAAGTTGCTTATCATTGTACTATATGTTGATGATTTGATTCTAACGGGTGATGAGCTGTTGATACTGTCATGCAAGAAGGATCTTGCTACAGAGTTTGAGATGAAGGACTTGGGCCTCCTTCACTATTTCCTAGGATTGGAAATATGGCAGTGCAGTGGTGGACTGTTTGTTTCTCAGGGCAAGTATGCTCGGGAGATACTGGAGAAGTTCAACATGCATGGCTGCAAGCCTGTTGATACTCCTCTTCCTGGAGGTTGGAGGAAGGAGGATGCCACTTCGAGAGAAGAAGTGGATGCCACTATTTATCGACAGTTGGTGGGGTCGCTGATGTATTTGGTCAATACATGACCTGATATATGATATGCAATTAACCAGCTTTCACAAGCTATGGTTAAGCCTACCAAGCTCTTCTGGAAAGCGGGCAAGCATGTATTGCGCTACTTGAGAGGCACATCGGGATATGGTTTGTGGTACAGACAGGAGGATGAGGTGAAGCTATGTGGCTTCACGGATGCAGATTGGGCAGGGAGCCCAACGGACAGAAAGAGCACATTAGGAGGGGTCTTCAGTATTGGATCGACAGCAGTTTCTTGGTACAGCAGGAAGCAGAGATCCGTGGCACTCAGTTCAGCGGAGGCTGAGTATATGGCAGCAAGTTTGGCTGCATGCGAGGCTATATGGATGAGGAAGATCCTGGTTGGTTTGTTTGGTTCTCATTTGGATCCTACTGTGATTTACTGTGATAACCAGAGTTGTATTAAACTCTCGGCTAATCCTGTATTTCATGATAGATCTAAGCATATTGACATCAGGTACCATCATATTAGAGATTGTGTGCAGCGGAGGATCATGTTGCTTTCATACATTCCAACGGAGGATCAGGATGCTGATATTCTGACGAAGGCTCTCACCAGGAGCAAATTCGAGTACCACCGAGGCAAGATAGGGGTTGCTGATAATCCATATCTTGTCGAGAGGGAGTGTTGAGATTGCAACAAGATGATGGAGCTTAGTGAAAAGAGTCGCCTTCACTAAGTGGGCCCGCAGGCAAATTATGGCACAAGTTCTATTTTTTATCACAGTGTGGATGATCACAGTGTGAGTGATCACAGTGTGAGTGATCACAATGTGGGTGACCAAAGTGTGGGTGACCACAGTGTGGGTGATCAAAGTCTATTTTTAGACTGGCTGTCAAAAATAGAAAAGTCAAATATTATTGTCTCATAATAATATTTGGACTATAAACTTAATCTTATTCTCTTGGAGCACTTCAGTTTGAGCTACAGATGTGGCCCATGCAGCTGTCAGAAGGAAGTACGCTTTTCTTATGAGTCAGTTGAGTTGTTGCATGCATGACTTCAGTTAGAACTCAATCAGTTGAGTTTGGTGGAGTTGATTGTGGAGTTGATGGAGTTGTGTTCAGTTTGACTTGGTTAAACTAGTTGTAGTTAGTCTAACTGCAAATAGACTAATGATGAGTTGTTAAAATAATTATTAACTCATAATACAACTATAGAATACATCATTTAACTCAGTTGCATGTCAGTGCATGTTCAGTTCAGCAGGGACAGGTGTTAGAGAATCAGATTGCTATCAGTTGTGACTATAGTTGTGCATCAGATCTTGCACAATCAAGGGATTGAGTATGCCAATGAGTTTGCTCATGTATTTGCCCAGTTTGTAGCTTCTGCTCATGTATTACACATTGTGAGTGATTCTTTGGAGGTGAAATATGAGTTTGGTAGACCATTCTCATTCATTCTTGAGCAGGTATTGAGCAGTGGAGGCAGGCAAGCAGTGGAATAGATTTGGAGATCAGATCTTAGCTGTATTGTGTGTAACTAGTGGAGCTGGTACTGGATTGCTTGTGATAAGCATTGTACTTTGTAACGTTACATGGTCTCAATCATTAATATACAGATAGTGTGGGGTTTTTAGCGAGATGCTTTCCCCGGTTTACATACTGTGTTAATGTGTGAATGCTCTTGATGTTTTATTGTTATTGATGCTGCTATATTGATGATCAACGTAGAGGAGCTTATGTATTGTGTATGTATTCCGCAATAGTACATGATCAGGATAATCTCTGTTGAATATGTGTTAAATTATTCAAAATTTCTACAACAAGTTCAACCCTTCATCTTCTTTTAAACAATACAAATCAAAAAGACATATGAAAAACAGAGATATAACAATTTTACAAGAGAAAAAACATCACCAATTTTCCTGATACATGAATCCTAGAATGATCTTCTGTATTACTGAAATGATCACTTTTAGCTTAGTGAACAACTTTACATCAAAGTATGCTTTCTTGATACAAGTCCCAACATTTGTACTTCGATTTATGAAGTACTTATACAAAACTTATCAAAATATCTTGATTTGGAATATCAAGATTTTTTACAAAATATCTTAAAAACAATTTACAAAAATAGTACAAAAATGTAGGCAACTAAAACTGCTGTAGTCCTTTGGCACTATCTTCGAGGATTGTTGGTGATGACTCAGCCTGAAAAAGTGTTGCTTTGTTGTTGAAGGTGAAAAATTGTTTTACCCAAGTAATTGGCACAATTTGTCCCATCTGTCTTCATCTGGAGTGGAGAATTTAACTAGCTTCTTGTAGGTTTCATCCACCTCGGTGTACTTTTGAAAAGTAGGTTTGACAATGAATAAATGCTTTATCTCATGTTTGATAAGCAAGTCGAAATCCAAAGCTTCCATGAAGGCTTTTCCTGTGATGCTTCCTTTGATGGTGGAAAACTTTGACTTATCCTTGGCTATAGTATATAAATTCTGGTGATAATCTTCTATCTTGATCAACTTATCTCCAATTCCTATCAAACCTGGCAGCCCCTTCTGATTTAGTACATTGAATTTCCTGTGAAACTTCTAAATGTTGGCCTCTAAATTGTGGCACTTGTTCTCCAACTGTAGCATCAGGTTCCTTTTTGTAAGGACCCTCCTCACCTAAAATTTTGTCTTTGTCTTATCTGTAATCTCAAACTCCTCCAATTCTTCTTTGGTCTTCGAATTCAAAATCCTGATTAAAGCAGTGGCTTCACCTGGCTTCTGTCCTAAATATTCTTTCACCTCTTCAATGACTTCTTTAGATCTTTGTACTAATTCCTCCTACTCAAAAATAATCTCAATAGAGGGCCATATTTCAATCATGGCCTCATTTATTTCTATCCAAATGTTTTCCTTTTCCTGTGCAAGTGTTTGTGCCATGGCAGACTCATTTTCCAACTGTTCAATTCTTTGGGTTAACCTATGAGTCTTTTGAAGCTCTGCTATGTACACATTATCAATCTTTAATTTATGTTCTTGGAGATTGTTTATCTGAGCTTTCAGCTTCTCAATTTCTTGTCCTCTGATAGATAGGTCCTCCATTTCTTTAACAAGTTCTCCTGAAGAATCTGTAGATTGTACCTCAAATGTGATGGATGCTGAAGTGGATGCCCCTACTACTGATGTAGATGTAATAGGAACTGTTGTGAGTGGAATGGATGCCAACTGTGTTGATTGTTCTCTCTCCTTTAGCAATTTCTCCATCTCAATATCCATTTCTTTGATCTATCCACTTTGTTCAATAATAATTCTAAACATGTCTTCCTTCTCTTTCTCTAATTGTCCAACTTCTTTTGTCCGTGGGTCTTCAATGGATGGAAGCTTGAGCAACTTCTTGAGTGTTGCAATGTCAGCATTCTTCCTTCTAATGATTTCTTCTGCAACTTTCACATTGCTGGGATCATATCCCAGTTTAATTACTAGATCTTCTAAAGAATTGATCTTTTTGTCTTTAGCTAGAGAAGATACCTTTTCTAATTTGAGTTGGGATTGAATGTTGCTGACCATATATTGCAGCCTAGAAGTTGCGATTGCTGAAGTTGTCAAGGTCGAATACAACATTTCCCTTGTTTTCTTATGCAAGTCTATCTGATCAATTGGATGAATTTGGTCAACATTGAAGGAAAAGATGGATTTCTTGTAATCTTCTGGAGTTTTAGGGAAAGGAAATTCAGCCTGGAGGAAGGTTATATGCATTTTTCCTTTCTCTGTGTCAAAGGCAGAGAGTAGCCTATGTTGTGAGGATGTTGTATGCTTCTAAAAATGTGTATATGTTGTATCTTTTAACATCTCATTTTTCTTCTTAATCTCTTTATACTTGTCAAATATATTTGGTTCAGCTTGGTCATGAACTAATTCCCCTGACGGAGAGGTATCTAATGGCTCTTGGGAGGCCGAAGAGGATGGAGATCCTACAAAAATATCTTCATTTCTGGTATAAGTATGGGGGCCTGTCAAAACAATGGTGGACTGTACATTTTCCTCTTCCAAAAATTCTCTTGCTATATTGGTCTTCTATCTCTTCTTGTAAATTTTGAATTCATTTCCTTGGATTTCTGTGACTAAAAGGAAAAGATCATATCTTGGCCTCTTTTACTACTTCTCTTGTGGTGTTAGAGTCTGTGATGTGGTTGTTGAGAGTACATGTTCTTTTGCCTCCTACAAAGCATTCTCCTTCCATTGATAATGGTTTTCATATTTTTCTATTTCTAGCCCGGGAGTATGAGTGTAGGGAGTAGTCTTTCGTTCTACTCTCAGTTTTGAAATTATTCCCAAGGGGTCATATGACTAGGTGAAGCTCAGTTTGAAGTTAATCTACTTGAGGAGGATGTCTGCTTCTTTGGTTGTTGTCTTGGTATTACAGATAAAAGGGCCAACCTATGTTTTTATTTTAAATTGAGATTTATTATTGGCTGCCAAAAAGTGTAGCTCATCCATGTTAATCATCTATCTGATATACTCTAGTGAGAAAATTATCATTGGGACCAACTTGGGAAATTTGTATGGTGGAAATTCACACCCATACACTATGATTTATGTATAATTATGGTATAGGTACCAGTCACCTATTTTGGTTTGCTCGCTAAGATAAAGAAATCTTTTTATCTCAGGTCATATCCTTGGTTCAACATCACTATTCAATAGGCAGGATAATGTATATAAGAATTGGTCAACATACTCACTGAAGGTAAATTCATTGGAATGATTCCTTACCAAGGAAGTCCAGTGAATTACAGATTGGGCATTTCCTTTCTCATTCAATTTGTGTAAGGAAAACTGAAATCCATCTGCCTGATGGAATAAAAATAGACGAACTAGAATTGAAGCATACTTAAAATTTCCCTCTATAGAAAATTTTAGGAACTGCTCATGGATGACATTGCTAGAAACTCATTGTAGTTGAAGATGTATGAGGGCTTCTCATGTGTTTAGAAGACTGACAAAAAAATTATGATGGCCTCGTCAACCCACTGATCACATTGATATCCTAGTAAACTAGAAACAATGGATATAATCTGTTTTGTCATCTCAGGGAACATGGGGGATTTTTCTTATGCAATTGAGCATCCTCAGGGAGAAATGTTTCAAATATTTTTTCTCTGTGTGGAAAAATGAGGTTCTTGTAGAGTTCCATGAGGTAATCTATTGAAAAAGGTTTCAGAGGGGTAGAGGTTTGAATTTGGAGCATTTGGGAAATGGAATCAGAGGTAATTGTGAAAAGGATATCATTGTTCTAGGCCACAATTTCCCTATGACTGGGAATGTACCAGAAGTGGCACCATGAAACAAATTCAGGGAAATGGTAGGTCTGAGGAAAAATGAATTGGGGTAGGAAGGAGTCCCACAAACCCAATTCATCACTAAGATCTATAAATTTCTGTTTTAACTAGTTGTGAAGTTCATAGAGGTCAAACTCACAACTAGTTTCAAGGATTTTATATTCTTGGTCTACCAGGGGTTGGTGGTCCAAATCAATTATAAGGGGTAGAAGGGGGTTTTCTTTTGTAGATTTAGATTTTCCTTTAGGAGCCATGCTGGAAAGGAAATAACTGGGAAATTAGAATTACTAGGGAATCCACTGGATGAAGACAGGTGTCTTGGTACAAAGGTAATTTGCTTGCTCATTGGTCACTGTGGCGGTTTGGTTTGTTGACTGGGTGCTGTAACAGGTCTGGTCTACTGACTGGGCATTGTAACAGGGTCTAGTCTGATGAATATCTTGGAACAACAAAGGAAAAGGCCAACATATCAGATTTTGGCTTAATTTATAAGCGAGCTTTCTTACCGTTGTGATTAGGTCATTTAATTGGAGCGGTTCCATTGATCTAGGAACAGTTACATGATAGGTGCAATAGAGGTGCCACTTGGCAGGGATGAGTTGATGTGGAGCAGGAAGGGATGTGACCACGATGGGAGAGGAATGGATGGGGAGTGACATGTGGAATAATTGTACTAGAATGGAGTGGGGACTGGAGTCGCAACTTGGTGGAATAGGAGTGGAGCAGGAGCATAGGGTCAATGATCATAATAGGTGAGAATAGGAAAGTGGATTTTGGGGGGGGCGTTCCGAAATGAACTTGGGGGAGTCACATAGCAGAAATGGTATTTGGGGAAACAACTTTTCGGGCCTCCCCCTTCGTTAACTATCAGAGGGATTGTGGGGGGGGGGGGGGGGGGGGGGGAGGGTCTGAAGTCATCACCTGCCGTTGGTCTGGGCGGGTGATATCATGACCTTTCATCTTTGCGCAAACTTTATTACAAAATGACAAGACTGTTGTGTCATAAAAACTTTATTAAACTCCTATAATTGTGATTATGCAGTGCGATTAACTATTTAACAACTTTATTTAAAACTAATTTGACCACGATTACACTGTGTGGTCAAATAATTAAACTTAACAAAACTTACTTTATTCAAATAATCTAATCACGCTTAAATGGTGCGATTAAACAATTAATCTTACTTACTTTACTCTAATGTGGCATTTAAACTAGCTACACTTTTTATTTTATCTTCTAAAGGTATTTCTGATCATATTTTTTATTTTTATTTTTTATTGTTTGAAGTAAAGTGGCATTTGAATTTGCTCACTTATTTGGGGTGTTTTCATTTTTTTATATTTTTTATTTCTTTGATATTTTCACATATATATTTTTTCTTTTGTATCTCCTTTCTTTTCTGTTTTTTTTTTCTATTTTTCTTTTTCTTGGAAATAATTTGCAGAATGAAACATTATTTACAATATCTCATATAAAAATCAACAGACAATCATCAATTGATCCTATAAATTATAGGACCCTAACAAGAGAAATAATCAATAGATGAAATGTAATACATACTTGTTATTTATGTCACTGAGATTAGTCCACAAATATCGTAATATACTAGGTATAGAATCATCTTAAAATTGTGCTTGTTGTTTGGGAAAACAAACTTAGCCTGCTTTCCAAGTGTGCCCCCTTTGCATACACCATGTTACTTAATATTGAACTCTAGAAGACTTGTGATGTAGGTGCCCCATTCTATTGTGCCACAACTCACACACGTTGTCATTATTATGCACCAATACTTGAACAAGTTGACTCTTCATCCTATACAAATTACCTTCTCTAACCACTATTACCTATGTTTTATGTGGGCTAGAATCCTTCGACATAGTAAGGACTTGTTGGTTCTTTAACTTCACTGCAAAACCCTCATCTTGCATAACTGAAACTGAGAGAAAATTCTTTCTGAGACTTGGAACAAACAAGACATCATCAAAATATAAATAATTTTTTGATTCAAGCTAGAAGGAAATGGTACCAACTCCTATTTCTACTTGGGATCATCACCAAACTTATCATGTACTCATGTGTCATGCTTCTTTACACTAGAAAACAATTGCCAAGTTGATGTCATATTTTGAGATGCCCTGTTGTGCACATACCACACATCCCTTAGAATATCATTGGTAAAAGGGAAAGGCATTGTGAAGAAATCCTTCTGAAACTTGGCAGCAAACTTTTTCATTGAAATTTCTATAGAGATTGCTACCTACTTCGATTGTGTCTTCCCTTTACGCATCTTTTTATGCATAATACCATGCTTATGAAAAATGAAGCACTTCATTTTATTTATGTCCTTCCTACTATGCTATGAGGTTGACTCTTGACTCTTTCCTTTACCCTTGTTAGGTCATTTACCTCTGTCTTTATTTAGTTGACCAAATAGTGCGAGGTTCTTGTCACCACCCTTTTTGTTAGATTTTGAATCCACTCAAGTATTCTCCTGGATATAGTGATAAAAAACCCTCTCAAAGTTAGGAAGGTTTTCAAGAGTGCAAATATGTTTGACAATTGGTTCCCATGATGTTGGGAAACTAGTTAGTGCTATTTCCACTAGCTTTGCATCCTCAACCTTCTTCCAAACTAGTTTAAGTCAATTATTAATTTTGTGTGATCTTCATAAGGTCACTAGTGACTGTGTTTGTTCTGGTCTTTACTAGGGATTTGAGTTTGTTTTGCAATATTATCTTCTTGGTTGTGTTCAGACTTTGTTATAGACTAACCAGGGCATCTAACATCTCTTTCATTGAATTCTTCTCAGATATATGAGGGATCAAATGATCCTTTATCAAATCCAAGAACATCCACTTGGCCTTCTCTTGTTATTGTGACCTACCAAGTCCTGTGTATATATATACAAAGCCACAACGTCTGTGACAATATCCTAGAGTGTTGTACATTGGATAAACCAACGCTCCTTGTGTGTTACATGACATGGAATAACTGTCTCTTGTGGATTCTTATCTCTGGTGATGCGATCGTTAACTAACACCTGTGGGGTTTGGTCTAACGACAATCATGATTCCCAACAAGGTGTATCAGAGTTGGTTCCTTATGTATAGGCCTAACAACCTGAAGGTAGGTCTAGTTGAGTCATGGAATATCAAAGTGTACCTGTGTTGAGTGCAACAAATTTTCTTGAATGGAGAGATAAGGTAAAATCTAAACCAATAGCTTATGGACCTAGTGTATGGAAGCTAGTATGTGATGGTTAATGTAAAGACTCTCCTTTTGTGCAAGAAAAACAATGGAATACTAAGGAAAAATGTGTTATGTATAACAATCTTCATAATAAGGATCTTGATACAATAATAGACCTAAATTTCACAAAAGAAATTTGGGATAGATTGCAGCTCATGCATGGAGAGGCTAGCAATGACAGTGCAGAGAAAGAAAAGAGAAAGAGGAAGGAGAAAAAAACCTTGTCAAAAGGAAAGTGTTCAGTTAAATGAAATCTCTAAATGTGTGAATGTACCTGACTCTCATGAAGAAAATGTTGATCTAGATTTCCATTGATGTCAATATGGAAATATTCTAGGATACTAAATAATGATATGAAGCGAAGGAGAAGCAGAGCAGGTCCGTGAAGAAACAGGAGCAAGAAGCCAAGGAGAAAATCCATCAGGGAAGTCATTGGAAGTCAAGAACAAAAGCAGTCAAAGAATAAGAGGAAGAGTTCATCAGAAGCCATCAAGGAAGCAGGTTATCACATATGCCCAAGGGTAAGTGCTATCGGAAGAACAAAGAGAAACATCGATATCAGAGGAGTAAAGAAGAAAACATTGGAGGAGCCATATTGGAAGTACCACATGTAATACATTCCCAAGAAGAACCGATAGAAAGAAAATAGTGGAGGAGCATAAACAGAGCTATCGGACTAGTGTATCAAAGGTCATAGGAGCGAGAAGCCATAGGATTGACAAGCCAAGACAAAGCAGATATATCGCATGTGCCAAGAGTAAGAGCCATATTAGAGATATCGCATGAAATATCAGAGGGAGCAAAGAGGAACACGCAATGAGGAAAGAGCCAAAAAGAGGAACACATCATCGAAAGAAGAGCTATCGGAAGAGAGGAAGAGTGAAGAAAAGTCATGATCCAGGTGGATATTGGTGGCCACCTGCCAAGTCCACCTGGACCCCCACCATTGTCTTTCTCAGCATTTTCAGTTTCCTTAATTGTAGCACAACTTACTATTTTTAGTAGTTTTTCGGGTCCTGAACTTCCGGAGCCGTTTTGAGGCCCTAAACGACGTTTTTTGGGGAATCCGGGGGCAACACGAGTCCATTCCCCGTTCCAACAATGATAGTGCTCGGATAGATCTTTCTAATGAGCTATTGTACGCGTGAAACGGAGATCATATGCCAAAGTTACGACCCCGGGAAGTTGATGTACCAACTTACCCCCAAACGGGGCCCACAGTTTGGCGTTTCATCTCCTAGGGTTAGGTTTTGGAATGATAAGGGTTTTTTCCATTGTTTCTCAACAATAAATAGGCCTTCGAGCCTCATTGTAACACAGTTCAGAGGCATGTAGCCATCACATCTCTTCTCAGAGATAAGCTACCATCGCCCTAGCTAGTTTATTTCCATTTCTGTTTGTAAGCATATTTCAGTATTTTCCATTAATGAAATGAAGTATTATTTCCGCTGCATCTTTGTGTATATGGTTATCTCTGTAATTTGTTGCGTTCCTGTTTAAATCTAGATCAATGGTATCAGAGCGGTCTGCTTTTTCTCTGTTTTTCTTTGCATGTCCCCAACAAGGTCAGGATATAAGGAGTTAGGGCTTGAACTGGTTGAACCTTTGCAAGACCAGCCTCGCAAATCCCAACGGCCTCCCATGGCGGATGAGAAGAAAGACGAGGGGGCAGGAGATCCCATCAAAATCTTGCTCGAAGAAGCGCTCGAGCGACAACGGAACGCGATGATGGACAACTTTGCGCAGATCCTTCAGCGGCTACCCAGAAGCGGCGCATCGGCTTCCAGCAGCTCCTCTGGAAACGCCACACCCTTTAAGGTACAAGTTAATTTTGAAATCCCCATATTCGAGGGTCAGATAGACGCCGATGCCGTAGATAAATGGTTAAATCTGCTAGAGGGTTACTTTTCTGTTCATGAATTTTCGAGTTGGGAAAAGATTGTTTTTGCTCTTCTCAAAGCAGCCCCCCACGTCAAGGACTGGTGGGAAACCTACTGCGAGCAGAAGGATGAAAGTACTGGCTCACTATTTTCAGCCGCACCCACCTGGGATTCGTTCCGGGATGCCATCAAGGAGCAGTACTACCCTGTCGGAAGCTATGAGGATGAATACATAAAGTGGACCACGCTGCGGTAGGGAAGGGACCAAGACGTGCCGGAGTTCACCAATCTTTTCCATACCCTTCGCACAAAGTTGGGTATCAAGGATTCGGAGAAACATTTGATACTCAAATACCGTGGCTGCCTGCACAAGTACATCCAAGAAGAAATACAGTTCCTAAACATCCCCTCGCTCGGCGCAGCATACCGGTATGCCGTCAAGGTCGAGCAGAAGTTTAAACAAAAGAAGCGAGACTTTGGATCTGCGAATCCAAAGCAGGGGAAAGGTGCCCCTAAACCACAGAACAAAGGACAAAGCCAAGGCGGGACAGCCCAAGACAACCAGCCGAAGCTGCAAGCAAAGAGTAACGCCGCGAAGCCGAGAAAGGACACTGGAAAATGGTGCGAGTTCCATAAGAGCTCCACTCACAACACAAGTGAGTGTCGGGCCAAGCAGTCACTGGTGGCTGAGCTAAAGGTTTCAGAATCAGATGCATGTTCCGACTCTGAGTCAGAACCCGATAAGGGGTATGAAAAAGGGAAGCAGATCATTGATGCGGATCCCAGCGCCACTGTTGCTACCGCAAAGATCCAGAAAAATGAACTCGAAGATCCAGAGGAGGAGGAGCGTCTCTTCCACTCCCAGATGTGGGTAAAGGGCTCCCCGATACAGTTCATTGTTGATAGCGGGAGTCAAAAGAACCTCATTTCGGCAGAGGTCGTGAAGCGGTTGGGCTTACCGACCACAGCACATCCACAACCATACACCATTGGGTGGCTTCACCAAGGGCGAGATCTTCGCGTGAGCCAGCAGTGTCGCCTTCCATACAACATCAAGCCCTTCACGGATGAGGTATTGTGTGACATTGCTCCCCTTGAAGTTTGTGATGTATTACTAGGACAACCATACTTGTGGAAGCGACATGCTGTGTATGAATCAAGGCCCCGTGCTGTTATTATTACATTGGGAAATAATTTGTTCAGGATACCAGAGGTAGCACCACCTGCCGCCATCTCTTTGATTACTGCAAAACAATGCAGTAAGATCATTTCCAAAACCAGGAAATTTGTTTTCCGGATGATACGCCCCCAAGGGAAGAAGAAGACAGTGGCCGCGGCCTCCAAACGGGGTCCCTCTGCACGGTAGCTACAGATGGACAAGATTGTGGAGGAGTACGAAGACATCTTCACCTCCCCGACAGGGGTTCCTCTGCACTGTCAAGTCAAGCACTCCATCGATCTGACCCCAGGTGCGCCGCTACCCAATGGACCAATTTATCGGCGCTCCGTTCTGGAGAACAATGAAATCAAGAGGCAGATTCAGGAGCTCCTGCAGAAAGGTCACATCCGTCCGAGTTCTTCGCCCTGTGGGAGCCCGATAGTGTTGGTACAGAAGAAGGATGGGACGTGGAGACTCTGTATTGACTATCGGGCGCTGAACAAGATCACTGTCCGTAATAGGTACCCGATCCCACGGATTGATGACCTCCTAGACCAACTAAGGGGGCGAAATATTTCAGCAAGATCGATCTGAAGTCAGGATATCACCAGGTACCAATTGAACCCTCAGATGTGTGGAAGACTGCCTTCAAATCCAAGGAGGGCCTCTTCGAATGGTTGGTCATGCCTTTCGGATTGACGAATGCTCCTGCAACCTTTATGAGGCTAATGGATGACATCTTGCGGCCATTCACCAACTCCTTTGTAGTAGTATACTTGGATGACATTCTGATCTTCAGCCAGAGTTGGGAAGAGCACCTCCACCACATCCGACAGGTTCTCCAAACACTGCGGCAACACAAGCTATGTGCCAATTTGGAGAAATGCACTTTTGGCATGACCAAGGTTCAGTATCTGGGATACATCATTGATGAACAGGGGGTGCATGTCGATCCAGCCAAGGTCCAAGTCATTCGGGATTGGCCCTCTCCAACCACTCTAACAGAGCTCCGCAGCTTTCTAGGTCTTGCCAACTTCTACCACAGGTTTGTGTTGGGATTTTCTCATATTTCTTGGCCCTTGAGTCAAGTCACCAAGGGCGGGGCGAAAGCAAAATTCTTTTGGTCTGAATCTCAACAGAAGGCATTCAGGGAGTTGAAGGATCGCCTCTGCATGACACCAGTGCTCGCGTTACCAGATTTACAACAACCATTTGAGGTCGAGACAGATGCCTCTGACTATGCTATTGGGGCAGTCCTTACTCAACATGGACATCCAGTGGCATATCACAGTGAAACACTTTCAGACACAGTCCGAAAGTACCCCACTTATGATAAAGAGATGTATTCCATTGTACAGGCCTGCCGACAATGGAAGCATTACATTTTGGGGAAGGAAACAGTCATCCACACAGACCACCGACCTCTGCAGTTCATACAGACCCAAGGGAAATTGCAGAATGATCGCCATCAGAAGTGGTCTACATACCTGCAACAGTTTCACTTGAATATCAAGTATAAAAAGGGCAGCACCAATAATGTTGCAGATTACCTCAGTCGACCACCGATCATGGCGCTAACCACCGTGCTCAACTCTTGCGGGCACGAGACTTCTGATTGGCCACTTCTCTACAAAAGCGACCCAGAATTCGGCCACACATACCAGACACTCTTGGAGGGTCGGCAGGTTGCAGATTTTCACCTCCAGGATGCCCTATTATGCCACCTCGGTCACCTTTGTGTTCCTTCAAGCGAGCGTGCCAAGATGATTTGGGAAGCACACTACAGTCGGGCTGCTGGGCATTTCGGGGTCGAGAAAACAGTGGCGGTACTGCAAAACTATTTCTATTGGCCGAATCTTCGACAGGATGTTGGGAAGTACATCCGATGATGTATTGCCTGTGCCATTGCCAAACCGACCATTAAGAAGCAAGGCCTCTATACTCCGTTGCCTACCCCTAGTCGACCTTGGGAATCCATCTCCATGGATTACATGTCAGGCCTTCCTTCCACTAAGCATGGAAATGACTGTGTTTTTGTGGTCGTCGACAAGTTCTCAAAGATGGCCATTATGATGGCCTGCAAGAAGAATATCACAACAGAAGCCACTGCTAAACTCTTCTTTGAACGAGTGTGGGTGCACTTTGGGATCCCACAGTCTATCATCTCAGATCGGGACAGTCGGTTTCTCAGCACCTTTTGGTCCAGTCTCTGGTCAATGCTGGACACCAAACTCACGAAGTCCACAGCCTTCCATCCTCAAACTGATGGCCAGACAGAGGTTGTCAATAGGATGATTGTGCACATTCTGCGCATGTATAACTCAAAGCATCCACGCACATGGGACGAGAGCCTCCCCTACGTTTAGCACAGCTACAACCGAGCTCTTCACAGCTCCACTGGCCATAGCCCTTTTCAGGTGGGTTTGGGATTCCAGCCACTATGCCCCATTGATGTGGCCATGCCACTTGCAGCTACTCACATGAATTCAGCTCATGTCCAGTCCGAAACAGATAAGGCCACCAGCTTCATTGAGCGCATCCAACATATTCGCCAGCAGGTCCATGACATTCTTGAGAAATCAAATGCCAAGTACAAGCAGAGACATGATCAACATCGGGTGCCACACAAGTTTCAGGTGGGCGACAAAGTCTGGTTGCATTTACAAAAGGAACGCCTTACTAGAGCCTATCGGAAATTGATACCACTCTGATATGGTCCTTACACCATTATTAAGGCTAAGGGAGACAATGCATTTGAGCTCAGCATTCCCCCATTCCTTGGCCTGCACCCAG
Source organism: Pinus tabuliformis (assembly GCA_031772625.1). Lineage (NCBI taxonomy): Eukaryota > Viridiplantae > Streptophyta > Pinopsida > Pinales > Pinaceae > Pinus > Pinus tabuliformis. The sequence continues at coordinate 1,038,671,566 of CM062813.1, read as the reverse complement.
TATTCAATGTGGACCGCCTTCGGCTATACTTTCCACCATTGCTAGACACATCCGACATTGCAGAACAGGTCAAACCCACAGAATTAAATCCAGATTGCATGGAACAAGCTGCAACTGATCGGATCATGGACACACAGATCAAGAACACTCGCCAACAGAATATCCAACTGTATCGAGTTGTCAAAGCGGGCCAACTCCTTCAGCAGGGCAAGTGGCTCACCAGGGAACAAGTTCAGCAGAAGTTTCGTCATCTCATGGAGGAGCTCAACGCAATGGGGACCATTGCTTCCTAAGGGGGGAGGAATGATCTAGGTGGATATTGGTGGCCACCTGCCAAGTCCACCTGGACCCCCACCATTGTCTTTCTCAGCATTTTCAGTTTCCTTAATTGTAGCACAACTTACTATTTTTAGTAGTTTTTCGGGTCCTGAACTTCCGTAGCCGTTTTGAGGCCCTAAACGACGTTTTTTGGGGAATCCGGGGGCAACACGAGTCCATGGAATGGACTGGTGTTGCCCATTCCAAAAATGATAGTGCTCGGATAGATCTTTCTAATGAGCTATTGTATGCGTCAAACGGAGATCATATGCCAAAGTTACGACCCCGGGAAGTTGATGTACCAACTTACCCCCAAACGGGGCCCACAGTTTGGCGTTTCATCTCCTAGGGTTAGGTTTTGGAATGATAAGGGTTTTTTCCATTGTTTCTCAACAATAAATAGGCCTTCGAGCCTCATTGTAACACAGTTCAGAGGCATGTAGCCATCACATCTCTTCTCAGAGATAAGCTACCATCGCCCTAGCTAGTTTATTTCCATTTCTGTTTGTAAGCATATTTCAGTATTTTCCATTAATGAAATGAAGTATTATTTCCGCTGCATCTTTGTGTATATGGTTATCTCTGTAATTTGTTGCGTTCCTGTTTAAATCCGGATCAAGTCACAGGAGAGAGAACCCAAGAGTAAGAGCCATATCGAAGGAATTAAGGAGAAATATCGAAGGAAGGAACAAACCGTGTAAACCCTTTAAAAGTTCACAACGCGTTGGAGAAATCAATATCGAAAATATTCATCGATGGATCTATTATGTGCTACTACCCAAAACCGCTGATGCAATATGTACTGCGGACCCGAAACATGTTATGGAAACATCCCTATACAATATCACATCCGTTGCATCGCAAGTATTGAAGCTGTTGTTACATTAAAATCCTCGATTGCGATATGTAATACGGACCCGATAGTTCCATTAAAAATGCCTTAATATGATATCGCATCTGCCATACCGCAAGTGTTTAAAGCCTTGTCACATTAAAACTGTGATTGCGATATTGTTGTGGACCCGACTACACCACTATGACATAACTTAATGTAATATCGCATCCGTTGAATCACAAAGTTCAAAAGGGATGACATGTTGAATCCGCCGATTTCGATATGTATGCGGACCTGCTGCACCATTATGATATGTCCTAAAGAAATATCGCATCCCTCGCATATCGGAAGTCTTGAAGAAATGTAACGATGGTAAAATGCGATTGTGATAAGACTTGTGGACCCGACAGACCACCGATTCCGATGGAGCTATGGACTTGATGAATCTATTGACGACTGTTTAATATCATATCGCGTCCATTTTGCCATTAGTAGTGGAATCACTGTGTTATGTGAAAACCTTCGAAAAACAACGATTGCGATTAAGGCGATGATGTGGCTGGTGGGACCACCCATTATATGGTTTTAACTTTGTTAATATGTGAATATCAATGATGTTGTTTGTTATAGCCTAAATCTACCTCAGGCTGAAGGAAGGCAGGTCTAGGGTAACATCAAACCATGCTTAACCTGGTAGCTAGCCCTACCAGGTCGGGAGAGGGATCTCTCCTTGTCAATCTCAAAGAAAATATGGAAAGTAAGGGTTGAGATGACTGAAATGAATACTAATTTTAGACTAGGTATATGCTCAGAGGAATTTGATTGATTTTAATGATTGTTTGCTGGATCAAATGAGGAAGGTAGCTTTGGGTGCGGGAAATCAACTAAGATTTGCAGAGGTTTCTGTGGGGCGAGGTAGGAAAGTGTTTTAGCACTTTGAAATGAATGTGATGGTGAGTCTAAAGACTGGTGAGGATTTGGAGAGGGCATGCAAGTTTCATGAGTCCTCTTCAAACAGTAGAAAACATTTAAAACTAAATAAAACCCCAAGGCAGAGCACTAAACATCAATGGATTCCACCCTTTAATCTCGATTCATTTAGTTATGCAGAAAAAGATAGATGATGGCACATATACACATAAGATAAACTAAATAACATAGGAGAAAACAATGCTAATTCACATTACCACAAGAATCCCACAAAATGTTGCAAAACCCTAGTTCATTTCCTTGCCAAACTGCAGAAGTGATTTACAAAGTAGCTCAATGCATCCACAAGAGTCCAACCTTGACAAATGACTAAGAAAATACAAGATATAGGCATCAAACCACCTATGCTAGTCATCAGGGGTCGAATCCATGAGTCAAGGAGCTGTTTCAACAAGATCTAAACTAGGAACTGAAAAATAGGCAGTGGAACAACTTGCCTCTAAAACTATGGAAACTGATTCATTCATCCTCAAACCAACTCAAATTGATGTATCTACCTCCTTAAGTCATTTTTCATCATTTTTACATCATGGTACATCATATTACATCATCAATTTACCCAAGAGAGAAGAAAAAGTCAAACTAGTAGCAAACTAGGTGAAATTCTGAGTTTTTAGGCAAAATTGGCAAAATTTTGCCTGATGCGCAGCGCCCTGAGCCTGATGCGTAGCGCCACTTCAAGGCTGAGTTTGAAGGCCTTCCACTTCACCAAATCAGGCCCAAGATAGCTTTCTGGAAAGCTCTGCCTGTCTACTTTCTAGGAAAACTATAATTTTTGGATTTGGAGTCCATTTTCCCCTTAAAAAATCATTTCTCCCAAGACTGGTTCTTGTGGGTCCAAAAAGTGGCAGAGAGGGAATTTTTTAGTTGTTTTTTTCCCTTTAGGTGACCCAGATCTCCTCCAAATTTCATGAAACTTTCTGGGTTTCATTATTTTTCCATGAGGAATCCAAAAATTTAATCCATTTTGCAAAATTTCTAGAAAACTCAATGCGTAGCACTGGTCGCACTGCGCATCAGCTCAAAATTCCTGTGTTTTGCATTTAAATGTAGAAATTTGAATAATATAACACTTATTCATAGAGATTATCCTAATTATACACTATTTTCAGAATGCATGCATAATAAATAACCTCCTCTACCATTGATCATCAATTTGCAGAATTAAAAAAACAATCGCATGCTCACATTGAAACATCAATCACACATATCAACACATTATGTAATGGGGAAAGCATACAGCTGAAAACCCCCAACTATCTATATATTATAATGATAGAGAACATGTAACAATACATAGTACAATACTCCTCACAAGTACTCAACACTATCTCCACATGCTACACACAAACTAGCTCAGATCTGAACAAGTCATGGGTTCAAATCTCCTCCACTGTTTGCTTGCCTCTACTGCGCAATCAAAGTTGAGAATGGATCAGATCCAAGTTTGAATTCCATTTGTCTTGTACTGCGCAATCCTCATTGGAAATCTCAATCGATGATTGTGAAAATCTCATGCACAACTATAGTCACAACTGATAGTAGTCTCACCCTTTCACCCACCTCTAACACTTGTCTCCACTGAACTGTCCATGCACTGAGTTAAATGATGTATTCTTTAGTTGATTTATGAGTTAATAATTAGTGAATTAATTAATAATTAATTCACATGACTCATCACTAGTGTATTTGGCAGTTAGACTAAATACAACTAGTTCAACTAAGTCAAACTGAACACAACTCCATCAACTCCTCAATCAACTCCACCAAACTCAATCACTTGAGTTCTAACTGAAGTCCATCATGCAATAGCTCAACTAACCCATAGGAAGAGCGTATTTCCTTCTGGCAGTTGCATGTGCCACACTTGTAGCTCAAACTGAAGTGCTGCAAGAGGATAAGATAATGTTTATAGTCCAAATATTATTAAGAGCTAATAATATTCGATTGTTCTATTTTTGACTGGCAGTCTAAAAATAGACTCCGCCCATATGTCTAAAAATAGAGGTCCATCTATTTTTACCAACATTACCAATCATCCATAAATAGCGTCCTGAAACTCATAGACCATGATCCATATGTCTAAAAATAGACATAGTCTAAAAATAGACTTTGCGCCAAAAATAGCCTGCGGGCCCACTTAGTGAAGGCGACTTCTTTTCACTAAGCTCCATCATCTTGTTGCATTTTCAACACTCTCTCTCAACAAGATATGGATTATCTACAACCCCTATCCTGCCTCTGTGGTATTCGAATTTGCTCCTGGTGAGCGCCTTCGTCAAGATATCAACATCCTGATCCTCTGTGGGAATGTATGAAAGTAACATGATTCTCCGCTGCACACAATCTCTGATATGATGGTACCTGATGTTGATGTGCTTGCATCTATAATGAAATACTGGATTAGACGAGAGTTTAATGCAACTCTAGTTATCACAATAAATCACAGTAGGCTCCAAGTGTGACCCGAACAACCTGATCAGGATCTTCCTCATCCATATAGCCTCGCATGTAGCCAAACTTGCTTCCATATACTCGGCCTCTGCTAAACTGAGTGCTACGGATCTCTGCTTCCTGCTGTACCAAGAAACTTCTGTCGACCCGATACTGAAGATCCCTCCAGATGTGCTCTTTCTGTTCGTTGGTCTCCCTGCCCAATCTGCATCCGTGAAGCGACATAGCTTCACCTCATCCTCCTGTCTGTACCACAATCCATATCCCGATGTGCCTATGAGATAATGCAATACATGCTTTCCTGCCTTCCAGAAGAGCTTGGTTGGCTTAACCATAGCTTGTGAAAGCTGGTTAACAGCATAGCATATATCGGGTCGTGTATTGACCAGATACATAAGCGACCCCACCAACTGTCGATAAACAGTGGCATCCACTACCTCCACTAAAGTAGCATCCTCCTTCCTCCAACCTCCAGGAAGAGGAGTATCAATAGGCTTGCAACCATGCATGTTGAACTTCTCCAGTATCTCCCAGGCATACTTACCCTGAGAAACAAATAGTTCATCACTGCGCTGTCAAATTTCCAATCCCAGGAAATAATGAAGGAGGCTCAAGTCCTTCATCTCAAACTCTCTAGCAAGATCCTCCTTGCATGAAAGTATCAACAGCTCATCTCCTATCAAAATCAAATCATCTACATAAAGTACAATGATAAGCAACTTACCCTCCACCACAATCTGGTATAGGTTAGGATCCGCCTCACTCTTGGAGAATCCAAGTCCGGTGGAATAACTGTCTATCCGTGTGTACCAAGCACGAGGTGCTTGTTTCAACCAATACAATGCTCTCTTAAGCCTGCACACATGCAAATCACTGCTGAAGATCTCGAAACCTTCGGGCTGCTCTATGTACACATCCTCCTCAATGACTCCGTTGAGAAACACAGTCTTCACATCCATCTGATTGATGTGCCACCCCATCTGCGCTGAGAGAGCAAGAATCGTCCGTATGGAAGAATACCTTGTGACAGGTTCAAAGGTATCCTCATAATCGATCCACTCTATCTGTGAGAAGCCTCGGGAAAAAATCTTGCCTTGTACTTCTCCACACTCTCGTCAGCTGCCTACTTCACTTTGTAGATCCATCTCGAACCCACCACTAATTTCCCCTCCGGTGTTGGGACAATCTCCCATGCACTATTTCTGACAATAGAATCATACTCTTCCACCATGGCATCTACCCATGCAGGATCCTCCACAGCTTCCTCAAAAAAGGATGGCTCAGTCACGAAACATTTTCTCACAAGAGCCATGTATCTAGTGTACCGATCAGGTGTCTGTCTCTGTCTGCACTGTGCTGTAGGTGGTCCTACAACCTTCTCTGCATCTTGAGCCAGTCGCTCAGCTTCTGTAGTGCGCTTTCGCCCTCTGATGGTTGGCGCTGCATGAGTGGTCTCTTCCACTCCATGAACTTCATCTTGTGGCTGATCCACATCTTGAAGCTCATCCTTAGAAACTAATAGCTCCTCATCTGTATGCAAGTGTGGCTCCCTCTCAAGTGAACACTTCATGGCTTTCTCCTCCTGAAATTTGATATCCTGTCGCGCAACAGTCTTGCGACTGTTTGGAAAATACACACGATAGTTATGGGGCGTATCAATTTACCCCACAAATATCCCAACCTCTGCGGTCAGCTCCAGCTTCTTCTTGGCATCCTTCGTCACATGCATGTAAACAGGAGAACCAAAAATCCTCAAATGGGAAATATCAGGCCTCTTACCAGAATAAGCTTCCTTGGGTGTACTCATGCCAAGTATATTGTGAGGACAACTGTTGTACACATATACTACAATATTGCATGCCTCTGGCCACAAGTGAAGGGGTAGGCCCTGATCATGCAACATCGCCCGTGCAACACCCATGATCGTTCTGTTCTTTCGCTCAACAACCTCGTTCTGCTGTGGGTTATGGGGAGCTATGAGCTCTCTTCGAATCCCTTTTGCGCTGTAGAAGTCCTTGAACTCGCCAGAGATGAATTCACCACCATTGTCGCTCCTAAGAGCCTTCACCTTCTTCCTTGATTCCTTCTCGACCAGTGCTTTGAACTCACAGAACTTTGAGTATGTCTCGCTCTTCTTCTGCATGAAGAAGATCCAACACTTTCGAGAGAAATCATCAACAAAGATCACATAGTACTTGTGCTTTGCTGTTGAAGCTACCGAGAAAGGTCCACACACATCTGTGTGAATTCTTTCAAGGATCGTCGTGGCGCGACTATCCTTCTCGTGAAAGGTGGCTTTCACAAATTTTCCCAAAGTACACCCCTTGCACTGATATGACTACGCAAGAGTGCCATTAGGAAGCCCAATAGAAATCTGCTGCAGTATCTTCAAGGCTCCATGGTGAAGGTCGCCCAATCTCCGGTGCCACAGCTCGCCATCATCCTGGCTCACCAATCCTTCTACCTTGCATGCCATTGTTGCACAGCCATCTACATGCAATTGATAAAGGTTCTTGACTCGAACCCCTATCTTCCGGGTTTCTCCAGTTGTCTTACTGCGCAGGAAAGCCTTTCCCTCGCTGAAGACAACATCATATCCCTTGTATTCTAACATCGCCACAGAGATAAGATTCTTCTTCAATCCTGGAACATGCATCACTTCCTTCAATACGAAGGGTTTACCAGACTTCCTCTCAAAGGAAATGGTACCGATACCGGTCGCACTGTATCTACCATCATCACCCATCTCGATGTGTATTCCAAGATCTTTCTCATCCAGATCAGAAAACAAATCTCGATCTCCTGTCATGTGAAAATACGCACCACAGTCCAAAAACCATACCGATCCCATCAAACTTGATACCAAGCATGCGATCAGCGAAAAATCCAGCTCAAACTGCGAGGCTAAGGCCTCTCCCGCTGCAGATCTAGTAGCTTGCTTATTTTTCTTCTTTTGCGGACAATTTGTGGCATAATGTCCGTGCTAGTGACAATGAAAGCACTTCACTTTGGACATGTCCTGCTTCTTGCCTTTCGCACCGGAATGAGAAGCTTTATTGTTCTTCCCCTTCTTTGCTTTGGCAGTGAAAGTGCAATTTTCTTCATCATATGCCTTTGATGAAGATTCGTCCCTGATATTCCGCCTGATCTCCTCTTGCACAAGATTTGACCAAAGTCTCTCCCATCCTGGCAATTTCTCCTGACCATTGACAGAGTCCTGATAGGAATGTCAACTCTTCGGAAGACCAAGGAGAGCCAAGCTCACCAAGTCCTCATCATCGACAGTCACCCCCACACTTCCCAGCTCATCCCAGCATTGGGTGAACTTCGTGAGATACTTGGGCATACTGTCTCCTTTCTCACACTTAATGTTTCTAAGTTTATCCTTGAGCACCAACTTCCTCTGGTCGCTCTTGCTTTGGAATAAATCTATCAACGCTTTCCACATCAAGTATGCAGAAGCCTTTCCATGCAGGCTAGATACAATGTGATCCTTCACGCCCTCCAACAGAATCCTTCGACACTTTGCTGTCTTCTTTTTCCAAGCCTCAACTTGAGCAGCATCAGTAGGCTTTGGGACCTCAGCATCTATGAACTCCTTTAACCCTTATTCACAGAGATTATCCTGATTATACACTATTTTCAGAATGCATGTATAATACATAACCTCCTCTACCATTGATCATCAATTTGCGGAATTAAAAAAACAATCACATGCGCACATTGAAACATCAATCACACATATCAACACAGTATGTAATGGGGAAGGCATACAGCTGAAAACCCCCAACTATCTGTATATTATAATGATAGAGAACATGTAACAATACATAGTACAATACTCCTCACAAGTACTCAGTACTATCTCCACATGCTACACACAAACTAGCTCAGATCTGAACAAGTCACGGGTTCAAATCTCCTCCACTGTTTGCATGCCTCTACTGCGCAATCCAAGTTGAGAATGGATCGGATCCAAGTTCGAATTCCCTTTGTCTTGTACTGCGCAATCCTCTTTGGCAATCTCAATCAATGATTGTGCAAATCTCATGCACAACTATTGTCACAACTGATAGTAGTCTCACCCTTTTACCCACCTGTAACACTTGTCTTCATTGAACTGTCCATGCATTGAGTTAACTGATGTATTCTTTAGTTGATTTATGAGTTAATAATTAGTGATTTTTTAATAATTAATTCACATCACTCATCACTAGTGAATTTGGCAGTTAGACTAAATACAACTAGTTCAACTAAGTCAAACTGAACACAACTCCATCAACTCCTCAATCAATTCCACCAAACTCAATCACTTGAGTTCTAACTGAAGTCCATCATGCAATAGCTCAACTAACCCATAGGAAAAGCGTATTTCCTTCTGGCAGTTGCATGTGCCACATCCATAGCTCGAACTGAAGTGCTGCAAGAGGATAAGATAATGTTTATAGTCCAAATATTGTTAAGAGCTAATAATATTTGACTGTTCTATTTTTGACTGACAATCTTAAAATAGACTCCGCCCATATGTCTAAAAATAGAGGTCCATCTATTTTTACCAACATGACCAATCATCCATAAATAGCATCCTACAACACATAGACCATGATCCATATGTCTAAAAATAGACATAGTCTAAAAATAGACTTTGCGCCAAAAATAGCCGGCGGGTCCACTTAGTGAAGGTGACTTCTTTTCACTAAGCTCCATCATCTTGTTGCATTTTCAACATTAAAAATTGCGAAATGACAAAATTTTCTCAAAATTGCTTCAAATTTGTTAAGAGGCAAGCTTACTAATTGCTTTGCTGAGCCAAGGAAGCTTCAGCGAAAATTTTAAGTTTGTCTTGTTCCTTTTTGGCCCTCAAGGCTCTCTTTAACTTAGCTTTTAGGCCATTTATCCTTGTCTTGCAAATTTTAGTCCGAGCTAAGTAATGATAAGCCATGTGGCGCAAAATTTTCTTCTGCTTGTTAGCCTGATCAAGCAGTTTCTCAAGGTGGATATTCACTCTTTCCAACCATGATTCTCGGTCAGCCTCAATTTCTTTCTCTAGGGATGTCATCTTGGTTTTTCTTCTTTTTGCCACTTGCCTAGTTTCTCTAATTGTTTGCAGCTCCATAATTGCTTTTTTGTCCTCCAGTTGCTTGTTCTCTTGCTCAAGAAAGTTAATGATCCATTTGGCCCTCTCAAGGTCAAGTGATAAGGCTTGAATTTCAGCCTCCTTCTCTTTGATGATCATATCCTTGAGTCTTGAGCTTTGGGAGCCCAAATCAGTGTCATCTTCCTCAACCAAAAAAAAATCTTTTTCCTGCCCTTCAGTAGGCCCTTCATCATGCACTTGTTGTTTTCCTTTGTCCTTGTCCTGTATTTGTTCAGTTGAAGAAGAAGGCAAAGCCCCTTTCACCCCAGGTGAAGATAACATTTGCCTGTGATCCGGTAAAGAAAACAAGACCCCTTCCACCCTTGGTGGAGATAATACTCATTTGGCAGCTACAAAAAGCCTCCTGGTGCCTTTCTCATAAGTTATAAACACAGGAATGTGAGCCTCTTCAGTTTTGCTTTCAGGCTCTTTTTGTTGCCCGGAAGGTTCACCTTCCTCTTGAGGATCTGCAAAAACTTGAGGGCCCTTGAAGATTTCATGGGCAATGAAAGTTTCCCATGCCACTCCCAACTGAGTGAGTTGTTGCACAACAACAATTTTGATGACAACAAAGTGATAAATACTTTTGAGCTGCTGTGGGTATGGTTTTCTTTTTGCAATCACAGTCATCCTCTCTATGTTTTTGCATAAGAAATATGGAATACTCATCATTTTGACCCTGGTGAAGTGCATAAGTAATCTGATATGGTAGGCATAGAGTTTGGAGAACCTACCCTCACATGTGGACTATTTGATTATAAGTTTCATAAGTGGAACATACCGGTCCTCCAAGAACTTGAAAGGAAACACCCTCCTCAATTTACCATGATATTTGGCCTTAATATATTGTTCATAATGTTGCTTGCTGATATTATGCCTTTTGTTCCACTTTTCCCCTACATCTGGCATTCTAGTGGCTTCTACAATAATAGCTGCTGAAAGAGTGAAATTGATCCCAACAGGGTGTACCACATTATTCTCCATGTTTATGAAAAAATGCCTTGCTAACTCATGATGGCACTTAACCCTCTCAACCATCTGACAAAACTCAAAGCAAGACTGGTATCTGAAACAAGTGGTAGCAAGGGGGCAAGAAAGTAGTTCAGTCATGCTAATAGGTTCTTCTCTGATAACTTTTCCACCCTTATGAGGTCTCCTAGGTTGTACATTTCTTTCTCTTGAGCTGTCACTTAATGTTTCTTCCTCATAACTTGACTCACTGTTTCTTGTCATGGTGCTTGGTGCTTGTCTTAGGGAAGTGATGTGATGATAATATGGTGGAAAATGGTAATGAGGGAGGACAAGGGAGATGAGTATGAAGAGATTTTACTAATGGGAAATGGAGTTTGGGAAATGAAGGGATAGGTTTTGGGAAACTAGGGTTTTGTGAGGGATTTAGGGTTTGATGAAGGGAATGAGTTGTTTTAGGGGAGTGGGATATGGAAAATGGGATTAATGGATTGATTTAGGGAAATTTAAGATAGAAAAGGGGAAAATGATGTTGGTTGTATCTATGGAGTGAAAGCTGTACAATGAAATGGAAAATAATGAAGACAAGCTAGGGTTTGCTTTTCAAAATGAAAAACTCATGAAGAACACATGTAGAAGATCAAATTCAGCTCAAATGCAATGAAGACTTACTTGTAGAAGAGAAATGCAGCATTTTTGAGGGTTATTGGGTGATTTGGAATGTTTTGGCAGCTTCTTGACTGATGTGCAGCGCACTGGGCCCAATGCGCAGCGCCCTCCTGATGCGTAGCGCCCTTGCAAATTAACACTGGCAGAAACCCATTGATGCATAGCGCTAGTCTGATGCGCATCGCACTGCCTCTGATGCACAACGCCAGGCAGATTTTCTTGGAAAATAGGGTTTTTAACCTCCTTTGTTCAATTTGCCTCCAAATCACAATTTTAGCTCTCCAAGGGTATCTTGCACAATGAAATGGATGAATAGCACTCCTTTCACTTTATATATGGATGGCTTTTGATTTTTCCTTCTTTCAAACCCACTTTTCTAATGTCAAAGTCACTTTTTCTTTAAAACTCTATTTTTCATTTAAATTGACTTTTCTTGATCACTTGATGAACTGATGCATTGATGCTTTTGATTTTGTTTTCAGTGGCTGGAGTTGGAAAGGTGAGCAAGGGTAGCAGCTGGAACTTATTACATATAAAAACACTTTAAATTACATAAAATTTGTACATAAAATAAAAAAACCTTGTTTTCACCTCAAAACAGAGTTTTGAGGTAAAAACCATTTATTGAGCATATCATTAGTGAATTTTTGGATCTTATGAACTTATAAAACTTCCTCATGTGCCTGCTAACCTTTTATTTAGGTTTGGATTACCATGGTGGAAAACTCTAGACCTAATGAGACTAAAAACCTTAAAACTGATTTTGGTAAATGAAATGAAACAAAATGACAGTAAATGACCTAAACATGTGAAAAGAGGCCAGCAGGTAAATGCCATGAGGGAAATTGACAATGAACCACTACCATCAGTTGATCCATGACCTAATGGAATGCAGCTGATCAGATGGGACACCTAATATGCATGCAAAAAGAGAAATTTCATCACTGATGGAGGGATGAAGATACCGACACTAACATTGTTGTCGGAGGACAGAGTATGTTATGGGCACGACTTGTAAAAGACCTCCGGAAGTTGCAATTGCGATTAAAGGAATGACGTGGCACATGGGATCTCCAATGTGGGTGTAACCTCTCTGGTGATGCAATTTGTGTGAATAATTAAGTCTGTGGATGAAAGGGCCTCTATGATATAATTCTAATATGCGACATCAAAATTCGGCCTCTCTTCCAAATGAACGTGTCTTTTGAGTATTGGAAAACTTGAAGAGATAGAGGAAGCCAAAGATCGGGAAGCTGAAGATAAAGCGAGCAAAGGAGGAAGCCGAAGATCAAGCGATCGAAGAAGGAAGCCAAAGGTCAGGCGTATTGGGAATCTATAACAGAGAACAAGGAAAGTTTACAGTAGGTGAACTAGAAGAAAGAGAGAAAGCGGTAGGTCCGGCAAGATAGGAGGAAGTCGAAGGTCCAACAGGATAGGAGGAAGTTGAAGGTCCAGCAGGACAGGAGGAAGTCGAAGGACGAGCAACTTTGTTGATCAGGTTTACCTTTGAAAGGCTTAGACCAGTGATGAATTAATTAGGTACATAATGCAACCTGAAGAACAATTCTGTGAAGGGAAAAATAAAGTTTCATCTAACATCATTTGAAGGGACCAGTAGCCAGCACTAGCATTGAAGTGTATGTGAATTTGTTTATGGGAAGTAAGAGATAGCAAGAACAATGAGAAGCAGTCATGCTTGAAGCATTTACCGTGACAGTGAGAACAGAGGCTTGAAATGGAGAGTTGGTTTTTATGCAGAGCTTAGTGCAGTTCATTGTAGACACACTGAAGTTGTGTGGAGACATTACTGGGGATCATGATGGCTATTTGATATCATCATGAGGTAACTTTGCAGACTCTGTGTGGACAGTATGAAGAGTTGGGAAGACTCCTTCATATGAAGACAAGTTGCCATTGATGCTATAGCATGGAGACTACAATGAAGCTGTAAATTGACAGAATTCAGTAAATAAGATTTTGGGAGCAAAGAATTACTATCAAATATGCCTTGACAAGATAGGGTCAGAGCCCTTGGGGTTGGTGCCTCAGAATTGGAAGGATTGGTGTCCTTGGAGTTGGTTCTCCTAAATCCAAGGTTGGTGCCTTGACAAGACAGGGTTGGTGCCTTGGAGGTTAGAGACTCACAAAAAGTGCAAGTTGGTGCTTGGCAACAGATTGGAACCTTATATACATTGTATCTGATTTATTGTAAAGATTATATTAATAAGAGCATTTATTCTTGTTTTTCATTTTGTGTTCTAAATATAAATGTTTTAACTGGTAAAAATAACAATTGAAAAGAAATACTGATTCACCCCCCCCTCTCAATATCTCCAACAATTGGTATCAGAGTCAGTACCTTCACTCAAAGCCTAAGAGCTTGAAGGTTGATCTTTAGAACACAAATGGCGAAGACAAGGAAGAAAGTATTCAGTCCTCCTAAAGATGTGTCTCCCTCTACCACTGAAATAGAATATAATAAATTGGAGAAGGCTCCATGGTTCAATGGAAACTTTAATATATGGGAAGAAAGAATGAGGAATTTCTTAAAGACTCAAGGCATTGAAATCTGGGAATCAGTGATTGTTGATAGCATGACGTATGGAGAATCCAAGGACTACAATGCAAAAGCAATGAAGGCAATCTTGAAGGGGCTACCTGATTCTATAAAGAACAACTTAGGAAAATGTTCATCAGCAAAGGGTATATGGGACAAAATTCATGGCCTTCACTCAAAAGGAGCATTGACCATGACCACCAATCAAGAAGCTGATGGAAACCAAGAAGGAAATCCAGAATCCATCATAGAAGCTAAAAATGAGAATGATGAAATCAAGGCTAAAGAAGACCTAGAAGATTAAGAGAATGAAAAAGATTTTGTAGAAGATCTCCTCGCTAAACTTATGGCTGCCATGGAAGAGATTATCAATTTGAAAAAGGAAAACAAGGAACTTAAGAAGAAAGCATTAGCTGGTGACCAAGACCAAACAAGGAAGAAAGTTGACCTTGTCAAGCTTCAAGTACAAGAAAGGGATGAAGAGCTTACCAAGATTAAGAAGGAATTTCATCAAAGCAAAAGAAAGCATCATGAAGAAGTCATATCCATGACAAATCAATTGGATAAAGCAAAGAAATAGGAAGATACCTTGTCAAGTCAAATCGAACAAAGGCACAAGAGCTTGAACAAACTTGAAGAAGAGATTGGTTAGTACAAGGTAGAGGTCTCCTCTCTCAAATCTCAACTAGAAGAAGCAAGAAAGTTAGCACAATGATTTGAGAAGACAATGGAAGCATTGGCAATCATAGAAGGACAGGTTGATGAAGAAGAAAATGAGAGAAACACCATGGTATGTCAACAAAAGCAAAGGATGGAGAAATATTCAAATTAAAATCTAACATCAACCTTCTCAAGGCTGAAACATGTAAAGCTACAAGGATCAAGGAAGAAATGGAGAGCAGTCTGGCAAAGGAAAATGAAGAAATATTCAAAATGAAGTCAGATATCATCTCCCTTAAATTAGAAGAAAATGAAGCAATACGTATTAAGGAATAGATTGAGAAACAACTTGCTAAGAAGAATAATGATTGTGAAAGATTGGAAGAAGAGATTGTCTCCCTCAGGAAAAAGGTTGAAGGGATGGACAAAACCTTGAAGAGCTCTCAAGCCTTAGAGGACATGCTCAACCATCAAAGATGTCCATTTGATAAATCAGGTCTCAGGTATGTAGGTGAATCCTCAAGAAAGAATGATAATGCTTCAAACAACAAGGGTATGACGAAGTTAGAAATAAATGTTGATGCTCCCAGTTTCAACAAAGGAAAAGATAAGAGTCAAGGCGATAATGAAGGAAGTCTTGTTCCAAGAAGAAATGCAATTGATGTCAAGGATGTGAGAAGCAATAATTATCATCAAAGGATCTCAAGGCAGAAAGGCTTCAGAAGTACATCAAGGAAATATCCATCTCCCAGGTACCAAAGTTTATTTCTTGGTTATTTTTATTCTTGTACAAACTTTGGACACATGGAAAAAGATTGTAGGGCTTATAATGATCCCCGTCAATCTCCGAGAAGCAATTTCGCAAGAAGAAGTCATGAATTCTTATTCATGAACAACATAGAATGCTTCAAGTGTCATAACATTGGTCATATGGCACGTAATTGTAACTTGACTTTGGAACCTTCTCAAGCTAGAACTATGCCAGATAAGAAAGTTAGACAACTATGGAGAAGGAAGAAAATACATTCCGAAAGTCCCTTGAACTCTCCAGCCAACAACACATGTTATTGGGTTGATCTTTGAAAATCTAAGCATTTGATGGGAAGACTCTTCCAAAAGAGATGATGCATATAGTTAGGGGGAGCCTGAGATTCTTGATCATTATTGCAGAAGCTATTCGTGAAAGGGTCCTTACGAAATTCTTGATGAGCTATATTAACAATCATCCTTTGATAAAGATCATTTCTTAGGAGCACTACATTGAAGAAAATGTTCTCTTAACTATTATTTGGACTGTTGTTGACGATGTCTTCCACTTGATCACTAAGTATAAATTGGAGTAGCAGAGAAGGTCATCTAATACTAGAGAAATAGGGCAAATAACTATGTTGATGTTATTACAGAAGTTTATGTCTCGACTTAGGGATTTAATGTGAGTACAGGTAAATTATGGACACAAATAAAGGAAACCTTCAAACAAACAGATACATTTGGGAATGAAGCTTGAAGCAAGAGTAGTTGGCAGCATCTAACAAAACTGAAGCATTGTAAAAATATGCCAATTAGTGAAAAGAATTTAAAATACAATCACAAATGGGATATCAAAATCTACTAGTGGAGATAACTTGCAGAGACTTTTACAAGAACACAAGGAAAAAATGGCTCATCAAAAGGAATATAGAAAGGAGAATGTTGTGTAGTCGAATACAGCTCAGTAACTTAAGGAGAAGCACAGAGATACAAAGGAATCATGATTTGAAGAAATATAGCAAGAAAGACAATTTCAGTGGCATTTTTTCTTGATTCGGACTATGAAGGCCTCTTAATTATGACTGTGGAGACAGTAGAATATGGATTGAAGCATAAAAAATTGGACTTGAACATTTGGTGTGTGGCTATTTGCAATCTGTTTGGAAGCATTGAAGTGGAGCATCTTTAAGCATTGTTGAAGCCATGATAAAGTAGTTTTTTTTGAGACATGAAGAAGGGATAATGTGCTAGTTGATGATAAGGCATCAATCCTTCTATCTTGAGTAAAAAGAAGAGCACTATGACAGGGGGAGTAACATAGCCATGAAGATCTACTACTCATAAAGAACATAAGCAGTTTGATAGGGGGAGCAGTTCGACAGGGGGAGTCCCTGAGCACTCCTTTGCCATTGATGTCAAAGGGGGAGAGAAGAAGAATATTTCCATCAATGACAAAGGGGGAGATTGTTGATCTAGATTGTCATTGATGTCAATATGGCAATATTCTAGGATACTAAATGATGATATGAAGCCAAGGAGAAGCAGAGCAGATCCGTGAAGAAATAGGAGCAAGAAGCCAAGGAGAAAAGCCATCAGGGAAGTCATTGGAAAGACATTGGAAGCCATTGGAAGTCAAGAACATGAGCAGTCAAAGAATAAGAGGAAGAGTTCATCAGAAGCCATCAAGGAAGCAGGTTATCACATATGCCCAAGGGTAAGTGCTACTAGAAGAACAAAGAGCAACAACGATATCAGAGGAGTAAAGAAGAAAACATTGGAGGAGCCATATTGGAAATATTCCATGTAATACATGCCCAAGAAGAACCGATAGGAAGAAAACAGTGGAGGAGCATAAACATAGTTATCAGAGCAGTGTATCAGAAGTCATAGGAGTGAAGAGAAGCCATAGGAGTGACAAGCCAAGACAAAGCAGATCTATCGCATGTGCCAAGAGTAAGAGCCATATCAGAGATATCGCATGAAATATCGGAAGGAGCAAAGAGGAACACGCAACGAAGAAAGAGCCGAAAAGAGGAACACATCATCGAAATAAGAGCTATCAGAAGAGAGGATGAGTGAAGAAAAGTCACAGGAGTGAGAACCCAAGAGTAAGAGCCATATCGAAGGAATTAAGGAGAAATATCGAAGGAAGTAACAAACTGTGTAAACCCTTTAAAAGTTCACAACACATCGGAGAAATCAATATCGGCAATATTCATCGACGAATTTATTATGTGCCACTACCCAAAACCGCCGATGCGGTATGTATTGCGGACCCGAAACATGTTATGGCAACAACCCTATACAATATCGCATCCATTGTGTCACAAGTATTGAAGCTGTTGTTACACTAAAATCCCTAATTGCAATATGTAATACAGACTCGATAGTTCCATTACATACGCCTTAATATGATGTCGCATCTGCCATACTGCAAGTGTTTAAAGCCTTGTCACGTTAAAACTGCGATTGCGATCTTGTTGTGGACTTGATTGCACTACTATGACATAAATTAATGTAATATCGCATCCGTTGAATTGCAAAGTTCAAAAGGGATGACATGTTAAATCCGCCGATTGCGATATGTATGCGGACCCGTTGCACCATTATGATACGTCCTAAAGAAATATTGCATCCGTCGCATATCGTAAGTCTTGAAGAAATGTAATGATGGTAAACTGCGATTGCGATAAGACTTGTGGACCCGATAAACCGCCGATTGTGATGGAGTTTAATATCATATTGCATCCATTTCGTCGACAGTAGTGGAATCACTGTGTTATGTGAAAACCTCCGAAAAACTGTGATGGCGATTGAGGCGATGATGTCGCTGTGGGACCACCCATTATATGGTTTTAAATATGTTAATATGTGAATATTGATGATGTTGTTATCGGAGGATAGAGTATGTTATGGGCACGACTTGTAAAAGACCTCCGGAAGTTGCGATTGCAATTAAAGGAATGACGTGGCACATGGGATCTCCAATGTGGGTGTAACCTCTTTGGTGATGTGATTTCCGTGAATAATTAAGTCTGTGGATGAAAGGGCCTCTCTGATATAATTCTAATATGTGACACCATAAGTCGGCCTCTCTTCCAAATGAACGTGTCTTTTGAGTATTGGTGAACTCGAAGAGACAGAGTGTTATAGAAATATTTGGGCACTGCAACCCCAATCACATATGTCCATAAACCAAGGGCTTCTAAACCCCTAAAAGTGTTGTTTCATACCCTAAAGGAACAAGGTCAGCTGATTACATCATTTCCCAGAAGTTCTCCCTGAAAAACTACTCAGAACTGGTCAAAACTGGACCATACAGACTGCTCCATGTTGAGGGTGCGATGTATCTCACCTATTACACACGGGGGGTGCAATGCATACTGAAAAGCCCTTATGTAGGGTGCGATGAGCGAGAGCAGACAAATGACAGAGGTAGTTTTCTAGGTGGAAACTCAAAGAATCTTCTAGAAGTTGCTCATGTGACACTTGGCTCTCTGAATTCGCCAAGGGATGAGTAAGAGATCATGAAATCTCCATGTGGAACCAAGAACTATCAGTGAAATGACACTAATCAAAATCCTAGAAGCCGACTCACTCTCTTGTAAGCATCTATATATGGATCCATCATCCTAGAGATCCAAAGGCTAGAATTTTGTAATTTGTAAGGAAGTGTTGTTGGTTTCTCTTTGAAGACATTGTATTGTTGGGTGATCTTGCTTTGTATTAGGTGAAGAGGGATTTCATGCTGGGAGGATGATACTGGATTAGACAGCTTGGTTGTAATCCTCTCTTCTACTACTTCTATCAATAAATCTATTTGAGTTTTCCTCCATATATTTGTATATCTCTGAATCTTGTATTTGTATATGCATTTGTATGGTTAATATACATCTGATCCTATATTGTTTATGGTTATAGATCTCTATGCTTTGATGGTATTTTGCTACCTTGACTCTACAGGTGTTCTTTGAAGTGGGACAAGTGAGAAAGGAGTGGCAAAAGCTCTATCAAGGGAGAGAGGAAACAAGCGAGGAGACCAGAGAAAGACTGAGGTTGGTACTCTCTGCTTCTCTCTCATCTATCTCTCATAAAGGAAAACACAAGTAACTTTAGTTTGTTTGTTTCTAAGATAGCTACCCGTCTTAGTGGGACTAGTAGCTCTGAATGGACAGTAGTTTTCCCGATAACACGGAGGAAGCCAAAGATTGGGAAGCCGAAGATCAAGCGAGCAAAGGAGGTAGCCGAAGATCAAGCGAGCGAAGAAGGAAGCCAAAGGTCAGGCATATCGGGCATCTATAACAGAGAACAAGGAAAGTTTATAGCTGGTGAAATGGAAGAAAGAGAGCGAGCGGTAGGTCCAGCAGGACAGGAGGAAGTCGAAGGTCCAGCAGGACAGGAGGAAGCCGAAGGACAAGCAACTCTGTTGATCGGGTTAACCTTTAAAAGGCTCAGACCAGTGATGAATTAATCAGGTACATAACGCAACCTGAAGAACAATCCTTTGAAGGGAAAAATAAAATTTCATCTGACATCGTTTGAAGGGAGCAATAGCCAACACCAGCATTGAAGCGTATGTGAATTTTTTTCTGGGAAGTAAGAGATAGCAAGAACAGTGAGAAGCAGTCACGCCTAAAGCATTTACCGTGACAGTGAGAACAGAGGCTTGAAACAGAGAGTTGGTTTTTGTGCAGAGCTTAGTGCAGTTCATTGTAGACACACTGAAGTTGTGTGGAGACATTATTGGAGATCATGATGGCTATTTGATATCATCATGAGGTAACTTTGCAGACTCTGTGTGGACAATATGAAGAGTTGTGAAGACTCCTTCATATGAAGACAGGTTGTCATTGATGTTGTAGCATGGAGACTACAGTGAAGTTGTAAATTGACAGAATTCAGTAAAGAAGATTTTGGGAGCAGAGAATTACTATCAAACATGCCTTGACAAGATAGGGTCGGAGCCCTTGGGGTTGGTGCCTCAGAATTGGAAGGATTGGTGTCCTTGGAGTTGGTGCTCCTAAATCCAAGGTTGGTGCCTTGACAAGACAGGGTTGGTGCCCTGGAGGTTGGAGCCTCACAAAAAGTCCAAGTTGGTGCTTGGAAATAGATTGGAACCTTATATACATTGTATCTGATTTATTGTAAAGATTATATTAATAAGATCATTTATTCCTGTTGTTCATTTTGTGTTCTAAATATAAATTTTTTAACTGGTAAAAATAACAATTGAAAAGAAACACTGATTCACCCCCCCAGTATTTCCAACAGAAAAGACAAATGAACATCAAGCTAGGCTTGACTTATCAATGGCTAGAGTAGAAATATTGAATAATGAAAACAAATTTATGAAGAAACTGGAGCATATATGTGATGAGAGAGAGCATGAGTACAAGGAGGAAATTGTCATCTTGAAGAAGCAAAGAGAATTGAAGAGGTGATGAGCATTCAATTCATGGAGAGGGACCTTAAGGTAGGGCAACACCATACATTCACTCCTTAAGGAAGGAGAACACTCCACAAGCCATATGCTTGTTCATACAAGAATACTTCTCTTCCTCTTCATATGTGGAGTCTCTAGCCTTTATATAGGCCTCATACATACAATACCATGTACCATTACCATGGTTTCCTTATACCATCAACTAATACCATGGGCCCCTTACATTATTATTAACTACTTGTGGTCCCTTACATGACATGGGTTAACCACCTTATTTATTACTATGGCCCATCCCATTATTACATTATTACCTTGGGTACCTCCCTTGGTACCCCATATTACCCCCCCTAGGTACATAACATTCCACCCCCCTTAAACATGTTTCGTCCCCGAAACATGGGAAGAACATAAATAATAAGATCTACTCAAAAGAGTAGTCCACTGATACCATGCACGTGCATCTAGCCATCCAAGAGAAAGGTGAACCCTCGATCTCACTGGTGCCTCGCTCGCTTGAGATGGAAGTTGACCGTGGCAGCTCTTCTGTGTTGATGTGTAGTAGGTGGATCGTCTCTCCTTTCTATCCATCATGTGACTACTTGGTTTCCATGATGGTTGTCTTGCGGGGTGATGTGGGTGATGATATGTTGAAGTTTTAACCCACGATGGCTTTTGCTTGACTTCACCCTGCTGTGGTGCCTGTTGTGGTGTCTTCTTTTTCAATATGACTTCAACCACTGAGCCCTCCTTTGATGTATCATCACCTGTAACCTTTTCTTCTGCAGCCTCTGTTTGTGTTTGATTGTCGATCATCAAAGGCTCATCATCTGATATGTCAGTCCCTTGAACATCTTCTGCTTCAGCCTCCCTGTGCTCTACCTGTTTATGGATGGAAATATCCTGTAATGTAATTTTCTTCTTTTTATACCATAGCTTGAGGAATTTCTTCTGCACATTAATATTGATAGTACCCATGGATTTCATCCAAGGATATCCCAAAACAACATCCATATTATCCATTTCTGAAGCATAAAAATCACCATGCAACACATATTTATCCATAAAAATCTTCAAATCCTTGTACACTTGAACATCCTCATTATCAACCCGTGTATGTTCAATTTGTTTTGCTGGGACTTGCAAATTTTTTGCCAAATTAACACTGATAAAATTATGTTTACAACTAGGATTGATAGAAACAATGATCTTCTCTTTCTGAATCAATCCATGCACCTGCAATAAGGAGACACCAGTAGAAGATAACCCCTTACGTGGCTCATTCTCCTTTTTTCTAGCACGAGACCATTTGTCTAAAAGGACTTTTTCAAATTCTGCATCTGAAAGTTTGATAAACTGATCGTAGTCAAGTGATAATTGAGTCTTAAACCGTGCTATAGTTTTCCAACATGTCCCATATTCAGCCTTTATTCTTTGTATGAATTCTTCAATAGTAGGACCATTATCTTTCCCTGTAAAACATAAATCCTTGCTAGAAGCCATGAAGGGTTTTGGCGAAAATTTGAAAATGTCACAGTTTCGTCAATATTGCTCAGAATCTCTATTATAACCTGTTTTTGGAAATGGAACAACCATTCTGTATCTGCCCATGTGATAGAAATCCTGATTCAGAAACTGGAATTACAGATCTGCGCTGCTACTTTCCCGCCGTCACCCAAAATTTCTGAAAAAAGAGCTGATTTTAAATCAGCGATATCTCCCTCATCCGGACTCCGATTCGACTGATTTTTTTTTTGAAGTTGGGTATTTTTTTCCAAAGAATCCAGATCTGCAATTAGATTTTGCAGATCTTGTACCAAGATGTCTAGATCTGCGCCGCAAAGTCGCTGTCCTGAAAATTGTCTACAACCCCACTGATTTTTAGATCAGTGATATCTCCTTCATCCGGGCTCCGATTCAACTGATTTTTTTTTTGAAATCGGCTATTTTTGCACAAGGAATACAGATCTGCAATTAGATTCTACAGATCTTACACCAAAACGTACAGATCTGATCTGCAAATTCGCCACCCAAAAAATCCCTGCAAAAATGAAAAAAAAATGCTCCCACCGTTTGCCCAAGAAAGAGCTCTGATACCACTTGTTGTAACTCTGATACCAATTGACCCAAGAATATTATAGATCTGATATAAAAGTATAAGATAATGCAAAGAAACCCAGAAATAATATGAAATGATTCTTTATTGATCAAACCCTTAAGGTAGGGCAACACCATACATTCACTCCTTAAGGAAGGAGAACACTCCACAAGCCATATGCTTGTTCATACAAGAATACTTCTCTTCCTCTTCATATGTGGAGTCTCTAGCCTTTATATAGGCCTCATACATACAATACCATGTACCATTACCATGGTTTCCTTATACCATCAACTAATACCATGGGCCCCTTACATTATTATTAACTACTTGTGGTCCCTTACATGACATGGGTTAACCACCTTATTTATTACTATGGCCCATCCCATTATTACATTATTACCTTGGGTACCTCCCTTGGTACCCCATATTACCCCATATTTCAGATCAGCAGCAGCAGTGTTCCACCATTCAGATATCTCAGATCCATCAGATCGGAGTAGTTGCGAAGGGTTCCTGTACCTGCATATGTTTTTCGCAGGACTTTTGGTGGCATTGACATTTTGAGGATTTGGTGACTGCAGTATTGATCAGAAAGGAGTAAAACTCCATTAGGAGTTTTCCAAAAAAAAAAAAAAAAAAAAAAAAAAAAGTCTGAGATCTGCCGGGGTGTTTATTGGTGACCTAGCCCATCAGAATCAGGACGACGAGCTGAGCAAGGTGGTACCATTCAATTCTTAGTAAAATTTTTTTCGACGGTCCCAAATTTTCGTCAGCCAGGTATATGGTAGAAACTCGTGCTCAAGCAATGTCCGCTGAAAGGATGGACAAACTAGAAGAAGAGGTGCACCTCATCAACTCTACGATGGCACAAATCCAAACTCATCTTAAAGGATTAGAGGGCCTCATAATGGACAAGGGCAAGATGCCAGCCCACGAGGAGGAGTATAAGGGCCATGAAGACCCTGAGGGGGAATCTAGCCACTCTCCTCACATATGGCACACCCACCCACCACCCAATCAGAGACCTCCCAAGTTGGATATGCATAAATTTGACGGGTCTCACACGTCAGCATGGCTAGCACAAATGGAGCAGTATTTTCAATTGAATCATATCGTAGATGAGGGGTCTAAGCTTATGGTGGGCACCATGTACTTGGACAGTGAACGATGGGAATGGAAGGAATGGTATCAGCGATGCAATGGACAATTTCGGAATTGGGGCCAATTTACCAAAGCTCTACGAAATCGCTTTGAACAGGAAGACTCTTTCTTGGGGCGTCTGACTAAGCTCCGACAGACGGGTACAGTGGATGAATATATTACCGCTTTTAAAGCCTTAGCCTTCCGCACTAAGGCTCTCACAGATGAATTCTACATGGAATGCTTTATCAACGGTCTTAAAGAAGCCATCAAAGCTCAGGTTATACTCCACCACCCCCCCACATGGAACGAGGCTTGCCAGGTAGCCCGTAAGGTGGAACGGGCATTAACAGCTCAATCCAGCCGCCTCAACTTTTCCGCTAAAGGTCGTCCCTCACAGGCTCCCAATATGACCCAAACACTTAAGATTCAAAAGGTGTCACCTGCAGAAATGGCCGAAAGAAGGAAGCAAGGACTATGTTACTACTGTGATGAAAAATACTCCCCGGGTCATAAATGCAAAGAGCACAAGTTTTTTCAAATCGATGCCACTGAATACAGCTCCACCGAGGAAGATCCACCACTTGAGGAACTAGAGGCAACCGAAGAAGATAACCAACAGGAGATGGTATCTGATGAACCAATGATTTCGCTGCATGCATTAGCTGGAATCTCTTCACCTCAAACTCTTAAAATCAGGGGTTTTCTTAAACATCGGCCAGTAATAGTTTTGATTGATAGTGGAAGTACCCATAATTTCATCCACCAAAAGATCGCTGAAGCAGCGCATTGTTATGTACGAGCAGTTTCTAACTTCCAAGTCCAGATTGCAGATGGAGGCACAATGAAATGTGAAGGTCGCTGTGAAAATGTCAAAATTCAAATGGGGGATTATCAATTGAAAACCCACATGTTTGCAATACACATGGGGGGCTGCGACATTGTCCTAGGGGCGGAATGGCTCCGCACTCTTGGGCCAATCACAATGGATTTCCAGGAGTTATATATGAGTTTTAAGCAGAACGACTACACACATACCCTCCGTGGGCTACAAGCAGGAGCACCTTCTATCATAAGCTCGCATCGTATGGAAAAATTGTTAAAAAAGGGCCATCATGGAGTAGTAGCTCACTTTAATGCCATCCAGGTAGTAGATACCATGTCTGCGCCAATTCATCCTGAGATGCAACAAATTTTGAATAAACATCGGACGGTCTTTGACAAACCTCATGAACTTCCACCTTCGCGAGGGGAACATGATCATAGCATCACATTGGTCCCAGGGGCCCAACCCCCAAATGTACGGCCATACAGACATCCGTTCACCCAAAAGAATGAAATAGAAAAAATCATCAAGGAATTGTTGGAAGCAGGTGTCATTCGTCCTAGTATTAGTCCTTACTCATCTCCAGTCGTCATGGTCCTCAAGAAAGATGGGGAGTGGCGGATGTGTCCAGACTTTAGGGCCCTCAATAAGTTAACAGTCAAAGATAAATTTCCCATCCTAGTGGTTGACGATTTGCTGGACGAACTCAATGGGGCTCAATTCTTCACTAAATTGGATCTTCGCTCAGGCTACCACCAAATTCGCATGAAGGAAGTGGACATTTCCAAGACAGCTTTCAGAACTCATGAAGGCCATTATGAGTTCTTGGTCATGCCATTTGGTCTCTGTAATGCCCCCTCCACTTTTCAGAGCCTTATGAATCACCTCCTCAAACCATATCTCAGAAAATTTGTCCTGGTCTTCTTCGATGACATCCTCATCTATAGTGGCACTTGGGCGGCACATCTTAAGCATGTAGATATCCTCTTGCAACTGCTCCGCAAGCATAAATTATTTGTCAAAATGTCTAAGTGTGCGTTTGGCAGGGAAGAAGTTGAGTATTTAGGCCACATTGTGGGTCGTGAAGGTGTCAAGGTTGATCCCAAAAAGATTCAGGCAATGCAAGAATGACCTCAACCTAAGACCTTGAAAAGCTTGAGAGGATTTTTGGGTCTCACAGGCTATTATCGTAAATTTGTCCGCAACTATGGCCGCATAGCAAAGCCCCTGACACAACTTCTCAAGAAAAATTCTTTCTTCTAGAACGACGAGGCACAACAGGCATTTACCGCTCTCAAAACCGCTATGTGTTCCACTCCGGTCTTAGCACTACCGGACTTCACCAAAACATTTGTCATCGAATCTGATGCTTCGGGAACAGGTATTGGAGCAGTATTAATGCAAGAAGGGCGACCATTGGCCTTCACCAGCCAACAATTAAGTGGGAAGAACTTGGGCCAATCTACCTATGAGAAGGAAATGATGGCCATCTTACATGCAGTGGAGACCTGGCGACCTTACTTGTTGGGGCGACGTTTCCAAATCCGCACAGATCATCACAGTCTCAAATATTTTTTGGAGCAACGCCTATCTTCCCCCCAACAAAATAAATGGTTAGCCAAAATGCTGGGTTATGATTATGAGATCATTTACAAGAAAGGGAAAGACAACAAGGTAGCAGATGCATTGTCACGCCAATTTGAGGAGGAAAGTACTCTGCTCGCAATATCCCTCCCCATTCCAGACTGGATTGAAGAGGCTCGCAGGGAATGGTTTTCGCATCCTGAGCTCTCCCAACTCATTTCTCAATTACAGGCAGATCCTAATTCCAGCAAGGGCTACTCGTGGCAGAATGATATTCTTCGCTACAAGGACAGAGTCATCATATCACCAACCTCCACCCTCAAAAGTCGCATTTTGGCAGAATTGCACTCCTCCCCCATTGCAGGACATTCGGGCTTTCAGAAGACATACGCTCGCACCAGACGATCATTTTTTTGGACTGGCATGAAACAGGACATCCTTACTTTTGTAGCAGAATGTGACGTCTGTCAATGCCACAAGGGGGAAACAGTCAACACACCAGGCACATTACAACCATTGCCCATTTCAGCATCAATTTGGATGGAGGTCTCCATGGATTTCATTACAGGTCTTCCAAAGTCGGGGAACAAATCAGTCATCATGGTGGTCGTAGACCAACTATCGAAGTATGCTCATTTCTGCGCTCTACCCCAACCATTCACACCTACTTTGGTTGCTCAAACTTTCATGGATCAAATCTTCAAATTGCATGGCATGCCCACTTCGATTGTGTCCGACCGTGACCCAATCTTCACCAGTAATTTTTGGCAGGAGCTCTTCAGAATACAAGGCACTCAACTCAAACTCAGTACCTCATATCATCCATAAACAGATGGTCAAACCGAAGCAGTCAACAAATGTCTAGAAACCTACCTTAGGTGTTTCACTTCAGAAAAACAACACCTTTGGGCACAGTGGCTACCTCTGGCGGAATGGTGGTACAACACCAACTATCATGCCACCACAAAAATGACTCCCTATGAAGCAGTCTATGGACAACTTCCGCCGTCCCCTACTTCTTACCTAACGGGGTGCTCCAAAGTACAAGCAGTGGATCAACTCTTACAACACCGTGCAACCATGTTGGCACACTTGCGCGAGAATCTTCATCAAGCTCAGAACCGTATGAAGCAACAGGCTGACCAACATCGCTCAGAGCGCCAATTTCAAGAAGGGGATCAGGTCTTCTTGAAGCTGCAACCATATAAGCAGACCTCACTCAAAGACAAGGGCTGTCAAAAGCTCTCTCCAAAATTCTACGGACCATATCAAGTACTTCAGCGCATTGGAGAAGTGGCTTACAAGCTGGCTTTGCCACCTACAGCAAAAATCCATCCAGTTTTCCATGTATCGTGCCTCAAGAAAGTGATTGGGAACAATTGCCGAATTCAAACCAGTCTACCCGAATTGGATGAAGAAGGATCAATATGGCTTCAACCTGAACAGGTTCTAGACACACGAGACAAGCACCTGCGTGGCCGCGTGATTAAGGAGGTCCTAGTCAAATGGAAAGACACCTCGCCGGAAGATGCAACTTGGGAACCAGCTGCTATTCTTCAGCAGTTTCCGCAGCTTCAGCCTTGAGGACAAGGCTAGTCTTAAGGGGGAGGGCATGTTAGGGTCCCACCCTAACCCCCTTATTTATGTCATGGGATCACGTCATAGGCAAGAGTCAATAAAGCCCATATTAATAATTGTAAGTGGTTAACCCGCAGTTAATGTCGGGACCACAGTTAGTTGCAAATGGGCGGTAGTATTAGTTAGAGTCAATAAAGCCCATATTAATAATTGTAAGTGGTTAACCCGCAGTTAATGACGTGACCACAGTTAGTTGCAAATGGGCGGTAGTATTAGATAGATATTGCATGTATGAGTCATATATAAAGGATAGAGACTCCCTGCGAGGAGTATTGTGTCTTGTTTTGTAATCGAGCTCTGCTCTATTGGAGGTTGCCCCCTCGAAGAGGCCTGTGAACATTTCTCTCTGGATAATAAAATCATTGCTATTCTGTGCTCTGGGTATATTTTCTTCGCATATTTTGTGTTCTCGGTATCTTTTCTTCGCTATTTCTATGTCTGGGTCTCGCTTTGCAAGTTAAGAAGCATAACATATACATTGTATCTGATTTATTGTAAAGATTATATTAATAAGATCATTTATTCCTGTTGTTAATTTTGTGTTCTAAATATAAATTTTTTAACTGGTAAAAATAACAATTGAAAAGAAACACTGATTCACCCCCCCAGTATTTCCAACAGAAAAGACAAATGAACATCAAGCTAGGCTTGACTTATCAATGGCTAGAGTAGAAATATTGAATAATGAAAACAAATTTATGAAGAAACTGGAGCATATATGTGATGAGAGAGAGCATGAGTACAAGGAGGAAATTGTCATCTTGAAGAAGCAAAGAGAATTGAAGAGGTGATGAGCATTCAATTCATGGAGAGGGACCTACAATATGAAAGATTTAAAGTTGATATTGATTGAGTTATAAGTTAGAAGAAAATAATAGGTTGTATAAGCTGCTAGAAGAGGAGTTTGCCTCTATGAAGAAATTACAAAAGGAAGCCATCAAAGATGATAATGAAGCGTCCCTGGAAATAACTGTAGTAGAAGGGACAAGCACCATGATTAGTAAAGAAGATAACAAAAACAAGCAGCAATATCAAAATCCAAAGAATGAGATGAAGAAAGGGTTCATTGCAAGAAGATCATTTTCCCTTGAAAATGAGTTGAACAAATTTGAAAAATCACAAAGGAGATTTATAGCTCCCTTGAAAGATATCAAGTTTTTTTCTTTTCATGAACTTGGACATGTTACAATAGAATGCAAGACAAAGAAAATCAAACTTAATCAACAAAAAATGCAGGAAATGAGAAGACTCCCTCAAGCTAGAAAACAGAGAAAACAATCATCCACTAGGTACACAAATTATTTTTATGGTTACTGTTATCTGTGCAATGACTTTGGACATAAAGCTATCGAATGCAAATTTTACATCAAGAAAAACGTGAATGCAAGAAGAAACGCACCATGTTCCCTATTTATTGGCCACACAAGATGTTTCGTGTGTGATAATGTTGGCCACAAAGCCAAAAAATGTAAGATGCCAAGCACCCTAGAGAACTTTAGATAGATTATGGAAACCATTCAAAGAAGAGCAAATAATAATCCAGAACAAAATGCACAGAACAACAAAAGACGCCCCACTAAAGTGTGGAAGAGGAAGAAAAATGAGCATTCTATGAATTCAATGACAAAATGAAGCCATCATGGACTCAGTGGGAGCTGCACATAAAAGTAATGAAGAATATGGTTAATGAAATTGTCATAATAGCAACACCATTTTAAGGGGAGAGAAAACCCAATAATGCATTAAAATAAATAACAAACAGGAGAAGACAAAATCTACACATGAAATACAATGAGGAGCAAAGATAAACTTATTCTAAGGATGTTGGTGAGACTAAAAGGAAATACTCTCTCTCTCTCTCTCTCTCTCTCTCTCTCTATATATATATATATATATATATATATATATAAGAAAAAGAATATGAGAAAAAGCTTGATGAAGAACCACGACATCCAAGATTTTTTTCTACAATATGCAACAAGGCTCTAAGGTTTGTTCAATGGCATTATCTCTTGATGGGCCTCTAGATTACCATAAAAATGACAATGAAGAAGCAACATTTGAGCTCTTTGTTTGTTGAGACTTATTTCATAGTTTATTGATAAATATCAAATTGACTACCTAGCTCTCTGTGCAAATACAAACACAAACAAGCCTACATACAAAAGGCACATTTTAAGTCACTTTCTAAGCCATGTGAAGGCCAATCAAGCTTTAAATGGTGCTAGCATGTGTATGTAGTCATTCGAATTTCATGTTTTAAGTTTCTTTCATAGAAATGAACTGGGGTTGCCGAAGTGGAAAATCAAAAGAAGAACTAAAGAAGATGGTTGACTAAGAAAAAAAAAAAAGAGGTAGAGTGAAAGCAACCAACAATGAAGAAATGTTAACACAAAGCAAAAGAGGAGCAGAGGGACTAAATAACCTTGAGAGTTACACAATATCAGCATACAATAACCTGGAACATCACATAATCTGAGTTTGAAAAGGAAAACATGTGTTACATAATTTGACAGTCTTTTGTTACATAGAAGCTCAAATAATGAATGTCATATGAACACAAATTATAAAGGTTACAGGAACGACATGGATGGCTGATGATAGAGAGGGAGAGGCAAAGGAATAATAATGTAGAAGTTTCAAACAAATGGATGGTGCCAGGTGATGAGCCCCAATTTTGGTACAATTTGGGCTCATTTTGGCCTATTCTACTTGCTCAAACCATTCATTTTTTATTGTTTATGCATGCATTTCTTAGTTTATTCATGTCGTTTGTAGGAAGAAGGGTAGGCACTTTATCTACGTGACTAATGCATTATGATTCCAGGTTTTGGCATTAAAAGGGAGCAAGAGACAACGAAAAAGGAGATAAAGAGACAATGAGGTGGCACTGCTGGTTTTTAGGAGAGGATGTCCACGGTCTTGGGACATTCCTCGTGATTCCCACCAAGAACTCCGAGCTCCAATCCATCTCCCCTCCGAGCTTAAGAAGCAGCCAGCTGTCCTACAGGAACAGCAGTTATAACTGTTCTACAGGAACAGTAGTTATGACTGTCCTACAGGATCAGCAGTTAAACTCGAAGTTGGACAGCCGAGCTCCTAAAATCAAGGATACTTGTTGGATCATCGTTTTTGTATAAGTATAGAGGCCTTAGCCTTGGATAGGTTGTTGAAACTCTCGTATTGCTATTGTAATTTTGGAGCACAGTTCAGTTTTCGTTCCTTTTTGTAAGCCAATTTGGCATGACATCAGATTATGAATAAAGAAGGCAGTTTGTGATCTAGTTCTGAGTTTCTTAAGGAGACTATAGCTCTCAGGTTAGGGCCCAACCTGAGAGCCATAGATCCCCTCTGCTGTAGTGTTGTTTCCATTTCATTTCAGCACTTTGAGCTTTTCATTTGCACATGCAATTCGAATTACAGGTTGTTAAGTTGGTCTTTTTCATGAGTTAGATAGGATTTGCTTATGGTGAGTTTGTTCACAGTTGTTTAGTGTAGCAGAGGATAGATATAGTCCATTGGAGCTCCAACAAAAAGGGTTGTTAAGGCTCACTGCTGTCTCATTTGGGATTGGGGTGCAGTCCATGACTAACCACCAAAAACACGCATTTCTTTATCTCATGATTACTGCAAACACAGTCACGTTATGTTAGATGCTTCCTTGTCATTCACACCTGCACCACACTCCTTTACCACAGCTTCATGCACATTCTCCTTCGCGTTTTGGATTGCTGTTCATTGAATTTACGAGCACAGGTAGTTTAGGTTAATGCATTTTCGGTTTGGTAACAGTCACAAGCATTTGTTTCACTTGCACTGCCCTCTCTCGTCCATTACTTCATTCTCCATCTTGATCACGCATGCAACACATCTCCTCGACCTTTACCCCGCTCTGTTATCTCCCAAAGTCTTCCACTCCTCACGTAACTTCATTTCCTAGCCTTTTGTTGACCTAGCCCTCTATCTTCCAACCTACTCCCTACACTCATTTCTCTTCTCATTCCTCCACTTCTAGAGCCATCACCAGCCTCATTCCCACCTTGCACATCTCCCCCTACCATTCCATCACTCCTCCATCTTTTCAAACACTCACGGTAGGTCATCCTGTAGCAGTTTATAGACATCCTGTAGAAACCTCTAAGTATCCTGTAGGATCCCCTGCAGACATCCTGTAGGAGGCCACTCACTCGGTTGCTAAGCTCCTGAATGTGAGGAACCTCTGTGGATGGATGCTAAGGATCCCTAAGGACCTCTCCTAGCCTTCCCAACCTGTCCCACGTTCTCCTTCCTTCTCCATCCCATCTGCACAACCAAACCCTAATTAGCACACAATCACAATCATTCCACACACTTAAAGGAAAAATACAAAAACATGTCTTTTATGATGCAAGCAGCTTAGATCCATGCATTTTCACTTATTAGAGGTAACAGCAGCATTGGTAGAAGTTTCCTTCACATTCTTTGCATTATAGAGGTTAGACTAGTTAAATTAGGGTTTCCTAGGTTTACATGCTTTGATTTGCTTTCAGTTCGTTTTTGTCAAGTAGATTAGTCTCCTTTGAGCTAGCTTTCGTCCATCATTGATAAAGCTTCTTCTGTGAGCCTATAGAAGTTGGCTTGAGCCCTAGCGGACTTGTGCCAGCTGACCAAGTGACAGCTGCGACAAGAGCTAGTACTTGTGCATACAGCACCGTCGCTTCCAAGTTTGTACGAACTACCGGGTTGATAAAATGAGAGACAGGAAGCCCCAGGAGTTGTAGCATTATTGCTACAATACTGGAGCTCACCATCTTTTTGGCGCCGTTGCCGGGGAAGCGTCAGAGTATTAGTAATTGTTGCTTTTCTTCTACTTTCGTACTCTTACTTCTGCTTAGTAGTTTATTTCATTTCCATTCTGCAAAAGTAGCTTAGTATTTCCTGCTTTCATAGCTTAGTATTTCCTGCTTTCATAGATTAGCATTTCCTGCTTTCATAGCTTAGTATTTCCTGCTTTCATAGATTAGCATTTCCTGCTTTCATAGACTAGTATTTCTCGCTTTCCTAGATTAGCTTCCCAATTCCGCAATTTCATTTGAGCAATCTAGTTAGTTGTAGATCACTTTGTTTCAGTTTTGCAGGTACCAAAGAAAAAGCAAAAGCACTCAAAAAAGAAAAGTCCTTTCCATTTCATGCCTCGTAGGAACTGAGATAGATCAGGAAAATTCCTACCAAACACCCCCACCACATCATTGAGTCACCCTTCTCTCTTCTTTGGTGACAGTGACCCAGAGGAACCTATAGGTGAACATCCTGAGATATACCAAGACCCTATAGAAGAAGAAGAGTTAGAGACCACTCCATCTGAAGCCATGGCTGATAATAGGAGAGAAGATGAGAGAATAGAAGGAGCTTTCCCCATCCGAGAGACCAATGGAGAGATGAAAATGAAAAACATTAGCCCCTCTGCTTTGCCTCACTTCCATGGACTGACCACTGAGGATCCTGATACCTTCCTATTTGAGTTTGCTGTCCTCTGTAGAACCTATGACTATACTGAAGATGAACAAAAGCTAAAACTTTTCCCTTCCACTCTCAAGGATGCAGCATTACGCTGGTTCATGGGTTTGCCTGGGAATAGTATCACCACATGGGCTCAGATGCAGCAAGCCTTCAACACCAAGTACCGGGATTATTGTAGGTCCAAGGAAACGAAAGGAGAGATCTTTCGAATGACCATGGGGAATGATGAGTCTTTAGAGGATTATGAGGAGAGGTTCCAACTTAGTTACAAGCGGGCCAGGTGCACACTTGACCCTGAATCCCTTAAGTTGGTTCTGCTCCGAGGAGTACCTGAAGATCTCTTAGATACCCTTCACATGTTAGCTGGGGGGGACATTTACCAACTGCCTTATGAGGACATCAAAACTGTGTTTAGAAATCATTCTAGAGCAGTTAGGAAACGAGGTAGAGGAAATCTCCTCTCCACTGGTGTCCCTTTCTCCAAACATGAGTTTACAAACCAATTAGAAGATCTTAAGAGTGAGGTGAGATAGACCATTGCCATGCAGCTGGACACATTCAGGATCCAGCAGAAGAAAGAAGAAGCTGAGAGAGCCTTGGCTGTCTTCTGTCCTAGGTGCACCAGAAGACACCCTAAGAACGAATGTCCATTGCATTCGGTTGAAGTGTGTTTCGTTTGTGAGGAGGACCACCCAACAAATCAGTGTCCAACCTTACCTGGGTTTAAATCCATGTACCAAGGAACCGAAGCCCCCACTGAACCTCTCTACTTCATCAACCAAAGGAGGCCTCAAGGATCTAGACCTTATCAGCAGGGAATGCAAGGGGCACCACAAGCCTATTACAACCCCAACCAATCGACTCTTATGCCTTCCTGGGGTCCCCCTGCTCATCCTTCTTGGTCCATGCCTCCTCCATGGTCTTATCCACCTCAGTATCCTACTCAACCCACTACTCACTCATATCACTCACATGCCCAGTCACAGCCTCAGTGGAGTGCACCTCAGTCGGGGTGGAGGCCCCAGTACAACACTCCTCCCGCCATTCTACCTCCACCACCAGTTTAGCCACAACCATTACCTCCTGCTCCTCCAAGGCAACCTCAAATGCCTGCTCAACCGAACCCGAACCCCAACAATAGACAGGCTCAGCAGGTATATACTGGGGAGACCTCATGCCCTACCTATGCTGTGGAGATCCGGGAGATCAATCTTAGATCTGGAAAGACTCTTCCAGATCGCCAACCTCCTCCCCCAGAGGACGAGGAAGACCATCAGGAAAGTGAACCAAAGCCTATTCCACCCTTTCCTGAGAGACTTACAGCCACCACACAACCTAACCCGGAAGAAGATGAGCTTCTGGGAGAGCTCAAGCAGTTGTGTGTGAAGATACCCCTTCTCCAGGCCATCAAGGATGTGCCAATCTATAACAAGCTGGTTAAGGAGAAGTGTTTCAAACATCCAGGCAGATGGAAGAAAGATGCTTCAACTATCAATGTCATAGGACAACTGTCTGACTTTATGCTAGGAAAAGTCATCTGCCCAAAGTACTTAGATCCTGGAAGTCCTGTAGTAGATGTCCACATCAATGGCACCATCATACCCCACACCCTGATTGATCTGGGGGCTGCCATTAATGTAATGACCAGGGATACCATGCTCAAGCTCAATCTTCAAGGTTCCTTGAGGAAGACCTCGACAGTACTGCAATTAGCAGATTGCTCCACTGTGACTCCCGAAGGGATTGTGGAGGATGTCTTGGTCTCTATTGACTCTTGGGAGTATCCTGCAGACTTCCTGGTTCTGCAACCAAAGGCAAAGCTTACTGGATATCCTCTCATCTTGGGAAGGCCTTGGTTAGCCACTGCAGATGCCTATATCAGTTGTCGTGCCGGAAATATGACCATAAAAAATGGTCCTATGTCCAAGCAACTTGTCCTATACCCTCCTGCCCAACCCTCTTTGGAGCATGACTTACCACTCTGGTTGGAAGAAAGAGAAGAAGACGAGGTGTATTCAGCACCTCTGTGTACCATAGAAACCAATAGAAGAAATCCCCCAACCGAGGATGATTTGATCGAGAACTTGATCCAAAACCCACCTACCAATGCACTACCTTTAGAAAAATTGGTGGAGGATGCCCAAGCTAGCACCTTAGTGGATCTTTGTACAACCAACCCTGTCACTCCCAGAGTTAAGAGTGTGGAGTTCGGCCCTGAGAGAGCATTGAAAATCAGCTCCTCCCTATCTCCTTCTCAGGAAAAGGAGCTGTGCAACCTGTTGGCCAGCCACCTAGATGCTTTTGCTTGGAGCTATAAGGAGATGAAAGGAGTCCATCCCTCGGTCTGTACTCATCATATATACATCAAAGAGGACTGTAAACCGGTTAGGCAACCTCAGAGGAGAATGAATCCAGCCCTTAAAGACATTGTCAAGGAAGAATTGCAAAAACTGTTGGATGCCGGATTCATCTACCCCATCTCAGATAGTGAATGGGTGTCCCCTCTAGTGTTGGTTCCCAAGAAGAATGGGAAGTGGAGGATCTGTGTAGATTACCGTGAGCTGAACAAAGCTACCAAGAAAGACCATTTCCCTCTACCTTTCATAGATCAAGTGTTGGATGGACTGGCAGGAAAGAAGTTCTTCTCTTTCCTGGATGGGTTTAGCGGGTACAATCAAATCCAAATCAGCCCGGAAGACCAAGATAAGACCACCTTCACTTGTCCTTGGGGTACCTTTGCCTACCGAGTCCTTCCCTTTGGGCTATGCAATGCTCCTGCTACTTTCCAGAGAGCTGTCCTAAGCATATTCTCGGAGCTGGTCCATGATGCAGTGGAAATCTATATGGATGACTTTACTCCTTATGGGGCCAACTTCCAGGAAGCATTGTCCAACCTGGGGAAAGTCCTAACCAAATGCACCGAGATGAACTTGTCCCTCAGCCCTGAAAAATGTGAATTCCTAATGACTGAAGGGACCGTGCTAGGCCATACCATTTCTTCCCAAGGATTGCAGGTGGATCCTAACAAAATTGCTCTCATCAAGAGGGTTCCACCTCCTCAAAAAGTAAGGGATGTCCGAAGTTTCTTGGGATTAGCAGGATACTACCGGAGATTCATTAAGGACTTCAACAAGTTAGCCTCACCATTGTTTGGCCTGTTGGCAAAAGATGTGGAGTTTAAGTGGACTGACGATTGTCAGAGGAGTTTGAATGAGTTAAAGGACAAGTTGGTGTCAGCACCAATCTTGAGAGGTCCAAACTGGGCCCTACCTTTCCACATCCACACTGATGCCTCGAACAAAGCCGTAGGTGCAGCTTTAGGACAAGTTGAGGAAAAACTTCCATATGCCATTTACTTTGTCAGCAAAAACTTGTCCAAAGCAGAGCTGAATTACACTGTAACCGAGAAGGAGTTCTTAGCTGTGGTCCATGCACTGAACAAGTTCCGACATTATATTACTGGTTACCAGACTTTTGTACATACTGACCATGCTGCTATTAGATATTTGATGAATAAACCAGATGTGAATGCTCGTATTATTATATGGTTACTTTTATTGTAGCAGTTTGATCTAACCATTGTTGATAAACCAGGTAGAGAGAATGTTGTTGCTGACTTTTTATCTAGATTGGATTTGTCTGCAGGTGAAGATGGGACGGTGGATGACCAGATGCCTGATGAGCATCTGTTTGCTATCTCAGTACTCTCTCCATGGTTTGCTGATATAGCGAACTACCTTGTTTCAGCTCAGTTCCCTCCGCACCTCTCTTCAAAAGAGAAGAGCAAAATCATCAGAAAAAGTGCCTCATTCACTTGGATCGGGGGCAACCTGTTCAAGCTTGGCCCTGATCAGATCTTAAGGCGTTGTGTAAGGGAAGAGGAAGTCTTTGACATCCTCCTCACCTGTCATGATGGGCCTTGTGGAGGACATTTTGCAGCAAAGAGAACTGCCTTCAAGATCCTACAGGCAGGCTACTATTGGCCCACACTTCATCAAGATGTCAGAAGATATGTCAGCCAGTGTGACCAATGCCAAAGGATGGGGAAACCAACCCAAAGGGATGAGATGCCTCTCCAACCTCAAGTGACTTTTGAGCCATTTGAGAAGTGGGGCATGGACTTTGTGGGTCCAATCAATCCCTCTTCGAGGCAGAGGTCCTACATCATTGTGTGTACTGACTACTTGACAAAGTGGGCAGAGACTAAAGCAATCAAAGCAACAACAGAAGAGAAGGTGGTCGAGTTCTTAAGAGAGAACATCTTCTACAAGTTTGGCTACCCAAGAGAGCTGGTGACCGATCAGGGGAGCTAGTTCACATCCAACTTGATTGAAGATCTTCTAGCTCATCACAAGATCAAGCACAGGACTTCCACCCCCTATCACCCTCAAGAAAATGGGCAGGTGGAAGTCACCAATAGAGCATTAGAAGGGATCTTGACCAAAGTGGTGAGCAGCAGCAGAAAGGACTGGGCAGATCGCCTGGTTGAGGCCACATGGGCTTACAACACCACCTGGAAGACCACCACTGGCTTCACACCTTATGAGCTGGTCTATGGGAAGAAAGCTTTGCTGTCGATTGAGTTTGAGTATAACACTTTGAGGATGGCAGCTCAGCTGGACCTAGATCTCAGCCATGCATAGCAAGAAAGGTTATTGCAGCTGAATGGACTGGATGAGCACCGCATGCAGGCCCTCCTTCACTCAGAAGTGGTTCAACTTCAGAGAAAGGTGTGGCATGATCAACATCTCCATGACAAGCAGTTCCAACCGGGAGATTGGGCTTTGTTGTATGACTCCAGATTCAAAGATTTCAAGGGGAAGTTGAGAACCAGATGGCTAGGACCATATGTAGTGGAACAGTGCCATGACAATGGATCTGTCCTCATTCGAACCATTGATGAGGAAGCCATTCCCATGCTTGTCAATGGGCACCGATTGAAGATCTACAGAAGACTTCTCTCAAGACAAGAGTTTATCAGCACTATGGAGAAATCTGTTTTGGTCATAGAGAAGGGTTCTGCCTCCACTTTGGGCATACCCTGAAGAGAAAAAAAAAAAAAAAAAAAAAAAAAAAAGAGAAAAAGAGAGAAAAAATAAAGATCCTTGGGTGAAAACCTCTCTGAGGCGCCCAAGGCAGGCAGTAGGGGTGAAAACCTCATTGAGGCGCTCCTATTGTCTTTCAAAAAAAAAAAAAAGAAGAAAGTTAAAAAAAAAAAAAAAAGATCCTTGAGTGAAAACCTCTTTGAGGCGCTCAGGGCAGATAGCAAGGATGAAAACCTCTTTGGGGCGCCCCTGCTATCTTTTCAAAAAAAAAAAAGAGAGAAAAAACAATAAGCACAATAAAAGTTTTGCATGCAGATGTTCTATGGAGGAGAAGAAGCCTCTCCACTCCAAGCCAGGGGCCTTCATCATGCTATCAAAGGATGTCATCAACACCTCCTCCACGAATAACAATGCTTTTCAAGGTATGTGCGATTTTTATCATGATTTGGACCTTCTACAGGAAGATACAGTTTTCTACAGGAACAAACAGTCTTCCTACAGGAAGACGCGGATCTTCTACAGGAAAGTGCAAAATTTCTACAGGAAGCTCTGTGTTCTACAGGAAACTTCCTGTAGAAGGTTGCGACGGCCGAAATGTGTTTCAAGTGAAGATCTAGCGACTGAGGAGTGGATTGAACGCATGCATGCCACTGATGGCACCCCTGAACATTGCCATTATCTTGCTCCACCATCCTCGTTGCCATGCAACCCAGATCCCTGCAGCAGCACAACAAAGCAATGAGTTCTCGTGAAAAACATCTGTCAAAGAAAAACCAAGCACCGAGAGCCATACCACATCCACGTTATGCATCAGAAGCGCTGGGATCGTGATTGAGAAGCCAGAACCGCCAGCATGCAGCATGTACCCAAGGAGAAAGGACTGTGACAAGACCCCTCGCGGGGATCCTGTAACAGTTCAACCTGCTCGAGTGAATACCGTCCACAGCACCGCCATCCAAGATAAAACACGGGTGCATGAACGCGAAACCATCCACTCCAGCATCAGCAACCGGTAGCCATGTGCCTCCGGGTCTGTGAAAGCCGCGTGCAGCAGGTAAATCCATCATCCACAAACTGGAAATCATGTGCAGCCGCGCGCAGGTAAGTGTTCTAATCCTTCTCTCCATCAAATCGCATGGATATTACTTTGATTTGTTTTGCATGGCATAAAGGTGAATGGTTGAGCGGCCGTAAGGCCAGTTGACTGGCCACATCGGCTAGTGAAAGGATAGTCAGATGATGAGGTGGCAGCCACGACAAAAGACACACGTAGCACGCACGTGAAGATTATTCCCGTCAACCGTGAAACGAGTTTAACCGAAAAGGGCGGCGGCAGATCTGTGGGAATGAATGCGGCAGCAAGCAAATGTGTAGGCGGATGATGGGTGACGTCACCCAACGGTCCGGCGGGGACAGCTCACCCCCGCGCCACGAGCTGCGCCGATTCAAAATCTAATCGGCTCGATTAAGCATGTATATCCATCAACCTCACTTCAAAACTCGAGTAGCTCCTCTGATTACCTCTGCATGTTGATACGCCAAGCTCTCGGCTACCTGAACGCTGGTAAGGCACCTCTCGACCGCTGTCCAACTATAGCTCCCCCCGAAGTCTGCGCACTGCTCCTACAGGAACAGTTTCTACAGGAACGCAGTCCTACAGGAAGTAGTATCTACAGGAAAGTAGTCTCTACAGGAAGGTGAAGTCTTCACGTAAAAAAGGTGGCGGAAAAGAGGTAACCCTGAAACTCCTTCTGCAATTGGTTTTCAAAGGTGAAAAGGTCATTATTCACAGTCTGGTCATAAAAGATATTGGATTGCCGTGCCCATACTATCGCTTCTACAGGATAGCAGTATAATTAGACTGTGGGTCTGTGAATTCATTGCATGCTCTGTCTATAAGACCGAATTTCCTTTGTATCTACCGCCTTTGGTCAAAACCACTGTGTTCATCATGCCTGGCGGGTTTATCAGGCGAGAGCCCACTGATTCAAATACATTAAGAAGAAATCCGGCAGTGGTTGAGCTCTTCACTAGAGCACAATGGATGCCTTTTTGTGATAAGTTGCAGGGGTACGATGAGGAAGTGGCCGAGGAATTCTTGCAGGCCCTGAGGCCAAAATCCAAGGTGCTGGCCACAGTCAATTTCAGAGGCCTAAGCCTCAAGATAACCCCACAGTCCATCAGTAGAATCACTGAGCTTCCTATGGGTCTCCCGTGGGATAAAGAAGAACGAAAACAGAGCCAGCAAGCGAAGAAGGAATTCTTTCCACCTGAGGAAGAATTCTCTGAAGATAAGAATGGAGTACGAAGGAATAGTTTGACACCACCTTGGAACGAGGTCAGCTTGCAGATTATGAAATATATTACATGTGAGGGGCGCTATAGCATCGTCTACGGGTACCATTTCCGATTGCTGAACGAGTTAAGGCACCGAAGTGAGCTTCCTGTAGAAAAGAAATTAAGCATTCCTTATTTCCTGTTGCAATCTTTAATGGAATGTGCTACGAAGCTGAAGGGTGGCGTCCCAGATCAGGTGGCACACCATGGGCTGATCAAGTTGCTTGTAGAGGATGCACTGCACTCCTATAAAATTCCCCTCTCCTGGGAGTCATTTAGAAATCTAACACGAGATGGGGACATCAAAATGCTGGTCGAAGATAGTGGCTCCTCCAGCAGTGAAGACAAAGAGGCAGTGGCCAAAGAAAAGAGGGAACCAGGTCAGAAGACCCCTGCCACGGTGCAGAGAAAGGAACAAAAGAGGAAGCAAGAAGAAAAGGAAGACGAAGAGGAGGGTGACACACCTATTTTGACAGCAAGAGAACAGAGGATGAAGAGCAGAATGGACAAAGCGGAGGTGGTCCCTGTCAGCCCAAGCACCTCGTCAGCTCCTGCAGTCAAAGCCAAAAGCAAAATCCATGCAGCCAAGCAAGAAAAGGTGGTGACAGTTGCATCTACAGGGAAACAAACGCAGGCTTCTACAGGAAGCCCCAGAACAACACCTACAGGAAAGCAGACGAAGGCTTCTACAGGAGGCTCGAAAACAGAGAAGGGATCTTCTACAAGAGACCCACAGAGCGTAAAGAAAGAGTCTTCTACAGGAGGGCCGAAAGTGGACAAAGTAGGGTCTTCTACAGGAAGCCCGAAAATCACTAAGGAACAGACTTCTACAGGAAGTCTGGAAACAAAGACAAAGGCTTCTACAGGAAGCCCAAAAATTCAAGAAAAGGCTTCTACAGGAAGCCCAAAACTGCTAAAAGGAAAGGCTCCTACAGGAAGCCCAAGAGCTAAGGAAGATGCTCCTACAGGGAGCCCAAAACCGGTCAAGGAAGGGTCTTCTGCAGGAAGCCCGAAACCAAAGGAGGAGGGACCCTCTACAAGGAGCTCTGAGAGAGCAAAGCACAAGAAAGAGAAGGCTAGCATCCTCGAAAAGGAGGTGGCAGCGGTACTGGCTGCCCTCAGCACGCCGGCAAAACCCAAAGAAAAGAGAGAGAGGGAGATCCCTCTACCTTCCGAAGCAAGGAGGAGTCAGAGAATGAAAACAGACAAGTCGCAGCCTCCACCCAGCAACCAACCCACTTCAGGAGACATCCCTACTTCACCCAGTACAAGAACTCCCTCTAAAACACAGGCCACCCCTGAGAAGGGAAGCCCAAAAGTCACTTCCTGGACGTGAAAAATAGGCCAGTCACCTTTTGAAGCCCGGCTCAAGGAAATGAAAAAGGGGGAAGAAGCACCACCCTCGTCTCCACCTGAGGCAGAGAAAACAGAGGCCCCAAAAGTAGAGAAGAAGGAGCAGGTTCTGGGCCCCAGCTCTCGGCCAAGGACAAGGATCCGGGGCAAAATTGCTCAAGGATGAGAAAATGGTTCAGCTGGGGGGTGATGATGAGCCCCAATTTTGGTACAATTTGGGCTCATTTTGGCCTATTCTACTTGCTCAAACCATTCATTTTTTATTGCTTATGCATGCATTTCTTAGTTTATTCATGTCGTTTGTAGGAAGAAGGGTAGGCACTTTATCTACGTGACTAATGCATTATGATTCCAGGTTTTGGCATTAAAAGGGAGCAAGAGACAACGAAAAAGGAGATAAAGAGACAATGAGGTGGCACTGCTGGTTTTTAGGAGAGGATGTCCACGGTCTTGGGACATTCCTCGTGATTCCCACCAAGAACTCTAAGCTCCAATCCATCTCCCCTCCGAGCTTAAGAAGCAGCCAACTGTCCTACAGGAACAATAGTTATAACTGTTCTACAAGAACAGTAGTTATGACTGTCCTACAGGATCAGCAGTTAAACTCGAAGTTGGACAGCCGAGCTCCTAAAATCAAGGATACTTGTTGGATCATCGTTTTTGTATAAGTATAGAGGCCTTAGCCTTGGATAGGTTGTTGAAACTCTCGTATTGCTATTGTAATTTTGGAGCACAGTTCAGTTTTCGTTCCTTTTTGTAAGCCAATTTGGCATGACATCAGATTATGAATAAAGAAGGCAGTTTGTGATCTAGTTCTGAGTTTCTTAAGGAGACTCTAGCTCTCAGGTTAGGGCCCAACCTGAGAGCCATAGATCCCCTCTGTTGTAGTGTTGTTTCCATTTCATTTCAGCACTTTGAGCTTTTCATTTGCACATGCAATTCGAATTACAGGTTGTTAAGTTGGTCTTTTTCATGAGTTAGATAGGATTTGCTTATGGTGAGTTTGTTCACAGTTGTTTAGTGTAGCAGAGGATAGATATAGTCCATTGGAGCTCCAACAAAAAGGGTTGTTAAGGCTCACTGCCGTCTCATTTGGGATTGGAGTGCAGTCCATGACTAACCACCAAAAACACGCATTTCTTTATCTCATGATTACTGCAAACACAGTCACGTTATGTTAGATGCTTCCTTGTCATTCACACCTGCACCACACTCCTTTACCACAGCTTCATGCACATTCTCCTTCGCGTTTTGGATTGGTGTTCATTGAATTTACGAGCACAGGTAGTTTAGGTTAATGCATTTTCGGTTTGGTAACAGTCACAAGAATTTGTTTCACTTGCACTACCCTCTCTCGCCCATTACTTCATTCTCCATCTTGATCACGCATGCAACACATCTCCTCGACCTTTACCCCGCTCTGTTATCTCCCAAAGTCTTCCACTCCTCACGTAACTTCATTTCCTAGCCTTTTGTTGACCTAGCCCTCTATCTTCCAACCTACTCCCTACACTCATTTCTCATCTCATTCCTCCACTTCTAGAGCCATCACCAGCCTCATTCCCACCTTGCACATCTCCCCCTACCATTCCATCACTCCTCCATCTCTTCAAACACTCACGGTAGGTCATCCTGTAGCAGTTTATAGACATCCTGTAGAAACCTCTAAGTATCCTGTAGGATCCCCTGCAGACATCCTGTAGGAGGCCACTCACTCGGTTGCTGAGCTCCTGAATGTGAGGAACCTCTGTGGATGGATGCTAAGGATCCCTAAGGACCTCTCCTAGCCTTCCCAACCTGTCCCACGTTCTCCTTCCTTCTCCATCCCATCTGCACAACCAAACCCTAATTAGCACACAATCACAATCATTCCACACACTTAAAGGAAAAATACAAAAACATGTCTTTTATGATGCAAGCAGCTTAGATCCATGCATTTTCACTTATTAGAGGTAACAGCAGCATTGGTAGAAGTTTCCTTCACATTCTTTGCATTATAGAGGTTAGACTAGTTAAATTAGGGTTTCCTAGGTTTACATGCTTTGATTTGCTTTCAGTTCGTTTTTGTCAAGTAGATTAGTCTC
Source organism: Pinus tabuliformis (assembly GCA_031772625.1). Classification (NCBI taxonomy): domain Eukaryota; kingdom Viridiplantae; phylum Streptophyta; class Pinopsida; order Pinales; family Pinaceae; genus Pinus; species Pinus tabuliformis. The sequence continues at coordinate 1,038,627,180 of CM062813.1, read as the reverse complement.
CTTTGAGCTAGCTTTTGTCCATCATTGATAAAGCTTCTTCTGTGAGCCTATAGAAGTTGGATTGAGCCCTAGCGGACTTGTGCCAGTTGACCAAGTGACAGCTGCGACAAGAGCTAGTACTTGTGCATACAGCACCGTCGCTTCCAAGTTTGTACGAACTACCGGGTTGATAAAATGAGAGACAGGAAGCCCCAGGAGTTGTAGCATTATTGCTACAATACTGGAGCTCACCACCAGGATATTGGAATAACAGTCATACTAGGTCATAGAATGTTATAGATGATAGTGCAGACTTGTAGTATGCGTTTCAATACTAGAATCAGAGGTAGATAGAGAGGTATAACAGATGGAAAACACAAAAGAATAAAGATACTGATGAAAACTGATAGTGAATGACAATAATCCTATATGGGCAGTGATATTATATTGCATTGGTCAAAATTCTAGTGGTCGATGTTATTAGCAATGTTAAAATATTCCAGCATTATATTATATCATTGCTAGACTATTATAGGGTTCCTAGTGTTAAATGTGTAACATAAAGATTCATATCATGGAACAACATTGAATATATTTACGTGCCCTAACAATACATTTTCCAACATTCTGAAGCAACCTGAATATTGCAGCGTTCATGCCATTCTATTGGCAACGTTCCATATCATTTTATGCAACGCTAATGGTTAATATGCAACATTAATTCATGATGGTTCAACGTTGATTCATACCTATGCACAATATATATGCAATGATTTTGATGCCTCGTATATTCCAATGTTCTTTCAACAGCTTTACAATGTTCTGCAACACACTTAATGCCACACTGCAATGCTAGACTGCCATTATATCATGTGTCCTGCAAGGAGTTTAATTCCATACAAAGGATTATAATTGGAACGTTATTATATTATTAACCAATATGGAATGAATATTTAACAATATGGTTGTGCATTTATTTACCATGGAGAGTGTTAATATTAGAATGATATGACGTTAGCATTGGAATGATACTGAAGCATTTATGTTATATTGGAACATCGTTATAATATTGTTTATTTGGAGCAGGGTTATATGGAGAGATATATGATCAACATCATAATAATATGGGCGATATATTGTTAATTCAATGCACATTGTTATGGAGGTGTGTTGTTTACTTGGAAATGTGTGTTAGAAATGTGTTAATGTATGGACTACCTTAATTATTTGCGAAACAGTTCAGTGCCCTAAAGGATTTTGATACAGTGATGTAGATTTTGAATGAGATCTCAATCTTGTCATAATAAGAAATCTGTAAATTTTCAACATTTACATCGTTTTTCCTCCCAGTAATTCAAATCCTTTCCATGACTGTCAATTTTAAGGTCATATTTTTGACAAATTCACGAGTCTTTCTACTTTATGAAAAGTCCTCAATATTCACATCCTCATAAATATCCAATCCTCTAGTATTCTCATCGGTTGTACCTCATGTATTCAGTTGGATCTATATCAAGGAGATGAATTAGGGTTTTGAGCCTTAACTCCCACACAACTTTACTATAATTGGACGATAATGGAGTTGTATAGGTGTTATACAGAATTTATACCTACGGATAAGTATATCTTCCCTAAGTGGGTAGTTACACTTAGAACAACTGAAGTAAAGATGTTTAACCTTTTCCTACAATAAACATATAAGATAAAAGAACCTACTTGTGATCCTTTGCTTCCTTTGATCTCCTTTGAGTTGTTCTTGTCGCTCTCGCTCAAATTGAATTCGCTCAATTGGTACCTACCAACATAAATAGAAGACGACAACAATCAAAGCATATGATCTATTTATTGTAAACAAATGGAATCGACAACATTTTAACATATATTCATCATAGATATAGACAAAAGTATTGGAAAATGAACAAACAACTTTATTGATTGATAGAAGGAGAAGTTACACCCAATGTGCTTTGATTGCGTGTCACTCATCCAGCTTAGTCCAAGCCCTCATCACACCAATAGCAACATCAATCTAGCAGCATAACATTACTTTGACAATGATTTCAAGTCTCTAAACCAACAATATTTCTTTATAATATCCAAGCTCTTTGGCTCTATGATGGGAGGCCAATTTATAGATGAATGAAAGTGGTTTTGTCATTAATATGGCATTGAATGGTTTTTCATAACTGGATGATTAGTTTCCATGTTCAAAGGGATGAGAGGATAGAGGATTAGATGATCCAAGGCTATCCTAAGTCAAGCTCATCTTGATAAGATAGGAGTTGGGTTCCTTCTAGAAGGCTCTAGAAAGGAGGAATATACTCAAGATCCAATGAACATTTCGAGGATTCTCGCCCAACACAGGCTTGAGTGGGCTTAGGTTCTCTACAACGCAACCTTGAATGGGGCTACCTGCTCTGCAGAGCACTTACCCCTGACCAGGGGTGCGCTGGTGACCCAAGGAAGCACTTCAGCAGGGTTTGAAGTCAGGAAACTCTCATGGATGAAAGCACTCAATGAGGTGGCATGTCTAGGGCATGTAGCAACTAAATTAGGGTTTGATAGACCCTGTTTACACTGATCTGATCATCGGGAGTGATGTGCCCAAATAGACCTGTAACAGCTACCCCCTAAAGCATGAAGTCAAAAATGATAATGTTGAGTGATATGATTTATGATGTGATGAGGAGGATCTGAAGTAGATGGTGACTTGCATCAATTACAATACATAATATCATGATATCTTTGGATTTTCATGAATTGCTGAGGGAAATCATACCCATGCTCAACATATAAACTTTTCATTACATGTACATAAATCAGATAGTCGTCTACAGATATAGATCCATGATAAGATGACCATCAGTGTAAAGGCATCGTACAGATGATTTAGTACTCTCCTGAAATCGCAACCCAGATGGATGAAATTAGATCCGAGGTCGTCTATCTCATCCAATCGTTTGCTCAAGTACGAGTCTAACCATGTGAAAATGTGATCTAAAGTCGAATATGGGAAGACACCGTTTGATTACCATCCAATAATGTACGCTGCTAAGAAATGCGAGAGAAATCACCAATAATGATAATGATTCTCAAGGTACTACAGTACATTCTGCATGGTGTGAATAGACGTTGTGATGTCGAATACCATACAAAGTATTTTGGTTAAAGACCTGTGATGTCAACCTATTGTTAGAAGCAAAAAAATTGCCATTGATGTATGCAAGCCTCAAGGTACTAAAAGAGTGTTTCTATGTCAACTTCCTGGATAATGTGCTAATGTCGATAAAAAGCGACTCGTCATAGGAGGCCTTGATGTATCCCCTATCAACGACACGAAACGAATGTAATGATTTTGAAGTCAGAATGTGACTGATGACACAATGTTCAGGAATGGTGGTCATGAAAATGAAGGTTTATGACTGTTGCAAAGGATGAAGTTTACTAAGTGACTTCTCTTGAACATTTCAGCGACACTAAATGAATTGGTAGCATTGAACCAAAACCAAAGTGATGGATGGTGTGATGGACCATAGGTATAATAACCATCAAGCAGATAACCCAACCCAAATAGTCACAAAGATGAAGTGAAAGTGTCATGTTTAAGAGCTACTTGCTACCATAAAGTGATTTATCCCTTTTCCCATTTTCCCCAGTCATTGTTGACCAGTACTTCTTTATTTTTTAACAAGCTTAAGGAGGATAACATATACTTGATGTATAATTCTACCCTTCGGGTGAATCCATTGCTATGTGATGTTTTAACGAGTCTAGCGAAGGTGAACTTGATCTTGTCATGATGGACAAGTTTGTTGCTATTTGATGCTTTAACGAATTTAACGATAATGAGAAATCGGTCCTTTTCATATTTAGAGAGTTTGAAAAGGGACAAAAAGAAAACTCCACAAGTTCTTTTTTGTAAATTTGTCTCTCAAGTCTGAAAAAGCGTAAAATAATACAAGAGAGAACCTATTGACCATGTTCAATCAACGTATTCCTTTTTCGTAAGTAATCTATCTTGGTATGGAAAAGGGTTAAACTTATACTGAGTAGATGTCATTTCCAATCCATTTACGAGCTAAAAAGGATAAGCACCCGACAATCTTTTCATATTTTGAGAGTCTGAAAAGAGCTGAAAGAGGACTCTAGGGGGGTTCCTTTTTCAATGTTTAATAGAGCTCGAAAAAGAGATAAAAGTATGCTCTATGGTCAAAAGTACATTTTACGATCATGCACGTCAAATTCACTATGTCAACTATAAACCTGCTCAAAGAACCACCAAACAGATTAAACATACCTATTTCATCGGTAAAAATAGGTAAAAACTATAGTTTATTCATTTAATGAACATGAAATAACCATAAAATAAGAATTTGCCAAGTCATTTTACCATTTGACATTTACCATTCAGTTTTGTTCTCTCAACCAGTTTTTTACCTCAAACTTCAACAATTGATTGTGGGAGATTATGTGGATCATTCTCCATGCCATCAGGACCAGGTAGGAGATCTACCTCTTCTCGTTCATTTAAGGTAATTCTTTTTCAATTTCAGGAAAAATTCTTAGGGTTTTGGGGTCCCTAGGGTAAATACCACGCCCTAGGATCAACACGCCCTTATGCATCGAAAACTACACTGCAGAGCAGTCAAACAGAAGGGAAACTACTCTGCATCGCACTGTCTAAAGATCAAGGGTGCATTGGGTGCAATTTAGAAATTTGATTCATCATTTCTACCAAAAATCTCTTCAGTGTTTTGCATGAAATGGATCCTAACTAAGCCTATGGTGTGTTTTCAAACTTTGATCGGATTAGAATGGCTATCACATGGCGTGAAATAGAACATGAAGAACAGGATATGGTTGCCCTAAATAATCCTGGTACTGTTCAAGCCCTCAGAGATTTCTGGTTACTCAAATATTTCAGGTTATCTGGGATGAGGCAACAATTAGAACTGTTGCAGTTCTTGGTTCATTTGTGGGATCCAGCGGAACAAGTTTTTCACATAGGGGAAAAAGTGGTCCCTATATTGATCGATGATATTTACTTTCTCATAGGATTGTCGAGATGTGGTGCCCCCATTTCTCTTTCAGGTTCTGCCCGTGGGGGTGAATCAGTGAGGGAATACATTCGACAATTCTGCGGTCTAGGTACATAGCCTAGCAAATATGGAAAGATAAACATCAAGGATGATTGTGATATGCCCTTGTGAACAATCCTCTTTACTACCACAAAGTTGGCGGGTAGTGTGACACTTCATGTTGCGAATAGATCATACATGTAGTATGCACTCGAGTGTCTCGAGCCAACTATGTTCAACTAGTGTGAGGCAATACTCTCTTTGATGAAAGAGCAGTTGACTAAAGTAAAAAGTGGTAAGTCGAAAAATTTCAGCTACAAATCGATCTTGAACACTTTTACTTTGGAGAGAATTCCATTGATGCAACCTCAGTATGTGACACTGAGTTTAGTTGGTCCTAGAGATCCACGGATGTAGATGGGTAGACTTGATGGCTAGACATGCTGGTTAGTCATCAATCTCATTTTCTATCGCATTGTTCAGTTGGCTCCGTCAACAACATATTGTCATAGAGGAGCATCTATATGCAGGGATGGATTTCCGCAAAGATCCAGATTTGATATTACCAGTGAGTGCTCAATGGGGTGCTATAGGTAAATTGTTTTGACCATGTATTTTTGATTCTTTGAGTTTTTACATGTTTTTGTGTTTTTTGATGTTTCCAAGACTAAACTAAAAATGTTCTCATGTATACAGATGTTGGAATTGTTCAACCAATGGGTCATCAACAGGAGGCGGGTGAACCAACGGGGAGAAATGTCGGAAGAGCAGTTCTCCAGGACTTAGATCTGATTAAGGCACTGGCGGAGTTGCAACATCATATAGAGGGGTTAACCCTCAGTATAGGATGTTCGGTTCGAGGAGTTACCAATGAGACTACAACACCATACTATTGGTGTACCTAGACATTGGATGAGGTTATTGCGCATGATAGCTCAGACAATGACATGCTATCATGAGCATCATTTGATCTACTTAGGATGATTTACTGTATGCATTTTGAGGTTTTAAGGTAAGATGACCAACATGTCTTGGACAAATTTTTTTGTAAAAACTTTGAACATCTATCTATTTTACTTTCAGTGTTTTTGTATGGTTATGTGTAATCCTATTCAATTGTTGATGTGAATTGAAAATTTACTCTTTACATATATCGTAAATGTCTGTTTAACATGTAATTCGCTAAAGGATCAGTTAATGTGTTAATGTTTCTCGAAATGTGTTGATATTGACTGTAATCAAAATTTCTTTCCAAGAGACGAACTCTAAGGAATATATGATGAATAGTTGGATTTCGGATGGTATAAACATTCATAAGTTGTAGTACGACAAGTTGTGAGTCTAGCCTAATGATGATTCGACGAATGCCAAGTGAAATGGCATCAGAGAGGAGTTCGATCAATGCGCTATACTCAGCGATATTTTTTGTAGAATGACCAATACAAATCCCTTGAAAACTCACTAACTCGCCACTTGGAGTGAATATGGCCCATGCTGTAGAGGATAGGTTTTGCGTACTATGACTAGCACCATTGGCATAACCAAAAAATGGTTCCAAAGATTTTGACATCTGCAACAAATGCAAAGCGGATTACTAACCACATAAAAACTCTAAAAGTCACATTGTGACACACACACGCAATCAAAGCATATATACAGTGTTTTTACTACGCACAATCAAGCATAGTAATGTTTAAGATACAACCCGTTTCGAGGCTGCAACAATGGAATTCCATCATAATCAACCAACTCGTAAGCGCCTTTTGCCAAAACACGCTTGACAATGTAGGGGCCCATCCATAGTGGTTCAAATTTTCCTGTTCCTAATTTATCAGCTTCCTAATCATAAAGCAAGACCAAGTCTCCTTCTGAGAATATGCGAGGCTTGACATTGCGGTCATATTGCGCCTTAATTTTTTTCTTATGTGCTTTGTTGGCAAATGCGGCTTCACGACGTGTTTCATTTAGATGGATGAATTCTAAGAAACGTGCTTCCTCATTATAAGTGTCAGGTAACAAGTCAATTGCAAGTTTTAGTGATGAAATCTCACATGTATTGGCAAGATTGCCTCAAGACCATACACGAATTGGAAAGGTGTGAATCTAGTTGCGTTTCTTACTGAGGTTCGGTAAGCCCACAAAGCTTAGTACATGATCAAATTACAGTTTCGTTTGTGAACTCCTATCATTCGTTGAAGCATTCGCTTAAGGACTTTGTTGATGGCTTCAACTTTTCCATTAGCTTATGGATAATAAAGAGTAGAACTATCATGTGAGAGTCCTAACTTGGCAGTTAATTCAGTCATCATGTGATTGCGAAAATGTGAACCATGATTTGTAACTACAGCTTGTGGTACACCAAACCGTGCAACCACATGGTTGAAGAAAAAAAGTGCAGCTGTCTCACCACTGTTGTTTAATGTAGGCATTGCCTTGGCCCATTTCATAAAATAGTCAACAACGATAATAATATACCCATGCCCCCCACCGAGTGAGGGTTACATGTCATGAAATCAATGCCCCATTTTGCAAATGGTCCAACAGTGACGACAGGATGCAGTGGTGCAGGTGGTAATCGAGTTTTACGGTAAAAAATCTGGCATGCATGACAACTTCTGACAACAGTAATGCAATCGTTAAATATGGTAGGCCAGAAGTAACCAGCACAGAGAATTTTCTGTGTGGTAGCATAACTAGATAAATGTCCACCACAAGCACCAGAATGGAAACAATTTGGAACTTTCTTGGCTTCCTCATGTGTGAGGCACCTATGAAAAATTGTATCGATATGACTACGGTAAAGGGTGTCGCTAATGATCAGATAATCTTTGGCTTGATATTGAATACATCGTTGTTGCAAGTGAGAGGTATCAGACCGGAAAGTTTGGGTTTGGAGATAGATCAGTATATCTCCATACCAAGGGTCAGATGACGAGATTAGAAACAGAGACTCATCTGGAATTGATGGTTCTGTTGTTGAGTCGATGGCGGTAGAGGGAAGGTCACAAAGAAGCTCGACAAAAACTAGAGATTTCTTTGACTTGGATTTGATGAATTCCAAATCAAATTCCTGCAAAATGACGATCCATTTTGAATATTCCCCCCCCCGGCAATTGACGTGACAAGATGTATGTCATAGGGTTGCAATTCGAAATGACAGTGGTCTTTCGGAGCAGGATATAATGGCGAAATATCTGTACAACTTGAACGGAAGCCAAAGCTAGCTTCTCAACGTAAGAATACTTAACTTCCGTATCATTGAGATTACGACTCAAATAATAGATCGGATGTTCAATCCCATATTCTTCTTGGACTAAAACCATAGCAATGGTTGTATCTATAGCGACGAGATACATGAAATAGTCATTCTGATAATTAGGGGAATACATTAATGACACTTGGATCAGGGTATCTTTGAGAGCATCGAAGGAAGATTGCACAACCTGGTCCCAATGGAAGGGAATTCCCCTTTTCAAAAGACGAGTGAATCCTTTAGCCATTTCATCATAGTTTGGAATGAATCTCCTTAGAAAGTTACCGTTCCCTTGGAGTCTCTCTAACTGAATTAAATTGGAAGGTGGAGGCAAATCAAGAATTGCCTTAACCTTCAAGGGGTCAAGTTGAATTCCTTATTTGGACACTATGAAACCAAGAAAATGACCAAAACCAACACAAAACACACATTCATGTGGACTGAGTTGAATTTTGTAGTGTCGACACTGTAAGAAGATGGCTCTCAAATGTTGCGGGTGATTAGCGTGTTTCTGTGAATGAGAAGGTAAGTCATCTAGATAGGGTTGAACGATGTGTTTGATGTCATGGAAGGCATAATTCATTTCCCTCTGAAAATTTGCCCCAACATTCTTCAAACCAAAAGGGAGTTTCCTATATGCGAATGTGCCCCAGGGACAAATAAAGGTAGTTTTAGATTGGTCTTCTGGGTGGATATTGATATGATTATAGCCAGAAAAGCCATCCATAAATGAAAATATTTCACATCCGGTACATTCATCAATTATCTGGTCGATAAAGGGAGTGGGATAATTGTCTTTTGGACAAGCATAATTGACATCCTTATAATCAACACACACTCGTATTGTTCCTTGTTTCTTCATGACAGGAACAATATTGGAAACCCAATCGGTAAGAGGAACGGGGTATATGAAACCAGCATGCAAAAGTTTTTCAACTTTTTCTTTTATGGCAGCAACCTTCTTCGGATGAACAGGACAGAGGCATTGTCGTACCGGCTTGACATCAGGATACATTTTAATCTCGTGTTCAACTATACTAGAATCAATACCTGGCATTTCCTCATATGACCAAGCAAATATATCGCGAAATTCACGAAAAAGAGCACAGTAAGTTTCAAGTTCCGATGGAGAACAAGATTTGCCAACATGGATGTTTTCTACAATTCCAGGTTTGGTCAAAATATCGATAGAAATGGTTTCTTCGATATTCGATAAGTTTTGTTTGAAATCGACTGTGTCTATAAATACAGAATTTGAAAGGAAATCAATGATTGAAGGGCAATTTAGTTCATTTGGAATATCTTCTATGTGATCTGGAAGATGGGATCGATGATGATAATCTACCCATGGTTCTTCTTCTGTCATCATTGATTGGATGATTCCTTCATCAGTAGAAAATGTATGTGAAAAAGGATCAGAGGAAGTACCATATTCTAACGAACGATCAACCCATACAATCGGTGATGATGGATTTGGATTTGCTGCGCAAGCCAAAAATATTGATTGCTATGCAAGCTCAATTGAGCTTAGCGACATGGTTTCATTACGTATGTCAACTTTGGAATTATTAGAAATTTTCTGATGAGTCAGATGAAGTGGAAGATATCATGTTACAGGTCTCAACTTTTGTAACTTCTGCCATTTGTGATGGTGATGGTAGTGAAAAGGTGCCCATTAAGGAAGAATATTTGAAGAGACCTACTCCAATGTTTTGAAGAGATAGTGGAGGTTCGTGAACTAACGGAATGCTTCTAGTTGCTTGTGAACTAGAGGCGAAGAAGGCGAGTTGATAAATTACTATGATTCCGCCTTTATGAGGGAAAGCGATCATACAAAAGTATGTCGAAACCACAACAACCATAGCGTAAACACATGGTCTTCCTAGTAAAATATTGTAGTTAAGGGGTCCGTCAACGACCTCAACTTCAACAGTTACAGTTTCCCCCCCTAGTTCTATCTGCAGGTTACTTAAAATTCCACAAGGTGTATAAGTGCAACTGTTAAAAGCTATTAATGTCATAGGTGATCGTGACAAAGGTGATGAGCCAAGTGTTTTCCAACAATTCATTGACATGATACAGGTAGATGCACCTTTCTCAACAATGGTTCGATGAATGAGGTGATTCAAAGCATTTACTTGGATCAAGAATGCTAACTGTGCTGGTAATTGTGGCGTATAACCTGCATGGTTAAAAACTACGAGATTGGAATTCATTTGATCAATTCCATCAATTGTTGACAATAAAGCATGCTTTTTGGAGGGACAATTTTGAAGCACCTCAAGCGTCGACATAGCAGAAGGTGACTAAGCCAAATCTTCTACTATGTTATAATTTTGCGCTGCTCGAGCTCGAGGGTTGAATGTAGATTTATGAACAACTCCCTTAGGCGGTTTTATTGTTAACTCTGGTGCAATGGGTGGTGGAATGGAGTCAGACGAAGTTGAAGTCGAAGTATTGGGTTGATCTATAGCCTGGTTATTCGACGACGATGGTGGATTACCGTAATATTTACTTCATGTAGTCACCAAAAAATCAGTCTTAGGCTTAGTGGCGGATAGCATAAGCACTTGTGAAGTGGAAGCATGATCTGTAGCAACCAAATGAGTCTTTGGGTTTGGAAAAGGGTCTGTCAACACAACGGATGTACTAGAAGTCTTAAGAAGTTTTGAGACTTTAGAGCGGTGAGGATAGTCTCGTGTAAAGTGCTTCTTATTTCAAATTAAACATGGGTAACGAGGTTTCCTAGCCAGAGAAGAGGAATCATATGATTTCTCTTGAGGGGGAGAATTTTGTTTCTTTTTGGTTTTCCCCTTTTTCTTGCTTCCAGGTTGCTTTTCATTTTTACCTTTGTCAGATGACACGACATTTATTTCGGAAGCAAGTGTATTATCAGGTGTATTAGAGGTTTGATTTGAAATAGCAAGTGTTTGACTAGATGGTCTACTTGCTGTTTGAGTGCTTGAAGAACCTATCACACTGTCACCGGCATGAGAGTCCTTATTGGATGGAGGTGGTGGAATAGTAAAATCTGGTCTAGGTGCATTTGGAATCTTATCATAGAGCGTGCCAGACTAGGTGTAAATCAAGTCTAGTATTGGGCACAAACAATTACTGCTCTTCAGTAACAACTCCTCCTTTAGCCACATCCTCAGGTGATAGATGGCAACAAGGATTTAATAAACCACTTAGCTAAATGCTGGTCAGGAACAAAAGTTTTGACCATTCGATGACGACGCCGCCAGTCATGAATATGATCAGAAATGTGAGAATGATCAGAAATGTTGGTCAACAGTTCCGTTCCATTTTCATATTTGATGGGTAACTAGAAAATGGGTTAAAAATGTAGTGGCTAAGGCTATGAAGTTTTCAAATGAAGCTCATTGTAATTCAATATACCACTTTGTAGTCGGGCCAATGAGCATTTGCTGGAAAAGAAGTAGTCTTATTGAATCATCATTTAGGGAGTTGGATGAACACCATAAATGAAAAGTCATAACGTGATTGGATGGATATTCTCCAGGGTTTCCATTGAACTTAGGAATATTAAAAGGCAATTTGTGTGGAATCACTGGCCACCAAGCTGAATAAAGAATGGGATCATTGGTAAGCTGATTTAAATCCGGTAATTCAAGTGTTGCGACAAAAGGCAACTGTCGGTTTAGGTCAGGTTGAGCGTAACCAGGGTAAGATGGAATTTCCTGGGCAATAGGCCTTTGCATACCAGCATAAGGAATCTGTTGCTGGTAACCTTGATAGGGGTACGTTTATTGAGCATATGCAGTATAAGGTTGTTGTTGGGAACTAGGATAAATTTTTTGTTGACCAAAACCAGCATAGGCTTGTTGTTTACCAAACCCAACATAGGCTTGTTAACCAAGTCCAGGATAGTTTGGTACTATTGGAATTGCTGATGTGGGTATTGTCGCTACCACGATTGTTGATACAATGGTTGTTGCGCACCAGTATAAGTTTGACCAAGTTGTGGATAAATTGGACTACTATAAGTCTGAGTCATCCCAGTTAATGGTAAACTGGCCTAAGGATGTTGGATTCCAGACACAAATGGTTGTTGTAAAATGGCCTGTGAAGAATGACTCTGTAGACTTGAAACTTGAGGGTAAGAGGTTGAAGGACCGGCTTGCAAAGGTTTAGATACAATCAATTGAGCTTGTGACTATGGAAAAGTCATAATGACAGGCATAGTAGGTATGGATGAAACAGGTTGTATTGGTTGTGATGAATACACAAGCCTTGGTTGAACAAGAATTGTAGGCTGCCATTGACAAACAATCATTCCAAAATAAGTTGGACCTAAAGATGATGGTATACTGCCATATGGTGGCCCCCCAGAGTATGGAGAATAAGCAGATTGGGCATATTGTTCTCCATATGGAGGTAATCTAGTGTTAAGTGGATACATTGGACAGTAACCAGATGGACCAGCTTGATATTGACTTGATGGATCAAATTGTTCAGTATCCGTAAGTGAAGAACCAGGTAAAATTCCTGTGGACGACATGGGTGAAGACCATGGACTAGAAGAAACACTAGAGTGAGTTCCAAATAATGATTGGTAACCCAGTGGGATGGACGGACCACCATACAGATGTGACTCAGGTGTTGTGGTAAACATTGAAGAAGTAGCAACAATAGATGTTGTCGCAACTGTAATAGATGATACAATTTGAGATGTTGTTTTAGCCATAGTCAAATGACCCAATAAATGTCCTAATGAATCTATGGGAGTTTGAAAGTAAACAACATCAAGAGGAGCAGTATAAGTTAATCGAGGAAAATAAGGATAAAGATAAAGCCTTGATCCAAAACGAGTTGGAGTTCTAGGTGAAGTTTCTTCTTCAAATTCCTCTTCAATGGCAATCAAACCAGGAGGAAGGATTTCACTGTCGGGTCCGTAATAAATTTTCGGTGTTTGACTTTACGGTAAAGGAGAAGTCTCAACAGTTACAAATGTCTGAGGATAAACCGGTCAGTCGTCTTCCGGTATGGGAACAACTTTTGGTTGTTCAACTTCGGGATCCAAGTGTTTTGGTAAAAGAACAACGGGTTGAGGATGAATTTATTGAACAACTTCTTGTTGAGGATCAACTTATTGTTGGACAACTTCAGTTACCGTTTCACTAAGTTCACTTTGTTGGAAATAATATTGAGAGCGGGGGGTGAATCAATATTATATATATAACTTTTCATTTCCAAATTCAGTTTCATATACGCTACTTCAGTTAAGGAAAATCGGGTGTATACACAACTGTGTGTAATGCAACAAGCGTATATCTAGTAAACTTATAATTCAGTTAGTTGCTTCTTAATGAGTGCATCAAAACATTATTAACCATATGAACAATAAACAGGAGCAGTAAAGCAGAAAAAACCACAACACACATGAACACCAGGATGTAAGGTGGAAACCCAATGTGGGTGAAAACCACCTGTTGCAATTCGTCTCTATCTTCTTTTAATTAGAAACTTCATTTTACAATGATTCTGTATTGGTGCAGTCATATACCAATACGCAGGCTACTACCTGTAGAAGGCTACAACCTTCTCTCGTTCTCCAGCTTCTCCTGGAAGGGAGCTACAACCCCCTTAGCTCTTGTACTAGCTGGGGTACTAGTACGTAGGTGCTGACCTACAGAAGGCTACAACCTTCTCTTTTCTTCCAAGGACCACGTTTCATAAATTTTCAGACTAGATCCATGAATAACATCAATCAAACATCAAGTATATCTGCATCAACCAAAATCTTTTGCACCAAACAAACTGAATCAAATAATCACTTCCCTGAATGTTGTACCCAGAAAACAGTAACAGTAACCAAACACCAATTCTGAACCCAGAACCCCATAGCAATAAACTGAAGTAGCTAAAACATATTTCAAGAGACGTACGCTACTTCAATGTGTACAACCTGCGTGCATACGCTTCTGAATTAAGGCCAACCAGCGTATACGCTGTTTTTACTTACTGAACTAGTGTGTATACGCGCCTCTGATGTGCCGAACCTGCGTACAGATCTATAAAAGATAGTTCACTCTTTCAAATATTCAGACATTAGTTATACCTAGATTATCAGATTTATAGATCAAGTCATGCGCCAAATATAACAGATCAAAAACACACAAAGATACTACTATTCAAGTCTTGAGTTTTGACCCATCAATAGAACTTATCCATCTTCTTGCGCTCAGGTTCCTCCTTGATTCAGATTCAGCTATGCACCATAAACCAATCACTAGTATTCCAGATCTTGCTCTTCATAAGATATTCAATACTTCAGTCAGCACCTTTGCCAAATGATCTCCTCCTTTTATAGTCTTAGGCCTTACTCAAACCATGGTCCAAAACCATAGAGAACCAATACTAGGGACCCAATACCTGGGTTCAATACTTTGGACGCAATACCAAGGTCCAAAACCATAGGTTCAAATACCATGGTCCTAAAAATCAGCTTTCCCACATGTAAGCGCTTTTGTGTGCATGAAGTTGCGTGCATATGCATACGCGACTTTTGATTGGCAATCCCGCGTGTATACGTGACTTCGTCAAAGGAAACCTGCGTATACCTCTTTTTCTTTCATTCTGAGAGCCTAAGCAGTGATTTGCCATCTGAGTGAGTTGCCATCAAGGACAACACCTGTGCCATAGTGCCAAACCTATGTCATAATGCCAATAATCTCCCCCTTTGGACTTGATGGCAACCGCAAATCATTCAAAGTCATTCTCCCCCTTTGACATCAAGGGCAAAGGGTTATGCTCCCCCTGAGTACATGCTGGAATCTCTGCTCTGCTGTGCTATCCATGCTCCCCCTGACTGTAGGCAAGGTCTGCAGAAAAATGATCTATAAGAAAGACCATGACTCTATACATCATCACCAAAGACTCATACATACATACATCTCCCAACCAAGTGGGGATATACCAAAATTTTACACAAGATAAAACAAGAACATTACATCAACCATCCCAGGCATAGTGGGGAAATCAAAGAAGGTCGTTACATGACCTTGATAAGAAAAGAAATACATGACATAGAGACGAAATATCTATAACCAGACTATGATAGTTATCAAAAACTATCATCAACAGCATCTATCAATCATCATTCAGACCAACAACCATGTTCACTTATTCCAAGACATTGTGATCTTGAACCAAGATCTTCTTGGATAATGCCAACAATGCATTATTAAAAGGATATATATGCTCCCCTTGAACCTGTGCCAGATGGTCTTTGTCAGACCCATATCAGAATCCTTTCATCCTGAGCCTGGCCCATTGTTTGTCTTCAAACCAACATATACGCGACTGTACCCACATAAGCCGACGTATGTACACGGATCCTCCTCATGAAACTCACGTACACCCACTTTTCTCTGAAACAGACAAGTTTCAACAACAAGATGATGCATTGACTACTCCCAGCTTCTGTCTGAGGCATTCAAATGTTTCCCTAGGCAGTGGTTTGGCGAGTATATCAGCAACTTATTCCTTAGAGGGAACATACTCTAATTTGACCTTTTGTTCAAGAACTTGTTCCTGGAGAATACGATATTTGATAGGTATGTGCTTGGTCTTTGAATGCATGACGAGATTCCTGGAAATATTGATTGCACTTGTATTATCACAAAAAATGGAGAAAGGTGGAGTACAAGTGATTTACATGTCTTGCAATGTTTGCATCATCCAAAGGAGTTGTGTGTAGCAAGATGGAGCAGCCACATATTCCGCTTCAGCTGTAGATAAAGCAATTGAACTTTGCTTCTTGTTGAACCAAGAGACTAATCTGGAACCCATAAAGAATGCACCACCACTAGTGATTTTTCTGTCATCCACGCTTCTTGCCCAATTTGCATCTGTATATGCATGAAGTGTGAGATCTGTATCTCTAGGATACCATAAGCCATAGCTTTGTGTCCCTTGAAGATATTTGAAGATTCTTTTAACTGCCTGAAGTTGTGCTTCTTTCGGATTTCCATGGAATCTTCCATCTATTCCCACTGCATGCATGATGTTTGGTTGGGTACCTGTCAGATAGAGCAGACTACCAATCATGGATCTATAGGTTGGTTGATGTACTGCTGCTGAATCATCATTGGCGCTGAGGCTGCATCCTGTTACCATAGGGGTACATACTGGTTTTGAATCTTCCATGCCATATTTCTTCAAGATCTCCTTGAGGTACTTGGTTTGTGACAAAAAGATACCGTCTTTATTTTGTTGGACTTGTAAACCAAGAAAATATGTTAGCTCACCAAGCAAGGACATTTCAAACTCTTTCTGCATCAGCAAAGCAAAATTTTGACTCATGGCTTCTTCATTGCTACCAAAGATGATATCATCAACATACACAACAAGTATTAGCAATTTATCATTATCAATTTTTACATATAGATTGCTATCTGCTGATCCTTTTGAAAAACCTTGTTGATGGAGGTATTTGTCCAGACGATAATACCAAGCCCTTGGAGCCTGTTTAAGACCATAGAGTGCCTTCTTAAGTCTGCATACAAGTTTTGGATCATTTCCAAGGATGAATCCATCTGGTTGCTCAATATACACTTCTTCTTCCAAGTCTCCATTTAAAAAGGCAAATTTCACATCCATTTGAAAAACTTTGAACTTTTGAAAGCTAGAAAGAGCAAGGAACATTCTTATGGCCTCAAGTCTAGCAACTGGTGCAAAAGTTTCTTCAAAGTCTATACCTTCTTGTTGAGCATACCCTTTACAAACAAGTCTGGCCTTGTTTCTAATAACTTCTCCATTTTCATTCAGCTTGTTTTTGAATATCCATTTTGTCCCTATGACATTCTTATCTTTTGGTCTAGGAACCAACTCCCAAGTGTTGTTCTTTTCAATCTGCTCAAGTTCTTCATCCATGGCCTTGACCCAACATTCATCTTTGCATGCTTCTCTTACATTTTGTGGTTCAGTGGAGGAGAGCAATGCTAGATAGCTTGAAGCTTCAGAAATACTTCTTCTTGTTTGTACACCTGCCTCTTTCTGCCCCAAAATTTGAGTCTCTAGATGATTCTTCTGGATGTACCTGGATGGGGTCTTTTCTTCCACCCTTATCTGTTCTTCTGGTGCCTCATAGGTTTCTTCTTCTTCATCATAAGTCTGATTTGATGTTGAAGGATAGTCCTCATCATCTTCGAAATCTTCGGATTTTACCTGCCTTGGAGTGTTTCCTTCTTCATCAATCACTACATCAATACTTTCAACAATTTTTCCAAGTCTTTTATTGTAGCACTTATATCCTTTGCTATGGGGAGAGTAACCAAGGAGAATGCCTTCATCTACTCTTGGTTCAAACTTGCCAGGGTTTTCATCAGTCCTTTTGATGTAACATTTGCTTCCAAAAATTTTGAAGTATCTTACCATAGGAGTCTTACCATACCAAAGTTCATGAGGAGTTTGAGTGTTGTTCACCCGAACGTTTGTCTTGTTGAGAATAGTGACGACAGCAAATGCAGCTTCACCCCAGAAGGTTGCAGGAGTTCCAGACTCATCAAGCATAGCTCGAGCCATTTGTTGAATTGTTCTGTTCATCCTTTCTACTACTCCATTCTGCTGAGGAGTCCTAGCAGTAGAGAATTCCCTTCTTATTCCATGTTCTTCACAAAAATCGAAAAATTCATTCAAGGTAAATTCCCCACCTCTATCAGACTTGAGGCATTTGATTCTGCGATCTGATTCGTTTTCAACCAAGGCTTTGAATGCTTTGAACTTTTTGAAAGCTTCGTCTGTATGCTTCATAAGTCCTATCCAACACATCCTGGAAAAGTTGTCAATGAACAGTATAAAGTATTCTTCTCCTCGAGGTGACCTTTTCCTAGATGGACCACATACATCAGTATGGACAAGTTCAAGTGGCCTACTAGCTGATCCTTCCTTCTCAGGAAAATTAGTTCTGGTTTGCTTCACAAATTTACATGATTTGCATATTGTGTTGTCTGGAATTCTGATGTCAGGGAGATCATGAACTGCCTGATATTTACATGCTTTCCTTATCTGAGAGAAACTTAGATGCCCCAATCTTCTGTGCCTTAGCCAGTGTTCATCATTCTTGCTAAGATAGCATTGTTGTTGTCCTCCCTTGAGTATGTATAAATTATTTGTAGTTCTTATGCCTTTAATTACGGTTCCTCCTGTATCAAGCTCACGAACAATACATCCATTTGATCGAAATATTACCTCATTTCCTTGATCACACATCTGACTGACACTTAATAGATTACACTTTAAGCCATCAACATACATAACATTCCTAGCTTTGACCTGTTCTTTCAAAAGAATAGAACCTTTACCTTTTATGAATGCATGGGTGTCATTTACAAATGAGACCTTCTTTTCCTTTTCTAAGGCACTATATGACTGAAGTTTTTATTTATCACCTGTCATATGTTTCGAGCATCCACTGTCGATGTACCACTAATTTTCCTTCCCTTACGCATAGAAGGCTATGCCACATCTTTCTGGTTGCAGTTCTTTCTTCCTCCATGTTTTGGGGCTCAATGAAGCTTGCTCCTTTTGAGTTGTTTGCCTAAACCTACCCCTGCATTTAGAATCTTCATGACCAAAGTTGTTACAGATAGAACATTCTATTTCATTTTCTAGAGTAGAAAAGTTATTGTAGGTTCTTTTCATGATTCTAGTCACACTCCTTTGATTTCGTGCTTCTCTGGTCATGATGGTCTTGTAGGCAACACATTGAGCTACTTTATGTCCAAAGTTATGACAAGAGAAACATTGGCCATTGAAGAAATTCCTGCGATCATCAAACCTTCCATTGTAATAGCCATTCGTTCTTGAGGTAAATTGAGAATGATTTACCTATGGTTGGTTGTAGCTTCTATTCATCCTTGAAGTAGATTGCCCTCGATTTACTTGGTGATTTCTGTTCATTCTTGAAGTAAATTGTCCCTGATTTACCTGGTGATCTTCATTGTGCCTTTGCTGTCGATTGTCAACCTGTTCACTTCTCCTTGCAGCTTCAAGATAACTTTTGGAGGTAGATGGCTTCTATGCTTGAGATGTTTCTTCAGTATACCCAAGACCTGTCTTGATTAGAGGAGAATGCTGCACTTTGATAATCTCATCTAAAGTTTCAGATCCTTTAGCAAATCTAAGATTAAGAGCTTTTGTTTTCTCAATGTCCTTTCTAAGTCCCACAATTTCACATTCTAACTTTTCATTATGTTTCTCCATTTCAGCAAGTTGGAATGTCAGAGTATCTATAATCATATTCTTTTCTTCTAAGCAAATTTTGAGTTTAGAAATTTCTTCATAAAGACCTTCTTCATCTATAGCATCCAAGAAATCATCATCTTCAAAAGCCATCAAAAGTCTATAATCATTACCTTGTTCATCTTCATCACTATTTGAAAATCCATCATTGTCTTCATGTGTGTAATAGCTCTTCTTACTTACATTTTGTTTTCTGTTCCATCTAACTGATTCCTTACCTTTGTCAAGCTTATCTTTATGAGGACACTTGGTAGCATAGTGACCGACTCTTCCACAAGCAAAACATTTGAAAGGTAGCTTACCTCTGAATCTTCCAGAACCCCGTTGAAGGTTCTTGAAAAAATTTGATTCTTCCTCTTCTTCCGACATATGTCTTGAGTCATTGTAATCTCCTTTTCCTGAGGCTTTGAATGTGGCTTCTCTCTTGTCTGATGGTCCCCCTTTTCTCATTTCATAAGCGGTTAGGATTCCGTGTAGCTGTGACATGGTAAGGCTCTGTAGATTCTGTTTTTCTTCTATGGCAAAAACTTTTGATTCAAACTTAGAAGACAAATATCTTAGAACCTTTTCAACCAAAACAACTTCTTTTATTTCTTCACCCAAATTTTTCATACAATTAACAATCTCATCTATACGTAGGAAATAGTTAGCCACACTTTCATCATTGTACATTCTGAGATTTTCATATTGAATTCTGAGAGTTTGTAGTTTTGCTCGTTTTACCTGATCATCTCCTTCATAGCTCAGAATGATCTTGTCCCATATTTCTTTTGCGGTTTTGAGCTGCATAACCTTGACGAATTCTGATTGAGATAGACTCCCTAATAGAGTATTGATAGCCTTTGCATTTGTTTCATACTGCTTCTTACCAGCCGTATCTGTAGGAGTTGCTGATGGAAATGTGTATCTTGTTTCCATGATATCCCAAACTTCTGTACCAAGAGATTGAAGATATGTTGTGATTCTTACCTTCCAATAGACGAAGTTGCTCCCATAAAAAATTGGTGGCCTGATCGATGCTTCTTTCTCGTAATTGCTCATGATGATAGATCTTCCTTCAAGCGATCAAGCTTCTTCTGAAGGACCTGCTCTGATACCAATTGTTGGAAATAATACTGAGAGGGGGCGGGGGTGAATCAGTATTATCTAATCAATATAACTTTTCATTTCCAAATTCAGTTTCATATACGCTACTTCAGTTAAGGAAAACCACGTGTATATGCAACTGTGTGTAATGCAACAAGTGTATATCTAGTAAACTTATAATTCAGTTAGTTGCTTCTTAATGAGTGCATCAGAACATTATTAACCATATGAACAGTAAACAGGAGCAGTAAAGCAGAACAAATCACAACACACATGAACACCAGGATGTAAGGTGGAAACCCAATGTGGGTGAAAACCACCTGTTGCAATTCGTCTCTATCTTCTTTTAATTAGAAACTTCTTTTTACAATGATTCTATACTGGTGCAGTCTTATACCAGTACGCAGGCTGCTACCTGCAGAAGGCTACAACCTTCTCTCGTTCTCCAGCTTCTCCTGGAAGGGAGCTACAACCCCCTTAGCTCTTGTACTAGCTGAGGTACTAGTACGTAGGTGCTGACCTATAGAAGGCTACAACCTTCTCTTTTCTTCCAGGGACCACGTTTCATAAATTTTCAGACTGGATCCATGAATAACATCAATCAAACATCAAGTATATCTGCATAAACCAAACTCTTTTGCACCAAACAAACTGAATCAAATAATCACTTCTTTGAATGTTGTACCCAGAAAACAGTAACAGTAACCAAACACCAATTCTAAACCCAAAACCATGGAGCAATAAACCGAAGTAGCCAAAACATATTTCAAGAGATGTACGCTACTTCAATGTGTACAACCTGCGTGCATACACTTCTGAATTAAGGCCAACCAGCGTATACACTGTTTTTACTTACTGAACCAGCGTGTATACGTGCCTCTGATGTGCCGAACCTGTGTACAGATCTATAAGAGATAGTTCACTCTTTCAAATATTTAGACATCAGTTATACCCAGATTATAAGATTTATAGATCAAGTCATGCGCCAAATATAACAGATCAAAAACACACAAAGATACTACTATTCAAGTCTTGAATTTTGACCCATCAATAGAACTTATCCATCTTCTTGTGCTCAGGTTCCTCCTTGATTCAGACTCAGCTATGCACCATAAACCAATCACCAGTATTCCAGATCTTTCTCTTCATAAGATATTCAATACTTCAGTCAACACCTTTTCCAAATGATCTCCTCCTTTTATAGTCTTAGGCCTTACTCAAAACATGGTCCAAAACCATAGAGAACCAATACTAGGGACCCAATACCTGGGTTCAATACTTCGGACGCAATCCCAAGGTCCAAAATCATAGGTCCAAATACCATGGTCCTAAAAATAAGATTTCCCACATGTACGCACGTTTCCGTGCATGAAAGTGTGTGCATACCATACACGACTTTTTATCGGCAATCCCGCGTGTATACGCGACTTCGTCAATGGAAACCTGCGTATACCTCTTTTTCTTTCATTCTGAGAGCCTGAGCAGTTATTTGCCATCTGAGTGAGTTGCCATCAAGGACAACACCTGTGCCATAGTGCCAAACCTGTGTCATAATGCCAACAATCTCCCCCTTTGGACCTTATGGCAACCCCAAATCATTCAAATTCATTCTCCCCCTTTGACATCAAGGGAAAAGGGTTATGCTCCCCCTGAGTACATGCTGAAATCTCTGCTCTGCTGTGCTATCCATGCTCCCCCTGACTGTAGGCAAGGTCTACAGAAAAATGATCTATAAGAAAGACCATGACTCTATAAATCAACCAAAGACTCATACATACATACATCTCCCAACCAAGTGGGGATATACCAAAAGTTTACACAAGATAAAACAAGAACATTACATCAACCATCCCAGGCATAGTGGGGAAATCAAAGAAGGTCGTTACATGACCTTGATAAGAAAAGAAATACATGACATATAGACGAAATATCTATAACCAGACTATGATAGTTATCAACAACTATCATCAGCAGCATCTATCAATCATCATTCAGACCAGCAACCATGTTCACTTGTTCCAAGACACTGTGATATTCAACCAAGATTTTCTTGGAGAATGCCAACAATGCATTATTAGAAGAATATATATGCTCCCCCTGAACCTGTGCCAGATGGTCTCTGTCAAACCCATATCAGACTCCTTTCATCCTGAGCCTGGCCCACTGTTTGTCTTCAAACCAACATATACGCAACTGTACCCACATAAACCGGCGTATGTACGTGGATCCTCCTCATGAAACTCCTGTACACCCACTTTTCTCTGAAACAGACAAGTTTCAACAGCAAGATGATGCATCGACTACTCCAAGCTTCTGTTTGAGGTATTCAAATGTTTCCTTGGGCAGTGGTTTGGTGAGTATGTCAACAACTTGTTCCTTGGAGGGAACATACTCTAATTTGACCTTTTGTTCAAGCACTTGTTCCCAGAGAAAATGATATTTGATAGGTATGTGCTTGGTCTTTGAATGCATGACGGGATTCTTTTAAATACTGATTGCACTTGTATTATCACAAAAAATGGAGATAGGTGGAGTACAAGTGATTTGCATGTCTTGCAATGTTTGCATCATCCAAAGGATTTGTGTGCAGCAAGATGCAACAGCCACATATTCTGCTTCAGTTGTAGATAAAGCAATTGAACTTTGCTTCTTGCTGAACCAAGAGACTAATCTGGAACCCATAAAGAATGCACCACCACTAGTGCTTTTTCTGTCATCCATGCTTCCTGCCCAATCTGCATATGTATATGCATGACGTGTGAGATTTGTATCTCTAAGATACCATAAGCCATAGTTTTGTGTCCCTTGAAGATTCTTTTAACTACCTGAAGGTGTGCTTATTTCGGATTTCCCTGGAATCTTCCAACTATTCCCATTGCATGCATGATGTTTGGTCGGGTACCTGTCAGATAGAGCAGACTACCAATCATGGATCTATAGTTTGGTTGATGTATTGTTGCTGAATCATCATTGGCGCTAAGGCTGCATCATGTTACCATAGTGGTGCATACTTGTTATAGACATTTTTGTGCCCTACAACCCCAAGCATGAAATGTCGATAAACCAAGGGCTCCTAAGTCCCTAAAAGTGTTTTTCTAACCCCTAAAGGAACAAGGTCAACAGATTACAGCTTCTCCCAGAAGTTCTCCATGAGAAACTACTCAAAATTGGTCAAAACAGGATCATTGCAGCTGCTCCACTGGCTAGGTGCGTTGCATCTCACCCAAATACACTGTGAGGGTGCGTTGTATTTCAAAAGTCCCTTCTGTGGGGTGTGATGGGCGAGAAATGACAAATGGCAGTGTCATTCCGCGAGGTGGAGAGGCAATGGAAGCTTCCAGAATCTTCTCCTGTGACACTTGCCTCACTGAATTCGACCAAGGATGAGTAAGAGGCCCTCGGTCTCCAAGTGGAAGCAAGAACTGTCAGAGAGAAGACACTAATCAAATCACAAGCTGACTCATCCCCCTTACAGATATCTATATATGGATCCCTCATCCCAGAGATCCAGGGGGCTGTAATTTTTCATATTGTAAGGAATTGTTGTTGGTTTCTAGAGACAAACATCAGATTGTTGGTTGATCTAAGCTTTGTTTGAGGTGAAGAGGGGCTTCTTTGCTGGGAGGTTGATGCTGGGTCGGAACAACTGGTTGTAACTCCTCCTGGATTTTTTCTTGTTTATCAATAAAAGCTATTTGAGTTTTCCTCCATGCTTTTGTATCATCGATGCTTGTTACATTTGTATGGTCAATTTACATCTGATCCTAGATTGTTTATGATTATAGAGCCATGTCTTTGTATAGTGCTATGCTTCTATGATCTTACAGGTACTTTGTGAAGCTGGGCGTGCAAGGGAGCAGGTAGCTGGGAACTATCAAAGAAGAGAGGGACCGAATCGAAGGATTAGCGCAAGACAGAGGTTGGTCTTTCTGTTCCTCTCTATCCATAATTCATAAAGGAAAAACATAAGTGGTTTTTCTCTATTTGTTTGTAAGGAAGCTGTCACACCTTAGTGGGATAGAGCAGTTCTAAATAGACACTTTTCCCTGTAACAAAATGGCGACTCCACTGGGGAGATAATTAGTTTGTTTGTTTATCATTCTTTGTTGTTTGTTTCATAAACTTATAAGTAGCATTCGAACTGCATTTGCCATAACAAATGCAAAGTAGATAACTGCTGCTTCAATCCATCCACTGGATCTGTTTATGATTTAAACAATTGATTCATAAACTACCTGATTTCCCTTGTGATAGCTCTTAGATCCTCCTTAGATCTACCCCTGATTGTTGCATTACTGATTGCTTTTTACTCGGCCAAAAACCAAGAACTGAACTGCAAATTGTGACCCAGAACCCGAACAGAGTCTCGTTTCTGGCCCAGCGCAGGTACTGTTCAGAGATTCTGAATTTCAGCGCACTTCCTAAGTGGACAACGTGTGCTGCATTTCAGATTCTCTGTGTTACAGGTGCGCTGATCAAACTAGCTCTGTGCAGTTGTGGCTTCTGTGATTCATTCTTTCCAGTTCTATTCCTGAGTTTTGCTGCCTATGATCAGTATATGTCTATTTGAAACCCCTTTTCTTTGCTGTTATTCCGCCTCCTTTGTACAAAAGAACTGTAGATGTTTTTGTGTGTTTGTTGAGTCGTTTACAGTTCTCCTTTGCAAAAGTAGCATAATCGTACTGTCGCTCTTTGATTTGAAACTGTCGCAAGTGTCGATTTCAATCGTAGGAAAGAGTTTGATTGCTGTTGATGGTCGATTATCCTGTTACTATTGCTTTTGGTCTGAATTTGTAATTTTCTAGTGTCAAAAACAAGTATTCATTTCAAAATCATAAGGTGTCGTAATCGTCTCCATTTTTGATTTCGAAAAGAAGCTTGTTTATATTTGTCACTTGAAAAGAAATTCAGATTTGTACATCAACTTTCTTTTTAGCATCCATATACTAAGAAAGTCGAAAAACAAATACATGCATGTGCATTTGCATATAGACAGTCTGATTGGCTTGATTTAGGAAAGTGCATTTAGAGTGTGCTCTTTGCTCTTTGTGAAAAGATTTTGTCTTTCTTTTCCCTAGTAGCTAGGATTTTCATTGCATAAAGAAGATAAAAAGTTTGTTTATCATCTTAGATTGCATTTTAGGAATTACATCTACATCTCGTGGTGAACCCGAAAGGCAAACTTCATAAACAAGATCAACTTAAAATAAATTCAATGAATCTAACAACGCTTTGGAACTTAATGCACAACATTTAGAGGTCTAGGCTAGAGACGTATTCTGGCGTCGTAAAGCCTGGTAACTGTTGTTCTCACTGATGGTTGGGTGATTCCTCCAGTTTGAGACGATAAGTGCCAGTACGGACTTGTGCTCCCACGTACCGTCGAGTATATTTTGGGAGACCCCAATAGGCTTAATCCTTTATCCATAGGAAGCCGTGTCTGCCGCCCTATCGATCGCAATGCACTGAACACAGCATTCGGGAAGATTGACTGCCGTACCGTAAAAAGTATTCTGCAGTTTTGCGATTGGTTTGGCACTACCTCTACTTAGTCTTCCAGAGTAGTCCCTTTCGTTCCTTTTCAGTTTCCTTAACGAAAAAGGTCCATCTGAGCACTTGTCACTTCAGGCTCATTAAAAATCGAAGGCGACTAGAGTCATCTTTTGTTTTTTCTCGACTCTTAAAAACTGAAAAAACAAGTTGTGTCAAAGCGTCTAAAATTTATTTTAAATGGAATATTCATTACCCCTTTCCTACGTTGATCTTGGGTTGAGAAAATGGAATCCACCAACCAAGGAATTTCCCTTGGAGGAAATCCTAGTCCCTTCTCCTCTTGGGGAGATGTTGGTGCACCCCATATGGCCACATTGTCGCTTCCAGGACTGACAATTGGTTTGCCTGTATGGCTCTTCTCAACCTCTGTCGTTCAGAACACCACAATTCCTGAACAATCGAATCAGCAATTAGACGAGTCCAGAGTTACCCACCAACCTTCTACTTCCTCTAATTCTTCCTCTCCTCCTTCCTCTTCGCTTGATGGGGCTGGTAAAGCCAAAAGTCAAGCACCTAAGGAGAAGAAGGAAAAGAAGAAGAAAAAGAAGAAGAAGAAAGAGCCAAAAGCAAATGGGGGCAAACGAGTGTCGTCTAGCGAAAATCCACACACTGCACCGACCAGGCCTAAATCGCCATGTGTCATTTGCAAAGGAGACACTATCACAGAGATTGTCCTTGCATCCCTCGATCTTAAGGGACTGGTCTCCTCGTTTGCACAACCCGGTGTCGTCAACCTCTGATGATCATGTTGAAAACACACCGTCA
This sequence comes from Pinus tabuliformis, assembly GCA_031772625.1. Lineage (NCBI taxonomy): Eukaryota > Viridiplantae > Streptophyta > Pinopsida > Pinales > Pinaceae > Pinus > Pinus tabuliformis. The sequence continues at coordinate 1,038,600,198 of CM062813.1, read as the reverse complement.
ACTAGTGAAAGTGAAGCCCCAGGACAAAAAGGAAAATATAGTTTTCCTTGTAAACTGTGCGAAGGTAATCATGCCGTCCACCATTGTCCCTTCTTAGACGAAGCTAAAATAGTTTTGGATGATCGTCCGGTTTCACCGTTACGACTTCCTCCTGGATATAAAAAACTCTTGCCGAGTCCGTCACTAGTTGAAAATCTGGCTGGCCCGCTCAGGTGGTCGGCCGAAGCATCTATCGTTGAAGATAAACCATCTGAATCCATACCAGACGAAAGTCAAAAGGTCAAGGTGGCAGTTGACCCGGTCTTGCCTTTAGAGGTTCCATCTTCAGATGATACAGTCACTGAAAAGAACAAGGATGACACCGTCCAAATTCTTTTCATAAGCACAGACTCCAACGAACATGGGGGCAATTTACCCGTTCCTTTATCGCAGGAAGGAAGTTCGTTAGAGTCGTACCTGGCCGTCCATTCGGTCCCACCTCCAAGCAACCTAGTTGTCTCCTTCGACTGGAATCAACTAGGCAGACCCCGTTTACCAGCTAGTGTACCATTCCGAATCATTGTTTAAATATATAGAATGGTTATGGCTGGTACCATCATAGATGAGGGGGCTTCTGTGAGTATCCTTTCCTCAACTGCTTGGAAAGTGCTTGGTTCGCCATCGCTTTTGCCTGAGATGAGAAATCTAACAGGCTTTGATAAAGGAACCAGTCGACCGTTAGGGATCCTTCCCGATGTGCCCATAACATTGAGAGGGAAAACCGTTCACATGAACGTAATGGTAGTTCAAGGACCCTTGGATTACAATCTACTCCTTGGACGAGACTATATTTATTGCATGGGAGCAATTGTCTCCTCACTCTTTAGAGTAATGTGTTTTCCGCACGAAGGAAGAATGGTCAAGCTCGTGGACCAGCTTTCATTTCCCGGATCATACAGAGCAAATAGTCATATACCATCCCTGAATGGTATTTTCACACAAGAAATGTCTCAATCTCCAGTCCGTCCTCCCGATGAGCGCGAGTGATTCGGGGGGACATGACTGAAACCCAGGGGGCATGCACCCTGGTCTGCTTTGGCAGGAAAACTTCGGGTATAGGGTAGGTTTCTGCGGGAGAATATGACTAGTCTATACCCCCATCTGTGATTGGAAGAGGGGGTTATTATAGAACAAGATTCTCTTGTCAAAGTTATGTGAGTTGGCGGGCATCGCCGCTCACCTTTGTTTATTTCGGTAGACATCGCTAGAGAAGTGTTTTGTTTATGTCGTAAATAGAACTATCTTTGGTAACCTGTAAGAGGTAGGCCTCTCTCGGTAAAACAAATGTTTTAACGGACTAAAGAAGGGGTAACCTTGAAACTCTGTTTTATACCTGGGGGCATGCAAACCTTTTGGAGTGCAAGCAAAGAGCGATCATTTATCTTTTTTTTGGATTGGTCATTTCCTAACTTGCATAAAAAAAGGATGTGGGGCAAAACTCTAAAAGTTGCCATTTTATATGAGACATTCTTATCACACGACTGGATTAATCGAGCAGTTTTAGCACATAGTTCAAGCTCGTTTAAAAATAAACATAAGACATGAGCAAATGTTTCCACCCGTGTTTAAGCTCGTTAAAAAATGAACTATTCCCCGGTAAATAACCATCGTGAATGTAGTACTTCAGCCATTAAAGCCTTGGTCGTGTTTGCACCGTCACCTCCACTTTTGCATTGGCCGATCATTCACCTCCATTTGATTGTTTACCCATTTTGAGGAACAGTTGCGAAGAGTGATTTCACTAGCCATCCTTGTGACACTGCCGTGATTGGAAAATTCCAAACCTTACCTGGAATCAGCTGCTACCCGTTTTATCACTCGTTCCTCAAAAGACGAGTCTCCTTTAAGCTCTTTTCAACTGACTCGTAAAATATGAAAAGATTGGCGAGCCATTAGCCTCTCCAGCTCGTTAAAGGGACAGGAAGTGCTATCCCTCATCTAGATTTTAATCTTTTTGGACCTGAGGGATTATTACACAAAAAGATCGAGTGCTTGTTTTGTTCGGCTCGTTAAAAGTATCGAAAATCCATCCCTTCTGTATTCTTTTATACTTTTTCGGACTTAAGGGATTAGATGACGAAAAAGGAATTTTGGAGTTACCTTTACGTTCCTTTTCAGACTCTCTAAAATTGAAAAGGACCGAGTTATCTTTGTCGTTAAACTCGTTAAAAAGATTAATAGCGACAAACTTGTCTATGGACGAGAACGAGTTTCACTATCGCTAGGCTCGTTAAAACATAGCGATGGGTTTGCCCGAAGGGAAAATTATAGAACAAGCATATGTTATCCTCCTCAAGCTTGACAAAAATAAAGAGGTACTGGTCAGCAATGACTGGGGAAAAATTGGGAAGAAAACTCAAAGAAACTTTGTTGGTAGCAAGTCGCTCTTGAACATGACACTTCCGCTCCGTGTCCGAGTCGGGTTAGGTTGTTTCATTCACCGCTCACATCACCATGGTCACACCATACCATCCACATTTGGGGTTAATGCTACCAATCCATCACATCAGTGTCGCTGATATGTTCAAGAGAAGTCATTCAGAGAATTCACCTGTGTCTCACCCACTACCATACATTATACTCCATTCTTTCATGACCGCCACCCTGAACCTTATATCACCAGATCGTTTTCACCTCCATTAAAATCATTTGCTCCGTTCCGTGTCATTGATGTGGGATTCATTAAGGCCCTCCCGTGATGGATCACTTCTTGTCGACATCAGCTCATTATCCAAGAAGTTGATCTAGGAACACCCCATTCAGTACTTTGAAGCTTGCATGCCTCAATGGCAAGTTTCTCACTTCCGGCGACATGTTTACATCAATGGCCTTCGACCGAAAGATTTTGCGTGGTGTTCGACGCCAAGTCCTTTATTCACACCACGTGAATTGTACTGCAGTACCTTGAGGGTCATTATCATTATCGGTGATTCCTCTCGCGCTTGTTAACAGTTTACATCATTGACTGGTAATCAAGCGATGTCTTTCCATGTTCGACTTCAGAACATTTCTCACATGGATCGACTTGTACTTTGAGTGAAGATCGGACGAGATTGAAGACCCCGGATCTAGTTTCATCCATCCCGACTGCGATATATATTCAGGGAAATAAAGACATTAAATGTACATCATTGTAGCACAGATAATCATCCTATCAAAAGGATGATGGCTCTACCGAATCATCAGTCTACACTCAGACGATTGTCTGTCCTATGTACATGAAAATGAATTTATAAAGCCGAGCATGGGAATGCCCGCCTCAGCTAGATCATGAAAATATTATGAAGATAATGTATTGTATTGTATCTTATTACAGGTCTCCTCCCAGCATTGAAAGAACTTCGGATCCTCATAATAAAGCATTTCACCCGACACCAAAAGGTTAACGGCCTCATACTTTAGGGGGAAACTGTTATAGACATTTTTGTGCCCTACAACCCCAAGCATGAAATGTCCATAAACCAAGGGCTCCTAAGTCCCTAAAAGTGTTGTTCTAACCCCTAAAGGAACAAGGTCAACAGATTACAGCTTCTCCCAGAAGTTCTCCATGAGAAACTACTCAAAATTGGTCAAAACAGGATCATTGCAGCTGCTCCACTGGCTAGGTGCGTTGCATCTCACCCAAATACACTGTGAGGGTGCGTTGCATTTCAAAAGTCCCTTCTGTGGGGTGCGATGGGTGAGAAATGACAAATGGCAGTGTCATTCCGCGAGGTGGAGAGGCAATGGAAGCTTCCAGAATCTTCTCCTGTGACACTTGCCTCACTGAATTCGACCAAGGATGAGTAAGAGGCCCTCAGTCTCCAAGTGGAAGCAAGAACTGTCAGAGAGAAGACACTAATCAAATCACAAGCTGACTCATCCCCCTTACAGATATCTATATATGGATCCCTCATCCCAGAGATCCAGGGGGCTGGAATTTTGTATATTGTAAGGAATTGCTGTTGGTTTCTAGAGACAAACATCAGATTGTTGGCTGATCTTACAGGTACTTTGTGAAGCTGGGCGTGCAAGGGAGCAGGTAGCTGGGAACTATCAAAGAAGAGAGGGACCGAATCGAAGGATTAGCGCAAGACAGAGGTTGGTCTTTCTGTTCCTCTCTATCTATAATTCATAAAGGAAAAACATAAGTGGTTTTTCTCTGTTTGTTTCTAAGGCAGCTGTCACACCTTAGTGGGATAGAGCAGTTCTAAATAGACACTTTTCCCTGTAACAATACTGGTTTTGAATCTTCCATGCCATATTTCTTCAAGATCTCCTTGAGGTACTTGGTTTGTGACAAAAAGATACCGTCTTTATTTTGTTGGACTTGTAAACCAAGAAAATATGTTAGCTCACCAAGCAAGGACATTTCAAACTCTTTTTGCATCAGCAAAGCAAAATTTTGACTGATGGCTTCTTCATTGCTACCAAAGATGATATCATCAACATACACAACAATTATTAGCAATTTATCATTATCAATTTTTACATATAGATTGCTATCTGCTGATCCTTTTGAAAAACCTTGTTGACAGAGGTATTTGTCCAGACGATAATACCAAGCCCTTAGAGCCTATTTAAGGCCATAGAGTGCCTTCTTAAGTTCGCATACAAGTTTTGTATCATTTCCAAGGATGAATACATCTACTTGCTCAATATACACTTCTTCTTCCAAGTCTCCATTTAAAAAGGCAGATTTCACATCCATTTGAAAAAATTTGAACTTTTGAAAGCTAGAGAGAGCAAGGAACATTCTTATGGCCTCAAGTCTGGCAACTAGTGCAAAATTTTCTTCAAAGTCTCTACCTTCTTGTTGAGCATACCCTTTACAAACAAGTCTGGCCTTGTTTCTAATAACTTCTCCATTTTCATTCAGCTTGTTTTTGAATATACATTTTGTCCCTATGACATTCTTATCTTTTGGTATAGGAACCAACTCCCAAGTGTTGTTCTTTTCAATCTGCTCAAGTTCTTCATCCATGGCCTTGACCCAACATTCATCTTTGCATGCTTCTCTTACATTTTGTGGTTCAGTGGAGGAGAACAATGCTAGATAGCTTGAAGCTTCAGAAATACTTCTTCTTGTTTGTACACCTGCCTCTTTCTGCCCCAAAATTTGAGTCTCTGGATGATTCGTCTGGACGTACCTGGATGGGGTCTTTTCTTCCACCCTTATCTGTTCTTCTGGTGCCTCATAGGTTTCTTCTTCTTCATCATAAGTTTGATTTGATGTTGAAGGATAGTCCTCATCATCTTCGAAATCTTCGGATTTTACCCGCCTTGGAGTGTTTCCTTCTTCATCAATCACTACATCAATACTTTCAACAATTTTTCCAAGTCTTTTAGTGTAGCACTTATATCCTTTGCTATGGGGAGAGTAACCAAGGAGAATGCCTTCATCTACTCTTGGTTCAAACTTGCCAGGGTTTTCATCAGTCCTTTTGATGTAACATTTGCTTCCAAAAATTTTGAAGTATCTTACCGTAGGAGTCTTACCATACCAAAGTTCATGAGGAGTTTGAGTGTTGTTCACCCGGACGTTTGTCTTGTTGAGAATAGTGATGGTAGTAAATGTAGCTTCACCCCAAAAGGTTGCAGGAGTTCCAGACTCATCAAGCATAGCTCGAGCCATTTGTTGAACTGTTCTGTTCATCCTTTCTACTACTCCATTCTGTTGAGGGGTCCTAGCAGTAGAGAATTCCCTTCTTGTTCCATGTTCTTCACAAAAATCGAAAAATTCATTCGAGGTAAATTCCCCACCTCTATTAAACTTGAGGCATTTGATTCTGCGATTTGATTCGTTTTCAACCAAGCCTTTGAATGCTTTGAACTTTTCAAAAGCTTCATCTTTATGCTTCATAAGTCCTATCCAACACATCCTGGAAAAGTTGTCAATGAACAGTATAAAGTATTCTTCTCCTCGAGGTGACCTTTTCCTAGATGGACCACATACATCAGTATGGACAAGTTCAAGTGGCCTACTAGCTGATCCTTCCTTCTCAGGGAAATTCTTTCTGGTTTGCTTCCCAAACTAACATGATTTGCATATTGTGTTGTCTGGAATTCTGATGTCAGGGAGATCATGAACCGCCTGATATTTACATGCTTTCCTTATCTGAGAGAAGCTTAGATGCCCCAATCTTCTGTGCCATAGCCAGTGTTCATCATTCTTGCTAAGATAGCATTGTTGTTGTCCTCCCTTGAGTATGTATAAATTATTTGGAGTTCTTATGCCTTTAATTACGGTTTCTCCTGTATCAAGCTCATGAACAATACATCCATTTGATCGAAATATTACCTCATTTCCTTGATCACACATCTGACTAACACTTAATAGATTATGATTTAAGCCATCAACATACATAACATTCCCAGCTTTGACCTTTTCTTTCAAAAGAACAGAACCTTTACCTTTTATTAATGTAGGGGTGTCATTTCCAAATGAGACCATATTTTCCTTTTCTAAGGTACTATATGATTGAAGTTTTTCTTTATCACCTGTCATATGTTTCGAGCATCCACTGTCGATGTACCACTGATTTTCCTACCCTTCCGCATATAAGGCTATGCCACATCTTTCTGGTTGCGGTTCTTTCTTCCTCCATGTTTTGGGGCTCAATGAAGCTTGCTCCTTCTGAGTTGTTTGCCGAAACCTACTCCTGCATTCAGAATCTTCATGACCAAAGTTGTTATAGATAGAACATTCTATTTCATTTTCTAGAGCAGAAAAGTTATTGGAGGTTCTTTTCATGATTCCAGTCACACTACTTTGATTTCGTGCTTTTCTGGTCATGATGGTCTTGTAGGCAACACATTGAGTTGCTTTATGTCCAAAGTTATGACAAGAGAAACATTGGCCATTGAAGAAATTCCTACGATCATCAAACCTTCCATTGTAATAGCCATTCGTTCTTGAGGTAAATTGAGAATGATTTACCTGTGGTTGGTTGTAGCTTCTATTCATCCTTGAAGTAGATTGCCCTCGATTTACTTGGTGATTTCTGTTCATTCTTGAAGTAAATTGTCCCTGATTTACCTGGTGATCTCCATTGTGCCTTTGCTATCAATTGTCAACCTGTTCACTTCTCCTTGTAGCTTCAAGATAATTTTTGGAGGTAGATGGCTTCTGTGCTTGAGATGTTTCTTCAGTATACCCAAGACCTGTCTTGATTAGAGGAGAATGCTGCACTTTGATAATCTCATCTAAAGTTTCAGATCCTTTAGCAAATCTAAGATTAAGAGCTTTTGTTTTCTCAATGTCCTTTCTAAGTCCCACAATTTCACATTCTAACTTTTCATTGTGTTTCTCCATTTCAGCAAGTTGGAATGTCAGAGTATCTATAATCATATTCTTTTCTTCTAAGCAAATTTTGAGTTTAGAAATTTCTTCATAAAGACCTTCTTCATCTATAGCATCCAAGAAATCATCATCTTCAAAAGCCATCAAAAGTCTATAATCATTACCTTGTTCATCTTCATCACTATTTGAAAATCCATCATTGTCCTTATGTGTGTAATAGCTCTTCTTACTTACATTTTGTTTTCTGTTCCATCTAACTGATTCCTTAACTTTGTCAAGCTTATCTTTATGAGGACACTTGGCAGCATAGTGACCGACTCTTCCACAAGCAAAACATTTGAAAGGTAGCTTACCTCTGAATCTTCCAGAACCCCGTTGAAGGTTCTTGACAAAATTTGATTCTTCCTCTTCTTCCGACATATGTCTTGAGTCATTGTAATCTCCTTTTCCTGAGGCTTTGAATGTGGCTTCTCTCTTGTCTGATGGTCCCCCTTTTCTCATTTCGTAAGCGGTTAGGATTCCGTGTAGCTGTGACATGGTAAGGCTCTGTAGATTCTGTTTTTCTTCTATGGCAAAAACTTTTGATTCAAACTTAGAAGACAAAGATCTTAGAACCTTTTCAACCAAAACAACTTCTTTTATTTCTTCACCCAAATTTTCCATACAATTAACAATCTCATCTATACGTAGGAAATAGTTAGCCTTACATTCTGAGATTTTCATATTGAATTCTGAGAGTTTGTAGTTTTGCTCATTTTACCTGATCATCTCCTTCATAGCTCAGAATGATCTTGTCCCATATTTCTCTTGCGGTTTTGAGCTGCATAACCTTGACGAATTTTGATTGAGATTGTCTCCCTAATAGAGTATTGACAGCCTTTGCATTTGTTTCATACTGCTCCTTACCAGTCGTATATGTAGGAGTTGCTGATGGAAATGTGTATCCTGTTTCCATGATATCCCAGACTTCTGTACCAAGAGATTGAAGATATGCTATGATTCTTACCTTCCAATAGATGAAGTTGCTCCCATAAAAAATTGGTGGCCTGATCGATGCTTCTTTCTTGTAATTGCTCATGATGATAGATCTTCCTTCAAGCGATCAAGCTTCTTCTGAAGGACCTGCTCTAATACCAATTGTTGGAAATAATACTGAGAGGGGGGGGAGTGAATCAGTATTATCTAATCAATATAACTTTTCATTTCCAAATTCAATTTCATATACGCTACTTCAGTTAAGGAAAACCACGTGTATACGCAACTGTGTGTAATGCAACAAGCGTATATCTACTAAACTTATAATTCAGTTAGTTGCTTCTTAATGAGTGCATCAGAACATTATTAACCATATGAACAGTAAATAGGAGCAGTAAAGTATAACAAATCACAACACACATGAACACCAGGATGTAAGGTGGAAACCCAATGTGGGTGAAAACCACTTGCTGCAATTCGTCTCTATCTTCTTTTAATTAGAAACTTCTTTTTACAATGATTTATACTGGTGCAGTCTTATACCAGTATGCAGGTTGCTACCTGCAGAAGGCTACAACCTTCTCTCATTCTCCAGCTTCTCTTGGAAGGGAGCTACAACCCCCTTAGCTCTTGTACTAGCTGAGGTACTAGTACGTAGGTGCTGACCTACAGAAGACTACAACCTTCTCTTTTCTTCCAGGGACCACATTTCATAAATTTTCAGACTGGATCCATGAATAACATCAATCAAACATCAAGTATATCTGCATCAACCGAACTCTTTTGCACCAAACAAACTGAATCAAATAATCACTTCTCTGAATGTTGTACCCAGAAAATAGTAACAGTAACCAAACACCAATTCTGAACCCAGAACCCTGCAGCAATAAACAGAAGTAGCTAAAACATATTTCAAGAGACGTACGCTACTTCAATGTGTACAACCTATGTGCATACGCTTCTGAATTAAGGCCAACCAACGTATACGCTATTTTTACTTACTGAACCAACGTGTATATGCGCCTCTGATGTGCCGAACCTGCGTACAGATCTATAAAAGATAGTTCACTCTTTCAAATATTCAGACATCAGTTATACCTAGATTATCAGATTTATAGATCAAGTCATGTGCCAAATATAACAGATCAAAAACACACAAAGATACTACTATTAAAGTCTTGAGTTTTGACCCATCAATAGAACTTATCCATCTTCTTGCGCTCAGGTTCCTCCTTGATTCAGATTCAGATATGAACCATAAACCAATCACCAGTATTCCAGATCTTGCTCTTCATAAGATATTCAATACTTTAGTCAACACCTTTGCCAAATGATCTCCTCCTTTTATAGTCTTAGGCCTTACTCAAACCATGGTCCAAAACCATAGAGAACCAATACTAGGGACCCAATACCTGGGTTCAATACTTCGGATGCAATACCAAGGTACAAAACCATAGGTCCAAATACCATGGTCCTAAAAAATCTTTCCCACATGTACGCGCTTTTTCGTGCATGAAAGTGCGTGCATACGCATACGCAACTTTTGATCGACAATCCTGCGTGTATATGCGACGTCGTCAAAGGAAACCTGCATATACCTCTTTTTCTTTCATTCTGAGAGCCTGAGCAGTGATCTGCCATTTGAGTGAGTTGCCATCAAGGACAACACCTGTGCCATAGTGCCAAACTTGTGTCATAATGCCAACACACTTTCAGTGTCCTAAGGTAATTGTAAAGGTTCCACTTCAGTAGCAGATAAACCAGTAATAGTAGGAGTAACTGGAATCACAGTGTGTACCAGTATACGTGACTCTAGTAAATGAGATGAAGAACCAGAAGTTTGTGATGTACTGGACTCAGTTAAATGAGACTGATTTCATCGACTAGGTGTAGCTTCAGGCAGTTTACTCGCTGTCCTATGCGAACGACGGGGTAAAGGTTGATTTTCTTCCACGATTACTGATTGATTTTATTAAAAAAAAGAATAAACAAAAAGAGGGTAATTTAGGCAAAAGAATTACCAAGTAACTATGAACTGCAATATATCACCTCGGAGGAGCCAAGGACTTAAAATACGTGCAGGTAATCTCCCTGAATGTTGTTTTCGGTGTATCACAGTATACAAGGCAGCTGACTCAGTTATGGATGGATAGCAACCTAATGTAGTCCTCCCAAATATACCTGAAAATACGTGGAGGCCCAATCCATGTTAGCACTGTCTAATGCGAAATCGCACATTGAGAACATTCCCTTATACTTTTCATACTATAAAACCGCCCGATATACCCGAAAGTACATGGACGAGCTACGAGATACTTATGTACGTGGGATGAGGTATCACACTCGGAAGGTATCGCAGACTGTTAGCGATAGCTGCTATGTTTAAGGATGTTGGAACATGTCTCTAGCCTAGACCTCTAAATGTTATGCGTTAAGTTACAATGCTCCATTAGGTTAATTGAGATAAATTTTAGTTGATCTTGTTTAAAAGTTTTCCTTTCACGGTCACTGTGTGATGTTTCTGAAACATCTAGAATGCAACTAAGATGGGAAACATTCTTTTAATTTGATTTAAACAATGAAAATTGTAACTAAAAGTGATTGAGCAATCAGAATATCTAAACAAAGAGCGTAGATCACATCTAATGCAACTTTCCCTATACCATTCCTACAAGCACACACAAACTTCTAAATGCATTATGCATGTTTTTCTTTTCGTTCCTTTAATGCTTAGATGAACATAAAGAAACTAAATGCACAAACGATCAATCAATGCTTTTCACAAGAAATGAAGACTTTACGATAGTTTATTTTTCAGAAAAGTAAAGGCTAATCAATGTAAGCTCGATTTGGGATTGATTCGACAATGATAAAGAAAACAAAAAGAAACATTGAACAAACAAAGCCAAATTGGGCATGGAAAAGAAATGCTAATTTGGACTTCAGGGATAGAGAAACATTGACCATTCAGCAAACAAGATGTGAAACAGTTTGGAAAAAATCAAGCAAAAAGATGGGTTTTTGGCTTGACAGGGACCAGCGTAGCCCTGAGTGGGAGATAGTGCGTTGCAGAGCACTGTCTCTAGGCTAAGGCTGCTTTGCAACGCATTGTGTCAAGAAAAACAGTGCGTTGATGCCAAAGAGCACTATCAGCACACAAATAAGCACACATTTTGACCAAACAAGCTTCAAAATGACTGAATATAGGTAAATCAACTCAGGAAAAGTCTACTAGTGTTTCTAAGACAAGGGTTAACTACTAGGAATGATGGTCGTTCCCCAGTATAGTTGCCAATTTTTTATACGGAATTTATACCTACGGATAAGAATATCTTCCCTAAGTGGGTAGTTACACTTAGAACAGCTGAAGTAAAGATATTTAACCTTTTCGTACATTAAGCATATAAGATAAAAGAACCTACTTGTGATCCTTTGCTTCCTTTGATCTCCTTTGAGTTGCTCCCATCGCTCCCACTCAAACTAAATTCACTCAATTGGTACCTACCAACATAAACAGAAGATGAGAAAAATCAAAGCATATGATCTATTTATTGTAAACAAATGGAATCAACAACATTTGAACATACATTCATCATAGATATAGACAAACGTATTGGAAAAGGAACAAACAAATTTATTGATTGATAGAAGGAGAAGTTACACCTAATGTGGTTCGATCTCGTGTCACTCATCCAGCTGAGTCCAAGCCCTCATCACACCAATAACAACATCAATTCAGTATCATAACATTACTTTGACAATGATTTCAAGTCTCTAAACCAACAATATTTCTCTATAATATCCAAGCTTTTTGGCTCTATGATGGGAGGCCAATTTATAGATGAATGAAAGTGGTTTTGTCATTAATATGGCATTGAATGGTTTTCCATAATTGGATGATTAGTTTCCATGTTTAAATGGATGAGAGGATAGAGGATTAGATTATCCAATACTATCCTAATTCGAGCTCATCTTGATAGGATAGGAGTTGGGTTCCTTCTAAAAGTCTCTAGAAAGGAGGAATATAATTAGGATCCAATGAAAATTTCGAGGATTGTCACCCAGCGCGGGATCGAGTGGGCTTAGGTGCTCTGCAACAGAGCCTTGAATGGGACTACCTACTCTGCAGAGCACTTATCCCTGACCAGGGGTGCACTAGTGACCCAAGGAAGCACTTCAGCAGGGTTTGAAGTTAGGAAACTCTCATGGATGAAAGCACTCAATGAGGTGGCATGTTGCAATTGAATTAGGGTTTGATAGACCCTGTTTACACTGATCTGATCGTCGGGAGGGATGTGTCCAAATAGACCTGTAACAATAGGATGCTGCATACTATTGACATATGGTATATGGATTTATTGATATGGCAATGATTAGTGTTTCACATTATTATTCCTCATTTATGTCAATTTTTTGGTTACATAGGCGTTATTATTACAATGGGATCGTTATAATATTATTGACAATGGACAACAACGAACAATGTTATATATTATTATTTCGTTTCGGTTCATTTATATTAACGCACCAAGTAAGGTAGTGTTATACATGGTAATATTTTTTATGAAATTTAGAGGCCTTTAAAATGATTCCATAAAGTCTAGTGATGTCTATATTCCTCAGGGAGTGGTTGCACCTGCTTTGGACAAGGACACAACCTGGGATTTTCAGTCTAAGAAGCTATCTATCGAATATTTCTTAACTGGTGGTGATATATATATGATGGTCCTTGAGAATATTTTGATGGACCAATGTATTATTATTCCTCCTAGAGCTATGGGAAAGGTCACATACACTACACCATCTCATCATTACAACATCCAGGTTACAATACTGGAGTTAGAGTTTCAAGGAGGTGAAAGGCATCCTACAATGCGTCAGACCTGGGTTATGTGTACGTCGAGGCCTATCTCGTCCAAGCTTGTGGTTGGCACACCTCTCTTGATAGAACAACATGTTCTTGATGCTCTATTTCCCTATGTGTTTGGAGGAACCTGTACCATACCTGATACATTTGTTTGTCGTAAAACTCTCATTAGTCATGTTTCAATCGAACGATTTGGTATCATATATGGAAGACTCTAAAATAGAACGATGTTAGCTGAAATCGACAAAACATTAGAAAATTAGTTGTTGATGTTGAATAACCATGAAATTTTACATAAAATTCTCGTTAAATCTAGTTGAGATGGATGCAAAGTTTGGTGAAATGTCATCATAATTGGGCTAACATGGCATAGATATCAACGCCCAATAGATCAATGCCATAGTCTTGCATTTTGTGTTTGAAGTGCATTGGCATATATTTCAAAATAGGTGGATGGCATGGCTCTAAGCTAGTTTTGTATGGCATTCTCAAGTTTTTTTTTCAAACTCCAGGACATATGCATTCCAAGTCCAGGCAGATACTCTTCGGCCACTGGTATCAGACAAGAGAAGAAAATTGGGATTTGTCACGCCATTTCTTTTAATAGACTTGGAAGTCAGAGCCATTAACGCAACGACATTATGGGCATCTTGGTTATGGTGTTTGCAGAGGCATTAAAGCAGTGGAGTAAGCATAAAAGTGTGAGAATTACAAAGAAATTATTTGAGGGTGTGCAACTTGTTGGTAGATGTATTGCTGGTGGGCATTGGTCGCTATAATATTATTATATTGTTAAAATGGGCAACTAGGGCCAAAATCCACATGGGTCATCTTATTTATTACAACTTATATTTTTCTAGGATTCCTCTCTCTGAGAGGTGTAGGATTGATCTAAAGATCAACCGATTCTGACATTTAGAAATGAAGTTATGAATTTATTTTGATTATGGTCAAATTGTCAAGGTCGGCCAGCAAACTTATGTAGGCTCAAAAGCCCAACGGTCACATCTATTCATCCTCAAAGTTGCATATAAATAGAAGGTGACTTAGCCTCATTTGGACACACTCATATTCAAACTTCTCTCTCTCTCCTCATTGATTGGGTACGGATTTCTTGGCCTCTCTCTCCACACGTTCGAAACTTCAGGAGAGCAAAATTTCAGGAGACCGAATTTCTGGACAGTTTGACCAAGCGTTGACCAGCATGCGATGACCTTCTTTGATTGTGTTTTTGTGAGGGCTATCTCTATTTTGGCAAGCCGTATTTCTTGGCACAGAAATCGAGGCTAAATGTTGAATGTTGACCAACGTTGACTACAACTAGGGTTGACCGCAGGTGAGCTGTTTGACCAGACTTTGACTAGGCTAAATTTGACTATTTTGAGGATTGTTTTATCTTGCTGTTTGGAGGTTGAATTTGACAAAAGTTGACCGATTTGATGAGGGTAAAATCTACCCTGTTGGCCAATGTTGACTTTTATGGTTAGGGCTCTTTTGTTGTTGTTATAAATTATCAGATTTGTAAATTTTACTATCTCTCTCTGCTGAACTATTGAAGACTAAAAGAAGATTTGATCAAGGGTTTCCCCATATTGGGTTTTGTCCCTGACTGGTGCCACATCTTGTGTCCTCTTGTCTTGGCTTGTCTTCTACTATTTATGTTTATGTTCTATCTGCATTTTACTATCATTTTGATTCGATTGCTAATCTAAATATTTATACTGGGATAATAAAAAAATTGAAGTAAAATTGCTCTAAAGCATAGAACATACCATTGTTGTCTATGTTGGGTGTGGAGCCTGATTATCTTCTGTATTCAAAGGTATTGCCACATTGGACCCTAGTTTGTAATGGGGCGGCAACGCCGCCCTTAAAATATTCGTTGTAGGGGGGTCTAGGGTGGGTGGCTGCGACCTTTGCCCCCCCCCTAGTGGGGGGATCGGGGGAACGCCCCCAAAGCTAAGAATAGATGTGAAATTGCCTTGTAAAATGTTGTGATTTCGTAGTCAATCTGGGTTTTTCATTAGGCGAAGATCTGACAGTAGAAGTTATGTTTAATTTAGGGTTTTTTCCCTAGAAGGCAACCCCTCACTATATATGAGGGAATTGTATTGCATCTAGGATATCTGTATTTTGAGTGAGGAAGAGAGAGGAGATTGAGCACGAAGAGGGAATTATAGCGGATCTACTGTAGGTTGTATCTCTTCAGTTTGCTGGATAATATAAAAAGAAGGAACGACTATTTCTCCATGGACGTAGCCCAAACTGGGTGAACCATGTATATCTATGTCTCTCTTGTTTTATGCGTTTTTTGTAATATATAATTCTCTAATAGTATAAAATTAACATGGTATCAGAGCTGAGGTGAAGACAAATCCCAAGCAAGAGTGAAAGAGCAATCACCAAAGACAGTTGGATAAGGACAAAAGGTTCAATGGGTTCCTCATCCTACTTCCCGGCTAAAGACAAACTCCATGATAAATCTGACTGTCATGGATGGAAGATGTCCCTTGATTAGACCTTGGAAGGAAAAGAAGTGATGGACTATTTTCACGGTAAAATCCCTGAACCTCCTTCAAATGCACTGGCTGCTGTGAGGACCAAGTACAATAGGGTTGAAGTCAAAGCAAAGAATATTATCAAGGATTCCATTGACAAGCATCTAGTGGCCTACATCTCCAAATTGAAGATCTCGAAGGAGATCTACAATAGGTTGGTCGACATGTTCAAGGTTAGTAATGTTAATCAAATTATATTTCTCAAGAATAAGTTGAAGGATATTAAGAAGGGAAAGGACGAGGATATTCAATCCTATTTCTTGAGGATTACTGAGTTCAAGAATGATCTACTGTCAATTGGAGAAGTCATTCTTGATAGTGAACTTACTCTCACCACCCTTGGAGGACTCCCACCTAAGTGGTATGTATTTAGAACCACCGTCCTCAACAATGATCGAATTCGAGGGTTTGAAGAATTGATGTCGAGATGCATTCAAGAAGAAACAAGAATGGTGAAGCAAGAAATGCCTTCTAAAATAAGCAACCCCATTGCATTCTCCGCTCACGCCAAAAGGAGAAATAATGCAGGGTCTAAAGGTCATTTCCATGGAAAGCCTAGATCTAAGGGAGGAAGGAAGGATAGGTGCTTTGTTTACAATAAGTTTGGCCACTATGCAAGGGAGTGTCCAAATAGAAGGGGCACATCACATGATGATGATCACAATCATTCCAGGGGAAACTTCAACAACAATGATCAAAGGAATGGCGAGTCCAATGGAAAAGTAAAAAGGAATGCGAGACATCAAGGAAATGGTCGACCCTCCACGGAATCAAGGAACTCCAGGTATGAAGAATCAAATGTTGTTAACAATAAGCAAAAAGAGTATTATCTTATATCAGACCTCTCCACTACCTCTCCTTTGGAAACTTTGGGAAATTGGTTGATTGATAGTGGTGCCTCAAGTGACTTTACGAGATACAAGGAAGCCCTCTCTTATCTGATAGAAAGGGAGACAAACTTGGAGATCATCCTTGTTTACGATGCTACCTATCTCGTGAAGGGAGTAGGGAATGTTATCCTTCAATTGAATCAAGGTAACACTATTCATTTGCAAGAAGTAATATATGTACCTAATCTCAAGAAGGACTTGGTGTCCATTTCAACCATGGAGGACAAAGGATTCAAGGTGGCATTAATCGATGGAAAGGTACGTGTTTGGAAAAGAATTTTTAAAGATGATTTTACTCTTGAGTTCAGGGTTGACACTTTGTATCAAGTTGGAGGAAGTCCATTGGGAGCCATGTCTTACGACACATCTCTACAATCTGAACTATGGCACTAGAGGTTTTCCCATCTTCATTATAAGGCCCTACCCGATGTGAGACAGATGGTGACAAGTATGCCTGAGTTCAAAGTAGAGATGAAGGTGTATGTCCGAGATGTGCCGAAGGAAAACTTACAAGGAGACCATTCCCCTCAAGTAATAGAAAGACCACAAATATATTGCAGTTGATTCACTCTGACATATCTGGTATGATGCCCATAAACTCTTTGGGAGTATACTCATATTATCTCACCTTTACGGATGATTATTGTCGTAAGACCTGGATCTAATTCTTGAAAAAGAAGGATGAAGTGTTCACCTGGTTTTGACACTTCAAAGCCTTGATCGAAAACCAATATGAAAAGAAAATCAAGATATTGAGGACTGATAATGGGACCGAGTACGAATCCAATGAATTCCAAGATTATTGCAAAGAATCTGGCGTTAAGAGGGAGATTACAATGCCATACACTCCTGAGTAGAATGGTGTGGCTGAAAGGAAGAATCACTCTTTTGTAGAATCAGTTTGTTCCATGCTTCATGATCAAGGCCTTCTAAAGTCCTATGGGATGAATTTGCAAATACCATCGTGTATGTTCAAAACTGATTCCCTCATCAAGCAATGGACTCTAAGACTCCTGAAGAAATGTTCACTGGTAAGAAACTTGATGTCTCTCATTTTAGAATTTTTGGAAGTCTCGTACATTTTCATGTGCCGAAAGAGAAAAGAAGCAAATTGGGTGCATCTAGGAAGAAAGGAATCTTTGTGGGCTATAGTGAAAATTCTGAGGAATATAGAATTTATGTGGCTAGTCAAAAGGAAGTTGAGATAAGTCATGATGTCACCTTTGACAAAGATATGGCCCTCAGGAAGATTAACAACCTTCGTATCCTAAGGAAGGAAAAGGAAGCTGACACCATAAATCAGGGTGCAAAAGAAGATGAAACGATGTCTGATATTGAGCCTTCCTCCTCCAAAAGGATACCCTCATGGCTTAGGGAGACTCTCGAAGATGCCGAGAGACACATTACACCAAGGGGGACTTTCTGTGAAAGCAAGAAGATGAACATGTATCTAGGATATTTGACCGCCATGAGCACTATCATTCAAAATGAGCCTTCATCATTCGAAGATGTCGTGAAGCATCAAGCATAGAAGGATGCTATGAATGAAGAATATGAGTCAACTAGGAAGAATGATGTCTAGGATGTGGTCCCTAGACTAGAGGACAAATCGATTGTCACCTCTAAGTGGATCTACAAAATCAAGCATGGATTTGATGGAAGTGCAGACCCCCTCATTCACAAATGTAAGAGGGAGTTGGCTTCTAAATTTGAGATGAAGGACCTAGGACTGAAGCACTATTTCCTAGGGTTGGAGATCTGGCAAAATCCAGGTGAAATTTTCCTCTCTCAAGGAAAATATGTTGTGAATATATTGGAAAGATTTGGGATGGTGGACTATAAGCGTGTGTCTACTTTGATGGAACTTAATTTTAAGAATTTATGTGGTAGTGTTGCTGGACCTAAATTGGGAAATGCTTCTGAGTATCGTCAACTCAAAGGAGCACTGATGTTCTTGGTGAACTCCCGTCCGAACATATTTTTGCAGTTAACAAATTGATCCAATATATGGTTGAGCCTCATCATATACATTGGATTGGTGGCAAGAATCTTCTAAGATATCTTTGGGGCACAGTCACTCATGGATTGAGATACACTGCTGGAAATGTGAGGCTGCATGGTTATTTTATGTTCATTGGGTTGGATGTGTGGTGGATTGCAAGAGCACTTCTGGATGTTTTTTTTCTTTGGGTTCTATCTCGATATCCTGGATGAGAAGGAAGTAGAAATCAATTGCCTTGAGCACCATCGAGGCCGAATACATAGCTGCTAGTATGGCCTCCTGTGAAGTTGTCTGGTTGAGGAAGCTCTTTAGTGAGTTGTTTGAACATGTGTTGGATATCACCATGATCCTCTACGACAACCAGAGTGGGATTCGATTATAAGAGAATCTCATGTTTCATGATTAATCCAAGTGTTATCACTCAGGTTGTCCTTCTGGTCGGCTCAAAAGGATACGGCCGAGGTAACCATAGACCAATATTTGGACTGCAGGTTCTAGCCCACCTGCAATCAGAGAGGGCTCTCTCTTTCTGATTTAGCTTTGTTGATAAGGTTTTTTAGGCTAGTTATTGAGTTCAAGGGGTTTTGTTTTGATTTTTGGTGGGAAGGATGATGCTTTCAAGTAAAGAGGCAGGGATAGCATGAAAGTTTTAGAACCATTGGGCATGGAGTCAAGGAGTAGGACTGTTGGTGCATTTTCTTGGTCACAAGAAGGAATATGGAGCAAGCTAGTTGCATATGAAACAATCATTCAAGGTAAAAGAGATGGATTAAAGGCTAAGGAATGAGGGGCAATTAAGAATCTCTCATTCAGGTTAGCAGAGAGAAGACAAATGAGCCCTATCTAGGAGCAGTTAAGAATTCCTAGATAACAGTCATTCATATGTGAAAATAGGTCAAACATGAGCCATAACAGAATTCATATTTATGCCTAATTCAAGAGGAAAACATTAAGAAGCCACAGAAACTGAGCATAGAGTGCAACCAAGCAAATTCTAAACCAATCCTTTGTTCTGTGACTTGAGCATATGTGAAATCGAAATAACAGAGGTAAGGAAAACTTATTGATTCATATAGCAGCACAAGAATTCCGCATTCAATTCTTCAAACCATTAGACACAGAGCAGACAGTCATTCCTCCAAAGCTTTTCAGCAATCTTTGATTAAGTAAAACATCTCAGATATCCAGTGCGAGTCTCTAATGAGGATTATCAACCAACCAACCCTTTAAACAATACAGAGGGTCGGTATAAATAGGGAAAATTATCCAAAAATTAATCTATTATAGCCGACCTAAACAGGTCTGAAAGAAAATGATTACTTTAACCTAATCTTATCCAGAAATAAATGCATGAAAATATCTTTGAGCTGCGCTGAGGGTAGCTGTATCAAAACTGAGTTAATGTCTGTCCTGGGTGGCTCGGTGCAGTCCTCCTGTAATAACTGTGATTTGTCCTTTATCTCCACCTCTAACTTGGTTTTGCTGCTGTTTGTTGGCATTAATGTGCACTAATCCCGACCAGATAGGCTTTTAAATGGCCTTAACTGCTTTGCTGACTTTGATGAAGGTTTTTAATTTTCACCTACTTTGATGTTGCTGAACTGATACTCTTTGCCGCTTCATCTTCCCTCTGATACTCTTTGGCGCTGATCCTGGAGTCTTTAATATCTTCTGAGTGGTTTAGACTGTCCCATCGATCTTTCATGGCAGTTGTTCGGCCCTCTATTGCTTTAAAAATTGTGTTTGCCCCTTTTTGAATGCTTTGCGAAGAAAATCGGGTCATTCTATGCCTTTCGGGCTTGCTGGGGGCCGCGCGGTGAGGGGCTTTCCATTTTGGCCTATTTCCTGTAGCCATGCGCGATTAGCGCTAGGCGCTAATCGCGCATGAAAAACTGCCTCAGATTCTGATTCTGGGCTTCCTAGGCTGCGATTTGCGCCTTTCGCACTTTTTGACGATGACGTCAGCATGACATCAGCATGATGTCAGCAGTGGGTCCCAATACGACGGTGACGTGGCAGGATGACGTCAGCAGTACGGCCGGGTGACGTGGCGGTACGACGGAGGAGGTGACGTGGCGGTACGGTGGCAGCTACGTGGCAAGGACACGGCGGCAGGAGGCCGACGCGGGATGGTGATGTGGCAGGGTGACGTGATGCTGACGCAGGAGGGGGGAGAGAGCGGTATCCGGTTTCGGGCGCACCGCCTATCTGCGTAGGTAGTTTCGGCAGAGGGGGCTCCACCACAGCCGGGAGGGTGATGCGTGGCGGGAGTACGACGGCAAAACCGCCGATCTCCCAGGCGTTAACCCTCGGCATGTCCGGGCGTGAAAACACCCGCCCACCGTAGATCTTGGGCGCGCCAGATCTGACGGCTGGCGGGGCGGACAAGGCGGCGGAAGGATAAGGGACGGGGCCCGCGGCGCCTTTTGAATGATTTATTAAACGGAGGGGGGTTTTAAACATTAGAAATGCGGGTTTATGGGTTATAACAGATTTTTAAAGGCATCGGGAGGGGTCCGAAAGCCTGGAAAGATGGATTTATGCAGTTTGAGAAGGGTTTTAAGGCAAAACGAGGGGTTTATGCCTTGGGAGGGTGAAAATAAGTCAAATAAGATGGTTTTTTATACACATGAAAGGAATTTTATGCTGTGTGTTGGAGTAATATGCATGAAGAGATAGTTTGAGGGTGGAGATGAGGGTTCTTGCTGAGTTTCAGATAAACTTAGCAATTCCCAATGAACTTATGGTTATGTTTCAACCAGGGGGAGGGGATAAGTATATAGGGGAGCTATTAACATAATTTTAGTAGGGGAAGGGGAACACAGATAGGGATTTACATAATAGAGTCAGTAGTTAATATGGAAATGACAAGAAAGCGCTAAGTATGTGGATCTTAGGCTATCAAAGGGGGAAAAGTGACTCATGGAGGAAGAATGGAAATCTTTGAATGAAGCAGATCTTCACCGGGCAAATGATATGGAAAATGATGAAACTAAGAGGAATGAAGCAGATCTTGACCTCTTCAGGGAAATTAGTGAGTGATTTGGGGGAAGAGGAAGAAGGGGAGGTTAGAGATGTTCAGTTTGAGCTCCTCCAAATGAAAACTGCCTTGTACCTATAATCTGAAGTACAATATCACTTTAAAACACAAAACTGATCACATATCAACATTCTGCAACCTCAAAAAACTACCTACCCAGCCTACTTACCTAGCATTTTTTCTTCTTTTTGGTTTGGGTGCACTTAGACTTGCAGACCCTGCTTTACAATTTTTCTTTTGACTGCCCTCCTATCTAAATCTACACTTATTTTTGCCAAGGGCCCAGATTAAGCAGTTGGGCTCCTTTGATTCTCTACCTATCTACAAATCTGCCAAGATTAAACTGTTTGGACAGATATCAATTCTCTACATTCTAAAACAAGAAATTGAAACCTAAGGAAGCCAAGATTAAGTTGTTTGGACTTCCCTTTTACAGAACATTCTTCAAAAATGGTTAAGTCATCAAAATCGGAATATAGCAATGGCATTTAGACTGGCACATTTTCATGGCCTCTTCTTTGGCCTCTTTAAGAAATATGGAGCATTGCAGTATGCAAAGTATGACATATTTGGCATGTAAAACTGTCAATCATGAAAGATGAACACCTGTTGCAACAAGAGGCTAACACCAAGCATATAGATATCAGGTACCACTTTATCTGAGACATGGTACAATGAGGAGCAATAAGGCTCCATCACA
This sequence comes from Pinus tabuliformis, assembly GCA_031772625.1. Taxonomy (NCBI): domain Eukaryota; kingdom Viridiplantae; phylum Streptophyta; class Pinopsida; order Pinales; family Pinaceae; genus Pinus; species Pinus tabuliformis. Next base: position 1,038,577,845 of record CM062813.1, on the reverse strand, counting down.
TTGGGATTAATGAGTAGGTCACCGATATTATGACAAAGCCCGTGGGGAAGGTCAAGTTATTGGCCTTTGAGAACGACTTGGAGTCATGGATAGACCCTCTTATGAGGGTCCAGTATGAGATGGACATTGAGCTCTGGGAGCTCCGGGGGGCTTGGGCTACTTCTTGGAGCGGTGAGCAACCATAGGGTGAGTGGTTCAGCCTTCCCCTAGTGGTTTGTTGTGTATAGGGTTAGTGGTTTAGCCTTCCCCTGCGATACCTCTTGGCGACATGTAGGCAAGATGAGTGGTTCATCCTTCTCCTACTAAGACATCCTACCCATGGAGTCTGGGACTCATGGGAAGTACCTCTCATCTGTCCAATGAGTAGGGAAATGTGGATAAGGACCCTAGTACTAATGATGGATGCATAGTGTACTACCATACTCCCTATGCTAGGATGATTGATATTGATCTGGGATCAATTGGAACTTACCTTGAGTGAGTAAGAGTGGTATGAGACACTCTCTTTTGATTGGAACTGACTTCGAGTCAGTAAGAGTGGTATGACACACTCTCCTTTGATTGGGACTAACTTCGGTTCAGTAGGGAATGGTATACTACATTCTCGATCAATTATTCTTCTTCATAGTTCAACAAAGCAGAGCAGTGCATTGATGGCAGAGATAGTACATATTGGTAGATGGATTAGCAGATGGATTTATCCCTAGTTGTCCAAAAATTACAAGTACTTCTTAACTTTCATTGATGATTTCTCTAGACGCACTTGGGTATACTTCTTAAAACTCAAGAGTGAAGTATTTAACATGTTCTTGGCCTTTAAGGCCTTTATTGAAAAACATTCTGGACATGAAATTCTTAAGCTAAGATCTGATAATGGCGGAGAATATGTTAACAAAAAATTCATCAACTTTTGCACTGAGAATGGAATTCAAATGCAACATACTGTTCCATATACTCAAAACAAAATGGTGTAGCTAAAAGGAAGAATCGCACCTTAAAGGAAATGGCTAATTGTATGCTTCAATGTAAAGGACTTAATCTTAATTTTTGGGCAAAAGCAATTAACTGTGCAAATTACATAATAAATTGCACTCCTACTAAGGTTTTAAAAAATATCACTCCAGAAGAAGCATGGAGCTCAATTAAACCAGATGTAAGTCACTTTCGTGTTTTTGGAAGTGAAGCATGGGCCCATATTCTAGATGAGAAACATAAAGCTTTAGAACCTATGAGTGAAAAGTGTATTTTTGTTGGATATTTTGATGATGTCAAAGGATACAGACTTATTCCACTTAAGTCCAAAATTTTTATCTTTCGAAGAGATGTAAAGTTTGCTAAAAATATATGGGCCTACGAGCCTAGTTCGGCGGATGTGCCACCTCTCTCTATCCCTTCTACTTCTGAAAATATTTCTTCTTCAGATGATGACAGTGAGGATGAAAATCCTCCCCCACCTTCTCAGGATCATCCTTCAGCTCCTCAGCTTCCAAAATGGGTTCGTGCTACTCGGATGCAGCAGGTGCTCTTGCTGGTGATCCTACAGATCAGTGACGTACACGTTTTCAGTTTGATAGAGCCTCTTCTTTACTAGCTCAAGCTTCAGCTAATTATGATCCTGACACCTTTGCAAAAGCTTCAGGCCATCCAGATTGGGACACAACTATGTGATCTAATAATCACCCTATGAGTGACCTCAGCTGAAGATTTATTAAACAAAAGGTATTACAGACCCATGTGTTGGTGTGTGTGTGTTATGTGTTATTGAAACAACGGATCGATCAGATTGCCAATATACAGAAAATAAATGGAAAGACAACAGAGAAATACAGTAAGAAACACAAAGACACAAGCGGTTTTTAATAAGGAGTTCACCCTATTCTCCAGGGCTACGTCTCCGGTCCAGCTTTAGTGGTGGCCTTATTTTGTTGTGTCTTTCAGTAGAGACTCAATATGAGTTCTCCTGAAGCAGATTTTGCTTGGCAGGGTGGTTCTTGGATTCCCCAAGCCACTCGGAGTTCGCAGACTCTTGTCCTTCCTACCAGATCTGTGACCCTTGGTCTACAGTGGAAAGAGCCAACTATGATGCTCAATCCAGACATATTCTTGTATGGGAAGGCTTGATTCTTCAAGCTCTCTGGTGCTCAATGCTGCCTATGGTCAGCTCGGCCCTCTGTCTCCTCTGCTTGGCTTTACTACTCTCTGTGCTCAGTCCTCCTCTCAGGGTTCACTATTCACTGTCTCTCTTGGTCGCTTGGACTCTTCGCTCTCCCCAAATCTCTATTCAATTGTCTATGTTCATGGCTTTAGCCATTCGATCTCCATGCCTGTTTAGTTCCTCTCCTCCCTGCGTCGATTCTCCTTTGGCCTGTGTGCTTGGAGTTCCCTGTTCGGCGTTAGCATGAACGCTCAGGAAGTAGCCACGTGTCCTCATTGGAACAGTGCTAGCCCGCTCATCGATTCATTTCTTCCGTTATGCCGTGGATACGTTCTTTCTCCACCATGGTGGTCAATGGATTCCAAATCCCCTTAAATTGTGGCTTAATTCCCTATAGATTCCGCTTCTGTCTATTGGGTGCAATATCAGCCGTTCGATCTGGGCTCCTCCAGATCCAACCTCATACACACGTCGAGTGCGGTTGACTTGCTCGACTGATAACGCGCGATCACGGTGGTTTTTCTCTCACCTTCGCTGCCATGCATCGATTGCTGAGTGGGATCGCTTTGCTCTCCTCCAAAACCTCTTACCATTCAAGGGCGCCCCGATCAAATCACCGGTTTCCAGGCCGTGGGTCCCACCTTCATATGTTGGCGCTTTTTCGTTTCTCCGCCCACGGTTCTCCGGCTCCCAACGTGACCAAGGGCTTAAGGCTCCTCCATTTTGGCCCTGTTTGCCTAGCGATGCGTGATTAGTGCTAGGTGCTAATCGTGAATCGAAAATCAGCTCCTTTTCCAATTCCAAGGTTCCCAGGGGCTACATCGACCTCCTGCGTAGTCTCCATGGGCCTCGGTTAGCACACTTTGACCGAGGACCTCGTCGTTCCACGCCGGCTGCCATGGCCACTGGTTCAGGGTGTTTTCGATTGCTGTTTTGGATTTCATTCAAGATTTGTTTCATCCCGATACAGTCATGGTTCTATGACAGTCGTTTATGGATCCGATTTGGATCATGACCTCCCTAATGAAAAGCTTTTGGACCACCAAAAGTTGGTTTTCTTCAAGCATCGATTAAGTGAGGAAACTGCTGTCTCACTTTTCCAATCTCAATCCACTTCGTACTGCTCGGCTTCAAACCTTTAAGCCCAATCCTGAGGTATTCCACCTGTCCACTGTGCGTCGTCCTTACCATCCTGTCTAGCACTGTATCTTCCTGCAACTCATTAAGATATTCAGGTGGCAGGTCATCAAAAGAAGGCAATTGACTCTGCTCTTCAGGGTCCTCAATCATTGAAGGTTCAAACAACCTCAAGCAATCTACGTTCACGATTGAGTAGATGTGCATGTAAGTTGGCAGATCAAGGTGAAAAGCATTTTCACCAATCTTCTCAAGTATCCTGAAGGGTCCATACCTGATAGGTTTTAGCTTCTTGCCTTCACCTTGCATCTTTTCCTTGCTGATATACAGCCAGACTTGATCTCCAACTTAAAAACTATGCTCCATTTGATGCTTATCATGCCTAGCCTTGTACTTGGCTTGGCTCTTTTCTAGATGTTCCTGTACTGCCTGGTGGATCTCCTGGATCTGTTCAATTAACCTAGTTTCCCTGTCCACATCACTCTGTCCATCAACCATGGTATCTTTACCAAAGACAAAATCCAAGGGAGACCTTGGTATGAAACCAAAGCAGGTCTCAAAAGGAGATCTTTGGGTAGAAGAGTGTTTGGCTCTGTTGTAAGCATGCTGCACATAACACAAGTGTCCATCCCAAAGCTTAGGGTGTTTGCTGCAATATCCTCTCAGTAACTGGATCACTGTCCTGTTAACTACTTCTGTCTGGCCATCTGTTTGTGGATGAAAAGTTGTGCTTTTCTTTAATTTGGTGTCCATTAGTTCCCACAGACTGGACCAAAACTTTCCCACAAATCAGGTGTCTCGATCAGATATAATAGAAGTGGGTAATCCAAAATGAACCCATACATGTTCAAAGAATAATTTTGCAGTTTGTTCAGCTGTAATCTGTTTACTACAGGGTATCAAAATACACATCTTGCTAAACCTATCCGCAACAACATATAGATAATCATGACCTTTCCTAGGTTTAGGCAGTCCTCCAACAAAATCCATGGAAATGCTTTCCCAAGGGTGAGAAGGAACTGGTAATGGAGTGTAAAAGCCTAGTTTTCTCTTGCCGGGCTTGCTTTTAGCACACATAGCACACCCCTTTACATATCTAGAAACTGTCTCACTCATTCTTGGCCAATAGCAGAACCTTTGCAGTTGTGCAACTGTTTTACTTACCCCAAAGTGACCTGATATCAGAGAAGTGTGTGCTTCCCTAATTATCTTTTTTCTCTCAATTTGTGGAATGCAGAGTTTCCCACAATGATATAAGAGTCGGTCCTTCACATGATAGTCCAATTCTTCTACTCTTTTGCCTTGACTCAAAGTTGCATATACATCTTTAAAGTCCATGTCTTGAGCATACTGTTCTATGTAGCTTTCATGCAGCACATAATTATGCTTAAGTATGGTAGATGCATTTATAATGGGTCTAGATAACATGTATGCAACCTTGTTATGTATGCCATTCTTATATCTGATGACTAAATGAAACTGTTGTAGAAAACCAATCCATCTATAATGTCTTGATTGTTGCAACTTAGTTTGGGAGTGTAGGTATTGAAGTGGCCAATGATCAGTATGTATTACTATTTCTTTGCCCATTAAGTAAATGTTTCCACTTTTTCACACTCTGAACTAATGCATACAATTCTTTATCATAGGTAGGATAGTTAACTACTGCAGGAGTAAAAGTCTTAGAATGATAACATATGGGTTTACCGTGCTATGTCAACATTGCTCCCATGGCATAGTCACTGGCATCAGTTTGGATCTCAAATGGTCTTTGTAGATCTAGCAGTGCTAGTACAGGTGTTGTACTAATTTTTTCTTTCAAGGTGTCGAAGGCTTTCTGCTGTTTGCCTCCCCACTGAGACACCTTGTTCAATCTTGTCAAAGCATATAAGGGAGCTGCAATTGAGGAAAATTTTGAAATGAACTTCCTCCAATACTGTGCTGCTCCTAAGAAGCTTCTCACTTCTGTAGTAGACTTGGGTTTAGGCCAGTTTACAATGACTGCCACTTTAGAGGGATCTATTTTCAATTCACCTCCCCCTACTATATGACCCAAATAATTTAGAGAGGTTTTGCCAAATTCACATTTGGAGAGTTTAACATAAATTTTTTCTCTTTTCAAAACATCTAATGTCTGCTTAACATGCTTTAAATGTTCTTCCCACGTTTTACTAAAAATCAGAATGTCATCCAGATACACAATAACAAAATCATCAAGAAAAGGTCTGAGTACATCATTCATTAATCTCATGAAAGTAGTAGGGGCATTGGTCAAGCCAAAAGGCATAACCAGCCATTCATACAATCCCTGCTTTGTTTTGAAAGCAGTCTTCCATGCATCTTGCTCTGCAACTCTGACCTGATGGTATCCACTATGCAAATCCAGCTTGGTCAAATAAACAACTTCCTTCAATTGATCTAAAAGATCATCTATGCAAGGAAGGGGATAATGATTTTTTATTGTTATCTTATTCAGTGCTCGATAATCAATGCACATTCTCCACGAGCCATCTTTCTTTCTCACCAAAACGATTGGTGACCCACATGGTGATGTGCTAGGCCTGATGAACCCTTTCTCGAGCAACTCCTGCACCTGCTTCTTGATTTCAGCATTCTCTAAGGCAGATAACCTGTACATCCCAAAGTTAGGCAAAGGAACATCTTGCTGCAAAATAATATCATGTACTATTCCCTTTTTGGGTGGCAGACCTTGAGGTTCTTGAAACAAGACATCATACTCTGAAACAATCTTTTCTATATCAGCTTGCTGATCGGAAGTACAACCCTCAAATACATTGGTTTTATAAGTTTTCTTTTCCTTTACAACCATTAGTAAGAACTATTTGCGAAATTTATCATTCTTTTCATCTGCCTTGAGTTTATGAGAATATAATTATTCTTGAGCTTATGAACTCTTACAAAGTATTCGATTCCATCTTTAACAAGTAGATACTTGTTCTCAGCTCTATAGAAAATAGCCTTTCTATCATACAAGTAAGGACTTCCTAAAACAATTCCACATATATCCAAAGGAATTACATCTAACTCAACCTCATCTACAAATGTTGACCCAAAAGAAAACTTGAGTTTGGACTGTCTAGTCACTTGTAGTTGTGCTTTATCATTCAACCATCCTAATGGGTATGGCTTCTTATGAGGTGTAGTTGCTATTCCCAATTTCTTTATAATTGCTTCAGAAATCAGATTTACTTGTGAGCCACTATCAAACAAAGTATCAATCTTTTGATTTTTGGAAGCAACTCGAATATGGAAAAGCTCATGCCTTTTTCTCTCATGTTCTTGATCAATGACAGATTGAGCAGAATTACTAGTAGATGCTTCAAAATTCTTACCTTTTATGCCTGTGGCTGCAATGATTGTTTCATCTCCCGAGTCTGACCCCAAATCCTTCTGAATAGCTGCAGCAATATTCTTCTTCTTGCCCTCGGACTTCTTAGGTCTCAGCTTTGGATGCAGATCCAACAGTGCTCATCATCATGCCCCTCCTTTTTACAGTGAGTGCATGAAGCTTTGCCTTTCTGTGCAGTGTTAGCCTTCCTTTCTTTCCACTTCTGCTTTCTTTTCTCCTTTCTCTTGCTTACAATGGGTTGGGATGATCCCCCAACTTCTAGATTTCCATTCTTTCCTCTAGCTTCTAGATGAGTAGCTTGTACAGATACCTCATCTATACTAGTGGGATTAAACATGAGGATGGCATGCCTCATGTAGCTGTGTAGACCACCAATGTACTTCAAAAGAGTTTTTGGTGAGTCTAATGAAATACCCAACATCAATGCTCTCTTTCGGAACTCTTGAGTATACCCTTGTACACTTTGCGCTTTCAACTGCCGAAGAGTTTGCCAACTCATCATGGCTTATTGCATGTAGGCCAATGGATAGAACTGCTTCTTGATTGTAGTAACAAATTCACTCCAGACAGAGATGGTCTTACCATGCTTCCTCATATCAGCTTGGGTTCTGCCTTCCCACCAAACCAAGGCAGTGCCCCCTAGGCGAAGGCTTGCCAGCTGAATCTTTCTCTTGTCTAAGTCTATATTTTGTACTCTGCAATACACATCAATTTGTCTAATCCAATTGTCCAACTTTTCAGCATTTAGCTCTCCATCATATATAGTCAAATCAAATTTAACATCTAACTTAATCAAAGATGCCTTCTTATTATGCACAGGGATACTAGGAGGTGTAGGGAAGCTTTCTTCTTTTCCCTTTCCTTTTGAGTGGTCATGGGAATGAGATTCATCTTCTTCTTTATCTTGCTTAGAGCCTGATGAATCTTCACCCTTATGCTTTCTAAAGTCCCTATACATTTCTTCTACCATAGACTTATAGCTAGGAAAATTTCTATGAATTGAGGGTCTGGCCCTATAGAACCTTCTTATGACATTGTCTTCCGAGAATAGACTCTCCCAATTTCAAGATTAGTTTCCACCAACTCTCCTTCTCCTAATTTGAGCTTTGATCTAGTGAGCATTCACAGCTAAACCAACACAAGCTTGTCTAACCTTATAGCCTAGAGCTCTGATACCACTTGATCTGATAATCACCCTATGAGTGACCTCAGCTGAAGATTTATTAAACAAAAGGTATTACAGACCCATGTGCTGGTGTGTGTGTTCTGTGTTATTGAAACAACAGATTGATCAGATTGCCAATACACAGAAAATAAATGGAAAGACAACAAAGAAATACAGTAAGCAACAAAAAGACACAAGCGGTTTTTAATAAGGAGTTCACCCAATTCTCCAGGGCTATGTCTCCGGTCTAGCTTCAGTGGTGGCCTTATTTTATTGTGTCTTTCAGCAGAGAAATTACAATACAGGGACTCAATATGAGTTCTCTTGAAGCAGATTTTGTTTGGCAGGGTGGTTCTTGGATTCCCCAAGCCACTCGGAGTTCACAGACTCTTGTCCTTCCTACCAGCTATGTGACCCTTGGTCTACAGTGGAAAGAGCCAACTATGATGCTCAATCCGGATAGATTCCTCTATGGGAAGGCTTGATTCTTCAAGCTCTCTGGTGCTCAATGCTACCTGTGGTCAGCTCGGCCTTCTGTCTCCTCTGCTTGGCTTTACTGCTCTCTGTGCTCAGTCCTCCTCTCAGGGTTCACTATTCACTGTCTCTCTTGGTCGCTTGGACTCTTCGCTCTCTCTAAATCTCCGTTCAACTATCTATGTTCATGGCTTTAGCCATTCGATCTCCGTGCATGTTCGGTTCCTCTCTTGCCTGCGTCGATTCTCCTTTCGCCTGTGTGCTTGGATTTCCCTGTTCAGCATTAGCATGAACACTCAGGAAGTAGCCACATGTCCTCATTGGAACAGCGCCAGCCCACTTGTCGATTCATTTCTTCTGTTATGCCGTGGATACGTTTTTTCTCCACCGTGGTGGTCAACGGATTCCAAATCCCCTTAAGTTGCAGCTTAATTCCCTGTCGATTCTGCTTCTGTCTATCGGGCGCAATCTCAGCCATCCAATCTTGGCTCCTCTAGATCTAACGTCATACGCACATCGAGCGCGGTTGACTTGCTCGACTGATAACGCACAATCACGACGGTTTTTCTCTCACCTCCGCTGCCATGCGTCGATCGCTGAGTGGGATCGCTCCGCTCTCCTTCAAAACCTCTTACCGTTCAAGGGCGCCCCGATCAAACCTCTGGTTTCCAGGCCGTGGGTCCCACCTTCGTACGTTGGCGCTTTTTCGTTTCTCCGCCCGCGGTTCTCTAGCTCCCAACGTGACCAAGGGCTTAAGGCTCCTGCATTTCGGCCCTGTTTGCCCAGCGCGACGCTAATTGCGCATCGAAAATAAGCTCCTTTTCCCATTCCGGTGTTCCCAGGGGCTACATCGACCTCCTGAGCAGTCTCCATGGGCCTTGGTCAGCGCGCTTTGACCGAGGTCCTCGTCGTTCCACGCCGGCTGCCATGGCCACTAGTTCAGGGTGTTTTTGATAACTGTTTTGGATTTCATTCGAGATTTGTTTCGTCCCGATACAGTCATGGTTCTATGACAGTCATTTATGGATCCGATTTGGATCACTATGAATGAAGAATATCGTTCATTATTGGCAAATGATACATGGGATCTTGTTCCCCTTCCAAAGGGACGAAAACTTGTTAGATGCAAATGGGTTACAGAACCAAGTATGGACCAGATGGAAAAGTTGATAAACATAAAGCTCGTCTTGTTGCTAGGGTTTTTCACAAGTTGAAGGCATTGAATATACTGAAACGTTCTCCCTTGTTGCCAAAATGAACTCTATCTTCCTTGTTCTTTCCCTTGCCACCTCTTTCAAATGGGAAGTCCATCAGATGGATGTTAAATCTGCCTTCTTGCATGGGGACTTGCATTAAAAAATCTATATGGAACAACCTACTAGCTTTATACAAACAGAATCCAGCCTTGTATGTCGGCTTAAGAAATCCCTTTATGGTCTCAAGCAAGCCCCTCGGGCTTGGTATGCCAAAATGGATAGATTTCTTTTAAAAATTGGATTTTCTAGGTGTCATTCTGACAATACTGTCTACACCAAGAAAGTGGGCAAGTCTCTTATCATTCTTGTTCTTTATGTTGATGATCTTATCCTTATTGGTAGTGATCCCAACCTTATAAACCATGTGAACTCCAGCCTTAAAAAGAAGTTTGAAATGACAGACTTAAAGGGAAAATTTTAAGAACCACCCCAAATTTATATGTATGATAAATGGGCTAATCCCCATGATACATAAGAAAAATGGGAGGCGATTTTATCAATAATATAATATGTATATATAATTTTTTTGGTGAATCTCTCACCAAATTATATTATCTTGTATAGTGATGGAGAATCTTTCACTGAATTATAAAATCTTGTCGGATCTTGGCAAATCTTTTGTTAAAGTATGAAACCATATATGATAATAAGAAAACATATTCATTAAATTGTAATATACTAACATACATGTTTGGAAAAAAGAAACATAATTTTCTCTTCCTACAAAAAATGTTCCAAGTTTCAGTGGCCATGTTTGTCAAGGTTCTTACAATACACTCTTTCATATCCTTCTATTAGTTTTGATAATATTCCACAACAAAGTTCTTGTAGGTGTTGATATTGACAACGAGTTCTGTCAAGGTAGGAGAGATTAATCTTTTCTCTACAACTTTTGTCAAGCTACCACTTTTTTCAAGTTATCAAATTTCTTTCTTATTCCATAGACTCCAACTGCGAGATAAAAAAGAAACACATCAAGTTTGTTTACCCCCAACACGCCAACAAGTAGCAAGCCCCAACTATATTATATAAGAAAGTATTAGGTATCCCAAAGGCTTGAAGGGATCTAATTGAAAGAAGTGACCATTGTGAGAATCCTTCCAATCAATATATGAATATATAAATGTAGATTTATTATTATTTTAATTGGAAATATTCAATTAAATAATAAAATTTAATTACGCCTCTCCCAATCTAAATTGCTTATTAGCATAATTCACTACCCTCATGGTACTAATAATAATCTAGCCTATGGTATTTGGCCCATAGTATTTTGCCCATATGTTTCACCTAAATATAACGCATTTTTTGAGTGTTCGTAAATATAAGGTGACTTATGGAGTAAATATAAAAAAATGTTTTATTTGTTTACCATACCTCTCGTTTATTTATATTTTTATTAATTTACCATGCCTCTTTTACAAATATGGTATTTGGCCCATAGGATTCATTTAAATAAAACCTCTTTTTTGAGCCTTCATAAATAGAAAGAGATTTATGGACTAAATATAAAAAGAGGTTTTATTTATTTACCATATGTCTAGTTTATTTATATTTTTATTTATTTACCATACCTTTCGAGTAAGTATAAAAAAAGGTTTTATTTATTTACCATACCTCCACTTTATTTATATTTCTATTTGCTTACACCCTTGCATGTATATAAGGTGACTTATGGAGTAAATATAAAAAATGTTTTATTTATTTACCATACCTCTCATTTATTTATATTTTTATTAATTTACCATACCTCTTTTATAAATATGGTATTTGGCCCATAAGATTCACTTAAATAAAACCTATTCTTGAAAATTAGGGTGAATGGAAGGTTGTAACTCCTAATTTCAAGGGCTAAATTTACCTTTTTAACCCTCTCCCTTAAAATAAGGTGGGCTATTTGAGGCGATTTGTAAAAATGTACTATGATACAAAATATTCACCCACTAAAAATTTAAAACCCCTTAATTTCGCCTAAGGGCGAACATCAGCCCCTAAAATTTTCCATGCAGACTTAGGACACTTGCATTATTTTCTTGGTCTTCAAGTCTTGCAATCCAAGGAAGGTATTTCCCTTTCCCAGTCCAAGTATGCATGTGATCTTCTACGCCATTTTCACATGGAAGACTGTAAGCCAACCCCTTCTCCCTTTCAGTCTGGAGCCAAACTTTCAGTCACTTGTACTTTCCCTGAAGTTGATGCTACCTTATACCATCAACTTGTAGGAAAAATTTTGTATCTAACCCATACTCGTCCTGACCTTTCCTTTGTTGTTGGCCTTATTGCTCGGTTTATGCAAAACCCACATGAAAGTCATTGGAAAGCAGCTAAAAGAATACTTCATTATGTTCAAGGTATAGTTCAGTTTGGGATTCATTATAGTGCAGAAGCATCTCCTCTATTGGTTGGTTTCACTGATTTTGATTGGGCTGGTGACCCTGATGATCGGAAGTCTACTGCAGGTTATGTGTTCACTCTTGGTTCATGACCTATTACATGGGCTTGCAAGAAACAAAGTGCCATTTCTCTTTCTTCAGCAGAAGCAGAGTATCGTGGTGTCGTAGAAGCTAGTAAGGAAGCCCTGTGGCTTCGTCAGATCCTGTCAGAGTTTGGCTTTCAGCAGCAGCATCCGACTACACTTTGGTGTGATAATCAAAGTGCCATTCAACTATGCAAAGATCCAATCCAACATCAGTGCAGCAAACACATTGAACTGCACATGCACTTCATCAGAAAGCTCATTCATGACCATGTTCTTGAAGTGCAATATTGTTCAAAAGATGATCAAGTTGCAGACATCTACAAAGGCTCTCACAAAGGCGAAGTTTACTAAACTTCGATTTATGGTTGGAGTTCAAGAAGTTGTCACTAAAGGGGGATAGGCTCTAATGTCTCCTTCCTTCTCCTATTGTGTCATATTTGTACATCCTTCAATCCTATCTTGAGTTTTTTTAAGGGGGGATGTTAGGATATTCTGACACATAGGAAATAGTTAAGTATAACTTGCTCTAGTGTAGAGTTAGGTAAAGTATGTTTCTTTACTATGTACTTTTGTAACTTACAATCCGATGGTTCATTCTCTCCTCGGTATTACCGACACTTGATCTGTGGCTTAACACCTGATTGGTCCATGATCTCTATTTAAAGAGCATGGAGGGTCATTTGTAGGGTAACCGTTCATGAGAGAAGCTTATGTAAATTTTCATTCTTTTATTAATAAATTGCCTAAAGTGGTCATGTTGGCTCAGGCCATGGACTGTTTCCCTCTTTGAGGGTTTTAACCATGTCAAAAATACTGGTGTATTGATCCATGATCTGTTTGTGAGCAGTGTCCTTTGGTGTTCTGCTTGAGGAACTTACCCTGTAAATTCCTACAAGAGGGAGTGTTAAATTTGGAAACTAGGGCAAAAATCCACATGGGTCATCTTATTTATGACAACTGATATTTTTCTAGGATTCCTCTCTCTGATAGGTGTAGGATTGATCTAAAGATAATCTGATTCTGACATGTACAAATGAAGTTATGAATTTATTTTGATTATGGTCAAATTGTCAAGGTTGACTAGCAAACTTATGTATTCTCAAAAACCCAATAGTCACGTCTATTCATCCTCAACGTTTCATATAAATAGAAGGTAACTTAGCCTCATTTGTACACAATCATCTTCACACTTCTCTCTTTCTCTCCTCATTGATTGGGTACAGATTTCTGGGCCTCTCTCTCCACACATCTAAAATTTCAGGAGAGCGAAATTTCAGGAGAGAAAAATTTCAGGAGAGAAAAATTTTAGGAGGCCGAAATTTCAAAAGGTTGAAATTTCAAGAGGCGAAAACTTCAGGAGATGCAATTTCTGGATAGTTTGACCAAGCGTTGACTAGCATGCATTGACCTCCTTTGACTTCTTTTTTTTAGGGCTCTCTCCATTTGGGCAGGCCGCATTTTTAGGCATAGAAATAAAGGCTAAACATTGATTGTTTACTAGCATTGACTGTACCTAGGGCTGACCACAGGTGGGTTGTTTGACCAGACTTTGACTGGGCTGAATTTGAATATTTTGAGGGTTGTTTTATCTTTTTGTTTCGAGTCTGAAGTTGACTGAAGTTGACCGATTTACTGAGGGTCAAATCTACCCTATTGACCAATGTTGACTTTTCTGGTTAGGGCTCTTTTGTTGTTATTATAAATTATCAGCTTTGTAAATTTTACTATCTCTCTCAGTTGAACTATTGAAGACTAAAAGAAGATTTGATCAAGGGTTTCCCCACATTGGGGTTTGTCCCTGGTTGGTGCCACATCTTGTGTCCTCTTGTCTTGTCTTGTCTTCTACTATTTATGTTTATGTTCTATCTGCATTTTACTATCATGTTGATGTGATTGCTAATCTAAGTATTGATACTAGGTTAATAAAAAACTTGAAGTAAAAATGCTCTAAGCCATAGAACATACCATTTTTGCCTAAAATTAACATGGTATCAAAGTTGAGGTGAAGAGAAAGCCCAAGCAAGAGTGAAAGAGAAATCACCAAAGATAGTTGGACAAGGAGAAAAGTTCAATGGGTTCCTCATCCTACTTCCTGGTTGAAGACAAGCTCCATGATAAATCTGACTATCATGGATGGAAGATATCTCTTGATTTGACCTTGGAAGAAAAAGAAGTCATGGACTATGTGCAAGGTAAAATCCCTAAACCTCCTTCAAATGCACCGACTGCTGCAAGAAGGATTATCTGAGAAGGAGTTCAAGATTATATTGTCTCGAATCTCCGTGGTAACAAGACTCCATTTGCAATGTGGAAGGCCTTGACAGGCCTGTTTCAAAATAACAATGACCATAAGAAGATGTTACCGAAGGACAAGCTCAGAAAGATCAAGATGGATAAGGGTAACACTATATCGAAGTACTTGACCAAATTCACATAATGTTGGGATGAGATTGGAAGTGTTGACGATATAGTTGCTGAAGATGATATGGTAAGCCTAGCACTTCTAGGCCTTCCTAGGAGCTAGCACATCTACCAGGACTTAGTTAGTGGGAGGGAGAAACTAACATAGTGGGAGCAATGGTGGTCCAACTTAGTATGAGGAGAGATTCGACAGAACACTAGAGATAGATCCTCATCCAAGAATGATGATGAGGAGAACTATGCCTTATCTGGAAAGGCGAAGAAATGGAAGGGTAAGTCATCCCATTCCAAATCAGATTCCAGTAAGGGCAACAAGAAGAAAGACTGGTCTAAGATTAAATATTTTCACTATCATGAGTTGGGACATTATGCCGCAAAGTGTCCGCACAATAAGGTCGGTAAGGAGCCCTCAAGAGGAGTGGTAGGTGAAGCTCTTACTTCAAAATTCAAGCTAGATTTCACCCTCATCACTTGCATGGTGACATCAGTGATGGATAGTATGTGGTACCTAGATAGTGGAGTCTCATTCCATATCACCGACAACAAAGATTTCTTCAGTGACTTGGAGGAGAAGGACCTTCAGATGCACATCGCGATGGGAGATGATGGGAGGTATAGCGTGACTGAGATCGGTATTGTTACTTTTCAGATGGATTCTGGTTCTTCTCTCACATTCAAAGATGTCATGTATGTTCCAGGTTTGAAAAAGAATTTGGTTTTGGTTGCCACGTTGGAGGACCGTGGCTACAATGTGATATTTAGCAAGGGAAAGGCTTTCCTTCATCACATGGCCTATGGATAGGTGAATTGGATCAGGGTTTGAGTGAAGAACCTATACAAATTGGATGTAGAAGACTATGTTTCTTTGAGCACAAAAGCAGAGAAGGTGTAGAGCTGAGACATTGGTGAGTTGTGGCATAGAATATTGGGTCACTTGCACAACAAATCTTTGAAGATCATACAACAAATTTCTATAGGAATTCCCAAGGGTACACTAGAGCAAAGAGACACATGCAAAGGGTGTACATTAGGGAAGTACACCAAAGATTTCTTTCATGATAAAGACAATCGAGCGCAAGAGATCCTTGATAGAGTTCACTTAGATGTGTGTGGACTGTTCTTGACAACCTCCACAGCCAAGCACAGGTATTATGTAATATTTATTGATGATTTTTCTTGTAAGAATTGGATTTTATTCATGCATAAGAAATATCATACATTTGCTAAATTTTGTGAATTTAAAGCATTTGTCGAGAAAGATAATGGCAGGAAAGTTAAAGCTCTTAGAAGCGATAACAATGGAGAATATGTGTCGAATGAATTCAAGAATTTCTCTGCATCAAAATGCATTTGATGGGAGTTAATAAAACCTCATAAACCACAACATATTGGGGTGGTTGAAAGGAAGAACATAAGTATTACGATGAGACTTTTGCTCCAGTAGCAAGGTACTCTTCAATCAGATATATTCTAGCACTGTCAGTGCAGATGGGATGGAAGATACATCAGATGGATGTGAAGACAACATTCCTCAATGATATGATTGAGGAAGAGGTGTATATTGAGAAGCCAAAAGGATTTGAGACCTTCAACAGAGAGTCGCATGTGTGCAGACTCAAGTGAGCATTGTATGGACTAAAACAAGCACCTTGTGCTTGGTACACTAGGATTGACAGTTATTTCATTGGGTTGGGCTTCACCAAAAGTGAAGCAGATGTGAACCTTTACCATATTGTGGTTGAAGGTAAATTGTTGATTATAGTATTATATTTCAATGATTTGATTCCAATAGGTGATGAGAAGCTGATAAAATCTTACAAAGAGGATCTTACAAGAGAATTCGAGATGAAGGACTTGGGGCTCATGCATTAATTTCTTGGTATGGAAGTATGGAAAGGAGATGGGGAACTGTTTGTCTCTCAGGGAAAGTATGCCAACAATATATTGAAGAATTTCCACATGGAGAGCAACAAACCCATGGAGACTCCTCTAGCAGGTAATTGGAGGAAGGAAGATGCTACTCTAGGTGAAGTAGTGGAGGCTACTATTTATAGAAATATTGTGGGTTCACTCATGTATTTTGTGAACACATGACCAGACATGTGTTTTGCAGTTAACCAGCTTAGTCAATCCATGGTTAATCCAACCAAACTCTATTGGAAGGAAGCTAAACATATGTTGAGATACCTCAGAGGCACCACTCAATTTGGTATTTAACAAAGACGGAAAGAGAGAGTGAAGATTCAAGGCTTCACAGATGCAGATTGGGTAGGGAGTGCATCCGACAGGAAGAGCACATCAGGGGGATCTTTAGTATTGGGTCAGCTGCAGTTTCTTGGTACAACAAGAAGCAAATATCAATTGCACTCAATTCAACAAAAGCAAAGTGTATGGCTGGTAGTCAAGCATCTTGTGAGGCTATCTAGACGAGGAAGATCCTTGTTGGATTATTTGGTCAATAGATGGATCCTACAATGATTTATTGTGACAATCAGAGTTGTATCAAACTATCTGAGAATCTAGTTTTTCATGATTGGTCCAAGCATATCGACATTCGGTATCACCATCTACGAGATAGTGTGTAGAGGAGAATTATGTTGTTGGAGTACATTCCTACAGAGGAGCAGGATGCAGATATTTTGACAAAGCGTTGTTAAGATGCATATTCGAGTTTCACATAGGCAAGATTGGGGTAGCAGATAGTCCCTTTCTTATTGAGAGGGAGTGTTGAAAATTCAACAAGAAAATCCTAATTTAATTTGTCCTTGAATTAAATTGTAATTCCATATCTCATGACAATTTGTAATAGTTAACTAAGTTAATTTGGCTTAGTTAACTCAGTTAATTCAAGTTGAGGGTCTAACTAGAGTCATGTAGAGTATCTCCTACAATTAGGAGCATTAGTTGAATTTATTTTGAGTTGTAATTGTTTAATTAAAACGAGTTGAGTTAAAGTCAATTAAACTAGTTCCAACTAATGGAGGAATTAGTAGGAGATCCAGTAGTGAGGTTTAACCTACAGTAGTGGGGTGTAACCTACAAAAGTGGGGTGTAACCTACAGTATTGGGGTGTGACTTACTCTAGTGGGGTGCGACTTACTACAGTGGAGTGTAACTTACTATAGTGGGGTGTAACTTATTGTAGTGGGGTGTCACCCGCGGTAGTGGGGTGTAACATGTAGTAGTGGGGTGTAACCCATAGTGATCAGTAAACTGAAGTTTCACTCATAATTAACTCATCCATGTCAGATTAGAGAAAGACTTAGTTGAGATTGGAGTTCAGGGACAATGTACTATCAGTTTTATAATCATCTGAATTATACAAGTGGTGCGTGCTATCAGAGGAAGGCCTATGAGGATTGCGCAATTCATAATTGTGGAATTTCCCAATTAAATATGGGCTAATTCCCGAGGGAAAAGTGCAAGGAAATATGAGCTTAGTAGGAAACATAATTGGCTAAGTATTGACTTGAGCTTGTCCGGGAAGCACTGAGATAGATAGAGATAGTGCAAAGGTTGCTTGGGTTTGAGCAAAGCATTGTTATCTTCTCATATTTTCTGATTAATGTAATATATAGATAGCAAGGGTTTTTAGTTGTCGATTTTCCTAGAACATAATTTTTTTATGTGTGATTTAATTATTTCTCTTATATGCTTTGTGATTTCATCGATCATTTATTGTTTTCGTTGATGAGTAGAGTAGATTTAAGTCAAATGTTTTAGCATATTACAATCAGCAGTTTGAATCTACAAGAAATGTCTACAATTGGGAAGTTATCATAGTTGATGTTAGGGGATAATACACTTGCTAAATATGAAGATCTTGGGAACCCAACAATAGTTGTTCATATTGGAGGAACAACTCTTCCATACATTCTGATTGATTTAGGAGAAAAAAATGATATAATAACTAGGGAAGTTGTTGAACTACTTGGGCTTACCAAGTTGAGACCAACTCCCACTGTTTTAGAATTGGTAGATAGGTATCGGATTAGAACTGAATGAGTATTGGAGGATGTTATTATTTTAGTAGACTCTTGGCAGTACCCATTATATTTTGTAGTGTTGCAACTTATGACACGCCTAGGGGGGACATTCTTTGATCCTAGGCAGACCATGGTTGGCCACTGTAGATGTCTTTGTTGGATGCAAATCTGGGTGTATGACCATATTTGATGGTAACACTACCAAGGATATTGTCATTTACCCTCTAGAATAACCAAGTTTGGGATGTGAGAACCATTTGTGGTTTGTGTTTGAACTGGAAGAGGCTGATACAGGTCCACTACTCACTATAGGAAAAACATTGCATTTTAAAAGTGAGATCGAGGATGATACCATTAACAACTTTATTAATGACCCTTTCGTTGTTATACCATCCAAATCTCAATTGTTGATTTATGTGATAAACAAATCCAATGAGGAAGAAACTCTTGATGATCCTATTACAGAGGAAATACCTATGGCCCCTAGCCTTAAGGGTGTTTCAATAGAGATAGAGCCTGGGAAGACCTTAAACATTAACCCTAATTTATCTCTTGATATTGAGAAAGAAAAAATAATCCTCTGCGTGGGATTATAAGGACATGAAGGGTATCCATCTTATTTTGTGTATACATAATATCTACTTAAAGGAAGGATCTTAACTTGTCTAGTGACCTCAATGAAGGATGAATCCAACATTCAAAAATGTTGTCAAGGAGGAACTTCAAAATATCTTAGATGAAAATTTCATCTATCTGATTCTTGACAGTCAATAGGTATCCCCACTTGTTATTTTCCCTAAGAAGAATGGAAAATGAAGAGTTTGCATAGACTATAGGGAGCTAAACAAAGCCACTCAAAAGGACTATTTTCCATTACCCTTTATTTATCAAGTCTTAGATACTCTGTCTAGTAAAAATATTCTCTCTTCTAGGTGGATTTAGTGGCTATAATCGAATTCAGATTGCTCCTGAAGACTAGGACAAAAATACCTTCACTTTCCCATGGGATACATTTTCCTATAGGTTTACCTTTTGGGCTTTGTAACTCACTTGTAATCTTTCAACGAGTAGTCTTTGAATTTTTTTTGATATGGTCAATGGCTGTCTAGAAATATTTATGGATGAATTTACACCATACGAGGATGAGTTTGATGAAGCCTTGCATGACCTTGAGAAGGTACTCAAGCATTGCATACAAGCCCACCTTTGTCTTAGTACTGAGAAGTGTCATATGATGATGACTGAAGGTATCGCTTTAGGTCACTATCTCTTTGTTGCAATAATACAAGTCAACCTAATGAAAGCTGAGGTAATTTTTAAATTTCCCACCCCTAAGATGCAAAAGGAGGTACATAGATTTTTAGGACAGGAAGGTTATTATAGATGATTTATAGCAAGTTTTGCCAAGATTTCATTCCCATTGTTTTCTCTGTTAACAAATGGCGAGGATTTTGTATCGAATGACAAGTGTAAATATGCCTTTGAAAAACTAAAAAGGTGTATAACAAGCACTCCCATTTTATGAGGACCCAACTGGAGTTTGTCGTTTCACATCTTTGTTGATGCTTCTGATAAAGCCATTGGAGTTGTGCTTGGACAACAATAAGAAAATAAATTGTATTCCATCTATTACATTAGTAAGAACTTGACCTCTACAGAGGTAAATTACACGATGATAAAAAAGAGTTTCTTGTTGTTATTCATGTTATTAACAAATTTATGCATTACATTATAGGTTATCAAAATTTTGTGCACATTGACCACTTTTCTATCTGGTTTTTAATGAATAAGCCAGTTACTAGTGTAGGGTTACTAGGTGGTTGTTGTTACTCCAATAATTTGATATCACCATTATAGATAAACATGGTAAGGATAATGTTGTTGCAAATTTTATTTCTAGATTAACTAATGTTGCAAATGATCCACCTGTTGAAGACTCTTTTCCAAATGAGTACCTTTTTGCAGTATCCACTTATTCATCTTGGCATGCAAACATTTCCAATTACCTTGTTGTAGGAAATCTTCCCCATGACCTTTATCCTATTGAAAAGAGAAAAATATTGTAGCAAAGTGCTTGATATTTTTTGATAGATAGTTACCTCTTCCACACTAGTTTTGATCAACAAAATAGAAGGTATGTAAGGGAGGACAAGGTTTATGATATTCTCAAAGATTGTCATGATGGACCTTGTGGAGGGAATTTTGCAGATAGGAAAACATGTCATAAGGTGCTACATATGGGTTATTTTTGGCCTATTGTGTTTTGAGATGCAAGGAAATATGTGCAAGGGTTTGATATTTTTTAGAGGATAGGTCAGCCTACTCAATCAGATGAAATTTCATTACAGCCTCAATTGGTGATGGAACCATTTGAGAGACGGGCTTTAGATTTTGTGGGACCAATTAATCCCCCATCTCAGTAGAAGACCTATATTTTGGTGTGTACAGACTCTGTCACGAACTGAGTGGAGGCTAGAGCACTTACTAGGGCAACTAAATGTGTTGTTACAAACTTTTTATTTAAAGAATTTTTTTCTCGGTATGGAGTGCCTAAGGAAATAGTTACAGATGGAGGAGCACAATTTACTTCTCAGTTGATATAGTACCTTGTCAAAAAAGTAAAAAATTAATCACCGAGTCACTTCACCTTATCATCCACTGGTGAATGGGCAAGTGGAAAGTACCAGTAATGTGCTTGAAGCTATTCTCACAAACATTATGGCAGGCCATCGAAGGGGCTAGGTTGAGAGACTTCTAGAGGTATTATGGGCTTACAAAACTACTTGGAGGAATACTATAGGATTCTCTCCTTATGAGTTGGTATTTTATAAGAGTCTTATATTTCCCATTGACTTTGAAATTAAGACACTCAGAACTGCTTTGAAGGTGGATTTAGATTTAGTTGCAGCTCAGGAACATCGACTGGAACAATTGAATGAACTAGATGAGAAATGTGTGGTTGCAGTTAAACAATGATATATCATCCAACAACAACATGCCAAGTGGCATGATAGGTTTATTAAGAAGAAGGTGTTTCAGAAGGGGGATTGAGCTCTATTATATGACTTGAGATCCAAATATTTCAAAGGGAAGTTGTGCATTGGGTGGCTAGGCCCTTATGAGGAAGAAACTATTTTTGACAATGGAACTGTGAAATTGACAACATAGATGAGTCTTAGACATATTTTCTAGTTATTGGACATCCTCTATGGTTGTATCACAAGCCTACTTCAAAGGATTCATTTTTCGACATTATCTCATAAGTATATTTAAACATTGAAGTTGTTGGGGAAAGGGAAGTTGTTCCTACATTGCCAACCACTTAGTTTTTTTATTATTCCTTTTAAATAAATAAAAAGGAAAATAAAAAGAGAAAATAAAATAAAATAAAAAAATGTCTAGTGGTGAAAACCCTTATGGGGCGCCAATGGATGACTGTGGTGACCGAAAACTAGCTTGCTAATGATCACCACATCCTTTTTCCCCTTCTATGACAACATCCTAATATTTATTCTTTTTGTAAATGTTTCACTGCTTAATTCTTTTTTTGTTACACATTCAATGTTCATAAGCTGCTACACTTTAATTACTATAGTTCTTCAAATATTTGTTAATACAATTGTGCATATCTACAAGTCATCTCCATGAATTCATATAGTTTGCTGATAAAGATCAAGGACATCTTTATTTGATTGCCATCATGAGTTGTATATATGTTCTTTTATCCCTATGATTGTCAGTTATAATCTCATGTTGATAGACTTGATTCTACCAACACACAATTTTTTCACTCACCGCATCATTCTAATGGAGGATCTTACCAATAGAAATGTGCCACAAATGGGAGATTGTACAACATTTATTAGGTCATTACACTTGTACATTGTCCACATCAACATTATGGTAAGTCAACGGTAAGTATGTTTCTTGTCATTTACTTGCATTTTTGGAATTAAGGATGATATGAACCCTTGTCACACATGCCAAGGACTACCATAATCATTATGTTGGGGGCGGGGTGGGGTGGTTGATATTATTTGTTGTATGATACACCATATCACTATCCTAATTTAGCAATTATCCATTGTACAAGACATCATATCCTTACCCCGATTTAGTGATTACTGATTAGACTTTGTATTTATAGTAATACGTCATTGTTACTCTTGCCATTATTTTTGGAACTCGATGTGACAACTTGAAATTATTCCCAATAACCACCAAATGTGGCATAAATCCCAAAACTATTAGAAGGGTAAGCCAATTCTAGCAGACTGCTATTATAGACCTTAGAAAACGTTTTGCATGGGCCGGTTGTAACCATGTAACAATTTTTGAGCAACCATGGGAGGATAAGTTGTTCCTCATGAACCCAATTATACCAATGCTTTATTACACCATCTAGAAGCCCTAGATATATTTAAAAATATAGGTTGGTTTGCTTGTTTTGAGAAGCTACAAAGATTTAATGAACATATTTCTTTAGAGTTCGCACAAGCTTTGAATGAGCAGGGTTTAGTGGTTAGAGGAGTCATGATTTTTGTTACAAAGGAGGTAATTGCTAGGTTGACGGTTTGCCTCAGATAGGAACATGCTAGTTTTGTAGGAAATTTGCAATCCGAACAACCAAAGCTACATTTTTACAGCAGGGTGAGGAGTTAAGGCATAAGGGAAGAGGAATTGATAAGACATTCCTTCCTCATCCTTGGGATGGTGTATCTTACTTCATTCAAAAATTTATTACTAGTGAGGGGTGTTTTGGGGTTGTATTTCATTACCATTTTTAGCTGTTAGCTCATTTG
The DNA here is from genome assembly GCA_031772625.1 of Pinus tabuliformis. Classification (NCBI taxonomy): domain Eukaryota; kingdom Viridiplantae; phylum Streptophyta; class Pinopsida; order Pinales; family Pinaceae; genus Pinus; species Pinus tabuliformis. The sequence goes on along the minus strand of CM062813.1, from coordinate 1,038,554,600 downwards.
TGCAATGGAAATTTAATTAATATGCCATACTACCTATTAAAATTGTTACAACATATGGTAAAAGTTGTGTGAGTGGAAAAGCATCCCAAAACTTACTTAACTAAACATGGGTTGATTAAATTTGGCATAATTGACACATTGAAATAGCAAGGAAGCACATGGATGAGGTTTATTAAAGGGTTGCATGCACCTGCTCTTGAGGAGGAAGAGAAAGAAATTAAAGAACATGAGGAAAATAGTGAAGTTTAAGCAGATGAACAAAGTGCTAAAACAACAGTAGAAAGAGTTGAAGTAGCACCATAAACTGTTGAAAAAACACCATAAGTGAGGGGAGTTCCACCTCCTAGGCCTTGTCAGAGGGGTATTTGAATCAGGGACTCTATGAAAAAGGCTTGCATTGAAGGACCAATGGATATAATTGGTGTACAATCTAAGAGTTTTGAGTATGGATGCCCTATTGAAGAAGAAGTACCTAAAATAAAGGCACCTGAGACAAAATTCTCCAAGAAAGAAATGCTTATGTAAACAAGGATAAGGAAGACGTTGTTAAAAAGGGAATTAAGGGGAAAATCCCTAAGAAGAGAGTGTGAGTAATTATTGCACCATTAATTGCCTCGGTGCTCAAAGTCCATGTTGCTACAATAGAATAAAAAAACCTAAGGAACTATAGGAACAACCAAGTGAGGGAAAGAAGGAAAAACCTACACTAGAACATGAAAGCATTCCTTCATCGGGTAAGTCTGAAATTGATCCTCTTGTTCATCAATTTAATGAATTAAAAGAGGAAAATTAAAATTTGAGGAAATAACACGCTATGCTCAAAGAACAATTTCAATTTAAGAAACAGATAGGATTGGAAACCCTTGCAGAGGTGGAAGGAATGGTGTCACCTACTGATACAACTGAAAAAATTTGCATGTGTTGTAGAAAAATACTTAAGGAGGCATATTGAAAGGATCCAACCACTGCTTCAGTTATAAATTGCTACTCCACAAGAACCTTATTACTATGTTTTTGTTACACAAGAAACAACAATTGAAGTAGAGCAGGGTGGATAAAATTAGTCAGGTACTCCATAAGAACCTATTAACAATGTTGTTGTTACACAAGAACTAAAAGTTGAAACAAAGCAAACCGAGTTAATCAAATTGATGCTCCACAAGAACCTATAAATGATGTTGTTTCCCCACAAGAACCAATAGCTAAAAGATAATTTAGCATAAGGAGGAAGGAAATGAAGATATAGTGTAGGAAGTTTTTGAAACTGCCATTGTAACAACAACAGATACAACTCAACTAGAATTTGAAGTGTTGAAATCAACATTTTTTTAGAAGAATTGGACAAATGGAAGAGATTGAAAATCTCATTAAAAAGTGAAGTTATCCCTTTGAGGAGACAAAAGGAGATCGATGATAATCTGAAGAAAAATTAAGTTGAGGATGTGTTGGTCCAGAACTTGTTAAATATTAAGGAAGAAAGGAAATAGGTGATGCAAAGGGTGGGAGAAGTGCAAAAAGAAGTGAAATTGTTACAATAAGAAAAGGAGTAAATGTATAAGTTTGCAAAAAATGCATTGAGTTACAGGGCTCCTTCTCCTTCCTATCCCTTGTATCTGTAGGAAAAACTCTTCCTTTTTCAATTAACAATAATAAATGAACAATGACCATATATAGTAAGGGAAAACAAGGCCTTTCTAGAAACTTTCCAGAAGGATAATTTTTCTGAGCAACATCTGCTTTGTGAGTTGTATCTACATGATCATGCTTGTTTTGGGGAAGGTACCTTTAAAATCACACCCTATGTTGGAGATGTTCATTTAGGGGATTTTACATCATTTATGCAAAATTAAGTTAGTTAGAAGATCACCCATGATACTATAACAACATACAAGGGAACTGTGAAACTGCATATTCAGAATGAGCCAGGGTTTGCACTGACTATTTCTATGGCTTATAATAGGATGTGGCAAAATACAACCACTAGAAAGTTGTTGATGGAAGCTAAGAACAAAACTTTGGAATGATTTCTTAAGAGTATTAGGGGGCTGAGATAGAATGTGTTAGAAGGAAGTAAGGTGAGATGGGAAGTTTGCAAGGAAGAATTGAGGAACGAGGACCCCTTCTATTTTCAAAATTTTGTACATGCACTTTCCAGGGTACATCCATATGTAGAATGAATTAAGAGAAGTGGGCCTAGTTGGTATGGGATTAGATTCAAATTCCCACTTATTTGGCTTCCTCTCTACAAGTATCAACATACATATGAGGTAAATGATAAATTGTGGGAAAAATAGTTAGTTATTTCTTGATGTTACAGAGATCCTAGTGAAGACACAACAGGGGCTTATGATATTTCAAACCTCCATTCACAACATGTTGAAAACGTGTTACATAGCTTTGCATGGGAACATTCATATGTTTAAGTTGGGGGGAGATGTTGGGACGCAGAATTGGCACCTTTTTACATTTATTTTCCCTACCTTTTCTTATCATTTTCACTCTCGAAGCTACACCTTATCACTCTGACAATCATCATTAACTAAAGTTTGTTTCCTTTCTGTATGTCATCCTTATTATCAATTTTTGCTCACAATTTGACATAGAAGCTAACTACTTTAGAATTTTTATCAATAAATTAATATAGGGTTGTTATAGGTGTGTGACTTGTTGAGGTGTTGTTACATGATTATATCTCCTAGTTTTGCCTCACTAAGAATGGAGCGAAGACCTTGTTGACATTGTTGATACATGCTAAATGTAGAAATAACTTTTAATTTATAGCTAATAATGAAATCGAACTGAAATCAATAGACAAAAATTTCTTCTACTAAATTCCGCGGAAGGAAAGTTGACAATAGAAATGCATGCAATCATTCAATCATAATGAACACAATTTTACTAGGGAACCCAACTAGTAAAAACCTCTCCTCTGTTTGTATTATATCATATGAGAACAATCATCAATTACAATGACTACTTCAATGCTTGAAGCTCAATCTTCACTATAATTATGATCTCCTCCTAAGTCTGCTCTGGCCAATACTTAGCCAAAATAGGCCTCCTACTTCCTCTTATTTCCTTGTGCAATTCCTACTCCTAAATAATAGGGGAGCTCCTATTTCCTTGCACAATTCCTGAGGAAATTAGCTCACCTACTACATGAAAACATTGTACACTCACTCTTATACAATAATGATTACATTATGCATTTTCTCTCCAACTTCACTGGGCAATTCAAATTGCATGCATGACTAGGGCTACTTTTAGTAGATTGACTAGTTAATTGAGAGTTAGTTGAGTTTACAACAATTACAACTACTCAAATGAACTCATACTAACTATATTCTATACTATAGCTTAGATAACTAACTTTCACTAAAGATAACACCTCTGGATAGATATATCTTAGCCACCAACTTGCACACAACTCTACTTCTAGCCCAAAAACTCGAATTGATTGACTTAACTGAGTGATTTGACCATGTCAGTCCTACTGACTTCCTGAAACCTCATCATGTTGAAGTGGAAATTTAAATTTCTTCATTTGACTAAGGCACAAGTCAAATGAAGCATTTTCTTGCTACAATTTAACACTCCCTCTTAGCAAGAAAATGGTTCTAAACAACCCCAATCCTGCTCTAGTGGAACTCAAACTTTCCTCTTGACAAATCCTTTGTCAAAATGTCTGCATTTTTCTCCTCTGTAGGAATGTACTATAACATAAAAATCCTCCTCTGCACACAATCTCTCAGGTGATGGTACCTGATGTCTATATGCTTGGACCTATCATGAAACACTAGATTTTCAGAGAGTTTTATGCAACTCTTATCATCACAGTGGATCAATGTAGGCTTCATAACCTAACTAAAGAGACCAACTGATATCTTCCTCATCCAAATAGCCTCGCATGTTACTTAATTAGCAGCCATGTACTCGATCTCCATTGAACTGAGTGCTACATATCTTTATTTCTTGTTGTACCAAGAAACTGTTGCTGACCCAACATTGAAGATTGCTCCTGATGTGCTCTTCCTATCTGAGGGACTCCCTACCCAATATGCATCTATGAATCCTTGGAGCTTCACTGCATTAATTTACTTATACCATAAACCAAATTTTTCTGTGCCTTTGAGGTACCTTAGAACACATTTTGTTGATTTACAGTGAATCTTGGTAGTCTCCACCATGAAATGACTAAGTTGGTTCACTTCAAAACAAATATCAGGACTTGTGTTCACTGAGTAGATCAAGGACCCCACCAATTGACTATAGATAATGCCATCTACTTCCTCCCTTGTGGAAGCATCATATTTCCTCCAGTTAGTACCAAGAGGAGTATCCATGGGTTTGCAATCCTGCATGTGGAATCTCTGAAGGATTTTAGAGGTGTACTTCCCTTGTCCAACAAATATCACTCCATCTCCCTACCACACCTCCAAGCTAAGGAAGTAGTGCATCAAACCCATATCCCTCATCTCGAACTCTCTTGCAACATTCTCCTTGCAATAATGGATCAACATGTCATCCTATTAGTATCAAATCATCCACATAGAGAAATAAAATGAGCAGAAAACCATCTACCATAAAGTAGTAGAGATTGGCATATCCACTATAAGAATCTATGTGAGTGTACAATGTTAACATGTAGCAAGAAAAGGCTTCATTTGAATTGTGCCTTAGTGAAATGGAGAAATTCAAAATTACACATTAGAAGGATGGCTTGAGTTGTAGTTAGCAAGAGTGACATGGCCAAGTCACTCAGTTAAATCAGTCAACTTGAGTTTGTGGGCTAGAAGTAGAGTTGTGCATAAGTTGATTCCTAAGATATAGCAATCTAGTGGAGTTATAGTTAGTGAAACTTATTTATTTGAGCTCTAGTCATGAATAGAATCAGTAGGAGTTCAGTTGAGTAGTTGTAATGGTTGTTAACTCATTGATCTCTTAGTTAACTAGTCAATTTACTAAAATATCCCTAGTCATGCATGGAATTCCTATTACCTGGTTGAGGTGGGGGAAAAGGCACATTGCAATTATCAATTGTATATTAGTTGAGTGTACAGGTTTTTCATTGGAGCATGGTTAAAATTCCTCTAGGATTTGTGCAAGGAAATAGGGAATTTCCCTATATTTTAGGAGTTGATTTCCTCAAGGATTGTGCAAGGAAATATGAGGAAGGTTGAGGCCTATTTTGGCTAAGTGTTGATTAGAGTAGGTTAGAGAGCAGGATATCAATATTGCAATGCAGCTTGAGCTTCAAGGATTGAAGTTTCCATTGTAATAGATCCATATTCTCATATGATTTAATACAAAATAGAGGAGGGGTTTTTCCCAGTTGGGTCCCCCAGTAAGAATACCGTGTTCATGTGATTGAATGATTGCATGTGATTGCATGTGTTTCTGTTGTATGAGTTCCTTTCTGCATATTGAGTAGAAGACACTTGTGTCTATTGTTTTGAGTCTGAATTCATTAGCAGTTGCAAATTTCGAGCTATTTCTAAATGTTATTAGATTTATTGAAGACTACATATAAACCTGGTTCCAGATATTCTCTCAGAAAAATTTCGATTTGTAGAGGTTTTGGTGTAGATTTCCTTGAGTATAGGAAAAATATCTTTCAATGGATTAAGGCTTGAGTATGCATTGGAGGGAACCTCAATTTTTTTGCTTAAAAATATAGGATGGAAGTTGTCCTGGATGACAATGGTGTATTAGAGTACACAGAATTTGATATTCCAAAACCACCATATTCTGATGCACAAGCACTTTCTCAGTGGAAGAAAGAAACAACAAAATCCTCGAGGATTATTCTAGAGGGTGTCAGAGACCATGTGGTTTCAAATTTGTATGGCAAGGATATTTCTTTTTCTGTGTGGAAAACTCTCACAAATCTCTTCCAGGGTAGTAGTGATGTCAGGAAATTGGCAATGAGAGGTAGCTCAAGAACATTTGAATGGGAAAAAATGAATTGTTGTTCAATACCTATCGATATTCACTCAGGTCAAAGATGAACTTGGAGGAGTAGGAGAAAATGTGCCATCATATGAACTTGTGAGCTTAGCATTCTCGAGCCTTCCAAAATCTTGGCACAATGACCAGGATTCAGTTAATAGAAGAGACAAGCTACCAGATTGGGAGAGACATTAGTTTGATTTGGTGCAAGAGGAGATCAAAATAAACACTAGAGATGGTGTCACATCCAAAATTGATGAGGAAGAAAACTTTTCTCTAGAAATCAAAGGAAAGAAGGCCCAAGGCAAGGAAAAATCCAACCAAAAATATTGAAAGAAGAAAGACCTCAGTAAAATTAAATGTTTTCACTACCATGAAGATGGACATTATGCAACAAAGTGCCTACACAAGAAATCTTGTAAGAAATTTGCAGGAGCAGCATGAGGTGATGCTCTCACATCAAAATTTGAGTTGGATTTCACCCTCATTGCATGCATGGAAAGTATTGTACGAAGCAGTATATGGTACTTAGATTCTGGTGCTTCATTTCATATGATAGGAAGTAAGGAGTTCTTTAGCAGCCTGGAGGAGAAGAACCTACAATTACGCATAGAACTTGGGGATAATGGGAGTTATAGTACCAAAGGGATTTCAACTGTCACCTTTAAGAGGGATTCAGACTCCCATCTTCACCTAAAGAATGTAATATGTCCCTGGTCTAAAGAAAAAATTAGTTTTTGTAGTTGTACTTGAAGATTGTGGATATGATGTGGTGTTTAGTAAGGGAAAACTTATCTAAAGCATGTTGCTATTGGACAAGTCAAACAAAGTGGTGTTCTAGTTAAAAACCTCTACAAGCTAGAGGTGGATGCATTTACTACATTGAGTAGCAAAGCAGAACATGTTTGTTGAAAATAGCAACAAGAAATGTTAAAAATAGCATCAAGAAAAATCCTAATTTAATTTGTCCTTAAATTAAATTAGGAATAAAATTGTAACTCCACATCTCATGGCAACTTGCAATAGTTAACTAAGTTAGTTTGACTTAGTTGGCTCAGTTAATTCGAGTTGAGGGTCTAACTAGAGTCACATAGAGTGTCTCCTACAATTAGGAGCACTAGTTGAGTTTATTATGAGTTGTAATTATTTAATTCAGTCTAACTGAGTTAAAGTCAATTAAACTAGTTCCAACTGATGGAGGAATTAGTGGAAGGTCCAGTAGTGGGGTGTAACCTGTCAAACAGTGTGGTACTACCTGAAGTGCAATGTGGTGCTTCCTGTAGGGATCAACCAGTAAACTAAAGATTCACTCATAATTAACTCATCCATGTCAGATTAGAGAAAGACCCAGTTGAGATTGGAGTTCATGGACAATGTACTATAAGTTGTAAAATAATTTAAATTAAATAGATGGTTCATGCAATCAGAAGAAGGCCTAAAATAAATCATTCCTTAATTAGAAAACTCACTAATTTTAACCATTCAAATTGCCTTTAAAAGGAGGAATGAAGGCACAAGTTTAATCATTGTTTTGGTGAGCACAAGTTGGTGAGACCAAGTAATAGGAAGCACAAGTTTGTGCGTGGATCTTGTGAGAGAAAGGTGTTCCAAGAGAAGCTTGTGCACGGGTTGGTAGTGAGATAAATATAGATAGTGCAGAGGTTGTTCGGGCTTGAGAAAAGCATTGTAATCTTCTCATATTTTCTGATTAATGCAATATACATATAGTAGGGTTTTTTAGTTGTGACTTTCCCCAAAAAATCATTGTGTTATGTTTGATTGAATTATTTCTCCTATAGGCTTCATGATTTCATCGATCATTTATTTTTTACGATGATGAGTAGAGTAGATTAAACTCAAATTTTTAGCATATTACAATCTACAGTTTGAATCTACAAGGAATTTCTACATGGCATCAGAGCTAGTTTGTAGAAATTTCTACATGATATCAGAGTTAGATTTGTAGAAATTTCTATATGGTATAAGATCTAGATTTGTATAAATCTCTTCAATGTTTAGGGCAGAGATGTTGGAGAGCTTTGGCATAGGTGCATGGGACACCTACACCATGGAGCCTTCAAAATAATGTAATGAATCACCACTGCACTTCCAAAATGCACCCTTGATCAGCATGGTGTGTGCAAGGGATGCACTCTTAGAAAATATGTCAAATCCTCCTTCGAGGGCCGAGATAGTAGAGTTGAATCCACCTTAGAGCGAGTTTACTCAGATGTATGTGGAACATTTTCTACTGTCTTAGTTAAAAAGTACAGGTATTATGTGATTTTCTAGATGATTTTTCCCACAAATGCTGGATCTATTTCATGAAGAAGAAATATGAGTTTTATTCAAAGTTTGTTGAATTCAAAGCCTTAGTTGAAATTGAGACTGGACAAAAAATTAAAATCCTGAGAAGTGATGATGGAGGAGAGTATGTTTCTAATGCCTTCAAAGAGTTATGTGCCAAGGAGGGTATTATAAGGGAGTTGACTGCACCTCATAACCCACAGCAAAATGGGGTGGAAGAGAGGAAAAATAGAAGCATTGTAGGGGTTGCAAGAGAAATGTTGCATGAATAGGGATTTCCACTATACCTGTGGGCATAACCATGCAATATAATTGTTAATTTGAAGAATAAGGGCCCTCAAAAAAATCCTTGGAATGATCACACCTAAAGAGGATTTCTCTGGGAGGAAGCCATATGTCTCCCACTTTCACATTTTTGGATCCATGGTCTATTGTCATGTCTCCAAAGATAGTAGGAAAAATTCAGAGCCTACTATAGAGAGGGGGGTCTTTGTAGGATACATAGAGACACCTCATATTTACTAGTTGTACATGCCTTCACTCAGGATGATTGTGATGAGGAGACATGTCAAATTAGATGAGGAGAAGGATTGATTATAAGCTCTATAGAGTGAGAGCTAAGCATTCCACTAGAGGAGGAGCCCTAGTCAGATCCACAAGTTGTTGTGGAGTAGCCACATGTGGAGGAGCAAAGAGGAGGTAGAGTGGAGGAACCCACTCACATAGAGCCTTCCATAGAAGGGTGAAAGAGGACCAGGGAGGCAGACAAATTGGTGTAGGATTCTCAAGAGCATGTTGGAGTTCTTATCTCCTTATGCAAACAGAGGAGATCACCAAGAAAAGATACCATATATATGGCACTCATGAAAAAATTGATTGATTTTTATCCTTTCTCATTTTATGAAGTAGTTTCCTAACATGTGTGGTAAGATGCCATGGTGGAGGAGTATGACTCCATCATGAAGAATGATGCTTAGGAGGTTGTTCCTAGACCCTAGGGAAAATATGTTATTGAGTCCAGGTAGGTGTATAAGGTGAAACGTGCAGCTGATGGCTATGTTGAGAAGTACAAGGCCATATTTGTGGCCAAATGCTTCTCACAGGTAGAGGGAGTTTATTATGAGGATACTTTTGACCCTGTGGCAAGATATTCTTTTATCAGGACCATACTTGTATTAGCAGCACAGATGTGGTGGAAGATCCGCCAAATGGATGTTAAGACTGCCTTCCTCAATGGAGTGGTTGAAGAAGATATCTACATTGAGCAGTCGGGGGGATTTGAGACGTTTGACAGGGAGACATGTGTGTAGGTTGAGGAGAGCCCTTTATGGTCTCAAACAGGCACCTCATGCTTGGTACACTCGCATAGATTCCTATCTCATGGGATTGAGCTTCACTAAGAGTCAAGCATATGCCAATATCTACTACATTTTGGTAGATGGCAGTCTTCTCATCTTAGTTTTGTATGTAGATGATTTTATATTGATAGGATATAAGAGGTTGATCTAGTATTGCAAAAAGGACCTTGCAAGAGATTTTGAGATGAAGTAAATGGGCTTGATGCACTACTTCCTTGGTTTGGAGGTGTGGTAGGGAGATGGAGAGATATTTGTTGGTCAAGGGAAGTACACCTTTGAAATCCTTCAGAGATTCCCTATGTAGGATTGCAATCCCATGGACACTCCTCTAGATACTAACTAGAGGAAAGAAGGTGCTTCTACAGGAGAGGCAGTAGATGACACTATCTATAGACATTTGGTGTGGTTCTTGATGTACTTGGCAAAAAGTGGCCTAATATTTGTTTTCTAGTTACTCAACTTAGTCAGTTTATGGTGGAGCCTACCAAGCTTCAGTGGAAAGCAACAAAACATGTTCTCATATACATCATACGCATAATAGATTTTAGTTTACGATACAAGAGGACTGATAGAGTGAAGCTCCAAGGCTTCAGAGATGCAGATTGGGCAAGTAGTCCATCCAACAGGAAGAGAACATCAGGAGCTATCTTCAGTGTTGGGTCAACAACAATTTCTTGGTTCAGTAGGAAACAAAGATTTATAGCATTCACCGTAGCAGAGCCTGAGTGTATGGCTACTAGTCAAGTAGAAATGTGAGGCTATTTGGATGAGGAATATCATGGCTGGTCTCTTCAGTTAGGGGAAGGAGCCTACATTGATCCACTATGATAATTATAGTTGTATCAAAGTCTCTAAAAATCCAGTGTTTCATGATAGATTCAAGAATATAGACATCAAGTACCATCACCTAAGAGATTGTGTGTAAAGGAGGATCATCATGTTGCAATACATTCCCACAGAGGAGCAAGATGTAGACATTTTAACAAAGGCTTTGTCAAGAGGAAACTTCGAGTTCCACAAGCCTATAATTGGAGTGGTTAAGAACCCTTTTCTTGTTAAGAGGGAGTGTTAAATTGTAGCAAGAAAGGGTTTCATTTGACTTGTGCCTTAGTTAAATGGAGAGATTAGAAATTTCACATTAGCATGATGACTTGAGTTGTAGTTAGCAGGAGTGACATGGCCAAGTCACTCAATTAAATCAGTCAATTCAAGTTTGTGGGCTAGAAGTAGAGTTGTGCATGAGTTGATTTCTAAGATCTAGCAATCTAGTTGAGTTATAGTTAGCGAAACTCAGTTATTTGAGCTCAAGTCATGAATAGAGTCAATAGGAGTTCAATTGAGTAGTTGTAACTGTTGTTAACTCACTGATCTCTCATTTAACTATTCAAGTTACTAAAAATGGCCCTAGTCATGAATGGAATTCAAATTTCCTAGTTGAGGAGGATGAAAAGGCACATTGTAATTATCAACTGTATACTAGTTGACTGTACAACTTTTGCATTGGAGCATGTGAACAATTCCTCTAGGATTTGCACAAGGAAATATGGAATTTCCCTATCTTTTAGGAGCTAATTTCCTCAAGGATTGCGCAAGGAAATAAGAGGAAGGTTGAGGCCTATTTTGGCTAAGTGTTGGTCAGAGCAGGAGATCAATATTGCAATGTAAGTTGAGCTTCAAGGATTGAAGTTGTCATTGTAATAGATCCATATTCTCATATGATTTAATACAAAATAGAGGAGGGGATTTTCCTTGTTGGGTTCCCCAGTAAAAAAATTGTGTTCATTGTGATTGAATTATTTCATGTGTTTTTATTGTATGTTTTCCTTTCCATAGATTGAGTAGAAGAAATTTGTGTCTATTGTTTGCAGTCTGAATTCATTAGAAACTGCAAATTTTGAGCTATTTCAACAAAGTACAAGGTGTCTACTTGAGACCATAGAGGGCACTGTTGAGCCTACACACGTGTCACCCTAAATGTATTGAACCCATCAGGCTGTTCAATGTAGATATCTTCCTCAACCAATCCAATGAGGAAGGTATTCTTAACATCCATTCAGTGGATCCTCCACCACATCTCTATTGCCGATGCAAGTATGGTCCTGATAGATGAGTATCTCGCCATAGGCGAAAATGTATCCTCCTATGAGAAGCCTTTGCCCACAAACCTTTAACTTCTCAACGCTGCCATCAGTTTCATGTTTCACCTTATACAACCACCCGAAACCAATAACTGACTTGTTCTCGAGTCCGGGCACCACCTCCCAAACATTTTTCTTCATGATGGAGTTATACTCCTCCACCATGACATCTATCCACATGTGCTGGGAAACATCCTCTTCAAAAGAAGATGACTAACCTGCGTAGTGAACCGGGGGTTAGAGGGGGGGAGGAGCCCCCCCCCTTCGTTGTGCTGATTGCGCAGTAGGGGGGTCACATGGGGTTTGAGGGGGGCGGGCTAGCGCCTCGGGATAATTTTTTTTGGACCCTATATTAGGTTGGGCGGACCTACCTATGATTTTCAGTCCACAGATTTGGATGCGATGGTTTTCGTTTCATGGTATTAGATTCTTCGGAATGTATAAATATGTATTGTAACATTGAAAGGAATATAATGAAAAATCAAGCTAGTAGTCCCGGTTTTGGGATCCAGGAGAAATATCTGTGTATATGTGTTTTATGTGTTATGCTCTCGCATTGTTGATTTTCTGTGTTTTAGAATTCGTATGCAGGTAATTTATGTATGGGGTTAAAATCTACATTTGGTATCAAAGCTGTTTTGGCTTCAAGGGGACGCCTTTATTGCTAAGGGGTTTCACTCAGGCCTGTGGTAGACCCTGTTCAGTGGGAGATCTGCGGGATCGATTCTGGTGGTGAAATAAGATGGTGAGCAGTGGAAAGATAGAGATCGAGAAATTTAATGGTCAGAGTGTTGAGTTGTGAAAACTCAAGATGGAGGATCTGTTGGTGGATAAAGATCAGTGGATAGCAGTAGATCCGGGTACTAAACCAATGGGAGTGTCTGATGAATAATGGAAGAAGTTGGATCGGAAGGCAAAGAGAAAAATATGATTGTGTGTCTCAATTCAGTATTGTTGAATGTATCAGGGGAAGTTACGACTATGGATTTGTGGGACAAGTTAGGGACTTTGTACCAATATAAGTCTCTAGTGAATAAATTGTTCCTACGGAAAAAGTTGTACAACCTGAGGATGAAAGATGGAGACTCAGTGATAGAGCATCTGAACGCATTTAATGCAGTAGTAAGTCAATTATTATCTGTTGATATTAAAATTTTAGATGAAGATAAGTGCACCAGTTTGTTGTGTTCTCTACCAGATTTGTGGGATAGTCTGGTTATTGCAATAGGTAGCAATGCAACTGCCTTGCAATTTGACAAAATAGTCTCATCCTTGCTAACGGAGGAGATGAGACGGAAAAATATGGAGAGCTAGAATGGTGATGCCTTGTTTATATGAGGAAGGTCCTAGAACAGAAACAAAAATATGTCATCGAGTGGGAGATCTAAATCTAGAGGGAGATCTAAATCTCCAAGAAAACCCGTAAAGGTGGTGTGCTGGAAATGCGAAAAGGAAGGGCACTACAAAAGGGACTATAAATATAAAACTCCTGACAAAGGAAAGGGATCTGATGATACTTCTTCTACAGAGGCAAAAACCACCTCAGATGAAGGTGGGGATGTGTACTTGGCTTCTTCAAGTACACATGTAGATCATGATGCATGGTTGATTGACTCAGGTGCATCCTTTCACTTCACTCCCCATAGAGAGTGGTTCTGCAAGTATGATAAATACGGTGGTGGTGATGTCTTCTTAGGAGATTATAGGAAGGCTAGAATCATTGGTCGCGGAAAAGTAAAGTTGAAGTTGCAAGGTGGAAGGGTTAGAACGCTTCCGGGTGTTCTACATATTCCTGCATTAGCCAGAAATCTGATTTATGTAAGCAAGTTGGATGATGCAAGTGTAAAAACAATGTTCGAGAAGGATACCTACAAAATGATTTGAGGAGCATTGGTATTGATGTGGGGAGTTCGGACTGGAACTCTGTACAAGTTGCAAGGTAACACTATTGTTGATGGGTGCAACAGTTCTGTGGTTCCTGAAAGTGGAGCAGAAAATCTAGTGGTCTTTGGAGAGAAGACCATGTTGTGGCATCAAAGGCTTGGACATATTAGAGAGAAGGGCCTTCGAATACTTCATGGTAAAGGTATAGTAGAAGGGATGAGTAATAGCTCTCTGGATTTTGATTTCTGTGAAAATTGTGTATATGGGAAGCAGAAACGGGTGAGTTTCCCCTCTAGTGGTAAGAGGGCGAAACAGATATTAGAGCTTGTGGGCAGTGATGTGTTTGGACCTGTGAAGGTTCCATCACTGGGTAAGTATGTGTACTATGTATCATTTATAGATGACTTCACAAGGAATACATGGATATATTTCATTAAGAAGAAATTTGAAGTTTTTGATAGGTTTAAACAATTTAAGGCTCTGGTGGAAAACCAGATAGAGAAGAAGATAAAGGTGCTGAGGACAGATAACAGTGGAGAGTTTTGCAGTAAGGAATTTGAAGAATTCTGTAAGAAGTGTGGTATAGCACGGCAAAAGACTACACCTCAACAAAGTGGAGTTGCAGAAAGAATGAACAAGACGTTGATGGAAAGGGCAAGAAGCATGCTCAGTGGTGTCAGGTTAGGACAGGAATTCTGGGCAGAGGCAATGGAGACAACATGTTACTTGGTCAATAGATCACCTTCATCAGTGTTGGAGGATAATACTCCACAAGAGGTATGGACTAGTAAGAAACCCTCTCTTTCACATCTGAGGGTATTTGGATGTGATGCATATGTACATGTTCCAAAGGAGAAACGAACCAAGTTAGATAGTAAATCTGAAAAGTGCATATTTATTGGGTATAAGGATGGTTTAAAGGGTTATAAACTTTGGAACCCAGTAACAAGGAAGGTTGATGTGGTGTTCAGTCAGGTGAAAGATGTTATTAAACATGAAGTCCAACCAAAGGAACCTGAGAAGATAGAGTTTGAGCTTAAGGAGGAAGAATCAAAATCTACAACATAGGAGGAATCAGAAGATGAAGAGCCACAAACTCCGGGTGTAAGAAGATCAGTTCGAGAAAGAAGGCAACCAGAAAGGTATAGTCCATCTGCTTTCTGTTCAAATTTTGCTTTATCTATTACTGATGATCATCCTAGAACTGTGAAGGAAGCAGTAGATTCAGAGGATGGAAAACTCTGGAAAGAGTCCATGGTTGATGAAATGGCATCTTTGCACAAAAATGAGGCTTGGGATCTGGTGGAGTTGTCGGCTGGAAGGAAACCCATTGGCAGCAAATGGGTGTTCAAGAAGAAGACAAATGTAGAAGGAAAGGTGGAGAAATACAAAGCTCGGTTGGTAGCAAAAGGTTATTCCCAGGTGCCGGGAATTGATTTTGGTGATATTTTTTCTCCTGTTGCCAAGGTAACTTCTATTAGATTACTTTTATCTATTGTTGTTGCTTTTGATTTTGAGGTAGAACAGATGGATGTGAAGATAGCATTTCTTCACGGGGATTTGGAAGAGGAGATCTACATGAAGCAACCTGAAGGCTTTGCGGTGAAGGGTAAGAAAGAACTGGTATGCAAGTTAAAGAAGTCTTTGTATGGGTTAAAACAGTCACCAAGGATGTTGTATCAGAAATTTGATACATTTATACGGGGACTTGGCTTCACCAGAAGCAAAGCAGATCATTGTGTTTATTTTAAATTAATGGTGACCATGTTATTTATCTGGTCTTGTATGTGGATGATATGTCGCTGGTTGGAAATGACAAAGAAATTATCCAGGATTTGAAGACCCATTTGTCCTCCAAATTCGACATGAAAGATCTTGGTGCTACAAACTATATTTTGGGCATGGAAATTAAAAGAGATCGGACAAAGAGGAAGCCTTGGTTAAACAAAAGGAAGTATGTCGAGACAATATTGCAGAGGTTTAATATGCAGAATAGTAAACCAGTGAAGGTTCCTATTCCTGTAGGTGTAAAGTTATCTATTGAACAATGTCCCAAGACACAAGAAGAGGAAGAGGACATGTCTCGTGTTCCATATGCAAGTGCAGTCGGTAGCTTGATGTATGCAATGGTCTGTACTAGACCAGACATTGCACATGCAGTGGGAGTATTGAGCAGGTTTATGTCAAAACCAGGGAAGGAGCACTGGACAGTAGTGAAGCGGGTTTTCAGGTATTTGCGTGGCACTAGTGATCATGGTTTGTGCTACCAAGGAAGACCAGGATTGGACAGAGTGTTGGATATTCATGGCTTTGTTGATGTAGACTGGGCTGAAGATATGGATTAGAGAAGATCTACAAGTGGGTATGTGTTTAACCTATTTGGAGGTGCAGTCAGTTGGATGAGTAAGAAACAATTTGTAGTGGCACTAT
The DNA here is from genome assembly GCA_031772625.1 of Pinus tabuliformis. NCBI lineage: Eukaryota > Viridiplantae > Streptophyta > Pinopsida > Pinales > Pinaceae > Pinus > Pinus tabuliformis. The sequence goes on along the minus strand of CM062813.1, from coordinate 1,038,538,534 downwards.
CAACTACAGAGGTAGAATACATTGCAACCACTCATGCAAGCAAGGAAGCAGTTTGGTTGCAGAGATTGTGTTCAAGTATGGGGTTAGTACAGGGAGCTATAAGGATAGACTGTGACAGCCAAAGTGCAATTTTCTTGGCAAAGAACCCTGCTTATCATTCAAAGGAAAAGCACATTGATGTTCAGTATCATTTTGTGAGGGATATGATAGAAGACAAAAAGGCACTGTTGGTAAAGGTGGACACTTTGAATAATACTGCAGATGCGTTGACCAAATTTGTGGGCTCTGAGAATTTTTCTTGGTGTAGAGAAACAATGGATGTTTCAGGGCTTGAAAAATGACTAAGCTCTCCTGTGGCCCCTTGTGGAGAGAAAACAACAAGTGGGAGAATGTTGGGTTGTGTTATATTCTTTCCACGACTAACCTACGTAGTGAACCAGGGGGTTTGAGCAAGGGTGGAGCCCCCCCTTCTTTGTTCTGATTGCGCAGCGGGGGGGTCACAGGGGTTTTGAGGGTGGCGGTGTAGCCGCCCCCCCCCCCACGGGGTTCCCCAGGGAATTTTTTTTTGGACCCTATATTAGGTTGGGCGGACCTACCTATGGTTTTCGGTCCATGGTTTTGGACGCGATGGTTTACGGTCCATGGGATTGGATGCTTTGGCATGTATAAATATGTATTGTAACATTGAAATAAATAGAATGAAAAATCAAGCTAGTAGTCCCGGTTTTGGGATCCAGGGGAAAATCTCTATGTATATGTGTTTTATGTGTTATGCTCTCACATTGTTTATTTTCTGTGTTTTAGAATTCATATGCAGGTAATTTCTGTATGTGGTTAAAACCTACATGTACAAACTATCAACCATCCTGGTCCTCTTCCTCCCTTCTCTAGAAGGATTTGTGTGAGAGGGTTCCTCCACTCAGCCTACTCTCTGCTCCTCCATGTCATCCTCTTGGAAGTCCTCTTGCCTTTAAGCAATATCTGACTCTTTGGATTTGATTGAGGCTCCTCCTTTGGAGCTAGAAGCTCCTTCTATTGTGGTATGCTCAGATCTCACTCTAGAGAGCTCCTCGTGACTTTATCCTCATCAAATATAATATCCCTCCTCATAGTAGTCATTCTATGTGAGGGCATCTACACCTGGTAAATATGAGGTGTCTCAATACAACCCACAAAGATACCCCTCTTTGTAGTGGGCTTCAACCTTTTCCTACTATATTTGGAGACATGACAATAGATTATGGATCCAAAAATGTGAAAGTGGTAGACATCCGACTTCCTCCCAGTGAAAGCCTCTTCAAGTGTAATCATTCCAAGAATTTTGTGAGGGCTCTTGTTCTATAATTAAACAATTGTATTACAAGCTTTCTCCCATAGGGATAATGGCAATCCTTCGTCTTGCAACATTACTCTATCAACTCCTACAATACTTCTATTTTTCTTCTCAGAAACTCCATTTTGTTGTGGGTTGTGAGGTGCAATCAACTCCCTTCTAATACCCTCCTTGGCACATAATTATTTGAAGGAATTAGACACATACTCTCCTCCATTATCACTTCTCAAGGATTTAATTTTCTTTCCAAACTCATTTTCAACTAAGGCTTTAAATTCAAAAAACTTTGAATGAACCTCATATTTTTTTTCGTGAAATAGATCCAACATTTGTGGGAAAAATCATCGATGAAGATCACATAATACCTGTGCTTTGCAGTTGAGATGATGGAAAATTTTCCACGCACATCTGAGTGAAATCGCTTCAAGATGGCTCTAGCTCTACTATCTTGGCCCTGGAAGGAGGATTTGACATATTTTCCAAGAGTGAATCCCTTGCAAACATCACATTGATCAAGGGTGCATTTTGGAAGTCCAGTGGTGATTTGCTGCATTATTTTCAAAGCTCCATGGTGTAGGTTTCCTATGCACTTATGCCAAAGCTCTCTAACATCTTGAACTTGAACATGTTCTACCTTGATACTCAATGCAATGCACGAATTGACTTCTAGCTTGTAGATATTTTTAATCCTGACACTAATTTTTTTTACTTGTCCAGTAGAAACATGCCTTACGTAAGCCTTCCCTTTATTGAACACCACATCATATCCTTTGTCTTCAAGTACAACTACAAAAACTATATTTTCCTTCAAACCAGGCACATACATTACATTCTTTAGGTGAAAATGGGAGCTTGACTTGCTCTTAAAGGTGACAATGCCAATTCCTTTGGTACTATACCTTCCATCATCTCCAAGCTCCATGTGTAGTTGTAGCTTATTCTCCTCTAAGTTGTTAAAGAACTCCTTATTTCCTATCATATGAAATGAAGCATCGAAGTCTAAGTACCATACACCACCTCATATAGTACTTGCAATGTAAGCAATGAGGGTGAAATCCAACTCAAATTGTGATGTGTGAGAATCTCCTCCTACTCCCATTCCAAGATTCTCATTAGATTTCTTGTCTGGACACTTGGTTGCTTAGTGTCCATACTCATGGCAGTGAAAGCATTTAATTTTACTAAGGTCTTTCTTCTTGCCATGGTTCTGGCTATTTTCTGCCTTTCCTTGGGCCTTCTTGCCTTTATCTGATAAAGCATTTTTTTCTTCCTCATCAGTTCTAGATGTGACTCCATCTCTAGTGTTTCTTCTAATCTCCTCTTGAACCAAGTCAGACCAAAGTCTCTCCCAATCTAGGAGCTTGTCTCTTCCATTAACTGAATCTTGATAGTTGTGTCAGGACTTTGGAAGACCAAGGAGTGTTAAGCTCACAAGTTCATATGGTGGCACAATCTCTCCAACTCCTCCAAGTTCATCTCTCACCTGAGTGAATCTGGATAAGTATTGAACAATAGTTTCATTTTTATTCATTTGAATGTTCCTGAGCTTATATTTCAATGCCAACTTCCTGGCATCACTGTTTCTTTCAAATAGATCTGTGAGAGTTTTCCACATTGAAAAATCAGTCTCCTTTCCATGCAAATTTGAAACCACATGGTCTCTAATTCCCTCTAGGATAATCCTCTTGGATTTTGTTGCATCTTTCTTCCATTGAGCCAGTTGTTGTGCATCTGATTCTACTTGTTTTTGAATACCTATTTTTGTGTACTCTAATACTCCATTGTCATCTCTCACAAATTTCATTTTGTCTTTGCAAGCATAGAAAAACAAATTTCCCTCCAATGCATACTCAAGCCTCAATCCATTGAAAGGAATTTTTCCTAAACTGAAGAAATACCTGCACCACAAACTCTATTATTAGAAATTTCTTTGAGAGATGATCATGAACCTAGTTTCTATGCCATTTTCAATAACTATGATACCATGTAGAAATAACTTGAAATTTGAAATTGCTAATGAAATCATATTGAAATAAATAGACACAAATTTATTCTACTAAATTTTGTGGAAGGAAAATTGATAATAGAAACACATGCAATCATTCAATCATAATGAGCACAATTTTATTGGGCAAGCCAACCAGGAAAAACCCCTCCTTTGTTTGTATTATATCATATGAGAACAATGATTAATTACAATGATTGTTTCAATGCTTGAAGCTCAATTTGCACTACAATTCTGATCTCCTCCTGAGTCTGTTTTGGCCAATACTTAGATAAAATAGGCCTCCGGCATCCTCCTATTTCCTTGCGCAATTCTTGGGGAAATTAGCTCGCGTGCTACATGAAAACACTAAACACTCACTAGTATAAGATAATGACTACATTATGCATTTTCTCTCCAACTTCACTATGTGATTCGAATTGCATGCATGACTAGGGTTATTCTTAGTAGATTGACTAGTTAACTAAGAGTTAGTTCATTTTACAACAGTTACAACTACTCAACTAAACTCATACTGACTCTATTCTAGACTAGAGCTCATATAATTGACTTTCACTAAAGATAACACCTCTATATAGCTATATCTTAGCCACCAACTTGCACACAACTCTACTTCTAGCCCACAAACTTGAATTGAATGACTTAACTGAGTGATTTGGCCATGTCACTCCTGCTAACTTCTTGACAACTCATCCTGTTGAAGTGGAAATTTGAAATTCTTCATTTGACTAAGGCACAAGTCAAATGAAGCCTTTTCTTGCTACAATTTAACACTAAAATCATTTTAGATACATTGTTCTCCTATGTTGAATAATGAAGACCGATTTGGATAGATACTTGGTGATGAGCCCCCAAATTGGGTAACTCATTGGGCTCATTTTGCCTAATTGTCCTTGTTCAATCCTCCATTTTTCATAGATTATGCATGTTTTTTAGTATGTTTGTGTTATTTGAACGAATAAGGGTGGTCACTCTACCTAGGAGGCTAATACATGGTTATTTCAGGATTTTTGGACAAATTTTGGAGCAAAACCAAGCAATCATGGGTCAACTGATAGCCAAGCTTGAGGTGAGGATTCGTAGGGAGGTTGTCTCTTGCATTAAATGGCCTTCCTCGAAATCTCCACCCTCAACTCCGAGCTCCATAGGCCACCAAAACGAGTTTTAAAGGCAGCCAAGTAGTTTTGGGAAGAGTGACTGTTTACTAGCAGTTGGGACAGCCGAGTCCCTTGAATCTAGGAGGGCTGCTAGCCCCCTCATATTGTACAAATAGGAAGGCCTCAGCCTTCATAGTTTACTTTTGGAACTGTTGGTATTTTTTCACTATAGTGTTGTCATTTTGCTCAGCCTGTTTTCTTGTAGCTACTGTTGTACAACTTTCATATGATGATTATTTTTGAATAATGAGAAGCAGCTTTACTTGGCACCAGATCTGAGTTCTTTATAGGAGCCTGCAGCTCTTGGGGTTGGGCCCAACCTGAGTGCTAAGGCCTCCTTTATGTATTGTTATTTGTTCTTCATGCATTTGCAAAATTATTTCTGTTAAAGTAGATTAAATCTTGCTAATTAACTAGGTCACTGTTAATGGTTAGAAAGACTTTCGATGCTCAGATTTAGTTGATAGGTTGTTTACAGGGAAAAGCTTCAAAAAAGGGCCATCAACCATCTCTGGTTTCACCTCTCCCTTAGTGGGATCAGGAGCTGTGATCAGGATAACCTTGCTGCCCACAAAAACACTGATTTTGCTTTGCCATGCAATCACTAGTGTTTGATTTTCATGTATAGAAGTTGGTTACAAGTTCAGAATTTTGCTTGCTTAGTTGCATGAGTTAGTATACATGGTTTCATTGCAGTTCAACTTCTGTTCATTCTTTTTACTGACAGCTAGATCAGATTAGGTCAACGTAACTAGGTTTTTGATTTTACAAGTCTTCATCGGTTCAGTTGGAAAAACGACTTGCAGAGCACCTGTACCACTCCTCCATCTGCTTATTCTCCATCAGCACCATCCACTCCACCCTCTACTCAGAATCCTTGCCTCACGTTGCCATTTGCTCCCATAACCCTAGTTTGTGTAACATTGCTTCAGTCTTCTTTGAACCAAATCCAGCCATCTACACTTGTCCACAACTCCATCCACCAAGTCCTGGACCATCTCCAACCCTTATCCTACCTCCATACCCACTCCTTCATCTTTCTCCATCCATCCATCCTCCAAAATCCCATTTCTGAACATCCTGTAGAAAGTTACAGAACATCCTGTAGAAAATCACAGACATCCTGTAGAACCCCTGCAGACTTCTTGTAGAAGCTCACGAATGAGGTTTCTTGATAGCCAAACTCTGTGAAACTCTCTGGAAGGATGTTAGGGACCCCTTAGGCCCTCTCTGAACCTTCCCGACCTCATCCAAGCATTTCCCCTCGCCAATCCACCTCTGCACAGTCCAAACAGTCAAATTGCATGCATGATAATTCTGACAACTTATTCAAAAATACAAAAAGATGTTTTTTTCAGATGTTACTGTAGAAGTAGCTTAGATACATGTATTTACCTTCCTAGAAGTCAATGGCATCTCTTTCAGTAGCTTGCATCCTCTCTCTTGCATTAGTAGGGATAGCTGGTAAAATTAGGGTTTGCTAGGGTTACGTTTCCTTTCAGCTTTCCAGTTTCTATTTGCAAGTAGATTAGCCTTCTTTGAGTTAGCTTTCTTCCATCAGTTAAAAAGATTCTTCTCAGAGCTCATAGAATTTTGCTTAAGCCCCTAGCAGACTTGTGCCAGCTGACCAAGTGACAGCTGCGGCAAGAGCTAGTACTTGTGCATACAGCACCGTCGCTTCCAAGTTTGTTACGAACTACGGGTTGATAAAAGTAAAGAAGGGAGTCCCAGGAGTTGCAGCATTATTGCTGCAATACTGGAGCTCACCACTCTTTTTGGCGTCGTTGCCAGGGAAGCATCAGAGTATTTGTGATTGCTGCTTTTCTTCCATTTTCCTACTCTCGCCTTCTGCTAAGTAGTTTATTTCATTTCCATTCTGCAATTTCATTTATGCAAAAGTAAATTAGATATTTCCTGCTTTCATAGATTAACCTTTCAATTCTGCAAGCGTAAAATAGAATTTCAATTTTGCAAGCGTAGTCTAGTATTTCCTTACAATTTTATTTCAGCAAAATAGATTAGTCTTTTCCTGCTTTCATTTCAATTCCGCATTCTCATTTCTGCAAGATAGATTTTAGTTAGCTGCAATTCCATCTATTTCAGTTTTGCAGGTACAAGCAGAAAAAAAGCAAAAGCAACCAAAAATCCTTTCATGCCTCGTAGGAATAGAGATAATACCGGAAAATTCCTACCCAACACCCCCACCACTTCACTAAGTCACCCTTCTCTCTTCTTTAGTGGCAGTGATCCAGAAAAACCTATAGGTGAACCTCCTGAGATATACGAAGATCCTATAACAGAAGAAGAGCAAGAAAACATTCCTTTTGAGACCATGGCTGACAACAGAAATGGTAGAAACAATGATGAGAGAATAGAAGGTACCTTCCCCATCCAAGAGACTAAGGGGGACATGAAAATGAAGAACATAAGTCCCTCAGCCTTACCTCATTTCCATGGATTGACCACTGAAGACCCTAATACCTTCATGTTTGAGTTTGATGTCCTTTGTCGAACTTATGACTATACAGAAGACGAGCAAAAGTTGAAACTCTTTCCCTCTACCCTTAAGGATGCAGCATTACGCTGGTTCATGGGGTTACCTAGAAACAGTATCACTACTTGGGCTCAGATGCAGCAAGCCTTTAACAACAAATACCGGGATTACTGTAGGTCAAAGGAAACCAAGGGAGAAATCTTTTGGATGACCATGGGAAATGATGAGTCTTTAGAGGACTCTGAGGAAAGGTTCCAACTCAACTATAAACGGGCCAGGTGCATACTTGACCTTGAATCTCTAAAGCTGGTTCTGCTCCAAGGAGTCCCTGAAGACCTTCTAGATACCCTTCACATGCTAGCTAGAGGAGACATTTACCAACTACCTTATGAGGACATAAAGACTATGTTTAGAAACCACTCTAGGGCAGCCCGAAAAAGAGGTAGGGGGAATCCACTTTCAGCTAGTACTACCTTCTCCAAGCATGAGTTTGCTAATCAGATGGAAGACCTCAAAAGTGAGATGAGATAGACCATTGCCATGAAACTTGATACTTTCTAAATCCAACAAAAGAAAGAGGAAGCTTAGAGGGCTTTGGCCATTTTCTGTCCCAGATGTACGAGGAAGCACCCTAAGAACGAGTGTCCATTGCACTCAGTAGAGGTATGTTTCGTTTGTGAGGAGGACCACCCCACAAACCAATGCCCAACCTTACCCGAATTCAAAGCCATGTACCAAGGGACTGAGGCACGCACTGAACCTCTCTACTTCCTCAACCAAAGGAGACCGCATGGACCCAGACCTTACCAGCAGGGGATGGAAGGAACATCCCAAGCTTATTATAGCCCCAACCAATCTGCTCACATGCCTTCTTGGGGTCCCCCTGCTCATCCTTCCTAGTCTACACCTCCTCCGTGGTCTTATCCACCTCAATACCATACTCAACCCACTGCTCATTCGTTTCACTCACATGTCTAGCCACAACCTCAGTGGAATGCACCTCAACCGGGGTGGAGGCCCCAATACAACTCTCCTCCCGCCATTCTTCCTCCACCACCGGCTCAACCACAACCATTACCTCATGCTCCTCCAAGACAACCGCAGATGCCTGCCCAACCGAACCCGAACCCCAACAACTGACAGGCCCAGCAGGTATACACTGGGGAGACAACATGTCCTACATATGCTGTGGAGATCCAGGAGATCAACCTGCGATCCGAGAAGACCCTTCCAGATCGCCAACCTCCTCACCCAGAGGACAAGGAAGACAAATAGGAAAGTGAACCCAAAGCCATTCCACCCTTTCCTGAGCGACTAACAATAACCACACAACCAAACCCAGAGGAGACTGAACTTCTGGGAGAACTAAAACAGTTATGTGTGAAAATACCACTTCTCCAGGCCATCAAAGATGTACCAATATACAACAAATTGATTAAGGAGAAGTGTTTCAGGCACCTAGGCAGGAGAAAGAGAGATGCCTCGACTATCAATGTCATAGGACAAATGTCTTATCTAATGTTGGGGCAAGTAATCTGTCCAAAATATTTGGACCCTGGGAGTCCTGTAGTTGATGTCCACATCAATGGCACAATTATCCCCCATACCTTGATTGATCTAGGGGCTGCCATTAATGTTATGACCAGGGACACCATGCTTAAACTCAACCTTCAGAGTTCCTTAAGGAAGACCTCGACAGTCCTGCAGTTGGCAAATCGCTCCACCGTGACTCCCGAAGGGATTGTGGAGGATGTCTTGGTCCTTGTTGACTCTTGGGAGTATCCTGCGGACTTCTTGGTCCTTCAGCCAAAGGAAAAGCTTATTGGATACCCCCTCATTTTGGGAAGGCCTTGGTTAGCCACTGCGGATGCTTAAATTAGTTGCCGAGCTGGAAACATGACCATCAAAAATGGTCCTATATCCAAGCAGCTAGTCCTATACCCTCCTGCCCAACCTCTTCTAGAACATGACTTACCATTCTGGTTGGAAGAAGAAGAGGAGGATGAGGTCTACTTTGTACCATTGTGCACAGTAGAAACCACTAGGGGAGGCCCTCAAACTGAGGATGATCTGATTGAGACTTTGATTCAAAGTCCTCCTCCCAGTGCACTATCCTTAGAGGAATTGGTGGAAGATGCCCAGGCCAGCACCTTAGTGGACCTCTGTGTGACTGATCCAACCTCTCCCAGAGTTAAGAATGTGGAGTTTGGTCCCGGAAGAACTTTAAGGATCAGCTCCTCCCTATCTCCTTCCCATGAGAAGGAGCTGTGTAGCTTACCGAACAATCATTTAGATGCTTTCGCTTGGAGCTATAAGGAGATGAAAGGAGTCCACCCTTCAGTCTATACCCATCACATCTACATTAAATAAGATTGTAAACCGGTTAGGTAGCCTTAGAGGAGAATGAATCCAGCCCTTAAGGACATTGTCAAAGAAGAATTGCAAAAATTATTGGATGCAGGATTCATATATCCTATCTCCGACAGTGAGTGGGTCTCGCCTCTAGTGCTGGTGCCCAAAAAGAACGGGAAGTGGAGAATCTATGTAGATTACCGAGAACTTAACAAAGCCACTAAGAAAGACCATTTCCCTTTGCCTTTCATAGATCAGGTGTTGGATGGACTGGCAGGGAAGAAGTTCTTCTCTTTCCTAGATGGGTTCAGCGGGTATAACCAGATCCAAATCAGCCCGGAAGACCAAGATAAAACCACCTTCACATGTCCTTGGGGTACCTTTGCCTCTCGAGTCCTTCCCTTTGGGCTATGCAACACTCCTGCCACTTTCCAGAGATCAGTATTGAGCATCTTTTCTGAGTTGGTCCATGATTCGATAGAAATCTATATGGATGACTTCACTCCTTATGGGTCCAACTTCCAAGAAGCATTGACCAATCTGGGAAAAGTTCTAACCAAGTGCATTGAGATGAACCTGTCCCTCAGTCCTGAAAAATGTGAATTCCTGATGACTGAAGGGACCGTGCTAGGTCATACCATTTCTCGGCAAGGATTACAGGTGGATCCTAATAAAATTTCTATCATCCAAAAGGTCCCACCTCCTCAAAAGGTAAGAGATGTTCGGAGTTTCCTAGGCTTAGCAGGATATTATCGAAGATTCATTAAAGACTTCAGTAAGCTAGCCTCGCCTTTGTTTGGACTCTTAGGGAAGGATGTTGAGTTTAAATGGACTGACAACTGTCAAGGGGCACTGGATGAGTTGAAAGATAAACTGGTGTCCGCCCCGATCTTGAGAGGTCCAAACTGGGCCCTACCTTTCCACATCCACACTGATGCCTCGAACAAAGCCATAGGGGCAGCCTTAGGACAAGTTGAGGAGAAACTCCCATATGCCATATACTTCGTCAGCAAAAACCTGTCCGAGGCATAAATGAACTATACTGTAACCGAGAAAGAGTTCCTGGTTGTAGTCCATTCCCTGAACAACTTCAAAAACTACATCACTGGTTATCAAACATTTGTACACACTGATCATGCTGCGATTAGATATTTAATGAATAAGCCTGATGTCAATGCTCGTATCATTAGATGGTTACTTTTGTTGCAGAAATTTGATTTGACGATTGTTGACAAGCCAGGTAAGGAAAATGTTGTTGCTGACTTCTTGTCTAGATTGGACTTGCCTGCAGGTGAAGAAGGAACAGTGGATGACCAGATGCCGGATGAACATCTGTTTGCTATCTCGGTACTCTCTCCATGGCTTGCTAATATAGCAAATTACTTGGTCTCAGCACAGTTCCCTCCGCATCTATCCTAAAAGGAGAAGAGCAGAATTGTAAGGAAGAGTGCCCCGTTCACTTGAATCGGGGGCAACCTATTTAAACTTGGCCCAGATCAGATCTTGAGACATTGTGTTAGGGAGGAGGAAGTCTTTGACATCCTCCTAACCTGTCATGATGGACCTTGTGGAGGCCACTTTGCAGCCAAAAGGATTGCCTTCAAAATTCTACAGGCAGGCTACTATTGGCCTACTCTTCATCAAGATGTCAGAAGATACATCAGCCAGTGTGACCGATGTCAGAGGATGGGGAAACCGACTCCAAGAGATGAAATGCCTCTCCAACCTCAAGTGACCTTCGAGCCATTTGAGAAGTGGGGCATGGATTTTGTGGGTCCTATCAACCCTCCTTCAAAGCAACGGTCTTACATCATTGTGTGCACCGACTATCTGACCAAGTGGGCAGAAACGAAGGCAATCAAAGCAGCAACAGAAGAAAAGGTGGCTGAGTTTTTGAGGGAAAATATCTTCTACAAGTATGGCTACCCAAGAGAGTTAGTCACAAATCAAGGAAGCCAGTTCACCTCCAACCTGATTGAAGACTTGCTCGCGCATCACAAGATCAAGCACAAGACTTCCACCCCCTATCATCCTCAAGCAAATGGGCAGGTGGAAGTCACTAATCGAGCATTAGAAGGGATTTTGACTAAGGTTGTGAGCAGCAGCAGAAAGGATTGGGAAGATCGCCTGGTTGAGGCCACCTGGGCCTACAACACCACTTGGAAGACCACAACCAGTTTCACACCTTATGAGCTGGTCTATGGGAAGAAAGCTTTGTTGTCCATAGAATTCGAGTACAATACATTAAGGGTGGCAGCTCAGCTGGACCTAGATCTCAGCCATGCTCAACGTGAAAGATTATTGCAGCTAAATGGATTAGATGAACAAAGAATGCAGGCCCTCCTCCACTCAGAAGTAGTTCAACTCCAGAGGAAGATATGGCATGGCCGATACCTTAATGAAAAGTAATTCCAGCTGGGAGATTGGGCGCTGCTGTATGACTCAAGATACAAGGATTTCAAAGGGAAGCTGAGGACGAGATGTTTAGGACTGTATACAGTGGAGAAATGCAATGACAATGGTTCAGTCCTTATCAGGACCATTGATGAAGAAGCCGTCCCCATGCTTGTCAGTGGGCATCGACTGAAAATCTACAAGAAACCCCGTTCAAGGCAGGAGTTCATTGAAACTGTGGAAAAATTAGTGTTGGTAATAGAGCAGGGTTCTGCCTCTGTTCCGGCCACACCTTGATCATCAAAAAAAAAAAAACGGAATAAAAAGATCCCTGGACAAAAACCTCTTTGAGGCGACCAGGGCAGGCAGTGAGGGTGAAAACCTCAGGGAGGCGCCCCTGCTGTCTCTCAGAAAATAAAGAATTTGAATAAAAAGATCCTTGGGTGAAAACCTCTCTAAGGTGCCCAGGGCAGATAGTGGGGGTGAAAACCTCATGAAGGTGCCCCTACTGTCTTTCAAAAAAAAAAAAAGAGGAAAGAAAAAAGAAAAGAAACAGGTCTAATCTCTGAAAAATTATTGCAGGTTGCAGGAAATACAGTGCTGATAAAGAAGGTCGCGCAAATCAAGGACAGGGGTCCATCCCAAGCTACCAGGCATCCTCACCGACACTCCCTCCATGGCCACTCACTTTTTCCAGGGTTTGGACACATTCGGGTCAAGATTCAACCTCCTACAGGAAGTTTCAGGGCTTTCTACAGGAAGTTCTGCATTTCTACAGGAAACATCCTGTAGAACCCTTGGGCAGGAAAAAATCGATTCTGGAACGGGATTTAAAGCTTGAGGTTTGGTGATGAGGCCTGCAGCCACCCCTCTCTTCCATCCATCACCGGGTTCATCACTTTCCACCGCCATGCAGCGATCTGGTCATGAATTCCTGCACAGTCATGCAAAGAGCCCTGTTTTCCTCAGAGTGAATTTTTTTCCCCAAGGGACAAATCAAGCGTTCAAAGGCTCGCACACCCTACCTATCAAAAGCTCCAATAGGACCCTTCATCCATGACCATAGTCATGCTCGTTTCAGCATGTAGCCCAGGAGGAGAAGCAGCTACAGGTTGTCCTACAGGAATCCTGTAGCAGCTGATCCGCCTGGAATACACACTATGGAGTCAAGAGCAGTTGAAATCAACACAGGAGGCATGCAACCAGCTGCGCGTAAATGGGGACACCTCCTTGACAGCTGAGAAAATACGGGATCGTGCATGCAACGTTCACCACCAGAGGACTGGGTCCTGAAAGCCTTGCATCCAGCATCAGCCAATGAACGAAGGAATTCCAACGCCTGTGCACGAAGCAGCAGTGAGCAAAGCCATCGTTTCACGTCCAGAAACCTGCGAAACACGTCCACAGCCACACAGGTAAGTGCCTAACCTTATTTCGTCAAATTGCATAAGCTATACTATGAACACTGCATATCTGTGAATGGTGCGGATTGAACGAATGCAATGGCCAGTCAACTGGCCACCCACAGCCAGTAGAATTGCCTCGTGGGATCTGAACGAGCTCGGTTACGCTCGATTCCGCCAGAAGGACGTGGAGCCGACACGTGGGAAGTGTCCAGTCAAGGAAAATCAGCAGATTTGCAGTGAAATCGGCGGACTGACAGGGATGACGGCGGGTAATGGCGGAGATAGACATTGGTGGTCAGAGACACGCCGGGGAATGATGGCCATGATGTTGTCTAACGGCTCGGCCTGGACACCTCACCCCCCACGCCATGAATTGTAAAATCATTCGGCCAGAGCACTCACATTAACCACTGTCATTTACGCCTACCACCGGTTTTCAGCAACGTGAGCGTCCTCCTCCTCTGCAGTTCGTTAGCCCGAGTTTCTCGGCCCGGTTCAAAATCTTCCCGCGTCCCAGGCTTGCTCAGAAGCACCGTAACGTCCTCCAGAAGCCGGAAAAGCTCTCTACAGGAAGGAGCTCTACAAGAAGCACAACATACCCTCCCAGAGCAAAGAAACCCGTATCTTCTGCGTCGGAATTGGAAATTTCGAAGAGAGGTAGGCTCGAACATGCCATTCCCATGCTTGATATTTCGAAAGGTGGTGAATTAGCTTGTTTGAAGTGGAAAAAATTAAAACCAGTCTGCCTGTGGGTCAAGAATGGTGGTTTGCTTATATGATACATGGAATTTCTTTCAAATGATGCTGCATCACATTTTCCTCCACGGTTCCTGTTAACCAATTCTCTCCATGAATGATAAACCGCTGTAAGGCTCACCTGTGCACATATAAAAAAAATAAATTTGTGACTGTTATGTGGATGGAATAGAAAAACAAGCTCTGCACCCTGTCTATGAGAGCCTAATTTCCTTTTAACAAGTCGAGTTTTGGGCAGCAGCAGTAGTATAACTAGGAAATTGGTGAAAGGGGAGATACAGACAGCTGAGAAACCCTGTCCTGAGAATCAAAGGAGGAAACCATATCAGAATTTCCATTCTAACCAGAGCTCAAGCCAAAACATAGTATTTGAGTATTTTTCACCATGCCAGGAGGGTTTATCAGAAAGGAACCCTCCAATTCCAGAAAATTGAGGGAAACTCCCAAGGTGGTAGGAATTTTTACCCATGCCAACTGGATGACCTTCTGTGACAAAATTCAAGGTCACGATGATGAAATAACAGAGGAGTTCCTAAGGTCCCTGCAGCCCAAATCAAAAACACTGGCCACTGTAAATTTCAGAGGATTGACCTTGAAACTCACCCCACAACTCATTAGTCGGGTCACTGATTTGCCATTGGGGATACCCTGGGATAAAGAGGAAAGGAAATTGGGCCAGAAGGCCAAAAAGGAATTCTTCCTACCGGAAGAACAGTTTTCAGAGGATAAGAATGGGGTCCGGAGAGCCAGCCTTCAGCCATTTTGGAGCGAGGTCAGCCTTCAGATTATGAAATATATTACCTGTGAGGGGCGATTCAGTATTGTGTATGGTTATCACTTCCGCTTGTTAACTGAGCTCAGGCATAAGATGGATTTTCCCTCAAAACAAAAATTGAGCATCCCATACTTCCTCCTACAGTCATTGATTGAGTGTGGCACAAAACTGAAGGAGGGGACACCAGACCAGCTGGCCCATCATGGGCTTATCAAGCTTCTAGTAGAAGATGCCCTCCATACTTATACTGTCCCTATCTCCTGGGAGATTTTTCGCAATATGACCAAGGATGATGATATCCGGATTCTGGCCGAGGAACTCACTTCATCCAGCAGTGAGGAAAAGGAGCATATTGAGGCAGAGAAGCTAACTAAGGGTAAGGAAATTAAGGGTAAGAAAACCCAGGACAGGCCACCACAGGAAAAGCAAGAAGAGAAACAAGAAAAAGGCCAAGCTACTGAGGCCAAAGCTGTGGGTGAGATAAAAGCACAAACACCAAGGGAGAAACGGTTGCAAATCAGGGCAGAAAGGACTGAAAAGGTCCAAGCAAGTGAGGGCACATCCAAGGAAACCACAGCAAAATTGAAGAAGAAGACACCCCCAGCCAAGCAAGCCAAATCAGTAAAAACCGGTTCTACAGGAAGCCGACAAACTGTTTCTATAGGAAGCCCGAAAACTGCTTCTACAGGAAGACAGAAAACAGTCAGCACAGGACTTTCTACAGGAAGTCTGAAGACAGAGCAACAGAGGGAAAAATCACCAGAAATTTTAGCTAGGGAGGCAGCAGCTGTGCTGGCCACCCTAAGCACATCTCCCAAGCAGAAGGAAAAGTGAAAGAGGGAGCCTCCCCTGTATTTTAAGGCAAGAAGGAGTGTAAGGATTAAGACTGGCAGACCCCAGCCTCCGTCAAAAGAACCAATCACAATTGTAGACACCCCTACCACACAAAAGGAGAGGTCCCCCTCCAAGGCATCCATCACTTATGAACGGGGAAGCCCGAAGACATCCACCTGGAGGGAGAGAATGAAAATGTTGGACACAAAGGCCTCTCTACAGGATGCTGAGACTATTCTACAGGAAACACTGGCTAGGTTGAAGGAGACCGAAGCAATGGAGGGTGAGGCAGCTAAATCACCATAGGAGGAATAAAATGTAGAAAACATTGTGGAACCTAGCCCCCAGCCCAGCTTGGGCTCCTATTATAACTTCTTGGAGGCCGGAAAGATCATTCCTCAAAAATTCACAGTGCCACTTTTCCTTGCACTAGAAGAAGAGAGAGTGAGGACCCACACTTGGATGAAAATCGCTAAGTCCAAGGGTGTGGTGGATATAGGTCCTCTGGAGGAAAAACTCAAAGAGGCAAGGAGGGAATTGGCTCTAGTACGGCATGTGGAGAGCAGCCAGCGGGTCAAGCTACAGGAAGAAAATGAGCTGCTTAGATAGCAGCTACAATTACAGGGACAGAGGAAGGAAGACAGGCCTCATATCTTGGGAGAACAACAGCAGCAGGAGGAGCCCACAACAGCCAGAGATACCCCTGATGAACAACAGAGAAAGGAAGGGGTGCAGACTGAAGTTGAGATACTGAATCGGCAGCTACAGGAAAAAGAATTGGAGACACAATCTCTGAAACAGCAGATACAAGAAAAGGAGGCCCAACTGGCCTGCATGGCCAGCTGGGCAATGGAAGCTCTGCAGTGTAGGCAGCCTGCCAAATCCTATGCCCTATACCTCAAGGATCAGTGGTTACAGTTTCAAATCAATACCTTGGCTCAAAGGGGCATCACCCCATTCCAAAATTATCATCAGTTTGCAGCTCTATGTGGCAGTAGTTCATCTGAGGATAGGGCCAAATTATCAGAGTTCTACTTGCACAACTTTGCCCTTCCGGACATGAACGCATGGGATCCTAACACGGTGGTAGGGGATGTCCAGCTTATGGCCATGGCCTCTTGGATGAGCCATGAGGAGAAGAGAGCAGCAGAGGTCTGCAGTATCATAGGCAGAGAGCTTAGTGAGCGTCTCATGATCAGAGCAGAGCCAGATGACCCATCAATAGTGATAAGTGCCCACCAGCACTTGGCCAACAGTCCTCAGGATCTACCGGAATACATTGAGCAACAGGCACAAGCCATTTCCCACTTTGAGGACATGAAGAGACTATTGGGAGAAAATTGCATGCATGCATGCACAAGGCGGTGGAACACACTGCCTCACAACCTGAAGATAAAAGAATACCACTATCCCACCAGGATGAGGGAAGCCTTGGCAAGGGTACCCCTCTACAAACAGTTGATGTAGAACTTGCAGGCCAATTGGATTGGCTTGAAATTCAGTCCTCCTTTACTTTTTGGATTGCTAGAAGGAGTGAAGGAAGAGGAAGAAGGTAGACAATGGGAGGAAGTGGAAAGGAAGGCAGGATTCCACGACCAGGAAGAGGATATCACAGCAGAGGCCTGGGACGTGAGGGAGGTGGTCAAAGCCATCAAGGATGATGAGCTCGACTAGTTGCTCAGAGGATGAGCAATCGATTTAGCAGGGGGGTGATGATGAGCCCCCAAATTGGGTAACTTATTGGGCTCATTTTGCCTAATTGTCCTTGTTCAATCCTCCATTTTTCATAGATTATGCATGTTTTTTAGTATGTTTGTGTTATTTGAACGGCTAAGGGTGGTCACTCTACCTAGGAGGCTAATACGTGGTTATTTCAGGATTTTTGGAAAAATTTTGGAGCAAAACCAAGCAATCATGGGTCAGCTGACAGCCAAGCTTGAGGTGAGGATTCGTAGGGAGGTTGTCTCTTGCATTAAATGGCCTTCCTCGAAATCTCCACCCTCAACTCTGAGCTCCACAAGCCACCAAAACGAGTTTTAAAGGCAGCCAAGCAGTTTTGGGAAGAGTGACTGTTTACTAGCAGTTGGGACAGCCGATTCCCTTGAATCTAGGAGGGCTGCTAGCCCCCTCGTATTGTACAAATAGGAAGGCCTCAGCCTTCGTAGTTTACTTTTGGAACTGTTGGTATTTTTGCACTATAGTGCTGTCATTTTGCTCAGCCTGTTTTCTTGTAGCTACTGCTGTACAACTCTCATATGATGATTATTTTTGAACAATGAGAAGCAGCTTTACTTGGCACTAGATCTAAGTTCTCTATAGGAGCCTTCAGCTCTTGGGGTTGGGCCCAACCCAAGTGCTAAGGCCTCCTTTATGTATTGTTATTTGTTCTTCATGCATTTGCAAAATTATTTCTGTTAAAGTAGATTAAATCTTGCTGATTAACTAGGTCACTGTTAATGGTTAGAAAGACTTTCGATGCTCAGATTTAGTTGATAGGTTGTTTACAGGGAAAAGCTTCAAAAAATGGCCATCAACCATCTCTGGTTTCACCTCTCCCTCAGTGGGATTAGGAGCTGTGATTAGGATAACCTTGCTTCCCACAAAAACACTGATTTTGCTTTGCCATGCAATCACTAGTGTTTGATTTTCATGTATAGAAGTTGGTTACAAGTTCAGAATTTTGCTTGCTTAGTTGCATGAGTTAGTATACATGGTTTCATTGCAGTTAAACTTCTGTTCATTCTTTTTACTAACAGCTAGATCAGATTAGGTCAACGTAACTAGGTTTTTGATTTTACAAGTCTTCATCGGTTCAGTTGGAAAAACAACTTGCAGAGCACCTATACCACTCCTCCATCAACACCATCCACTCCACCCTCTACTCAGAATCCTTGCCTCACGTTGCCATTTGCTCCCATAACCCTAGTTTGTGTAACATTGCTTTAGTCTTCTTTGAACCAAATCCAGCCATCTACACCTGTCCACAACTCCATCCACCAAGTCCTGGACCATCTCCAACCCTTATCCTATCTCCATACCCACTCCTTCATCTTTCTCCATCCGTCCATCCTCCAAAATCCCATTTCTGAACATCCTATAGAAAGTTACAGAACATCCTGTAGAAAATCACAGACATCTTGTAGAACCCTTGTAGACTTCTTGTAGAAGCTCACAAATGAGGTTTCTTGATAGCCAAACTCTGTGAAACTCTCTAGAAGGATGTTAGGGACCCCTTAGGCCCTCTCTAAACCTTCCCGACCTCATCCAAGCATTTCCCCTCGCCAATCCACCTCTGCACAGTCCAAACAGTCAAATTGCATGCATGATAATTCTGACAACTTATTCAAAAATACAAAAAGATGTTTTTTTCAGATGTTACTGTAGAAGTAGCTTAGATACATGTATTTACCTTCCTATAAGTCAATGGCATCTCTTTTAGTAGCTTGCATCCTCTTTCTTGCATCGGTAGGGATAGCTGGTAAAATTAGGGTTTGCTAGGGTTACGTTTCCTTTCAGCTTTCTAGTTTCTTTCTGCAAGTAGATCAGCCTTCTTTGAGTTAGCTTTCTTCCATCAGTTAAAAAGCTTCTTCTCAGAGCTCATAGAAGTTGGCTTAAGCCCCTAGCGAACTTGTGCCAGCTGACCAAGTGACAACTGCGGCAAGAGCTAGTACTTGTGCATACAGCACCGTCGCTTCCAAGTTTGTTACGAACTACCAGGTTGATAAAAGTAAATAAGGGAGTCCCATACATCATGCAAATAGTAGGATTAGTTACAAGATTTCAATATGAACTGATGGAGACACATGCAAGCAACAAAAATAATATTTAGATATTTGAAGGGCATATTGGACTTTGGTTTGTGGTATTCAATAAGTAAGTTCTTTAATTTAACATCATATATAAATGTAGATTGGGTAGGAAGTATTCATCACAAGAAAAGTACAAGTGAAGGAGCATTATTTCCTAGAAATTGTCTAGTATCATGGTTGAGAAAGAAGCAAACTTCAATCTCTCTATCCGCAAAAAATATGAATACATTGCAATAGCAACATGTTGTACACAATTTCTTTGGATGAAGCATATACTAAATGATATCAAGGTATAATATTATCAACCAATATCAACCATCTACAACAACATAAGTGCAATAAACATTTCAAAGAATCATGTTATGCAGTCAAAGATGAAGTATATTCCCATCAAGTGCCACTTCCTAAGAGAATAGGTAGTCAAACAAAGTGTTAAGATGGAATACATTTCCACCAAGGAACAGGTTGTAGATATTTTTACCAAACCCCTTCCAAGAGATGTTGAAAAAAATGTAACTAGGTTTGATCTTCATAAATGTAATTTTGATCTTTGTACTTGTAAAAGAAAAGAAATATTATGATTTGTAAATTATAAAATGAGTTTCTTTCTCATTACATAGGTCCAACACATGTTGAAGTGATATAGGAAAGTCAGAGTCAAAGAAAATGTTAAAGAGCTCTTCTTGAGCATATATGTGATGTATATGAGTCAACCTATTGTCTAGATCAACCATTCAAAACAAGCGCAATCCTCTTGAAGAAGGAAAAAGACAAATGATGAAGAAAGTAATTATGTTAGCCTCAAAATATATATAAATATCAAGTCAACTCACATATGGAGACATAATGGTTCACTAGTTCATGTCGGATTGAATACATGGACAAACAACTAGAAATACGCAGCTAGAGTCACCACAGAGAGATATAATTTCGAACAAGCCTTTGCAACTTTTGATGAGGACAAAATCTCAACATACCTTTGAAATCTCGGTGACAATTACAATGACATATTCGAACACCTCTCTGAAATTTCGAACAAGTGAAATGGTACATGAATCTCGGATGAAGACAATATTACAATGTTTCGGTTGGAGAAGTGTTCTATGGTTTTCGAATGGGTATGAAAGGGGTATACACTCTCTCACAGCTCGGAATAACTATGATAAGAAGGAACTCAATAATCCCACAGTGATACTCTCTCAGCATACTTCTAGATGCTTTCATAAGTCTCAGTACAACAATGTTGCAACAATAGTGATCTCAGTAATCACCTTGATAATATAACAGTAGTGAAGACCTCAGTGAAGAAGCAGTGATGATGATGAGCTCAGTAGTGACAAAGAAGAGGATTGGTGTCTTGGTCTTGGAGTGGCCTAATAGGTCAAGGGTCATGGTCTTGGTATTTGTCCATTGGGATCTCTATAAGAAGAATTTTGTGTGGGTTTTCCTCTCAAAGAGTGAGAGGTTTTGGCCCTGGCAGAAGGCCAATATTTTTTGTTCTTGTCTCTTGTATTTTGATAGCTATTTTATGAACTAAAGAAGACACACTCTAATAATAAGAAATGATTATACTAATAAGAAAAACCTCACAAATAGTTATCATGCTAATAAGAATCTCATTAACTACACTTGCCCTAGATTCTTCAACAAGAGAAACACTTGAATATATCATACAAATATGGGAGTGATATCCCTCTCATCTTATCACTAAGAGGAAGAACAAGCCCATGAGTAGCCCTTTTCCATTGATGTCAAAGGGGGAGAAGGTGCAGATAGATGAAGAATTACAAATACAAGGAGAGTCGCAGACAAAAGGAGTGCTAGAATATTATTATAGAATTGATTAAGGGTCGTCATCAATGACAAAGGGGGGAATTTGTAAACATGGTTTTCATCTATGTAAAAGATAAGAGGGGACTATAGACGTCAAAGATAAAGATTGAAAGATGGAAATTGTTGGAATTATTCTTTTTGGACCTTTGGTGTCTAATTTGGATACTCTATATTTGAAGGCATTTTGAATCTGAATACGTAGCTCAAATGGGTCCGAGCATATGATATATGGTTGAAATTCATATTATGAGACCTTTCCAATGGTATATTGAACTCCCTATAACTCCATAGGAATGAGGAGATACAAAATACTTTTCAAGGTTAGCCCAACCATTTTTACAATTAGGCCTTATAAGTGAATGTAGAAACACTATAAATAAAGGATAGATGAGTACATTTGAATTGCATCCAATTAAGAAGAGATATGAGGTGCATGAGAGAAGCTTGGGAATACTCTTGAGGTTTTAAAGGTGGAGTAAAAATGTGATTTGTGGAGTGAATTAATCATCTTGCCATTTTTTTCTATGACTTTTCTTCTGGGATGTTTCAAACCATGAAATTTTGAGGAAATAAAGGTAAGATATTCATGTATGTGTGGTAAAAATATTAGGCATTAGTTCGCTATACTTCAGAGATATTCCATATGGAATATAGGGTTTCTAAATAGTCTTGAAATTAGTTTGAAATAGCCTAGTTTGAAATTTTCACTATAATAGGATGTTTTAGACTTACATTTTTAGATACCTATGGAGGCATATAACATTACCTTAGGTAAAAACTTAAATTTTGGTCCGCAATGATTTTTTAGATATTCCATGTGGAAGTTAGGTTTTTTGAATGGTCTTGAAACCAATTTCAAATGGGTCAGTTTGACGTTTTCACTATAACTTATTTTCTGGGATATTTTAGACTATGAAATTTTCAGAGAGCTATGGAGACATATAAAGTTATGAATTTGGTTCAATATAATTTCAAAGATATGCCTCATGGAAGTTTGGGTCTTCAAATGACCCTAAAATTAGTTTGGAATTTTTGTTGTAACTTATTTTCTGGGACTTTTCAAACTGTTTAATTTTCATAGATCTGAGGAGACATATATAAGTTCCTTAGGTAAAAATTCTTGAATTATATTTGCAAAATTATATATGTGGAATGGTGAATAATTTCATTCTTGGGAAGAGGCCAAAAATAACACGTTTGGGAGAAGCAAAACTAGTGAAGACAAAAACAACAAGCAGACCCAGTGAAGGTAGAAGTACTAGAAGACCCTGTGAAGGAAGAAGTAGCAAGTAGACTTAGAAGTAGGTTGATGTCTATGAATATTTGTAGCAATGGGGGTTGATGTCTCTTATAGGCTGGTGTAAACGAATATTTATTGTGGTGGGGATCAATGTCTCCAGTAGGTTGGTGCCTATGAATACTTGTAGCAAGGGGGATTGGTGTCTCCAATTGGTTGGCACCTTCATATTTGTAACAATAGGTTGGTTCCTACAAAGAATTATAAAAATAAGTTTTGTAGTTTTCTCTTAAAATGGTTTCCATGTAAATATTTTATTCTATGTTCCACATCTAATAGGTCTCATATGTGATGGTTTTCTTACCGTTCATGAATATTTAAATAAGTAAATATTGTCTTATATTAATTCACCCTCATCTCCCCCCATTTTCTTAGTACACGTGTGTGCTCAAAAATAATGGTATCATAAAGGTTATGAAAATTTATTAAGGTATTATTTAAATACCTTAATATTCAAAGAAAGGATTTATATGAACTAGAAAAAAAAATTAGATAACATAAAGTATTTATAGTTGAAGATATAATTTAAGTAATGAGAAATGCATTTTAACTTTGGGTTTTACTATAATGTTGCATTGAGTTAATTCTATTTAAACAAGAAATCATATTTCTATTTAGGTTTTGTTAGACACCTAATCTGCTAAGGGTTATGGTGTGGAAGTTGAACAGTCAAAGGAATTCCAAGAGACCTTGGAAGATGAATCCAAGAGTCACTCCAATATATTATAAATGTATATCATGTGAATAATATAATGCAATTCACGTTTATCCTTCGTATCTTCAGTCTTCTCCATGTGTGTCTAACATGGTATTAGAGTGGTCAGGTCTTCTTGTCCCCAGTTAAGATTCTCCTTGAATAGAATTGGTCTGTGTCTCTTATAGTTCCGAAAATCAATTAAAAAACATTCTCTGCCATTTTTGTCTGTTAGTGGATTCAACGCCTACCTCTGCTCCAATGTGTAGGTACACTAAACATTTTAGAAACACGTCTTATTGACCTAGAGATGCTTTGTTCTTTAAATTACCTTCTCTATGAATTTGCGGGCAGCCACATTTCACCAGCATATTTGGCCTTTGACCCGTTACCTTTCTCTATTGCCATTTTTACTCTGCCATCTCACTTGACCTATTTCTTGTTCTAAAACTCACCCCTCTGCTCTCCCTGCTCGTGAATTTTTCTCTCTGGTACAAATCACAAAAAAAAAAACATGAAAACCCTCCTTATCCCTGCCTAAAAAGCATTGCGAAATAGTGAAGAAGCCAATGAGTATTTGAAAATGTAGTTCGAAATTACGCAGAAGATGTGCAATTGTTGGGTGGCTATGCTTCCTTTTGGTGGGAATTAATTGAGATTGTTTGGCCAAATCCCCATGGGCTGCGAGAAAAGCCTCTCAAAGGAGCGAATAGAGGAGCTAAAGGTGATCTTCGCAGGGTTTGATCTTGACTAAGATGGAAGCATGAGATTATATTGCGTTGAAATAGTAAGGACATTGTCATCATTGCTGCATTGGTTTGTGAAAATTGTCCTCACCATATTATCTCAACTAAGAAGGAAGCCTGAGGGACGTTGTCATCGTTGCTGCATTGGTTTGTGAAAATCATCCTCGCCTGCACTCTCAATTCATTTGAGCGAGTGAAGTGATGCATTGTCGTATAACTGATTGTGTGTTGAGTTGGTTTATATGTCATGTAAATATTAATATGGGCATTGGAACTATGTTGTTCGATTGTCTTTAGAATGTATAAACTCTGCAAATCGTGACTATGAGTTTGACTGCACGCTGCTTATGGTTCATACAAAGTGTTTAATCATTGAATGATGCGTTGAAATGTCTTCATGACCGCCATGTCAAATGTGCTCATCTATCTTTAGCTGGGCCACCGATGCCATGCTAGATTGATCGAATTTGGCTTTTTTTTATTCACCTTTGTTTCCTTCTAAATTCACTCCACGCTTTGGTAAGAAAGAGGAAAAGCAGACCCACAAAAGTTGAGTACTGAGGATTTTTTAAACCTCACTTGTGGGTATTCCAACATTATGATGTATAGGATGTGGTAGAAGAGTTTGTTATTTTTTTTTGGAGATAAAAGACATCTCTTATAACTTGACTATGAGCAGTGGCAATGCAAAATTCTAGAGAAACTGCAGTCAAAGTCTAACTAACATGTTCTCAATGATTGTTGAAATCAGCCACATCAAATTTCTTTGAGTTTCCTAGCCAAAACAACAATGATTATTCATGATATCACTTGCCACCTGTGCATGACAAACTCAAATGAAACATTGAAGCAACCCAACATGGACGATATTGTTCGGAAGGCGTGACTCAACGACTGTTAGTTTTAGTGTTGCTTACAATTGGGATAAACTAAAAGCTGGGATAAACTACGATGTGCTGTGTTGAATACCGTATGGTACAATTTTGTGTGTTGAGTCTTTTTGAAGTTCATGACCATTTATGCTCGGTCCAAATGACATGCAAATCGTTGGTGAACTAATACAGTTCATTGGCTGGGTAACAATGTTGTTTTTGAAGGTTGTGCGAGTTGGTTTATGCTCTGCATAAGTCTAGTCTCCATGTGGCTCCATTCAAAATGCCCCATTCAAATTTGTTGAAGCAGTAAGATCCCTATACATTGGTTCATATTTGAGGATTCTATTGCACTAAATACATGTTAGTTTATGCTTAATACACAATGTTGAATTGGTATGTGTATTGAGATTTAAAGTGCTTGCTTGTTTAATTGGATTGGTTTGTTGCTTGTTATACAATTATCGTAAAGATATATTTTATGCTACACAGAGAGTAAAGTTTTGATTGCAGTGGAGATTGAAAAATATTTGTAACCATTTCTGTTGTTGACTAATTCTTCCTTTTTAAATGGCTCTAATTGGTGATGTATTAGAGTTATTAAATATCCTCACTCATTCAATTGTTTATAAGATGGTTAAAATCAACAAGAACACTCTCTGTGCTATTAAAACCTGTCTGCAAAATACATAGGAAAAAATAGATATTTTGGAGCTTGAATCTTAGCTTCAGCAAGCAGAATTACAATAGTGGGGTCATCATTCTGACCCTGTTTTTGTTCAGAACATTGAGGCAGACTCCTATCAATAGCAAATCAATAATGTTGATCTCGTACCCAATGAAGAAGCAAATTTTTAGAAAGAAGTAGAAATTCAGTATACACTTCCCAAGTCCATCATCAGACCTTGGGAAGAGCTTCTCCATAATAAACATAGAACTAGTCTTGGATATGACAAGGATGCATCCTTTCGTATTCCGGATTACTCAAAGGCCATCAAGTTCCATAGTGCTAGATTTCTTCATGACAATTCATCTTCAATTGTTCTAGATTTTGGTCCTCTTCCATAACCGCCACAACAAATTGTTAAATGCCAACATTGTGACCGAGTTGGCCATATGAAATATCATTGTTTTGATCTTCATCCATGTGAGCACTATCATAAAACCACTCATTCTTCAAACAAATGATTCAAAAACAAGCCTCCTTCAAGAACAAATATTCATCTTGGATGGGTCACTTCTTGGCAATGGGCTTCAATAGCCAAGAAGATATTTCAGTCATATGTCAGAACTTGTTCTAGAGTATTGAACAGTATTGTAGTTGAGCTTTCTCCATCATATCAGCTCGTATCTTGCAGGGGGGGGAATGATGGTCATCTACAAGCTTCAAATCCACATAAACCGAGCCTGAGCCACAACCTGAACTTGTTTCCTAATTCAGAGTTATAGCCAGAGACACAGAAGTTCAAGCGAGGCTGAGCCACAACCTGTCATACCAGATTCAGAGTTGTAGCTAGAGACAGAGATGCCCTTGAGCATGTCTTAGTTGGTGTCTAGTTTTAAACCATCTATTTAGGGTTACGACCTCGCTTTATAGGTTGAGCTTCTCCCTCTTCAAAGAATTGGGGACACTTCTTCTCGCAGAAGACTTCAACTTCTTACCAGTTCTAGAAGAGTTCCAGGAATTGCATTAAGCATTCCAAAGTTGGTGGTCATCCTTAAACTATTGCATGTTATAGACCTGCCTTTTCTGGGTTGAAGGTCTCCCTCTCCAAAGCATTAGGGACACTTCCTGTAGCAGAAGATTTCTGCTTCTTGCCAAATTTGGAAGGGTTTTAGGAATTGCACTAAGCATTCCGGTGTTGGTGGTCATCCTTAAAACATCTATTTATACCAACAATTCAGAGAACACATTCAACCTAGTGCTTCCACGCATTTTTGCACATTTTTGTATTACAACTCTCTTCTTGGACTCACACATACCCTTTTGGATTAAGGGGGGAATGTTGGACACCTAATCAGGTAAGGGTTATGGCGTGGAACTTGAACAATCAAGGAAGTCCAAGAGACCTTGGAAGATGAACCAAGAGTCACTCAAATGTATTATAAATGTATATCATGTGAATAATATAATGCAATTCACGTTTATCCTTCATATCTTCTCCATGTGTGTCTAACAGGTTTCTAAATAAATATGGCAAAAAATAAACTTTTATAATTTTAGTGGACAAAAATTATGGATTTATGTTAATCATTTAATATATCACTAGTTTTACTTGCTTAAGTAATTATTTTAGCTTGTGACTTATAACTTATATAGTAAAAACTTCAAATACTTATAGGGAGGTTGGTGATGACTTTTTGTTTTACATGGAGGTTAGCGATGACTTCTCATTATAAAACAAGTTGAAGGATATATGTTGCAAGTTCAAGAGTGAATGAATTGCCTTTGTTAATATTCCATATGCAAATACATGTATATTTCACTTTTATGATTGTTGCAGGGATTGGGATGATAAGAATATAGGCCAATAAATATTTTGAGCAAATTTTCATTATTACTTACAATAATATATTATATGCTTATGATTAAAAGTGTTTTCTCAAATTATAGATTCTTATATAAATTGTGATTACATGTCTTTTAAATTTATAATTTTATTGACTTTAATACATTTAGAAGGAATATAATACAAGGTGTTGAAGACAACTTAAATGGCAAAGATACATAGTTAGAAATTCATTTTATCTTTTCATTTAATACTCTTCTTATAATATGCACTTTTTGTTGTTGAGTATTAAAGCATATCCATTGCACCTTATCCATTGTTTCTTTTACTATGTATCTTGTCAATTATATATATATATATATATGAACAAAGACATGTATATTTGTCTTAAAAGATATCAATATCAATATATGTATTGTAAGTAAATTTTCTTGATTTCTTATAGTAACATATTAAGTGATTTGTAATTACAAGCATATTCTTAAATTATGAGTGTTTATATAACTTTTGGTTACATGCAGTTTTTCAATTTATGACTTTTTAATTTTATAGACTTTAATCCAAGTTTGGCACTTTTGTTATAGTCTTGCAATGTATTTTATTTAAAAAAACATCATTGGTTTTACTTGAATAAATAATGTT
Organism: Pinus tabuliformis; assembly: GCA_031772625.1. Classification (NCBI taxonomy): domain Eukaryota; kingdom Viridiplantae; phylum Streptophyta; class Pinopsida; order Pinales; family Pinaceae; genus Pinus; species Pinus tabuliformis. The sequence continues at coordinate 1,038,510,625 of CM062813.1, read as the reverse complement.
ATTTTTAATTAGGTTTCTACTTACAAATCTTGTTATTATTAATTATATAATTTCATTTCCACCAATTCAAAATAATCTTCATAGAATTCAAAAGATTAATAATTTGGTCCTAGGCTTTTATCCTTTTGAATGAAATCTATAACCCCTTCCAATTTATCCATTTTGATCTCCTTCATAAGATTCATATTATGATCATGGTTCACAAAGCTAGAAAGGTAAGTTGCCATTTGACCTATCTCAAATATATTTGTTGTAGAAGGTTCCTTAAAGAGCTTATTTGAATGATTAGTACCAACCTTTGTCATATCATTGAAATCTATTTGATAAGAGATCTATGTTAAAAAAGAGTAATGCTTAAATTATCAATAACTCAATGAGTACATTTCCTAAATTAGGGATTCCAAATTGTCTCAAATATATAGAGATATTTGAGTGTTATAAGGTTATGAAAACCATAATCTCTTAAATTTTAGAGTTTTTGAAACTTTGATAATCCTTTCATTTTCCATTTTCATCCATATCAATTATATTATGAGGAAGGGAATGGTGCCAACCCATGTTTGAATGAATATCAAAGATCTAAAGAACGAAAGATTTTCTAATGTGAAGTTTAATTGATGGAAAGAGACAAATTGAAAAATGATTTAGAAAGCTATGAGTTGAAAAAAAGTAAATCTTGATCCACTAGAGTTTTTAAATATTAATGACTGAATATTATTAGGATTGATATGAATAAATTATATACAACTAGTTTAACCCTCTATTTCAACTTTATTACAAATTAGTCAATGTTAATTCCATCTAGAGTCTAGTATTGAAAGTGACAACCTTTCTTTATGTGACGTGACACAAAATATTTAAGGGAAGGCGAGTTCTAGTGAGAGACCTTAACTGGAATTTTTGTATGATGACTCAACCGAATAAATCACTTGTCTTATTTTTATGGAAATTTCTTATCTAATTTGTTAATATTTTACATATGAAAAGGAATATATTTTCCCTTCCAAAAAATGGATTGAATGAGATTCTCATAACTTTATGCTATTTTGACATTATTTTCCTTTCTCGTAACTCCCTTCAATTAGGAGTTGTGTTGGGGTATCTTTTGAAATTTGATTATTTCATAATATTATTCATAACAATATCCATGGGTGCCCAACCTATATTGATATTTTCCATTTAAATTTCCACATGTAAGATTATAATGATAAACACTCATATAGAAATTAAAATGCAATAAAATATGTATATTAGATATAATCAAGTAAAACAATAGTGACAATATTTAGCCAGCACAAGAAACATTGGTTATAAATATTCCTATAATATAAATAATTTAATTGAAAAATTTTCCTTAACAACTTTTTCCAAGAAGGAATTATTTGCAGAGTTGGTATACCTTTTTATGAAAACATTGATGATTTTCCTATCTTAAAATGGACATTGAATACAATATTCATCTCCCTTTATAAACTCTATAATATATATCACATCCTTAAAGTTTTCCCTACATCCCTCTTATTGTAAATTCCCTTCCCCTTTTGATGCTTGGAAGACCTTTTCTTGATTGGACTCTACTTCTGGACAAGAAATCAATAGCTTGAAAATTTAATGTACAATTGTAATCATTAACAGTACTTTTGTTCATCCCATATTGACATCCCTCTTGAAACCTTGTATAAACCAGTTGTGGCAATTGAGAACACGCTATAACATTTTCCCCATAACGAGATTGACCAAAATATTCATGTGTATCTAGTGGAGGTTCATCAAATCCATCCTTAAACTCATTGTCAACATTACGCTTAAATTGAGTATATGAGAGGTCAGCATTTTCCTCCCATGGAGGATATGGCATATGGTATTCTTCTTGAATTGAGACATTAGGGTTCTGTTGTGGTAAAAAAATACACACAACACCCCCATTTTGTCTTTAATATTATCATAATAACTATGGGACCCTTTTGAATTTGCATTGGATTTTGAATCATTGAATTGTTTCATCTTAGCCTAGTTTGTCTTGGCCTTAATCTTACTAAGTTTGTTGTTAATAAAAATTTGTTTTAAATCTTAAATGTTTAGGATTAATTAATAAATAGCCCCCAAGACCAAGCTCATGTTACAACATGTGGCAATAACTCTTTAATAAACAAATAGCAAAACTTTATGCTATCAGAATATTCTTTTGAAAATCTTTATAACCAAAGGTCGATGAATATAAAGTGAAAACTAATGTAAATAACACACAACACATATAATAAAACACTATCAGAGAAATACCCATATCATATTTTTTGTTATGTGTCACCTCTCAAAAGTTCCGATATCATATAACCTCTGATCTTCGATATGCGATATAGCCTTCCCCTCTGACCTTCGATATGCTCCAATCTCTGATATGTTGGACCCGATTTCATTTTAGTTCTTGATTAATTATAAAATCGCATTCGCTCCCATATCAGAACTTTTGAAATGGCATATATCTAAAACCTACGATAAGATCTAATCTTTTGATCGTCGATATGGTTGTGAACCCGACGGGCTTTATCATAACGATTTAATATAATATCACATCTGCTCATTGAAACTTTTCATATATCGCAAGTTTTGAAAAGTGTGTCATGTTAAAACTTTGATACTCCAACCTCTGATATCCATCCGCATCCACCACTTATCACACTTTGGTTTGGTCACTGCTATAAAGTCTAAACAGTCACTATTTTAATGTTTTCAAGTTGTTATTATGGTTTTCTTTATGATTTGTTAAGATTCGAGTGATTTTTAATACAACGCTTATTGCTCTATTTTATTTGGATTGTAGGGATAATCCCACGGTCAATTTTGGAAGATCTTGGACTTCCGATTTTAATCGGACAGTTAAACCACTACAGCGCTAAAGAAAGATAGAGACTGTTGATAAGGCTATTCAGGGATCCTGTTGGAAACAACCCTTCAACTTATTCAAAGTTTGTTTGAATCAGATTTAGATTTAGTTTATGAGATCTGCTAAGTTAGGCCAGGATATCTGTTGAAGATTGATTTATTGTTTGAATTACTTTTTATGTAGTTTTAGTTGAGAAACAAGGGAGGATTGTTATTCTTTCAAATGTATAAATACCCATCTTGATTATGAGATCGGGGTTCTGATTTGAATTCAAAAAGACACTTATATGTTCACTATTTTCTATAAGTAATCTTTTATTTTAATGTGGAACCATCAAGCATTTCTGGAGAAGGCATAGCGGAATTGCTCTTGGGTACTATTATTCTGGACTTCTTTTGTCTTTGTTTTTTCAAAAGAAATTGCTTCTTTTATTCATTTCTGTGTATTGAATCAAATTTGGTATTTTTCACTATTGAAGATACTAGTGAAAGCAATATTCAGTTTTGAATGATCCATTGAGTTTTACATGTTTGCTTTGCTAATTTTGATTAACTATCTAATCAAGATTAGTTTTATCATTTAAGGGGATTACTTCTAGTTTTACTTATTAATCTATATTACTAAGTAACATTGGAAAATTGTAAAAGCATGTCAACTCAATAAAGCCTGGGTACATTTAGTTAATAAGCTTATAGTTTAGATTATATTAGAGTAATATGTATGCAATACATAGTTTAGAGTTATAGTTTATCTTTCATTTATTCATGTATTATACACTTGTTGTGTGAAAGGGTAACTAGTCCCATAATACTAGTCAGAACCACCACTTCAACAGATATAGATCTAAGTTATAGGTCTTGACTGGGTGGATTTCCCCAAATGTTGATTAGGACATTTTTCCCAATCAACATTTTTGGCACTAGAAGGAGGGCCTAAGGCTATGAATGGAAAGAAAATCTAAATCAAAAACTTCAGATCATTCCAAGAGTCAATCCCCGCCCAAATCACCTACAACTTCCAGATCTTCTTCTCCAAATCCTTGATCTGAGATTGTTGAACCATCTAATAGATCTCATAGCCCTGAAAAGGAATTAACTAGTGAGCATTCTGTTAATACTCCTTGGCCTGAGAAACCAATTGAAATTCCTGAGGTTGAAAATCTTATTGAAAAATTGGGTAGTTTTTCACTTTTTGAAAGACATACTGATCAACCTGAATCTTCTGAAGGAAGTATTACTTCCTCATTAAGATCTACAGGAGTCTTAACTCGTTCCCAAAGTGAGAAGCTTGGGATTCCACCTTTTGAATTCCCATTATCTTTTCCCAGGAAGAAACTCACTTCTGGTTCAGATTCTTCTGCTAGTAAGAGTATCTCATCACCCTTACCTGTCACACCTTCATTTCCCACATCTTCTTCACCACCATCATCTGACCATCCTCTAATCATCTCATCTACTTCTTCCCTTCAATCAAATTACTCATCTATGGTTGGAGCTTCATCATCGACTGTTATTACTACTTTAGCTCCATCAAATCCTATAGTTATCCCAACTTCCACAGGAAATCCAAGAATGGCTAATCCAAATCCAAATCCAAGAATGTCTAATCGGCCATGGAATAATCCTGGGGCAGTTTCCATGCCACCTCCCCTACATTTGATTCCTAAACACCCTGAAAAATGGTTGCCGAAGTTCAATCCAAAAAGCAGTATTTTGGCTGAAGAATGTAGAGCATTGGGAAGGTATGTTTTAATAAATAATTTAGTGATGTTTTAAGCAATAGTTGTAATCTTTTCTTTATTATAAAGTAGGGAAAATGCAACGAGAACGAGTCTAAAATGATCCAATCACTAACAGTTGTCTTCTCTACGCAGGAAAAGGTAAAAGCAGGAAGGCGCAATGCAAAACGAGGATTTGATGAGAAGATAACGGCTGTCCCTCCAATTCTAAATAAGGTTCAGACCAGGTCGAGTAAATCAAGGAAGATCAGTCCGGAATGAGATGAAGGACTGCCAGTTCGGAAATACAGGCCGATTAAAGGAAAGCGTTAACAGTTTAGCGGATCCCTCAGGATCTTCGATCCTGAGGGATCGCTACGATCAATCGTTTTGTCGACCGGCGAACTTCGCCGTTAATTGTATAAAAGGAGGGTAGCATTGGAAACTAGGGACTACTTTTGGTATCTTTAACTTTCTGTCATGAATTTTATTGTCAGTTGAACTTAGACTATTGAGTCTCTCTGAGACCTAGTTTTGTACTCTCATTGATGCGTTAATACAATATCTTGGCGTTAATTTCTCCGTGCATCTGAAGTAGTTTACGGCAGTGCGCCATTGGAAGCTTTGGGCCCGGCTCCAACGGACACTGGCTGATTGTACCATTACAATTCTGCTTTGTGTGGTTTGTTTCTCATAATCTGTTATGGTTGCATGTTGTCTCATATTTATTCATCTGTAGCTTTCCTGTTATAAATCTCTGTAACAAGTTCATATCATACTTTCAGGATTCTTCGCATACTGTTGATCCGAATTGTTTACATCAATTACAGAATTCATAAGTAGAATATTTCAGCTACAGGTGATTGGGGTTAATGGATTGTTGGTGACTATTGCAGATCGTATATATATGATTGACGTTTCCTGTCTTTAATGATTTGCTGTTCCATTTGATATATATATGATTGACGTTTCCTGTCTTTAATAATATGTTGTTCCATTTGATTAAGCTGCAAACCTGTATAAGTGATTGCTTTCCTTTTTGTATGTAAGTGTGTGCCAAGGATTGGAAGTGTTGACCTCGCGAGACTTAGTTTCTTTACTGTCGTTCCATTTACTGCCGTTCCTTTTATTGTTGTTCCATTTCTGAAGTTGTTGTTTCATTCTGTTTTATTGCTGTTCCTTTTGCTTGCGTTGATTGAAGTGGCATGAGAGGAGGTTCAAGACTGTTGTGAGATACAGCAGACGCTATAATTCTCCCAGATCATGATCCATACTCCTTCATCAGTTTCTAGGGGGATAGGTTACTAATTCCATACCCTCAACCGACGGAGTTGCTGCGTGTGTGATTTCTTTATGCAAAAGTAATTTAGCATTAGCATCCGTTTACTCTTGTATTCTTTAGATCTATACTACGAAGCATTATCCTGACAAATAGCCTCAAATTAAGATGTCCTTTACAATAACAAAACGCTCCCGGATTGACTTGTAATGTGAGATAACTAGAGGTGAAAAAGACCCTTGTTACAGCTTCACATTTTGGCGCCGTTGCCGGGGAAGGGGCATAGCCATTTGTTTTTTTAACAGGGTAGTGTGTGAATCTGTTAGGGGAGAACTGGATTTTAAAAACGGAAGGTAAGAACCTGCGTGCGGAGCATGTAAAAGCCCTGCTCCACCGTCCGCTTTCCTAGCAGAATTGATTTAGTAATTTAATTGGAGTGCATGACTAAGCAGAAAAAGCCAGAAAAGAATCAAAAGCCTCCATCCAAAACCGAAAAAGCCAAGGGGTCGGCGACCCTTGGACGAAAAACCTTTATAGACGAAATTTACAAGAAAGCCGGATCTCCGCCATCAGTAGGTTATAGGAAAGTAAACTCTAAACAACCTGCTAGTTCCCTTCAGGCCTTAGAATCACCATCTGAAGCCTTTGCGGAGGTGCACAGTCAGACAGAGGAGCAGGACTTTCAAGAATTTGACAATTCAACTCCTGGACCAGTGCACGAAGGAAATTTTAGCAACCTTTGCGAAGGAGAAGGAGAAACAGGGGAAATCGAGGAACCTAGATCTCCTATTGAACCAAACCAGCCTTTAAATAGTCCAGATAAAGGAAGCGCTGCAAAAATCCTCGTTGAGGGAATTCATTCACCTCAGACCGTAGGGGCCATCATTATCCCTGATAAAGGGAGTGCTGTAAAAACAGTTCCTGCTAAGATTACCCCTCCTCAACCAAGGAATACTCTCTTGGAAATTCCTGAAGATTACTGGCATATATTTGATTCCATGGCGCAGAATCAGCCAAATACCCAAACCTCTACTTTGCAATATCCCATAGTAGATTCCGCTGCGAATGCACCAATGAAAGAAATTCCGCTTCAACATATCCCGACGTTTCATGGACTCACATCAGAAGACCCTGATGCGTTTCTATTCGAATTTGATGTGTTATGCAGGGGATACGATTACACCACTGATCCCCAGAAGCTAAAACTGTTTCCCTCTACTTTGAAGGGAGCAGCTCTGAGATGGTTCATGGGTTTAGGTGGTGGAGTCATAAACAATTGGGAAGAAATGAAAGCGGCCTTCTTAAAAAAATATCAGGATTACTGTAGATCAAGAGAACTAAAGGATGGAATCTTTCAAATGTCAGCCAGACCAAATGAAACTTTAGAAGAATATGTAGAATGTTTCCAATATAACTTGCAGAGATCTCCATATGCATCGTTACCTCTGCCCGATAACGTGTTGAAAACTGCATTGATTAGAGGTATGAAGGAGCAATGGATTGAAACGCTGAATATTATGGGAAAAGGAGACATTTATCAGGAAAATTTTGCTGACATCATTGATCTGTGTATCAGGAGCTCAAGAGGCAGCACAAGGATAAAACCAGCAGAATATGATCGCTTCACTAGAGACAATCGAACATCAACAGAAGGAGTATCACGAGTGGAACTTGGAAATCTGTTAGAGAATTTTAAAACTGATATCATGGGGACATTAACTACACAGCTTGATATTGTGTAGGCTAAACAGAAGCAAGCAGAGGCGGAACAGAATCTGGCAATTTTCTGCCCGCGGTGCAGGAAGAAACATAGCCAGAAAGAATGCCCGCTCGATACAGTTCAAATATGTGCTATTTGTACCAAGGACCATCCGACTGAAAGCTGTCCCTCGCTCCCTGGTTTGAAGGCGGTGTACAAAGAAGCAGAAGAGGAACCAGAAGCAGCATACTTTATTAACCAGCGTCGTCAATGGCAACCTAGGCAACCTGGTATGTTTCAAGATCCCTCCTCTTCTTTTCAATCTCCGCAATTTAATGCTCAGCAACAGAATATGTGGCAAAATCAGTCTCAGCACCCGTTTTCAAATTGGCCGCCTCAAATGTTTCCTACTCCGAACCCTTGGATGAACCAAGCTGGTTGGCCAAACTTTCCTTATCCTCCGCCATATTGGCCAAATAATTCATATCCTCCGCAGTGGACCCCTTCCACTTCGCAAAGTTCACCCTGGCAGAGCAACTGGCCAAGATCGACATATCAAACACCAGGATCAATTCCGCTCCCTCAACCAACTCTGCCAGCCTTGCAACAAAATCCCCAGCCCAACCTAAGACCGCAGCTCCCAGCCCAACCCAACCCGAACCCAAATAATCGACCAGTTCAATCTCTTCAAATTATAGAATCTTCTGAGATTGAATCTGCTCTGCAGGAGTGCAATGATCTTCAGTTGAGATCTGGGCGAATAATAGAAACTGAGGGACATAGAACCGCTCATATTGAAAACCAGTTACCGATAGAACAGCCATCACAACAAGAAGAAGTAAGTAAAGACCAGGTTCATCAGCAAGTAATTACATCTTCTCCACCTTTCCCAGAACGACTGGCCATTCCGAGACAAATGCAATATCCGGATTTTGATCTTCTGGGAGAACTTCAAAACTTGTATATAAGAATTCCATTCCTTCAGGCTATACAGGATATCCCCATATATGCAAAAACCATAAAAGACCTGTGTAGCAGAAAAACAAAAAGAAATATAACCCCTAACCCTAGAGTCCAGGTAGTCGGCACCTTATCCGACCTCTTATCAGGGAAAGAAACACCAATTAAATATGAGGATCCTGGAAACCCAATTGTCACTGTTCAAGTCTGTGGGCAGACCCTGACCAACGTTTTAGTAGATCTAGGGGCTGCGATTAACATCCTAACAACATCAACCTGCCAGAAGCTTGGAATCACATCGGTAGAGCCTACTTCCACTTTACTAGAACTAGCTGACCGATCAGTAATAAGGCCAGAAGGCACCTTGTATGATGTCATGGTTTCAGTGGACTCTTGAGAATACCCGACCGATTTTCTGGTGATTAATCCAAAAACCCGACTAGATGGACATCCGCTAATTCTAGGTAGACCATGGCTCGCTACTGCTGACGCCTACATTGGATGCCGGCAGGGAAACATGACCATAACCAGAGGACCGGATATCAAAAATTTAATCCTGTACCCGCCAGCCCAGCCAAGCATCACACCTCATATATCGCTGACCAATCTGCGCCCTGCCTCATATATTACTGATAATATTAGACCACCATTAACAGTTCAGGAAGCGCTAGATTTTAAAGATCAAACGGAAGATGATGCCATCAATAAATTCATTAATCAAACAGAATCCACATCGTATACACAATGCTTTATGATAAAAGCGGCATTTGATAACGAATTAGAGGAAGATCCTCTAAAAGATGACAATGACCCAAATATACCTGTAACCTCTGTTGCTAACAGCAAAGTAATACAAATTGAACTGGGCAAAACTTTAAACATTAACGCTAATCTGACACCTGAGCAAGAGACCAAACTCATCCAGCTCCTACGAAAGTATCAGGAGGCATTTGCTTGGGACTATCCTGATATGAAGGGGATTGATCCCCAGCTATGTACACACCATATCTATATCGAAAAAGATGCAAGACCGGTTCGCCAACCACAGAGAAGACTCAATCCCCATTTAAAAGATGTTGTAAAAGATGAGCTGCAGAAATTATTAGACGTTAATTTTATTTATCCAATTTCTGACAGCAAATGGGTCTCCCCACTTGTGGTCATACCTAAAAAGAACGGGAAATGGAGGATCTGTGTCGATTACAGAGAATTAAACAAAGCTACACAAAAAGATCACTTCCCTCTCCCTTTCATAGACCAGGTATTGGACACCTTAGCAGGCAAGAAATTTTTTTCTTTCTTGGATGGCTTCAGCGGATATAACCAGATTCAGATTGCCCCTGAAGACCAGGACAAGACTACCTTTACTTGCCCCTGGGGAACGTTCGCCTACCGAGTCTTACCCTTTGGATTATGTAATGCTCCGGCCCCATTCCAACGGGCTGTTCTTAGCATCTTCGCAGATTTAATTAATGATGGATTGGAAGTCTATATGGATGATTTTACACCATATGGAGACGACTTTGATCCAGCCTTGGACACTCTCGAAAAAGTTCTAGAACGTTGCATCGCTACCAGGCTTTGCTTGAGTCACGAAAAATGTTACATGATGATGACAGAAGGACTCATTCTGGGACATTACATCTCAGCAGCTGGCATTCAGGTAGACCTGGCTAAAATTCAAATACTCATGCTTATCCCAACCCCCACTAATCAAACAGAGGTACGCAGTTTTCTTGGTTTTTCTAGGTATTATAGACGATTTATACAACATTACTCACGTATTGCCGCACCTCTACATGCATTAATTGGAAATGTTGATTTTGTGTGGACAGAAAAATGTGATCGAGCCTTCACAGAATTAAAGAAGTTGCTATCTACAGCTCCAGTTCTCAGAGGACCTAATTGGAACTTACCATTCCAAATTTCAACCGATGCCTCAGACACAGCAATCGGTGCAGTGTTGGGCCAAGAAGAAGAGAAAAGACCATACGCTATCTATTACATCAGCAAAAATTTGGCTTCGGCTGAATTAAATTACACTGTCACCGAAAAAGAATTTTTCGCCGTGATACATGCTATTAATAAATTTAGACACTATATTACAGGCTATCCCGTTATTTTGTACACAGACCATTCTGCTATTAGGTATTTAGCAAATAAGCCTGTTACAAATGGAAGAATAACCAGGTGGTTGATCTTGTTGCAGGAATTCGACATTACAATCAGAGACCGACCAAGGAAGGAGAACCATGTAGCTGATTTTCTTTCACGAATACCAAAATCAGTTGAAACAGCAGCAGTTGAGGACCAATTCCCAGATGAACACTTATTTGCAGTCGCTGTTCAGACTCCCTGGTACGCTGATGTGGCTAATTATCTTGCAGTAGGTAAGCTTCCAAAACATTTAACTCCCAATGAACGGAAACAGATCGTCGCGAAAAGCAATCGATTTTCGTGGGTTGGGGGCTATCTCTTTCACACAGGCGCAGATATGGAAATCAGAAGATGTATTCGAGAAGACGAAATCTTTGATATCTTGAAAGCCTGCCATGACGGGCCATGTGGAGGACATTTCGCTGAACGAAGGACAGCACACAAAGTATTACAAACGGGATATTACTGGCCTACAATCTTCAAAGATGCAAAAAAATTTGTCCAGGCCTGTGATAGTTGTCAACGTGTAGGACGACCTGGCCCAGCAGACGAAATGCCTTTGCAGCCTCAATTGGTGATCGAACCTTTCGAACGCTGGGCTCTGGACTTTGTCGGACCCATCAACACCCCATCAAACCAAAAAACCTACATTTTGGTGGCAACTGAATATGTTACCAAATGGGTTGAGGCGGAGGCATTACCCAGAGCTACAGAGGAGTTGGTAATTCAGTTCTTGTTCCATTTGTTTGTACGTTATGGTCTTCCAAGGGAAGTGGTTACAGATGGAGGACCACAATTTGTGGGACATAAATTAGCTGCAACACTCAATAACCATCACATCCATCACAAAATTACTACCCCATACCATCCGCAGGCAAATGGGCAAGTCGAAAATAGTAATAAGATAATAGAGTCAATTTTGACAAAAACTGTTGCCTCACACCGCCGCGATTGGGCCGCCCGACTACCGGAGGCACTGTGGGCTTATCGAACCACATGGAGAAGTACCACTGGCTATTCACCATATCATTTAGTGTTTGGAAAGCAACCCATTTTTCCTATAGAATTTGAGATCCAAACCCTGCGAACTGCCCAAGAAGTCGGATTGGATTTAAGTGAAGCACAGAAAAATCGATTACAGCAAATTAATGAGTTGGACGAAACAAGGCTCGCTGCATTACAGAATACAGCACTCATCCAGCAGCAGCGAACCAAATGGCATGATGCGCTCATCAAAAACAAGACATTTCACGAAGGAGACTGGGCTCTGTTATATGATTCTAGATTTCAGGATTTCCCGGGGAAGCTTCAGACTCGATGGTTGGGACCATACGAGATTCAAAAAGTCCATGACAATGGGACCCTTACTTTGATTACAATTGATGGATCTGGATATACATTTAAGGTAAACGGCCACCGAGTTCGTCTGTATCGCAAACCGCTCACTCGGGAATCATTTTGCCAGCAGTTACGCCAAGATACTAACATCAAGATTATGGGAGAGGAAGCAAAAACTTCCTCCCCTATAGATTGGTAAGAAGTTCATTCTTTATTACCACATTTTGTATATAAGATTGTAAATTTTGTATATATGTTGCGAGTGTGTGTTTTGCTGTTCCTTTTCAAAAGGAACAACACTTGTGAGTTTTGTTGTTCCTTTTCAAAAGGAACAGCACTTGTGTGTTTTGCTGTTCCTTTTCAAAAGGAACAGCACTTGCGTGTTTTGCTGTTCCTTTTCAAAAGGAACAGCACTTGTGTGTTTTGCTGTTCCTTTTCAAAAGGAACGGCACCCTTGAGTTTTGCTGTTCCTTTCCAAAAGGAACAGCACTTTTTGAATTTTTGTTGTTCCTTTCCAAAAGGAACAGCACTTTTGAATTTTTGCTGTTCCTTTTCAAAAGGAACAGCACTGTTGAATTTTTTTCCCTTTTTAGAAGGAGCAACATTTGTGTGTTTTTTTCAATTCTTTTTTTAGCAAGCAGCATTTAAGTGTTTTTGTTATCTTAGGACATTACATCAAAAGAACCCTACCACCCTCCCTTGTAAGAAAGAAATAATATGCCCTCGTCCTTTCTATAAGAAGAAAACATTGTCCCGAGGCCATAAGTAGCAGCTATATATTTATGCAACAAATATAAAAGGCATGATATATCAAGATCAGCACATCATAGATCGCTATCTATAACAGCCCTAGTATTGATGCAATAACAGAGGGAACCATACACTCATCATTCTTTCAGCCATAAGTCTCACCTCCTCTGCCCTGTTGGAAAACTTCATCATGTTACGTTCCTACAATTTTCTTTATTATTACTTGGAAATAAGAATAGAAAATTTATATTTTCCTATTGGGATAACAAGACTTCTTCCGCCATTCCCACTCTTAAGGAGGGCTGAACCACCCTTATGTGTAACTATACAAGAGCAAAAGTCCATCTCAAAAGAAAAAAGCAACAGCAGAACCAAAAGAAATTATTTGTCAAATGCAGGATAGGGGGTTTCATTAAAGAACCAGCCTACTATGATCATAAGATTGGAAGCGAAGTGGCATTCCCATCATGGCCACCACACCAGGGATATGGTCCAACAGGTTCATTATATAAACAAACCTTGGAACAGGGGGTCTCATCACGAGCCAGCCTGCCCACGTTTTGCGCCTCTCTGGTGAATGGCGTCATGGTTATCTGGTTACCAAGCCAGCATGATGGCCTGCATGTTGACAAGAATTGCTCTTCAAAACTACACAAAGGACTATGGTTCCGGGGTGAAATAAACAACTCTGCCACGGTTATAAACACCGGTCGGCAGCAGAGCTCTGTTAATGGTATCGAAGTCAAAACATATACACCAATTTGGATCTTATTAAATATTTCTTTCTATCCTCGTAATAATTATATCTTACACCTTAATGGATACGTCACATGAACATTTATCATTACCAATTATGGCAAAGGTATTGACTATGACAATCTCAGACTTTCCATGAGTGCTAGACGTCCTATCCTTATGTTCTGCATCACATCACGAAGGCTTATGTTAAACGCGATCTATCTGTTGCATCGATCTCGGTATTTCTTTGTCTAATCTGACACATGGCAAAACTTTATAAGCTGTTGCATTATGACTCGGTGATGGGATGACCGCCTTCTTCTATTTGACGGCTGAGGCAGCCTATCATTTCGCGCGGGGGGGAGGTGACTTCATTACTCCGCCGGCCACGTGTTAACACATCATTCGGAAATGATATGATACGGAGGTACGATATGCGTTAACGGCATGACAATGCTATTTTTCGAAAAAGTTGTTATTTATGATCAATTATTCATGCTCTGTGTCTTTTCTTTTTGCCGCAATTACGTTCTTTGCATTGCTGTTCCATCTAGACCCTGAAACAGAACCATGGGGGAAAATCTATCAGAAGCGAGCCGAGCGAGCTCATAGTCTCCGAAGCCGCTCGGAAGATCTTAGAAAAAGCAGGGTGGTTAACTTATTTTGGCCGCCTGCGCAAATCAAACGAAATAGTGGCCATGGAATTCCTGCAGAATTTGCAGGAAGAACACTCAGTGGTAGGTGGGAAGCAGATAGCAGTCACAAAAGAAATAATCGCGGAAGTAACCGGATTACCAGACTTAGGTCCAATATGGACGACAAAGAAAGAAAGACTGCAAAAGATCGTAGAACTCTTCCAAGATGAAGGGCAGGAGCTGACAGTGAAGGGAAAAGGAGTGCTGCCGGCAACACTGGGAGAACCTTGGAGCGAACTGGCAAAGGTAGTACAGAGCTACATCACCTGCGAAGGACGAAAAGATGTGGTAAGGCCGCGTCACCTTAAGCTCTTAGCTGTGTTAAAAGGAAAATGTGCTGTGAATCTCCCTGCATTGTTAAATTCATTGTTGCATGATACCTCTCGGAGCCTGAAAAAGGCACACCATGAAGACGCAGTGGTTAGCCACCACGGGCTGATCCGCCTGATAGTGACATACAGTCTCGCTCGGCAGCAGACTAGCTGGCGGGAACTTATTACAGCAATTGGAGGGGAAGTAGCATCACCATCCCCAAAGACGAAGCACCCCGCTAGCACCTCCGAAACACCTAAAAAACCCAGAGAATCGCCAAAACCTAAGCAACCCTCGGGCACAACCGAGCAAGCGAAGAAACGCATAAAGCTAGGGAAACAAAAATGCACCCCTGAAGCAACTAGACATGCAGAAAAACATAAGGAATTGGCCGCAGAAAGACGTGCTACCTTAAAAGCGAAGGTATTCCTCTGGCACAGAAGAACAGGTTGAAAAACGCAGAAAGGTGGAGGTGGAAGAACAGGTGGTCAGCACACCCGAACAGCCCAGGAGGCCTAGAAAGTCAGTTCAGTTGGCAAAGATAAGAGGTAGGCTGGAAAAAATCCAGCCAAACATAGGCCAGCCGATTGAAATAATAGAGGACCCTCCAGCGCCAGAACAAATACCTGGGGAAAACCTGGAACAAACAGAGAATGAAGTAGGAGCTGAAGAAGGAGATAGGGATGACGACTCTGCGGCCGAGACCAGCTATCCAGAGGCAGCTACCGAGCAGCCAATTCGGGAGAAGGAGATGGAACAATTGGGGGGTAGCCATCCACAAAACCCTGTGGAGGAAGAAGAGCTGGCCACCATCTTGGCCAGCCTTAGAGGTTATCCTTCACCCTCTAGTCCGGCAGAGCCTCCCGAAGGACCTTCTGAGGAAGAGACGCGTAACGAATTGCATGATGGGATGGCAGGGGAAGAAAACCCCCTGTCATTGACAAAGAAAATCTGAATACCAATCAGGAACAAGCCGTTCCCAAAACACCAGAAGGAAATCCACCCGCTGATGGCGGGGGGGATGAAAATGTTTGTCGGGAACAGGACGTTCCCCGAATAATAGAAGAAACCCTCGATGAAAGAGGAGTAGAACTGAGGGCCGCCCATGTGCCCACAGCCAAGGCAAAAGAAATTAAGAAGTTGAGAAGAAAACAGCAGAAATTGCTGAATATTATAGCCCAGCTTCGGCAGAAAATTCGGAGTCTGAAAGCCAGTTTGAGAATAAAGAGGACTGTGAGAAGAAAAAGAAGGACAAATACAGCTGGGTCATCTCAAAGAGGAAGACAGAGCACCTATAGACATCTAGTAGGTCGATACTCTGCTAGCAAACCTGCAGCTGTTCCAATTAATACTGAGGAACAAAATGTTGTTCCATCTGGAACAGAGCACCAGAATGTCGTTCCTATTGACATAGAGGAGCAGGCTGATATTCCAAACAGCCCATTAGAACCAACTGACGTTCCAATTAAAACTGAGCCACAAGACGACATCCCAGTTACAGAGGGACCACCGTACCCCTTTATACATGTCAAGAAGGAAGGGGAAAATAGAGCAGTTCACACTGAGACACCACCTTCAGGGAGAATTAAGCGACGAAATGTAAAGGTTCAGGCGAAACTTCCTGCCTCCAGGGAATCATGGGAAAGGGATCCAAAAACCAAGGCCTTGCGCCGCGAGATACGACAGGCCCAACAGGAGGCTGAACAGCTACGGGAACAAATGATCCCTCGAGAGAAATATGAGGAGCTGTAACAGGAGGTTGAGCAGAGGATTCCTCGAGAAAAATATGAGGAGCTGCAGCAGGAAGTTGAGCAGAGGATTCCTCGAGAAAAATACGAAGAATTGCAGCAGAGGGCTGAGCAGTTAGAGGAACAAAGGATCCCTCTGGAAAAACATGAAGAACTGCAACAGCAGCTGCGAAACATGAGTGAATCGGAGAGTCAGGCTTTTGAAGGATGGCAGAAGGAACAGGAAAAGGTTGCTAAGGTAACACGTCGACTAGATGCTGTTATTAAACAATTGGACACTGTATGTTCGTTGTATGATGATGTTTTGACTTGCAGGGCCCCTGCGAAGAATTATGCTTTATTCCTCCTTGAAAGATACTTAAGATTGAAAATAAAAGCTGTCAGGGCAGGTGCCCCCATTCAGATTAACACTGTTAATGATTTTATTGATTGTTGCAAACATTATGGGGTTAAGGTCCAACGATTATTATGCGAATTTTATTTGCACAATATGGTGCTTGAGCAGGAAACTGATCTAAACCCTGGCCCCTTTGTGGGGGATATACAGCTGCAAGCCTTTGTTTCATTCGGGGTCAACCAGTTAAAATGGCTCAGGGCTTATAATGCCTTTAAGAGGCAGGAGCACAGCCTAGATCTATGGGTCAGGGCTGAGCCTCAAGATCCAGTTCGCCTATGGCAATCACATAAAAGCCTTATGAGAAACCCTGGCGTTATAAAACTACTAGGACCCATGCATGAGGAGTTGATCCGAAATAGCTTAGAATACTTCCTGGTTATTAAAGATTCCGCCTTGGAGGCTGCCAAATTCCGTTATCGGATTTCCACCCCAAGCATCCAGCTCAGGGAGCCCTTCAGATATGAGAACTTTGAGCTGGCTGCTGAACGATTGCCTTTTTATGGCCAGTGCATTATGCAAGCTGGACCATCATGGTTAGGATATCGGTTCCGTAGCCCAATTATCTGGCACCCTGCACCGGGGTACCAGGCCTTGTATGATATGCCTGCAGATCAGTTGCATTATTTCTTTGATAATCTGGTTGCCTATCATGGTTGCAGACCCCCTCATGAAGTACCCTCTCCAGCCTATTCTCTTACTGCTCTCCATGTTAATTATAACGTTTTCATGAGGCCATGAAACAGAGTAAGTCGGGGGGTGTGTAGAGCATTGGGAAGGTATGTTTTAATAAATAATTTAGTGATGTTTTAAGCAATAGTTGTAATCTTTTCTTTATTATAAAGTAGGGAAAATGCAACGAGAACGAGTCTAAAATGATCCAATCACTAACAGTTGTCTTCTCTACGCAGGAAAAGGTAAAAGCAGGAAGGCGCAATGCAAAACGAGGATTTGATGAGAAGATAACGGCTGTCCCTCCAATTCTAAATAAGGTTCAGACCAGGTCGAGTAAATCAAGGAAGATCAGTCCGGAATGAGATGAAGGACTGCCAGTTCGGAAATACAGGCCGAGTAAAGGAAAGCGTTAACAGTTTAGCGGATCCCTCAGGATCTTCGATCCTGAGGGATTGCTACGATCAATCGTTTTGTCGACCGGCGAACTCCGCCGTTAATTGTATAAAAGGAGGGTAGCATTGGAAACTAGGGACTACTTTTGGTATCTTTAACTTTCTGTCATGAATTTTATTGTCAGTTGAACTCAGACTATTGAGTCTCTCTGAGACCTAGTTTTGTACTCTCATTGATGCGTTAATACAATATCTTGGCATTAATTTCTCCGTGCGTCTGAAGTAGTTTACAGCAGTGCGCCATTGGAAGCTTTGGGCTCGGCTCCAACGGACACTGGCTGATTGTACCATTACAATTCTGCTTTGTGTGGTTTGTTTCTCATAATCTGTTATGGTTGCATGTTGTCTCATATTTATTCATCTGTAGCTTTCCTGTTATAAATCTCTGTAACAAGTTCATATCATACTTTCAGGATTCTTCGCATACTGTTGATCCGAATTGTTTGCATCAATTACAGAATTCATAAGTAGAATATTTCAGCTACAGGTGATTGGGGTTAATGGATTGTTGGTGACTATTGCAGATCATATATATATGATTGACGTTTCCTGTCTTTAATGATTTGCTATTCCATTTGATATATATATGATTGACGTTTCCTGTCTTTAATAATTTGCTGTTCCGTTTGATTAAGCTGCAAACCTGTATAAGTGATTGCTTTCCTTTTTGTATGTAAGTGTGTGCCAAGGATTGGAAGTGTTGACCTCGCGAGACTTAGTTTCTTTACTGCCGTTCCATTTACTGCCGTTCCATTTACTGCCGTTCCTTTTATTGCTGTTCCATTTCTGAAGTTGTTGTTTCATTCTATTTTATTGCTGTTCCTTTTGCTTGCGTTGATTGAAGTGGCATGAGAGGAGGTTCAAGACTGTTGTGAGATACAGCAGACGCTATAATGCTCCCAGATCATGATCCATACTCCTTCATCAGTTTCTAGGGGGATAGGTTACTAATTCCATACCCTCGACCGACGGAGTTGCTGCGTGTGTGATTTCTTTATGCAAAAGTAATTTAGCATTAGCATCCGTTTACTCTTGTATTCTTTAGATCTATACTACGAAGCATTATCCTGACAAATAGCCTCAAATTAAGATGTCCTTTACAATAACAAAACGCTCCCGGATTGACTTGTAATGTGAGATAACTAGAGGTGAAAAAGACCCTTGTTACAACTTCACAAAGAACACATTAATAATTTCATGCTCGCTATCAGTTTAAACACTGTAAATACAAAAGACGTTTTCTGTAGGTTGTTCCCATACACCTTTGAAGGATCAACGACCTCATGGTACTTTTCTCTTCCTGCAGGTTCGATTAATAATTGGGATACTTTTGAAGAAGATTTTCTTAAAAAGTTTGGTGATGATAAAATGATTGCAACTTTGATAAATGAACTATCTAATTTGAAAATCTCACTAAATGAAAAGGTTAAGGATTTCAAATCCAGATTTAATAAATTGCTAAATAAAATCCCAGACAAATCTTGGCCCAACGATGAGATATTAATTGAATGGTATATTAGTGATTTATCGGCTAACATTGTTATGCTTGTAGACAAGACCAATAAAACGACATTAGATGACAACATGAAAGAGGCCATTATTGTTGAAAAACACATTTTGTCTTTGGAAAAGAAACCAGTGTCTGATGAAAAGAAAGCTACAAAAAAGGAAAAGGAAGATCCAAAAAAGAAGTCTTCTAAATATGCATTCGATGTTGAAGGTCTAAAAAAACTCATCAAGTCTATGACAAATGAAATCGTTGATTTAAAGAGATAGGTGGTAGAGACTTATTCCAGAAAAGGTTATAGACCCATGAAAAGAAATCCACGTGCTCAATCATTACCTCCTACACAGATTTCAGCTATTGATTCCGATGAAGAAGAGGAAGACATAACGATGTCAGCTGAAGAGGAAGATGAAGAAAAGGTAAACAAAGCTAACAACTTATGGGATTTCTTGCCTTTTTCTTCAGATAATGAAACAGAGGAAGAAGCAATGCCTGTTACAACAAGGAGTAAAGAAGTTGTTGATAATTCACAGAAAGCTCAGAAAACTACAACCACTTCTTCTGGTAATAAAGGTATTCCTAAAAAGCAATCCTCTTCTAATTCTCCTAGTTCATCTTCAACATCCAAAACTTTGTTGATTTCTGACAGCATTGATTACAACATAGTAGAAGATATGAAGAAAACTAAAGTGAACATTTCTATGTTTGAAGTTTGCAAATTAAAACAACAACATAAGTTACTTTTAAATGTGTTAAACATTGTCCCAACTCCTTCTTTGCCTTATGTTGTTGTCATTAATAGATCTTCAAAAGCGAAAAATCAGTCTTCTAATTCTACTCCTGAAAAATTTTATCCTTCCAATTTTATTATGATTGGTGATCGATCAAACTCTCACACACCCCTTTTTCTATTAACTTATGAAATTTTCAATAAAAACATTCACAATTGCCTAGTAGACTCAGGAGATTCTTCCAACATAATGCCATATTCAGTCTATCTAAAGCTAAATGTACAACCTTAGAAGTTTGTTGTCCAGATTGTGCAACTAGATAGGACAAAAGTTAAAGTTATTGGAGAATTGAATAGGGTGTTAATCCGGTTGTCTTCTAATTCCAAAGTTTTCCAAACTATTGACATTCTAGTGGCTGATATCCCTGAGTTCTATGGTTTAATCCTTAGCAGGGATTGGTCTGAAAAATTGCATGGTTACTTCTCCACTAACTGGTCTCACCTGTGGCTTCCATACAATGGTAAGCCAAATCATATTAAAATAGACCGTGAAAAACACATGAAACTCACAGTCACTGATCTTGAAGAGGAAAATGAACCTATTGCATTTACCAATAATATTTTGGGAAACTACACAGTTGAGTCATTCTTTGGTTGCTTTTCAACTGATACTTCTCCTTTACCTAAGGAATCTGTCTCTTCACAGATTGAAAACTACTCCCAAACAGATTCCTCAAAGTGTGTAAATTTTGTAGATACAGATGTAAATAGTGTAAATAATGATGTAGATAGTTTTTGGAAACTTTATTTCGATGGGTCCAAATCTAATGAGGGTGCAGGAATTGGTTGCATTTTGGTTAAACCAAACAAAGAGAAGATCATGATTTCTTGCAGACTCCAATTTGAATGCACTAACAACGTAGTCGAATATGAAGCATTAGTACATGGATTGCAGAAAGCTATTAGCCTTGGAGTAAAATTTCTGAAGGTATATGGTGACTCTGAAATTGTAATAAAACAGGTACATAATAATATTCATTGTGTTTCAAGTCATCTTAAACATTATCAGTCATTAATTTAGGAATTGATTTCTCATTTTACAACATTCAATATATTACCAATTCCTAGGATTCAAAATGCTAGCATTGATCTTTTGGAAAACGTTGCATCTAAATTAATCCCTCATGAAAATTTTAGCCCAGATAGATTTTCTATTGAGTTTATTTTCCATCCTTCTGTTCCTGATAATATCACAAACTGGAGAGTGTTCAACGATGATGAAGATATAATAAACTTTCTCACCTCTGAAGGAACTTACATTGATCAAGTTATTGATAAAGAAGAACATGATAGAAATCTTAACACTTCTTCTGACGATAAACTCAGTGAAAATTATTTGCCCAGAACAGTAGTAAAACTTGAGGATCTTTACGATTTAAAAGACATATTCAAGAAAACAACAAATTGTAAAGTTCAGAGCAGCACATTAAGATTTGAGATAATTAATCTTGGGACTGATCAAGAACCAAAGAATGTTAATTTAGGCCTTGGATTATCCCCTAATGAGAGACTTAGTTTTATTCAATTATTAAGAAAATGCATGGACGTTTTTGCTTGGAATTATAATGATTTGAAAACTTTTGATACGTCCATTATTCATAATACCATTCCGATGTCATCAGAGGTTAAACCAGTCCAAAAAAAACTTAGGAAAATCCATCCCAATTTAGAATCTCAAATCAAAGCTGAACTTAATAAATTACTCAAAGCTAAAATCATATTTCTTGTTCGGCATTCAAAATGGGTATCGAATTTAGTTCCAGTCCGAAAAAAGAATGGTGACATTAGGATCTGCATTGATTTTCGTAATTTGAATAAAGCTTCCGAGAAGGATAATTTTTCGTTGCCTCCTATGGAACAAGTTTTACAAGTTGTAGCAGGCTCACAAATGATGTCCTTTTTAGATGGATTTTCAAGTTACAATCAAATTCTAGTGCATCTTGACGATAGGCTCAAGACAACTTTTAGGACCAAGTGGGGAACTTATGCATACCAAAAGATGCCATTTGGTCTAGTCAACATTGGAGCTACATTTTAGTGAGCAATGGAGATTACCTTTAAAGGATTAATTAATAAATCTGCAGTGATTTACTTAGATGATATTACTGTTTATAAAAAAAAAAAAAAGTAATCATTTTCCTGATTTGAAATTAATTTTGAAAGATATAGGAGATATGGTATTTCATTAAATCCCAAAAAGTCATTTTTTGCTTTAGATGAAGGTAAATTGATGGGATTTATCATTTCCAAAGTTGGCATTTCTATTGATCCCAAAAGAATTAAAGCGATTTCTGAAATTCCTATGCCCCACAATAAAAAATCCATGTAATCATTTTTAGGGCAGATTAATTTTGTGAAACGTTTTGTGCCTGATTTTTCACAAATCGTTGCACCATTACAAAATTTAATTAAAAAGAAAACGGTTTATAAGTGGGGTTCAATAGAAAAATCAACATTTGATTCTATTAAACAGGTCATTATTAATGCTCCTTCTCTTTCTTCTCCTGATTTTAATAGGGAATTTGTATTATACACTTTCACTTCTAATCATTCATTTGCAGCAGTTCTAACCCAAAGAAATGAAGAAAATGAAGAGGTTCTTATTGCATTTTACAGCTCTAATTTACAGGGAGTCGAATTAAATTACTCTGAAGTTGAGAAACAAGCATTTGTTGTGCACAAAGCGATCAAATATTTTCGGCCATTTTTGTTGAAAGTACATACTACTGTCATCGTGCCATTTCCAGTTGTTAGGCAATTGCTAGTGCAGAAGGATCTCGGTGATAAAAGAGCTAACTAGGTGACTGCACTACAAGAATATGATTTGGAAATCAAACTTGCCAAAATCATAAGAGGCCAAGGATTTTGTAAGCTGGTAACAAGTTCTCCTTTGATTTCATCTCAAGAAGACACAAGTAAAGAGGAACAATCAGCTGAGGTATGTCTTATTGATTCAAATTCCCAATATTCAGATTTAATTTATTATTTGACTTATGGTCATGCCCCAGTTGAGTTGGCACCAAATAAGAAGAGAGCTTTGAGGCTCAAAGCAAATAATTATTATCTTTTGAATGGTATTCTTTTTCACATAAATTATGATTCTATGCTTCTTAGATGTTTAGAAAAAGTTGAGTCTGAAAATTTTTTGCAGGAACTTCACGATGGGAAAGCAAGCAGTCATTATGTAGTGAAAACAACAACTCACAAGATTCTCCATGCTGGCTACTATTGGCCAACGCTATTTAAAGATGCCTACACCTATGTTCGAAACTACAAATTCTGTCAAACTGTTGCTGGAAGAGAAAAGAAGGTTGCTTTGCCTTTACAACCTGTTACAATTGATCAACCATTTGAACAATGGGGCCTTGATGTAATAGGTGAGATCATTATAAATTCTACTAAGCAACATAAATATATCATTATTGCGATAGATTATTTTACGAAATGGGTTGAAGCCATTCCTGTCAAGGTTGTTAATTCTGAGGTCATTATTGATTTTATCGAACAATATATCATAACTAGGTTTGGACTTCCAAACTCTCTCATGTTTGATAATGCTACATATTTTTCTGGGAATGCTATGACTGAGTTTGCTTTAAAAAGAGGCTTTAAGCTTAAATATTCATCTAATTATTATCCACAAGGTAATGGGTTAGCTGAATCAACCAATAAAAATCTCTTAAGAATAATTAAAAGAACCATTGATGATAAACAAAAGAATTGGCATAAAGCTCTTCTTTTTGTTGTTTGGGCTGATAGGATTACTTTCAAAACATCTTTAGGGACATCTCCTTACAATTTGGTTTATGGCAAGGAAGTTGTTCTTCCTACCAATATTGCCTTGCCATCATTAGCCCTTGTTCAATCAATTGAAGCCCAACCATGCTCTTCTCTACAATATTGATTGTCGCAAATCATTAAGTTAGAGGAAGAAAGAGAAAAATCAGCTAACATTTATGCCAAACATCAAAAAACTGTAAAATCAGGTTTTGATTCAAGATTAGTTGGGTGTAAAGCTTTTGATATTGGTGGCTTAGTGCTGAAATGGGACAAATCCCATGAAGAAAACGGAAAACACTCTAAATTTCAAAAACTCTAGCTTGGACTATTTCAAATTGTGGAAAAATTGGGCCCATCTACCTTTATACTTCAAGATTTACAAGGAAGAAGAGAATCCTTTCCTGTAAATGGGTTAATGCTCTAAAAATATTTTCCTTAAAATTCATGAAATTGATTGTAAATATGTAAATACTCATTTATACATATCAGTGTGTTTATTTCGGTTTATTACCACCTCTTGGTTTGACACTTGGTAAATTTATGTTTTGTGTTAATGAAATTCTTTGGTAAAAGGAAAGATATCAGGTTAATTATCAAAACTGCTATTTTTCATATTCAAAATTGAAGATATTATTCCATGATTTTTTTCCTTTTTTCATTTTGATGATCTCTAATTTATAACATAAGAGATAATCTCGTTTTACAACAACCTTTATCATAAACAACTCCTAAAGTAGCAAAGGCAAAAGAAAATGTTTAATGTTTTATCACTCTTCTATATAATCCTAATCTCTTAAGGAGATGATTTGTCTCCCCATCTATGTTAAAATCATCAAAGTGTAAAATAAATTATATGTAATATCTGGAAGATAGGGGGTCTCCTTACAGAGCCAACCTACCATGATCATGGGCATTGATCGTGGTGACATTATCATATACGGTTACCATACCAGGATAATGGATTACAACAAATTTTCGTAGGACAAGAGGTCTCATCACAAGTCAAATTGTTCATTACTATCAATACTTGTGAATGGCATTGTCAAAATCTGGTCACCAAGCCAGGACAATGGCTTTCAGAGTAATTTAATGAAAACTGTATTTTCTCTGAAATATCAAGAAATAGATGGGATACTGAATTTTCCTTGGGTTAAAAGGTAACCCTGTCGAGGCTATGGACACCTGCTGGCAGTAATGGCTCTACCTGTGATAATAAGAGTTCATATTTTTACTAAACTCAATTAAAATATTTTGCTCTTTAGTTAAAGTTGCTATCAATTAATGATTATTGTAAACATGATTTTTCTTTTATTATCAATACTGGAGATGTACAAAATGATAAAATTCCACTATCTTTTACTGAGATTTCATTGAAAAATCTGAATTTTAGCATTTTGATTCATTTAACTTCATTCCTTTTTCTTTGGAGTTTCATCATTTTTTTTAGAGATTACTAGTTCTTCCCGTGTGTCGCCATTGTTGTGGTAAAAAAAACACAACACCCCCATTTTGTCTTTATTATTATCATAATAACTATGGGGACCCTTTTGAATTTGCATTTGGATTTTGAATCATTGAATTGTTTCATCTTAGCCTAGTTTGCCTTAATCTTACTAAGTTTGTTGTTAATAAAACTTTGTTTTAAATCTTAAATGTTTAGGATTAATTAATAAATAGTCCCTGAGACCAAGCTCATCTTACAACATGTGGCAATAATGTTAGAAAATTATATATTACATAGCAATGGAACACATAAAATATTGCATAAACACAAACATAGAAAATGCATAAAACAAGAGAGACACATATATACGTGGTTCACCCAATTTGGGCTACGTCCACAGAGAAACAACCAGTCCTTCCTTTTATTTTATCCAGCAAAATGAAGATATACGACCTACAACAGGTCCGTTGTAATTTCCTCTTCACTCTCACACAATCTCCTCTCTGTTTCTCGCTCAAAAAATACACATATACATAGCCGCAATATAATTCCTGATATATAGCGAGGGGTTTCCTTCTATGGCAAAAAACCCTAAATCAAACATAAATTCTACCATCAGATCTTTGCCTAATGAACAACCTAGATTGACTACGGAATTACAACATTTTACAAGGTAATTTTACATCTGTTTTTAGCATCAGGGGCGTTTCCCTCGAACCCTCGGTAGGGTGGCGGGGGGGGCGCTCATAAAAATAGTCATCGCCCCCCATAGACCCCCCGACAGTGAAAAAACAGGTGGTGTTGCCGCCCCATTACGAAGCGAGGTCCAATGCGTCAATACATTTGAATAAAGAAGATAATCAGGCTCCACACCCAACAAATAACTCTTTAATAAACAAATAGCAGAACTTTATGCTATTGGAGTATTCTTTTGAAAATATTTATAACCAAAGGTCGATGAATTAAAGTGAAAACTAATGTAAATAACACATAACACATATGATAAAACACTATTGGAGAAATACCCATATCAGAGTTTTTGTTATGTGTCACCTCACAAAAGTTCTGATATCATATAACCTCTAATCTCTGATATGCGATATAATCTTTCCCTCTGACCTTTGATATGATCCAATATCTGATATGTGGGACCCAATTTGATTTTAGTTTTGGATTAATTATAAAATCGCATCCTCTCCCATATCATAACTTTTGAAATGGTACATATCTAAAACCTATGATAAGATCTAATCTTTCGATCACCGATATGGTTGTGGATTTGATGGGCTTTATCATAATGATTTAATATAATATCACATCTGCTCCTCTTTGAATCTTTGCATATATTGCAAGTTTTGATAAGTGTGTCATGTTAAAACTTCGATACTCCAACTTCCGATATGCATCCGCATCTACCACTTGCCACACTTTGGTTTGGTCGCTGCTATAAAGTCTAAATAGTCACTATTTTAATGTTTTCAGGATGTTATTATGGTTTTCTTTATGATTTGTTAATATTCGGGTGATTTTTAATACAACTCTTATTGCTCTATTTTATTTGGATTGCAGGGATAATCCCAGGGTCAATTTTGGAAAATCTTGGACTTCCGATTTTAATCGGACATTGAACCACTACAAAGCGAAAGAAATATAGAGACTATTGATAAGGCTATTTAGGGATTCTGTTGGAAACAACCCTTTAGCTTCTTCCAAGTCTATTTGAATTAGATTTAGATTTAGTTTTTGAGATTTGCTAAGTTAGGCCAGGATATCTGTTGAAGATTGATTTATTGTTTGAATTACTTTTTATGTAGTTTTAGTTGAGAAACATGGGAGGATTGTTATTCTTTCAAATGTATAAATAATCATCTCGATTATCAGATCGAGGTTTTGATTTAAATACAAAAAAGACACTTATATGTGCATTATTGTCTGTAAGCGATATTTTATTTTAATGTGGAACCATCAAGCATTTTTGGAGAAGGCATAGCAGAATTCCTCTTGGGTACTATTATTCTGGATTTCTTCTGTCTCTGTTTTTCAAAAGAAATTGTTTATTTTATTCATTCCTGTGTATTGAATCAAATTTGGTATTTTTCACTATTGAAGATACTAATGAAAGTGATATTCAATTTTGAATGATTCATTGAGTTTTACATGTTTGTTGTCATTAAAAGCTAATTTTGATTAACTATTTAATCAAGATTACTTTTATCATTTAAGGGGATTACTTCCAGTTTTACTTATTGATCTATATTACTAAGTAACATTGGAAAATTGTAAAAGCATGTCAACTCAATAAAACCCAGGTACATTTAGTTAATAAGCTTATAGTTTAGATTATATTAGAGTAATATGTATGCAATACATAGCTTAGAGTTATAGTTTATCTTTCATTTATTCCTGTATTATACACTTGTTGTATGTAAGGATAACTAGTCCCATAATACTAGTCGAACCCACAACTTCAATAGATATAGATCTAAGTTACAGGTCTTGATTGGGTGTATTTCCCCAAATGTTGATTAGGACATTTTTCCGGATCAACAGGTTCTCACTTTGAGCTTTAGGAACATAATCCAATGTACGGAATTTTTCACATATTTCATCAAATTTCACGTCTAAATCCTTTTCTCCATGCTTTTAGAATCATATTGGAAAGTTTAAGAGAACAACACCATTGTCATGAATATTTTATTAAATGGCTTGAGTTTGCTACATTAACTCCTTCTTTCTGCACTTTCCTAGTTGCTTCAATAAAAATACCAGGTTTGTGAGAAAAGCACTTTCATAATACCTAAAAATGATGAAATTGTTTGGAACTTTTTATTCATGAATCTCATGAAGGACTTTCATAAATCTAAAAGCGAAATTTTAATTGTCTCTTTGTCATTGATTCGAATTTCAATTGATTACGAGAAAATAAAATGTGGATTCATCCTTGAGAAATATTTCTTCAGAAATAAACCTTCTAATACACCCCAACTATTGAAAATGGTTGTTATTGATATCAAAGGTTATCCAAATGAAAGAGGAAATTACATAGCCAAATAACATATTTCGATACCTTTCTAATGGTATATGGAACTCCCTATAATTCCACAGAATTGAGGAGATATGAAATATTTTTTCAAGATACCCTATCTTTGAAGGCAATTTTACTCCAATTACCTATAATTCAAATGGGAGCATAAGATATATGGTTGGAAAGTTTATTCCGAAACGTTTCCAACATATATGGTATAGGTTATAAGTCTTCACAGTTAAGGAGAAACAAATTTTTAAATATTCTGTATACATTCTGCTTGTTGCACTAGTTGGCCCAACCAGTGGACAAGTCATCCCTAACCCAATGTCTAAATGCAATATAATTAGGTGTGAGAAGGAGAATTTATAACCAATTGAATCAAGCATTTGGTTATGTGTTAGGAGAGTGAAGGATCAGGTATGAATTTCATACCTCAGGAACCAAGAAGAAGTGAAGTGAAGCTAAATTGAAGTAGATTTATGTGGAAGGGTTTTGGTACATATTTTGAAGGGTTTTTGGCATTGCTCTTGGGAAGGATTTCTAGTTTTTTTTTAATATTGTTTTGAGGGTAGAGTATAGGTGTATTTGAAGTCTGAGTAGGCCGATTTCTGGTCAGAATAAGTCTGAGCTTTAGGGCCGTCTTGAGGGCCAAAGTTTGTCCTTGTAGTGGCTGAGTTTCAGGCCTATCTTAAGGTCGTGTTTCAGTTTTGATTTGAACAGCAAGTTTTGTGCATTTGATGGTCAAGTTTTAAGGTTGAGTACTATTGTTTGAAGGCATAGTTTTAGGGCTGAGTTTTATTATTTGAAGATCTAGTTCAAGCCTGGTTTGAAGGCCAGGTCCCGGTGTCTTGAAGGCCAAGTTCATGCCTGATTTGAAGTCCATGTTTTGGTTTATTAAAGACTAAGCTCGGGTTGGATCCTATAATTATTGTAAGTTGTTGCTTGCTAAGGATTGGTGTCCCCTTCTTATTGACATGTTGGAGACTACAATTTTTAAAATTTTGTGATTACAAAGAATTTGTGTCCTCACAAGACATTGTAATAAATTGAAGATTGTTTTTAGGTATTTCTTCTTCATTTTTTTTTTCACTTTGATCTCTATAGTTGTACATTATGAATGATTGATTATGTGACGTGAATTCATTTTCAAAATTAACTAAGTGAAAATTTGTCAAAAGTAAGGAAATATTGATTCACCTCTCCTCTCAGTATTTCCAACACCAATTTGGGATGGTTTTGGGCAACAATGAATAAATTCATTCATAAGAATTTCCTTTTAAAGTCGGGACAAACAAATAGCAAGCAAAATCATCTTCAAACACATTCTAAATATCACAAGTGTGATCGAACTTAAAAAAATGATTTTATGCATTCTTTGAAGTAGTTTTGAAGAACACATAAAACTTATCCATGGAATTTTTTGTCACGTGATGAACCTCTCCTTGTAAATTGAGTCGAATTCTATGTAACTATTTATTTCTTTGGGAACCTTCCCCTTTTACCAAAACTTGAATAAATTGCATTGGGTTTGGTGGGAAAGGAAAAGTACCATGACAACTTGAAAGAAGCTCTTTGGTGGAGTTGAAATATATATCTTTTTGCAATTTTTAAATATTTTTAGTGGATTCACCATGGCATATTTCTTCAAAATCCAGAGTTTTAACAATGTGGTTGCCAAGGATGTCATCCTCTCGAATCATGGATGTTCTTTGGTTCTCAATAAATTTTCATAAGGAGCTTGTGCATGAAGCTCCAATAACATAATCTTTAAGGCTATCTATTGTTTTTTGAACAAGATTTCAAGAACCTAGTTTATACTAAACAATTATGTTGAAAATCTATTGGATCTCTTTCTAATAGTTGAACTAGAAGACTTCTAGTTTCTCAATAATATTTGATCCTTAAAGAAAAAGTATCATATGTATTGAGAATGAATCTATCCCTAGTGTGGTTGCCAAAAATGTTGATAATTTTTTCTTGGTGAGGGAAAAGTACCAGTAATGAGAGAAAATCTTGTGGGGAACAAGAAAGGCTCTCTTCATTTTTATAGAGGTGGTACTCCTCTCTTGATATATGGAAGAGTTTTCATATGAATTTAGATGAATGTAACGGGAGAGTGATAAACAACAAAATCCAACAAATAGTCTAATACATCTCTCATTAGATTTACTTGTTAAACACATCATCTTATTCATGGAAAGAAAAGGAAAAAATATAACTACAAAATTTTGTATGTACATGATTTACTCTTATTAGATATTTTGTCTTCCTCTTAAAATGATGTGAATCTACAATAAACTATGAATTTTCAAGGTGAATGGAAAACAAAATGGATAGATTATCAAAGAACTTTGAATAGCTACTTCATTAATAACAAAAAAGTTTGTAAAGCATCATGCACTCAAGAATCCATTGATATATTGACCACCTAGATTCATAAAAACAAAATGACACTTGGGTGGTTATTTGTGGGAGAAATTAATAATAAAATACCAAATGTTACAAGTTTAACAATTTTTGAAACAAGAAGAATAAAACAACCTTAACAATATCTCAGTGACGAATAGATAAACTAAAAAAATATTGCATTTAATTTCTATAATCAGGGATTTTACTCCTTTGGACCTAGAATATCATGGGAAGTATTTGGAAGAATACAAAGAGTTGATTAGTCCTAAATCCTCTTGGTTTAAAGCATACATAGAAAAATTAATGGAATGAAATAGGTAGAATAAAATATAGGGAGAAATTCAAGTAAACTAATTCATATGTTTTGGAAAGGAAAAACTTGCCTCTAGCAAACTCTCTTCTTCTAAAATTTTGAATGCATTTCACATTTTCTTTTATAATATTCCCTTTATCCTATTGGAACTACTTTACAATTAGGGTTTTTCCCCTTTGTGCAATGAATTAAAATCCCTTTGCTAAATATGAACTTTGTATGGGTGGCAAGAGGGGGAGGTATTCTATATAATCCCATCGGAATAGTGGAAGTCAGATATGCTTGGGGTTTGGGAAGGAAGACAAACAATTAGGCTGAACTTTATGGACTCTTC
Source organism: Pinus tabuliformis (assembly GCA_031772625.1). NCBI lineage: Eukaryota > Viridiplantae > Streptophyta > Pinopsida > Pinales > Pinaceae > Pinus > Pinus tabuliformis. The sequence continues at coordinate 1,038,479,222 of CM062813.1, read as the reverse complement.
TAAGGTATCAGTATTATTGGGGACTCTTTGATATCAATCCTATATCTCTCCAAACCTGACAATCCAAAGGACAATTCCTTATCCCAAATCTTAGATAGAATAAAAGTTTGGGCAAGCTTCTTTCACTCCAAGGATTTTTTCCACATTCTCAGAAGTAACAACCTGGAAGCTGATAAGGAGGAAAATAAATCTTGTACATTGGGTGAAGAGATCTTAGACATAAATGGTTCTCTGAAATTTAATCTTATTCCCTAAGGACTTATGATTTTTCCCCTTACTCTAAGTATGACCCTATGATGTCTTGTGACCCTGAATTGATGGACTCTCTTGAACTTACTCTTGATCTCTCTTGGTATATGACCTCTCTTTTAAAATCCCCCCTGTCCTCCCCTCTCCTTGCATCTCCCCCTCCCTCATTTCCCTAGATCCCATGTCCCCCTTCCCTACTCTTCCTCATCCTTGACTGCTTACATATGCATCTTATTGATCCTCATCAGTTCCACCCATCCTCACACCTTTATGATGGCAATTATTATGCCCTCCATCATTTTTGTCCTTGATGTGGTTGCTCATGGATTTCATCGCCATGAAGTGATGGTTCACTCATACTCACATGCTCGTACTGTTGATAATCTGAGGCTAAATCCTTGGTATCTTGAACACTTCAGATTTCTGATGATTTTCAAGGGTGGGTGTTCGAGTGAAATTAATGGTGATATGAAATCAATCGTGCGAAAAGATAGTCGGTTTACGAATAAAATGGCTTGCTTCCTGGTTCAAGCTCCATTCTATTTCTCAACAATTCAATGCTTGGGTTTGTGGTTGAGGAATTAGGTAAAAGTTAGGATGGCGTATTCAGTTATGGCTTCCAGATGGGCCTCCTCTAGTATCTTCTATGAAGAGCATGTCCTAGCTCTGTTTCTAGCATAAGGGGATTCCAAGGCTCATCAATTTTTTTCGTGAGTTATTTAGAGGAAAGGCCTTTCAAGCTCGCAAGCTTTTGCTTTTGATCTCAGCTCCATGACTCTTAGAAACACTCGGGTTTTTCCTATTGTTAGTCTCATAGTATTGTAGCAAGAACTATATGAATTACAGTTGAACTTCTGGAAGTTGTACCACTCGCAGGTAGCACAAGAGGAGCACTCGTTGGCTCTCAAGAAACAATTGGCCAGAATGGAAGATGAAGTTGATGCTCTCAGAGGAATGCTTACAGAACTCAAGCTCATCAAAATTGTGCCAGATCTTTGGGAGCAAATTATGGACATCCTTATCAAACTTGATATCAATCTTAATGATCCAGCTCCAGAAGAAGAATAAGATCTATGTCTTTTGTGTTAGGTTACTTTTCTGTAAGGTTTCTTTTTGCAACAACAATCTGTGAAAGAATGGGTTTGTTTACATTTTGTAATTTTGGTCATAACTGCCATAAGTTGTAGAAATGTAATATTATTATGGAAGTATCATAATATATGTCTATAGGTTGATAAAAAAGTCCTATTATATGTCGGTATTATGGATAGGAAGCGTCTATGAATCTGAAGTTATACTTCCCATGTATTTGATGCGACTAGGTGCAAACTTACTAATAAAATTACTCATTTCTATTTAAAAAAATATATATGAACTTTGATATGTATTTGGGGCCCACTATAGACATTCGAAAATTCTTTTTACTAAATTATTTTTTGAAAATAAAATATTACCAAGCCATAAATAGTTATGTCTATGTTTTGATTTTTGGGCATGATAACTATCATTCTAGCCATGAAAACCATTTTCAAGTTGTTCTTCATGTTTCAATATTTTCAACAATATCTCATTTGTTTAATTTGGACATCAAGAGTTTGAGTTATGGCCTCTAAAAGATTAAGTCTCAACAATCATTGATCTATTCTCCGCACAAATCTTTATCCCTTGATTTACAAATTTGCAGTATGTATCCCACATGCATTTTGGGAGAGTATTGATGGCATGTTTACAAAAAAATGACCTTTAGATATTGTTTCCATGTGATGTTAAGAAAGTTGTGAAATTTTGTGTAGCTTGTGCATAAATATAAACTTTTGGTTACCACCTCAATACCATGTCATCATGCTAAGTAACTTCCTAGTAATCCATGTCCAACCAATACCTTCCAAGTGTCACCCAAAGATAGGTCCACTTCACTACCATCTGTCCAAATTTCAAGGGGTTAGCATGTGCCATGGGATGTGTGCCAAATAAAGGTGGGGGGTGGGGGTGCTTAGGATATGAGAATGCAGAATAGTTTGAAAAACATTCAAGTGTGGAGAATAATGTGAAGAAGTAAAAAGTAATGATGAGAGGTAAAATAATGAAAATATTCAAATTATTGAGGGGTAAGTAGAAGTAAAAGTAAATGATAGTAAGAAAAATGACTAAGTATAAATGTTGAGGTTTGTGGGCTTGCAAGTGTGGAGGTAAAGCAATGTGGAAGAACTTATGGGGTTCTTTCATTCCACATTCATGAAAAATGATATGTATGGAAAATGTCCACAAAATTGTCTAATTATGGTAAGTCACATGAGTGAAATTTGAGCAATGCAAGGAGAAATTTTGGGAATTGGGTTCTTGCATTCCGCATTCATGAAAAATGACTAAGTATGGAAAAAATCCATAACAATGTCTAAGTATGGTAAATCACGCGAGCGAAATTTGAGCAATGCAGGGAGAAATTTAGGGATTGGAGGTAAAGTGATGTGGAATGTCGACTCCCACATTCTACCTTCATGAAAAATGATTATGTATGGAAAACGGTAAAATATCCATAAAAATTTCTATGGTAAGTCATGGGGGTGCAATTTGAGCAATTTGGGATTGTGGAAATGCACGAGGAAAAGTAACGTGGAGAGGTGAGAAGAGGTCTCCCACATCTGTAGATAATAAATGACTAAGTAAAGAAAGAGGTGGATAAGGAGTAATTATTAAAGTAAATAATGTAGAGGTAAGGAAAGTAGTGGGGGTTGACTAATTTTGCATGGTAAAGTAATTCCTCTTGAAAATAACATAGTTAAAATTCCAAAAATGGATAATGAATGGCAAATAAAGGATAAATAATAAATAAAATGATAATTGAAAATGGAAAAAATGGATGTGGGGGACATATGACCTATGTTTTTTATTATTAAAATGATGGACTGACTTGACACATAGTGATACTCAATGAGAGAATGATCATACCAAAATTCTTTCCTTTTGGTATTTATTTTATTGATATATTGTTCAAAGAGATACCATCCTTGTTGGCCTCGCTAAAGAAGAAATGCAACATCCTGATTTACAATTCTTAAATACTTGTTGTGTCTTCATGATCAATACATGAGAGTCATCTAGCACTTTCCAAATTTCAAATTTTGATCTACATTTGATTAAGTATGAATCAAAATCACTCTAGTTGATTGGTGGCAAGAAAATACATAAAACGGGATTGATTTATGTGAAGGTCTTGAATGAAAGTCTAGATACTAATCCAACCATGTAAAACACTAAGGAAATAATACCAAAATTCAAAGTTTGAAGAGGTCTAAGGTAAATTTCCAATTTTACACAATTCACCATGTGCCAGTGGTAATAGATGTTAAACCACCTTCTATGAAGCAATAAGCAACAATCTCCATCCTATTAATGTTGTTATTATTATAAATTATTTTTTGGGTAGGCTAGGCAGGGGGACCACCCATTGGGGATTTGAACTGATGACCTATTACAAGGAATGTCATAACTGTACACCCATTCACCATCAATCCAAAGCATTATGGGAACTATTGTTATAAAATGGGTGCTCATTAGACAAGAAATTTAATTCCAAATCAAATGAACACATAACTTGAAATTTCAGTAAACTTATGAGGAGATAAAGTGAAAAATATAATTAAAAAAAAAAAAGTTATTTTCTTTCTCTTTTAAAATAAAGAACTCTTGTTTAATTATTTTTTACAACAAACCTATTTTAAACTTTTCAATTCTTAATATTTTTTATAAAGGTAAAAATAAGATTAACAATAACCATAAGCAAATGCTTAATTAAAAAAGAAATCAATGTATACTAGCCATCATAATAATAAATATATATATATATATATATATATATATATATATATATATATCATACAATAAATGAGTGGCATGAACAAGAAATTTAAATAATGAAAAATATGAATATGAATTCTCTCTCTCTCTCTCTCTAAATAACAAATTCTCATGAGTTTTTAACATTGGTTGATTTTAATTTGTCATCTTTGCAACACTACAAGGGTTGAAGATGAAAAACACTTTATCTTCTATTGTTCGGCTTATACTCGTACTCAATATGAATTTCAAAATATTTGTCTTATACTCATACTCAATATAAATTTAAAATATTTGTCATACTACTAACCTCTTGACTTTTTTAAATCAACAAAACTATGGTGATATTTGAATGCTTTTCTTAATTCTTTTTGGAAAGAAACAAAATCCTAAAGAATTCCAAGTAATTTGTTACCTTTTTTTAACTATGATAAACCATTTCAATATTAGTGGAAGTCTTATCTAAGGAGGGCATTCAACAACCTGTGGGTACTTGGTAGAGCACAAAGCACATAGCTAGGACAGACAGGGAGTTCTCACATCACCATTTCATCATGGACTGATCTATTTTGATCTGCACATGTAATTTTTTGTAGGTGGTATTTCCAGCATTATCATATATGTTATATTTTCTTATTAGTTTCTCCTAGCAACATGTTGAGGACGAAACGTAGTTCAGACCATATCGTTTTTCTTTTTGTCTATATTTGACTCAGTCAAGAACTATCCATATAATATGTATATGTTGATGTTAAAAGGGATTGTATATAAAAATCATGCTTATATTTTTGTAGCTTATACACGAAAACTGAACTTGAATGCAATCTGATGCATACACAACATGTAATTTTTTTCCTTAATAGAATGGGGAGGCATGGGCACCATCCACCCCCATTTGTCCTCGATATGATTTCCATTGCTAGCTCATCATTAATGCATCTCAAATCTCTCATAATGGTAGAGGATGGTGACGAAAGGATGGTTATGGAAGTTAGTTGTACCATTATGTCTCTTTGGATATCATGTTGTTTAATATTTCTTAGCTTAGACCGTGTAAAGCTAGGATTTTTCTATCTGAGTTCAATGATTTACTAGAGTGTTTCCCACTGCCTCACATAAATTTCTATTTTTCCCCCCTAGGGGGGGGGGGAATATCAATTCACCCTCACCTAACCTCCCCCAACCTTGTAAATTTAGCTCTTGGCTCTGTTTGAGCATTATGGTTCTACTCCAGTGACGTGATGGAAAGTTGGGCGAGGACAAGCTCAAATTTCAGTTCATGTGTGGCGGCTCTACTTAGAGGCAATCGTTCTCTAGTATATTTTAGTCTAGACTCTGGTTGTTTTGTTACATATTAATGGTTGACTCTCACTACTTGCTAGAGGAGCAAGATTCTATCTAAATTTTCCTATGCATTCTTGATGGTTTATTCTAGTTGGATATTTAGTTGACAGATGTGGTAGAGTCGATGTTGATTTATTCTAGTTCTCATCGACTTTGGTTGATGGGTGTTGTCAGGCCAGTGTTGGTTTCCTCTTTGCCTCTGAATTCTACAAGCCATAGATTTCCCTCACTGCTTTACCCTCTTGCGGCTTCTCTTGGTTGGTATCTTTCGCATGCTCCTCTCCCTACCTATGTAGTTCCTCCCCCAATGCCTTCACCATGCTTCGCCAACGTGCCCAAAGTTGATGAGGCTCATTGAGCCATGTGGATGGCAGTGCTCAAGCTCATCTTCATATGCATTCTATGACGCAACACCTTCACTTGCATACCTCAACAAACATTTATGAAGAAATTTTCCATGAAACTTAAGAAGTCCTTATAGATAGATGGGAATTTACTGATGCAAAGATCTTGCCCTTTTTCATTTACTGTGTGCCTGATAGAATCCACAACAAGGCCAAGAAAAACCAATATATGCATAATTGATCTATACTAGCATATCAAAGCGCTCCTTAGCAAGGTCCTCCTTGAGTGAAATGAATCCAAAAACAAAATGCTCCTTCAAATGGATGACCTCTAGACTGGGCATATGGATATGGTGCTTTGGATGACTTTCATAGAAGCCATACTAACTTGTGGAAAGGGCCAAACTTTTCTTGGTACTTTGTGAGACCCCATTGATGTTTCAACTTGCTCTTGAGCCAATCCAAATGACTCACGATTTTATTGTATGGATAGTTCATGTCATGGCTCCATGTTTCTATTATATAGTTTATGTATACAACAATTCAATTTTTAGTTCAGACATGCATATTGTATACACAGGACTAAAGCATTAGTAACATTGGAAATTGGCTCAAACAATATGACTGATTTTGTAAATTTTTGGAGTAACATCCTCCTTTTTGTCATTAGTCTCTTCTCCCTAGTGGCAAACAACAGTGATAGGAGGATCATTATGGATATAATCTTGTTTTGATGATTAATAGAAGGATACTTAACTTAAAAAATAAATAAGATTAAACAAAAATTATTTATAAAAATTTAAAATTTCTATTTTAATAATTTTAATAATTATAAACATTATTAATATAATTTTTAAGCCCTTTAAAAAAATACCTACACAACATTGGAAATTGATTTTCATTTTATTTTCTCTTCATTTTCTTCCCTTTATTTGATCACAATTTATTTCATTTTTTTATACATATAAAATCTAACATACTAATTCCTCCCTTTTGTACACCTATCCTATTTTCTTCTTTCCAGACCTAATTTTAGATAGTAGTGTTGTCAGTGTCCAATCCTTTTTCTAAAGAACAAATGTCATTCAATGTTATTGAATTGTTTAATAGATCAAGGATACTAAATGTTTTAGCACATCCCATCGATGGGTCCCTCCCTATTCTCACCTTAGTCCCACTTCCACCACCTTCTGTGCTAGTTATTTACCTACAACATTTAAAAGGATTTTACTAATGCCTTCAATCCACCTTGATAGATTTTGTTGGTAGCCTTATCCAATTCTTACTAGACAGAGGATTTATATATTTTTCCTTCATAACAGGATTTCAAAGCCCTTGTTTTAATAACCTCCAAAGACTTTTACTTTCCAAACCTTGTCCAAAATGACATATATTTTAATCCCCAACCCCCATTTTCTTTAGGTTTCGCTATTGTATTCAATTTCACTAAAAATATATGCTTCCTTTCCTTCATCCATGTCCACTAGAAAATGAAACCTTTTTTCTTATATTTTCTAACATTCCTTTTGGTTTGTAAGCTAAAAGATAGCAATATACTAGAATTGTCTCTAGAATGGATTTCACCAAGGTTAATCTTCCTCCTCTTGAGTGTCATCTATAACACTATTTTGACAGTTAATTGTATATTTTATGATAGAGCCAATTCCAATCTTTTACCCTATAATCATTAGGCTTTAGCATAAATCCCAACTATTTCATTCCATTATCAAATGAGGATTCTTTGAAAGGAAGAATGTGAATAATCCTCTATTCTTGCTTTTTTTTCTAAGTTGTTGAAGTTAATGTTTGATTTATTGAACTTCACTTTCAACCCTCTTTCTCTATAATATATCTAGTAAAATTTTTGTATCTTTCAACTTTTTTCATAATATCTAATCCAAACAAAATCACATAATCAACGAAAATAATATGGAATAGGGACAAATATTTATGTATTTGTATTCCTCTTATAACTCCTCTTTTACATTCTTTTCCTTCGCTACTTAGTCCTTTAGCCACTAGAAGAGAAAATTTGACATTGGGCATCCTTGTCTTAATCCTATGGATGGATGGAAAACCCAGATGCTAACCTATTTATTAGAATAACAAAGGAAATTGAGGACATACATCCCGTTATCTAATTTACCATTTGCATATTTATTTCAATGTGTATTAGCATGAATCTCAAAAATAACCAGCTTACCCATCATAGGCCTTAGAGATACGTTTAGTTTAAGCACCATTAATAGGATCTTTTTGTCAATATTTTTATGGAATGGAAGCCCTCCCAAGCCAACCTTACTACATCATGAATCTACTTGTTGTATAGGAAGTCAAAGTGTTGTTCTGAGATGGAATTTGAGAATATGCACTTTAGCCTTGATGCTACAATCTTCACTATTATTTTGTATATAGTATTTTGTAATGAGATTAGGATGTAAACCTCATAGTCCTTAGGATTGTTTTTCTTAGGAATTAGTGCTATAAAGGCTGAGTTCATTGAATGTAACACTTCACCTACATAATTTGATTCTTGCACTACCCTTAACATATCTTCCTTCATTAGTTCATAGAGACCCAAATATAATTCCATTGTCCATTCATCTAAACTTCAATTTTTGACTTTTGAAAATATTTTAGAACAACTTTAAGTTCTTCTTTAGTCACTAATGCTATTATTCTTCATGATGTTTTGGTCCAAGAACCTTGGGAAGAAGAAGTCATTTTATTATTTTCTCAATATTTTCCCTTGGTGGTTCTTGATTAAAAAAAAATGAACTGAGCAACAAAAGCCTTACATTCTCTTGAAATATTCTAACCTTGGTCCCACTTTTTATTTTCATCTCCTATAGATTATTTACATTATTCATGTGCTTGGCATAGTTTTATAAGAACTTTGAATTCGCATCCCCTTCTACTAACCATATTGTTTCACTTTTCATTCTCCCATTTGCTTCCTCAAGCTCTGACAACTTTAGGCTTCTTTTCCTCTAATGCTTTTAACAATGTTCATCATTTGAAAAAATTCCATTCATTGAGAATTTTACCAACATGATAAGCAACCTTCTTTAAGTCCTTTTGAGAATTTTTAAAGTTTAGAGTTTCCCATTCTCTTACCACCTTCTTGTCTTTCTATAAAACACCTACAAATTGAAACATAACAAAATTCACATATGCTAGATTATATTTATTTAGGTTATAGATGGCCAAATTACTAAATTCCTCATTTTCCATCAATTTAGGTTTGAATGGGCCCAAATTTTTTATCTCATACTTCTCTATTTGCAATAATAATGGAAGATGGTTTGAATACTCCCCTTACCAACCCATGATTTATTTTGGTTTTCCTCTTCCATTAGTCTTTTTGCTACCTGTTACACAAGTGCTTTAGAAGATATAGAAGCCTCCTAGAGACAACCTCTAGGTTGATAGGAGACTAGTGCCTAGGGAATATGAGAGGAGTGCTTTTGAATATTATCAGTAGGGCTTTCTGTTGCACTCAATATGTCACATAATTGAAAAGAGATAACTTAGGGGCTTGGTTCAATAGTCCTTCATCAAGGTAAACTCAAGAAAACAGATAGATCTAAATACTCATGGGGTAAATATGGCTAATCTCAAAGAGAAATGTCTTGGTTCTGGTGATCGACACACAACAATAGGTAGCTTAACATTGTTGTTGTAGTATAGATGAACAAGAGGAAGGAAAGGAGGAGAATCGATGCAGAGGGCTAGACATAACACAAAATCCTAAGCAACAATATCCAACAAAAATATGGAAGGGTGAGGAGATGAAAATGCAAAAAGAATGGAACATTAATTAAGGTCTCAAGCTCTATGCCTCATGAATACATTTGTCAACAATTAGCATAAGTAAATATGTGCATACATACAGGTACTATAGGCGATTAAATAACACAACTAAATCTGTAATTAACACAGGTATTGTTACTACTTTGCAGCAAACATACAACCATGAATGAGAGTGAAACCAACAGCTTCATTACACGATTTCAGAAGAGGAAAGACATACATGAAGAGATATACAGAGGAGAAAACATACTACACATTTCTCTAATTGGAATCAACAAAACAATTTCATTAATTCTTGAAGATGGAGTCCAAATCAAAAGTCCATTACATTTAGCAATTGTATAACCCCAAGGACCTCATGATCAAGGAAATTGAACCAAAATGGAACCACAGAATTTAGACCTCTTGGATGTAGAATTCAGGAATCATTGTTAAGTGTTTCTTCCCCTCTATTTATAAGGAGAGGGGGAGCTTTGAAAGTAGTTACAAGATATCTCAGCCGAGCTCCAGATGTTTGATCGACTAGTTGTCTCGGTGTGCGAAGGTCTGCTACCCAAATCATTACAATAAGATTTGATTCCTTTCTTTAAATGCAAAAATTACATAATAAAAGACAAAAGAAAAACTAAATGATGATTGAGGAAACTATCTCCCTGCCATTCCTATGATGGCCTCTGATCAGGCCATGCCTATGCCACGATGCTCTTCTTTAACTACTCGACTAATTCACCTTTCGCTTTCCTCTTAATCACTTGAACTTCCCACTTTCTAGACTTCGCAACAGTCCATTTTGGTGTTTCAGAATCATAGTTGTCAACTCATCCATCCCATAACTTCTCTGTATTACACTATCAGATCCCAATATATCATGTATTATTGCAATAGTGTTATATCAAAGTTATGCCTTATTGGAACTTTATTCTTAATAGGCATTAAGAAAAAAATGAAGTCTGATGTCCTTGGCCCCTTTTGTTTAGCCCCTTTCTATTTTCCTCCATGGGACTGAGGGTTGTGACTTGCCGCTTAGCATTGAGGTGCTAGAGCATTTAGACTCCTATCAGGGGCCATTCTTCCTTTCTAAAGTGCTTTGCACCCTTTGGTTCTTTAAACTCTTCTTAACCATGTGCTAGACAAATATCAAATCCCCCTTACCAAAAGTTTCTACTCAGAGGATTAACATGGGAGTTATGATATTTTGCATTTCTGATATGCGACCTCTGATATGAAGTCATCGTTTCCACGTGGCACCTCATGAGTGGTGACATGTGTCACCCTGATTTGTCTCCATAAGCCCCCTCAAAATTTCAAAACTGCCTACCACGTGTCCTTATCAGAACCAGGCATATGTTTCCATGTGTCTCACTAGAGGAGAGAGAAAAGGACCTGCCCACCTTTGGTTTTGCGATGAAATCCTTTGTTAATCCTTATCAGTGCTTCACGATGGTTTTTAATGCTATCAAAAATTTTCCCATATCACAACTTTTTAAAGGTTCACATGTTCAAAAATTCTGATGTTGTGATATTACAATGCGTTAATCTCTTCTGAGATCTGATATTGCCTGCTCTGATGCATTGGACCTCTGACATGCGATCGTCGATATTATGATGCTCTGATGTTGCGATGCACTGGTATGCCCTGTTGAAGGAAGTGTAACTAGGTTCGGTCTTCATAAATGTGCTTTTGATATTTGTACTTATTCAAGAAAACAAATATTATTTTTATAATATAGTCAAAGAGTTTCTTGCTCATTGAAGTAGGTCTAGCACATGTCAAAGTGATATAAGTGAGTCAAATAGTCAAGAGAAAATATTGAAGGCCTTAAGGGCATGTTACACTATGTATAAATATATATTAAAGTCAAAGGGAAAACCTCTAAGCAAAGTCAAGTCTACTCCTATGCAATGGAACCTTCAAGAAGCTCCTTCAAGCATGATACACCACCATGGAAACTATCTACAGTCTACTCAACAAATCAGCCTCCAATCTACCCTCAAAGTGCCTACAAATAATTGACTAATCGAACTTTTAGTCAGCCTAAATGGAGGGAAAATCCTTTATTTATAGAGGTTGTCCACTCCAATTACAATGCATTAGTTCAGCTCTCAAATCTGCGAAGGAAAAGGAAAGAAAGAACGAGTAAGAGGGTCTCCAAAGGCAGCAAAGAGAAAGGGTACACCACCGAAGTCTAGAAGTTTGTTTTAGAGTTGCTACGATCACACGTGCGAGGAAATTTGAGGGTTGTCCCTGTGGCTAGGACAACAACAATCTATAGACACTCACCTACCTTCGTTTGGGCTAAAACTATGCCTACAAGGCCTCCTCCTCCAGCATGGAAGAAAGACACTCAAGTGAAGGAGAAGGGCATATACCACCTAGCAATACTCTCCACACGTGCAAGAAACTAGGGTAATAGAATAACAGAACAATCATACATTCAAGAAGGATCTTGGTTCGTTGAAATTGAAGTATACTTGAGTAAGGGATAGAAGAAGAACATCTCATATAGAAGACTCACTCAAGGAAGGTCTATCTCTAGACAAGAATCATAGTAAGAGAATGAAGTTCAAGAAGAAGGAGGACAAGGTGTTGGAAGAAGTGCCATGGAATAAGGTGCAGAAAGAAGGAAGGACTTAACTTGTGCTTGGAGGATACTCTTGTCAAGGGTCTAGGGTTTGGCATTGATCAATAGAAGCTTCAATAAGAGAAATTCACTAAAGGGTTTTCCTCTCAAGAGAAGAGAGGTTTTGGCCTTGACAGAGAGCCAACATCTTGTGTTCTTATTTTTATGTTTTGGTAGCAGTTTGATGAAGTACACACATATGCACTAATAAGAATAAGAAGAAGAATAATCTAACAAGAAAAATAAAAAGACTCCACAAATTGTTATCAAGTAACAAAGAATCACACTACGCTACTTTGCCCTAGATTCTTCAACATGGTATCAGAACTAAGGTGACACATCAGGGAAAGGGAAACTCAAGAACACTCATCAAGGAGAATCATCTACAAAGTTGAAGCATCAAGACTATAAGTATCAATCACTTCAAGGACAAGAAGGGTATACAATCCATCATTCATCAAGGAGGTCTACAAAGCTAGAAGAAGATCAAGCTACAAATCTTCAAGCAAATCCCATCATCAAGCAAGTCCACTTGGAGAAGGCAACTTGAAGAACATCAAGATCCAGGGAAGACAAGCCATTAGGTCTTCAAGGAGGAAGCAAATCCATTACATCTCAAAATCTATCAAGTAAGTATATATCCCCTTCTGAATATACATCAATGTCTTTTTGCAAGGAAAGCAATAAATTGGTAGGTACTAATAACTTTCTTGCATGGAAGAAGAGGATTGATCTACTTCTCAGGGATAATGAACTCCTAGAAGATGTCAAAGGGAATATCACTATCCCTGCTAAGGAATAGACTCAAACCTTAGATAAGTACAATAAGTATGAGACAAGAGCTCAAAGGATTCTTATAGAATCAATCACATACCCTCTCATTCCCTATGTCTCCAAATTCGATACATCAAAAGAAATTTATGATAAGCTAGTAGAGTTATTCTTGGTATCCACAACCGGAGAAGTAATATCTCTGAGGAATGAATTGTACAAGATGAAAAAGGAAGGAATAGCTCCTGACTTGATGAAAATATCTTAAATGAGAGATCAACTTCAAGAACTTGGGGAAGTCATGTTTGGCAGAGAGATGATAACAGTAGTACTCAATGCTCTACCTGAGGAGTGGGAAAACTTCACATCATGATCCAAGTGGATCTTTAAAGAAGTACCAGTGGCATGGTAAAAGGCTCAAAACTCAAGGTGGAAGAATTTGGATAAACTTAGCATCGGATTGAAGTGCTCGTCATCCTAATTCCAACAGTGCGAACGACACTCAAATCCGAGTTCATACGAAGAAGTTAGAGTAAGTCAAAGTTTATGTTTGACTTGAATAGGTGGCATGAGGAGATGATGTTGCAGACACTCTCAGCGAATGGGCGAGTGCCAAGTGGCAGGTTTCCATTGGTCCTGTGACTCCCCCAAGTGGCAGGTTTCCATTGGTCCTGCATATCGCAGATCACAAGAGGAAGAGGTCGTGGCTTAAAGAAAATTAGCCCCGAGAGATTTATGGTTGCGATGCGATCAAATCGCAATCACCCATCGCAAAAAGGCATAGTGTTTCTGAAGCGACCCCCGGCAGGATCCCGGTTGCGATTGCGATATCGCATATCGCGGATCAGAGGGGATCAAATGTTTAAGAATCAACCCCAACAAAGTCTAGTTGTGATGCGATATACGCAATCACAGTTCACACAAGGGGAGTAGTAGTATGGAGTGCCAACCCTGGTTATACGTCATTCATGGTTTGCGATGAGGCCCGATATATATTATGAAATGTGTTTAATAAGTCGTCGGGTCCGCGGTTATCGCATGGTGCTTGATGTATGGGCCTTGGTCTATCTGCCGATTGGAAACACCGATGGAGGAACTGCCAATAATAAAATGACTCCGGGCTAAACACGTGGTTAAAGAGTTCTGTTGTGTTAAGTAAGGGTTATTGCTGCGACTTGAGTTTCTTGATATTAAATCAAACCTGCTTGCTAACTTGGTCCATTGTTTAGAACTGCCTGGGAGTTGAGGGGTTTACCGCCAGCATATATAAAGGACTATCCGCGTCAAATAAAGGCAGAGAGGACTAGAATATTAGTCTAGAAGCCATTGTGTGCAACAGACCCTGACCTGGAAACAGGCCGAGACCTCACCTTGAGCAACATGGAGGCTCCAAGAAGGTGCAGAAGGCCCGATTATCTGAATTGGGTGTTTGGATAAGCATTTTTGCATGATTTTTCGCCAGGATTTCAGTGATACTGTTTGTTTCTGAAGCTAGGCTCTCCATTCTTTGTCCATCTTCCATCTTGGAGGTATAAGGAGTGTAATTGAATGTTGCTAGTACTTTTATCTCTTTTTATGGCACTTAATGAAAGAAGGCCTCCCCACTATTGAGTAGGGTCTGGAGACATAGTCCAAATTGGATGAACTCCATAATCAAATCTTTATATCGTGGTCTCTTGCTTATCATGTTATTTTCTCATTGTTTTATGTGCTTTTAAGTTCCATGGTTTATAAGCTTTGTTATATGTAATTCTGATGCATCTAGAAGTAAAATATCTTGGATCAAGTTTGGTATCAAAGCAGGTCTTTGTTGATGTGAATTGCATGAGTATATGCTAACTCGGAACAAGCTGCGAAAAGGAGAAGGAACGCTTAAGTCCTTTGATCCCGAAGCATGACATGCACAACGAAGAAGAAACATGGAAAATGAAGAAGCTCATTGGGAAGAGGAACATAATTTCCGCAAGGTATTCTACAATATGGCAGAGAAAGTGGACAAGCTGTTTTCAGAGTATGAGAAGGCACTTGGGCATGAGAAGGAAGGTGTCAATGATAATAGATCAAAAAATCATGAAGGTGGTGGAGAAGAGCCTCCTCCCTCTCCTTCTTCAAGTGATAGTTCTCATCACTTTAATCGTGATTCCAAACATAAATCTAATAAACCATTCTTCAAGATGGATGTAAAGTTTGACCTACCCATGTACAATGGGGAGTGTAGTGCAGAAAAACTTAATAATTGGATAATACAAATAGAGGTCTACTGTCGGATTTAGCAGATTGAAGAAGATGAGGCAAATGTCCAGTTAGCATCTCTTCAGCTCAGTGGCACTACTCTCATTTGGTGGGAGAGCAAGTTGCAGAAGGGCAACAAAAAGTCAGGTAACCTTCTTTCCTCTTGGTCTAGTTTTATTTCTGCATTGAAAGACCAATTTTACCCTTTGGGTTATAAACAAAAGGCACTAATGGAATGGAAATATCTAAGGCAAGGTAAAGGCCAAAATGTGCAAAGCTTCACTGAAGAATTTCATAAACAAGCATTGAATTTAGGCATCTCATTAGATTCGCCTAAGACTGTAACTAAGTATGTTGGTGTGCTACATAGTTACATAAGACACTCATTGTTATTGTTTGAGCCTACTATGATTGATGTGGCCAACGTAAAGGCGATTCATCTTGAAAGCTAAGGAAAGAATGACAGAGATGATCAAGCCAAGAAAACACCGTTCAACCCTCAACATGGAAAATTCCAGAAGAAAGGCAAGGGGAAGGCTAAGAAGACCATCACAGCCAAGAAAGAGGATGGAGAAACACCATCTTGCATGCATTGCAAGAGAGAAGGTCATGACGAGGACCATTGTTGGAAGCTACATCCGGAGCTGAGACCAAAGAGATTCAACAAAAAGGGCAAGCAAAAGACAGTGGCAACAACGCAGCAGGACCTTGGATCAGATTTCGGCGATGAGACATTGATCACAGCCATGGGCACAAAAGGTACTCCTTTTGTTAGTAATAATTCTGATTCAATTGCAAGTACTAGTTATTTGAATGAGCCTGTAAGTAATGAGTGAAAGAGAATTGAACTATTCCACATTAGAGTTATTATAAAACACACAAAGGTGGAAACTCTATTCAATTCAGGTTCCCAAGAAAATTTAATCTCAAAGTCCTTAGTGAAAAAGTTAGGCCTCGAAACTAAGCCTCATCCGAGTCCATACCCGCTTGGTTGGGTAAGCAATAAAGCAAAATTACAAGTAACCAAGCAGTGTAGGGCCATATTTGTTATAGCTTCCAAATTAGTTGATGAGGTAGAGTTAGATGTTGTGCCTTTGGATATCTGTGGAATTATCTTGGGAAGTCCATATCTATATAACAAAAAGGCAGTTTTCTTTCGGCACAAAAATAAATACCACCACACAAAGGACGGGGTAGAATATATAGTTAGAGTTCATCATACAAAATTTAGTGCTAGCCGTGTAAGTGCGGGACAGATTAAATGACTAGTTAATTCCAATAAAGGGTGCATGCTCATGGTAATGAGAGCGAAAGAGGCCAAGACGACTGTCGCTTTCAAAGGTTGTGATCCTAATCATAAGAAAGAATTGTTTGAAAATATTTTTGACTATGATGGATTGTTTCAGGAACAGAGAGGATTTCCCGCAAAATGGGAAATCCAACATGAGATCCATTTACAACAGTATGCTCCTTTACCAAATATTGGCATGTACAGGATGGCTTCTATCGAGATGGAGGAGATCAAGAAACAGGTGTAGGAGTTGCTAAATCAAGGGGTCATCAGACTGAGTTCTTCTCTGTGCGGCTCATCGATCATGTTGGTGCCAAAGAAAGATGGAACATGGATAATGTGCATAGACTACAGGGCGCTAAACAAAATTACGATGAAGAATCGATACCCTCTCCCTTGCATTGATGAATTATTAGATCAATTCAAAAATGTTGTCTACTTTGCGTAGTGTATATCACCAGGTTAGAGTTGCAGAACAAGACATTTGGAAGACTGCATTCAAAACCAAACAGGGGTTGTTCGAATGGATGGTGATGCCATTCAGACTATGCAATGCTCCGACCACGTTTATGAGGGTAATGAATGATTTGTTTAGGCCTTTTCTTGATAATTTTGTGCTTGTATATCTAGATGATATTCTTGTGTATAGTAGGACATCGGATGAATATGTATGTCATGTGAAGAAAGTGCTTGATGTTCTGACAAAAAAAAAAATTGTATGTAAAGTTGTCAAAGTGTGAGTTTGGGAAGACCTCTCTGGTTTATTTAGGTCACATAGTTGGTAATGGGAAATTGAAAATAGATCCCTCTAAAGTAGATGTGATTATGAAGTGGCCTAAGCCCACAAATGTTACAGACGTCCAAAGATTTTTGGGTGCGATACAGTATTGGAGGCATTGTGAACTTCTCTATTATCACAGCCCCCTTACACGCATTGACAAGTGTGAAGCAGGCCTTTCAATGGGGAGGAAAACAATAGAAATCCTTCGACACGCTGAAAGAGAAGATCAGCACAACACCAGTGCTAGCCTTACCAGACCTTCAACAACCTTTTGAGATTGAAACAGATGCCAATAGATATGCCATGGGTGTTGTATTGATGCAACAAAGAAAACATGTACGTTACCATTCAAAGACTTTCTCCCAGGCTGTTGTGAATTATCCCACATACGACAGGGAGTTGTACACCTTGGTTCAAAGTGTAAAGAAGTGGAAACATTATCTGATCAGTAAGGGGACCATAATCCATATGGATCATCAACCCTTGTAGTACCTTCAGTCACAGACCAAGCTTCAACAAGCCTGTCATTTCAGATGGATGGGATTCCTCCAACAGTTATATCTGGTAATAAAATACAAGAAGGGCATCAACAACACAGTAGTAGATATGATTTCTCGCCCTCCTATTTCTGCAGCTGTAGTTTTTCAAAATGCTCCTTTATTATTAGAAGGTTATGTTAAACAATATGATAACGATAATGATTTCAAAGAGATTTATGCAAAACTGACTCATGGATCGCAGGTGGACAATTATTATTTGCAGGGAAAACTATTGTATCACCTTGGCAAACTGTGCATACCCATTGATGAAAGGGTACATGTAATCTAAGAGGATCATACCTCTCTTGTGTCTGGTCATTTTGGGGTTGAAAAAACTTATGTCATTTACAAAGGTTTTGTTTTTGGCCTCATATGAAAAACATTGTGACTCACTTTGTAAAGGGTTGTGTGTTGTGTTCTATTTCAAAGCCCTCTAATAGAAAACTTGGGCTCTACACACCACTCCCTATTCCGAGTCGACCATGGGAAAGTGTGTCCATGGATTTTGTAGGTGGTTTGCCTATGTCTAGGAAAGGTCACGACTATTTGTATGTCGTCATGGATCATTTTAGTAAAATGTGTATTTTAATGCCTTGTAAAAAGTAGGTCACTGCTAAGCAGACTACTTATCTTTTCTTTCAACATGTTTGGGTCCATTTTGGGTTTCCCACATCTATTGTGTCAGATCAAGACTCTCGCTTTCTTGGAGAGTTCTGGACCAGCTTGTGGAGAATGATGGACACTAAGCTGAAAAGAAGTATGACATTTCATCCACATACCGATGGGCAGATAGAGGTTGTCAACCACACCATGGTACACTTGTTACGAGGCTATTGTGGAAAACATCCCAAGTTGTGGGATGAACAACTTCCTTATGTGCAACATGCATGCAATCAAGCAACATATTTGGACACCTAATCCTCTATGGGTTAGTGTGGAAGCAAAATAGACTAAAGAAGTCCAAGAGACCTTGGGATGTGGAACCCAACGGTCAAACCATGTACTATAAATGTATATGTTTTGTTAATAAAAAATGTACTCTCATGTTTTATCTTTCCTATTTGTCTTTGCCATGTGTGTGTTTAACATGGTATCAGAGCAGGTGTATTCCTGCCCTGCATAATTACTTTGAGCCATTTGTTTTATGGCCTTTATGTGCAGGTCATTTCTGCCATCACTTATGCATTTCATGAATATTTTCTCAACTAAATTCTAGTTGCAACCTCTATCATTTCTCTAGCCCTATTTTTTAGCATTCCTGCCCTTGTAACTTCATTTTTTGCTGATTTGCCTATTCTTCCTATGTTCTACCCATTGCAGAAACTGACATCATTGACATGGTATAGAGCTAGAGCGCAGGTTTCAAATTTAGGTTTCTGCATCGTAACTCCTCTGCCATTTTCTTTGCCATTTCCTTTCTGCGTAGGTTGTTTCCCTGACTTGGAAGTCAGAAACTACAATTTGTTGTACACTTAGTCTTTCCTCGGCCCCTGTCAAGACAGTGGTGCATTGAACGCTTGTATTGTGCATTCGTTGATCCCAAATGAAATTTGAATCATTTCATACATGTTGCAGTTCGTTGGTCGAGAGTCGATGTTAAAACACTGTGCACTGCTATCCATCTCTGCATTGAAATTTTTATGAGGGCTACATTGGATTGAGCCATTATATACCATGAAGTGATGAACGCTACATTAAATCTGTGGAGGTCGAAACCACTGCCACAGTGAACCGTTATGCATTGAGATTGAGACCCTTCATCTTAACTATATGTGGTCTGCTACCTGATGGTGTAATGTTGTGTATTGAATTTCATATGCAGTAGTGCAATGGTGTGTTTGACTACGTTGAATAGTTTTGAAAGTCGTGGTGTTGTGTGGTCGTGTTGACTGATATATGCTTGAACTATGCATTGGAGAACGATTTTGAACTCTGCAAGTGAAACATTAATCTTGGTAGTATGAAAATATGTCTTTGATTCCCTACGCTATGCATTGAATGCTCTGCTGCAATTGTTGGTCCGACTGAACAGTGCCAGCTTGCTGCTGGGCAATCTGTTGCAACTATGGTTGCGATACTGCGTACATTTTTATGGCCTTGCAACCGCTGAATTTAAAAGCCCTATCAAGCTATAATGACACTACGATATAAGCCAAAAACCCGCATGGTGCATTGAATGCTCTATCTCCTCACCGTTCACTATTTTCTGTGTTGAGGACTGTTGATATTCACTGAAGCAACATTACAAGGCAGCAATTGATACAATGGTGGAGACTTGTTGCAGGCAGATAGAAAATTTTTGTGGGCTCTTAATATTCACTGAGATTGAAGGAGTTGAATATGAATGATGAACTCGTGTTGGCTGCTCTTAGAACTACGGTGAACGCTGACTACATTAAATTTAACATCAGACAAATATGGTATGTTTTAAAATTCATTAAAGTTTGCAATGTGCTAGTTGTTTTGTTTCAATGATTGAGTTCAAGCCCGAGCAGTACACCACATTGTGGTGAAGCCGATAGATTGACTCGAATGCTAGGTTCCTACATTGGTTGAAGGGAAAACAATTGTCATTGGATTGAATTGATAATGGAATAGAGAGTGAAACACTGATCATTGTTGCATTGTTCATGAATTTTATGAATTATGAATCGATCATTGCTACTTTTGCAATGAACCTGAACCTGAGCTGAATCATTCTTTAAAGATTTGAAGGTCGAAGGAATACAAAACAATGTGTGATCTCCATGCATGACTCCTGGTATTTTGCGTTGAAATTTTAAAGGGCCGCATTTGGTATTGGTAAAATTGATTGTGCATTCTCATTGAGTGAAGTATTGCAGTCATTCCTGGCAATAAGCGTCAACAGGGAATTGAAATCAAGTCTCGGAGGAGCAAGCCATGATCAAGGAGGAATTTTCGCCTCTTCTGTTGTAGCCCAATAAACATCCACGCCACCCATCTCTTGCAGTGGCCTCAGAAGCTGGCTTTACAAGTCTGGGTGCCTCTCGGTACATTGTCCATCACTTCTACTCATTTATTCCTTTGTTTATTCATTCACATTCGATCCACAAGTCACCTCTATTAACATCGACATTTAACAAACCTTGGTTCTTCACTTATATGACCGCTTTGAGGGATTCCATTGCTATGACAATTCCATTTTCTGCTCGAGCTTGTCTATTGAGGGAATGAGCATGGCCTGTGGCAACATATCTGCTGAGGATGTAATCATATGAATCAATTTTCTAATAAAAAGATTGCACGGGCTCCTGCATTTCTCGGAAGCAATTATTGAAGATTTGTATAAAGTCTACGGGAGAGGAAGATCCCATGGAAGCTGTCAAATCGCTTCATGAATCCATACAGCTTTTCATAGTCAGTGATTGTGTCTATCTTCGACCCCAACAGATGTCAAGGCCAAAGGCAGAAATTTATGCATTGTTTTGATAACTGTTGTTTTGATATATATATATATATATATATATATATATATATATATATATATATATATGTATGTATGTATGTATGTATGTATGTATGTATGTATGTATGTATGTATGTATGTATGTATGTATGTATGTGTGTATATAGATATATACGCTATTTTCATAACTATTGTTTTGACATATATATGTTGTTCAGCCTTGGCACACCACAACAAGCAATTTGCAGTTTATGAGATTATGTACAGCTCTTTCTCTGGCGATCTATAATCCCACAATTGCAGTTGTTCCACATGCTATCATCAATGGTTACAAGAATGTATTAGCAGTCACTATTGAACTTGACTATTCTTTTCCACTGGCCGAGAAAGTGAAGGAGTATTTGAAGGATCCAAGCAAGTTTGCAGTTGCTGCTGCCCCAGTGTGGCATTGTATTTAAAACTCATTATAGTTTTTGTCTACATATATATGCATTGATTCCTTGATTCAACTGCTGCATAAGAGTTTGGTGGGTTGTATAAAGGCAATGATTGTTTTGAAAAATAAAAGTAATCTTTTGTGGAGAAAAGTTTAGTCGGTTGTATTGTCAGAACATAATGTTGGTCATGAGTAAACTCTTATTTTTATGTAATGGATTGTAATTGGTGCTTACTGGTTGCACATTTATAAAGGATATTGCTAGTGGGTATTACTTGTTTGCATTGAGTAGTAGTTGTGATCAGTTTTTAAGGTGTAATTCTGACATTAAAGAAAAAATGGCCAGAATCAATGAAGTATTAGAGTTCCTCAAGACATTGATATTGTCTACTATTCTGATACATTAAAAATCAGCAAAGTTTCTCTCACAGACATTCAGGGCTATCTACAAAATGCACAAGAGAAAAGTGATTTTTTACAGCTTGAATCTCAGCTACAACAAGAAGAATTAAAACAGAGGAGTCATTCTGAACCTGTTTTTGTTCAAAAGATTGAAACGGAGTCCCATAAAGCAGTAAGGTTACATGCAGATGCATAAGTTCAGCTTGCACTTCCCAAGCCCATCATCAAACCTTGGGAAGAGCTTGTCCACATTAAACATAGAACTGGTCTCAGATATGAGAAGGATTTGTCCTTTCATACTCCAGACTACTCAAAGCCCATTCAGTTTTAGAGTGTTGGATTCCTTCATGACAGTTCACCTCTAACTGTTCCAGATTCTACTCCTCTTCCACAGCAACAACAACAGATTGTGAAATGCCAACACTGTGACCAAGTTGGCCATTTGAAAGATCACTATTTTGATCTTCATCCATGTAAGCACTGTCATAAAACCACCCATTCTTCACACAGATGCTTCAGAAACAAACGTCCTGCAAGAACAAAGATTCATCTTGGATGGATTGCTTCTTGGCAATGGGCATCAATAGCCAAGAAGATATTCCAATCACATGTTAGAACTTGTTCCAGAGTATTGAACAGTCTTGAAGTTGAGTTTTATCCATCATCTCACCTTGTATTTGACAAGGGGGGAAATGATGGTCATCTACAAGCTTCAAAGTCACATCAAGCGAGCCCAAGCCACAACCTGCCACACCAGTTTCAGAGTTGTAGCCAGAGACAAAGATGCCCCTGAGCATGCCTTCATTTGGTAATGCCTCTTCAAAGAATCTGGGACACTTCCTCTAGCAGAAGACTTCAGCGTCTTGCCAGTTTCGGAAGAATTCTAGGAACAAAATTGGGGACACTTCCTCTAGCAGAAGACTCCAACTTCTTGCCAGTTTCGGAAGAGTTCCAGGAATTGCATTAAGCATTCTAGAGTTGTTGGTCATCATTAAACCATCACAGGTTGAGACTTCCCTTTTCAGGTTGAAGTTCTCCCTTTTATGCAGGGTGAGGCCTCCCTTCATGGTTAAAGGTTTCCCTCTTCAAAACATCAGGAACAATTCCTCTAGCAAAAGACTTCAGCTTCTTCTAGTTTTGGAAGAGTTCTGGGAATTGCACTAAGCATTCCAATGTTTGTGGTCATCCTTAAACCACCGCCCTTTATACCAACAATTCATAGAGAACATTCAGCCTAGTGCTGCCATTCATTTTTTACACATTTTGTATTACAACTCTCTTCTTGGAATCCTACATAACCCTTTGGATTAAGGGGGGGAATGTTGGACACCTAATCCTCTATGGGTTAGTGTGGAAGCAGAATAGACTAAGGAAGTCCAAGAGACCTTGGGATGTGGAACCCAATGGTCAAACCATGTACTATAAATGTATATGTTTTGTTAATAAAAAATGTAATCTCATGTTTTATCTTTCCTATTTTTCTTTGCCATGTGTGTGTTTAACAATCCACACAGAGCTCATTGTTCGAGACATGTTTTGGTTACCTACCAAGGGGTCCCTTAGACATGGATTTTAGGAAAGATGAGGATGGAAATGGATGAGATGATAGGGACAAAGCACGTAAGTTTATTCAACAGATACGGGTGATTCATCAAGTAGTATAGGAGCAGTTGGAGAAAAGTTAGGCTCGGTATAAAGCTAGACATGATAAGCACCGAGTTGACCATCAGTTTCAAGTTAGGGACAAGGTATGGCTCCACATCAACAAGGATAGAATGAAGGGATAAGGGAAGAAATTGAGACCCATTCGATATGGTCCCTTCACCATATTGGCAAAGATTGGAGACAATGCTTTTCATCTTGACTTGCCCGCTTATATGCAAATGTACTTAGTGGTAAATGTTGAAAACTTGAAGCTTTATGAACCTCCATTGATTATGGATACCGAAGAGGTTGCACCGATTCTTATAGTGGGTGATTTTGCAGCAGAATATCTAGACAATTTTCCTGAAGATATCATACTCGACAGGAAAACCGGAAATTCATGATGGGGAGATGTGGAGTACATTCGTGTTGGCTTCAAAGGAATGCATCTGAGTAAAGCTCGTTGGATGGAGAACAAAAAAGTGAGGGAGAAATTTCCTCACTTGCCAATTTACTAAAAAGGCTTTTGGCGGTCCAAAAGCTTTTAGTGGGGAGGATTGATTTAGGTGGATCTTTAAAGAAGTACCATTGGCATGGTAAAAGGCTCAAAACTCAAATTGGCATAATTTGGATAAACTTAGCATCAGATTAAAGTGCTCGTCATCTTTATTCCAATGGTGTGAACGACACTCAAATCTGAGTTCATAAAAAGAAGTTAGAGAAAGTCAAAGTTTTTGTTTGACTTGAACAAGTGGCAGGAGGAGATGACGTGGCAGACACTCTTAGCGAATGGGGGAGCACCAAGTGGCAGGCTGCCATTGGTCCCACATATCACAGATCACAGGAGGAAGAGGTCACAACTTAAAGAAAATCAACCCCAAGAGAGTTATGGTTGCGATGCGATCAAATCGCAATCGCCCATCGCAAAAAGGCAAAGTGTTTCTGAAGTGGCCCCCGGCAGGATCCCAGTTGCGATTACAATATCACATATTGCAGATCAGAGGGGATCAAGTGTTTACGAATCGGCCCCGGCAGAGTCCAGTTGTGATGCGATATATCACAATCGCAGTTCGCATAAGGGGAGCAATAGTATGGAATGCCAACCTCAGTTCTAAGCTGATTGCAATTTGCGATGAGGCCCGATATATATTGTGAACTATGTTTAATAAGTCGTCGGGTCTGGGTTATCCCATGGCGCTTGATGTATGGGCTTTGGTCTATCTGCTGAATGGAAACAGTGATGAGGGAAATGCCAATAGTAAAAGGTCACCAGGTTAAATGCGCGGTTAAAGAGTTTTGCCGTGTTAAGTAAGGGTTGTTGTCGCGACCTGAAATTCTTGATATTAAATCAAAACCGCCTATTAACTTGGTCCATTGTTTAGAACTGCCTGGGAGTTGAGGGGTTTACCACCAGCATATATAAAGGATTGTCCATGTCGGAGAAAGGCAGAGAGGACTGGCAGATTAGTTCAAAAGCCATTGTGCGCAACAGACCCTGATCTCGCAACAGGTCGAGACCTCACCTTCAGTGGCAGGGAGGTTTCGAGAAAGTGCAGAAGACCCGCTTATCCGAATTGGGTGTTCGGATATGCGTTTTTGTATGATTTTTCACCAGGATTTCAGTGGTACTATATGTTTCTGAAGCTAGGCTCTCCATTCTTTGTACATCTTCTAGCTTGGAGGTATAAGGATTGTAACTGAATGTTGTTTGTACTTTTATCTCTTTTTATGGCACTTAATGAAAGAAGGCCTCCCCACTATTAAGCAGGGCCGAGAGACATAGTCCAAAATGGACAAACTCCGTAATAAAATATTTATGTCATGGTTTCTTACTTATTGTGTTATTTCCGCATTGTTTTATGTGCTTTTAAGGCCCATGGTTTATAAGCTCTGTTATATGCAATTCTGATGTATCTATAAGTAAAAGATCTTGTATCACATCAAGAATATATGCCAAGAAGGAAGAAACAACTCTCAGTGAAATGTGGTCTCTATGTAGAACAGATGAAACCAGAATTAAGGCAAAAGAAGATGTGGGATCAAAGGAGCAAGCATTTTCTACCATGGCCAAAATAAAGGGTAAATTTGGCAAGTTTGGTCCATGAAGAACAAACAACAAAGACATGTCCAAAATCCAATGTTTTGGATGCCAAGAATATGGGCACTACAAAAGGAATTGTCCTAAGCTTAAGAAGGACAACAACAACAAAAGGAAGAGGGAAGAAGCTCACATAACTCAAGAGATGAAAGAAGAAGGAAAGAAGCAAAAGAAGAAAGATCCTATGGATCTCTACTATGACTAGGTCAAATTCCTTATTTCTAGACTTCTTTCAAAGTTTTAAGTAGTACATAAAGTTCTATATACTCATGGAGATATATCATTTATAATAAAAACTAAATGCATGGGTAGAAATATCTTCTAGAATATGGGAGCATGATAGTTATAGCTCAAGGTATTCATGTAGAATAAGCATACCTAGTATAGCACCTCATCCATGATGAAAGAAAAGTTTGATCATGATTAAGAATCTTAGAAGACTTCCATTATCAAAAAGAAAAGAAACCTTTGCAAGGCAAGGATATAGATCCTGTGATGGAATCTTCAAAAGAAGGTTCATGAACCAAAGCAAATGTCTCATTTGGAATCCCATTCATGGGATTCAAGAAAAGGATGATAAGTAGGCAAGCTAAGATGAAGCAAGAAGGGGAACACCAAAGGATGATCAAAGGAGAATCAAGATGAAGTATGTACCAAAGTTTAGTCATGTTATCATTTGTATATTATTGAGTCATGGGAATAGTTCTATAACATGATCAAGTATGAAAGAATCCCTTTCACCAAGTAAATGCTCGAAAGCATGTACTGCAATGCAATGAAGGTCAACAAAAGAATATGCTCACATAAGGAGCATAAGACTGCCGGTTGAGAAGTAGGAAGAAATGCTAACAAGTCTAGGAAGCAATGAAGGAATTATCTCACAGGAAGCATTAGATGGTTGACCTATCTATTTGATAAGAAGCAAATGAAGAAAGAGATCAAGCATTTGGAAGAACACCATGATCACCAAGAATCACTATCTGACAAGATACTTTGAAGACATCTCCCGAAAGAAGGCAAGACAACTATGATAAAGGAAGAAATTACTCTTGACACCCATGAAGGCCTTGGAGATATAAAAGTTGTAGATAGTTGATTCTACTCTACAAAGATGTCGTGATGAAGAAACCATCCAACAAAAAGCAATGTCGAAGCAATATCAGGATGAAGTCATGATGGGCTACTAGGTTGAAACATGTAAACAAGCAAGTACAACGAAGCATCCATGAGAAGAATATTCCGAAGAATGGACAAGATGACAAGAAAACTTGATGTATGACATGAAATCCACTTTCCTCGAAGGAAGAAATGACATGACAAACCAGGGAGGAATGTGATCGATGGATGGTGCCCTACTGATTTTGAATTTATCCAAGACAAAGAATTAAAGGTATTACAGACTCATGTGCATGGATGTGCCTATGTTACTTTATGCAATGGATCGATAAGATTGCAAAATACATAGACATTGAGGCAGTTAGAGAAAACATAACAGGAAAACATGTAAGACAACAAGTTTAATAAGGAGTTCACCCAATGCTCCTGGGCTACATCTCCTGGTCCAGCTCTCAGTGGTGGCCTCTCTATTATGTTTTCAAGCAGAGTTTTTACAATAGTGAGCTCAATTCGAGTCTCACTAAATAGATAAAAGTCAGTAGGAATGGAGTGCACAGACTCTCCTTACTGAAATTCAACCTCTGATGGTCACAGTAGTATGACAGGCCTATGCCAAGGAGTTTGCTTGAACCTCTCAAGCCTTCTATGGAGTACACAGACTCTCTGACTCTCTCTGGCTCTGTCTAGCTCGATGCTGCCTTCAGGTCAACTCGACTTCTACTCTCTGTTTTCTACTCTTAGCTATTTGCGTCTAGCTAACTCTTGTCACTACCTTCTTGTGTGTCTTCTACTTCTGTTAGGTCATGGCTTTAAAGGCAGTATGTTCTTTTGACTGTTCGTTTCCGCTTCCCAGCCTTCTAGTTTCCTTACCTCTGTTTGTTTGAATTCCTCTGCTTTGCGTCATCATCACTGGGTAACGCCTTGCAGGGAGGTGGCCACCTGTTTCCTAACGAACTAGGTGTCAGATTCCTTGAATCATATGTGAATGGTCGTTAATTCCATTTGCTTCGATATCACCCATGAAACACGAATCGTTTGCCAACTCATCGTCCATGTCGGACATCAAATCCCTTGTAATCTTACTTTTTGACTTGTCAAATCAGGTCATTTATCAGGACACACCTCAGCCCTTGATCTGGACCCCCCAGATCTGACGGTCGTCGTCTGTATCGGGCGGGCAAGTTACATGATGTTTACCCATCCGATGTGGGCGGTTTTCTCTCTCATCCATTGGACGCGTGTCACTCGATGTGTGGCATCGGACGGGACTCAGTCAAAACTTCTTACCACCTTGAGGCCTTCCGATGTCCTGCTGGTTTGTGGAATCCCGCGCTATGGAACCGAACACATTACTTTTCTGCATTTCATAGCTTTTTTGGGTCTGGGCGCTTCGGGGCTTTCCTTCACTGAGGGGGATGCCTTGCGATACGTAAAGCACTAATCGCATATCAAAAACCACCCCCGTTTCTTGATTTGGCCTCTGGTTTTGCCAGTTTGCGCCAGCGCGTTACCATGGGCCAACGGTCTGCACACTCGATCGAGGGTCCTCGTTGCTCTGCTCTGGCCACAACTGCAACTGTTATGAGGATTCCTTCTGATAGCTTTGATTTTTCTAAGACTTGAATCTTTTGGCATAATTTGAAACAGTCATGAAAACTTAGAGAGTCTTTAGGATCCAATTCGGATCACGGCCTTCCCATTGAAAAAGCTTTGGACCACCAAAAGTTGGTTTTGTTTTAAGCATCAATCAAGTGAGGGTATTGATTCCTCGCTTGCTCAATTTCTATCCATTTCACACTTCTTGGCTTTGAACCTTTAAGTCCAATCTTGAGGTACTCAACATCCCCTTTGCGCGTAGTTCTTACCTTCCTGTCAAGAACTATATCTTCCCGTAATTCATTAAGATATTCAGGCAACAGATCATCAATAGAAGGCAATTGACTTTCCTCTTCGAGATATTCAATTAATGAAGGTTCAAAAAGTCTCAAGCTGCCTACATTAACAACTGAGTAGATGCGCATATAAGTTGGTAGATCAAGGCGAAATGCATTCTCACCAATTTTCTCAAGTATCTTGAAAGGTCCATACCTTATTGGCTTCAACTTCTTACCTTCACCTTGCATTATGTCTTTGCTGATATACAACCAGACTTGATCTCCAACTTGGAAACTATGCTCCATCCGATGCTTGTCATGCCTTGCCTTGTACTTGGCTTGGCTCTTTTCCAGTTGTTCCTGTACTGCCTAGTGAATCTATTGGATTTGTTCAATGAACTTGGTTGCCTTGTCCACATCACTGTGTCCATCAACTGTTATGTCTTTGCCAAAGACAAAATCCAAGGGAAACCTTGGTGTGAAACCAAAACAGGTCGTAAAAGGAGATCTCTGTGTAGAAGAATGTTTAACTCGGTTGTAAGCATGCTGCACATAACATAAATGTTCATCCCAAAGTTTGGGATGCTTGTTGCAATAGCCTCTGAGCAACTGGATCACTATCCTATTGACCACTTATGTTTGGTCATTTGTTTGCCGATGAAAAGTTGTGCTCTTCTTCAAACTGGTGTCCATCAATTCCCACAAACTTGACCAAAATTTCCCAACAAATCAGGTATCTCGATCAGATATTATGGAAGTGGGTAATCCAAAATGAACCCATACATGCTGAAAGAACAACTTTGCAGTTTGTTCAGCTGTAATCTGTTTGTTACAAGGTATTAAAATACACATTTTGCTAAACCTATCCACAACAACATATAAATAGTCATGACCTTTCCTACCAACAAAGTCCATGGAAACACTTTCCTAAGGATGAGAAGGAACTGATAGTGGAGTGTACAAGCCTAGTTTTCTATTGCTGGGCTTGCTTTTAGCACACATGGTACACCATCTTACATATCTAGAAACTGTCTCATTCATTTTTGGCCAATAACAAAATCTTTGCAGTTGTGCAACTGTTTTACTTACACCAAAGTGACCTGATATTAGAGAAGTGTGTGCTTCTCGAATTATCTTTACTCTTTCAGTTTGTGGAATGCATAGCTTCCCAAAATGATACAAGAGTTGGTCCTTAACATGATAATCCAATTCTTCTACTCATTTGCCTTGACTTAAAGTTGCATATACATCTTTAAAATCTATATCTTGAGCATATTGTTCAATGTAGCTCTCATGCAATACTGAATTATGCTTAAGTATAGTAGATGCATTTATAATTGGTCTGGACAGCATGTCTGCAACTTTATTGTGTATGCCCTTTTTATATCTGATGACTAAATGAAAATGTTGTAGAAAACCCATCCATCTATAGTGTCTTGGTTGTTGCAACTTAGTTTGGGAGTGTAGATATTGAAGTGGTTGATGATCAGTATGTATAACTGTCTCTTTGCCCATTAAGTAATGTTTCCATTTTTTCACACTCTGTACTAATGCATACAGTTCTTTATCATATGTAGGATAGTTAACTACTGCAGAATTAAATGTCTCAGAATGATAACATATGGGTTGACCATGCTGCATCAACACTGCTCCCATGGCATAGTCACTCACATCTGTTTCAATCTAAAATGGTCTTTGAAGATCGGGCAGTGCTAGTACTGTTGTTGTACTAATCTTTTCTTTCAAGGTGTCAAAGGTTTTCTGCTGTTTGCCTCCCCACTGAAACACCTTGTTCAATCCTGTTAAAGCATGTAAGGGAGATGCAATTAAGGAAAAGTTAGAAATAAACTTTCTCCAATATTGTGCTACTCCTAAGAAGCTTCTAACTTCTGTAGTAGATTTGGGTTTAGGCCAGTTTACAATGACTGCAACCTTAGAGGGATCTATCTTCAATTCACCACCCCCTACTATATGTCCAAAGTAATTCAAGGATGTTTTGCCAAATTTACATTTTGAGAGTTTAACATAAATATTTTCTCTTTTCAAAACATATAGTGTCTGCTTAACATGCTTTAAATGTTCCTCCCACGTTTTGTTGAATATAAGAATGTCATCTAGATATACAATAACAAAATAATCAAGAAAAGGTCTGAGTACATCATTCATTACTCTCATGAAATTAGTAGGAGCATTAGTTAAGCCAAAAGGCATAACCAGCCACTCATACAATCCCTACTTTGTTTTGAAAGCAATCTTCCATGCATCTTGCTCTGCAACTCTGACCTAATGATAGCCACTATGCAAGTCTAACTTAGAAAAATAAACAACTTCTTTGAACTGATCTAATAGATCATCTATGCGAGGAAGGGGATAATGATTTTTGATCGTTATCTTATTCAGTGCTCGGTAATCAATGCACATTCTCCACGAGCCATCTTTCTTTCTCACCAAAACAATTGGAGACCCACATTGTGATGTGCTAGGTCTGATGAACCCCTTCTTGAGCAGCTCCTGTACTTGCTTCTTGATTTCTGCATTCTTTAAAGTGGACAACCTGTACATTCCGATGTTAGGCAATGGAGCATCTTGCTGCAAATTAATATCATGCACTATTTCCTTTTTGGGCGGAAGACCTTTAGGTTCTTGAAACAATATATCATATTTAGAAACAACTTTTTCTAAATCAGCTTGCTGTTTAGCATCACAAACCTCAAATACATTGGTTTTATCAGGTTTCTTTTCCGTTACAAACATCAGTAAAATTGTTTGCATGAATTTACAATTCGTTTCATCTGCCCTGAGTTTATGAGAGTATAATTATTTTTGAGCTTATGAGCTCTTACAATATATTCGATTCCATCTTTAACAAGTAGATATTTGTTCTCAACTCTATAGAAAATAACTTTTCTATCATACAAGTAAGGACTTCCTAAAACAATTCCACATATATCCAAAGGAACTATATCTAACTCAACCTCATCTACAAATGCTGATCCAAAAGAAAACTTAAGTTTACATTGTCTAGTCACTTGTAGCTTTGCTTTATCACATAACCAACCTAATGGATATGGTTTCTTGTGAAATGTGGTTAGTAACCCCAACTTCTTTACAATTGCTTCAGAAATTAAATTTACTTGTGAGCCACTATCAAACAAAGTATCAATCTTTTGATGATTGGAAATAACTCGAATATGAAAAAGCTCATGTCTTTTTCTCTCATTTTCTTCATTATCGGTAGATTGTGCATAATTACTAGTAGATGCTTCAAAATTTTTACCTTTTATACCTGTGGCTGCGATTGTTGATTCATCTCCTGAGTTTGACCCCAAATCCTTTTGAATAGCTACAACAATCTTCTTCTTCTTGCCCTCGAACTTCTTAGGTTTCAGCTCCGGATGCAAAATCCAGTAGTGTTCATCATCATGCCCATCCTTCTTACAGTGAGTGCATGAAGACTTGCTTTTCTGTACAATGTTTTTCTTCCTCTCTTTCCATTTTTGTTTTTTCTTCTCCTTATTTTTCCTTGCAGTGGGTTTGGATGATCCCCCAACTTTTGGGTTCCCGTTCTTACCTCTAGCTTCTAGATGTGTAGCCTGAACGGATACGTCATCTATGCTAGTGGGATTAAACATGAGGATAGTGTGCCTCATGTAGCTATGTAGACCACCTATATACTTCAGCGGAGTCTCAGGTGAGTCTAAATAAATTCCTAGAATCAAAGCTCTTTTCCTAAATTCTTGGGTGTAACCTTGTACACTTTTCTCTTTTAGTTGTCGAAGAGTTTGCCAGCTCATCATGGCTTGCTGCATGTAGGCTAGTGGATAGAATTTCTTTTTAATTGTAGAAACAAATTCACTCCAGACAGAAAGAATCTTACCATGTTTCTTCATGTCAACTTGTGTCCTGCCTTCCCACCATACCAAGGCAGTGCCTCCAAGGCATAGGCTGGCTAGCTGAATCTTACTCTTGTCTGAATCAATGCTCTGCACTCTGCAATAAACATCAATATGTCTGATCCAATTATCCAGCTTCTCTGCATTCAACTCTCCATCATATATTGGTAAATCAAATTTAACATCTAATTTAATCAAAGATGTCTTCTTTTTATTTTCAGGGCTATTAGGAGGTGTGAGAAATTTTTCTTCTTTCCCTTTGCCTTTAGAGTGGTCATGGAGGAGAGATTCTTCTACTCCTTTGTCTTGTTTGGAGTTTGATGAATCTTCATCTCTATTTTTCTTAAATTCCCTATACATTTCCTCCACCATGGATCTCATGGTCATAAAACTATCCATGAACTGGGGGTCTGATTCCAAGGGATTTTCTTCTGACATTTTCCTCTTAGAATAGACTCTTCCAATTTTTGGGTTAGTTTCAACCAACTCTCCTTCTCCTAATTTAAGCTTTGATCTAGTTAGCATTCAACAACAAAATCCAGCACAAGCTTGTCTAACCTTAGTAACCTAGAGCTCTGATACCACTTGATCTGGAATTTATCCAGGACAAAGAATTAAAGGTATTACAGACTCATGTGCATGGATGTGCCTATGTTACTTTATGCAATGGATCGATAAGATTGCAAAATACATAGACACTGAGGCAGTTAGAGAAAACATAACAGGAAAACATGTAAGACAACAAGTTTAATAAGGAGTTCACCCAATGCTCCTGGGCTACGTCTCCTAGTCCAGCTCTTAGTGGTGGCCTCTCTATTATGTTTTCAAGCAGTTTTTTTACAATAGTGAGCTCAATTCGAGTCTCACTAAACATATAAAAGTCAATAGGAATGGAGTGCACAGACTCTCCTTGCCAAAATTTGACCTCTGATGATCACAGTAGTATGACAGGCCTATGCCGAGGAGTTTGCTTGAACCTCTCAAACCTTCTATGGAGTACACAGACTCTCTGACTCTCTCTGGCTTTGTTTGGCTCGATGCTGCCTTCAGGTTAGCTTGTCTTCTACTCTCTGTTTTTTGCTCTTATCTATCTACGTCTAGCTAAATATTGTCACTGCCTTCTTGTGTGTCTTCTGCTTTTGTCAGGTCATGGATTTAAAGCCAGTATGTTCTTTTAACTGTTCGTTTCCGCTTCCTGACCTTCTGGTTTCCTTACCTCTGTCCGTTCGAATTCCTCTACTCTGCGTCATCATCACTAGGTAACGCCTCATAGTGAGGTGGCCACCTGTTTCCTAACGAACTGGGTGTCAGATTCCTTGAATCGTATTTGAATGGCCGTTAATTCCATTTGCTTCAAGATCGCCTGCGAAACATGAATCGTTTGCCAATTCATCGTCCACGTTGGACTTAAAATCCCCTGTAATCTTGCTTTTTAACTTGTCAAATCCGGTCATTTATTGGGACACGCCTCAGCCGTTGAACTGGGCCCCCTAGATCCGACAATCGTCTTTCGTATCGTGCGGGCAAGTTGCATGACGTTTACCCATCCAATGCAGGCGGTTTTCTCTCTCATCTGCCGGACGCGTGTTGCTCGATGTGTGGCATCGGGCGGGACTCAAACAAAACTGCTTACTGCCTCGAGGCCTTCCAATATCCTACCGGTTTGTGGAATCCCGCGCTACCGAACCGATCACATTACTTTTCCGCATTTCATAGCGTTTTCGGGTTTGGGAGCTTCGAGGCTTTTCTTCACTGAGGGGGATGCCCTGTGATACACGATTAGTGCTAATAGCGTATCAGAAACCATCCCCGTTTCTTGATTTGGCCTCCAATTTTTCCAATTTGTGCCAACGCCCATTACCATGGAACAACGGTCTGCGTGCTCGACCGAGGGTCCTTGTTGCTCTGCTCTGGCCACAACTACAACTGTTACGAGGATTCCTTCTGATAGCTTTGATTTTTCTAAGACTTGAATCTTTTGGCATAATTTGAAACAATCATGAAAACTCAGAGAGTGTTTAGGATCCGATTCAGATCACCTACCTAGAAGAAGTTCGAACAAACACTTCATGACATCAAGAAAGGAAGGAGATCAAGCAGGTGAAGGACCCACAAAGAAGAAGCTGTTGATGAACGAAAGAGTCCCCAGTTAGGAGGGATCTCTAACAGGTCTTTGATCAAGAGGGAGTTTTGGATCACCCTTGATTACAAAGGAGTGACAATTGTGTTTTCCATTTCATGGGTCATGCATTAGATCATGACTAACAACCATAAGTCTAGATGAAGGCCATGAATGGAAATGTAGACACAAGATAGACACAACATGTTATGAAACCAACTCACAAAAAGATAGAAAAGATAATTGAACGCTTTAGAATTCAACCTCTTCGAGGGGGCAACCTCCTTTACATTACACAAATGAACAATTCTTGGATGATTCAAATGACAAAACCTCCTTTCTATATATAGGAGTCTAAGGAGTCACAATATAACCCAGCCGACCTAACAATAATAATATAAAGCCACAAAAATAACAATAGAGGGATTCTATGGGGCACAATAATAACAATATGGGGACAATAGGGGCACAACAATATTAATAAGGGATACAACTACAATAGTAATGGGGTAATCACTAGTATTATAGGGACCTAACATGCCCCTCTCCTTCAAAAAAGTGTTGTCCTCAACACTTGAGTAGTTCTGGATGCTTCTGTATAAAATTCTCATCCTCCCATGTGGAATCTTCAGCGGATAAGTTCTTCCACTTGATGAGATACTCCGAAATTGATCGATTTCGTAGTTGTCAAGTTCTTGTTTCTATGACTGCTTCCGGTTCCAATATAATTTTTCCTTCCTCGTCAAGTTCTGGCAATATTGTTTGAACTGGGAGCTTTTCGCCTATAACCTTCTTTAAACATGAAACATGGAAAACTGGGTGCACTCGAGAAGCTGCAGGAAGCTCCAATTTGTATGTAATAGTACCAATCTTTTGCAACACCTTGTACGGACCATAATACTTTGGTGATAATTTATTATCCTTCTTAGCTTGCTTGAGGGACATTTGTTTATATGGTTGTAGTTGTAGGAATACTCAATCACCTACATCAAAACTTCTTTCGCTGCGATGTTGATTTGCCTGTTGTTTCATTCTATTATGTGCCAACACAAGGTTATCCTTTAAGAGTTAGAGGACTTGTTGTTGATGTTCGATGTGATGTTCCACTGTTTGAACCTTAGAATTTTCTCTTAAATATGATGTTATGGATGGTGGCTAATATCCATAAAGTGCCATAAATGGGGTCATTTTTGTTGTTGTATGGAAGGAAGTGTTATACCACCATTCAACCAGAGGCAACCATTTGAGCCATTGTGTCTGTTTATCAGATACAAAGCAACAAAGATATCCTTCCAAACATTTGTTTACTATCTCAGTTTACCCATCAGATTGAGGATGATAAGATGAGCTATGAGCTAACTAAGTACCAAGACAAGAAAATATTTTTGTCCAAAATTTCCAGTGAAAATGGGATCTCTGTCACTTACAATAATCTTTGGATTTCCATGTAGCTTTTGAATTGTTTCCATAAAGCGGGAGAAATTGTACTGGCTTTAAATGGATGTGATAATGCACAAAAGTGTGCATACTTGGTAAGTCTGTCAACTACCACCATGATGACACTCTTTCCCTCGGATTTGGGTAAACTTGTGATAAAATCCATTGAAACCTCCTCCCAACGTTGGCTTGGAATTGATAAAGGTTGTAATAGACCTGGGGTCTTAATTGTTTCAACTTTATTTTGTTGGCAAACCAAACATTCTGCCACAAACTTTTGAATATCCGATTTAAGGCCATCCCAAAAAATTCCTTCTTAACCTTGTGGTAAGTTTTTAAAAATCCTGAGTGCCATCCTAAGGGAGAAGTGTGCAATTCCATAAGAATCTTTTGTTTGAGTTGGGAATTCTTACAGAGGTATAAGCGATCTTTGTACCATAACGAATCATTTTGCCAGCTAAATGTATCAGATGTACTGGAATCTTGTTGTAACTTTCGAATAAGTGCCCACACTTCTTCATCATTCTTCCATTCCTCCCTTGCTTCGTTTATCCAATCTGGTTGGATAATAGAAATGGCACACAACAATGCTTCCACATCCTCATCTTTTCTTGAGA
Organism: Pinus tabuliformis; assembly: GCA_031772625.1. NCBI lineage: Eukaryota > Viridiplantae > Streptophyta > Pinopsida > Pinales > Pinaceae > Pinus > Pinus tabuliformis. The sequence continues at coordinate 1,038,442,337 of CM062813.1, read as the reverse complement.
GTGCATCTGCCACCACATTTTGCTTCCCCTTTTTGTAGATGATTTCAATGTCATAACCCAACATCTTTGTGACCCACTTTTGTTGCTCTTCAAAGGATAGTCTTTGTTCTAAAAATTATTTAAGGCTATCAAGATCCTTTTTTACCTTGAAGTGTCTTCCCATTAGGTAGGGTCGTCATTTTTTAAGTGCATGTAGTATTGCCAACATTTCCTTCTCATAAATAGCTTTGTGTAAAAACTTTCCCTTGATTGGATGACTTTCAAAAGCAATGGGTCTTTCATCGTGCATTAAAACAACACCAATTCCATTTCCTGAAGCATCACATTCCACAATAAAGGTTTTTGTGAAGTCCGGTGTAGCTAAGACCGGTGCTTGACACATTGCCACTTTAAGATGTTCGAAGGACTTTGTTGCTTCTGGAGTCCATGAAAATGCATCTTTCTTCAATAATGTTGTTAGAGGTGCTGCTATTCTCCCATAATTCTTAACAAACTTGCGATAATACCCTGTCAACCCGAGAAATCCTCGCAGATGCTTTATGGATGTGGGGATTTTCCATTCCTTAATGGCTTTAATTTTGCTAGGATCTACCTTAACTCCTTCATGAGATACAATATGACCCAGATATTCCACCTCTTGTACTCCAAAGAAACATTTCGATCTTTTTGCATATAATTGTTTCTCCTCCAATAGTTGTAGCACCCTGTGAACATGTTCAACACGATCCTTCCAAGGCTTGCTGTAGATTAGTATATCATCAAACAATACTAACACTAATTTTCTAAGGAAGGGTTTGAAAATGGAATTCATCAAACCTTGAAATGTAGAAGGTGCATTAGTAAGGCCAAAAGGCATGACCAAAAATTCATAATGACCCTCATGAGTTCTAAATGATGTTTTCGGAATGTCTTTAGTCTTCATTCTGATTTGATGATATCCTGAACCAAGATCCAACTTGGTGAAGTAAATTGATCCATGCAATTCATCAATGATAGGAATGGGAAACTTATCTTTAATAGTGAGCTTGTTGAGCTCCCTCTAATCCGGACACATGCTCCATGATCCATCCTTCTTGTGCACCAATACTACTAGAGCAGAGAAGGAACTTTGACTAGGTTGAATTATACCAGCCTCTAGCATTTCTACAACCATACGCTCAATTTCACTCTTTTGGCCATAGGGATATCTGTATGGCTTGATATTTGGAGGAACAATTCTTGGAATCAGATGAATAGCATGATCATGATCACGAATAGGGGGAGACCTTTGGGAGTCTCAAATACCATGGAATGATTGTCCAAGACTTTTTAGAGATCTGGAGAAATAGATGATTCCGATGTGGAAACATCTAGCGAACATAATTGTACAATTATACCCCTTTGTTCCCTTTTTAGAAGCTTTATCATAGCTTTAGAGCTGATTATCTTTCCCGGTTTCCCTGCAATACCCCTTAATTCAACTTTCTTTCCTTCCGTAGAAAATTTCATGAAAAGTTCTTGAAAATTAAAAGCTATTATACCCAAGGATTGTAGCCATTGGACTCCTAGTATAACATCAGCACCTCCCATTGGAATGGAAAGCATTGGGCTAGTCAATACATATTCTCCCATGGATAGCTTGATATTATGGCATTTTCCAGAGCAATTTATCGTTCCTCCATTTGCAACCATCACTTGACACTTTGGTGCTAGATATAGGAAACAATTCAATTCTTTTGCTATCTTACAATGAATAAAATTGTGGGTACTTCCTGAATCAATCAACACTATTACCCTTTTCTTCTTGATTTGTCCTTCTATCTTGATGGTTTGAGGAGTGGTAATTCTAGCCAATGCATTATAAGATATGGTCGGATTCATTTCTTCTTTATCTAGGCTTTGTTTTGGGAGTATATCCTCTTCTTTTGACCTTTCTTGCTCCTATTCTTCTTCCTCTTCACAATCTATGTAGAATAATTTCTTCTCAGCACACTTATGATCTTTAGTGTATTTGCTATCACAACTGTAACAAAGCCCTTTTGCTCTTTTTTCTTCCAATTGTTGTGGTGTCAACCTTATAGGTTGTGGAAGACTAGGGGCAACAACACTTCCATCTTTATAGTTGTGAGTGGTAAGATTCCTGGTTGCCATCATTTTGCTTTCCATTTTTCTTGCTAACCTGAATGCCTTCTCTAATGAATCAGGTTCCCAAAGGCGAACATCAAGTTGGATATTATCCTTTAAAGTTCCTACGAACACATCAATCCTATGCTCCTCTGGAATATTTTTTACTCTTATGTTCAATTTTTGGAACTCCTCAATGTGCTCCATTATTGAACCCTTTTGTTTGAGACTGATCAATTGGCTAAAAAAAGTGTTGCTTTTTTTATCCTCATAATGTGCTGTCAATTCTTCTGTAAAAATTGCCCAAGTGATAATTTGTTTACGAGAGCAAAACCATTGATACCATACAAACTGATTTGGTTCCAAATATAAAGTTGCAATATGTACCTTTTGTGTGTTTTGCACATTATTGAGATCGAAAAATTGCTCCATCTGTAATATCCATGTTGTGGGATCCTTGCCATCAAACTTCCTCATATCGATTTTTGGAATATGGTGGGTCTTAGATCCAACATTAGAGTCTATGAAATCATGATTAACATTTGTTTTGTTCTCACCATGAGCTTCCTTTACTACTCTTTCACCATTAGTAAGCATTTCTTGTAGAAACTTTGTCAAATCTGTCTTCAAATCTGTTTTCAAATCTTCCATGCCTGTCTTTAAACAATCCATCTTAGCTTCTACGCCTTTCTTTAAACCATCCATCTTAGCTTCTACACCTTTATTTAAACGATCCACCTTAGATTCTGTTACTTTTTGTGCAAGTGACACTTGTTGCACTTGGTCTCATAATTTTGATATATCATGTTGCATTTCTTCCTCTTCTTCATGAGTCATGCTAGAGCTTTCAGGTTGCTTACTAGGTGTTTGCATTCTCTTTCCTTGGGGCATCAATTACTGATAATAATGCTTTACTATTCCCTTTGAATTCCTTCAAACTGATTTTTCAAACCAAGCTTATTGCAAAAATTTAAAAAAAACTACACACCTTTTTTCACTTTGTAGGAGCTTGATATTGAATCTGATGTATCTCTATAATTTTGGATCATACAGTTCTGAAATTGCGACCTGTGGTAGCCCTCTGCATCCTCTTTCCAATGCCACCAATCTGATTCAAATTGGATTCTCCAGGGAAGAGTTATGCCAAATCTCCCACAGTGACCTAATTATAGACTAGTTTAGTAGAGCGAACTTGTACGACGTTCCACAAGTCACTGTTTCAACCTTTGGATCTGAAAAATATATACAAGAAACTACAGTCTATCTTCTTTATGTGCCTTCTTACGAAATTTAAATCTGATGCTCAGAGAGAAAGTTATGACGATTTCCCCAAGTCACCTGTTTGGAATGTAATTCAAGAGTTTGCAAAAAGACCAACTCTCTCAGATCATATCTCCACAAATATAGTCCAAAAAGCTCTAAAATTCGAACCCGAGGTTCAGTGCGATTTTGTCTGAAATGGGTTTTTTTTAGCTTTTGAAACATCGCAGAAAAAAGTTATAGCGAAAATGCCACGATGACCTATTTGGAGTAGTGAAACCCTAGAACCTGGCTCTCATACCAAATGTTATGAAACTAGCTCACAAAAAGATAGAAAAGATAGTTGAACGCTTTAGAATTCAGCCTCTTCGAGGGGGAAACCTCCTTTACATTACACAAATGAACAATTCTTGGATGATTCAAATGACAAAACCTCCTTTCTATATATAGGAGTCTAAGGAGTCACAATATAACCCAGCTGACCTAACAATAATAATATAAAGCCACAAAAATAACAATAGAGGAATTCTACGGGGCACAATAATAACAATATGGGGACAACAGGGGCACAACAATATTAATAAGGGATACAACTACAATAGTAATGGGGTAATCACTAGTATTATAGGGACCTAACACAACATTCTTGTCTTCACTTAGGAAGAAAGAATGGCAGGATTGGGTAATCATCTGACATCCGATACTCTTTGAGGATGTGCAGGGAATCCAAGACAAGAGTAAGCAAGAGGACCAATATTCTAGAAGGTCATATTTGCAGAACACCCGAGTGGGTATGTACCTTGAGAGACAATGATGAAGGTGTCTATAAATCATTGGTCTCACCAGCATTGTAGCTCATGGTCTCGTAAAGAGATGGAGCTGTTAGTCAAGGCCTTGCACTATGATAATGCTGATGGATATGATGCTTTAACAAATGGATTTGTAATCTGGTTTCTCTTATGTGAATTCTTCAAGATTGATAATAGCCAAACATCTTGTAATGTTGTATGAATACCTCCCTAGTTAAGAGGGAGTGTTGAAGAAAGTGTAACTAGGTTCAGTCTTCATAAATGTACTTTTGATATTTGTACTTATTCAAGAAAAGAAATATTATTTTTATAATATATGTCAATGAGTTTCTTGCTCATTGAAGTAGGTCTAGCACATGTCAAAGTGTTATAGGTGAGTCAAATAGTCAAGAGAAAATATTGAAGGCCTTAAGGGCATGTTACACCATGTATAAATATATATTAAAGTCAAAGGGAAAACCTCCAAGCAAAGTCAAGTCTACTCCTATGCAATGGAACCTTCAAGAAGCTCCTTCAAGCATGCTACACCACCATGGAAACTATCCGCAGTCTACTCAACAAATCAGCCTCCAATCTGCCCTCAAAGTCGGCCTACAAACAATTGACTAATCGACCTTTTAGTCGGCCTAAATGGAGGGACAATCCTCTATTTATAGAGGTTGTCCACTCCAAATACAATGCATCAACTCAGCTTTGAAATCTGTGAAGGGAAAGGCAAGAAAGAACGAAGTAAGAGGGTCTCCAAAGGCAACGAAGAGAAAGGGTACACCACCGAAGTCTAGAAGTCTGTTTTAGGGCTGCTATAGTCACACGTGCGAGGAAATCTGAGGGTTGTCCCTGCGGCTAGGACAACAACAATCTATAGACACTCACCTACCTTTGTTTGGGCTAAAACTAGGCCTACAAGGCCTCCTCCTCCAACGTGGAAGAAAGACACTCAAGTGAAGGAGAAGGGCATATACCACCTAGCAATACTCTCCACACGTGCAAGAAACTAGGGTAGCAGAATAGCAGAACAATCATACATTCAAGAAGGATCTTGGTTGGTCAAAATTGAAGTATACTTGAGCAAGGGATAGAAGAGGAACATCTCATCTAGAATACTCACTCAAGGAAGGTCTATCGTTAGACAAGAATCATAGTAAGAGAACGAAGCGACAGAAGAAGGAGGACAAAGTGCCAGAAGAAGCGTGGGGGAATAAGGTGCAGAAAGAAGGAAGGACTTGTCTTGTGCTTGGAGGATACTCTTGTGCCGTAACTGCCTTAATCCTGTCGAAGACAAAATTGATCCAAAATGCCATAAAGGGGTCTACTTAATTCCCTGCTCTTGCGGCAAACCCTATGTAGGTGAGACGGGGAGATCCTTTAACACAAGAATCCAGGAACACTCAGCTAACATTAAACACAATCGATCCAAATCCTCAGCTCTAGCTGAACATTCTAATAAAACTAAGCACCAAATCTGTATTGAAGATACCCGTATCCTAGCCAAAAGTGATCACTACTTCATAAGGAAATTCAGGGAAGCCATAGAAATTAGCAGACACCCTAATAACCTCAATAGAGATGACGGATGGACTATAAGCGAAAACTGGATTCCAATCCTATCATCTAAATCTACACCTAACTATAATCCTCCAATTAACCTAGAACATACATGAAAGATCTAATCCATTATAATTAAATAATACACTTCCTTAATAAAATAAAATTTAACAAAAATCACAAGAAATAAACATCAATTGATATCTTAACTATAAAAACTCCACAACCTAGGAAAATAGGCAATAAACCCTAACAAATAATCATGACACATAATTAAAAATGAATATGATTAAAATTAATACAAATTCAAAATAAAAACTATTACAATAAAACATAAATAACCCTAATAAAATAATGATAATTATTCATTAAAACAAAAATTAAAAATTGAAAATAAATAAATAATAAATAAATTGTAATAAATATAATTATAATAATTAAATAAAATCAATATAACAATTATAACAATTAAGATCAATAACAATTAAAATTAATAAGTATAACAATTAAAATTAATAATTAATTAATTAAAAGAAATACAATGAAAAACAAATGAATATTGAATTAAATATAATTATAACAATTAAAATCAATAATTAAGTAAAACTAATATAACAATTATAACAATTAAAATTAATAACGATTAAAATTAATAACTATAACAATTAATAATTAATAATTAATTAATTAAAATAAATACAATGAAAATAATTAAAAATAAATAAATAATGAAAATTAATTAAAATAAAGATAATTAAAATAATAACAATTAAAACTAATATGACAATTATAACAATTAAAGTTAATAATTAATTAATTAAATTAAATACAATGAAAATAATTAAAAACAAATAAATAATTAAAATTAAAATAATAAAATTAATTAAAAATATAATTAATATAATCCTAAAGAAATTAATATAACCATAACCCTAATAAAGATAATAATTAGATAACAAATTAAAACATAATAGAATAGAAAAAAAATAAAAAATTCTAATTATCTGTGGGCTAACCATCTCATCTATATATATGTGAAGAAAAATTGAGAACAGTTTTTCAAATAATATTTCACATCCTGAAGATATCGTCGCTGGTTCGAATTCGAAACGTGGATAAAAAAGAAACCTAATGCGATGTATCCGGAAGATAATCCACACAAGCAAAAACCTCAAAGACAAAATAAAATGAATTATTTTTACATGTTATTTTTCAACTAAAAAAATTCACCAATTTTAATTTTATTTTCAATTTACTTTATCTATTTAAAATAAAAATAAAAATCTGTAATCTAAATATTATTTTATTATTTTTAAATATAACATCTGTAATTATTTATATCTCTTAAAAATCAATAAAACATGATAAATAAACAAGAAAGTACCTTATTTGACATTTTAAAATAATTTTTGATATCTCTTAAAAATCAATAAAACGTGATAAATAAACAAGAACGTACCTTATTTGACATTTTAAAATAATTTTTGTATTTTTAAAACCTTAGAAGCCTCACTCAAGCCTCACATGGAGGTAGCTAATTAGGTTTGTTAGGGCAAAGGTGCAGAGGTGTTAGAACAATTCAATGACGGCCATATGAGAATGTTCTTTTTTACGATTTAAGTTTTCATGACATTTATTCGAGGATGCTGATGAAATGGTTTCTGGGAAACGGGTGAACGAGGCGAGCCAAAAAAACGCTCTCTAAAACACTTCACATATATGAGCCACTGGACATGAGAAATAGTATACAAAACCTTTCGATCAGTTTTTGAAGTAGATTAAGTAGTATCAGTCCAAATCATATCATACAGAATGCCATGGAAGCGACCACACGAGAGCTGCCCACATAAAACTAAATGTTGGAAGCTTATCTCACATTGTAAAGAGGCAATTCCAGGGTTCAATCAATAATTCCAGGGTTTTAGTAGGGTTCTGGCAACGCTGTAGTTGGCGTGAAGCAGCCAATAATGGCAGTGGCAATACGCAGACATATTTCCAGGTATTTTGCTGCAATTCTTTCCACTCCAAAGTCCCTTTCAACTCCATTTCTGTTGCTAAATAAGAAATATAGTTATCAGTATCATCATTACAAGCTCCCCCAAACAACATTACCTGCCTTTGTTTCTGTTTCTTCATGCATTCGCTACTGCACGGTGCAGAATAATCTTCAACCCGGCAATGAGATGCAGGACCATCTTCACCCCGATGAATTGCAGAAAAAGATAAAACGCAACAATGAATTGGTGGATAAAACAGATTCTGTTGAGGAATTTGAAGAGGTGGATTGGGACAAAATTTATGGGGTCATCCACCAATATGGCAGTTCGCCAGATTTAGAGAATGCACTGGATGAACTCGATTTGACATTGAAGTATCCTTTCATGAAATGGGTGCTTGAGAGACTTGCTCAGTCGGAGAAATTGGCTTTTAGGTTTTTACTGTGGGCAGTCAGACAGCCAACGTATGCGCCCAACCTTGATGTCTATGCTATTATGGTTAGGATTCTCACCGATTCTCATAGGCTCACTGATATGCTGACATTGATCATGGAGTTAAGACAAGAGGGTTGCTCATTCACGCCCAAAGGATTTGTGGTCGTCATGGGCTTGTATGGGTATGCAGGTATGGCTGACAGAGCATTGGAGGCGTTTCATAGAATGGAGAGGCTCTGCTGCAAGCCCACTGCTCCTGCCTACAATGCTTTGCTCACAGTCCTGTGCAAAGCCCAGAAGATGAAGCTTGCTAATGAAATATATGATCGAATGCTTAAGTATCGGTGTGTTCCCAATTCAATGACTTACAGCATTCTAATGGATGGGTGGTTGAAATGCGGTGAAGTGAAACAAGCCCAATGGCTTTTGAAAAAGTCCATGAAGCGCAAAGCCTTCCCTTGCCCGGAATCAATCGCATTTCTGGTGAATTCTATGTGCAGAGAAGGATCAGAAGTCGACCATGCATTTAACATAGTGATAAAATTGGCTAATAATGGATGCCCTCTTAATACGTCTGTTTTTAACACTCTTATTAGGAAGTACTGCCAGTTTCGCAAAAGAGAACAAGTGTTTCAGATATGTGAATATATGGAAGGCTTGGGTTTGCCTCCAGACAATGTGACCTATGCTCTGCTTACTCGATTATTTGTAGCCAAATTGGAGAAAGTAAGAGAAATCCTGGATACTATGACCAAGAAAGGCCTCAAACACGATGCGCACACGCTTCATGGATTCATTGCTGCTCTTTGCCGGAGGAGGCGGCTTAATGAGGCCTGCAAGGTTTTTGAAAGTATGCTAAAGAATAATTTTAAGCCCGACGTGGGCACCTATACATTGCTGTTTAAGGGACTTTGCGTAGGTGATAGAGCTCAAGATGCCTTGAGGTTTTTCCGTGAGATGGAGAAAAGGTGCATTGTTCCTAACATTGAAATGTTCTCCATACTAATACGTGGACTTTGTAAACAGGGTAATATTGATGAGGCTTTCAATCTGTTTAATGAGTTGGATGAAATGAATATCATTCCAGACATTGGTACCTACAGAATAGTTGAGAAAAGTCTTATCAAAGCACGCAGAAAGGACGAAGCCGAAAAGCTTTTACATCGCATGCTTCTGAAGGGTTACAATCAAAAGTTAAGGCTGCATGTTCCACCTAAGGCTTTAAACGAGATTTTGGATAATTATAGATGACTTATAATATTTTGGGGCTATCTGCATGTTGGACAATGTTGGGCATATCCAGTCTCAAGTTGCAAGAATATTCAGATTGAATCCAATGAAAAATAGCTTTGGAAACTTGCTTCCCCCTGCTTACTTCAGTTCTGGGAAGATTGATTTGGGCCAGATACCTACGTTAACAGCATAAGTGTATCAGAAATTGAAAAAGGATGCAAAATGACAACATAGATGACACTAGTTTGCAGAAATTCAGAAGCCACTGTTGGCAACCAAACAACATCTGCAGATGTGATTTGATTTATCAATTCTGATCAGGTGACTTTGGCCATTGGAAACGATAAGTGATGCATTGTATTACCTCATTAAAACAGCATCATGTTTTTTGCCAATGCTTTCTCATTGCGTGTAAAAAAAATCACTTTCTTTCATAATGGCAGATTGCAATTCCAAGGGACAGTTTTGATGGTCTATCTGAACGCCTTCTTCTATTGTAAGTGATGTGAGAAAATTTCTAAAAGCAGCATTTGGAGGTTTCGGGGATAATTTTACATTCATATTGAAGGTAGATTTATTTGTGGGGATAGACTTGCCATTTGAGTGCTAGCTTTGACGAGAGCATTCATGCTATTAAGATGTGCAGTGACAAAGTTCTTATCAATTTCAAATTCAGTTCGCAGCAAATGACTTTGCAGAGAAGTGTGTTTATATATTAATGGAGGACATCCACGGTATGTTTAGATGTATAACAAGGGTGCTGCCAAAGTAATAAACATTCTTTACATGGGAAGTCTCTGCAGCCTGTTTGAGGCTTGGGATGTCTGTGATTCTGTAGCATGTCTAATCTGTGGCATGTGCAGATAAAATTTTCTTTTCCTTAGCGCTGATCTTTGTGATATGCTACTATGTACCAGTGGTCATGCATATGTAAACTCTTTGGCAATGTAACTTATTTTTTTTGCAGAAGTGTTGAATTCAAGGGCAGTTTGAATCAATATGCAAATTTGATCCCTTTGTCTGGCATTGACATAAATGGGACTATATATTTTATAAAGGAAATTCCAAGAATTTGTGCATTTATGCAATAGTGTCTGCATTTGGGTAAAAGATGATTCCTTCATATTCAACTCGCAACCACTTTATGATGTCTTCCTTGGTAATCTGTGTTAAATGCCAATACAATACTTGGGCTCTCTTTCTCGTCATGATTTGGTATCCTAATATCTTTGATTTTACATAGAAGCACATAGTATCCAAGGGATCATAGCTGTAAAATAAAGAAAGTAGAGTTACATGCTTACCAAATTGCTAAGTAGGACTCCATTGTAAGATTGGAGCACCCAACCAATGAAACAAACGTCGCAAGAGTAGCCATTTTGGTATAGTTCTAATAATCATACTGGAAGGAAATTTTACAATCAAAAGAATCAACATAGATGGTATCCTGGTATGGCTTACATACAAGTAACTCTTCGACTCACATGATCCATAAATCATTGTAATCTCAGATTCCAAAACAAAAGCAATCCGTCTCACAAATATGCTTTCATAGCTATATTCCTTAACGTTGAGACTTATAGAGCTTTCTCTTCTTTAAGAATAATATACCATTCAATTTCTTTGTTTTGCTAACTCCAAAACATATTGTAGTATACCAGGTTACGTCATTAAATACAAGTGAGAAAAGCATGGACAAAAATTAATAAGCTTTCAACAACCATAAGAGTTAAACAACCTTGCAAAGGAATCACACGATCAAGTTCTTGAGTAATTCTTAGTTTTGAAGTTTGGAGTAAGATAAGATGAGGTAAGATAATTTTATTAATGTCCAACAATTTAATCAATTGATTGAATTTAAGCTTCTGCAATCCATAATCTGAGTTTTTAGAAATATTTTCAGAACAATCACATTAGAAGCTTGGAGTAAGATAAGATGAGGTAAGATAATTTTATTATTGTCCAACAAATGACCATAAATAGGTCAATGGGACTGAAGGATGCAACCAGTATGAGTACAATGTGGGAGTGCAAGTGCAGCACCTAGAAAAATGCCAAAACTAAATCAAGGATAGAATGAAATGAAGTAAAAGAACATACAATAATAGGATAGCCTCATAAACATGTATATAACTGAATCATGTGGAAGGCTAAGTGAATAAGTCCAGGGCTGGAGGTCGATAATATCAAGAATGCTTGACGCTAATAGTCAAGGATGAGGGGGGCGGCAATGGTGTTGGCTCGCTATCGGAGTCCCTTGGATCCAACGAGGAGTCTGGCTACATGATCCTGGGGGGATGCAGGAGCGAGGGATACTCTTAACATCCGAGGCCAAAGGAAAGAGGCTCTGGGTAAGTGTCTGGCTGCCACGCTGAGGTTGGGAAGGAACCCATCTGGTGGGGGGGGCCTTGTTTGGGAACCGTCTGACATTAAAACCTCTAACATTTTGAGTGTGCTCTGGATAAGTGTCTGGCTGCTACACTGAGGTTGGGAAGGAACCCATCGGGTGTGGGGGGCGGGGACCTTGTTTGGGAACCGTCTGACATTAAACCCTCTAACATTTTGAGTGTGCTCTGGATAAGTGTCTGGCTGCCACACTGAGGTTGGGAAGGAACCCATCGGGTGGGAGGGTGGGGGTGACCTTGTTTGGGAACCGTCTGACATTAAACCCTCTAACATTTTCAGTGTGAGTGAACTGATGTGATGTTCGACACCTCCGCAACAGTCTCGAGGGTATTGGTTGGTTTCCCAAAGGGGAGGCGGGGCTTGAGGGGATACTTGAAGTCTGACTACTCTACTTTTGGGAATACCCTTGAACTCAACTTGTCGTTTGTTGCTTCACTCAGTTGGGTCAACCTGAAAGTATGATGTGATCGTCTGAATCTGAGATCTGTGTCTAAATATCTCCCTGATGAAGAGGGCTAGGCATCTCTGGTCAGGATACTGGAAAAAGGTAGGGAGGGATCCTCCAGATTCTCCATATAGGCAATGCTATCGTCCTTTGATCTCATAGTATATGGGACAACAAAAAAATGCGGTGCATCTCGGTCTCCGGCTCCTATAGGTGGCACAATTGGCAGACCCTGTTAGATCATGATATATGGTGATCCATCTCCAACCAAAGTCGATGGGACCCAACTCGAAGCTGCCCTAGTGGGATCCTGAGTGAGTGCATCTAGTGTCTCCGAGTATAAGGGGAGTGGACAATGAGGCCATCCTGCAGCTCCAAAAAATGCTCTAGTAAAATAGAACATCAATCCAAAAGAATAACTATGTCTGAAAAGCTAAGGTGGAGAATGTTGGACTCTATCATAGAGGAAAACAATTATGAAGGGGAAAGAAATCTGACTGTATATACTATAGAATAAGGACACATATTCAGGGTTGTTATTTGTACCCCAACCCCCTGACCTCTTACAAGTAGAAATTCCTGTCTCTTGGAATCTTTAAACCATATGGTACAGAGTAAATTTTCAAAAATCATTATATACCAGGCAAGAAAACACGCGAGGGACAATGGAAAATATTAAAACTTTAGGCCATCATTCGAGCAAAAAATTGTGTGTAAATGTGTTTAACCATGAGCGTAATGTACAACTCTCGACTTCAACACTAATCTTCTCACTAGGTGGATTTATGTAAGCAATTTCATCAATGAATATAATGGAAGGGGCATTCTTCTTTGCTTCTGCAAACTCCCTTTTGAGTCTGGCCACTCTTTCACTGACGAGGATACGTATTACTGCAGGTCCTATTACCAGAAACAACGAACAGCAATACAGGGCATTTCTGGCCAAAATCCATACAAAATAGAAAATGCGCCAGGAGCACTTTCTGATGAGTGTTTCCTGTTTTTAGATGATTACACAAAAGACATTAAATGTTTCTGTTGGTTGTTTCTGACTGGTGCAAGAAACAACCGACATACAATGTATGAAACATAAAAAAATGATAAAAAATCCTTTAAACTAAAATAAAAAACCTTAAATGTGAAAGTCATAATAAGTTCTGAGAAATATCATGCCCTTCACTTTTTTCTCTACATCTGAGTTGTGAGGCTTGGAGGTTGGAGTTTGGACGCTGGAGCTTTTTCCTTTTGCAACCAAACCTGACACTTGGACCTTGCGCAGCTTCAGTGATTTTGCAGATGGAGGGAGTTTCCAGTGTTATCCCTTGGGGACAGTATTTGTTATACACGTACTTTTGTCCAATGTTATCCCTTGCGTACAGTATTTGTTATACATGAACTTTTTTGGAGAGATTGACTATGGAATCTGGATATGATAGCTAGTGTGATGCTAAGCTCAATGTTCCACCAATTTTCTGGGACAGGGCAGAGGGCAGTGTGGGTGCAGGTGCAGGGAAAGGCCCAAGGGGGACATGTGGAGCACCCAAAAATTTTAGGAAAATTCAGGGGGATGGGGGATGTCAAGTTTTCTAGCATAGGGGTCACCGCCTATAAAATTATAAAATATAAAAATAATAATGATAAGTCCCCAACAATAACAATTCATCCCATGCAAATTCATTATTGTGCAATCTAGTGGAAATGCTACAATCCTGCCAATTCTGAATTTCTAGAAATTGTAAGGCTACTGAATTCTAAATGGGATATGAAATTGTACTTTCTCCATATGAAGTCCGACGAGGTTGGAACCACTCTCAAGCATCCTCTGAAACAATCAATGGTAATGTTAAAAATTTAAGGAAAAAGATTCTATTATTAATATTATCATTAATTACCAAGGTCCTAAATTCCCCGAAGCTCTATCCCTTATTATTATTATTATTTTAAATCTTAATGGATTGACTATCCTTTTACTTTAAGAATTTAATATTATCATTAATTACCAAGGTCCTAGACTCCTCAAAGCTCTATCCCATTTTTTATATCTTCATGGGTTGATAGACAAAAAATCTAGGAGGAGTGCCTAGGCATCCCCCTTTTGGGGGAGGTGGGGCTTAGATGTCCCCCTTTTGGGGAAACACATCCCCCACTCTAGGGAAATGTTTTCCCATGTGTTTCCTTGAGTTTCCTCAAAATGGGGATGTGGGGTAACGTTTCCCCATGTGTCCCCCCATCCTTAGAGCATGGGTAATGTAAGGGCATGCCCCCTAGCTTGGGGGACATGTCCTCATGGAACGCTAGCTAAGCTATTGGTGATCTTTTGCATTGTACCTATGGTGGTGGAATCAATGATTGATTTTGAACTTGCAACTGTTGGGAGTACTGATGAATACCAGGGGCAGGGTTGTTGGATTCTCTCAGATATAGAGAGTTGACCGCGATGAGGTTGTTACTTTAGTTATTAGCAATTTTGAGGTGCATGAGAGGGTTTCCCATGTTCACATTTGACGATGAATCTTTTGTTCTTGTTGCTCCTTTTCCCTCGAGCTTGATATTTTGGGATTGATAAGTTAAGATGTGAGTAGATTTCATCTTGTACTTTGATGGATCTGATCCACTTGTCTTGGTCTTGTATGGAGATGTGATTATATTTGTAGGATGTTTTGAGAAGCTCTTGATGTGGTGCTAGAGGGTTTTGGCTTGTGATGATAACTTTAGGGATGGTGGAGTTTTTCATAGGTTATTGTTGATGTCTTCCCTCTTTTGGAGTGATTTCAAAGTTCAATCGGAAGTAGTGATCCAAGGTCATGATTCTTTAGTTTCACAAATGGTCATTGTTCATTTGGAGCTCCTCGCAAAGGGGAAGAGGAAGTGGCTTGGTTTGATGGTATAAACCAAGTTACCTTGTATTCTTCTTGCATGTTCACCACCCAAAGGGTGAGTTGCAAATTGCTTCGATTTTGAGTTGTGTAGACCTGTACTTTTGCAAAGTAGATATGATGTTCTATCAAGATGGAGTACTGTTCTTTTATCTTTGTGGAGGCATTGGAGTTACAAGATGCAATTTTAGAGGGGGTTGATGGGTTCTAGAAAAAACAATTTTCTCATAAAGTGGGAGGGTTTTCTTTTGGATTACTCCAAAAGTGTTTTCACTTTCCTAGGAGAGCACCATGTCCCTTGGCCTCTTGGTGATGCTTCATGGACACATGGATGGCTTTGTTTGGGTGGATGCTTGACCTTGGTTAGAGTGTTGGTATGGCTCTCTTGCCTAAGTTACACAAGGTTACATGGGAGTGGGAGCGAAAGCAGGGAGTGAGAGCGGGAGCGACATTTTCAGAAGCTCTCGGTTTGGGGGCGATTTTTTATATAATATATATATTTTTATATTTTGATGCATATATGTCAACAAAAGCATGGAGAATGATGAATTAGATATAAAAATTATAAAAACATAGATTGAACCATATAACATCAATCATCTAGAAGCTATGAAACCGGATTCGTCCAAAACCCTGGACGAATCCCGAATCGGACGAATCGGACACGATTCTGTCCTGACACGTGTCACTCTGCACGGATTCGTCGTGTCATCTTGGGGCACGTCGTGTCCAGGGCGTGTTCGAAAAAGGGAAAACGTGTCACGAAATTTGAGAACGAGTCCTGGTTTCCGGTTAGTTTTTCGGGCTGCTGCTAGGTTAAAAAGCGCTGTTGTGTCTCCCATTTGACCGCAATTGCAAAGGAAACACTGAAACAGCGATTTGGCAAACCCGATTCACCAGTTGCAGCGAGGAGGACCGCATTGCAGGTTAGTTTGCAATTCACTGTTTTCGTTTTCAGTTGTGTACAGCCGCCAGCATGAATACCACCAAGCCGGCAAGCCCACGATTAATCTCTTACTAAGTTACTGGTATATATATATATATATAATTATATACCAAGTTGGTGAAGATTAGAACGAGCAGACATCAATGTATAACAACCTTGCAAACAGCCCATGAAAAAAAAGCATGAAACATAAAACAGGTAAATGGTTGAGGTAGGAAATATGAAAGTAAAGCAAATGCTAAAGAGAAACAAAGGGAAATGTGACAATGCATCCTGAACAGATTTTGATGGATATGTCTGGCCCATATCAGTCATTACAGGAGCTAAAAGGAAGAGACCATAGAGATAGGATAATGCTACAAAGGATGCAAGATAATCAGCAAGTTGAAACTAACAGAATTCGGGCATTGAAGCGGGCCATCAAAAACAGTTTCCATGAGAATCTGTAGTGGATGGATTGAAATCAAATATCAATAAGAAGATAACATGCGGGACAACAGATAAAAATGCATATCAGAAGTTAAAGAATCTGAGCAGATACTATCCTTTGAGTAAGCAGGGCAAAACAATAACTTCTGCCAATTAACTAGAAGTTAATGAATTTGAACAGATACAAAACTTTGGGTAAGTGGGTCAAAGCAATAACTTCTGCCAATTGACTAGATTAAACCATAAATGAGTCTCGGTAGAAAAAATTTCAGGCACCCATCTGCAACTCAATAAATATTGGCAACTTTTATATTGAAATTATGTGATTAATGGTTAACAAATTTGGCACCCTCATGTTCCATACAGAAATATATGAAGGACATCAGACATGCAAGCTAAGCAAGATTTTGCTTGCACACAAATCTAGATAAACCAACATACATTACCTGAAGAAGCTTCAGATTGTTGAGAAATCAATATAAATTAAAATTTGTATAAGAAATATGCTAATATCTAATTTTTAATGTATATATATATATATATATATATATATTATAAATTTATATATATATATATATATTTTTTTAATAAAATAATATATAACGTGTCCTGTTCCGGGGGTCAGCGTGTCCCGAATCCGACACCACGAATCCCGAATCCTACGTGTCCCGAATCCCCGTGTCAGGTGACTTAGTCTAGAAGTTATCATCTTCATCAATCATGTCCACAAGTTAGTAACATACAACATATTGAGTCCCATGATTCATCAATCTTAAAGTTTCAAGCTTTCAAAATTCAATATATAACATTTATCATAGTTGATCACCAAAGTTTACTTGTAAGCTAAGTGTAACCATTACAACAAAGAATATTTAACATGACATGAAATGAAACAACTTTCAACTTTCATGAAGCATCATATTCATAATTCATTACCAATGAGTTATAATTGCCTTTTTCAAACTTAAACTGTCATATATTGTTTACAAAAAATATCATAATAAATATGAAAGAGTCAACAATAATAAAAACTACTAGAAACTAGAAAAGACAAGTAAATCTATTATCTATAGCTTCCTCTTGCTGCCACGAGAAATGTCTAATTTCTGAGCAGGGGACCGTGGTATTGGTGGTCTTCTAGGAGTCTCCTCCTGCACAGTCGCACGACCAGAACCAGAAGGCACATGCCCTCCACGTGAGGATGTAGATGGAGGTGGCAGCAACAAAGGAAAAGATGTTGGAACTCGAGCACTGACACTGCTACTGGATGGTGGGGGTGGCATGGTTGTTGTTGCTTCATCATCATCTCTCAAAAGTTCTGCTTCCAATTTTTCAAGATGTATAGTGCCATCCTCCAAATTATGGTTCTCTGAGTGGTTTTCCTAAATTTTATATGTTGGATCCTCATAAGCCCGATCATAATAATGGCTCAACAGCCTCAAGTTGTAGTGCACATAAACCAAGCTTTCTGCCTGGTTTTCATTGACTGTTTTTCTCAAATTATGTATGGAGATGTAGGTGCTACAACACCTCTCTGCAGAAGAAGTATTTACAACCTGTGAGAGAACTTTTTTTGCCAGTTTTGGCAAAAGTCCCATGCCGCCATATGCTTTTGTTAATTTTAGGTATGTTCTATGCTTAGAGCAATTTATTTCAATTTTCACAGTTAGCTCCATATTTTTTCCAGATTAGCAATCACATCAGCATTAAAGTAAATTGCAGATAGAACATAAACATAAATTGCAGAAGACAAGCCAAGACAAGAGGACACAAGATGTGGCGCTAGCCAGGGACAAACCCCAATGTGGGGAAACCCTTGATTAATTCTTCTTATATGTTCTTCAATAGTTCAACAGAGAGAGAGAGAGAGATAGTACGTTTACAACAGAAGTCAACACCTTGACTTATCTAGATAAGAGCATAGATCATCTCTAAGAAGATGATACATGAGATCAGTTGAAGACATGCTGCTTCAACTAATTCTCCAAGTTGACTCCTTCACCTATCGTTGTGCTGCATTTTGTCATCATGTTGCATGCACCTCACCGCGTTGCACCATGCTGCACCCATCATCACTATGCTGCATCTCATCACAGTTCATTAATCATGACTGTACCCATCACTATACTGCATTATCTGCCATTGCTGCAACATGTTGCCATCCTGACCTATGTGTTAGTTGCACCTTGCTTGCTTGTTGTCCCTTGCTTGCTTGTTGTTCCTAGCATGCTTGTTGTTCTTAGCATGCTTGTTGTTGCATGCTAGTTGTCCCTTGCATGCTAGCTGTAACATTGCATGCTAGCTGTAACATTGCATGCTTCATGTATTTGCTGTTAAGTACCATACAACTATCCCAATGTTAGTTAGCTGTCCCTTGCATGCTGCTCTCCTTCGGAGACAAATCCTCCAGCTGTTTCGGCAGTTCCCAGCAGTTCTAGTAGTTCCGGCTGTTCTAGCAGTTCCCAACAGTTCTGGTAGTTCCGGCTGTTCCCGGTAGTTCCGACAGTGCCGGTTGTTCCAGGCAGTTCCGGCAGCTCCGACAGCTCCGGCTGTTCTAGCTTTTCCGGCAGTTCTAGATTTTCCGGCAGTTTCGACATTTACTTGCTTTTCCGGCTTTTTCGGATTTTCCGGCAGTTCCAGATTTTCCGGCAGTTCTAGCTTTTCCAGCTTTTCCGACAGTTCCGGCTTTTCTGATAGTTCTGGCTTTTTCGATAGTTCCGGCTTTTTCGACTTTTTCGACTTTTCTGACAGTTCTGGGTTTCTGCCCTTTGAATCAGGGCAACGTTATTCCTTAGGATCTCTCTTCCTACTAAAACCCAAAGACAAGTAGAGAAAGGAAGAGATCCCAAGTGTGTTGAAATGACTTGAAGGCCACCTCTATTTATAATAAAACGTTGAGCACATGTGGGGTTTATTTGGTTGCTGGCCGACCTTGACGAATTGTCTTATAACGCAAATAAATTCATAACTCCATGACTACTTATCGGAATCGGATGATCTTTAGATCAATCCTACACCTCTCGATGAGAGGGATCCAAGAAAAATATCAGCTGCTATAAATAAGATGACCCACATGGATTTTGGCCCTAGTTGCCAATTTTAACACTCCCTCTCAACTAGGGAGAATTCCATCCATTGATCCATATGTCTGACTGTACTATATCTGCTATCAGTGCCCTGCACTACTCTGCTCTGCTCTGCTTTGATCTGTTGAGCTCTGCTCTGCGTTGCTCTGCTCTGCTCTGCTGAACCATGAAGAAGAAGAATTGATCGAGGTCTCATACCATTCTCTACTGACCCGAAGTCAGTTTCATCTGAAGAGAGTGTGTCACATCACTCTTACTGACCCGAAGTCGGTTTTATTGATCCCAAATCAATATCACAATAGAGTGTCTCAAACCACTCATACTGATCCTAGATCAGTTTCATTGATCCCAGGTCAATGGAGGTCATCCTAGCATAGGGAGTACGGTAGGTACAACGATGCGTCCATCGATAGTACTACTATGGTCCCTATCCTCATTTCCCTGCTCATTGATCAGATGAGAGGTACTTGCCATGAGTCCCAGACTGCATGGGTAGGATGCTTTGACAGGAGAACTAATCATCCTATCCACAGGAGAATGAATCATCCTATCAGTGGATGCCACGGAGAACTAATCATCCTGGCCCACAGGAGAACTAATCATCCTGTTCCACAGTCGCCATGGAGAACAAATCATCCTGGCCCACAGGGGAACTAATCATTCTGTTCCATAGTCGCCACGGAGAACAAATCATCCTGGCCCACAGGAGAACTAATCATCCTGTTCCACAGTTGCCACGGGAGAACTAATCATCCTGGCCCACAGGAGAACTAATCATCCTGTTCCACAGTTTCCACGGGAGAACTAATCATCCCGGCCCACAAAAGAACTAATCATCCTGTTCATAGCACACCACCAGGGGAGGGTGAGTCGCCAAGTGGTTGTATGTTGCTCCAGTAAGTACCCCAAGCCCCCCAGAGCTCCCAGAGCTCAATGCATGCAACATGCAGGACCCTTATAAGAAGTTCTCTCAACGACTTCAAGTTGTTTGGAAAAGTCACAGATTTGACCTTTCCCTGGGGCTTTGAGAAAATGTCTGCGACCTGTACATCAGTCTCAATGCGATGGAGCCTCATCGCTCATCAACTTACCATATCGCAGATAAGGCAGTATCTGATGTCTATCTGCTGGAGCAATCTCGAATACGGGATTCCTCAATAATCGAATCCCCCCTCTGGTTGTCACAAAGAATCATAGTTGTATTCATCATGTGTACAAATAGCTCACTTAAGAGCTTCTGCAACCATGCAGCTTCACACGAGATCATACTCGTAGCTATGTATTCGGTGTCGGTGGTGCTTATAGCAACCGACTTCTGCTTCCTGCTCATCCATGATATCGAAGCAAAATCCAAAGATAACCAACACTGAGAAGTGATCTAGTGATCCTCCACATTGCCTGCCTAGTCAGCGTTCGAATAATCATGCAGTTTCATATTTCCGGGAGTGTATCTCAATCCATGAGAGATTGTGCCCCGAAGATATCTCAAAATATTCTTGGCACCAATCCAGTGAGGCTCAACCAAATATGAGCTCACCATGCTAACTGCAAAACATATGTCCGGATGGAAGTTCACCAAGAACATTAACGCAAATGAGTTTATGAAACTCAGAGGCATTTCCCAAATCTGGTTCGACATCACTACCATATAACTTCTGAAAGTTAAGATCCTCGAGGTAGTCACAGGCTTGCAATTTATCATTCCACATCCAAAATCCAACTCCCTCTTACTTCTGCAAATGAGAGGCTCTACACTTGTCAGAAATAGGTCATCCTCATAAGGTGCCAGTATGAGAGGTCTATCATCCACAACCTTTGGGTAATGGTTTGGATCGGTTTCACTCCTAGTGAATTTCAGCTTCATCAGACAACTATCAATCCTCTCATATTACGCCTAGGGTGTTTTTCTTCAAGCCATAGAGGGCTTTCTTCCACCTGTATACATGAGATTCCCGATCATGAATCTCAAACTCCTCGGGTTGTTCCAAACCTGTGGACCTGCTGCATGAGGGGAATGGTTCTCTTATAAGATTTTCTTTCAGTACATCTCAGACATGTACCTTCATGCTCTTCTTGAATTTAGGCATCCCTATCATCATCTGACTCACATCGCGTAGGGCCCCATAGGTAGACCTCTGGTGTTATAGATGCGATATGTCAATTGAGATGATCCCCAATGGAACATCCTGCAACTTGATACAAATTGCCAACCCTGAACCCATGAGAAAAAGCATCTTTGAAAATTATATTTTTTAACACGTACCTTTCTATTGATGAATGCCACCATGAAACCTTTGACTTCCATTTCCGAGATGGACACCAAGTTCTTCTTGCGATCAGGTACATAAAATAGATTCTGTAAATGAATCAAGTTACCCTTATTCAATTGAGAGTTAACATTTCCTACACCCTTTCCGGGATAGGTGGCATCGGCTCCAAGTCTAATCCCACGATTGTTTCCATCTCTACCAAATTAGAGAGTGCACTCTCTAATTTGCTACAATCTATAAGCCAGATTCCCAAAGAAATTGAAGGAGAGGGCCAATACAAGATAACGCTTCTTTATCTTATCAGAAACAACATTTGATTCTTCATACCTGGGGTTCCTTGCTTTCTATGAAGAGTCGGCCATTTCCTTGATGACCTGCATTACCTGTCATTCCTTTGATCATTGAAGATGTCCCTGGAATGATTGTTATCATCATCAAGTGATGTGTCCCTGCCATTCGGACACTCCTTTGCATAATGGCCGAACTAGTTATTTGCCTTTCCTTCCACCCTAAGATCCGGTCTTCCAATGAAATGATCTTTAGGTAGGCCATATTCCGCTGCGCCATTCTGATAATATTCTATGCTTCGACTTCACCCTTGGTGAATTTGAAGAAGGATGAGGAATCCACTGATCCTTTTGTCCTTTCCCAACTGTCTTCAGTGATTGCTCTTTCACTCTTGCTTGGGCATTGTCTTCACCTCAGCGCTGATACCATGTTAATTTTATGTATGTTCTATGCTTAGAGCAATTTATTTCAATTTTCACAGTTAGCTCCATATCTTTTCCAGATTAGCAATCACATCAACATTAAAGTAAACTGCAGATAGAACATAAACATAAATTGCAGAAGACATGCCAAGACAAGAGGACATAAGATGTGGCGCTAGCCAGGGACAAACCCCAATGTGGGGAAACCCTTGATCAATTCTTCTTATATGTTCTTCAATATTTCAGTAGAGAGAGAGAGAGAGAGATAGTACATTTACAACAGAAGTCAACACTTTGACTTATCTAGATAAGAGCATAGATCATCTCTAAGAAGATGATACATGAGATCAGTTGAAGACATGCTGCTTCAACTAATTCTCCAAGATGACTCCTTCACTTATCATTGTGTTGCATTTCGTCATCATGTTGCACCTCACCGCGCTGCACCATGCTGCACCCATCATCACTATGCTGCATCTCATCACGGTTCATTAATCATGACTGTACCCATCACTGTACTGCATTATGTGCCATTGTTGCACCATGTTGCCATCCTGAGCTATGTGTTGGCTGCACCTTGCTTGCTTGTTGTCCCTTGCTTGCTTGTTGTTCCTAGCATGCTTGTTGTTGCATGCTAGTTGTCCTTTGCATACTAGCTGTAACATTGCATGCTTCGTGTATTTGTTGCTAAGTACCATACAACAGTCCCAATGTTAGTTAGTTGTCCCTTGCATGCTGCTCTCCTTCGGAGACAGATGCTCCAGTTGTTTCGGTAGTTTTCGGCAATTCTGGCAGTTTCGGCTGTTCCCAGTAGTTTCGATAGTTCCGGTTGTTCTCGACAGTTCCGGCAGGCCCAGCAATCCCAACAGTTTCGGCTTTTTCGACAGTTTTGGCTTTTTCGGCAGTTCCGGCTTTTCCGGCTTTTCTGGTAGTTCCAGCTTTTTCGGCAGTCCCAGCGTTTCCAGTATTTCCGGCTTTTCTGGCAGTTCCAGCTTTTCCGGCTTTTCCAACAGTTCCGACTTTTCCGGCTTTTCTGGCAGTTCCAGCTTTTTCGGCAGTTTCGGCTTTTCTGACTTTTCCGGTTTTTTCGGCAGTTCCAACTTTTCCAACAGTTCCAGCTTTCTACCCTCTGGATCAGGGCAACGTTATTCCTTAGGATCTCTCCTCCTACTAAAACCCAAAGACAAGTAGAGAGAGGAAGAGATCCCAAGTGTGTTGAAATGACTTGAAGGCCACCTCTATTTATACTAAAACGTTGAGCACATGTGGGGTTTATTTGGTTGCTGGCCGGCCTTGACGAATTGTCATATAATGCAAATAAATTCATAACTCCATGAATACTTATCGGAATCGGATGATCTTTAGATCAATCCTACACCTCTCGATGAGATGGATCCAGGAAAAATATCAGCTGCCATAAATAAGATGACCCACATGGAGTTTGGCCCTAGTTGCCAATTTTAACAGCTTCCCACCATGTGAGAGCATCAAATCTGTCTCTATCTTCCATTGCATGCAAAGAACCAAACAAACCAGTGCAATTGAAGTAGCTGCCTAATTCAAGACGCAGATTAGCACACTCCTCCTTGTCAGGTACCAACTTGTCTAATGCTTCCATATATCCTTTAGATACCTTTGGATCTGTATGGCGTTTGATCCTAACCCCTCTCCCAGGTGCAGGTTGGTCCAACCAAGATGGAGAGTAGTATTTTGGCATAAGGATATACGCCAAGGCATGTAGTGGAACATTAAGTTTATTCTACTATGTACACACGCAATTGTGAATCAATGTATACAAGTTGGGATCATCTTCCTGAACAATATCTTTTATTTGCCCCAACATGGTATCCATCTACTCATACACCTCCCAAATCACTGGTTTATTTGTATTTGCAAAACGAATCATGCTATAAATGGGCTTGGTGAATTGCAATACTTGCCTCACACATGCCCAAAATAGACCATCAAGAGCGGTCACCTCCACCTGTTCAAACCTTGCTTGTCAGCTGCATTTGTAGCCCTGTCCTTTAATAATACCTACCAGTGTGGACTTGATATCATGCTAGCCAATGACTCTCTTACCTTCAAAAGGCGCCTGAAGGTGAGGTAATAGCTAGCAAATCTAGTCTTCGCAATCTTCAACAACTCCAATCTTGAGTGATTGCGAAAAAGCCCATGGGTATTGCTATGATTTGTAATAAATTTCACCATTTGTTTGCCTCTCTTGTACAAATCACCAATCCATTTGTATGGTTTTTGTTCTTAATAATATCATGCATCAAAAGGTTCATTGTGTGAACCAAACCACCCAGACCAAAATATGTTGGGGTATTTATCCTTAATAATTGCTCCCGCTACCTTACAATTAGCAGCATTATTCGTGATGACTTGGATGACATTGTATGGCCCAATATGTCCAATTGTTTCAAGTAATGTTTCTGCAATGTTGATGCCGGTCTTGAACTTCTCTGAGTAATCATATGCTGAAATGAAGATGGCACCACTAACATACACAACAAGAACACTTATCAATATCTTGCCTTTTACATTTGTCCATCCATCAGATACAATGGACACCCCATGCTCAGTGCAAGAATTTGTCATTCTACTCAAAGAATGTGATATTTTTGCTTTTTCGTGATCAAGTCCAACGATTCTAGCCTTGTCATACCCAAGGCTCTTGTATCCTTTGGCGGCATCATTTATGGCAGAAACCATTTCATGCCAATAAGGTGAGCGAAGAACATTGAATGGTATCCCACACACATAGAGAAAGCGATATATTTTTGAATCCACATCATTCCTACACCCTTTGTCATGGAAAGCTGATATGGTTTTACGCCTTAAAGAGATGTTTGTTCTTGTGCCTCCATATCCACTGCCATGGGAAGATGTTGAAGGAGTTCTTTGTGCATGTGATTCTGAGCTATGTTCAAAGAAACCCTTTGATTTTTTAGATTTGTATGGTTATTTCAAGTCACCTAGACCTAACCTCTGACAAAGGTACAATGATATAAAATACAAAATATTAAAGTGAGTTTTTCAAAGACTGGAAAAGTGGACAACTCAAGAGCCAATCCAAAGAGATAGAGTGAGAGAGAGATATCTTCTGATGATGTCGTTGGTGTTAAGGTCCCCTGAGTTTAATGGCCGAGGGTGGGGGGAGAAGGGGAGATGGGCACTGGCTCAATGTTGGAGTCCTCTGGAACCATTGGGGGGTTTGATTGTATGTTCCCAGGGGGGAATGTATGATCAAGGGATACTCCTAGCATCCAAGGTTGAAAGACAGAGACAGTGAATGGATCTTTGGTTTCTCCTTTGGGACTTGGAAGTAGTCTAATGGGTGGGAGGCACCCTACTTTAGATCTATTTGGAGATGATTCCTCGAACGCTGTAAGAACGTGTGCCTTGATGTATGGTTCAACACTTCTGAACTAGTCTCGATAATATCGATTGGTCTTCCAGAGGGGGAGTCTGAGGAGAACCCCAGAATCTCACCATTCTACTCCCAGGTGCACTTTGGGATTTTGCCTACCATTTGTTGCTTCGATTTGACAGATCAACATGAAAGTGTGAGGTGATCGTCCTAATCATCCCAAGGTGGGGCATTGAATTTGGGAGCTGAGATTTGTGTTGGAAAATCTTCCCGATTAAGAGGGCTAAGCATTTTTGGTCCTATTACTAGAAGAAAGTAGAGAGAGAGAGCCCCCTCGAGTCTTTATAGAGGTAGTGATAACATCCATTGATCTCATAGTAGAGTGCGCACCTAATAATGAGGTGCATCTTTGTCTCCGGCTCCTATAGGTGGCACACTTAGCAGAGTTTATTAGATCATGGTATGTGGTGGTTTGTCTATATCTAGAGTTAATGAGTGTTGGCTTAGGGCTATTCCAAAGGTATCTTGAGTGAGTGCATCCAATTTTTGTGCATATAATAGGGCTAGACGTTAATGCCATCCTACAACTCAGAAAGGTGCTCTAAGTAGAAGGACATCTTTGAGTCCAGTGTCATTAGAGGTTAGGTCCAGGTGACTTGAATGTACGATTTGTAGATATTCTATCACTGCTAGTGGGAGGTTCAATCTGTTCCTCTACCTGTACTTGCATCTCTGTCTGCTGAGAACTTCTTGGATCTCTTGCCCCTGAGGAGATGTTGGTACTAGTCACTATACTCGAATCCTATGACTGCCCCCCTGCTTGTTCTACCTGCGGTCCCTGCTGCTGCTGGACTAAAGGAACATTTGATGATTGATCTCCTGCAGACGTCTCTCGAGATTTTTTGAAAGCTCTGTCTTCCATGAACTTTACATCTCGCCTCATTAAAATCTTCTTGCTGCCAGGAACGTAGATTCTGTATGCCTTTGAGGTCTTTCTATATCCTACAAGATACTCCTTTTCTATAGTCTGATCCAACTTACTACGCTTCTCATCTAGAATGTGACAACAGGCCACACTCTCAAATATCCTAAAATGATTTACCTCAGGTTTCTTCTCGGTGAAGACTCCCTCTGGTGTTTTCTTCCCCAAAGCTCTGTGAGGTGTCCTGTTTTGAATGTACACTTCTATGTTGCATGCTTCTACCCATAGGAATCTAGGCAAATCCTGATCATACAACATGGCCTTTGCTGCCTCGACTATAGTTCTGTTCTTCTGCTCCGCTACTCCATTCTACTGCGGATTGTAGGGAGTTGTCCACTCTCTTTTGATACCTTCCTTTGCGCAGAAATATGTGAAGTCTTTATCCATGTATTCTCCACCATTATCTGAATGTAGTACCTTGATCTTTTTCCCTGTCATGTTTTCTACGAGAGCCTTGAACTCTCGAAACCGATCAAAGACCTCATCCTTGGTCTTTAAGAAGTAGATCCAGGTTTTTTTGGAATGGTCATCAATGAAGGTGACGAAATACTCACCACTGCTAAGAGCTCTAGTGGACATAGGGCCGCAAATATCTGAGTGTATCAATCCCAATACGCCATTGGCTCTATTGTCACTTCTGGGAAACAGTGCCTTTGTGTACTTTCCAAGTACACATCCTCGGCATAGATCACATGCTCGGTGCTAAGAGCTGGAACTCCTGTTACACTCTCTTTGAGCATCCTAAGTGCTCCATGGTGCAAGTGTCCCATCCTCCTATGCCATAGTTCACTCAGTGGCTTCCTACTTTTGTTATCACTGCCTATCATTGCCATTGGAGAATCGATATGCAATCTATATAGCTTGTTGCTTCGAGCTCTAATTTGTTTCACTTCTTCCAGGTAGGATGCTTGACATATACTTTCTTTCCTACAAAGTATACATCGTATTCCTTGTCCTGCAACTGGGACACTGAAATTAGGTTCATACCCAATC
Organism: Pinus tabuliformis; assembly: GCA_031772625.1. Classification (NCBI taxonomy): domain Eukaryota; kingdom Viridiplantae; phylum Streptophyta; class Pinopsida; order Pinales; family Pinaceae; genus Pinus; species Pinus tabuliformis. The sequence continues at coordinate 1,038,414,436 of CM062813.1, read as the reverse complement.
TTGGCACATGCATTACATTTGTGGCGCTAGTACTGGTTCTTGCTTCCATTTGAAAATCTATGGTGCCTCTCCCTACTGGAGTACACTTAGTTGTGTTGCCCATAGTGATTTGGAAGTCCATTTGCTCCTCTTGATAGCTCGAGAAATATTTAGTGTTCCACGGGGACTCGCCCCCCGCCCCCCCCTAGGGGTCTAGTTTCCTCGCTCCCCCGCGCTCCGGGGACTTGGGGACAAGTAGGGGACGTTTCCCCACGCTCCCAAAATGGAGGAAACTCGGGGGGACGTGCCAGGGAAACGTTTCCCTTCCCTGAGGGGACGTTTCCCCACGCTCCCAAAAAAATGGCCTTGCTTATAGTTTATGATTTAATAGACCTAAAGTGGTACAAAGCTACTCATGTTCTGTATGGGGATAACATCTTGTGCTCTCTTTTGGTTTCAACAAGCGTTATTTTAGAGGGTCAATATCATGGAAATTTGCTGGACCATATAGCACGTACATGAATTTTCCCTTTTAAAACTTCTCCTTTTTTCTCAAGTGATGGCTGGATTATAGTGGGGAGAGAACTAGAGTGACAGGCAAAGAATATGAGACATTCAGTTTGTGTTTTTAATTTGCATGACATTTGACATACAAACTATGGAAGCAGCACCTATGTCATGTGGGAAATAATTGGGTGGACTATAGACTAACATGCGTTTACTGCAAGCATGACAAAATACTATGGGCAACAAGAAATCTCAGGGACTGTCGTTATATATGAATTTATACAGTTACAAAATTTACACAGAGCACAGTGGCTCAGCTTGAATTCTCAGGTCTGAAAATTATTTTCACCCCTGAAATACACTGCTAGTTTGAAGTTTGAACTGCATGGCATTGCTCTAATAAGGTAGACAAATTATCCATGCCATTGTTGGTCACCCAAGTTGGTTCGCAGATGGTCATGCTGCAGTCAATGTCATTTGATAATAAACTGTCAAAACTCTTTCATGTGGTCTTCTCATCTCTCCTGGAACTAAAACTCTTCTTTCAGCATATGGTGTACTGTCTATATTATATATAATATAACAAACTTTCTAGCTGTTGGATCCAATACAGCTGGACAACCCATTGTAGTTGCCCCTTCTACTGCCAATGCAGTGTTCCTGATTTGTTCATTTACCTTTTCACAGAATTCAGTGGCTACCTTATCAAGCTGAAGCTCTCCCTCTGTCTGACCAAAATCTAAATTAGAATTTGACCAAGCTGAATTAGACTTTTAAATTTATTATTTTATATGATATTATAAATTTAGATAATGTCAAATGATATTCATATCAATGATCATGCTTTGCAGCTTTTCAATTCAAACCAAATTGTCATAGTGGACTCACTTAATAAATTATATTTTATATTTATGAATTTTTAAGACACTGACGCTCCCCCACGTTTCCTAAAAAATGGTAGGGAGCTTTTGCATAGGCCGCTCCCGCGCCCCCTCGTCCCGGAACCTTGGTGGAACATTGGTTCAAATATTCCCTTACTCCAGTCATGCGAGCTGAAGCTTCCGTTATCAATATACTAGACACCATCTGAAGCCAATCCTGACAGACACGCAAACTCATCTTCCAATCTAGAAAATAATTATGAGGCTTCTTGATTATCCATAATTTTCTGTGTTATTTCCCTCCCAACATTGAATTTGTTGCTCTGCGTGGAAACTGCTGCACTGCTCCCTTTGCCTTTGACAAATCTCGATCCAAAAACTTTTATTCTCTGTCGACTCACTCAGAGAATTATTTTTCCACAAAAAAATTTGCTCACCTAGCAAATGGACTGCACAACCTCTCTGGGGTTTCGAACTGCTGCTTTTCAAAATCCTTCTTTCGTCTGCAACCAAGCTCTTCCTGCTTAACTTGGCTCTGATACCATGTGAAAATTCGGTGACCCTGAATGCTCCCGTGGTAACTGATACTATTTCTTCTATTTGTTAAATTATTTAAACAAATTATTTGTAGTTTTCTACGGAAAATATCAAAATATATACACCACAACCTTCACAGAGTAAATTGTGCAGAAAGTAAATATAAGGAAAATACTATCACGTATATAACCACAGTGACAGTTATTTTTGGACAATTGTCCCTGGAAAAACCCAATGTGGGAAAACTGGTTTGCCTACAATACAAGGGCATTGCTTTATGACTTGAACTTATCAACATGAAAAATGATTCTATGCATCCGAGAAGACACCCATCTTATCATGATTATCATAAGGTAAGATGAATAACCATTCACAACATTTATCTAATACCTCGTTCTTTTTCAGATATAAGGTCACATGTAAAGGCAGATGATTTAACATTTCTGCAATGGTTTATAACTTTATTTCAGACTTTACACTGCATTCTTTTATGTAATTGTTAGATTTAGATAATATTAAATATAACACAGATTTCCCTAATTCCTTGATGTACTTCAACCTACTATGATTAGCATATTAAGGAACTAAACGTACACTTTCTCCCTTAAATATATTCTAATTTCTGCCAGAAGTGCTTTGTTCTAATTAATCTGTGTTTCCGCACATAGTAGCCCTCATAATTTTGATGTTGCAACTCTTTAAGAGCTAATATACATTTGACAATACTATATTTGCAAAGTGTCATACAAGGTCAATTGCAGCTTGGTGATAATGTTGTGCCACCTTCTTATGCATGTTGATGAAAACAGGTCTCAGAAATTTAGATAGATTCTTGACACAGACTAAGATCACATGGGATAGATGAGCAAACTTTACATATTTTGATTCCAATGGTTTAGAATCTTAAAAATAATTTTCTCCATTAAAATTTAATTATTTTATATATATATTTTTGAAAACTGAGTCATTGAGTCTGAGTTGATCCAACTAAAGTCGAAACCCAAGTCGAAGTCTAAGTCTGAATTATAAAACTATGTTTTAGAGTTGGATCTTATAGGCTATGGATTGAGACGGATCACCAGATTAGTTGATCAAACAGGATTTGCCAACTGTTTCCATCTTTGTGAGGTTGAGATTGAGGAACACATCATCTTCCCTTTCCTGGATTATTTCCTTTTTCATAGTGCTCTGGAATAGGGGCACCAAGGTTAGCTTTTCATCCATTGGAGATTAGGGTTTTGTGATTAAACCGTATGTGGTGCTTGTTGAAGAGAAGAGGGGAGATATCTTGCTAGAGCCAGTAGTCTTGCTAGTGTGATACTAGTTTGGGGAGTATCTTTGGTGGAGCTAGGGTTTTTCATGGTTTTCCCTAGATAGGGTTTTAGAGAGCTAGAGGATTGTACTAGCATTCAGATGAGGCTATGGTATGTACATATACTTCATCTTTATACATATATATGGAGTTTCTAGCTATCCAATATTGTCTCAATTGTAGATTTGAATTTTAACATTCATTATCTTCTGGATTTGGTAATTTACAGCACTAGTTTGTCATGCTGATATGACGTAAGTGAAGCTTGAAATTGTTAAATGATTTAGCATTAATATAGAAGATAATAGGGCAGATTTACTGTTGTAAATCTGCATTAATTGCAGTGATTCAAAATCTGATTTTATGTTTGGAAAGTGTGCCCTAAGGGCTGGAACTTGTTGACATAAGTTTGGTATTCTTACTCCTGAATTGCCTAGTGGATTGGGGTTGAAATGAATTGAAATATTGCCCATTGTCTGCTGCTGTCATTTATATTTTAGATCAGCCCCAAGGATGAATATTCATATGATTTGGATTTGGGAAACCTTCATTGTGAGGTGAAATTTCAGAACAGGATTAGAAATTTGAATTATGAATTTTTTGCTGGATGAGTATAGGGTCATCTATAGTGAGCAGATTAGCTAAGCATAAGAGTAATAGGCTGGGTTGAGTGAGATTATTGCCTTTTATGCAAATCTGCACTGGCAGACTTGCCTAATAATTATAGGCCATCTAGCCTTGTGACTACTAGATGACTTGCCATTCTAGTTGACGCTTTTCCAGTCTTAGGTGTTGTACCTAAAAGGTGTCTGCTACCAATAAATATTCATAAACTCCAAGGAAATCAGCACACACAGAACTCTTTGGGCTGTCTGTAAACAGTCAAGAGTGAGGGTAAGTTTTAAGTAACAATTTTCAGTGGTTGAACTATGATCCTAGAAATGCTTGCAACAACGAATTTAATGGAAACAGATGAAGTGAGTGTGCACCTTAGGTGAAGAAGATTCAAAACAACTTAATCAATGACATCGAATAGGTATGGAAAATTAGAACAACACATAATCATACCAAATCACATATTACCCAAGAGATTGATTGTATCTTAGTGAGTCATCGGTGATAGGCTGCCATTGATAACATTGTGTGCAGTGGAGAAAACGGTAGAAGGTTTGGAGGATGGAAGAGTGAAACGTTGTCCATTGCTACAAAACCTCATTGCTTCCTCTCAAATTCTGTATATAAAGAAATGCAATACATGGAGGATAAGTTCCCCTAACCGCCTCTTGAATAAAACAAAAAAAAATGCCTCTCTATCGTATTCTTCATGGCTTCCAACTCACTTTAAATGATGTTTTGGTAGGTTTTTTTCCTGCTGTTTGAATAAGTTTTTTCTAGCAGTTATCAGCATGCCATTACTTTAGCAATGAACTCACCTTCAGCTAGGAATTTTCCTAATTCAACAGTCTGTTGTTTGGTGTCAACAATGTCTTTCTTGAGTCTTGACAGTCAACTTGCTATTTGTAGTATTCTCCTCATTCACTGGTTCTTTTTTTCTCCTTTTGTTGCCTGTCCTTTTTATAATTAACTGGCTGTTTAGAAAGGCTACTCGACTGTTGTTTTGACCCCCGTATTGCCTTTATTTCCTTGCTCACTTATCCCTTAATTTGTTGTCAGCTTTTAAAGGACCTTTCCCCTCTTTTAGATCATCATTTAAAGCATGAAACCACCACTAAGTGGTTACCTTATTCCTTTTTTATGCAATCCCTCTTCCCCAACCCTCCCCCCCTCTTCCCCAAAAAAAATGTCCTTTTCATAATTCACGTGCTGTTTAGAAAGGATACTTGACTGCTGTTTCGACCCCCCTTAATGCCTTTATTTCCTTGCTTTCTTATCCCTTAATTCATTTTGAACCTCTTTTAAATAATCATTTAAAGCATGAAACCACCGCTAAGTGGTTGCCTTATTTCCTTTAAGAGATTGGATAGGATTAGCATGCTTTTTATGGATAGTAATTTATCATCCTTCTTAGCTTGCTTAAGGGACATTTGTTTGTATGGTTGTAGTCGTAGAAATACCTAGTCACCTACATCAAAACTTCTTTCACTGTGATGTTGATCTCCCTGTTCTTTCATTCTATTCTGTGTCAAAGTGAGGTTATCCTTTAAGAGTTGGAGAACTTGTTGTTGATTCTTGATGTGATCTTCCACTGCTTGAACCTTATAATTTTCTCTTAAATATGATGTGATGGATAGTGGATGATATCTATAAAGTGCCATAAATGGGGTCATTTTTGCTGTAGTATGGAAGGGATTGTTATACCACCATTCAACCAGAGGCAACCACTTGACCCATTGTGTTTGTTTATAAGATACAAAGCAACAAAAATATCCTTCCAAACATTTGTTCACTATCTCAGTTTGCCCATCAGATTGGGGATGATAAGATGAGTTATGAGCTAACTGAGTAACTAGACAAGAAAATAATTTTGTCCAAAAATTTCAAATGAAAATGGGATCTCTGTGACTTACAATAATCTTTGGGTTTCCATGTAGCTTTTTAATTGTTTCCATAAATGCAGTAGCAACTGTACTTGCTTTAAATGGATGAGATAATGCACAGAAGTGTGCATACTTGGTAAGTCTATCAACTACCACCATGATGACACTCTTTACTTCGGACTTGGGTAAACTTGTTATAAAATCCATTGAAACCTCCTCTCAACGTTGACTTGGAATGGATAAAGGTTGTAACATACTGAGGGTCTTAATTGTCTCAAATTGATTTTGTTGGCAAACCAAACATTCCGCCACAAACTTTTGAATATCAGATTTAAGGCCATCCGAAAAAAATTCCTTCTTAACCATGGGGTAAGTTTTTAAAAATCCCAAGTGCCCTCCTAAGGGAGAGGTGTGCAATTCCAGAAGAATCTTTTGTTTGAGTTGGGAATTCTTACAAAGATATAAACGATCTTTGTACCATAACGAATCATTTTTCCAGTTAAATGTATCAGATGTACTGGGATCTTGCTACAACTTTTGAATGAGTGCCCACACTTCTTCGTTATTCTTCCATTCATCCCTTGCTTCGTTTATCCAATCTAGTTGGATAATAGAAATGACATAGAACAATGCTTCCACATCCTTATCCTTTCTTGAGAGTGCATCTGCAACAACATTTTGCTTCCCTTTTTTGTAGATGATTTCAAAGTCATAATCCAACATCTTTGTGACCCATTTTTGCTGCTCTTCTGAATATAATCTTTGTTCTAAAAAGTATTTAAGACTATCATGATGCATTTTTACCTTGAAACGTCTTCCCATTAGGTAAGGTCACCATTTCTTAAATGCATGTAGTATTGCCAACATTTCCTTCTCATAAATAGCTTTGTGTAAATACTTTTGTTTGATTGAATGACTTTCAAAAGAAATGGGTCTTTTTTCCTGCATTAAAACAACACAATACTATTTCCCAAGGCATCACATTCCACAATAAAGGTTTTTTATGAAGTCTGATGTAGCTGAGACTAGTTCTTGGCACATTGCATCTTTAAGATGTTCAAAGGCCTTCGTTGCTTCTGGAGTCCAAGAAAATGCATCTTTCTTCAATAATCTTGTCAGAGGTGCTACTATTCTCCCATAATTCTTAACAAACTTGCAATAATACCTTGTCAACCCGAGAAATCATCGCAGTTGCTTTATGGATGTGGGGATTTTCCATTCCTTAATGGTTTTAATTTTGCTAGGGTCTACCTTAACACCTTCATCAGATACAATATGACCCAGATATTCCACCACTTGTACTCCAAAGAAACATTTGGAGGTTTTTGCATATAATTGTTTCTCTTCCAATAGTTTGAGCACCTTGTCAACATGTTGAACATGATCCTTCCAAGACTTGCTGTAGATTAGTATATCATCAAAAAATATTAACACAAATTTTCTAAGGAAGGGTTTGAAAATGGAATTCATCAAACCTTGAAATATAGAAGGTGCATTGGTAAGGCCAAAAGGCATGACCAAAAATTCATAATGACCCTCATGAGTTCTAAACATTGTTTTCGGAATGTCTTCAGTTTTCATTCTGATTTGATGATATCCTGAATGAAGATCCAACTTGGTGAAGTAAATTGCTCCATGTAATTCATCCAGTAACTCATCAATCACAGGAATGGGAAATTTATCTTTAGTAGTGAGCTTGTTGAGCTCTCTATAATCCGAACACATGTGGCATGATCTATTCTTCTTGTGCACCAATACTATTGGAGTAGAGAAAGAACTTTGACTAGGTTTAATTATACCAGCCTCTAGCATTTCTCCAACCATACGTTCAATTTCACTCTTTTGGGCATATGGATATTTGTAAGGCCTGATGTTTGGAGAAACACTTCCTGGAATCAAATGAATAGAATGATCATGATCACAAATAGGTGGAAGGCCTTTGGGAGTCTCAAATACCTTGGAATGATTGTCCAAAACTTTTTGGATATCTTGACAAATAGATGTTTCGACGTGGGAACCTCTAGTGAACATAATTGTGCAATTACACGCTGTTGTTATTTCTTTAGAAGCTTTTTCATGTTGTTAGAGCTGATTATCTTTCCCGGATTCCCTGCGATACCCCTTAATTCAAATTCCTTTCCTGCCAAAAAAAATTTCAAGAAAATTTCTTGAAAATTAAATGCCATTGTACCCAAAGATTGTAGCCATTGGACTCCTAGTACAACATCAACACCACCCATTGGAATGGAAAGCATTGGACTATTCAATACATATTCTTCGATTGATAGATTGATATTCAGGCACTTTCCAGAGAAATTTATGGTTCCCCCATTTGCAACCAGCACTTGACACTGGTGCTGGATATAGGAAGCAATTCAATTCCTTGGCTATCTTACAATGAATAAAATTATGGGTACTACCCGAATCAATCAACACTATTACTTTTTTTTTCTTGATATGTCCTTTTATCTTGAGGGTTTGAGGAGTGATAATTCTTTATAATGCATTACAAGATATGGTCGGATTCATTTCTTTTTTCTCTAGGGTTGGTTCCTGGTGTATATCCTCTTCTTTTGACGTTTCTTGTTCCTTTTCTTCCTCCTTTTCACAATCTATGTAAATTAATTTCTTCTTGACACACTTATGTCCTTTAGTGTATTTGCTTTCACAATTGTAACAAAGCCATTTTGCTCTTTTTTCTTCCAATTGTTGTGGTGTCAACCTTGTAGGTTGTGGAAGACTAGGGGCAAAAACACTTCCATCTTTCTAGTTGTGAGTGGTAGACTAACTTGTTGCCATGATTTTGCTTTCATTTTTCTTGCCAACCTGAATGCCTTCTCCAATGAATCAGGTTTCCAAAGGTGAACCTCATGTTGGATGTTATCGTTTAAAGTCCTTATGAACACATTAATCCTATGCTCCTCTGGAATATCTTTTACCCTTATATTCAATTTTTAGAAGTGTTCAATGTGCTCCACCATTGAACCCTTTTGTTTGCGATTTATCAATTGGTTAAAGAGGGTGTTGCTTTTCGTATCCTCATAATGTGCTATTATTTCCTCCATAAAAATTGACCAAATGAAAATTTGTTTACGAGAGCAAAGCCATGTAAGTTGCAATGTGTACATTTTGTGTGTTTTGCACATTATGGAGATCAAAATATTGTTCCATCTGTAGTATCCATGTTACGTGATCCTTGCCATCAATCGATCTTTGGAATATGGTGGGTATTCAATCCAACGTTAGAGTCTATGAAATCATGATTAACATTTCTTTTGTTCTCATCATGAGTTTCCTCTACTATTTTTTCTCCATTATGAAACATTTCCTGTAGCAACTTTGCCAAACCTCCCTTCAAACTTTCCATGTCTTTTTTCAAATCTTCAATGTTGCCTTTTATACAATCCATCTTAGCTTCCATGCCATCCATCTTTGCTTCTATTACTTTTTGTGAGAGTGAAATTTGTTGCACTTGGTCTCGTAATTTTGAAATATCATGTTGCATTTCTTCCTCTTCTTCATGAGTCATAGTAGAGCTTCCAGGTTGTTTACTAGGTGTTGCCATTTTCTTTCATCGGGGCATCAATTAATGATAATTTTATTCACCATACCCTTTTAATTACTTCATTTTTTTTTCAAACAAAACTTATGCAAATTTTAAAAAGACTACACACCTTTTTTCTGCTTTGTAGGAGCTTGATATTGAATCTGTTGTATATTTGTAATTTCGGATCCCCAAGGTGTGAAATTTCTTTTTGTGTTCGCCCTCTGAGTTTTCTTTCCAATCCCAAAAGTTTGATCAATATTGGATTCTCCAAGAAAGAGTTATGCGGAATCTCCCACGATGGCCTGATTATAGACTGGTTCAGTAGAGCGAACTTGTACAAAGTGCCATGTGTCACAGTATCGACCTTTGGACCTGAAAATGATACAAAGAAAACTATAGTCCGTCCTCTTTCTGTAACCTCTGACAGAATGTTAATCTGATGCTAGGAGAGAAAGTTATGATGATTTTCCCAAGGTCACTTATTTGGGATGTAATTCAGGAGCCTGCAAAAACCCTAACTTCCTTGGATCATATCTATGAAAATATAGCGAGACAAGATCTGAAATTCAAACTTGAGGTTCATCAAGGTTTCAGTGCAAATGAGTTTTAATTTCAGCTTTTGAAACTTCGTATAAAAAAAATTATAGTGAAAATTCCACGATGGCCTGTTTGGAGCAGCGAAACCCTAGAATCCAAAGTTCTGATACCAAATGTTATGCAACCAGCTCACAAAATAGAAGAAATGATAGATCAACGACTTCAAAATCATCCTTTTCGAGGGGGAAACCTCCTTTAAATTACACACATGAATAATTATTCGATGATTCAAATGAAAAAAACTCATTTCTATATATAGGAGTCTAAGGGGTCACAATTAATCAAAACCGACATAACAATAATAATGTAAGGGCACAACAATAACAATAGTGGGCTTCTATGGGGCACAATAATACCAATATGGGGAAACATGGGCACAACAATAATAATAAGGGGCTACAATGACAATAATAATAAGGAAATACACTAGTATTACAGGGACCTAACATGGACCCCTTAGATGCTACCCCAAGTGATCCCATTCCAGGAAGAGACCATTGTGGCTTCGCGACACATTACAAGATGTTGAGAATTATGTTTATGCCAATAGGACCTTTAGAGAAAGCAAGAATCCATGTATGTACCGAGGATACATTGTAGCTATGACCACTATCATCTAAGCTGAGCCTCCCACCTTCAAAGAAGTTGTGAAAGAACATGTTTGGAAGGATGGCATGACCAAAGAATATGAATAAATTATGAAGAATGCTATATGTGATGTTGTTCTAAGACCTAATGGAAATTCTGTCGTAACAAGGCTAATGGAAGCATTAAACAAGGTTTGTGGCCTGAGGTTTAGCCTAGAAAGAGGGAGGAGACTATGATGATATATTTGCTCCCATTTCCCATTACACTACCATTAGATCAATTGTTTCGTTCACTACTAGTCAAGGATTGACCCTTAGCCAAATGGATGTAAAGATAACATTTCGTCATGACATACTACATGAAAAAGTATATGTTGAGCAGCCTCAAGGATTTGAAGTGAAGGATAAGAAGACTCATGTTTATAGGTTGATGAAAGCCCTATATGACTTAAAGAAATTCCCTAGAGCCTGTTATTCCTACATTGATAGTTACTTGGTGAAACATGGATTCATGAGAAGCAATGTTGATCCGAACCTCTACTTAAAAGTGGTCCAAGGTATGGCTTTGATTTTGGTTTTATATTTTGATGATCTATTCTTGACAAGTAGTGAGCCCCTGATGCTCGACTGTAAGGGGGAGATGGCTTCTAAGTTTGAGATGAAGGATCTTGGTTTGACACATTAATTCATGGGACTAGACACTGCTACATTCGAGTGAAAATTTCAATAGTAGAATCTGACGAAATGGCTAAAATTTGAAAAAAAAAAGTCAGAAGTTAAATGATTTTTATTTTTATTTTATTTATTTATTTTATTTTTTTTAATTTCGACTACGTCGAATATCCGATGGCATCTATGTACCCATCGAATATTCGACAGTTATCCTATCTTGTTGATTATTTGACAGTTTCCTATAATCCCTCATGTCGTTGAATATTCAACCTGCATTCTTTTACTGTCGAATATCTGATGATATATCCAATATGAAAATGTGTTGTCCAATTTCCTACAAATGGTCAAATAACCGTTGCATAATGTTCAATTTCACCATTAATGATTTTTTGCACTGACACCGTCTAATATGGGACCAATTTGACTAATTAAAATGAATATATATATATATGAGTGTGTGTATAGAGGCCCTAATATCATATAACTTTGACATAGTTGCTATATGTATTAGTTACAAATGTTTTGAAAGGTTGTAGGCTTACTTTGAGGTTAATTTTTGAACAAAATCATCACAGAAAGTTTGGTGACAAAAAATGCAATATAACATTCCTCAAGGAGATCAGGGATATATATATATATTTTTCCACTGGAAAAATCCGTAAACATTTCATTAATGATGAAAGGTTACATATGTAGATGCGTGCCGCATATGCCCAATTTGTCATTGGTATCTCTGTACATTTACCAAAAATAAATACATATATCTGCTGTTGCAAAATATTGCTGTATGGTCGGTATAGTTCAATGAGTTGATGCCTTATGGCATCCATCAGTTTACAAAAAATTACAAAAATCGCAGTTCTGTGTACTGCTGCTGTCCTTCTACTAATTTGAGATCAGTTCTCATGCAGACCCACAGTAGGATATTGTGGGTCTATATATGGGCGGTGGTAAAACTTTTTCTCCTGTTGTTCCAAAATCTCGGTTATCTCCCAATGTCCTTTCTCCATCAGCGTGGCCTCCTTGGAAAGTTTATCAGCATCCTGGTTGTGTTCCCTGTATATATGAGAAACGCAGATGTGATTAAAAGCTGTCTTGAACTGTAGCACTTCATCAAGTATGTTATTGAGTGTGTGAATGTGACATGTAGTGGTGCTGTTGAACCAATTAATAATGATCTGTGAATCTCCGTAGATGTTTATGCTGTTACATTGGTGGCTTAAAGCAAAATGAAGCAGATGTCGAAGAGATATTAGTTCAGCGAAATTGTTGGTCCCGGCCCCCAAACCAGCCTTGATGCGATAGGAGTGATTTCCAGATTTGTGCAGTATGAACCCACCCCCGCTACTTTGGGCATTTGCTGCCCCGTCAAAGTATGCCCAAGGAGTCCCCCTGTCAATGGCGGGGGGATGGGATGGAATGCGAGATTTTGGAGGAGGAGGATCAGGTAATTCATTATATGCACATATGATCCGGGCTTCAATAAGTGGCCATTGAATGGCCTTCTCTTCGAAAATCAGTTGGTTTCTAGCTTTCCAAATGGACCAATTTATGATAATGGGCAGATTTACAAATTTGGTGCCTTTATGTCTGTTCCCCCAATCGATCCATGCATTAACGAGGTCGATTCCTCTCCATTCACCCGCGAATTTCATATCCTGTTTTAAATTGATCCATAATTGAAGGACCGCGTTACAGCTCAGGAATAGATGCTCTGTGGATTCGCTGGCATTCTTGCACAGTACGCATCTCGTTGGTCCGAAATGGGCCCTTCGCATGAGGTGCTCACCCGTGGGTACTCTGTTTCTGAGAACGCACCAGGTGAACAGCTTTGAGCGTGGGGAAGCAGATAGCTTCCATAAGTTGTGCCACCAGCGTTCAAGAACTTCGGGTTTTTTCTGCCATATGATGTGAACATAACCTTCTTTTGGTGTATACCTCCCACTATCCGCCAGGTGCCAAATGATTTCGTCCGGTCCCTCAGTTATTCTGACATGTGATTCCATCAGGGCCTCACAGAATTCACTCCAAGCATCGTGCCATCTCTGTGGGAGGTTGAGTTGTGCGGCATTTTTCCATGCCTGATGGAAAAGGTCTGTTTGTTCTTGGTCCGCGATTTGTGAGATGAATTTGGTTCCTTGGGCAGATAGATATAGCACCAGTTCTTGTGGGAGCCTGTGTCTCCCACCACATCCGCTCCATGGATCTAATCCAATGCGGACACTGCATCCATTCCTAATTCTCCATGCCATGTTATTCCTGATCAGTGGGAGAGAATGAAGGAGGGCTTTCCAGATTGAGGAAATGCCTGTCTTATTCCAAGCTGGGAGCCTCGCCCAATCCAGGATGTTGAGAGGCCAAATGTACTTATGATATGAAATGTTAGTCCATAAGCTTTGCGAGGTGAGCAATGCCCATCCCATCTTGGCCGCCAGCGCACTAGCGAAGGAAGGTAGGTCCTTCAGACCCCAGCCTCCCCATTTCTTGGGCAGTGCAATCGCTTTCCATCCTATCCAGGCAAATGTGCGTTTTTCTTTGTTACCAGCCCAGAGGTATCTGGAGCAGAGCTGTTTGAGTTTTGATAGGATGTTCCTGGGGATCCAGGCAAGGGCCATCCAAAAAACTGGGGTGGCTTCTAGAACAGATTTGATCAAGGTGAGTCTACCCGCTCTAGATAGATATCTGAAGCTCCAGCAAGTAATCCTTTTCTCCACTTTGGTAATCAGCCAGGTCCAATCCGCCACCTTCTGTGTGGTGGGCTTTAGCCAGTAACCCAGATATTTTAGTCCCCTGTCCAGGGGCTGTGTGGTATAGGGGAATGCTTGGCGAGCAGTAAAAGATTCATTGACCGAGGTATTTACCAAAGTGATAGAAGATTTGGTTCGGTTGACCTCCATTCCAGTGGCATGTGCAAATAGCTTTAGAATCCTGTTGAATGTCGAGGTGTCTTGAATACTGCCATCGAGTAGAATAAGAACATCATCTACAAACAACAGATGTGTAATGAAGCAGTCCTCAGATATCTTCAGGCCTCTGATAGTTCCTTCCCTTTTTGCCGAGATGATCAATCGACTCAAGGCTTCCATGACCAGGAGAAAGAGTAGGGGGGATAAAGGACAGCCTTGTCTCAGACCTCGCTCTGAGTGGAAGAAGTGGGAAGCTGCACCATTTATCAGGATACTATAAGTGGGGGATGTAATGCAAGCCATAATCCAGTTGATGAGGGGTTGAGGGAAGCCCAAATGAATGAGGATCATCTTGATATAGAGCCAGCTGACTCGGTCAAAAGCCTTGGAGAGGTCTATTTTGAGGAGAATACTCTTCAGATGTTTAGTCCAGATAGAATGAATGGCTTCCTGTGCAGATCCTATGGCTTCATGAATTTGTCTGTCTTCTAGGAAAGCAAATTGCTGGGGAGCAATATGCTTGGACAGGATTGGCCTGATCCTGTTGGCAATAATCTTGGAAATGATTTTGTATAGGACATTACACAGGGAGATGGGGCGGAAGTCATCAAAAGAAGAGGGAGAGTCGGACTTGGGGATGAGGGCGATGAAAGTGGAGTTGATCGCATGGTAGATTTGTCCCGAAGTTCTGCTTTCCTCAACCACCTTTAAGATATCACCCCCTAAAATATCAAAGAAAGCAATGTAGAACTCAATAGTCCATCCATCAGGTCCCGGGCTCTTTTCCTTCTGAAACCATTTGATCGTGCTTTCGAGCTCTTCCATGGAAACAGGATCTGTAAGGGCTTCAGCATCCTCGATGTTTACAAATCTGGGAAAATGAGATGCCACATTGATAATCTCAGCAAGATTGGTCCCAGCAGGGCTCTTGAAAATCCTTCTGAAGTGTGCTGTTCCAAGATGGGATAATTTGTTGAAGGTATCTGCCACTCCCCCATCAGGAAGAGGAAGATCCCAAATGGTATTGGAAACCTTCCTTCCTTTGGCAAAATTGTGGAAGAATCTAGAGTTTTCATCCCCTGCCTTCAGCCAAAGTGCCCTGCTTCTCAGCCTGATTGATTCCTCCCGGAGTTTTAGGATATTTTGCTTTTCCTTCTCTAACTCAATGAGTCGGGTCTTGCTTGCTTCGGAGATGAATCCCAGACTTCGATCATCCAGAAGGGAATTTAGGTCTTCTTCAATCTTGATGAGCTGCTCCTCTTCTCTGGCCTTCTTTGCCTTGGCCCACTCAATCACTATATGCTTGAGCTCAGTCAGATTTTTAACAAATCCCCTAGCCATCGATGCTTCTCTATCGATAGGGTGTGTATGCCAAAAGTCTGAGACCAGTTTAGAGAAGCTTGGGTCCTGAAGCCAGAGATGATTGAACTTATAAGGAGCTTTTGGCTTAGGTAGGGGACCCTTAATTTCCATTAGGATAGGAGAATGATCAGAGATACCTCCTGATCCCACCCATTGCTTGTAGTGGTGGAGTTGGTGAATCAGCGGCCCTTTTATCAGAAATCGATCCAGTCTGCGAGCCAAAGCCGCTTCCCCAACTCGCCTGTTCCTCCATGTTGGTAGGGGATTTTGCATGGGTATATCAACAAGGTCATGCTGCTCCAGCAAATTCCTCATGAATGGTGTAATAGAATCAACTTGCGCCCGAGATCCCCAAGTTTCACGAAACCCCAAGGAAAAGTTCATATCCCCCCCTAGTATGATACGATCCATATCCATCAAGTTCCTGCTGAGAAGCATCCTCCAAAAGGTTTCTCTCTGTTGACAAGGGCCATAGATGTTGATGATGCGGAGAGAGAGACCTAAGTCCAATGAGAAAATGTCAGCCCCCAGGAATCCCTGACCCCCCCAAGAGGATTCCAGTCTGATGGTTCTGGGATTGTAACCCATCGCCAGTCCCCCAGATCTACCGAAGGCATCCATAGCTATAAACTTCCATCTGGGCGAGATATTATGCAGCGAGAGGGAGATGGATTCTGCCAGACCCAGGGTTTCTTGCAGGAGGATAATATCAGGGGATTCGACCTCAAAAAGTCGTTTGAGGGCTAGTTTTTTGGGGGAGCTAGCCAAACCCCTGCAATTAAAGGAGAGGCACTTCATGGAGGACCCCTCTTCGGGGGATTTGCTCTAAGGGCCCCAACAATGGTCGATTGTCGACCTGATGCAACTTCTGCGCCAGCTCTTTTGATGGCTTTGTTTAAATCTGATTTCCTTCCTCTAGTAGAAGAGGAGCTCACACCCGAGGGTACAATGCCTAAACCCATATTGCATGCAGAGGATTCCGGGAGGGAAGTCCGGGAACGGAGAGAGTATGGGTGCTGGGGCATCTTGTTAATTGGGGTCTCAGAGGACGGAGACGGGGGAGGGGACAAGATGGAAGGCAGCGAGGGAGGGGCAGTAGAAGGAAGAGGAGGGGGCGGGGGAATATTGCAGTATGCCATGGAACATGATGCAGAGGAAACATAATCAGAAGATTGTGCAATAGAGATAAGGGGAGAGTTAGAACAAGTACCCGATGCTTGAGCGGCTGCAGCAGCTGCCCGAGCCCTAGTCAGCGGAGGCGATGGCACCTCGAGTGTATTCGTCTCTGAGAACACCTGAGCTCCGTTGGAAACAGTGAATCCCCTCGCTGGCTGTGAGACTATGGGGGAAGTCCGCCTGGATGCAATGGGGGATTGTTTTGGGGTGCTGTCCAGTCGCTTGATTAAGGGGCAATCCTTATAGAGATGCCCCACTTGGTGGCATCGATTGCACCGAAAGGGTACTCCTTCGTAATCCAGCATCTGATAACGCCTGAGCTTACCCCATTGCAATGTAATTCTTTCCTCCAGCCCTTCTCTGGTGTCCAGATGCACCAGAATGCGAGCGACAGTCTTTCTCCGGGTATCCAGGTATCCACGATCATGATCCAGATATGCCCCAAGTGCATTGCCGATCTTTTTGAAGGATGCTTCGTTCCAGTATTGTGTAGGGAGTCCTGGTAAACGGACCCATAATGGCCCTGCAGCAATTTGCTCATGCTCGGGATCAAATAACGGACTCCATCTCTTCAGAAGAACAGGTGCCGTTTCGATATGCCAGTATCTTTCGAGGACCGCATTTGTGTGTTCTTCGGATGCAAATTGTAGGGAGAACCACCCACGAGGTAAAACCTCAACCTCCGGCACCTGTGTGAGGAGTACACCCCAGATTTCTTTCACCCAGCGCGTCAATCTGTCCACCGTGTAGGAGCGCCCCCGCACGTGCCCTACCAACATTGTGCGAGCAAGAGCCATGGTTGCTTCAAAATCCGGGGAGTCACCGAAGATAACCGTGGTATCTTTCGAAATTGCCCTAACGCAATTTGACCTCTGCTTCTTGGATCGAGGGGCCGACGGATGCTCGGATAGGGGATTTGAGACCCCGGGTGGAGGAGGTCCTGAGGTTTTAGGGTTTACAACTGGGGTGCTGAATGCGCCAGAGGGTTTTGTCCCAAAGTTTGGAGAGGAGTTTGCCCTAGGAACCTCAGGTACAGGCGGTGGATCAATAGGCGGAGATGGGATCTGATTCAGATCAGCGGGGTCAAGCAGATGAGAGGCGAGAAATGAGGCAGTGCCAGGAGAGAGCGGCGGGGCTGCGAGACCAGATGAGAAGGGGTCCGGTAAGGAAATGACCGGGAGGATATTCTGGGCATCAGAAGAATCAGAGAACGGAGGAGCGAAACCCTGGGGGGCAGAGATATGGCTTGTGAAAATGACCTGACCTTCCAACGGGTCCTCGGAGAAGTCTACAAGTTCCGTTTCCGGTAGGTCTTCCATGCCGGACAGCGTTTGTAGTCTCCCGACACTGGTGCTGATCTGTCGATCGCCCGAAACCCTATCCGCCGAAAAACGCTCCATCCTGTGGTCCTGAAGCAGCGAAATGCGGTTGCCTTCCTTCGCGGTTAGTGTTGATGCGCGCCGTCAGAGCCTAAACCCATCGTTCCGAAGATGATGCATCTCGTTTCAGGGATATATATATATATATATATATATATATATATATATATATATATATATATATATATATATATATATATATATATATATATATATATATATATATTGTGTGTGTGTAGAGTTCCTAACATCATATAACTTTGACATAGTTGCTATATGTACTAGTGACAATTGTTTTGAAAGGTTGTAGGCTTATTTTGATGTTAATTTTTGAATAAAATCATCACTGAAAGTTAGGTGACAAAAAATGTCACATAACATTCCTCAGGGAGACGAAGGATACGTGGGATTGACATCGAGGGCTTCCGAGGATGGAAAATGTTATTTCCATGTAGAAAATGCAATGGCTTGAGGCCAAGGAGAATTCTAATAACACCAGCTAAAAATCATTGTAAAGAGTATGGAGACACTAAAGGCGGACATGAATATCATCCATTTGTAATTTATTTTTTTATTATATGTCTATGTATTGTAGATTGTTTTTGTAAATGTTTATATGCATATTGTGTTTTAGATTGTATGTCTTTGTATTGTAAATTGTATTTTATTTCTATTGTAAATGTATTTTATAATATTTTTTTGGAAGGCGTTTGAATTGTTTTGTTATCTTGATGTGGACTATAAATATTATTTGATTATTTTCATTTGGGTTGATTAAGGGGTTAGGTCAAGTTATGGGCTAATTAATTTATGGGCTGAGGGATACGGGGTTACTGTTTAAGGGTTTATAAGTGGTTAGGGGTTAAGCGATTAAGGTTAGGGGTTTAAGGGCTTAGGGGAACGAGGTTAAGGTGTTAGGGGGTTAATGTATATTGTTTAGGGAGTTAACTTGGACCTAGAGGATTTAGAGGTTAATCATGGGTTTTTGTGGAGCATTATTAATAAGTTTTTAAAGTATATTATGAAAAATATGACATTAAAAAAAAATATGACATTACAATGATGGATGCAAAATAAAATCAATATGTTTTTTATTATGGACATGACTATATATGTCAGAAAGTGTCTCACTTCCTACATGTCAAGAAAATTAACATCTTTCTTATATTTTTTCATCATATTTTAAAATATCTTGATAAATTGCACAAGCATCATCATTGATTTGTTGTCTTTGTTTCTTTGTCTCACTTAAATTTTGATCTTTCTCTTTGTCTTTGTTGTTTTTGTTTTCTTTATATCTTATATTGTAAACTATTGTTATGTAGATGTTTCAATATTTTCTATTATACTAATATTACTTTATTCGTTGTAATTGTATAGTATCGCCCCCTTAGGGAATTTCTCAATGAGAAAAAGGTGGTTGTAGTACAAGCGCTTGTTCAAGAACATGGAGCAATTAATATTGAGGATCAACCTAATGATCCTATGGAAGAAGATAATGATGATTATAACATAGTTGAAGAAGATGGGACAAATAGATTGATCCAGGAGACATTTAATAATCTTGGAATGGATGATGATGACAACCAATATGGTGACCGTGCTTTTGATTATCTTGTACCTAATATTGCAACTATACTTCTTTATGAAGGCTCAAAAACATCTTTTTTCTCTGTTCTATTGTTGTTGGTCAACTTAAAGGTGGTGAATGGTTTTTCAAACACATGTGACACAACTCCTAAGGTATGTAATATATTTTGTGACATTTAGTAATATATACGTGATAAAAAAAATATTTTTTTCATTGTTTTTAATATTAGTACGTTTATCTGCACCATTTCATTAATTTGTAATATTTGGATGCAATATGTACGATTAATATTTTTTAGGACACTAACCATTTTTTTTTAATGTTGTAGATTACTATGTGAATTTTTGTTACCACCGTCAAATGTTTTACCTCGTACTTACCGAGATTTACATGTTGTTATGAAATAAATTTGAATGGAGTATCAAACTATTCATGCATGCCCTAATGATGATATTCTCTATTATAAAGAACATGCGTTGAAAGAAAAATGCCCAAAATGTGATGAGAGTAGATATCAAACTGATAAAGTAACAAAAAAGGTGCCTCACAAGGTTCTTTGTTATATTCCTATAATTCCAATGTTTGCGACATTGTTTAGGTACAAAAGTATAGCAACACTTATGGATTACCATGCAAGGAATATAAGTGAATATGTGGTTCTTCAAATGCCTGCAGATGGATCTGCATTTAGGAATATAGAGGAAAAGTGGTTAGTGTTTAAAGAAGAACCTCGTAATCTTAGGCTTTCATTAGCAGCTGACGGTGTCAATCCATTTGGAGAGGCCAGATCTACTTACTCGGTGTGGCCCATTTTTGTTATCAACAATAACATTCCTTCATGGAAGTCAATAAAGAGGGAGCACATAATGTTGACAATGATTGTTCCAGGTATTAATTTGCTTAGAATAATTTTTTTTTTAGCACAATAACATCTTATTTGTCTTGTTTGTTTCATAATTATGTCCTATAATTTTTTGTTAATTTACTCATATATGTTCAATTATGCCTTATAATTATGTCTTATAATTTTTTTTTATTTACTCATATATGTAGTAATTATGTATTGTATGTTCAATCAATTAGGTAAACGCCACGTCAAAGATATGAATGTATATATTGAACCTCTTATCGTCAAGTTAGTGGAGTTATGGAACGATGTCACTATGTATGATATCTTTAGACCAGTGGTTGCACAAAGGGCATTTGAATTCCATGCAATGCTTGTATGGAAAATTCACGATGCCTCAAGGCTAACACATTTCTGTGGTATGTACTTATAACATTACCCTACACTTTAATAATGTTTAAATTTATGAAGTTCATTTCAAGTATGTTTTTTAAACAATTCAACCTTCATTGTACATACTTAAAATAATTGATATAAAAATTATTCCATCTCTTGCAGGTCTTCAAACAAAGGGTAAATTAGCTTGTTTAGTTTGTGGTCCTAATATTAAATCTTGTCATTCAAGAAGCTTAGGAAACAAGGTGTTTGATGAGTATAGACACTTCCTTTCTAAGAACCATAGGTAGCAAAGCACTGAAAAACATATTTTCAATGGGAAATAAGAGACTGGAGTAAGACCATGGAGAATGACATCTCATGCATGGAAGTTACAATATAATAGAGTCTCTCAAGATATGGATATTTGAATTGTCTACGTATCAATATACACGATGTGTTTGGATTATTTTATCTTTTTTTTATGGGATTTTCTTCATTGTACTTATTGACAGGTTATAGTGTTGTTATAATATTTTTATCTATGATTCATGTTGTAGGTCGTGAAGGCATTAATAACAGGGAACTTCCACGAGGAATGAAAATTTATCCCGAGAAATTCAATAGAATCCCCTACTATGAGCACCTAGAAATTGTTCATTTGTTTGATACAATGCACATCAGGAAGAATGTAACAAAGACCTTATGGCGAATCTTAGATGGAAGGAAAGATAAAGAAAAAATTATCAAGATTTGTAATGACATTAAGGAGGCTGACCATGCATTGCAAAGTGCGATTCATTCAAATAGCGATGGAGACAACCAAAATATAAGCACCCTTCCATGGTTATTGATAAAGCAACAAAGCAAGCATGTTAAAGAGGTTATTGAAAAAATTAAATTTCCAATTGGATTTTCTTCAAACATAAAGAATATCCTAACAAAAAAATGTGAATTAGGTGGGGTAAAAACTCATGATTTGTATACGTTCATTAAGGTAATTATTTTGGGGTATATATATTTTATACATTGGTGAAACATCTTGTTAATTAGTGTTTTTTCTACTAATTTGGGAAAATAATTATCTATCATTATTTTTGTTACAATATGTTCTACCTTTATCTCTCCCAAAAAACTTTAACAACAATGTCAAACAAGATATATATGATCTTGGAAAATACATGAGGTAAGTGGAGATTTATGTGCAAAGGGTATTTTTTTGAATAAGTTGTTGTCACATATTTTTCAATGCATGTGTTTTGTTTGTCATCATGTATTATATTATCTTTTTTTGTTGCAACCTGTGGTTTTTTTTCTTCATTTGTAGATGGTTGTCATCTAAAGAAATCAATAATGAAGATATACAGTATTGGAGAAAACAAATTCCTTGTCTAATGTGTGAAATGCAAAAGTATCTACCTCTCGCATTTTTCAATGCACAAGAACACTACCTCATACACTAAGTTGAGGAGACTAAAAAATGTGGACTTGTACACATAAGATCAAAGTGGATGGTTGAGAGGCACTTGAAATCACTGAAGGCTTTGGTTAGACAAAGAGCACGTCGTAAGGGTTCTATGGTAGAGGGATATATGATATATAAAACCATGGCTTATATTCATCAATATAGTGATGAAATAGGACAAAATATTAATGCAGTATTGGATCACATTTGGGATGTCGACTTCGTGACAAACAATTTTGAAGGGGAGCACCTATTGGGGAAAGGTAGAATGAGCAAAGTGAGATGTAAGTAGATAGTGGATATCTATAGCACATTTGACATATTTGTTTTTATGTATATTGTACTTATTTAATTTTTAGTCTTCCTATATAATCCATTATTATGAAGGTATAACATGGTAGCTAATTATATGTATGTGAATTGTTTTGTTTTAATACAATCAGTCGAGAGTGGGATGCAATACATTTATACATTGCGAACAATAAAGATTGGATGAAGGTATGGATTGAACTATGCAAATAAGATAATAATGGTAGGTTATCATGGTATGGTGTGTCTTCACTAGTCAAAGAAGCTCAACGTAGTGGAGATACCAATCTTACATCGAGGGAAATTGATTTAGCATATGGTTTAAAATATTATCAGGAAAGCATATCCAACCTTTCTACTTAGTTTTTTTACAATTATATTGATGCATATGGAGTGTTTTTTTCTTCATTTTCAAAATTTGCAAGTATAAATATGCATGCTTATCAATTAACAATGCATTTTTTATGTGTTTGATGTATTGCAGTTGAAACAACACAACAAAATGTGGTGCAATGACTACAAATTTTGCATGAAAAGGTTGGATGAAAAGATGAAAACTTCTGATAGTGGGATAACTACACTATTTCAAGTTATCAATGTTTCCTCTAGAGGTGACAAACCCACAAAACTCTTTGAGAATCGATACTATGGGCATCTACATGATATACTTGAATGTGACTTTAAATCCTTCAAAATGGTTGTGTTTGATGTCAAATGGTTTATGCTACGAATCCGTGAACATGACCCTAATAGAACTGTTATTGAGCATGCAAACGAATTTACCATGGTTGATACAAGGAATCTTGAGCTAGGATCAAAACAATATGTTCTTCCAAAGCAATGTGAACATGTATTTTAGGTAGATGTTCCAGGTAAAACAAGTTGGTCATATGTTGTTGGATATGATCCCAGAGGAAGGCCCGTAAAGTATAATGTAGCAGAAGAAGATGAAATTGAAGAAGAAGATGATGTAAAGGAGCAGGGGTTTCATGCAGTGTCAGACAAAGATGTCGAAAAATTTCAAGGAGTATATGTTAATCGAGAAAATGTTAATTTGGATGAACTAGATGATATTGACATTGTGTTGGGCGAAGAACTTGAAGAGGTTGAACCAAATGTAGAAGAGCATGTTCTAGATGATGATATAAACAATGATGATGATGACGATGCTGATTCTGATATGGTGAATCCTTTGTACATGAATTCTAAACTGGATGATAGAGATGATGAGATGGATGAGGAAGAATATTAATGATATCAAAATGTTGAAAAGTATGAGGTATGTATTTACATGTTTTCAGTTGGTTTGTTCTCGTTCGTTGAACTTAAATTTTTATTTTCCTAGTTTTTATGTTACTATGTTTCTTTCAAATATATTATAGTAGATAGATTGGGTATGGGGAATTGAGAGTGACGTGAGTGGGGGGAGGGTCCATATCGTCTTCCACCTTCACGTGGTTGGAATTGTTAAGTAGAGAATACATTATTCTTGAAACAAAGAGAAGCTCATTTATATTTATACTATAATTTCCAATTTTCACTTTAATGGTTCGTTAAGGAGGCGTACCAGACGAGTTGGGCAACAGGTGAACGAGGCGAGACGATAGTCAGATAGACATGCGAAGTAAGGTGAGACCATGACTTCCCGTGAATTCAGTTCCCACCAGGGTGTCTCATAATGATTTTTAGAAAATTGACTAAATTAATGTTTAGGTGTTAAAAGTTGGTTTATAATTGATTGATTATGCAACATGGACATACTAACAAATGGTAATGTTTTTTTGTCATTGATGATCTAACCAACTTATATCCATATAACACTGGATCTATCATGCGCCGAGAGGGATCAAATCCCTTGAGGTGAAAACCTTCCTTTTGGAGTGTAGAACTTGAGGAAAGGTTTGCACCTCGAGGGATTTGATCCCTCTCGGCACATGATAGATTCGATGTTAGATGGATCTAAGCTAGTTCTAGTTGAGGGCAACAATGTCACAGTTTTAGATTGTATATGCTTGAGGTTAACTTCAAAATTCACATTATGTTTTCTTTGCTTGGCATGACCATATCATTCTCTTCTTTAATTTAGTCTGTGTTGCTTGCCTTGAATGGTTTGTACATGTTTGTTTGGATGCTTTGAGTGGTTTGTGTGTTTATGTGTTTGGATTTGGATGATAATGTTTTTGAATGTTACATTTGTTGTGTTATATTTTTATGTGTATGTAATTGTCTATTAGTAATTAGTTGGTGATGAAGAAGGGAGACAATCTTGTCAATAGTTTGCAGGAGGATTGATACTGCACATCTATTTCATTTAATTTTAGGTATCACAACTTCTGACAACTAATTAATTCTCAATAGTGTCCCTCCAGGTATTACTAAATATATCTTGAAGAGTAGTTTTAATAATTTATTGCGTCAAGATTACTCTTGAAATAATTTTTTTCTTTGCTAATGTTTGAAATAATTTATTTCCTTCAAGAATATTTTGATGATTTTTTATCTATAGTCTATTCAACAAAGTCAAGAAATAATGTATTTTTTTTAATGAGTGGCTAGAATTATAAAATCTTTACATTATTTGTTTCTCCAAACAATTATCACATCTCCTTCAAGAATATTTTAATTTGTTTTAAATTTTTATAAATATATCTTTTCCTCTTATAAATATTATGAATACATTATTATATGCAATTATCTATTAGTAATTTTGAATATATGTAATTGTCTATTAGTAATTAGTTGGTGATGTAGAAGGGAGACGATCATATCAAGGATTAATTTTCACTTTGCAGGAGGATTGATTCTGTACATCGATTTCATTTTAATTTTATGTATGACAACTTTTGATAGTTAGTTAATTCTTAATAGTGTCCTTTTACATATTACTATATATCTTGAAAATGTTTTTTTAATAACCTACAATGTCAATATTAACAACATCTAATGCATCTAATGCAAGAAATCAAATAAGATTAGAAAACAACATCTACGCTGAAATCGATGCATCTAATGCAAGCAATCAAATGAGTTTAGAATTCAACATCTACACTAAAATCAATGCATCCAGTGAAAACAATCAAGTAGGATTAGAAATCTAAATCTACACTAAAATAAATGCATCTCGTGCATGCAATAAAAAATGATTAGAAATCAACATCTACACTGAAATCACTGCATATAATTCAAACAATTGAATATAATTCTAAGAAAACATCATCTACACTGAAATCAATGCATCTAGTGCAAGAAATGTTCTTCCTTCTCTCTCCCATCCACCTATTCTTGATTTAAAAAAAAAAATATTTTACAGTCTTAATATTAACAACATCCAATCCATCTAATGCGAGCAATCAAATAGGATTAGAAAACAACATCTATACTGAAATTAATGTGTCTAATGCAAGCAATCAAATAAGATTAGAAATCAACATCTAGGCTGAAATCAATGCATATAGTGCTAGAAATCAAATATAATTAGAAATCAACATCTACACTGAAATCAATGCATTTAGTGCAAACAATCAAATAGGATTATAAATCACCATCTACATTGAAATAAATGCATCTAGAGAAAGAAATCAAATAGGATTAGAAATAAAAATCTACATTGAAATCAATGCATCTAGTACAAACAATCAAACATAATTATAAATCAACATCTACACTGAAATCAATGCATCTAGTCCAAGCAATCAAATAGGATTATAAGACACCATCTCCATTGAAATCAATGCATCTTGTGCAAGAAATCTTCTCCCCTCTCTCCCCCCTCCATCTGTATTTATATCTCCCTTCATCTATCCTTCTTTGTCTCTCTATATCACCCCCCCAAACACACATGCTCTCTCTCTCTCACTCTCTCTCTCTCTATATCTATCTATCTATCTATCTATCTCTCCCTCCCTCCATCTATCTATTTCTTATTCCCTCTCTTCACCTCCCATTTATATATTTATCTCCCTTCGTCTCTCCTTTGTCTCTCTATAACACCCCCAAAGCATACACACTTTTTCTCCATATCTATCTTTCTCTCCCTCCCACTTACACTCCCTCTCCCTCTCTCCCCCTTCTATTTCTCTTCCCTCCTACTCTCCTCTTTCCCTCTCTCTCTTTGCCTTATCACTCCCTCCCTCTCTCTCTCTCTCTCTCCCCACTTTTCTCTCTATGTCTTATTACCTACCTCTCTCTCCGTCCCTCTCTTCTCTCTGTCATGTCCTCTCTCTCTTCCTTCCTCTCTATCTCTTTCTCTCCCACCTCAGTTTATCTCCCCCCACGTCTCTCTTTTCTCCCTCCAACTCTGTCACTATCTCCCTCCCTCTCTTGTCTCTGTCATGCCCTCTCTCTCTTCCTTCACCTTTGGCCCTTTCTCTCCCACCTCACTCTATCTCCACCCCCCCCCCCCCCCCCCCTCCCCCCCCCTCTTTTCTTCCTCCAACTCTGTCACTATCTCTCTCCCTCTCTCCTCTCTCATTCTCCCTCCCTTCCTTCCATCTCTCCTTTTTGTCTCTCTATCTCATCCCAAAAATACACACTCTCTATCCATCTCTCCCTTCTCTCTCTCTCTCTCTCAACTTTTATCTCTTTACATCTTTCTTTTTCTCTCCCTCTCTCAAGTCCTCTCTCTGGTCCTTCCCCTCTCTCCCTTTCTCTTCTACCTCATTCTCTCCCCCCCATCTCTCTCTCTCTCTCTGCTCTCTAACTTTGTCACTATCTCTCCCCCCTCTTTCTCCTTCTCTGTCTGCCCTCCAACCTTGTCACTATCTCTCCCCCTTCCATCTTTGTGTCTCCCCCTCTCTCTCTCTTCATTCCTCCTCTTCCCTCTCCTTCATTGTATCTCCTCCTCTCCCTTGTCACTCCCCCTATCTCTCCACCTCTATCACTCTATGTCTTTGTTCTTCCCTCCATGTAAATCTAGAGTTAATATATATCTTTTTTTTTTAACATAGTCGGTTGCTGTATTAATAACTGAAAAAAAGATGGGAGTTAGGACTCCTGAGGTACATTGAGTGCTGAGGGCAGCCAGGATCAGTGGAGTTACAAAACAGATATCTCTCCTTGATCCTTCTCCTACTTGTTCTGTCTTTAAGGACTTCTAAACTACTATAAACTCTTACATATTGGAGCAGCAAAAACTGACATTTACAAATCATTTCTAATCTATGTTTATATGACTGATGTGCCTTGCTGTAGATTCCTCCGGCTTTTCATCCCCGTCTATTTTCTTGGCGCTTGAGGAGCTTGGGGCTGCGTTGTTGCGTTTGTCCATCATGTATTTCATAATCATTATGGACTCTTCCGCATGGCTACACCTGTTTGACAGATGATTGAACTGTTGATGAAGAGAAGTTACCCTGTGCAAGAAGAGATCAATTTCTGCTCGGTATTTGTCATTAATGATGCGGTTCTGGTCATCGATTCTTGCTTCCAAAATCCTCTGTTGATTGTCTAAGACATGCTGTTGGGCTCTGATTTCTTCCATCTCAGCTTGCAGGTCCGAGCAGTGCAAGCAATCCTCATTGCGAGCCATAGCTGATGCTGAGGAAGGGGAAATTAGAGGGCGGATGGGAGCGAAGAGGGACTGCCTAAGGATTCGGTCAACAACGCGGGGAGCAGAAATCTTCCAGGATACAGTGGCAGGAGAGGAGAACCAGATAACGACGCAGCTAGAAGAAGGCTGCCTGAGAACTTGGTAGATCCACCTGGAACCAGAGGCAGGGATGAATAGACGAGATGAGTCGCAGAGAGGAGCAATCGGGGGGTAGAGCGCAGGGATAAGGAGAAGGGAGGGAAGATATAAGGAGAGGCGGGAGGGGTGAGAGCCGGTCACGAGGAATGAGAGGGAGTCTAGAGAGAGGCACGGGAAGGTCAGAGAACTGTCCAGGTAAGCCCGAGGAACAAGATTGATAAGATAGAAACCAGCATGGTTATTGAGATTGAGAAGAATTTGGAGAGGATAATATCTTTGCCAAATCCCTATGCGGATAGCGATTTTGCTGAAGGCCTGATAGGTCTGAGTCCAATCCTTTTTGTCAGTACTGTCTGATTTGGTGCAGAATGGCTTGATTCAGATCATGGCAAGGGCTGATGGATCTCCTCAGCGTTGCAACACAAGCTGCCTACTGTCCTTTCACACGCTCTGTTAGCATATCCATCGGCCTGCTTGTTGAGATTACGAAGGATATGATAGTACTGCAAATTATCCATTGTCTGATGCAGCAATTGATTTCGCCTGATGACTTGCTGGAGGAGGGTGTTGGGCGATTCTTTCTGGTGGACCATGAGGCGGATGACAACAGAAGAATCTCCTAAGATCCTTGCCGATTTTATCCCCAATTTGCTTAGTTGAGTTAGTCCTTGAAACAGGGCTAACGCTTCCGCTCTATTGTTCGAGACCTTCCCTAGGCCCCATTCATAATGCAGAATGCATTCCCCATTAGCGTTGATGATCAGTCCCCCTGCTCTAGCTGTTCCTAGATTCGATTTAGATGCCCCATCGAAAAAAAGATAGAAGTTGTTGCAATTTTGTATCCAATTGACAAACTCCTCTTCTTTTAATCTAATTTTCCAGGAGTTGGTTTCTTGACTGCGTTGTTCATTCACCATGCTACCATTCTGGGCGTTGTAATTTTTGTCAAGAATGTAACTAATAAAATCTCGCTCTTCCACACTATACATTGTTGCATCTATCTTGCTTGAGGTTTTGATTGAGATAGTTTCCAGGGCGAGATTTTTGGCCTTGTTGAAAACTATTCTTGTAGCTGAGCTCTTGTCTTGGAATATTTTCCGATTTCTTGCTAGCCAGATTCGCCATAGCAAGGTATAAGGGAGAGTATTCCATACTCTCTTCACCAGGTTACTTATTTTTTCTTTCCAGGGGCAGCTTTTTTTCCAGATGTGAATTGCTTCAGCTATGGAATGTTGAGAATTCCAAGGTAAATTACCAGTGAAGGACAAACTTTTCCAACATTCAACAGCAAAGGGGCATTCTACAAAGAGATGGTGCATCGTTTCTTCGGCGTTGTAGCAGTTGGGACATCTGGATGGGCCATTGATGCCTCTCTTTTTCAAGTTCTCTGCTGTTAAGATTTTACCTTTCAGCAGAAGCCATATGAAAATTTTTATTTTTGGGAGCGCCTCTGACTTCCAAACCATTTTCCAGTGGTTCCATAAGGTCATGGGAAAGGTGCTGTTGCAGAGATACTAGTGGCCTGCTTTGACTGTGTAATTTGTTCCAGTTAAATCCCAACGAAAACCATCCCTCTCATTCTTCTTAATGGGAGCTTTACTGTGAAGGAGAGTCTGCAGATAGCAAAGGCTAGGATTTAATTCGCTGGGTATTTCCGGGAAGGACCACTCTGTCCAAATGTAAGAATGGGGATCCTAGTTGGAAATTTGGTCCAGGTGGTGTATCCCCCTGTTGTTGAAGAAATTGATGATGGGTATGGTTTCTTCATGCATGTTTATAGGTTGTTGTCCCAGGATTTTATCCGTTCCAATATTGATACTGGCTCCCCCCACAGGAACTTTAGAAGTATTCTGAATCATGAGTGGAATGGCTTTTTTGCATAGCCGCCAGATTTTAGAGGAGTCTCTGTTAGGAATATCAGAGTCAAGAAGTTGCTGCCTGGGGAAGTTTAGGTATTTGGTCTCTAGCACCCTTTTCCACCACGAAGAGGGACCTGTAATAAGCCTCCATGCAATTTTCCCACCAAAGGCAAGATTTAAGAACTTAGGCGACCTAATACCGAGACCTCCTCTATCTTGGGTTTGGATGACATGTTTCCAGCTAACTAAATTAAACTTGCTTTTGTCGTTCTTCCCTCCTTGCCAAAGGAAGTGGTGGAGAACAACTTCCATTTTGTGGTGAAAGGTAGCAGGAGCTTGGTAAAGAGAGAAACGGTAAAGAGGGAGAGAGGTGATACCTGACTTGAGAAGAATAAGGCGGCCTGCTGGGTTAAGCCACAATGATCCCCATTGTTGCACCTTCCTCTTCACCTTATCAATGATTCCATCCCAGGTACTAGCCTTCAAAGGACCAAGGCTCACCGGCATGCCCAGGTAAGAGAAATGAGTCCACTCCAGGTTGCAGGAGACACCAAATATATTTCCAATACTGTGAATAACCTGATTTGAAGTATTCCATCCATATATACAGCTTTTAAGCTGGTTGACCATGCCTCCAGAGTACTCCATAAATTGGTCAAGGAGTTTCTTGAACCTCCTTGCTATTGTGGTGGTGGAAGCTCCTCCAATTAACAAGGTGTCATCAGCAAACTGTGAGTGATTGATGTTCTTTGCTCCATTCCCGAATTTGATTCCAGTTATGAGGCCCACTCTCCTGTTATGATCCAGAGCTTGACTGAAGGATTCCGCCATGAGGATAAAGAGATAGGGGGAGAGGGGGCAGCCCTGTCTAAGACCCCGGGAAGATTGAAATGCTTCACCTGGTCTGCCATTGATCAGGGGGGAAATCCAGGGCCCAAAGATGCAAGTAGCTATAAGATTAATGAAGGGCAACTCGAATCCCATATTTTTTAGGACAGCTATGAGGAAGGAGTGCCGGACTCTGTCAAAGGCATTAGCTAGGTCAAGCTTGAGGATGAATCCTTTTTCCTTCCTGGAGAGGCTCGAATGAATGGCTTCTTGCACAAGAAGAATGGAATCAGTGATCTGCCTATTAGGCAAGAAACCTCCTTGATTTTCAGAGATCAAAGAGGGAAGGAGGGGTTTAAGGCGAGAGGCTAGAATTTTGGACAAAATTTTATATGAAGAGTTGCAGAGGGAGATGGGTCGGAATCTGGAGAAGGAAGTAGGCCAATTTTCTTTGGGGATGAGGGCAAGAAAGGTGGCGTTGGTGAACCCTCCTATTTTACCCTTTCTCTGCATCCACCTGATCATCTTAGTCAAGTCCCTTTTTATAAGACCCCAAAACACCCTATAGAAGTAGATGGGAAATCCATCAAGCCCAGGTGCCTTATCAGGATGCAGATTCCAAATCACTCTTCTGATTTCCTCTTCTTCAATTTCCTTGTTTAGACTGTCGTTCATCTCCTTAGTGATTCTTTTGGGTAAGTGTTGGAGCAAATCAGTGTAATCCTCTTCGCCTTTGGTTTTAGTTAAGAGATCTCTGTAATGCTTGGAGGCGGCCTTTCTAATGGTCTCTTGGGTGCTGTGCAGATTTCCTTCATTATCCAAGATTGAGCTTACATTGTTCCTAAGCTTTCGAGCAGTGGCCTGTTTGTGAAAATAGGTTGTATTTTTGTCTCCTCCTTGGAGCCATAATTGCCTGGATTTTAAACGCCATTTGGTTTCTTCCTCCCTGTTTATGTGGCTCAGCTGTGTATAGAGAGCGCTTTCTTGCTCCTTGTTTTGCTGAGATAGGCCATGTTCTTCAATCCTTAATTGGACGCTCTCTAGATCACTCTTGATTTTCTTTTTAACCTCCTCGGGTTCCTTGTAATTCTCTTTGGCCCATTCCTTTATCACCTGTTTGGTTCTTTTTAATTTAGTTTCCCAGATGAAGCCTGGTGAACCTTCTACATGTTGGCTCCAAGCCTTCTGAACAATTTCTCTGACTGTTGGAATCCAATTCCAAAGGGGGCTGTATTTAAATGGGATAGGCCCGAGGGGGCAATGAGTTTCCAGAGTGAGAGTAATAGGGTAGTGATCAGATGCTGAGGTGTTGAGGACGTTGGCATATCCTACAGAAAAGGAAGAGAGGTACGAGATATTAACTAAAAATCTGTCAAGCCTCTCCATTATATTGCCGATGCCAATCCTACGGTTACTCCAAGTGTACCTGCGATTTTTAGGAAAAACATCAACTAATTCAAGTTCTTGAATGATTACCTCCATTCGACCTCTGAAGGGATCTGGAGTAAAGCATCCTCCCCTTTTTTCATTGGCATGCAAGACTAGATTGAAGTCGCCTGCTACTATGATGTTTGAATTTAGCTCCCCATCGATACTTGCCCTTAGATCATCCCAACATATTTCCTTTTCTTTGTAATGGTTGGGGCTATAAACATTATAAATAATTACTGTATGGTTGCCTGTTCTGCTGTCCAGAGCGGTTCTGATCCAATGCTGGTGGAGATTTTTTGAAGTGCAGTTCCATTTAATATTGTCCCAGATGGTGACAATTCCTCTAGAGGCTCCTCTTGAGTCACTGATGCATCCTATATACTGTTTCTGCTGATCTATTATTCTTCTCATTTCATGTTGATCTTGTTTTGTCTCCTGTATCAACATAATTTCTGGCTTTTCATTGTGAATTAGGTCTCTGAGGGCAACAACTTTGGAGGGGTGCCCTAAACCCTTGTTGTTCCAAGATAAGATTTTCATCATTGGGTATTGGGCATGCGGAGAGGTGCTCGCCTCTCTTGATCTTTGTGACTTGTCTCTTTCTCTTAATGCCCCAGAATGAAAGATTCTATTGGTGTTTGCGTTCCCATGGCTATTTCTTTTTTAGCGTTCTCATCCCTTTGTTGCTTGGCTGATTTCCTTCCAGGTCCCGGTTTTTTGTAAATGTCGCTGGTTGTTCCATGTTCTTTCGAAGAGCTTCTGGTTATTCTGGATAGAGAGGGCTCAAGGGAGGCCTACGATGAGATGATCTGGGAAGGGTGGGGGTCAGAAGGCTCAGATAGGGCTAAGGGGGGCAAGGAGGGATCTTCGGGAGGAGACTCAGAGAGAACAAGAAAGGGGTTAGAAGAGGGGGGGAGGGGCGGATTAGGCAGGAGGGGAACAGATGGAGAGGAAGAAGAAGAACATGGAACAGAGGGTCCAGGGTTGTCAGACACCAGGGGAGGCTTGGTTGGAGGGGCAGACTTCTTCTTTTGACTGATTCCCAATGGCCTTCCTGCTCATCACTCTCTGCATCAACAAGTTTAGAACATCTATTAGCAAAGTGTCCGTATTCATGACATACCTTACATTTAAATGGTATCTGATCGTAGTCTAGTTGCTGGACATGACTCCATTCGTCCACTTTCAGCTTTATTGCTTCAGGCAGTCCTTTGCCTAGATCCACTTCGACACAGATCCTTGCACAGGCTTGCATGTTGTCCTTCGGCTTGCTACGATCAATGTATTTGCCTATAGCGTTCCCAATGGCCCGAACAGACTCATCTCCCCAGCAATGGAGAGGGAGGTGAGGTAGACAGACCCAAACCGGAACAGCACTGGGAACATCCAGCTCAGGGTCAAAATCTGGGGTCCATTTGTTGAGGTAGAGGCCCCTGGAGTCCATGAAATACGACCCGTTTCTGAAGATCAAATCCTTATCCTCTTTGGATTCGAAGTGGAATGTGTAGTACCCTTTTCCAAAAAACCTAATTGATATTTTCCCTTGGATTTTATCTGACCAGTTTCGTTCAACCCATCTTTGAACTATTCTTGGAGAGGGCCAGAGGCCTGTGAATTGACCTATGAGACCTTTTTCGGCAAGAGATAATGCTGCCATGCGAGGCAGGGTTGAAGGCAGTTGAACTTCTTCAAGAACATCTAATTTCTTGACAAATTTCGAAAGCGCAGGTCTGGGGCGTTGAGGAGGGAGGGATTTCACTAGGTTTGAAAAGACCTTTTGAGGATCGTTTTCCTCCCGAGGAGATTCTGGGAGGGCCATGGCGGGAGGCCAAGGCCCAGGCAGCCACGGTGCCGGAGGGGGATGCAGTCTCAGAGGGCACGCACAGGCCAAGGCTTCGCTCCTGAGCGGAAGCGGTTTTTTAGAGTTAATATATATCATAATATAAAAAAAAATTAAATATTATATTAAATTTAATATTACATTAATCCAAAGTTATTAAATTTAATAATATTAATACTATAATATATTAATATGATAATATCAATATTAGATTTAATGATGTTTTTTACATGACATGATAACAAAATTTATAATAAAACTACATCAAATTAATATTTTCAAATATTACAACTTTAATGTGGAAATATTGTGTCTTTAAAGGTTTTAATATATCCCTAGGATATGGCTTTTCCTTTTAAAGATTCATTTTACATATTTTTAGTTTAAAGAAATATCAAAAGATTTTGGAGCAAGATTTTCAATTCTTTGTGTTGAATTAACATTTTTCCTTTGATTTAAGAAATGACGTTGGCTTTAGTAAAGAGTAAAAATGTTTAAAATTTTACTCAATTTGGAATTTTAATGTGGTAATTTTTGTTGTTAAAGGTAAATTTATGATCCATTCAAATTCAAGTATATGGTAAAGGAACTACTAAAGACATGAGATAATTTACTATCTATTCAAATACATAGTTATATTTTAATAATTAATCTTAGTCCATTAATAAGATTAGAAAGTTATATATAATTTAAGATTGGACGACATTAGCGAAAATTATTTAATAATTTTTTGAGGACGTGACATACTTACACATCAGGGTCATAATAGGCTGTAGAATGCGCCTCTCGGCGCAATGATTTGTGTTGATTGATTTGCATAGTAGGGTGAATGGCCATGACCTAGACACACCCGCATGAAGGTGGAGCACCTGGGTGCCCCTGGGGGCATCACGAGTTGGGCACGTAAGGACGTCTCCCTGATAGGGGAGCTTGTCTGATGAATTTGTGGGTTGACCTGACTTGGAAAGGGTCTCCAACATAAAAGAAGTAAGGTCGACCCATGAATTCCCATGAATAGAGTTCCCAATCATAATGATTTTTAGAAAATTGACTAAAGTAATGTTTGGGTGTTAAAAGTTGATTTATAATTGATTGATTATGCAACATGGTACTAACAAATTATAATATTTTGTTGTCATTGATGATTGAACGAATGCGAGGCGCCCATGGGGGCATTTCATGTTGGGCATGCCAAGGTGCCCGACGCTTATGGGGGCATCACATGCTGTGCATGCCAGGGCGCCCCACACCCATGGGGGCATTGTGTGCTAGGCACGCCAGGGATCCCACCCAACAGGGGCACCCGTGCGATAGGTTGGTGGGTCGTCCCGACTTGGAAAGGGAAGCATCCAAAAAAGAAGTAATATCGAATCATGACTACCCATGAACAAAGTTCTGACAAGGGGGTCTCATAATGCTTTTTAGAAAATTGACTAAAGTAATGTTTGGGTGTTAAAAGTTAGTTTATAATTGATTGATTATGCAACATGGTACTAAAAAATTATAATATTTTGTTGTCATTGATGAGTGAATGAAGGCGGGGCACCCAGGTGCCCATGGGGGCATTGCGTACTAGGCATTCTAGGGCACTTAATGCCCATGGGGGTATCGTGTGCTGGGAATTCCAAGGTGTTCGACGCCCATGGGGTCATCACATTTTTGGCATGCCAGGGTGTCCGATGCCCATGGGGTCGTCACATTTTTGGCATGCCAGGGCGCCTAATGCCCATGGGGGCATCGCGTGATGGGCAAGCCAAAGCGTTTATGTGACCAATTGGTGGGTCGACCTGACTTAGGAAGGGGCGCTCACACAAAAGAATTAATGTTGGCCCATGAATGCCCATGAATAAATTTCCCACAAGGGTGTCTCATAATGATTTTAGAAAATTAATTAAATTAATGTTTCGGTGTGAGAAGTTGGTATAGGGGAGGAATGCCATTACCTGTGCACTGTCCCCTCCACCTCCCCTACACCCATGTGAACCGCAACTGACCTTGTACGACACGTGTTCGATGTAGACTGCCATGTGTTGGGCAGCGTGTCAAGGTTTCAAAACTCGTTTGCCGACCTTCCGCAGTGTTGTTTTTTCTTGTTTGCCGCGATGTGTGGTTTGCCTCTTTTTTTTCTGTTCGGGTCCGGTTGTTGGGCGAAGCCCTCCGCCGCCGATGGCGCGGGATAGCTCCAGTACTTGCGCGCTTCGTCCGCCATGGTTGAGCTAATGTCCACCATTGTTTGTCGATACACATCCATGGTTGGAACATGGTTTCTGTTGTTCTTCTGGTTTTCCGCCTGCAATTGTTGGTCATTCTGGACCGCTGGTGGTTTAGGGTTTCCTTGTGGTTGTTTAATTCACGCTATTTGTTGTTTGGGGAGGAGCCAGTACCAATTTCATCCAGTTCGAGGTCGAAGGTTGCATTTACAGGTAATTGCAGGTTTTTGTGGTTTTTGTTTGGTTTTATTGGTTTTTTTGTTCTCCATTTGATAATTTCCAACTTGTTGCCGGTGTGGCGAGCTTTGGAGAAGGTCTGGCGAGCTCTGGACTTGGACACGACTTCTATCTGGTAGGATTTTAATCCTACCAGCAATTTCTGATGTGTTTTTCAACACAAAACACCTCACCTTGTTTATTGGAATTTTTGTTAACTTTGCACTTAGAGTTAATGGCAGGTTTTGGGTTTTGTAGGTTAGGGGTTTTGTTTTGAGGGTTTAGGATTTTGCAGGTTAGGGGTTTAGGGTTTTTCAAGATACTGGTTTTTATTATGGCTCCTTGCAGGTTTCTCAAACCTTAGCCCGACAGGTGAAAACAAAGTATTTCAATTAGGGTTTCGACCTCTAGTCATTTTTCTTCTACCTTCGAAGGTTTTCAGTTTTTTCAGGGTTATCACCATTGGAGTTTGGGTTATAATATTCTCGATAACGTTGGGATTCTTGGAAATGTTCACCAGAATAGTTTCTGAAATATTAGCCATGTTACCTTCGACAAAAATTTGTGATGGGGACAAATGGTTTAAAATTTTATTAACACTTCCACTAGAGAGAGGACTAGACAAATTTGATTCAACTTCTCACAAGTTAGGGAGAAAATAGGAATGATGATGAAAATCATCCCACGGTATTTCTACACCAGTCATTTCTTCTAGAATTGCCTCTTCAGATGGTAAAACAATATTAAGGCAATCAATAGACGAAGTGGAATCAAATGTTCAAACCGACGCCACATCATCATCCACATCCTCTGATGGGAGATGGATGGGATCAGAATCTGTAGAATGAACATAGATTAATATGCAATTTCCACTGCAGATATTGGTTAAGCCATTCCAACCACTTGCCCTTCTTCTAATGTGGCAGTAGGAGGGGACAAGGGCCAAGGATCTAAAAAATAATGAGTTCTAAAAGAACATTGTCGATGAATGATCCTGGAGGATGAAATGGAATTGACATGAGAAATAGGAGATGGAAGATCAAAAGTACCCATCAAAGAAGAATACATTCCAACTCCTAAATTCTCAACCATAATGGATAGTGGATCAACAAATGAATTAGGGTCGTTGGGAGAATAGGCTAACTAATCAATCATAACAATTCTCCCTTCATGAGGAAAGCATAGGATGCAGAATAAAGATGAGACAATGGAATCCATTACATAAACCCAATTGTGACCCAATAAAATATTATAACCGAGATTAGCATCAACTATCTCTACTTCCACATTAACCATATTGCCCCTACACAAACAGTTAGGGTAGGTAGAATCCCATGAGGCCTATGAGAATGACCATTGAATGCAATTAAGATAGTAGGAGAAGGAACAACTTCAGGGGACCTGATAGCTTTCCAACATGGCATAGACATGACACATGTGGAAGCCCCTTCACCAACTACGGTTCGAAAGATGGTCTTCTTACGATACGTATATTTAATCTGAAAAGTCATATGATGAGGGAATCTCATTTTAACATTTGAAATATCAAGTGTAATTACCATAGAATTTTTCGGGTCAACTGCTCTGATTGCAATGAGCAAAGCACTTCTCTGTGCAGGACACGATTGGAGTACCTCTAATGCTGACATAACCCAGGGGCTCTTAGATAAATCTTAAACAATAGAATAGTTATGAGCAGCCCGAGCATTGGGATTATAAGTTGACCATTTTGGGGAGCCTTGTTGAGTCCCATTTTGCTCAAATTTTGATAGCCTCCCAAAACCTTGCTGCCCCCTTTTTGAACTCCTTTTGACTCCTAACTACTCCTATTTCACCTATATTACCTAAGTTTTGACCAAAAGGGTG
This sequence comes from Pinus tabuliformis, assembly GCA_031772625.1. Taxonomy (NCBI): domain Eukaryota; kingdom Viridiplantae; phylum Streptophyta; class Pinopsida; order Pinales; family Pinaceae; genus Pinus; species Pinus tabuliformis. Next base: position 1,038,375,973 of record CM062813.1, on the reverse strand, counting down.
ATGTATGCTTATGGTATGAAAATCATCTAAAAAAGTATTATTTTGCCTTGTTCTTGTAGTGCCCTACTCTAGTTGATTGAAAATGATATGACATTAACATTTATTTAGCCCTAAGGCCTGCACTTTATTCTTTGAGGACCTCAGGTTGAGGATCTGGACACATGACTCTATTATTAGTGGTTGTGATGTTTATGTATGTTCTCCATTGATATTATGATGATGATAGCATTAACGGTTATGTATGTTCTCTATTGGTATTATGATGATTGTAGCATTAATGGTTACACATGTTCTCTATTGATATTATGATGACTGTAGCATAAATGGTTATGTTTGTTCTCTATTGAAATTATGATGATAATAGTAGTAAAGGATATGTATGCTCTCTATTGATATCATAATGATGATAACTTTGATGGATATGTATGCTTTCTATTGATGTTACAATGATGATAGCTTTGATGGATATGTATGTTTCCATTGATGTTATGATGATGATAGCCATGATGGATGTGTCCCCTATGTTAGCTACTTACATTAGTTCTGGTTCACAATGAACAATGATGCGAATGACTAGGTGATTTTGATGATGCTATTATGATAATGACTAACACTGAGAAACTTTGTTACTGATGATTATTGAGTATGACAGGAAACCATCAGAGGCACTTGCATATGATGAGTTGATGACACTTGGTTTGATGAAATTAATATTTTGTCTTGGAAATTCTAAGTCAATTTTGAAACCTACTATATATGTATATATATATTTTGATGATATGTTAGTGGTTGCAGGCACATATTAGTTGCTTGACCGAATGACTCACATATGGGTGATGGGGTTGTACAATTGGATGGAACTGCATGGGAGGGGTGGAACAGTGTCCCTGATCGCACCACTAGCACTCCCACCGTGACTTGGGTTGGAAAGGTTGAAACACCTTCGCCTTGAAGATCACAATGTCGTGGGAGAAGGTCCCAAATTTGGGTCACTCATGAGGATTTCACTGGGGGGGCATGCGTCAAGGAAAATTACTTGATCCCTGACACCATTAGTCTCACTATGGCAAGAAACATAAGAGATGATAGTAGTCTGTGTCGTTGCACCTATACTTTCCCCTCGTAGCCACTAGATGCTTGAAGGGAAAGTGGCATGGCACCATTGGAACTTCAAGGAAAATTCTTGAAGGGCATGACCAACTTGGCACCCTTGGCATCCCAAATAAACTGTTAGGCGTGGCACCCTTGGAACTTCAAGGGAAGTTTTTGAAGGGCACGACCAACTTGGCACCGTTGGAATCATTAAAAATAAATAAATTAATAAATATAATCAAGATATGAAAACCCTGTAAATTCACATCAAGTGGTAAATGATGTTAGAACTGAGGTAATTAAATCAAGAATAAAATTTGGGTTAAGGGGATCATAGGAAGAAATAAAATATTTTACCTTGAAAACTCTACCCTTCCCATGTTGGAAAATATTAGGTAGATAATGTACATAAGTAACTTAATTAGGTAAAAGGGGGGAAGAGGGACATAGATGTAAGTATAAATATTAATCCTAAAATAGTTAAGCTTCATTAAGAGAAGAGGGTGGTGAATTAAAATAATATTAATAAATTAAATTTTAGAGAAATTTAGAGAACCTCCATGTGGCAACAACCAACATAAGAATATCCATCTAAGAGGCAAATTGAATTAAATTAGGAAGTAGTTAGGGGATCAAACCTGAGACTTATCAATTGACTTTAGTAATGAACACAATTTAAGGAGTAGAAAATGGGGGATCAAGAGACAACGAGGAGAAGAAATAGGAAGTCCTGTTGGGGGGAGGAAAAATATTATTTCTAAATTAAAATTTAAGTAAATAATTTTGGATATCCTTGGTGAGAGAGTTACACATGGGTCGGTGAATAATAAAACTATTGGATTAAAAAAAATAATTAATTATGCATGAAATTCCAAGTGTCACCTATGAAGACTCCTATAAAAGAAGAGGCAGGCCATGGGAGAATGGACTTTTCATTTTACCCTATTGTTGGATGGATGAGACTATGTTAGAGTAGTGACTACGAGTTATAGTGAGTTTGGTGAGGTAGAGGACTTTAGAGAGGGGATTCTTGAGCAAAGGAGTGATCTCTTCTACCAGCTAATACATTTCCTCCATTGTACAACCCCATTGCAGCTCGGGGGTCTGTGGGGAAGGAGAGTACCCAAGGAGTAGGTTGGGAGGTCAAATGGTGGGTCATTGCATTCGGATTAAGCACATCAACATTCACACTTGGAGGCGAATGACAACAAAGGAGTGCAAGTAGCGGCAAGTCAAGATTGAATCTTGTCTCCTGGTGAATGGTACCTATGTTATTATAATGTTCTTTTATATGACTTCATTATGAATTTAGTTAACAACATGTAAAATAGATGATATGTGTAATGAAGTGAAATTCATGGATGTTTTATACAAGTGCTTAATATTTTTGAGTTCCCAATGCTAACTTCTTATGGTTGTATTCTTAGGTTTTTTTTTTTTTTTTTTAGGGTTGGTCCCTACACTTGGTATTGGAGCAGGTTCAACCTCTAGGACCTATGGACCCTTATTTTTGGCTTCCTTCTCAAATTGTTTCTTTAATTTTCCTCCTCTTGCGTACTCTAATTATTTTAAGCTCAAAAGCCTCCTCTTTGGACTTTTATTTTAAAACCCTTCACAAAATTTGCATGCTCCTTCCAACAACAATATGGTCAAGTTTTAAGCCCCTTCACACTTCCATCAGTTTTCCTAGACAAGGACATCCATACTTGAATGTATTAGAATGGACCATCGATTGACCACAATGTTTCATTATGGGGCTAGACTTTCTTTGCTAAAAGAATCAAAATTGAGATCCTATCACTTGATGATTTTACACTAGCATACATTACATGCCCAATCGGTACGTCATGATTGGATGATGGAGTAATGGTAAAACCCAAGCCAAGCCAGGACAAAAAAAAAAAAAAAAAAAAATAAAATAAAAATAAAAATAAAAATAGAACAGGCATCCGCACTCTTGCTCTGCTTTGATTGGGTCAAGCAAGCAATAAATGCCATGCTTCCTTTTTCTTCATGGGTCACTGGGTTAGATTGAGGCTTTGGGTCATATTATGTAAGTTTATCCAAGGCGACAATATTCCCATTATGTTAAAACACCATCACACAGAATACCTTGGTGGGTCTTGTAAATCTATTGCTCCTAAGATTATAGAATCAACCGATAAATCACCGACTGGATCAACATCTGAAACTATTGGCTATGATGGCTCAACTTAGATGGTCCCTGTATAAAGAATAATATTTAATATACATTCTGACCTTGCCACAACCACTGAAATTATAATAAACAGAAGTCCAAACTTATAGAATAAACCAACACCAGGATTAAAAAAAAAATGTATCAGTTGCAGACAAATAACTTTGTTTTGGCAAGATGGACGGGTATTCTAATCTTGAATCTTACATGATACTTCAGATCAAATTGATTGCCTATTGAACTTACATAAAAAAATAAAAAAATAAAATAAATAACACATGATATTATTATGAACTTTAATGGTGAACATGTTATACTCCTATACCAATAGGTGTCATATTTCATGATTGACTTAATGAGCTCCGTAATATGTTCATCCTTTTCCTTGTTGCAAAGGTTTTCTATATTATCAAAAAATCAAAAAATTTAAAAAATGTAAAGAGGGTATACCCTAAAAGAAAAATCAAAGGGTAAAAAGAATAAAATGGTCAAAAAGAAGAAGAAGAAAGAAATGAACCCCAAACAAAGAAACACCAGGAAAGTGTGCAAGTCCAAAATTCCACTACTTTTTTCATTTTCTGTAAATAAGCATTGTGTGCAGCTTGTTAGCTTTTGCCACAATTGATGAATGGCCAAACAACTTAATCTTGGCCAGTTCATGTTTGAATTTCCTGTTTTAGAGATAGAGAATAAAAATCTGACCAAACTGTTTAATCTTGGTAGATAAGTAGATAAGTAGAGAAGCAAAGGAGCTCAACAGTTTAATTTGAGCCCTTGGAAGTAATAAGTGCAGACTTAGGTAGGATTGTCATGCAAAGAAAAGAAAAGGTGATGAGGGTTTGCCAGTCTAAATGCACCCAAAGAAAGAAGAAAAAAAATGCTAGGTAAAGTAGGTAGGGTAGGTAGATTGGTTTTGCAGAATGATACTTGTGATAGATTTTGTCACTAAATGTCTTAATCTTGTCTCTATCACAAGTATAAGGCAGACATTTCATTTTGGAGCAGCTCAAGCGAGGCAAGGTTTCATAACTAACTCCCCTTCATATTTTTCCCTAAATCATTTACTAATTACCCCCCTAAAATATTAAGAATCTGTTCTTAATATCACTAAAAAGCCACTCCTTCCATTTTCATCAAATGCCTAAGTAAAACCCTATTTTGCTTAGGAAATTGGCTACATTTCTCATATAAACCCCTTTTTCCCTTTAGCCTAAGTTTTAATGTAAAATTCCTAACATTATAACTTAGCGCTCTTTATTTCAAATTCATATTAACCCTAACTTTTATTATATAACTCCCTTATAAACATTTTTGCCCATCTCGTATTATGTAAATATATATAAAGACCCCAATATTATTTAACCCCGCCCCGGTCGAATATGACAGTAAAACATTGTTTTAAGTAGGGATTAATGAGTTTTATTGAAACTTGTTAATAACCTTTCCCACGCGCCATCATGGAATTAATTAGCCATCTGGGCTAACTAATAACCAAGCCCCAAACCAATCAAAATGTGCCCAAACTATTAAAAAACACAGTTTATTATATTGGAACCACATACCTTAACCTCCCGCCATTTCCATAGCGCGTCCGTCGTCCGATCTGGGCCTGACCATCTAACGGTTGACGATCATTTCACGACCCCCCTAACCGTGCTGTTTAACTCGTGGGAGCCCGACGGTTTTTCCACCCATACAAAGCCACATGTTGCGCTCCTGCTGTGATCGCTTGCCTTCGGCCCGAAACTGCCCAGCCCCAAAAGCGGTGTGGGCAAAACCGCTTACAACCGCTCTCCGCTGACGTCATCCGCTAACGTCAGCTGTCCTTTGCTAATATCACCTGCCACGTCACCATCCGTACTGCCACATCATCCACCCTTCAAAACGAAAAATCCGGCCAAGCTTCATTTTGTTAAATAAAAGGGAAAAATATCATTTTTGCTATATTTCGCTGCAAACTAGGCTCCAAGCATAACAAATGGCTGAGGTCGCATTTTTCAGTTTTCCAACCAGAAAGGCTACATCGACGAGCTCGCGGCCATTCAAGCTGCAGCATGCGGTTTTCCTCTGTAAAAATAGGTACCTTTTTTAAGCTATCTCCAACAATCGGCTATCAGCGCATCAATTGCCAGGACTTCTCAGCAATCTCCACAGGAAATTAGCGTACCAGCCACAGAAAGTCTAAAGGAAAGGAATTGGAAGGTGCAGAACAACCTTAATGTCCCACCAATAGGTGTTTATCCATAACTGCGCTGTTACCCTTGGGAAAAGGGAAATTTTGGGCTAAATATCAGACAACGATGAACAGAGGGAAACAAGTCAAAGTGTATCAGTTCAGCATTAAAGGCAAAGCAGATCAACATTAAATTCATCAGAGCATAATTAAAGAAAGCAGATCAGAATTAAAGAGCGCATTTAAGACAGGCAGTCGGCGCAAAGCTACTACAGAGGACAACTGCAAGCAGAACCCTAAAGGCCTACCTCCAACACTACATCAGTTAGCTGTTTCTATTTTACTTGTAAAAAACTCTTATTAGTTAAACCTAGATATTATCTCACAGCTGTTATGAGATATTTTTTGTACATATTTTGTTGTATAAATACCCCCTCCATTAGACAGTGGTGGGTGGTGTGTGGATTCTTAGACTCTGCTGTAACACTGAATTTTTGGAATAAAGAGCTTTTGGAAACATCTGTTGTCTGGCCATACTGGATGAAGAATTGAAGTAGAGGACTTGTCACAAAATTCTTGAATCAACCTCCAAATCAATAAGTCCCCTATATCTTGTGTTTTGCAGTTTTCTTGTTTACTATATCATCTGTGTTTCATAATATGAATGATAAAGAAAAATGTTAATTTCATAATATGCTTGATTGCACTCTGTTTTTAGTCTTTATTGTTCTCTGTGTTTTCTTCAGAATTAGGATAAATAGTGAACTCTTAATTGCTCCTGTTTCTTGATTCTCCCATGTTGATTATTTGCTAAAGAATTGTTAATTGCTCTTTGTCAATAATCATCCATTTTCCCTCTTTTAATATGTTGAAGGATTCTTAACCGCCCTTCACCAATTTGAGCCCATTCCATCTATTTCAAGTCTTGATTTGTTCCCTGTTTGACTACCTTGCTCTGTGAAGCCACCCTCTGTTAAGAAACCAAATCTAGAAAGCCATCTTCTTTGACTCCATCATGCCCAATGGACTGAACTATTTTGTCTTACCTCTCTGTTCTATGGAATCTCACTACCCAAACTCAGAAAAAACCCTTGAACTTCATAACTAGCCTAATACCTTTAAAAAACAAAGCTAAATCATAAAGAGAGAGCTCTCTCTAAATACAGATTGGCTAGATTCTGTATCTAAAAGATTGGTCTGTGGTTACCTTGGCATCCTTCCCTTTCTTACAACTTTGGGGAAAACCTGAGTGATAACAGAACAAAGCTCTTGTGAAGCCCCACATCCCAAGACTCCATGAGCGAAAGTTGAAACTTCCTTCTGTGCGGAACCATCTCTCGTCGCTTTGATATCTACAATTTCTTTGGATCGCTATGAATAAATTTAGTACTGTCAAAATGGGCTTCATAATACAAGAGATGCTCATGTCTCTTTTGCCGACGATGGTATGAAACAATAATGGCCTTTACATTTTCTCTCAACATGTTTAAACTGCAAAGCAAAACTTTGATAACCAACTGACAATTACAACAAAAATAGGAGCGAAGCAATAGATGCAATTTGAGATTAAATGACTAAAGACTTATTGACATGTGGGTTCATTGATACACAAACAAATTTATCCAAAATAACCATTTATAATACATGTAAGTAACTAATTATTTATTCGTGAGAAGATTCCTAGTTTAATGTGTTAAGATTAAACAAATATGGTGAGAAGATATGTCTTGTTTACTGTGTTTTTGAATGGACTTAATCTCAACAAAGCATATTTTTATTTATTCCATAATGAGTCCTCAAAGTTCAATTATTGTCTGAATATCCTAGTCATAAGGGCGACAAAACTAAAAATTATCTCAAAAGAATCATACCTGTAGTAATGCTAGATGTCTTCCAAAGTGTTTTGATTAATTTATATTATTTAGAGTGATTTAGAAGAATGTAGTATATATTTGTAAATGTTAGACATTGTCTAAGTAGTATGATTAATTTATGATATATATATATATATTTATTGATTTTGAAGATTTTAGTATGATATTTTAATTGAAGTTGTAATAAAAGTTCGAAGTTATGTTTTCTCAAATGGTATGATTAATTTTAGATATGTATATTGATTTAGTATATTGTATATTTCATTAGTTAATATGTACGATGATGTTATTCATGGAAAATTTTAAGGATGAAATTTTACTTTAAATTTTAGAAACCTTAGCGAATCTTATTAGTCCCTAATATTCAAATTGTAAAAAATTTGGTGGTATTTTGTAGAAATATTAAGATTTCCAATGATTTTATATTAGTCAATATAATATTTTGGCGATTTTTAAAGTAAAATAATGTTGTGTTATAAAATTTGGGCAAATCATTTTAGAAAAAAGATAGAAATTGACGAATTTTTTTTTGGAAAAAGCATGGGAAATTAGCCCACTTGCAAATATTAACCCCTAAAATTTTCCCTAATGTTATTATAAAGAGAATAAATACTAGAAACTCATAACTCATGTAAGTGTAAATGGTGAATTTTCTACACCTCGGATGGAAGAATTTAATTATGATCAGTTAAATCTATGATGATAGTGGACGAAAAAATGAAACTAAAACTAATCTACGTGTATACAGAGGAGATTGCTGATATGTCAAAGGTGTTAGTACAACCTATTTATGTTGATGAATTTAGCCTTACACAATTAAGACAAACAACCGTAGGAAATTATATGCAATATATTATTAGTGAAGAGAACAAAGTTCATAGTTAAAAAAAAAATGTTCCAGCTGAGCCTAATCCTTAATGCTTGCAAGAAAATTTGTTTTAACTTATTTTCCATTGAGTGATGCGCGTTATTTGATTTGATTTGATTTGTTAGTATATATATATATATATTTATACTATTGTAGTATCGATGTGAAATAAAACTATATATATATATATATATAATTTGCAAGGTTTGGGGAGAGTTTCATTTTCTCTTTATCGGGCCAATGACGTGGAATAGACATTCGTGACAATCAATTTTATCCTGAACTCAATAATGAGATACACTATTTAGTCACGTACCAAATGTTTATGGAAAAGCAACCTTATTTTTTAGTTTTCTCTTTGTTTATTAAAATAGAATATTCATTGGGATTTAAATATAATATTTGATAGAATTATAGGCGATGAAATATGGATATAAATTAACAAAATTATTGTATTCACGTGTGACAATTCAAAGTTTCAACTAAATATTGTTTTTAATTATTAAAATAACGTAATTGGAAGTTTCAAGTTATTATAGCTCGTTTTGGTAAGAGAAGAAAGTTATTATATTGAATAATATTTTTTTTTTTACTATTGGAATTAAATTAAATTCACATTTTATAAATTTTACGAAATTTATTTATTTTTAAGTATTCTTTACATTCATTAATTTCATTCTAAAAGCCATTCCAAATCGTGGAAATTTCTTCTTCCACACATTTCTTTTCTTTTGAAAAACTTGGATAGGATTGCAACTCAATTTGATTATGTAATCATGAGGTCTCAAACTTCTCTCACGGCTGTTCTTTCGCTACATTTGGAGAATAGGGTTGTTTTTTTTTTGCATAAATAATGGTGGGCAATAACTATTGGTAAATATGCTTCTTTACCTGAATGTAAATAATATCTCAAATAGCTCTTGCACTATTATAGTCATTTACGCTTCATGGTTGTGCTAGTTTAACATTCTCAGAATCATTACATTATTTTAATTATTTAATTATTTTCCCATATAAATAATGGAATTTATTATTATATATTATTTCATTATTAATACTTGTTCTTAGATATCTTATATACTAAGGTATAACATTGTGTCATACCATACACTTTTAGCTATATAAGCACTTATATATAAATAGTCATTAATGTAATCCCAAATTAATTATTGTTTCGAATTGGTATCCCTATCATACATGCATGTAATATAATAATTACCCTATTCTAGTGGTATGCTATATAACACAATATTTACCTATGCTTATTATTAATATTAGGGTTTTTGGTACTTCCAATATTGAAATCATAAAACATTAGAAACTTATTCTCTCTCTTTTTACTAATGACATTCTCAGTTTATGTTATGATAATGCTACCAACCACCTCTACCATTTACATGACATAATGTAGTCTAAGCCTACTATGTTGAGTAGATTGATGGTATTCTTTTGATTAAATCTTATAGGAATGTTTGAAATTGATAGGTGAATTATATAATCAAGAACTTATAAATGCATAAATTGTTCCTTTGGAAGTATATAAACATAACAATAAATTATAGAACCACTGAGGTTGGTTATGATTTTTATCTGATTTTTTTTTTATCTTATAAGGAAAAACCATGTTAAATTGTAGCAGGATTCATTGGTGAACCATGGTTAGAAGAGGTACAAGAAGAAGTGGAGCAATTAAAGGGCACAACATGGCGCCACCACAACAACCGGCTCCTACCACCCCACCCAATGATGGGGAAAGCATTACAACACCAGAATAGATACCAACTGGGAAAGTGTTGAACTTAATGAGATCGTTCCAACACATGTATGAGGCATTAATAAACCATTTGGAATAGGAGCATGGAGGATGTATCATACAAAACGAAGTACCCCAAAACACTACAAGAAATGATGTACGTCAAGATTTGGAAAAGGTGAAATTTACATAGTTTTGGGGCTCCACGGATGGTCAATCTGCAGAGGCATGATTGAAAACATGGCTATGTGCTTTACCCTAAGAGGTTACACCTCAAACATGAAGGCCAAGATGGGTTTATTCCAGCTAAAGGGAAACACACCACTTTGGTGGAAGACATTATTAATCCAATTGGGGATGGATATCTCAAAAGTAACTTGGAAATTATTGAAGAAAATTTAGAGAACATTACTTGTTAGAGGAGTTCCTTGAGAGGCAACTAAATGAATTCAATGCATTAAAGCAGGGAGTCTCTCACTACCAAAGTATGAGGCTCATTTCATGGAATTACTTTGTTATGCCCCTCACTTAAACACAGAAAAACTCAAGGTGAACAAATTTGTGTATGGACTAAATGTTAACATTCAGACCAAGGCTAGAATCTTAATGCCTCACACCTTGCACGAGGCAGTTCAACAGGTGGTCAATGTAGAGGAGGAGATCATGAGCAGTGGACCTAGTAAGTCAACAAGGCCCACAGGATCAGGGGTACCAAATGGAAACAGTATGGAACGTCGAAATTTTCAAAGGGGTCCTGTGCTCAATCATCAAAAGTGGTCAACAGGAAATCAAGGAACACCATATAGGCATCCAACTCAACATCTACATAGGGTACCTCAACAAACTCGTCAACCACAACAACACCACCCTATGCAACAACACCAAGTCACGCCACCTCAACATCGATCCCAACAGTCTGACTCTTTCCCTTAGAGTTCTAGGCCAACTGCCGGTTCAGTTGGTAGTAGGAGCAAAGATCCTAAGAGGAGATGTTGGACTTGTGGAGGTCCTCACTATGAGAGGGATTTTCCTCAAAATATAGGTAATACCAACTCAACTAAGAAAGCAAGTAGAGTGATGGATCTGGGAAGGCTCATCGCATCCATGCAACAGTGAACAATTGCCAGGTCAAACACTAGTCCACTGTGTTGGAAACCTCAGGGAATATTTATGGTATGAGTTTTGTCATTTTAATAGATCCAAGAGCTGATTTTGATAAATTCTTTCGGATTAATCACATCATGAGTTTTTGGTCGACATTTCGAACCATCTAATGTGGTTCATCATTCGGACAAAGGTGAAAAAATTAGTCAGTGAAAATGTTTAAATAGCAAGGATGCATTTGTTCCAAAGTTAGTCGTTAGGAAATAGCTGTTATGAATTAGCCGTTAAAAAATTAGTTGAATAAATTTATTATTATTTTGTTATGTTTTATTTTAATTTATTAATATTTTAATTAAAATAATATTGAATTCAAAATTAGTTAGATTAATTAAATAATATAATAAGAATTGAATATTTGTATTCAATTCTTATTATATTATTAAATTAATCTAACTAATTTTGAATTCAATATTATTTTAATTAAAATATTAATAAATTAAAATAAAACATAACAAAATAATAATAAATTTATTCAACTAATTTTTTAACGGCTAATTCATAACAGCTATTTCCTAACGGCTAACTCTGGAATAGATGCATCCTTGCTATTTAAACATTTTGACTGACTGATTTTTTCACCTTTGTCCTGATGATGAACCACATTAGATGGTTCGAAACGTCGACCAAAAACTCATGATGTGATTAATCTGAAAGAATTTATCAAAATCAGTATGGATCACAAAAGTCTAAAATCAAGTTCCAAGAGCTATTGATTCTTTTATTTCTCTAAATGCATTATCAAGGATTAAACATAAAGAAATTCAACAATATGAATTTAGACATGTAGAAATGGCATGTGGTATGAAAAGAAATGTAGGAAGGGTGGTAAAGGATTGTGAGGTGGACTTGGGTGTATGTAAGACCAAGGTATCCTTGTACTCTATGATTTTAGGAATCTATGACGTAGTTATAGGAATGGATTGGTTGGAATGACATGAGGCACTCCTAGACTGCAAAGACAAGGTTCTACATTTCATAGATGATGTCGACCAAAGAAAATCATTGAGGGGAAAGAACCGAGGGGTGTCCCTGAGATTCATCTCCTCCATGCAACTAATGAAATATAGGTGAAAGGGATGTCAAATTTTCTCGGTGGTAGCTCTAAACGATAAGGGTGATTTTGAAAACCTCGATAAACATCCAATTCTTGTTGAATTTAAGGATGTATTTACTGAAGAACTACCTGGGATACCCCAAAAAGGGAAATTGATTTCACCATAAACCTTAAACCAGGCAATGAGCCTATTGCAAAGGCACCCTATCGTATGTCGACTCTAGAGCTAAATGAATTGCAAATCCAATTAAAGGAATTGCTGGACTTGGGGTTCATATGACCTATCATATCTCCGTGGGGAGCCCTTGTGATTTTTGTTAAGAAGAAGGATGGGTCTTGGCCACTGTGCATTAACTACCACTAGTTGAACAAAGTGACGATAAAAAATCAAAGGATAGATGACTTGTTTGATTAAATGAGGGGGGAAACTGTGTTTCCAAAGATAGATCTGAGGTCAGGATATCATCAGTTGGGAATCAAGGAAGAAGATATCTCGAAGACAACCTTTAAGAAAAGATTTTGGCATTATGAATTTGTAGTTTTAACCTTTGGACTGACAAATTCCCTAGGTGTTTTCATGAGTTTGATGAATGGAATATTTCAGGATTACTTCACAAGTTTGTACAAGTCATTATCGGTGACATTTTGATCTACTCAAAGACCCCAAAAGATCATGATGAACACTTGAGGATAGTTCTACAATGTCTTAGAGCAAACCATTTATACAGGAAGTTGTCAAAGTGTTCCTTTAACCAAACCAAGATTCATTATCTTGGGAACATTATCTCTGGGGAGGGTATCATAGTAGACCTAGCAAAGATCGAGGCAATCATGGAACGGCCAACACCAACCAATGTTCATGAAATATGAAGTTTCATGGGCATGGCAGGGTATTATCGTAGATTTGTCAAAGGGTTTCGAAGATAGCAAGCCCCATTACCGAGCTCCAAAGAAAGAACAAGAAATTCATTTGGACTAAAAATGTGAAGAGGCATTCCAAAGGTTAAAGGTGTTATTAATGACAACACCAATTTTGAAGGTCCTAGATATGGAACAAGAATTTTTGGTTTGCACTGATGCCTCCAAGGAAGGGATGGGTTGTGTATTCATGCAAGAAGGAAGAGTAATAGCTTATGCATCAAGGAAACTTAGAACCCATGAACAGAACTATGCAACCCATGATTTAGAAATGGAAGCAATTGTTTATGCACTAAATATTTGGAGACACTACCTTCTAGGAAGGAATTTTGTTCTTAGGACTGATGATTATGGGCTACAACACATATTCGCTCAAGACCACTTAAATGAAATACAAAGACGATGGTCTGAGCTAATCAGTGAATATGATTTTGATATTACTTACATAAAAGGAACGGTAAATAGGGTGGTTGATGCTTTAAGTAGGAGGCCTCAGATATTTTTAGTGATTCCCTTAAAGAAAAATTTGAGGGAGAATTTGCTTGACTTACAATTTAAGGACACCTGGTACCAGGAGGTTAGCAAAAATTTGAGGGAGGATGAAATGAGGGTCCCAAAATATGAAGAGTACTCCCTTGATAGTGATGGGCTACTGCAATTTCGGGGAAGGATATATGTGCCACCAAATGAAGATATATGCCAGTCAATCTTGAGTGAAGCACATCGAGCATTATACATGACACACCTTGGTGTTAAGAAGATGAGTGCAGACCTGAAACCACTATTCTTTTTTAAAGGGATGAATGAAGGACATCGTAAACTTGGTAGAAAGATTCTTAGAGTGTCAATGAGTAAAAGCTTAACACAGACATCCAGTAGGGTTATTACAACCCCATGAGATACCAAAATCTAAATGGGAAGTTATATCAATGGAATTCATTGTGGGACTACCAATGACCTCAAGAAGACATGATTCCATATTTGTAGTGGTGGACACGTAGACTAAGAGTGCCCATTTTATACTAGTTAAGACTACACATAAGGCACTAGAGATAGCCAGGGTTTTTATTGATGAGATTATGAGATTGCATGGAGTTCCTAGGAAGATCATATCAGATAGGGGACTCGTGTTTACAGGAAGGTTTTGGACCAGTTTCCAAGAAGCCTTGGGAACCTAGTTGAACTTTAGAACTGCTTATCACCCTAAGATAGATGGGCAGACAGAGAGGATTAATAAAATCCTCGAGGACATGCTACAGATGTATGTGATGGACCAATAAAAGAGATGGGAGGAGTTTTTACCCATTGTGTAATTTTCTTACAATAATAGTTATCAGAGTTCCATCAAGATGGCACCATTTGAGTTCTTGTATGGAAGACCTTGCAGAACACCTCTTAGTTGGGATGGACTAGAGGACCGAGTATTAATATGACCATAAGTGGTGCAAGAGATGGAAGAAAAATTACTATGATGAGGGGGAGGCTAAAAGAAGTACAAGATTGCCAAAAGAGCTATGATGATGCTCACTGGGTAGACCGAAGGAAGTGGGAGATAGGGTGTTCCTGAGAGTAAGGAACAAAAAAATCTCTATAAGATTTGGAAAGGGAAAACAATTGTCTCCACGGCTTGTGGGACCTTTTGAAATTTTAGAAAGGAAAGGGTCGGTGGCATATAGGCTTGCTTTACCCCCATCTTTAGTGCATATGCATGATGTGTTTCATGTTTATGTTTTTGCGCCATTATATTTCAGATCCTTCGCATGTTATTGACTTTGGTCATTTGTAGGTTTCAAACGAGGGAACGGTAATGGCTAAACTAGCTCGCATACTGGACCAACGAACTTTGTAGCTTAGACGACGGTTAGTGGACCAAGTTAAGGTCCAATGGGATATTTATAGTCCCAGTTTAACCACTTGAGAGGACGTCGAGGAGATGCATCACCGTTTTCCTTACCTATTCCAAGGACTTCGAGACGAAGTCTATTATTAAGAGGGGGTGTATGTAGTTCCCCACTCTAGTTGACTAACAATGATATTACATTAACATTTATTTAGCCCTAAGGCCCACACTTTATTCTTTGAGGACCTTAGGTTGAGGATCCGGACACATGACTCTATTATTATTGGTTGTGATATTAGTGGTTGTGATGTTTATGTATGTTCTCCCTTGATATTATGATGATGATAAAATTAATGGTTATGTATGTTCTCTATTGGTATTATGATGATTGTAGCATTAATGGTTATGCATGTTCTCTATTGATATTATGATGATTGTAGCATAAATGGTTATGTTTGTTCTCTATTGAAATTATGATGATAATAGCAGTAAAGGATATGTATGCTCTCTATTAATATCATGATGATGATAGCTTTGATGGATAGGTATGTTTTCTATTGATGTTACGATGATGATATCTTTGATGGATATGTATGGTTCCATTGATTTTATGATGATGATAGCCATGATGGATGTGTCTCTTATGTTAGCTACTTACATTAGTTCTGGTTCACAATGAACAATGATGTAAATGACTAGGTGATGTTGATGATGCTATTATGACAATGACTAATAGTGCGAAACTTTGTTACTGATGATTATTGAGTATGACAGGAAACCACCAGAGGCACCTACATATGATGAGTTGACAACACCTAGTTTGATGAAAATTAATATTTTGTCTTTGAAATTCTAAGTCAATTTTGAAACTTGCTATATATGTATATATATATTATGATGATATGTTAGTGGTTGCAGGAACATATTAGTTTCTTGGACGAATGACTCACATATGGGTGATGGGGTTGTACAATTGGATGGAACTGCATGGGAGGGGTGGGACAGTGTCCCTGATCGCACTGCTAGCACTCCCGCCGTGACTTGGGCTGAAAAGGTTGAAACACCTTCTCCTTGAATATCACAATGTCGTGGGGGCAGGTCCCAAATTTGGGTTGCTCATGAGGATTTTACTAGGGGGCACGCATCAAGGTGGATTCCTTTATCCCCGACACCATTAGTCTCAATATGGTAGGCAACATAAGAGATGATAGTGGTATGTGTCATTGCACCTATACTTTCCCCTCATAGCCACTGGATGCTTGAAGGGAAAGTGGAGTGGCACACGTGGAACTTCAAGGGAATTTCTTAAAAGGCATGACCAACTTGGCACCCTTGGCATCCCAAATAAACTGTTAGGCATGGCACCCTTGGAACTTCAAGGGAAGTTCTTGAAGGGAACGACAAACTTGGCACCCTTGGAACCATTAAAAATAAATAAATTAATAAATATAATCAAGATATGAAAACCCTGTAAATTCACGTCAAGTGGTAAATGATGTTAGAACCAAGGTAATTAAATCAAGAATAAAATTTCGGTAAAGGGGATCATAGGAAAAAATAAAATATTTTACCTTAAAAACTCTACCCTTCCCATTTTAGAAAATATTAGGTAGATAATGTTCATAAGTAACTTAATTAGGTAAAAGGGGGGAAGAGGGACATAGATGTAAATATAAAGATTAATCCTAAAATAGTTAAACTTCATTAAGAGAAGAGGGCGGTGAATTAAAATAATATTAATAAATTAAATTTTAGAGAAATTTAGAGAACCTCCATGTGGAAACAACCAACATAAGAACATCCATTTAAGAGGAAAATTGAGTTAAATTAGGAAGTAGTTAGGGGATCAAATCTGAGACTTATCAATTGACTTTATTAATGAACACAATTTAAGTAGAAAAGACAACTAGGAGAAGAAACAAGAATTCTTGTTGGGGTGAGGAAAAATATTATTTCTAAATTAAAATTTGAGTAAATAATTTTGGAGATCCTTGTTGAGAGAGTGACACATGGGTGGGTGAATAATTAAACTATTGGATTAACAAAAATAATTAATTATGCATGAAATTCCAAGTGTCACCTATGAAGACTCCTATAAAAGAAGGCGTAGGCCATAGGAGAAGGGAATTTTCTTTTTACCCTATTGTTGGATGGATGAGACTATGTCAAAGTAGTGACTATGAGCTATAGTGAGTTTGGTGAGGTAGAGGAATTTAGAGAGGGGATTCTTGAGCCAAGGAGTGCTCTCCTCTACCAGCTAATACATTTCCTCTATTGTACAACCCCATTGCAGCTCGAGGGTCTACAGGGAAGGAGAGTACCCAAGGAGTAGGTTGGGAGGTCAACTGGTGGGTCATTACATTTGAATTAAACATGTTAACATTCACACTTGGAGGGGAACAACAACAAAGGAGTGCAAGTAGTGGCAAGTCAAGATTGAATCTCGTCTCCTAGTGAATGGTACCTATGTTATTATAATGTTCTTTTATATGACTTCATTATGACTTTAGCTAACAACATGTAAAATAGATGATATTGGTAACACAATGAAATTGATGGTTGTTTTATTTAAGTGCTTAATATTTTTGAGTTCCAAATGCTAACTTCTTATGGTTGTATTCTTAGTTAAAAAAAGAGAAAAAAAATTGGTCCCTACAGTTCTTAAGTATTTCTTGAAGTTAATTGATTCCTAATCGAATTATCAAGTTTCATTGATCGAAATATTATGCAAATTAGTCATGATTTGAAGTAGCTATGTGATTTCCTACAGACAGCCGTAATCACCGATTTCCTGTAGACAATCTACGATTTCCTGTAGATGTGGATTTCTTGTAACTGCCCAGATTTCCTACAACAGAATCGATGGTTGGATATGTTACACTTAGTTTCAAGAATAATGGGAACATGGGTTTTATGAGGAAATCCACCTACATGGACATTGTCCTATTGGATGCCTCGAATTCATCATTGAAACCACCTAAATCTTCAGTCCTCTTCTTGATGGCCGTATTCAGAGAAAGCTCCAGTGATGTAACAGAATTAGTTTGATCCATGATTTCAGTCATGTATCAAACTCAAAAGAGCTATTTTGTCATTCTGTTTAGTTACTAATAGCAAGTAGTTACAACATATTAGTTTTCCTAATTCAGGCAAACATATGCCTTTGAACTTGTATAAATTTCATTATGTTTCATTTGCAAGGGGGCTGGTTGGTTGAACATATCATACTTGTACATCTTTGTAATAATTTTCAGATTAATATAAATTTATATGTTCTGTTGATATCCTGGTGTAAACTCCTTTAACATAAGAGGGGTTTTGAGTAAGGGAGGGCCCCCTTTGCTCACAACTCCATTAGTTGCAGTATTTATATTTCTTTTGATTATTGTTATGCATCAATAAGTTATTTGCACAACTAGTGTTTCTCTTTTTTGAATTTTAGTAGCACATGTGAAATGGTTGGATGAAGAAGTTTATTTGATAAATGCATTTGGAATAATTTAATCAAGTTTTATCTTCTTGATTTTTATGATTGTTTGCTTGGTCTTTTATCTTTTCTGATCAACATCAACAAAATCAAGAGTTGCAGAGGGATGATTGGATCCATTCAATAGCCTTTGCTGCCAACTGTTGATGTAGAAAAGAGACATTAGAGTTGTGTGTATGAATGGTTTAAGTAGAAGCACTTAAGGTATTAGCTTTCATATATTTGTGCATCATCTCATAAGCTTACCTACCCTTGGTTGATAATTTATGTTTGTCAAATTATAAGACTATAATTTTCCCAAACATTTTGGTGCCTTTGTTGGGGAGGTGCTAAGGGATGATACTGAAAGTGTTTTAGTATGATTTATTTTTGTTTAAGTTTTTCAGGGCTAGGGGATTCTAAGTGGTAAGACGTTGGGTAAGCCATACACACCTGTAGAGATCAGAATTCGCCAAATCCACATCATGATTGTTTGGTAAGTAGAAGTTTTGATTTTTTTTTTATAGGGGCCAATATAAATTTTCAATAATTTTTGGTTGTGGTGTGAGCACCACTTCATTCACTAATAAAATGGTAGGGAAAAATAAGTTTGCAAAGAACAAGGGGGAATCTAAACCAAGGACTGGCAGTTTTGAACACGGATCGACAACCAATCCTAAGCAGAGAAATACCCCCACAGTAGAGAAGAATCCTTCTGACAGAGAATCCTTTGTTGCTGCTCATCAAGAATATCCTCTTACTAGGAGGACATCATCTTTTCTTAGTGGTCAACCTGAAGAAGAATTCCTCTTCAATCCTATTCAAGAACCAGAGTTCCAGGCAGCTGACTCTGAAGGATCTGTAGTTTACCAGGGTCCCACTCCTTTTTTGTTTAATATGGCTCATTTAGAGGGTATTGGTACTATAGATGGGGACTATCATGAGAAGGAAGGTGAACCATTTGCATTCTAATTTCCTATCAAAGATCTTATTGGGACCAGTTAGATGAAAAGCATTCCTCCCTCTGCTTTGCCTAATTTTTGTGGTACCTATTGTGAAGATCTCGATGCTTTCTTATTTGAGTTTGATGTATTGTGTAGGAGCTACAATTACTCTTAAATTGCTCAAAAGTTGAATTTGTTTCTTGCCACATTAAAAGATGCAGCTCTCAGATGGTTCATGGGATTAATTGGGAATTCCATTTCAACATGGGATGACATGAAGAAGGTGTTCCTGAAAAAGTACCGGGATTATTATAAGACTAGGGACATGAGGGAATACATATTTGGCATGACCCAAAAGGAGGAAGAAAGCCTGGAAGACTTCCTGGAAAGATTCCATTACAATTTTCAAAGATCTAAGATGAACCAGCTAAATAAGGAAACCTTGAGAACAATCTTACTGAGAGCCATAAGACCAAAATCTCTTGAGGTTTTGAACTTAATGGGAGTAGGTGATGTATCAAAATTGATTTATGATGATGTGTGTCAGTTGTGTCGATGATATTCAAGGGGAAATTCTAAGGTTGGAAAAGGATCAAGAGATACCTCTTCTAGATTCACTAAATCAGTTACAGGGGCTGGGGTAACCAGAGATGAAATGGGAAACCTACTTTAAAATTTTAAAACTGGCATGCTTAGCACTTTTTCTTCACAGTTAGATGCTTTTCAGGCTAAGAATAAGCAGGAGGAAGTGGAAAAATCCTTGGTTGTGTTCTGATCCAAGTGTAGGAAGAAACATCCCTTGAGGGATGTCCCGCAGACAGTATAGAGGTATGTCGAATTTGTGAGGCAGATCATTCTACTGATCAATGTCCTTCTTTTCCATAGATTAAAGAAACATATCCGGCAGATCAGGAAGTTGTCAATGCACTCTATGCAATGGAAACTCAAAATCCATGGCAGTCATGTCCTACAGGTATGTCACAACAACATTCTCAATTTCCTTAGGCTAAGAATCAGATGTGGAACATTCCAATGCCCTGGAAGCCCTGGCCTCCACAACAACCTTGACAGGGGAATTTTCCTTATCTTGCTACATTAAATTACCCTCCTAAAAATTTTTATCCATCACAACCCATGCCACAAAAAATGGGTTAGGCACAACAACAATAACTTTAGTTTCTTGCCCCACCAAATCAACCACAACCTACACAACTTCCTGCTCAGCCAATACCCAATCCCAATAATAAATCCATCCAATCTACTCACAATATTGAAGTGGCTACCTATCCCACTTTTCCTACCTATTTTATTACACCACAACCTCTGCAGGAAATTTATGTTCCTGTGCTGCAGGGATTTCCTGTGTTACTGCAGAAATTTCCTGTGTCGCTACAGGAAATCAAACTTAGATCAGTAAAAGTGGTGAATCAGCTCAAAAAAATTGAAGATGTTATAGAGGAAGACAATATGGATACACCTGAAGTAGAAACCACACCAGAACTAGTCAAACAAATGATTTAAAATCACAAGAACCTTCCTCGTCTCATAATGTCCAGCCTCCTTTTCCAGAGAGGTTGGAGATGAAAATAAAACAACCCAGGTTTGATCTTTTGTCTAAACTGAGAAATGTATGCATTAAGATCCCACTACTGCAATCAATTAAGGCTATTTGTGCCAAAACGGTGAGGGAGCTATGTGCTAAGAAATGAGGGAGATAGAAAAAGGAACCTTCTACAATTCAAGTAGGTGGAAAAATTGCAAGTCTTATGTCCACCGGATTTGTTGCTGAAAAATATACAGACCATGGGATCCCTATGGTTACCACCTTTATCAATGGGTATCAAATAAGAAACACTCTAATCGATTTAGGTGCAACCATCAATGTGATGACCATGGAAACATTGTCTCGCATAGAATCCTTTGACTTACTTCCTACTCCTACCATGTTATAACTAGAAGATAGGTCTAAGGTAAAGCTAGAGGGCATGTGAGGCCAGGAGGTAACTCCTCAAATCAACTGTGTTTATTCATTAAGATTTTTCATGGTTATATACATGAGGGAGTGACTCTTTGGTTTCACCTCCTGTTGACTCTTCCTTTTCCATTATTTATTATTTACATTATTTACAAGTGCTCACCCAATCCCCATGATTAGGTGTTAACATTCCCCCCCCTTAATCTGAAGGGATGTTGGTGAGTCCAAGCATCATTCTAAACCATTCAAGATTTTCTCTTCCAAGCGCTTTGGTGAAGACGTCTACAATCTACTCATTAGTGGAACAATGGTGTAGATGGATTTTCTTGGCCTCAACATGATGTTGAATCAGATGATATTTTGTATTGATGTGCTTCGTTCAATCATGGAACTTTGGGTTCTTGGCCAACATTTTTGCAGAGTTGTTTTCAATCATGAGTGGAGTTGAATGTACTTGTTTTACCTACAAATATTCCAAAATTTTCCTGAGCCACATAATTTATTTTTTTGCCTCATCTACTCCCACATATTCTTCCTCTGTTGTCACATTTGTTGGAACTGATTATTTGCGTGATCTCCAGGAGACAGCTCTTGATACAAGACTCATAGCATAACCAGAAGTAGATACCCCAGTTTCTTTGTCTCCATCAAAGTCTGAATCGGAGTATCCAATTAATCTGAAGTCACCTACCTGTGTATACTTGAGTCCAAAGTCTTGAGTTCCCTTCACGTACTTTAGAACTCTTTTTGCAGCAAACTAATGTCCCTCACAAGGATTTTGCATAAACCTGGAGAGGATTCCAACAACAAACGAAATGTCTGGTCTGGTAGTAGTCAGGTAGTTGAGACTTACTACAAGTTGTCTATACTTTGTTGCATCCTCAAAGTCTTTTCCTTCAATGGATGTGAGCTTTAAGTTTTGTTCCATTGGAGTAGTTAGAGGATTTCACTCAGCCACGCCAAACCTGTTCAACAGATCTACAATGTACTTCTTTTGAGAAAGGAATATAAACTTCGGATGTTGAGTTACTTCAATACCAAGATAGTAATGAACATAACCCAAATCATTCATTTCAAAACCTTTCCTCAATTCCTTCTTTATGGATGCAATGTAGCTCTCACTGTTCCCTGTCATCAAAATATCATCTACATATACCACAAGATATACAACTATTTTTCCAACTTTCTTGACAAATAAAGTTGCATCATCAAGATCATAATGTTTGAATTTGAAGATGCTCAGTTAACTTTTCATACCAGGCTCAGTGCTTGCTTGAGGCCATACAAGGATTTCACAAGTTTGGATACTTTATGTTCATGTCCTTTCACAACAAATCCTTCAGGATGGGACATAAAAACATTCTCTTTTAGATCTCCATTCAAGAAAGCAGTTTTTACATCCATTTGATGGACTTTCCAATCATTCTGAGCTACTAGGGAAAAGAATGTCTGGATGGTAGCCCATTTTGCTGTGGGGGGAAAGTTGTTGAAAATAGCAACAAGAAATGAGAAAAATGGAATCCAGAATATTCCAATTTTATTTTTCCTTGAACTAAAATTGTGAATTAAATCCGAATTTAGTCTCACAAGCTGCTTGGAATTAATTAATTAATTCATTATGGATTAATTAGTTAGAGAATTCAAGTTAGAAGTCTTTATGAAGTCATGTAACAATTATCCCTTAAATTAAGGAGATTATCCCTTAATTAAGGAGATAAGATTGAGTTATATTTGAGTTGTAATTAGTTAACTCAGTTTACTGAGTTAAATCTAGTTAAATTAGTTCCAAACTGTTTGAGGAACTAATTGTGAGTTATCAATCAGTTGATGCATGCATGCACTCAACTAGTGTACTCTAGATAACTGAGGATTCACTCATCAGAAACTCATGCATGTCTATTCTGAGAAAGACCCAATTGAGATAAATGTCAAGGACAGTGTACTATCAATTGCATGTTTTCTCCTATAAAGGAAACTCATGCATGCAGAAGGAATAAGATTCCTTGAGGATTGCACAGTTCTGAAAGTGTGTTAGAGTAGCGTGTGAGAGCAGTGTTACACTAGGTGAAGGAGATCATCCTAGAGGTAACTGCACAAGGAAATAAGAGCTTGGAGGGCAAAGGAGAAGGCTCGTGAGAAGCTTTGATTTCCTATGAGCATCCAGGAGGATTGTACTGAGAGCTGGCTAGCTATGAGAGCTAAGGCTTTGTATAATTCTGATGTATTTCCATCTTGTATGATAATACAGATAGTGGGGTTTTTAGCTAAGGCTCTCCCCTTAGTATTTTTTGTGTTTCATGTGTATTGATTCTTCTTCTTATGGTTATATGTGTTCAACTCTGATTCAAATCGATCTTTAAGCTTCCACAAGTTTGATAGTAGAAGTATATTATAGTATTTTTCTTTGGTATATTACATTATTGAGTTAATCTACACTCAGATTTTCTACATAGATCTCAGAGGTAAATTTGTAAAGAATTTGCAGGAAATTCTACATTGGAGCCAAGTTTATTAGAGTTGTGAACAATATACGAAGAAGAGAATTTGATGTTTGAAGTTTGGGGTTGTTGGTGCAAATCGAATTCTTATCATACTTCAAGGTTGGCCAATGGCGTTCTATGGCT
Organism: Pinus tabuliformis; assembly: GCA_031772625.1. Taxonomy (NCBI): domain Eukaryota; kingdom Viridiplantae; phylum Streptophyta; class Pinopsida; order Pinales; family Pinaceae; genus Pinus; species Pinus tabuliformis. Next base: position 1,038,352,031 of record CM062813.1, on the reverse strand, counting down.
TGAGACTCGAGTATGCCTTGGAAGGCAGCTCGAATTACATATCATGGAAATATCACATGGAGCCTTTATTAGAAGACAACGGCTTGAAGGATTTCATTAATCAAGAAATCCCAAAACCAGGTTCAACTAATGCACAAGAGTTGGTTGAGTGGAAGAAGTGTGTGGCGAGGGCGAGATGGATCATCCTTGAGGGAGTTCGAGACCATATTGTCTCGAGTCTCCATGGGAAGGATACTCCATATTCAATGTGGAAGACATTGAAGGACCTCTACCAGAACAATAGCGACCAGAGGAAATTAGCGCTCAAAGATAAGCTTTGAAGAATCAAGATGGAGAACGATGATACTATTTCCACATATCTAAACAAGCTCACCACCTGTAGAGATGAGCTTGGAAGTGTGGGAATAACTACTGCCAATGATGATATGGTGAGCCTCACTCTCCTTGGCCTTCCAAAGAGCTGGAATAGCTACCAAGACTCTGTGAATAGAAGGGAGAAACTTTTGGATTTGGAATTATTGTGGTTGGATCTCATGCAGGAGGAGATTAGGAGGAGCACACGAGATGGTTCTTCATCCAAGGATGATGATGAAGAAAATATGGCCTTAGCGAGTAAGGCAAGGAAAAGGAAGGGGAAGGCATCCCATTCCGAATCGAATTCTTCTCATGGAGGGAAGAAGGATGACAAGTCTAAAGTGAGATGCTTTAATTGTCACGAGATGGGACATTATGTGACTAATTTCCCATCGAAGAAGTTCAAGAAGGGATCCTCGGGAGGATCGGAAGGTGAGGCATTAGCCTCTCATTTTGAAATGGACTTCACCCTCATCGCATGCATGGTATCATCGATGACAGGTTGTGGTTGGTATCTTGACAGTGGAGCCTCATTCCACATGACCAACGATAAAAGTTTATTCAATACCTTGGAGGAGAAAGACCTCACGATGTGCATAGAGATGGGTGATGACGAAAGGTTTAGTGTTTCAGGAGTGGGCACGGTTTCTTTTCAGAGGGAGCATGGAGCTTCTATCACCCTGGTCGATGTGAAGTATGTGCCTGGACTGAAGAAGAACTTGGTGTCGGTCACGATGTTGGAGGACAAAGGCTATGATGTTGTCTTTAGTAAGGGAAAGGTTTTCCTTAGACACATCACCACAAGATAGGTGAAATAGATCGGTTCACGAGTTAGGAACCCAAATGCTCTTGAGGTTCAAGATGCATGTAAAGTCTTGAGGAGCAAGGAAAATGTTAGAGACTTGGTGGTTGAGAGGGAGAGTAAATTACCTATCAACATGCAGCCACAGAAGAAGTTTCAGACAATTTTGGAGGAGCCACAATTGGAGAAGTGGGCAGAAGGATCACATGCAGCCATACCTCCAGGTGTGAGGTGGGGTGATGTGAAGTGATAGTCCCAAGAAGGCTAAAATTGGGCATGGTCCATTGAGAGGTTTTATCTCATGGATCATACCTTGCTACGGGAGCCCAAAATACATAGTAGCAGGAGGAATCAGTGGGACTGATGCAGTTAGAGATCAAAGTTACTAAGGCGAGAGAAGTTAGATACTGAAGAGCACAAAGAAGGATTGACAATAGTGAAAAAAGGCAGAGTCAGCAGAAGTGCAAATTTTTCAGTTGACAAAGGTAATAACAGTCAGAGACTTTGATGACAGATGCATCATACTGATTCAGGTTGGATGTTTTTTTTGTTTCTCGAGTTGCTGGAGAAACAAAACTAGAGAGAAGTGTTGCATGCAGAACATTCCAAAGGTTCAGGATCGAGATCGAGTTGAATTCCTTTCTTGTTGAGAGGGAGTGTTGAAAATAGCAACAAGAAATGATAAAAATAGATTCGATAATATTCCAATTTTAATTTGTCCTTGAATTAAAATTGTGAATTAAATTTGAATTTAGTCTCACTAGCTGCTTGGAATTAATTAATTAATTCATTATGGATTAATTAGTTGGAGAAATTCAAGTTAGAAGTCTTTCTGAAGTCATGCAACAGTTATCCCTTAAATTAAGGAGATAAGATTGAGTTATATTTGAGTTGTAATTAGTTAACTCAGTTTACTGAGTTAAGTCTAGTTAAATTAGTTCCAAACTGTTTGAGGAACTAATTGTGAGTTATCAGTCAGTTGATGCATGCATGCACTCAACTAGTGTACTCCAAATAACTGAAAATTCCCTCATCAGAAAATCATGCATGTTTGTTTTGAGAAAGACCCAGTTAAGATAAATGTCAAGGACAATGTACTATCAATTGCATGTTTTCTCCTATAAAGGAAAATCATGCATGCAGAAGGAATAAGGTTCCTTGAGGATTGTGTAGTTTTGACAGTGTTAGAGCAGTGTGTGAGAGAAGTGTTACATTGGGTGAAGGAGATCATCCCAGAGGTAACTGCGCAAGGAAATAGGAGCTTGGAGGGCAGAGGAGAAGGCTTGTGAGAAGCTTTGATTTCCTGTGAGCATCCAGGAGGATTGTACTGAGAGCTGGCTAGATGTGAGAGTTAAGGCTTTGTATAGTTCTGATGTATTTCCACCTTGTATGATAATACCAATAGTGGGGTTTTTAGCTGAGGCTTTCCCCTGAGTATTTTTTGTGTTTCATGTGCATTGATTCTTCTTCTAGTTATATGTGTTCAGCTTTGATTCAACTCAATCTTTAAGCTTCCGCAAGTTTGATAGTAGAAGTAGATTATAGTATTTTGCTTTGGTATATTGCATTATCAAGTTAATCTACAATCATATTTTATACATGATCTTAGAGGTAGATTTGTAGAGAATTTACAGGAAATTCTACAAAAGTTTCCTCATAATCAACCCATTCCTTCTATGAAAAACCTTTTGCCACAACTTTGGCTTTGTGCTTGTCAAGTGAGCCATCAACTTTATACTTGTTCTTGTAGACCCACTTGCAACCAATTGGTTTGGTTCCCAATGGAGGATCAACCAGCTTCCAAGTGCCATACACCTTTTGCATCACTTATTTCCATTCATCATGAGAAGCAACTTCTTTGAAGGAAGTTGGTTCAAAATCTGTAGACAAATTCAGTTCACAGTCATAAGAAACATCCATATCAACATGTGAATCAAAATCATCTACATCACCTTCATTTTGCCTATTTGAATTCCTTATTCCTATATTTGCAACCTCAACGAAATGAACACTTTAAAGTGTATTTGTGAGCCACTTTGGGGGACCTTTCTGAGATGGTCCAAGCTACTGATGATCCAGGTCTGGGTGTGACAAAGGACCCTTCCAAGACCTTTTAATTTTGTGATGTGGTAAATTTCATTTTTAAAAGAACATTAATGAATACATCTACATGTTGTAAAGAAGAGGAACATGACAATCGTCAGCACATGAAATAACAAGACGTTGATAATGGAGTTTGTCCATGAGGGACTATGTCTCGGGGCCCCAATGTCAAGATGGTGTAGGCCGCTGCATTATGTGCTATCAATAGTGATGATGTACATAGAGGTGATGTCGCTATCATATAAGGAAAATTCCCTCACGCAGGAGTGGCTCCAAGAGATGTTCCACTACAGGAACTCTCCATCAAAAGACTCTTATCAGTATGACAAAAACTCATGCATGATGAGCATCCCGCCAACATGGCATGAAAGGGATCTCAATGAAAACATACATGACGACAACATGAATATCCCAACAACACACAACAAAGGGATCTCAAAACATAACATGATGAATCATGACAACAAGTACATCACATAGACGATTCCACGTCACATAAAGTAGGAATCATGAAAACAAGTAATAAACAAGATCCCTCACCAACATCAAATGGGGATCTGTGCAACACAATGCATAGAAAAAGAAATACATGAACACAATGCATATACCTCACAACCAGGGGCTATTTGAAGAAGCAGATGTCAAACAGCTGAAGCTGTTCGGACCATCAATCTCACATCATCAATCGCATGGAAATGGCTGCTCACACATGAATGTTAACACCTGCACTCCACATAGAAAAGTGGCTAGAAAATGAAATGAGCGAATGAAAAATCTAAACGCACCATCATATTTGTGGCGTCGAATAGTGCAAAATTGACTGTCAAATTTCTAAATTCTGAGAAATTGAGAATCTGGGGCTCAAGGAATCTTTTAGATTCCCCCTAGATTCCTCAAAGATTCTGATCCATGGGTGGACTAGAAATCTGCAACACAAAAGGTGAGTCTAACCTTGCCATTGTTATCCCTGCAAAAAACCATGAAAAACGATTGTAAAGTTGACTATGTTCCGAAAAAAATAATTTTTACCTCCTTGGAGAATCTTTGGGCATCAAAGAATATTTTACCTCCTCTGTCTCAAAATCCGTGCTTTCTCCCGGTTCCTCCATCTCCCCCCATGCACTGGTGAAAATGAATGTTTATATAAAATCTCGGGTGGATTTAACAAGGAGTTAGTTTGGTGCAGTGGTAAAATGGTGAAGTTGTTGGTGGTGCTTCCGAGTTTGAATCCCCATGGAGCCAAACTTAACACGTAACAATATTTTTTAATATTGTGCGGTTATGATTTGTAACCATTGCACTTAATACATGGCATGTGGGTTGTTTACATGGCACATTGTAGCTAGCGGTTAAACTTGGGTGCTGTGGGTGCTTTGTATTTAATGTTGGTACGTTGGATGGTTGTCGTATTACATGGGGCCGCCTATTTTAGGGCCGACCATGTGGGCCGGGCAGGTTCAACCTCCGCCGGCTCCCTTACTAAATTCCCATCACATTTTTTTTGGTGTGGTGTGTTGGGGTTTGGGTTTGTGCCCCAAGGTTGGCCCACCCAATCCTCACTCTATTTATGTGGAATCATTGTGTGAGGGGTGGCAGGGTGATGGCCGCCCACCCCACATGGTGTTGAGTGGTTCTGGGGGTGGCAGGGTGATGGCCACCTACCCCTTTTTTTAAACATTTTTTTGTTATGGGATATGAAGGGTGGCAGGGGTGGTGGCCCGCCACCACATACACACACACATACACACACACATATATATATATCTAGATTTATATTAATTTTTATTTTAAGAAATAGGCCCTTCGAAAATTATGCAGATTTTAGGTCGAAGGAGAAAAAATAATCGGGCCACAAATTCACCCAGAATCTGGCCCAGTTGGTCGGAATCCAGTGGCTAGGTTCTGTCCAAATTGTGGCCTCCTTAAGCCTGCCTTAGCAATGTCAACAAGACTTTGATAGCTTCTAACTTTTGCATACGAACTCAGTTTGCCGAACTGTTCACATCACTATGACCAAGACGACGAGATCTACACTCTGGTTTTGGTTCGAAATCATTCTAATCACTTTTGTTTTTGAGCGTTCATAAGCCCTCTTTGTCCTGTGTGTTTCTGGAGCCACATAGATCAATCCTCCCACTAAGGAGCTTTTGGTCCTCCAAAAGCATGAAAAATAATCTGCAACTTCTTTGTACCTTGTCTGCATCACAAGCGTCCTGAAAGGTCTCACTTCCATCTCCTTCACCTTTGTTCTTTGAAGCCTTAAGCGATGAGCCGACACCTTCAATCTATGCAACCTGTAGTACATTGTTTTTATCATCACATGCTTGGCTTGCATGACCAACTAATGACCCAAGCGTCCCACACATGCCACGAGTTTATAACACATACTCAGTGGTCAAGTTTACATCAGGATGGACACAATACTCCAGCTACGAAAACAAGGCCAACATATCATTATTGCTTCAAAAGTGATGGAAAACACATCATCCCTGCAGCACATGATTTACAATCATAAGCACAAACACTATTTTTTGCTTTCGACAAGTGATGGAAACACGACATCACTTCCACAGTTCATCATGCAACTCAAAATAAGACTAGACATCATTGTTGTTGAACAAGTGATGGAAAACACATCATCACTTTTACATTTTGAAATGCAACAAATGATTTACAAAAGCACGACCATGACATGCTAACATATCTAGAAACCATTTTTCACTTATCAAGGTGAAGGAGTCACCTCCTTGTGGTGGTTTTCCTTGTCAAAAAACTGCTTCACCTGGTTCATACACCGATGCTTTGTCTTTAAGGCTCTGCTCTAGATGGAGCCTCCAACATGTGGCTCTTTGATGGCCACTTCTGTCGCAATGACTGCAATAGGTTTTCTTCCTCCAGATTTGCTTAACATGTTTCTTTACCTACTATTGAGAGGGTCTTTCACGCCTCATCTTTTTGTGTGCTTCCATTCTTTTCCAACACTTAGAAAATGTATGGTTATGTAATCCACAAAAGGTGCATGTTTTTTGATGCCATGTTCTTCGTTCATCATTAATGACATGATCATAATCGAAATGAAAATTCAAATGTCGAGAGTGGTTATACCTTTCCTTGTTGTCTCTGGTGTATGTATGGCAATGAGAGCTTGCCTCAGCTCTCTCCCTGCAATGGGCACTGCCATGGGATGATGGGGATGTGTTCCCATCATTCTCTTTCCTCGACAATTTTAACGATGTCTTGGAAGAATTTGACACCTTCGAGCATTCTCCTTTGGTGTATCTCGAGCCTGCAAATTGAGGTATCTGCACAACCTCGAATGGTTGAGTTATACCTTGGTTATCAACACCAAGTTTTTCTTCCTCCTCGTGCCTCGTCCTTGTAAGGAATCTCATGTTTTTCCCCATAATTGGGATCTCCAAATCTCTAACAGAAATCATACTATGTGAAGATGAAATCGAAAGGAAATCAACATCTTTTACCTCCTCTTTCAATTTGGAAAGAACTGACGAGGGTTTCTCATCATCTGTTGTTGGTGGTTCGCTAGATATCGCGGTGCATTCCCAACTTCCTTTCTGACATACCCAAGTCCTGCCTGACGGGGTAATTCTTATACCTTGATGGGGTTGACAATGTGTTGGCCATTAACACCCAAGCCTTTCCCTTCATACCCCATTTTCTTCAATAGTTTGGAGCCAATTCCTGTGGTATGATTTTCAAAAACATCGAAATCATCATCAAGAAACATACATGAATTCAGAGAATTACATTTTACCTCACATGTGTCGCGTTGTATCTTTTCCAAGGCTTCGTCCTTTGCTTACAGCTGTCATAGAAAACTTTGTTTTTCCTCTTTCTCTTCATGTAGACACATCTTCAATTCAGCATTCTCTATTTGAAGATTATGTTTGTTTTGCTTCAGTTCTTCCATGGCCTCTTATGTGGCTTGCAATTGAAGCTGCAATCGCTCCTTTTCCTCTATCTCTTTCTTTAGAGTTTCATACATTATTTCCACGCGTTTGGAAATTTTGAGCATGGTCTCATACATCGCTTTTTCATCCTTTGTCGCTGCACATTCCATTGTTCACGCTGCAATTCATATCAATGCAAAGACCGCTCTGATACCACTTGATCCAGGTCCGGGTGTGACAAAGGACCCTTCCAAGACCTTTTACTTTCATGATGTGTTAAATTTCATTTTTAAAAGAACATTAATGAATACATCTGCATGCTGTAAAGAAGAGGAACATGAAAATCGTCAGCACATGAAATAACAAGATGTTGATAACATAGTTCGTCTAGGAGGGACTACGTCTCCGAGCCCCGGTGTCAAGATGGTGTAGGCCGCTGCATTAAGTGTTGTTAATAGTGATGATGTACATAGAGGTGATGTCACTATCATACAAGGAAAATGCCCTCACGCACGAGTGGTTCCAAGAGATATTCCACTACAGGAACTCTCCATCAAAAGACTCCTATCAGTATGACACAAACTCATGCATGATGAGCATCCCGCCAACATGGCATGAAAGAGATCTCAGTGCAAACATACATGAAGACAACATGAGTATCCCATCAACATACAACAAAGGGATCTCAAAACATAACATGACGAATCATGATAACAAGTACATCACATAGAAGATTCCATGTCACATCAAGTAGGAATCATGAAAACAAGTAATAAATAAGATCCCTCATCAACATCAAACAGGGATCTGTGTAGCACAATGCATAGCAAAAGAAGTACATGAAAACACTACATATACCTCACAACCAGGGGCCATCTGAAGAATCGGATGTCAAACTGCTGAAGCTGTTCGGGCCATCGATCTCACGGCATCAATCGTATGGAAATCGCTGCTCGCACATGAATGTTGACACCTGCACTCCACTTAGAAAAGTGGCTGGAAAATGAAATGAGTGAATGAAAAATTTGAATGCACCATCAGATTTGTGGTGTTGAATAGTGCAAAATCGACTGTCAAATTTTTGAATTATGAGAAATTGAGAATCTGGGGCTCAAGGAATCTTTTAGATTCCCCCTAGATTCCTCAAAGATTCTGCTCCATGGGTGGACTGGAAATCTGCAACTCAAAAGGTGAATCTGGCCTCACCATTGCGATCCCTATAGAAAACCATGAAAAACGATTGTAAAGTTGACTATGTTCCGACAAAAATATTTTTTACCTCCCCGGAGAATATTTGGGCATCAAAGAATATTCTGCCTCCTCTGTCTCAAAATCCATGCCCGCTCCTGGTTCCTCCATCTCCTCCCGTGCACTGGTGAAAATGAATGTTTATATAAAATCTTGGGTGGATTTAACAAGGAGTTAGTTTGGTGTAGTGGTAAAATGGTGAAGTTGTTGGCGGTGGTTCCGAGTTTGAATCCCACGGAACCAAACTTAACACGTAACAATAATTTTTAATATTGCGTGGTTATGATTTTTAACCGTTGCACTTAATACATGGCATGTGGGCCATTTACATGGTGCATTTTAGTTAGCGGTTAAACTTGGGTGCTGTGGGTGCTTTGTATTTAATGTTGGTACGTTGGATGGTTGTTGTATTACATGGGGCCCCCAGTTTGGGGGCCGGGCGGGTTCGACCCCCGCTGGCTCCCTTACTAAATTCCCATTGCATTTTTTTTGGTGGGGTGTGTTGGGGTTTGGGTCCGTGCCCTAAGGCCGGCCCACCCAAATCCCCGCTCTATTTACGTGGAACCATGGTGTGAGGGGTGGCGGGGTGATGGCCGCCCACCCCACATGGTGTTCAGTGGTTCAAGGGGCGAAGAGGTCATGGCCACCCGCCCCTTTTTTTAAACATTTTTTTGTTATGAGATATGAGGGGTGGTGGGGGTGGTGGCCCACCACCACACATATATATATATATATATATATATATATATATATTAAGAAATAGGCCCTTCGAAAATTATTCGGATTTTAGGCCGAAGGAGACAAATTAACCGGGCCACAAATTCACCCAGAATTTGGCCCAGGTTGGTCGGAATCCGGTGGCCAGGTTCTATCCAAATTGTGGCCTCCTTAAGCCTACCCAGTCAGCAAAGTCAACTAAACTTTGACTGCTTCTAACTTTAGCATACAGACTCGATTCGCTGAACTGTTCACATCACCACAATCAGGACGATGAGATCTACGCTCTGTCCCTAGTCCAAAATCATTATGATCACTTTGATTTATGAGAATTCATAAGCCCTCTTTGTCCTGTGTGTGTTTTTGGAGCTACCTGGATCAACTGAGTTGATTCAGTTGGGACTGAATCAAGATTGATTCTTCCAATTCTTCCAATCACATCACTCAAAGTATCATCAGTGGTTGGAGTTTCATGTGGGGCAGAGAGTGCTTCAAAAGAAGATTCCACGGATTGATCTAGTATAGGAATACCCCCTTCAAGATGTGGAATCTGATTATCAAATTCTTGAAATGATTTTGCATTTCCGAATCTATCCAAGAGATCAAGTGGCCGCTCAACAACATTATCAGGTTTGGAAGATTCAATAAAGATTACATATCTAGATACAACAAACTTTTTATTAACTTCATCATAGAGACAATAGCTTTGGATGTATTTGAATACCCCAAGAAGATACACTTATGACTCCTTGCACCAAGTTTGTTTCTATGTACTTTTGGTATCAAGGCATAGCAGGTGGAACCAAAGACCCTGAGATGATTTATCGAAGGAATGTGGCAATACCACATTTCATAAGGAGTCTTATTTCTAATAACATTAGATGGACATCTATTCTTTACTTATACAACAAATAGAACTGCATCAACCCAAAACAACAATTTTACATTCTTGAAAAACATCATGGAACGTACCATATTTAGGATTGCCCTATTCATTCTTTCAGCTACTCCATTTTGTTGGGGATTATAAAGCACAATTGTTTGATGTTTGATTCCACATTGACAAAGATAGTTTTAAAATTCATTTGAAGTGTATTATTTTCCATTATCAGTGCAAATAGATCCAATATGAGATTGTGCATCATTTTCAATCCATGTATGAAAGTTCTTGAATGTTTGAAAAGCATCAGATTTGTTCTTCAATAAATAAACCCAACACATTTTGGTGTAGCCATCAATAAATTTCATCATATATTTATTTCTATTTGCAGAAGGAACATGCATTGGACCACATAAATCTAAATGAATGGGTTCAATTTTTCTATGTGCTCTGGAATGCAAATCATGAAAAGACTCTTTTCTATGCTTTCCTAGAATGCAAGCATCAAATTGCTTAAGTTTCCTAGGAATTGTAGGAAAACCAGTAACACCATTTTTCTTCAACAAGCGAAGTCCGTCATAGTTCAGATGTCCAAATATAGAATGCCATAATAGACTTGATGGGAATGTACCTTCATCACAATGAGAATTGTATGAGAAATTTTGTGCACAAGTAGAGGTACCTTGCAACTAGAGAAGCCTTTCTTCTTTTATCCTCGTCATGACAAGTGAGTGATCTGATGCTTTTCTCACTTCAACCATGCCATCAAACATATGAATGGAGTGTCCTTGTTGACGGATGTGGACCAAGGACAACAAGTTTCTCCTCAGCTGTAGGAGATATAAAACATCATGTAGAAGAAAGTCTGGAAGACCAAGCAATTTGAGCCTGATTGTGCCAAGCCCTAATGGCTTGAGTTTTGATTTGTCTGCAAAGTATATTGCTCCATCAACATTGTCAGTAAATTCTTCAAAAATATCTCTTCTAAAAGTCATCTGGCAAGTTGCTCCTAAATCAAGCAACCAATCATGTTTCCAAGAATCAAGTGAAGCATTAAACAAGTCTTAATTTACCCCAATATCATAATGTGCCACAACATAGTGAGCAGATTTAGGTGCTTTACCTTTCTCTTTGTCATTGGTTATACCTTTGGGTTGATTTCTTTCCTGCTTAATTCTATCCCAAGGCAACTTTCATGTGGATTCATCATGTGATCCATCTCTATTGCAACGTATGCAATGCAAATCAAACTTTTCTCCTTGAGAGTGTTTACCCCCCCTGCCTCTGAAATTTATTCTTCCTCTTCCTCTTTGACCACCTTTTCCTATGGAATAATCTTGAGCAATATTCTTCTCTCTATGTGCAAGAGACACAACTTCTTTAGAATACTGAGGAGTTGTCTTCTTCCCAAAATTTTTCTCTCTCTTAGCAAATTTATTCACAAGAGAGTCAAAGGTAATTTCTTTGAGGTTTCCATTTGCTTTCAATGACTCAAGATAATTGGAATAAGTGGGATAAAGTGCCTTGACAAAATCTATCAGAGGAATCTCTAGTTCAACATTAGTGACTTTGATATCATGCATAATAGATTTTACTTCTAATGCAAGAGCAAGAGGATCATCATTTTGTGATTCAAGGCTAAACAATTTAATCATCAGTTGGACAACTTCAAGCGTAGAGTGTGAGTCATAGAGTTCAATTTTTGTAATGCTTCAGAAGCATTCAAAAATGGTGAAATATAGCAAATCACCTCTTCATTTACAAATTTTGCAATCAAGGCATAGGACTTGTTGTTCTTGTTTTCCCAAATGGGGAATTCCTTTTCTGAGGTAGGATTTGCTAGTTCTCCTACACAAACTCCTTTCCACAGCTCATTGAAAATGAGGGTATGTTTGATCTTTCGGAACCATTATAAATAGTTCTCTTTTCCAGTGAGAACCACTCCCACAATAGATATCAATGAATGCATTTTAAAATCCATGTACTGTAAAAAAAATACTTATGCTACCAATAAAATATAAGAAATTGCACCTATGCTAATAATATACTGTGAAAAGTTTCACTTCTATTCTAGTGTAGTTTTTTGATTTTTGAATTTTATTTTTGGACAAAGGTATTATGTGGGGGAGGGTTATATGGAAAAGGGAATTTATGGGGAAGCAGATAACATATTAAAAAATAGGAGGGATGACTGTGCAGGAGCGGGAGAATATAACAAAATTGGAGGGCCAACTGTGCAGGAACAATGGTAGAAATATGACAGTGAAATTTGAACCAAAATGACCAACACATACCATACATATCACGGTCTTCAATGCACACATGTTTGAATGTATAAGCATGAAATTTCAACAGTCAATGCAAACAAGCACTTACAAATGCATGTGAATGAACAATTCTAGGTATTGGAAATGTGGCCTCAAAAAAATTTCAACGCATAGAAAAATGCACAATTCAGGTATAAAAAATAACACCATTCAATGCACTGTGTATGATTCGGCGAGGAAGCAACGATTCCAATGATTCGGTGAGGTGAACCGATACCACCGAGTTAGAGGGATGGCTGTTTGGAGGGTCGCATGTTGGAGTGGAGTCGCCAGCATTCAATGCATTCAACATGTCGTTCAACACAGGCAGGAGGCACAGTCGAGGTATGCATGGAATATGGGTGGAGGCACAATCAAGGTATACCGAGTCACAATGTTTGGGCTAAAAAACACATATGACAGTGTATGGAAGGTGGGTTCAGGACTCAGCAGCATGACAGAGGTGTTAGTTCTGCAAAATAGGCAAAACATAGGAAGGAGGGAGTTACAAGGGCAGAGAGGGAAGCCAACAATGGATCTGGCTTTGATACCATGTCAGGCCAGGAGGTAACTCCTCAAATCAACTATGTTTATTATTTAAGATTGTTCATGGTTATATACATGAGGGAGTGACTCTTGGGTTTCACCTCCCGATGAATCTTCCTTTTCAATTATTTATTATTTACAATATTTACAAGTGTTCACCCAATCCCCATGATTAGGTGTCAATAGGGTGTATTAGAAGACATTGCCATTTCATTGGATTCCCAGGAAGACCCTACAGATTTATATGTTCTTCAACCTAAGACCAACTTGGGAGGACATCCTTTGATCTTGGGGAGACCTTGGTTGGCTACGACTGATGCCTACATAGGGTGTAGGTCTGGAAACATGACCATCGCTCATGGGGCTGAAACTAAATACATCAACCTATACCCCCTGCCAAACCTCTCCTAAAGTCGGAAAATACTTATTGGGATGATGAAGAACATGATTCAGAAGCTATTCACCCAGTATTGACAATAGCCCAAGCCATGAGCCTTAAGGAAAATTCGGAGGAAAATATGATAAATTGTCATATTTCTAATCTTGATTTTTCACAGCATTTAGAGGGGCAATCTAGTCCTAATCTAGATATAATTACTAACCTGCAGAATTCTTATAAATATGATATGACAACTAAATTACATTCATCATTTCTTGCATATTCATTGATTGAATGTGGAGGTAAGGTAATTGAAATTTCTTTCGGAAAAACCCTAAATATCAATTCTGCCATGACTCCTAAATAAGAGGAGCAGCTAATTCAGATATTGAAAGACTTTTCGGATAAATTTTCTTGGGAATACACAGAAATGAGGGGTATTCACCCAATACATGCATTCATCATATCTACATAGAGGGAAATGCCAATCCTGGGAGACAACCACAAAGGAGAATGAACTCCACTTTGAGAGAAATTGTAAAAAATGAATTGCAAAAATGGTTAAATGTAGGGTTCATTTATCCTATTCCAGACAGCTAGTGGGTATCCCCACTGGTTATTGTCCCTAAAACGAATGGTAAATGGTGAGTGTGTTTAGATTATAGGGAACTAAAGAAAGCTACATTAAAATATCACTTTCCTTTGCCTTTTATAGACCAAGTGCTGGACACTCTAGCAGGGAAGAGGTATTTTTCTTTCCTAGATGGGTTTAGTGGGTACAACCAAATTAGGATAGCTCTAGAGGACCAGGAGAAGAAAACATTCACATGTCCCTGGGGAACCTATGCATATAAGGTACTACCATTTGGTTTATGCAATGCACCAGCCACATTTCAAAGGGTGATACTTGGTATTTTCTCTGATCTTTTGCATGATTGTGTAGAGATTTACATGGATGATTTTATAGTAATGGGTAATACTTTTGAAGAAACTACACAATATTAGGAGAGTTTTGAAGATATTAGAGAAACTAATCTTTCATTGAGTAATGAAAAATGTTTCATGATTATGACTGAAGGTATTTTTTTGGGTCATCATGTTTCTGCTGCAAGAATTATAGTTGATTCGGCTAAGATCGAGGTAATTGAAAAGTTGTCCCCATAAACTAGTCAAAAAGGAGTTCAAAGTTTCCTTGGAAATGTAGGTTACTAGAGAAGGTTTGTTGAGAATTTTACAAAGATAGCCTCGCCATTTTTTAAATTATTGACCAAAGAATCTAAATTTCATTGGAATGATGAATGTCACGCTACATTCGATACACTCAAGGAAAAAATTTCTTCAGCACTGTCTTGAGAGGCCCAGATTGGAAATTTCCCTTTCATATTTCCACTGATGCATTTGATTCAGCTATAGGAGCGATATTGGGCCAAAAGGAAAATCTTGTAACCCATGCTATTTATTTTGTTAGTAAAAATTTAACTCCCGCAGAATTGAATTAAAATGTCATTGAGAAAGAATTCCTTGCTATAATTTATGCTATTAATAAGTTTAGACAATACATCACTGGTTATGAAGTTTTTGTACATTATGATCATTCTGCTATTCGATATCTCATGAAAAAACCTGTCACTAATGGAAAGATTACTAGGTGGCTTTTGTTGCTACAAGAATTTGATGTCATGGTATTGGATAGACCCAGAAAATAACAGCAGGTCGCTGATTTCCTATCTAGGCTCAACCATGTAGGTGAGGATGTTCATGTTAATGATAAATTTCTCGATGAAAATTGTTTTCTATCTCTGTTAAAGCACCTTGGTTTACAGATATGGCTAACGACCTTGCTGCAGGAAAGTTAACCCCCTACTTTTCGTCTAGTCAGAAGAAAAGAATTATTAGGAAAAGTGCTAATTGCTCTTGGGTAAAAGGAGACCTATTTTGCACCAGACCTGATTTGATTATTCGTATCTATGTCAGGGAGGACGAGATGTATGATATCTTGAGAGCTTGTCACGATGAAACCTGTGGAGGACATTTTGCAGATAAGCAGAAAGCCTATAAGATCCTATGCTCCAGATACTATTGGCCGAGTCTTTTTAAAGATGCAAAGGATTATGTTCGTAAATGTGATAGCTGCTAGAGAATAGGGTGACCTATCCAATCATATGAAATTCCTTTGCAGCTACAAGTTTTCATAGAACCATTCGAGGGGTGGGCTCTTGGTTTTGTAGGTACCATCTGTTATCACTCAGATGTCTTCCCTAGAAGTTATCAAAGAAGGAATAGTCCAAGGTAGCCACAAACCTAATCTTTTAGACTCAGGTTCTATCCAACCTAAGTCCAAAGAGGGCTCTCTCTTTATAATTTAACTTTGTTTTTTAAGTAGGATTTCAGGCTAGTTCTTAGTGCTCATGATGTTTTGGTTTTGATTGGGTGGTGGAATTAAGAAAACAGATGGGAAAAACAAGTATTTAGGCCATTGGGCTATGGAGTCAATCAAAGAGTGGCTTAACTGGATCAGATCAATCACTAAAGTAAGAGTTCACAGGGCAAGCTAGCACAATAAAAAGAAAATCTGCAGGTTCAAATGGATGAGGTAGTCCTAACCAGGGCAAAGGGCAATGAAGAATCCTTAACTGGGATTAAGATGAAGAAAAGAAGGATGCTTAGTAGCAAAGGGCAATGAAGAATCCTTTACTATGGACCAAGGGGGCGAAACTACATAAGTAAGGGAGAAATTAATAATTCCCAGACCAAGATAGTTTAGTAGAAAACATATAGAAAGTAAATAGTTAAAACAGAGAGCATTTAAGCTAATTCTGAGATATCATTCCTTGTTTACTTTTCAGATTTCATAAGAGACACATGTGAATATTTATAACATGACAAGAAAACAATATTTAAACATGAAGAGATAATACTTATTTGGTTTCAACTATGCACAAGAATTTAGTGAAATGTCCTTAGCTTTATTTCATAATCCAGCAAAACTAGTCCAGTCTTGAATACAATAGCTCCTTAGCTCGATATAAAATGTCTACAGAAATTTATTTTAATCCACCCTAATTACTTCAAAATATGAAGTATTTATACAAAAAATGTTACAAAATATCTCATAACAATATGAGAATTATTCTAGGAAACCAAAAATATCTTCAACACGAAGATAGAGACAGATGGGGAACTGCCTTCTTGTTGTCCCTTTTATTATGACTGCGCTGGCTGTTGTAATTCGGATTTTTCTCTTTCATTTGCTTTATAGTTGTGTGCTGGAATCACTTTCTGTCTTCTACCTACTGATACTCTTTACCTGCTACATTTTGACTCTGTTTTACCTGTTTTGCCTGGCTGTCATATAGATTTACTGTAGTAACTTTATAGTAAATCTGTCAGTTTCATCCACTACTCACTGTCAGGTAATTTCATCCTTATCATCTTTCTATATATCTTGTCAGCTTCTGTATACTTGGAAAATTTTGCCTATTGACCAACAAGTGCTTGACCTCATGCTCTATGAAAAACATATTTTCCAGACTATCATATAGTACCTTTCTAGTGGGCATAGCTTTTACCCTTGAAGTACTAGCTAGGATACTGGCCAACTTGTTTAGTATTTCGATGTAATCCTCCTAAGTCATCAAATTGTCATGGATTACCATAGGACTTGGGAGTCCTTTTTCCCTTAAAATACCAAACTTTGTCATAAACCTATCAATGTATGCTTGGATGCTTTGGCACCTTTTTCCAGATTGAGCATAAGGTTCTTTTTAGTGAGAACCTTCTTTATTTATATGATAGTTCCTGTTCTATCTTCTATTTCTAGTTCATCAAGCTGGTACCTGTTTCTACTGTTCAAAAATTCTATCAATTGGTTGGCTTCTTCAGGCTTATCTCCAACTCTTCCATTGTCTTATGGATTGCTTCTGTAGCCACTTTTACCAGTTCAGTTTGCTCAAAAATTACTTGAATAGATGGTGAAAGATCATTTATAGAATCATTGATGTTGGCCCAAAGAATTTCCTTCATGTCTCCAAGTGGTCGTTGCAATGTCAAGTCCTTTTCAAGGACTTTTATTCTTTTAAGCTTCTTCCTTCTGTTGAATTTGTACAAGTTTGCAATCAGTTTCCAAACTTGACACTTTTTCTCTAAGTTTCTTAAGCTTAGTATCCTGGATGCTCATTTTCTCCATGGCTTTTACCAATTCAGTTGTCTTTTCTATGGATGTCCATGTGCTTGTTGATGTACCTGTAACTGGCAGAGCTGTAGTTGGTGGAACTGTGGGTGCTAATGAAGCAGCCAATGTGAAGGGTACTACTGTAGAGATTTTAGGGATTACAGTCTGAGGAGTGGTGGCCAAATCACTCTATCTAGACTATATCAAGTTATCCAGCTCTTTCTTTGTTTCTTTCAGTTATTCATTCAGCTTAAGGACTAAGTCCATAAGCTCTTCCTCCTTTTGAGTTTCCAATACTTCAACTGTCTGAGGATGATGCAGAGGGGGAATTTTGAGCTGCTTCTTCAGTGTAGCTATGTCATCATTTTTCTTTTTAATAAGCTTTTCTGCAGCTTTCACATCCTTGGGATCATGCCCCAGTTCTATGACTAAGTCCCCTAAGGACTTTATTCTAGTATCCTTAGCTTGTGGGGAGGCCTTCTCTAACTGGAATTGCGCTGATATATTATTCAACAAATTTTGGAGTTGGTGAGCTACAATTGCCTTGCTGGTCAAGGTGGAGTAGACCATTTCCATAGTCTGCTTGTGTAATTCTATTTGGTCAATAGGATGGATATCCTTTGCCAATACTTCAAAATCTATTTTCAAGTAATCTGCAATTGACCTGGGCTGCTGTGTAGTTGGCTTCATGAAACTTACCTACATTTTACCTTCTTTCACATCAAAGGCTAAAATTAGCCTTGTCTGATTAGTAGGGGCCATTTTTAGGTAATGTGCATAGCTTTGGGCCTTCAATCTTTCATTCCTAGCCTTTATTTATTTATATTTTTCTCTAGCGTCTTGGCTCTGGCCACTTGGAGCTCTAAATGAGGATACTTCCACACTCTATTGTCTCTCTAGCATTTGAGCCTGTGAGGTGGAAGGTTCATGTGTACCTCCTGAGGGAGTGGTCTGCCTGCTTTCTACTCTTTTTTCACTTGCAGTTCTAGTTGTTTCTTCAATAAACTCTTGTTCTAAAAATGGATTCAACCTTTGCCTCTTGACATAAGTCTGGGCAACAGGTCTGCTAGAAGAAGTGGCCTCCTCTCTATCTCTCTTAGGATTTCTCTCCTCATTTAGAGGAGTCTGTACAATAGGTGGATTTCTCATGATATGTTCTGGTTGAGCAAGTTCTTCTGATATCTCTAGCTGTTCTGATTCCTCTGGCTACTCTAATGGTTCTTGCTCTTGAGGTCCTTCTTTTGCTATTTGCCCATTGTGTCCCTATGATTCCCTTTGAGATTAGGACTCTCCTGGAACCTATACAAATGAATCTTCATCAATTCTTCTTTCTAAATCAATCAATACATTATTGACAATAATATTTGTGCTATCTCGGTCTACCAAAGTGTTTTCCACCCATTCTAGCTAATTTGCATACTGTTCAATTTTAGGAATTCTATGGTGGATATAATGAGATAATTTTTTCTTTTGTCTCCTATTGCAAATGAACTCTAAAGGGTCATAATTCCAGATAAAACTTTGTTTCAGGTTTCAGCCTTTGGAGGATTTCTTTTGCTTCCTTTCTTGCTTCCCTACTGTTACATATGAAGGGGCCAAGCTGATATTTTATCCTAAGTTGAGCTTTCTTCTTGGCCTTCACAAAATGCACCTCATCTGAATTAATCATTTTCCTGTAGTACTCTAGAGCAAACAATCTCATGGGGAGGTATTTTGGCAATTTGTAGGGAGCCAACTCACATCCATATAACTTGATTTTGGTGTGGTTTTGGTATAAGTACCAATCTCCCACTCTATATTGTTTGGACAACTGTAGGAACTTCCTGATATCTGCACTGATTCTTGGGGGAGGGCTTCCTAATAATGTAGTTGCCATTGGGTGCACAAAGAGATCTATGAAATCAGTATAAGAATATTGAGAGTCATGTAAGTGGATTAATGAAGTCCAAAAGACCACTGATCTGGGGTTGCCTCTGGTATCAAGCTTTTGGAGTGTGATTGGGAATTTGTCAGCTTGATAATACAGGAAAAGATGATATAAAATTGAAGAATATTTGAACACTCTTTCATTATCCATCCTCATGAATTGATCATGCATTTTATTAGCAATGAACTTAGCATAGTCAAACATGATGGCTAGGGGCTGCCCAGGAGAGTAGATGGACATAAAGGCTATAATAATTTCATCAACAAATTCACTTGTAGTCTGGCCTAACACACTGGATATCATTTCTATGATGTCTCGGCCAAGATCAGAGAATATAGTCCACATGTAAGGGGGAGGGTCCTTTGGAATGTATTGTTCTTCCCTAATGAAGTTATGGTATAACCGAGCAAGTTTGGTTAAGGTGAGTGTAAGGAATCTATTAAGAAAATCTCCAACAAAAAGAGGGGTCAGGCTTTGGCTTAGTTCTAACTGCAACATTTTGTTTATGGACTCAGCAGTGATGGTAAATAATACAAAATGATCAGGGGTCATCACTTCCCTTTTGCTAGGATTATAGTTCATATGGCAGTAATGGATAATCTCTAGGAAGATATGAACTTCTGGGAATTGGTACTTGGGTAAACCTGATTCCCAAAGCCCTATGTAGTCTATATGGTTCAGGTACTGGTC
This sequence comes from Pinus tabuliformis, assembly GCA_031772625.1. Lineage (NCBI taxonomy): Eukaryota > Viridiplantae > Streptophyta > Pinopsida > Pinales > Pinaceae > Pinus > Pinus tabuliformis. Next base: position 1,038,332,000 of record CM062813.1, on the reverse strand, counting down.
TCTGTAGCTACAATATAGTTTCAGAGGGGATTCTTGGACAAAGGTATATTTAATCTGAAAATCTTTATCTGCTAATGGGAGATGGTCTAAATCCCTATGGGGAGTAGAATTGGCAGGAAGTTTAATGCAATGGGAGCAGCCATCCTTGGTTCTTGTGGATTCAAGGACGGGGGCGAAGGGTTTCCAATGAAATTGGGGAACTATCTTATTGAATTACTTAATAATCTGAAGCAATTGAGTCAAGGTTCAGGAATAAAACAGGGTTTCTCAGTGAATTTGGGTAAATACTTGGTTTTGGATTTGAATGGAGTGATGGGCGACTGTGCACGGTTTGCAGGAAGCGTACGTTACTGAAAGGTGGTCTAGAGTTTCAGCAGGTTGGAAGTTGGACATGGGTTAATGGTTGCAAGTACTCTGGTGTTTGCATAGAGGTCTAAGCGGTCTTTTTCATGGTAAAACTAAAAACAATGAGTTTTTTAGTTTTATTCACAAATTCAACTATTTTGGTAGGTACACAGAGAAAGGGACATTTGGCATTAAGCGGGGGATGCGACATTTTGTCGTTTAGCGGGAGGCGGTAAGCGGGATCATATCGCATTGCTTTTGGGCTTGAGCGGTTTTAGGGGGAGGTTGCCTGATGTTGTAGGTTTTAACCCCGTACATAAATTACCTGCATACGAATTTTAAAGATAGAAAATAAACAATTCGAGAGCATAACACATAAAACATATATACACAGAGATTTTCCCATTGGATCCCAAAACCGAGACTACCAGCTTGATTTTTGCCTCTATAGTTGACAGTGCCACTACAGATTGTTTCTTACTCATCCAACTGATTGCAGCTCCAAATAGGTTAAACACATACCCACTTGTAGATCTTCTCTGATCCAGATCTCCAGCCCAGTCTGCATCAACAAAGCCACGGATATCCAACACTCTATCCAATCTTGGTCTTCCTTGGTAGCACAAACCATAATCACTAGTGCTACGCAAATACCTGAAAACCCGCTTCACTACTATCCAATGCTCCTTTCCTAGTTTCGACATAAACCTGCTCAATACTCCCACTGCATCTGCAATGTCTGGTCTAGTACAGACCATTGCAAACATCAGGCTACCAGCTGCACTTGCATATGGAACACGGGACATGTCCTCTTCCTCTTCTTGTGTCTTGGGACACTGTTTAGCAGATAACATCACACCTACAAGAATAGGAACCTTCACTGGTTTACTATCCTGCATATTAAACCTCTGTAATATTGTCTCGACATACTTCCTCTGGTTTAACTGGAGCTTCCTCTTTGCCTGATCTCTTTTAATTTCCATGCCCAAAATATAGTTTGCACCACTAAGATCTTTCATGTCGAATTTGGAGAACAATTGGGTCTTCAAATCCTGGATAACTTCTTTTTCATTTCCAACCAACAACATATCATCCACATATAAGACCAGATAAATAACACGATCACCAATTAATTTAAAATACACATAGTGATCTACTTTTCTCCTGGTGAAGCCAATTCCCCGTATAAATGTATCAAATTTCTGATACCACATCCTTGGTGACTGTTTTAACCCATATAGAGACTTCTTTAACTTACATACCAATTCTTTCTTACCCTTCACCGCAAAGCCTTCAGGTTGCTTCATGTAGATTTCCTCTTCTAAATCCCTGTGAAGAAATGTTGTCTTCACATCCATCTGTTCTACCTCAAAATCAAAAGCAGCAACAACAAATAAAAGTAATCTAATAGAAGTTACCTTGGCAACAGGAGAAAAAATATCACCAAAATCAATTCCCGACACCTGGGAATAACCTTTTGCTACCAACCGAGCTTTGTATTTCTCCACCTTTATTTCTGCATTTGTCTTCTTCTTGAACACCCATTTGCTGCCAATGGGTTTCCTTCCAGGTGGCAACTCCACCAGATCCCAAGCCTCATTTTTGTGCAAAGATTCCATTTCATCAACCATGGCCTCTTTCTAGAGTTTTCCATCCTCTGAATCTACTACTTCCTTCACAGTTCTGGGATCATCATCAGTAACAAACAAATCAAAATTTGAATAGAAAGTAGATAGACTATACCTTTTTGGCTGCATTCTTTCTCGAACTGATCTTCCTATAGCCTGAGTTTGTGGCTCTTCATCTTCTGATTCCTCCTCTGCTGTAGAGTCTGATTCTTCCTCCTTTAGCTCAAACTCTATCTTCTCAGGTTACTTTGGTTGGACTTCATGTTTAATAACATCTTTCACCTCTCTGAACACCACATCTCGGTTGTACATAACCTTCCTTGTTACTGGGTTCCAAAGCGTATAACCCTTTAAACCATCCTTATACCCAATAAAGATGCACTTTTCAGATTTACTATCCAACTTTGTTCTTTTCTCCTTTGGAACATGTACATATGCATCACATCCAAATACCCTGAGATGTGAAAGAGAGGGTTTCTTACCAGTCCATACCTCTTGTGGAGTCTTGTCCTCCAATGCTAATGAAGGTGACCTGTTGACCAGGTAACATGCAGTATCCACCGCCTCTGCCTAGAATTCCTGTCCTAACCCAGCACAACTGAGCATGCTTCTTGCCCTTTCCATCAACGTCTTGTTCATTCTTTCTGCAACTCCATTTTGCTGAGGTGTATATGGAGTAGTTTTTTGCCGTGCTATGCCACACTTCTTGCAAAATTTTTCAAATTCCTTACTGCAAAACTCTCCACCATTATTTGTCCTCAACACCTTTATCTTCTTCTCTGTCTGGTTTTCAACTAGAGCCTTAAATTCTTTAAACATATCAAAGACTTCAGATTTCTTCTTAAGGAAATATGTCCATGTATTCTTTGAGAAGTCATCTATAAATGATACATAGTACACAGACTTACCTAGTGATGGAACCTTCACAGGTCCAAACACATCACTGTGCACAAGCTCTAATATATGTTTCTCCCTCTTACCACCAGAGGGGAAACTCAACCGATTCTGCTTACCGTATACACAATTTTCAGAGAAATCAAAATCCAGAGAGCTATTACTCATACCTTCTACCATACCTTTACCATGAAGTATTCAAAGGCCCTTCTCTCCAATATTCCAAGCCTTTGAAGCCACAACATGGTATTTTCTCCAGAGACCACTAGATTTTCTGCTCCACTTTTAGGAACCACGGAACTGTTGCATCCATCAACAACAGTGCTACCTTGCAACTTGTATAGAGTTCCAATCTGAATTCCTCGCATCAATACCAGCGCTCCCCGAACCATCTTGCAGGTATCCTTCTCGAACACTATTTTTACACCTGCATCATCCAGCTTACCAACAAAAATCAGATTTCTGGCTAATGCAGGAATATACAAAACACCCGGAAGTGTTCTAACCCTTCCACATTGTAGCTTCAACTTTACTTTTCCACGACCAATGATTCTAGCCTTCCTGTCATCCCCCAAGAGTACATCACCACCATCATATTTCTCATACTCACAGAACCACTCTCTATGGGGAGTGAAGTGAAAGGATGCACCTGAGTCAATCAACCATACCTCATGATCTACATGTGTACTTGAAGAAGCCAAGTACACATCCCCACCTTCATCTGAGGTGGTTTTCACCTTTGCAGAAGGAGCCTCATCAGATCCCTTTCCTTTGTCGGGAGATTTAGATTTACAGTCCCTTTTGAAGTGGCCTTCCTTTCTGCATTTCCAGCACACCACCTTTATAGGTTTTCCTGGAGATTTATATCTCCCTCTAGATTTAGATCTCCCACTCGATGACTTATTTTTGTTTCTGTTCTGGGACCGTCCTCGTACAGACAAGGCATCACCATTCTGGCTCTCCATATTTTTCCATCTCATCTCCTCTGTCAGCAAGGCTGAGACTATTTCATCAAAATGCAAGGCAGTTGCATTGCTACCTATTGCAATAACCAGACTATCCCACGAAATTTGGTAGAGAACAAAAAAAAACTAATGCACTTATCTTCATCTAAAATTTTAATATCAACAGATGCTAACTGACTTACCACAGTATTAAATGCATTCAGATGCTCTATCACCGAGTCTCCATCTTTTGTCCTCAGGTTGTACAACTTTTTCCGTAGGAACAGTTTATTCACCAGAGACTTAGATTGGTACAAAGTCCCTAACTTGTCCCACAAAGCCTTCGCCGTAGCTTCCCCTGATACATTCAGCAATACTGAATCTGAGACACACAATCGTATTGTGCTCTTTGCCTTCCGATCCAACTTCTTCCATTCTTCATCGAACACTCCTATTGGTTTAGTACCTGGATCTACCGTGATCCACTGATCTTTATCCACCAACAGATCCTCCATCTTGAGTTTCCACAACTCAAAACTCTGACCATTAAATTTCACGATCTCTATCTTTCCACTGCTTGCCATCTTTCACCACTAGAATCGATCTCACAGATCTCCCACTGAACAGGGTCTACCATAGGCCCGAGCGAAACCCCTCAGCAACAAAGGCATCCCCTTGAAGCCAAATCTACTCTGATACCAAATGTAGGTTTTAACGTCGTACATAAGTTACCTGCATACAAATTCTAAAACGTAGAAAATAAACAATGCGAGAGCATAACACATAAAACACATATACACAGAGATTTTCCCACTGGATCCCAAAACGGGACTACCAGCTTGATTTTTCATTATGTTCCTTTCAATGTTATAATACATATTTATACATGCCGAAGCATCCAATACCATGGACCAAAAACCATCACGTCCAAAAAACATGTGCGAAAATCATGCACAAAACCATAGGTGGGTCCGCCCAACCTAACATAGGGTCCAAAACCAAAATTTTTTGGGGCGCTGCCCTGGACCCCATAAAGTGGGGTTACGGGTGCCCTTCAAACCCCCTGTTAACTACGTGGAAATAATATAACACAACCCAACAGATGCCATTCATCGGGTGCCATGTAGCAGCAGGGTGAATAGTGAAACCACCCATATCGGGCTGGTAAAGGTCGGCCTTCGGAGGCCGCTTGATATGAGCGTCGACCGTTGGATCAAAAGGGATCAAATCATACGGTGATTGGAGTGATGATTTGATATGAAGTTTAATGGAGGGGCTCGGCAAGGTTTTGATGTGGCGAGATTTAATTAATGATGGATTATGGAGGTTTAATGATGTTGGAAGTGATTTCATTGGTGGGGTCCATTATTAATTAACTGCAGATCGGTTAATTAATATCTTTTATTCGGCAGTGGGTCTTGGTTATTAATTAGCCGCTGATCGACTTAATTAACCCATTAATCATTACGTTAATAAATTTTATGTTTCAAACTTCGGGGATGGGATATTAAAATTAAAGGGGTTTAATAAAATATATGGGAAAGAGTTTATTTTTTTGGAATTAATATATAAACAAAATTAGAAGTTAATATGGATAAAAGGCGGAAAAATGGATTTGCAATAAGTATAATGTGTTTTGAAATTTATTTACTTTTCACATGGAAACATTATAATTTAGGCTAAGTGATTTTTTGTGGGTTTTTCGGAAAAAAGGGGTTTTACATGGGGGTGATCACTTTCCCTAGGCAAATGGTGCTTTTACCTTAGAAAAAGGGATCTTTTAGGGGAAAATGAATGAATTGAAGGGGGTGAACGTTTATGAGGGGATTTTAGTACTTAGAACCTATAAGTTATTGGGCCGAGGGTCCCGTCCCTCTAAAAGTCAGAGAAATGCTCTGAGCCCCTTTAACTTAAGGTTTTAGGTACTTTAAGACTTTCCTTGGAAATTAGTTAAGTGAAAAATGTAGTGAATGAGGGAGGTTAATCTATTTTACTTGGTGTGCTTTGGTAAACACTCAATTATCATCCATACTTTATAAATTTGATGATGAAGGTAAATGATATGATTTAATCTAATCAATCATCATAATTCTGCAACCAGTCAACTACTTACCCATCTACTCATCCTACCATTTTTTCTACTCTTTATTAGGGTGCACTTAAGCTGGCAAACACTTTATCAAAAATTTTCTTTTCTTTTACAATAGAAATCTATCTAAGTCTATCCTTATTACATCCAAGCGCTCAGATTAAATAGTTGAGCTCCTTTTATTTTCTCTACCTATCTACTTATATACCAAGATTAAACAGTTTGGTCAGATTTTATTCTCTATTTCTAAGCACAAAATTGAAAACATGAAATAGTCAAGTTTAAACATTTTGACTATCCATGGATTGTGGCAAAAGTAACAAGCTGCACACAATCTTTTTATTCTTCTTCAAAGTAAATGGTAGTGGCATTTTGACTTGCACACTTTCATGGTCTTTTTTCTTTCTTGGGGTTCATTTTTCATCTTTTTTGACCTTTTTCATTCTTTTTGTCCTTTGATTTTTCTTTTAGGACATACCCTCTTTACAATTTTTTATTTTTTTTAATATGGAAAACATTTGCAGAAACCAAAGGTATGTACATATTACAAATTTGACCTCAGCCATTCAAAAACTATGACTCCTATTGGTATAGGAACATAACAGTGGCTCCACTTGGGGATGGAATTTCCTGGTGAAATGTAAAGAACAAGTAGATCATGGCCTTCTGAATTACTGTGATTTTACTCTACAACTTTTCCCTTTCACTTTGCTGCTTTATTGATATTTATGACAGTGAAACTTTTGAAGCTTAGGGCCTTCTCTTTGGGCTTCAACTCCAAAATTACTATCCAATCAACACTAAACTTTGTGAAAATTAAGATATGTACAAGTGATTAGTGAAATCAGTGACTGGGATCTATATAGTGCTTAAGCATTCGACCATTAACTGGTCCTCCTTCTACTTCTGCACTATCCAACTCTTTGAGGAAATAAGCATTATTACCTCTGAAAGAATAAATGATATAAGGGCCTTTCCATAGGAAGTCAAACTTTCCATGTTTACCTTTATCTTCCCTTATTGAGTCCCATTTCAAAACTTTATCTCCCAGATAGAAATATTCTGCCTTGGCTCTTTTGTCAAAATATTTCTTGATTCTCTCCTGCACAACTTGGGATCTGATATACACTTCTTCCCTGGTTTGCTGCAAGTGAATTGTCTGGTTGATCCTCCTTTGAATATCATTTAGTTCAACTTGTGCTTCTTGGAGCAGTTTCATCACTGGTGTTCCCAAGGAAGATGGGAAAACAACCTCCATTCCATAGACTAACTGATAAGGACTGGTTCCAATGGATTTCTTTGTGGTCAGCCTATTTGCCGACAAGGCATTTACTAACTTCTTGTTCCAAGTTTTCTTGTTATCTTCCAACAATTTTTTGATGATATTCACTAAACTTTTGTTGGAAGACTCTGCTAGTCCATTTCCTTGGGGATAGTAGGTTGTGGAATGACCCAAGGTTATGTGATATTTGTTGCAGAAATCAATCATCCTCTTTGATTTAAAAGTTTCTATGTTTTCTGTGATGATTTTGGTGGGGCAACTGAATCTGGACAGAATGTTGGCCTCAAGGAAAACTATTATGATAGTATCAGTAGCTTGTCTTGAGGGTATGGCTTCTATCCATTTTGTAAAATAATCTGTGGCAGTCAAGATCCATCTATGTTGGGCAGAGGAAGGGGGATGAATTTCACCAATGAAGTCAAGACCCCACCATTGAAATGGTGTTTCAGTAGATATAGGCTTCAAAGGTAATGGCAGTAGTTTTCTTTTTCCTTCAAAAATCTGACATTTGTGGCATGAGGTTACAAATTTCTTTACATCAGAAAACATAGTGGGCCAGTAAAAACCAGCTCTTAAGATCTTATTACCTATTGTTTTCCAGTAAAGATGTCCTCCACAACCACCTGCATGAAACTCCTGTAATATTTTTATCAGATTCTTGCTTTAACAAACAATTAAGAAGGATGCCTTCATGATTTTTCCAAGACAAAGCATTGTCAATCATGCAAAACTTCAAAGATTTCATTTTTAAGAACCTACTTTTAGTTCTGGACAACTCAGGAGGAGCTTGAATATTTTGTACAACGTATATAATGTCAACATACCATGGTGAATCTATAAAGGCCTGGCTGATTTGTGGAGTCGCCATCTCCTCTTCGTTATCTAGTTCAACAATGAAATTTATGTATAGGGCCTGCAGTTCGATTTAGCCATGAGCTTGGCTAAACCTTGGCCTTTGAACAATTTCCTTTGAAAATTTTGTAGGTTTAATTTCTAAGTCATATTCTAATATGGTAGCTATCCACTTCCCTCTCTTTCCATCTGGTCCATCCTGTGTTAGGATGTCTTTGACTACAACATTGGGAACATAAGCTACTATATGAGAATACAAGATATAAACTCTGAAATCTTTAATAGCTTTGACTAGAGCAAAAGCTTACTTTTCCATTATATTATACTTTAAAGGTGCATCTCTCAGGGCTTTACTAAAGAAGGCTATTGGTTGTTCAAACCCCTAATCATTTTTCTGCAGTAGGATTGCAACAATTGTCTGTTCTGAGGCAAAAGAAAAAATGATGAAATCCCTATCAAACATTGGACTGATGAGAATTGGTGTTTGTGTTAAGGATCACTTTATATCTTCAAAAGACCTTTTAGCCTCTAGAGTCCATTTAATAGTCGAATCTTTCTTTAACATGTTGTTTAGTAATCTAATTAGTTCAGCTAAATTATAGATAAATCTCCTCAAAAAGTTTATTTTACCTAAAAATGTTTGTAGTTCTCTGATGTTACTAGGATGTGGTATCTGCAGAATGGCTTCAATTCTTGTTGGGTCAATCCGGATACCATCTTTGGAGATTATGTGGCCTAGTAATTTTCCCTCTTCCAACCCAAATAAAGATTTTTTAGGATTCAGAGAAATTCCACACTTTCTACACTTGGCGAAGACCTACCTAAGATGATCCAGGTGTTGCTAATTTGATTTAGAGAATACTGTGATATCATCTAGGTATATTACCAGGAAGTCATGGATTTCCTTAGCAAAGGCTATGTCCATTGTTCTTTTAAAGGCGGCCCTTGCATTTTTAAACCCAAAAGGCATTTTCACATACATGAAAGTGCCCCATGGAGTGGTGAATGCAGTTTTTGCCTGATCATTTGGGTGGACTAAGATCTGGTTATAACCAGAAAAACCATCTAGCAGTGCGATTCTGGTTGAACCTACTACCCTTTATAATATGTGATCCAATTTAGGAAGAGGGTAGTTATCCTTCTGTGAAACTTTATTTAAATTCCTAAGCTCAACACACAATCTAATTTCACTAGTTTTCTTTCTTGTAGGTACCAAATTAGAGACCCAATCTGAGAATCTAATTGGTACAATAATCTTAGCTTCATACATTCTTTTGATCTCTTTTTCGATGGAAGGCAATAAACAGGGTTAATCCTTCTAAGCTTCTGTCTAAAAAGCTTCTGATTTTCTTTTAAGGGAATGGTGTGTTGTATTATGCTAGTATCATAGGACTTAAGGTCCTCATAATTCCAAGCAAAAACATCCTGGAATTCCTTTAGCAGTTCTATGTATTTCACTTTTTCATTGGGAGGTAAAGACTTTGAAAGTTTTATCATTTTGGGATCTTCTTCAGAGCCTATATTACATTCCTCAATGTCTGATTTTAAAGGTTCCATGTTAGGCTTTTTAGGGACATCGTTTGAATCAAATAAGTCCTCCAAAGGAGTTGATCCTTTGGGCAAAAAATTGTCTTTAAGATTGATGACTACAGATTCTTCATCTATTGCTTCATCAATTTCCATTTGTTTTAGGTTTCAAATATCTTATTTTGTAAACTTTGTGGGATGGAAATTATCTATCTTTTCATCTTCTACTTAATTAATTTCTACTTTATCAGCGCAATCAAAATATAATGTTATGTCTATGTCTCTGTTGCTATTTACAAATTCATCATCTAAATTTAGAAAATTGTTAATTTGTTAATCATTATCGAACACTTGCCAGTTCTTTAAGTTGTCAGGAATAGCAGGTCTATGCCTCAACCTCAGCAGTGTACTAATGGTTAGGTTGAAATGGAAACTTGCAAGTACTAGCAAACATCGCCAAAATGTGAACTTGCATATTATGTTTTCTTGGAATAACAACAAGCTTGGTTTCTAAAAAAGTATTAAGTATTTTTACAACTATTCCTCTATAAAATCCTAACCTAGGATCCCTGGTCATATAAATAGCGTTAATTTGTTTTATTACCAACTCAGAATCTCCCATAATAGAGACTCTTATGGCTCCTAACCTTTTGACCAATTTCAGGCCTAACAAAAGTGCTTCATATTCAACCATGTTGTTGGTACATTTAAAGTTCAATCTGTAGGCATGACCCTCTGAATGATCATTTTCTAAGTTGTAAATCCATACTCCTACTCCTGGACCTAGTTTGTTTACTGACCCATCAAATTCAAGATTCCATAGAATTTCATGTTCATAATTCTTACTGTCTGGGGGAATAAAATCTTCTTTGACTAAAGTATCTAGGTCATCTTTATTATCTAAAAACTCATGAATTTGGACACTTTGATTTTATTCTATTACTATAATTTCTTTTGGTTTTGCCATGATGTTGTCTGAAGTATTTTCTTGGTTAGATTCAACATTGTAAAGAATAAAAGAATCAATATCAGAATGCATTGAATATATAGGAAAGTTTTGAGGCCTCTCCTGGGTACTCACTATATACTTTATCAGAGTCTCTCTATATAGTTTCTTGATTTCCAAAGACTAATATGGTAGCATACTACATGTCAAGCTGCAAAGATCCCTAGAGTTTGGCACCCCAAGATCTAGAAAATAGCATACCGTACTTAGGTGGTATATCAGCAACAACTATGTCCATAAGAATGGTATTAGCAGGGTACTGCACTAGGGAAACACACAGGTCTTTTATAAGTACTACGCACTTAACTTGGCTTGAATCAAATGAAAACAGGTCTTTGTAGGGTCTAGTGATATCCAAGTTTCGCTTCTCCATAACAGATTTAGGCATAAGATTGTGCGAAGCCCCAGAGTCTAGCATGGCATTATGTAGGATTTTATCATGGATGTTAAGGCTAATGTAGAAGGGTGGTATTGCTCCTTACACTAGTTTTCCATTAACATCAGGACTGAAAATTATCTCAGGTTGATCATCAAATAGGTTAACAGAGTTTTCATTTTCAACGAAGTTTAAAGATTTGCTTATTTGAGATCTGTAAGTTTCATGTTTAACCAATTCTGTTAAAGGGACTGAGAATTTAAGTTGGCCACCTCTACTCCCAAATTGAAAGACAGAGGGGATTTGTCTGTTTGAACATTTGAAATCTTAGCAACAGGGTTTGGAGTAGCTTGTTCTTCTTTTTTAGTATTTGGAGTCTTTTTAATTGGATTTTCTAATATAATTTCTAGAGACTGTTCCACTGTTTCCTTGAGGGGAAATGAAGTGGAAGGTTGCTCATTAGAAGGTTGGTCATCAGTTACATCTTCATTGGTGGGATTGGGAGGGTTCTGATGTGATCTAGAAAGGATTTGTAAGGTTTTTGTAACTGGAGGATTCTGATTTGCAGCTTTCACTTTCTTACACTGATTAGGTACTGCTTTCTTGTTTTGGTCCGGAACATCAGTGTTCTTTTTTCTCCTCAAATTATACTGTTTATGCACTTCGAAAATAACAAAGTCATACCCTTGCTCCTAGTCAAAAGATTCTCCAATTTGAGTCTGTAACTACTGAAGCATGTATAATTCTTGGTCATCCTGAGTCAGAAAAATTGTTCCCTCGTCATCTAACCCCATTAAGTTAATTTGAGTGTCTAGCTCAGGGTCTTCTTAATGAGAAGTTTTAGCATAATTCTCTTGGAAAGGAGGTCTAATGTTCGAATCAGGCCCATTTTTACCAGTGTTTTGGTTTTGGTTTTTCCTGAAGTTTGGATTCCTTACTGGAGGTGCCTATTGGTTATCCCATTGAGGTTTCCTTTCAATGACTTCTATCCTATCCATATATCTTTCCATTCCTTTAGCTAAATCATCCATTTTTTGATCACAGGGTGAGGTTTCATCATTCAAGGGTGTTCTTCTTTCATTTCTAATCCTAGCTCTTTTGGATAGTAGATTAGCTTCTACACTAACTTCTACACTTTGCATATCTTCTAACGTAGGGGGATTCCTTTCTCTCAATTGGAAAGCCATATCTATGTCAAATCCGTCTGAAAACTTAATCAGGGCTAAGCCAGGTGGAGGTCTAAGGTCAAGTGTTATTGCATTATATACATTGTTAAATCTAGTATAGTAGTCCTGAACGGTTTCATTTGGTCCCCTCTTGATGTTTTCATATTCAGAAAGAATTTGAAGAGGGTTCTTTTTCTTCTCCCACCTATGTAGAAATTGCTGGTAAAAAACTTCTAAACTATCTATACTATTAGGAGGCAAAGCCATAAACCATGTTCTCACATCTCTAGCTAGGGTTTAGGCAAAAATTATCATTTGGACATCTCCTATGTCAATTTCATGCAGTTCAAAATAATCTGTCATTTTCTTTGTGTGCTGTTGTGCTGTGTAAGATCCAGTGCCATCGAATAAGAAAATTTTACTTTGATAATTTGCTGGTAAGGCACCTTGAGGAGCGAGCATCACAAGAGGGGCATATCTGAGTGCCATAGCTCTAAGTTGAACAGGATTGAGAACAAGGGTTGGGGTAACAGGAGGATTCTGGACAACAGGGGGATTTAGGGTAGCAGGGGTAATGGGTATTTGATGGGTAGTGATAGGCTGTTGGGGAAGTGAAGGTATGAACGGAGATGAGGAATGAACTTAAAAAGTGTGGGGAAATGATGGTGAGCTAAAAGAAGTTGAAGCAGTTTAAGAAAGTTCAGGGATTCTATTAGTAGTAAGGGATGATTGAGGGGAGTTCAAAAGGTACTGATCAATTGACAAGTTTTCCCTTGGACTTCAAGTTTTGCTGTCAATTTTGGATCTAGAACTATGTCCTCAAGTTCACTCTCAGACTTGGTTCTAAATAGAGAATGGTCAAAATACTCATCAAAAGGGAGGTATTCTATGGACAACCACTCACTAGGATAAGAATTGGATCTAAATAAAGGTCTTGGGCTTACTGAACTTTCTTGCCTTTTGATTATTCTCGGAATAAGGTTGGGATTGTCAAATACAGGGTGAGGATTTGGATCAAGGTTGGCCCTGGTATAATGAGTTCTCCCGGAAGCCAGATTTCGAGCTTTTTCTAATTATTTTATTTTTTTATGATTTTTTGAAATAACCTCTAATAAACCCTTTAAGAGGCTTAAAAATAAAAATTTGAATTTCTCAAAGGTTTATTAAGACTGGGGGTTTGAGTCCCCAGTATGGTCGCCACTATGTTATCACTTAGATGTCTTCCCTAGAAGTTATCAAAGAAGGAATAGTCCGAGGTAACCACAAACCTAATCTTTTAGACTCAGGTTCTAGCCAACCTAAGTCCAGAGAGGGCTCTCTCTTTATAATTTAACTTTGTTTTTTAAGTAGGATTTCAGGCTAGTTCTTAGTGCTCATGATGTTTTGGTTTTGATTGGGTGGTGGAATTAAGAAAACAGATGGGCAGAACAAGTATTCAGGCCATTGGGCTATGGAGTCAATCAAAGAGTGGCTTAACTGGATTAGATCAATCACTAAAGTAAGAGTTCACAGGGTAGGCTAGCATAGTAAAAAGCAAATCTGCAGGTTCAAATGGATGAGGTAGTCCTAACCAGTGAAAAGGGAAATGAAGAATCATTAACTGGGATTAAGATGAAGAAAAGAAGGATGATCAGTAGCAAAGGGCATGAAAAATCCTTTACTATGGACCAAGGGGGGAAAACTACGGAAGTAATAGAGAAATTAAAAATTCCCAGACCAAGATAGTTTAGTAGAAAACATATAGAAAGTAAACAGTTAAAACAACGAGCATTTAAGCTAATTCTGAGATATCATTCCTTGTTTACCTTTTAGATTTCATATGAGACACATGTGAATATTTATAACATGACAAGAAAATAATATTTAAACATGAAGAGATAATACTTATTTGGTTCCAATTGTGCACAAGAATCCAGTGAAATGCCCTTAGCTTTATTTCATAATCCAGCAAAACTAGTCCAGCCTTGAATACAATAGCTCCTTAGCTCAATATAAAATGTCTACAGAAATGTATTCTAATCCACCCTAATTACTTCAAAATATGAATTATTTATACAAAAAATGCTACAAAATATCTCATAACAATATGAGAATTATTCTAGGAAACCAAAAATATCTTTAGCACGAAGATAGAGACAGATGGGGAACTGCCTTCTTGCTGTCCCTTTTATTATGACTGTGCTGGCTGTTGTAATTCAGATTTTGCTCTTTCAGTTTCTTTATAGTTGTGTGCTGGAATCACTTTCTGTCTTCTACCTATTGATGCTCTTTATCTGCTACAATTTGACTTTGTTTTACCAGTTTTTCCTGGTTGTGATATATATTTACTGCCGTAACTTTATAGTAAATCCGTCAGTTTCATCCACCATTCACTGTCAGGTAATTTCATCCTTATCATATTTCTATATATCTCGTCAGCTTCTGTATACTTGGCAAAATTTGGCCTATTGACGAACAAGTGCTTGACCTCATGCTCTATGAAAAACAGATTTTCCAGACTATCATATAGTACCTTTCCAGTGGGCAGAGCTTTTACCCTTGAAGTACTAGCTTGGCTGCTAGAAAACTTGTTTAGTCTTTCGATGTAATCCTCCTGAGTCATCAACTTGTCATGGATTACCATAGGACTGGGGAGTCCTTTTTCCCTTAAAATACCAAACTTTGTCATAAATCTATCAATGTCTGCTTGGATGCTTTGGCACCTTTTCTCTAGATTGAGCATAAGGTTCCTTTTAGTGAGAACCTTCTTTATTTCTATGATAGTTCCTGTTCTATCTTCTATTTCTAGTTCATCAAGCTGGTACCTGTTTCTGCTATTCAAAAATTCTATCAATTGGTTGGCTTCTTCAGGCTTATCTCCCAACTCTTCCATTGTCTTGTGGATTGCTTCTGTAGACACTTTTACCAGTTTAGTTTGTTAAAAAATTACTTGAATAGATGGCCAAACATCATTGATAGAATCAATGATGTTGGCCCAAAGAATTTCCTTCATGTCTCCAAGTGGTTGTTGCAATGTCAAGTCCTTTTCCAGGACTTTTATTCTTTCTCCCATTCTTTGATTCTTTTGAGCTTCTTCCTTCTGTTGAATTTGTGCAAGTTTGCAATCAGTTTCCAAACTTGACACTTTTTCTCTAAGTTTCTTAAGCTCAGTAGCCTGGATGCTCATTTCCTCCATGGCTTTTACCAATTCAGCTGTCTTTTCTGTGGATGTCCTTATGCTTGTTGATGTAATTGTAACTGGCAGAGTTGTAGTTGATGGAACTGTGGGTGCTAATGAAATAGCCAATGTGGAGGGTACTATTGTAGAGACTGTAGGGATTACAGTTTGAGGAGTGGTGGCCAACTCACTCTATCTAGACTGTATCAAGTTATCCAGCTCTTTCTCTATTTCTTTCAGTTGTTCATTTAGCTTAAGGACTAAGTCCATAAGCTCTTCCTCCTTCTGAGTTTCCAATACTTCAGCTGTCTGAGGATGATGCAGAGGGGGAATTTTGAGCTGCTTCTTTAGTGCAGCTTTGTCATCATTTTTATTTTTAATAAGCTTTTCTGCAGCTTTCACATCCTTGGGATCATGCCCTGTTGAGATTTTCTGTTTCACAAAATAGGCAAAAATCTCTAGTGTGTGACAACAATAGGAATTTGTTGCTAGATTAGCTCCAGGTTGTTGGGAGAGAGTTAATGCATCCTATATTTGATGTGAGAGGATTTATGAGGCAGTTAGATTCTCTTAGCTATAAAATAGGTATCCATACGGATTTTTTGTGGGTGAGAGTTTGTGAGGAAATTGATTATTTTGTAATCTCCTAATTAATAATAAGATTGCCGATGCCTATGTTTGGTGGACGTAGCCCAGATTGGTAGGGTGAACCACGTTAATCTTCTGTGTCTTCTGTGTATGATTGTATTGCTGAGTCTGTCTTTGTTTTTCCCTGCGCACTGTTAATCTAACAATTGGTATCAGATCAATGTTGGAGGTGAATCGCCAGCGCGCAGACCAGAGAACATTGCTGCGTGGAGGTCGTTTGTTCCACCTGCGTGGAGGTCGTTTGTTTCACCTGCGTGGAGGTCGATTGTTCTGTCCGTGGAGCTTATCTGCGTATGTCCACTAGTGCTGATGCGTGGAGCGTATCTGTGTAAGGAGGATTGCTGCGTGGTGTGTATATTCTTGCATGCTGGTGTATTCAGTTGAATGGTGCGCAAAATTGTTAGTGCGTTGAAATGATGGTGCGTATAATCCATTCATTGTTGGTGCGTATAATCTATTGAATGCTGGTGTGGTGCATGATGAGAATGTGTAGTGGATTGGTTTAAGTTCTGAGTAAATTTCCATTGGCACATTGTTGTATTGGATTGATTTAAGTTCTGAGTGAATTTCCATTGGCGCATTGCTGTATTGGATTGATTTAAGTTCTGAGTGAATTTTCATTGGTGCATTGCTGTATTGTTCTGAGTAAATTTCCATTGGCGCATTGCTCCATTGCACTTTGCTTTACTCGGTTGTGTGCTGTAATATGCACAGCAGAAAAAAAAAAAAAAAAGTTTTGTTTTGAGATTAACTTTTTTTTTATTGCTCAATGTACTGTAATTTTCACAGTAAAAAAAAAAAAAAGCAAGGCAGTAAAGCATAGGCAGTCTTTTATATATATTAATTGCTGGTTAGTTTTGGAGATTATTGTTTTTTGGTTGACACAAGATGGCGAAAACTCAGAGTGCCCTGTTTGAAATTGAGAAGTTTAATGGCAAAAATAATTTCGAGATCTGGAAGGTGAAGATGTACGATTTGCTTGTTCAACATGGTGTGGCAAAGGCATTGTTGGGGAAATCCAAACAGCCTTACAACATCACAGATAATGAGTGGGCCGAGATGGATGAAAGAGAAATAAATGCTATTCGACTGTTTCTGGCGGATGATGCCCTGTTTAATATCGTGTCGGAGACAACAACTGCTGGTTTGTGGACGAAATTGGAGAAACTGTACATGACCAAATCCTTAACCAATAGGATTCTCCTGAAGCGACAATTGTACAGTTTGCGAATGAAGGAAGGTACATCGATTGCTGATCATTTAAATGCTTTTAATACTCTTCTGGTGCAATTACAAAGTATAGAAGTAAAAATTCAATCCGAGGATAAAGCTATTACTTTATTGTGCTCGTTGCCCGAGTCATGGGATCATTTTGTTACTTCTATAAGTCTTAGTTCATCAGAAACCATTGAGTTTGATGATGTAGTTGCATCTTTATTATCGGAAGAAACAAGGAGAAGGTCGCATTCAGAAACCTCTACATCCGAAGCTATGATGGTTAGAGGTCGTTCGAAAGAAAGACGCTCCAGTAGACCGAGCGACTCACGTTCAAAGTCGAAAGGGAAGAAGAGTAAGGTAAAGTGTTGGTTTTGTGGCAAATCAGGACATTTAAAGAAGGACTGCTGGAAGCGACAACAACAAACTTCTAAAGCAGATTCTTCGACAGAGAAGAAGGAGGCAAATACTACAGATACAGGTTCGGCATCAGGTTCAGGTATGAGTGATGAAGTATTATCAGTTAATGTGTCAAATCATGGTAAACATTGGTTGTTAGATTCCGGTGCATCAAACCACATGTGTATTCATAAAGACTGGTTTAAGACATATAAATCAATTGATGATGGTGTTGTGTACATGGGTAATGATGTAACATGTAATATTGTGGGGATTGGGAGTATACAACTGCAAATGTTTGATGGGACAACTAAAATGTTAACTGATGTGAGGCATGTACCAGATTTAAGGAAAAATTTGATTTCATTAGGAGCACTTGATTCAAATGGATATAAAACTGTAATTCAAGGTGGAGTAATGAAAATTTACAAAGGTATTTTACTAGTTATGAAAGCTGAGAAGGTAGGAAATCTATTTCAGTTAGAAGGAAGTATAGGGTCAGATCATGTGTCTACAATGTTTGAACGTGACAGTAGTTCCATTCACTTATGGCATCAAATATTGGGGCATATGAGTGAAAGAGGGTTAAATATTTTGGCTGATCGCAAGTTACTTCCAAATCTAAAGTTTGGAAAGTTAGATTTCTGTAAGCATTGTCTGTTTGGAAAACAAAGTAAGAAAAAATTTAAAATAGGCAAACATACTAGTAAAGGCATACTTGATTATATCCATTCAGATGTTTCGGGACCAACCCCTACAACCTCATATGGTGGCTCGTCTTATTTTGTATCATTTATTGATGACTTTTCTAGGAAAGTGTGGGTCTACATGTTGAAAAGGAAGTCTGATGTTTTTTCAGTTTTCAAGCAGTTTAGAGCATTGGTAGAAAACAGCACTGGTAGAACAATAAAATGTTTAAGAACTGACAATGGTGGTGAGTTTACTTCCAAGGAGTTTGACAGCTATTGCAAGGATGCAGGGATCGAGAGACATAAGACCATGGTTTATACTCCTCAGCAAAATGGAGTTGCTGAACGCATGAATAGGATTCTTCTAGAGAGAGTAAGGAATATGCTGAGTAACGCTGGGTTGAAAAAGGAGTTGTGGACGGAAGCAGTGGAAATAGCTTGTTATGTGATAAACCGATCTCCATCAACAGAGATAGGCTGCAAGATTCCTCAAGAGGTATGGAAAGGTCACCCTTGTGACTATTCTAAACTCAGAGTGTTTGGTTGTGATGCATATGCTCTAGTGCCTAAACATCAACGAACTAAATTAGATCCAAAGTCTAAAAGGTATATCTTTGTTGGGTATGGTGTTGGAACAAAGGGATATAGATTGTGGGATCCTACTACCTGAAAAATCATCATCAACAGAGATGTAAAGTTTAATGAATCCTCTCTTGTACAGTTAGATGTAGATAGTAGATTGAAACAGGATGATGTATCTGACTTTCAGCACATTCAGTTTGATAGCATTTCTAATGATAGTCATGATGACCATAGTTCAGATACTAGTCATGAAGAGGTTTCAGAATCAGAACATGAACAGGGTTCAGGTATAGATCATGAATAGGTCTCAGATACTGATTGTCAAGAAGTTCCTACAGATGGTAGACAGCCAATCGAGGAAGCACCAGAAACATCCTTAAGGAGGCCGACAAGAATCAAACGGCCACTGAGAAGGTATGATGATTATGTTACTTCAGTTGCATTTACTGCTAATGACGATGAACCTCTGTGCTATCAGGAAGCAATAGAAGGTTCGAAAAGTGACAAGTGGAAAGCAGCCATGAAGGACAAAATGATGGCCTTAGGTAAGAATGGCACATGGGATCTGGTTGAGCTTCCGAAAGACAGAAAAACTGTGGGGTGTAAATGGGTTTTCAAGCTGAAATGAGGTGTGAATGATACGGAAGACAGGTACAAAGCGAGGCTGGTTGCAAAATGGTTCTCTCAGAAAGCCGACATTGACTTTCATGAGATTTTTTCACCAGTGGTAAAAATAGTTTCAATTAGAATTGTGTTAGCATTAGTGGCTTTGCTTGATTTAGAGTTGCAACAATTAGATGTTAAGACTGCATTTCTACATGGAGACTTAGATGAGGAAATTTATATGGAACAACCGGAAGGGTTTGTTCAGCATTGCAATGAGAAATTTGTCTGCAGGCTCAAGAAGTCATTATATGGCCTGAAGCAGTCATCTCGGCAGTGGTATAAGAAGTTTGATTCTTTCATGTTGAGTCAGAAATATGTTAGAAGTGAATATGATCATTGTGTTTATTTTAAGCAATTTAAAAATGGCATATTCATTATCTTAGTATTGTATGTTGACGATATTCTTTTAGCAAGCAAAAGCATAGAAGAAATCAACAGGTTGAAGGCTCAGATGGCAAGGACATTTGATATGAAAGATCTAGGAGCAGCAAGACAGATTTTGGGCATGGAGATTTTCAGAGACAGGAGCAATGGTAAGCTATGGCTATCACAACAAAAGTATATTGAGAAAATACTTTTGAGGTTTGGTATGAATAATGTGAAGCCTGTGTCAGTCCCTTTCGCTTCCCATTTCAAGCTTTCTTCGCGTTTATGTCCTAATTCAGATGAAGAAAAGGATTATATGTCTCGAATTCCATATGCTAATGTAGTAGGGTGTTTAATGTATGCGATGGTGTGTACACGACCAGATATTTCACATGCAGTTGGGGTTGTCAGCAGGTATATGGAAAATCCGGGTAAAGAACACTGGTCAACAGTGAAATGGGTGCTTTGGTATTTGAGAGGCACAAGTAGTTATTGTATCACTTACAATAAGAGTAGTGAATTTGTTTGCATATATGTTGATTCCGATTTTGTAGGTGATTTGGATAAGAGAAGGTCAACATCAGGGTATGTCTTTACTCTTGCAGGTGGAGCAATTAGTTGGATGTCTAAGTTGCAGAACATTGTTGCTTTATCCACTACTGAAGCAGAATACATTGCTGCTTCTCATGCTTGCAAAGAAGCGGTTTGGTTGAAAGGTTTGTTTGGTGAGTTTGGTAGGCTGCAGGACAACATCAAGTTATTTTGCGACAGTCAAAGTGCAATACATTTGGCTAAGAATTTGGCCTATCATAGTAAATCAAAGCATATACCGATCAAGTACCATTTTGTAAGACAGGTTATCACTAAAAGGGGAGTCTCTCTTGAAAAGGTGCATACAAAGGAGAATTGTGTAGACATGTTCACGAAACCAGTTTTGTTAGAGAAGCTATGTTGGTGTTTGGCTTCTCTTGGCTTGTAGAAAAGATAAAAATAATAAACAAACAGGGTATCAGGCTAATTGTTGTCAAGGTGGAGATTGTTGAGATTTTCTGTTTCACAAAACAGGCAAAAATCTCTAGTGTGTGACAACAATAGGAATTTGTTGCTAGATTAGCTCCAGGTTGTTGGGAGAGAGTTAATGCATCCTATATTTGATGTGAGAGGATTTATGAGGCAGTTAGATTCTCTTAGCTATAAAATAGGTATCCATACATATTGTTTGTGGGTGAGAGTTTGTGAGGAAATTGATTATTTTGTAATCTCCTGATTAATAATAAGATTGTCGATGCCTATGTTTGGTGGACGTAGCCCAGATTGGTTGGTGAACCACGTTAATCTTCTGTGTCTTCTGTGTATGATTGTATTGTTGAGTCTGTCTTTGTTTTTCCCTGCGCACTATTAATCTAACATGCCCCAGTTCTATGACTAAGTCCTCTAAGGACTTTATTTTGGTATCCTTGGCCTGTGAGGAGGCTTTCTCTAACTGGAATTGCATTGATATATTATTCAACGAATTTTGGAGTTGGTGAGCTACAATTGCCTCGTTGGTGAAGGTGGAGTAGACCATTTCCCCAGTCTACTTGTGTAATTATATTTGGTCAATAGGATGGATATCTTTTGCCAATACTTCAAAGTCTTTCTTCAAGTAATCTACAATTGACCTGGGCTGCTGTGTAGTTGGCTTCATGAAAGTCATCTACATTTTACCCTCTTTCACATCAAAGGCTGACATTAGCCTTGTCTGATTAGTAAGGGCCATTTTTAGGTAATGTTCATAGCTTTGGGCCTTCAATATTTCATTCCTGGCCATTATTTCTTTATATTTTTCTCTAATGTCTTGGCTCTAGCCACTTGGAGCTCTAAATGAGGATACTTCCATGCTCTGTTGTCTCTCTAGCATTTGAGCCTGTGAGGTGGAAGGTTCTTATGTACCTCTTGAGGGAGTGGTATGCTTACCTTCTACTCTTTCTGCACCTGCAATTCCAGCTGTTTCTTCAATAAACTCTTGTTCTGAAAATGGATTCAACCTTTGCCTCTTGACATAAGTCTGGGCAACAGGTCTACTAGAAGGAGTGGTCTCCTCTCTATCTCTCTTAGGATTTCTCTCCCCATTTAGAGGAGTTTGTACAATGGGTGGATTTCTCATGATATGTTCTAGCTGAGCAAGTTCTTATGATATCTCTGGATGTTCTGAATCCTCTGGCTACCACGATGGCTCTTGCTCTTGAGGTCCTTCTTTTGTTGTTTGCCCGTTGTATCCCTGTGATTCCCTTTGAGATTGGGACTCTCCTGGCACCTGTACAAATGAATCTTCATCAAGTCTTATTTCTAAATCAATCAATACATTATTGATAGCAACTTCTGTGTTATCTCGGTCTACCAAAGTGTTTTCCACCCATTCTAGCTGATTTGCATACTGTTCAATTTCAGGAATTCTATGGTGTATATAAAGAGATAATTTGTTCTTTTCTCTCCTATTGCAAATGAACTCTAAAGGGTCATAATTCCAGATAAAACTTTGTTTTAGTTTCATCCTTTGGAGGATTTCTTCTGCTTCCTTTCCTGCTTCCCTACTATTACATATGAAGGGGCCAAGCTGATCTTTTATCCTAAGTTGAGCTTTCTTCTTGGCCTTCAAAAAATGCACCTCATATGAATTAATCATTTGCCTGTAGTACTCCAGAGCAAACAATCTCATGGGAAGGTATTTTGGCAATTTGTAGGGAGCCAAGTCACATCCATATAACCTGATTTTGGTGTGGTTTTGGTATAAGTACCAATCTCCCACTCTATATTGTTTGGACAACTGTAGGACCCTCCTAATATCTGCACTGATTCTGGGGGGAGGGCTTCCTAATAGCATAGTTGCCACTGGGTGCACAAATAGATCTATGAAATCAGTATAAGAATATTGAGAGTCATGTAAGTGGATTAATGAAGTCCAGAAGACCACTGATCTGCGGTTGCCTTTGGTATCAAGCTTTTGGAGTGCGATTGGGAATTTGTCAGCTTGATAATACAGGAAAAGATGATATAAAATTGAAGAATATTTGAACACTCTTTCATTATCCATCGTCATGAATTGATCATGCATTTTATCAGCAATGAACTTAGCATAGTCAAACATGATGGCTGGGGGGTTCCAAGGAGAGTAGATGGACATAAAGGCTATAATAATTTCATCAACAAATTCACTTGTAGTCTGGTCTAACGCACTGGATTTCTATGATGTCTCGGCCAAGATCAGAGAATAGAGTCCACATGTAAGGGGGAGGGTCCTTTGAAATGTATTTTTCTTCCCTAATGAAGGTCTGGTATAACCGAGCAAGTTTGGTTAAGGTGAGTGTAGGGAATCTGTTAAGAAAATTTCCAACAGAAAGAGGGGTCAGGCTTTGGCTTGGCTGTAATTGTAGCATTTCATTTATGGACTCAATAGTGATGATAAATAATACAAAATGATCAGGGGTCATCACTGTGCTTTGGATGGGATTATAGTTCATATGTCAATATTGGATAATCTCTAGGAAGATATGAACTCTGGGGAATTGGTGCTTGGGTAAACCTGATTCCCAAAGCCCTATGTAGTCTGCATGGTTTAGGTACTGGTCTCTATACATGCAGTATAGTTTTAGAGGAGATTCTTGGAGAGAGGTATCTTTAATCTTAAAATATTTATCTGCCAATGGGAGATGGTCTAAATCCCCATGGGGAGTAGAAATTGGCAGGACGTTTAATGCAATGGGAGCAGCCATCCTTGGTTCTTGTGGATTCAAGGACGGGGGCGAAGGGTTTTCAGTGAAATTGGGGAAAACTGGTCTAATTCAGAGTATTTTGGAGTCACTAGGCAACTATCTTACTGAATTACTTAGTAATCTAAAGCAATTGAGTCAAGGTTCGAGAATAAAACAGGGTTTCTCAGTGAATTTGGGTAAATACCTGGTTTCGGCTTTGAACGGAGTGATGGGCGACTATGCATGGTTTGCAGGAAGCGTACGTGACTGAAAGGTGGTCTGGAGTTTCAGCAGCTTCAACAGGTTGGCAGTTGGACATGGGTTGACAGTTGCACATACTCTGGTGCTTGCATGGAGGTCTGAGTGGTCTTTTTCATGGTAAAACTAAAAACAATGAGTTTTTTAGTTTTATTCACAAAGTCAACTATTTTGGCGAGTACATAGAGAAAGGGACATTTGGCGTTAAGTGGGGGATGCAACGTTTTGTCATTTAGCGGGAGGCAGTAAGTGGGATCATATTGCATTGCTTTTGGGCTTGAGCGGTTTTGGGGGGAGGCCGCCCGATGCCATTCATCGGGTGCCACGTAGCAATGGGGTGAATAGTGAAACCACCCATATTGGGTGGGTAAAGGTTGGCCTTCGGAGGCCACAGGATATGAGTGTTGACCGTTGGATCAAAAGGGATCAGATCGTACGGTGATCGGGGTGATGATTTGATATGAAGTTTAATGGAGGGGCCCGACGGGGTTTTAATGTGGTGGGATTTAATTAATGAAGGATTATGGAGGTTTAATGACATCGGGAGTGATTTCATTGGCAGGGTCAATTATTAATTAGTTGCAGATCGGTTAGTTAATCTCTTTTATTCGGCAGTGGGTCTTGGTTATTAATTAGCCACTGATCAACTTAATTAACCCGTTAATCATTACGTTAATAAAGTTTATGTTTCAAACTTTGGGGATGGGATATTAAAATTAAAGGGGTTTAATAAAATATACCTGAAAGGGTTTATTTTTTGGGAATTAATATATAAATAAAATTAGAAGTTAATATGGAAAAAAGGTGGAAAAATGGATTTGCGCTAAGTATAATGTGTTTTGAAATTTATTTACTTTTCACATGGAAACATTATAACTTAGGCTAAGTGCATTTTTCCGGGTTTTTCGGAAAAAAAGGGGTTTTACATGGGGTGATTACTTTCCCTAAGAAAATGGTGCTTTTACCTTAACAAAAGGGATTTTTTAGGGGAAAATGAATGAATTGAAGGGGGTGAATGTTTATGAGGGGATTTTAGTACTTAGAATATATAAGCTATTGGGCCGAGAGTCCTGTCCCTCCAGAAGTCAGAGAAATTCTCTGAGCCCCTTTAACTTAAGGTTTTAGGTACTTTAAGACTTTCCTTGGAAATTAGTTAAGTGAAAGATGTAGTGAATGAGGGAGGTTAATCTATTTGACTTGGTGTGTTTTGGTAAACACTCAATTATCATCCATACTTTAGAAATTTGATGTTGAAAGTAAATGATATGATTTAATCTAATCAATCATCATAATTCTGCAACCATTCAACTACTTACCCATCTACTCATCCCACCATTTTTTCTACTCTTTATTAGGGTGCACTTAAGCTGGCAAACTGTTTATCAAAATTTTTCTTTTCTTTTACAATAGAAGTCTATCTAAGTCTATCCTTATTACATCCAAGGGCTCAGATTAAACCGTTGAGCTCCTTTTATTTTTTCTACCTATCTACTTATCTGGCAAAATTAAATAGTTTGGTCAGATTTTATTCTCTATTTCTAAACACAAAATTGAAAACATGAAATAACCAAGTTTAAACATTTTGACTATCCATGGATTGTGACAAAAGTAACAAGCTGCACACAATATTTTTATTCTTCATCAAAATAAATGGTAGTGGCATTTTGAGTGGCATAAAAAAGCATAGATTATGAAGAAAAAACAGGCCCAAATTTATCACCTGCAGAAAAAGAATGAGGAGTATCAAAATCTAGTTAGGGAAGAGTCCAACAGAGCCTAATTAGACCAGTTGGCTGCAGTCATTGCAGCTATGAATATTTTGTTTTAACTCTTGCTGATGCATACGAGGGCTATAAATTTTATTTGCCAGCGTTCATGGACTTCCGTGGTAGAATCTACTGTGCTGGTGTATTGCATTTTCACGAGAGAGATTTGGCTCGAAGTTTGGTAGAACAAACTGATTTTTTTTCCCTAAGGATGCAACATTTTTGCTTACATAAGAGATATGGAAGAAGCTATTTGAGTCCCATTTTGCTCAATTTTTTATAGCCTCCCAAGACCTTGTTGCCCCATTTTTGAACTCTTTTTGAATCCTAACTACTATTTCACCTATATTACCTAAGTTTTGACCAAAAGGGTGTTGTGTGCTTACGGTATGAAAATCATCTTAAAAAGTATTATTTTACCTTGTTCTTAGGTATTTCTTGGATTTAATCATTTCCTAATTGAATTAACAAGTTTGATTGATAGAAACCTTATGCAGATTATTCATGATTTGAAGTATTTCCATCATTTCCTACAGACAGTCGTGGTCACTGATTTCCTACCAACACTCCACGATTTCATGTAACTGCCTAGATTTTCTGCAATAGATTCAGTGGTTGGATAAGTTCCACTAAGTTTCAAGAAGAATGTGAACATGGGTTTTATGATGAAATCCACCTACATGGACGCAATCCTATTGGCTGCCTCGAATTGATCGTTGAAACCATACAGATCTTCATTCCTCTTCTTAATGGTTGTATTGAAAAAAAACTCCAGCGATGTAACAAAATTAGTTTGATCCATGCTTTCAGTCATGGATCAAACTCAGCAGAGCTATTTTTTCATTCTATTTAGTTATTGATAGCAAGTAGTTACAAAATAATAGTTTCCCTAATTCAGGCAAACATATGCCTTTGAACTTGTATAAATTTCATTATGTTTCATTTGCAAGGGGGCTGGTTGGTTGAACATATCAGACTTGTACATCTCTGTAATACGTTTTATATTAATAGAAAGTTATATGTTCTATTGATCTCTTGGTGTAAACTCCTTTAACAGAAGAGGGGTTGTGAGTAAGGGAGGGCCCCTTTTGCTCAAAACTCCATTAGTTGCAGTATTTGTATTTATTTTGATTATTTTTATGCATCAATAAGTTATTTGCATAGCTAGTGTTTCTCTTTTCTAAATTTTAGCAGCATATGTGAAATGGTTGGATGAAGAAGTTTATTTGATAAATGCGTTTGGAATCATTTAATCAGGTTTTAGCTTCTTGATTTTTATGACTGCCTGCTTGGTCTTTTATCTTTTCTGATCAACATCAGTAATATCAAGAGCTATAGAGGGATGATTGGATCCACTCAATAGCCTTTTTTGCCAAGTGTTGATGCAAAAAAGAGACATTAGAGTTGTGTGTATGAATGGTTTAAGTAGAAGCACTTAAGGTATTAGCTTGCATATATTGTTCACAACATCTCATAAGATTACCTACCCTTGGTTGATAATTTATGTCTGTCAAATTATAAGACTATAATTTGCCCAAACAAGCCTTTCAGCATTTGAGGTATAGGCTCAATGGCGGGCCTCTCTATATGAAGAGGTTCTAGAATATCAGAAGTAGTTTTAGCCTTAGAAGGTTATGGCTCTCCATAATCATGGTCTCTAGTTGAAATATCAACATGAGACTTAACTATATATACATTCAACGTAGATTCCCCATCCTGATTGCCCCTTGTAGGGGTTCTAGTACTAGCATTCGTGCCAACAAGAATTGTTGCCCTTAGGGAAAAGGGTTTGTAAGCACAGCCTGGGAACTAGAAGAACCCTGCTGAGCTAACAAGTTTTGAGCATCCTAAATCTTGGGGAAAAGATGGGTAAGGTGATCCCCGCTACATAACTTGCATGGGAACTTAACCTTCTTTTTAGATTCATTTTTTCCCTCACCAGTGTCATCACTAGGTTTATTAGCATTTCCCTTCCCTCCCTTATATTTTTTCTTCCCACGTCCTTTCTTCTTCCCATCGATTATTTATTTCCTTTAGGATTTGAGGACTAAACAACATTAATCGCTAAAGTTTGAGAAGGAGCAAACACTAATGGCATAGTTTGTGTTGCAAAAGAAGATTGTAATGACAATTATTATAATTGATTCAACAAACTAACGTACTACTATTGATCAATCCTATAACTCTGTCAGCATGGGGGCCTAGTTTCGGCTTGGCAAGATCGATTTTCGATCTAGGAGCATCAGGAAAAATATTATAGAGAAATCTAAACTGAGAATAAATGAGTTCTAACTATTGGACTCTAAATATATATTTTTCTTCAGTGAACACTCTAGAAAGTGACACATCCTTATAAATATCCGACTGTAATGATTTCAAAAACCATTCTAGAAGAAATTCATCAAGGATATAAGCCTTGATCAATCTCTTCCTTCTGCGCCACTCTTGATTGTGGTTAGAAATATGAAGCTTTGTCCTGCTCATAATTGGTCAAGAGTTCAGTTCTAACATCATAATGAATAGGAAACTGAAAATGGTTCATAAACATTGTATCTAAGTCACAAAATGTAGGAAACATCCCCCTCTTAACCACATATACCATTTAACCGCATTTCCACTTAAGGTGAGTTGGAATAGTCTTAACCTAATTGAATCATCAATCAGGGAGTTTGATGAGAACCATAAATGGAAAGTAGTTATATGATCTATCGGATCCTCACCAAACATCCCTCAAATTTTGGAATATGGGATGGAAGTTTAGTAGGGATCAGAGGCCAAGCCGAATTATAATAGATCAGATCGTTAGTTAATTTTAAAAGATCTGGAAAATTAAGTGTTTCCAGGAATGGTAAGCATGAAGGAACAAGAGAATTCCAAGCTCCAAGAGTGGAATTTCCAACATTCAAAAAAGAGTATCCTAGATTTTGAGAGGCACCGCGCTTCTAAATGTTACTGATAAAAGCATCTGAACCATAAGGAAAACCTTGTAGTCAAGGGGTACATGGAGGTATCCACCCCCTATTGCAAGGTTACTAGTCATAGGAAAACTTCCTCTCGACGGAACATTATATGAAGAGGAGAGCCCTTGGT
Source organism: Pinus tabuliformis (assembly GCA_031772625.1). Taxonomy (NCBI): domain Eukaryota; kingdom Viridiplantae; phylum Streptophyta; class Pinopsida; order Pinales; family Pinaceae; genus Pinus; species Pinus tabuliformis. The sequence continues at coordinate 1,038,303,324 of CM062813.1, read as the reverse complement.
AAGGATTCCAAGCACTAGCTAGAGGAGCAAAAACATGTGAAGTATCAACAATAGGGAAGGGCATGCTCCCCTGCTGACCAAATAGATGGGAGAGATTCCCAGACCTAAAACCACTAACAGAAGGATATGCCAAGCCCCGATTTCCTTGAAAAGGTTTAATGTTCTAAGCATGACCAGAGAAAGGCATTGATCCTAAATTGAACGATGGATTGGAAAGAGGAACATGTCCACTTTCAAATTGAAAACCTTGTAAAGGTATTGAACAAATAGCCATCAAAGTCATAGATGTAGAAGGAATAGAGGGTAAAGTTGAAGAAACTGAGGGAATTCCACTAGATGGCATCCCCAAAGGATAGCCTCCAGTGAAAGGAACAGAAGGTTGGGTTCTGTTGTGCTATTCAACAACCCCCCATTTGTTAATTGGAGTAGTCAATATTACATTAATAAATGGGGACCCTTTAAAAATTCTTTCTAAAAATAAGTTTAGAATTTAGGTATTTTCTTTACTAATTTTGGAATAAAATAAGATATCAATCAAACCCATTTTCAAAAGAACTATTAAACGCTTGCCTTTCTTGCATATCACATGATTAAGCATGATTGAAAGCCTTTCTAACCGACCAAATCTAGCGATAGGAAATCAAAGAAGGACTTCATGCTAAAACGCTTTGAAACTACTAAGTTTCTTATATAAACTAGGTCCTTAGGTATTTCTCATCAAAACTAAGTCTCGCATCGCATATCGCTATTCATAGAAAGCACACCTTAATAAGTTACCTCAAAAAAAAGTGAAATGCGAAATTGTGATCACATCATTTCCCTTACCGCATCACATTTTGAGCATTTAAAAGAACACCGTAGACTTACCACTCGTCAAAATTGAGAAATGCGATCAAGACCCAAACCCACTCCCTACATACATTACAAACAAATGTTTAGGTCCATTGCTTAGTAAAAAGGTCTTTACATAGAAAACCTAACAAATGAGCTATGCCTTAGAAATAATAAACGAGCAGCTCGCATCTCACATCTCGCAGAAACATAAGAGACAATAAGAAAATAAAAAAGGCATAATGCGATAATGAAATTTGTGAAATTGTTTCGCAAATCGTGAAATTGGCATTATCACAATTCAAAGGCCTTCCACCCTAGAAGCTTTCTTCCCGACTTACGGTGCAGACATTTATGAGCATTAAAGCTAAGAGATAACAAACATTAGTGGGCATTTAGTGAAGGTTAATGCCATTTATGTGTGACAAGCCATTTAACGTGATATGATATCTTCTTACGTGCAATCAAATAAAACTCATTTTATCACCTTTACAAGTTATATGTATCATTCCATTTTATGTTCATTATTATCTCTATATATCTGATAGTTGTTGTTTTTCTCCACTTTCAGGAACAATCCAGAGAAAAAATCTTCAGGAGTGATGGTGAAGAAAGGCAAGGTAGTCACGTTTGAGAAATCAGAAATGACTCCCCTATTTTTGGATACTACATGCAACAGAGATGGAGGAACCTCTACATGGGAAAGCATGTATAATATCTTAGAAGAGGAGGAACCAAGACTTTTGGAAACAAATATCACATTTGAGGGTCGTGATTCCTCAGATGCCTCCATTTTTTAGATGACATGCTCATTTTTGCATCGCATAGCTGTGTGCCCAAAGATAATCCCTTATACAGATATGGTTAAATGGGTTATTGATGAGGCCGATATCTCAGACAGGGAATTCAGGACTAGAAGCCAAGAGATTATAGGATCTTTTTTGCCAGACAACCTACGGCTTATGTACCACCTACCAGAGCCACAAGTCATCTACAACAAATAGTACATTGAGAAGTTTGTCGAAGAGAACGAGGACCCAGCAGATTGCACCAAGACTTGGTCAAATAATGAGGGAAAAATAAAAAAGGACAAAAACGGTATGTACTCTACCGCGTCTATTTCTCCACCTCATAGTTTTACAACGGCCATACTATGTAGGACGTTTGGAAAGCCCGATAGCACTAAATTTTCCCAAGAATGGTTGCCATTAATAGATGCAGCTGTAAATGCAACTATAATGAATTGGGCCCAAATTTTGTTTGATAATTTAGCAAAGGCAATAATCGATTATAGGAGGAAAAGGAGTGTCTCAACGAGGGTTTACCCTCCATTTTTCATGAGTGCCTATGTAATGGATGCAATTTGTTTTGGTTCAAAATTTCTATTATGGGATGGAAGTGGACTGTCCAAGATCCACTTCCCATTCATATATACCATAAAGACATGTGGGAATCTCAGTTTCAACCACATTTTTACAAAATTTGTCATGGAGTCATGCTCCCTATCCACAAATAGATTTACAACCAAGATGCCCCCGGGTTTTCCAAGGGAGCCGAGGTAGATATCCTCCCAGTGGCTAGATGGTTTGGAGAGGAAACATTCACATATATCAGGGTATTGGGTAGCATTACCCCTCCACATGTCCTCCCCTACTATGTTTCAGACAAATTGATGGCTAGAGAGATAGCCAATCAAATAACTAGTGAGGGTGGGCTGAGAAAAGCATTGAAGGAAGCAAAAAAGGCCATTTGGCCTACATTCCCTTTGCAGTGTGGATAATTTTCACTACACGATTTGGGGCATTCATTTAAAGAAGCAGAGATCATGTTATCTCTACAATTACCTAAATTCCTAGGTAGGTAGTATGACCCATTTGGCACTGCCAAAGACTTCACTACCATGGTAAAAGTGAAGGTATTCAGTCACGAGGAAGATCCATTTGATGACATCTTCCTATAGAAAGAGACATTCACAGAAGTGAAGCACATGTCATCACTACTTTTTGACCAAGAAGAGCTTGAGGCCTTTCATCAATACAGAGAAAGGATATTGTTAAAGGTTCCATTGGACCAATTGCAGATTGAACCAATAAGGGCTCCAACTCCTAGCGTAAGCCTAGAAGGAAGTTTCAGAGGAAACTCTAGAGATGACTCCCAAGCAGAATCCCAAGAGAAATCTACTAGGGATTCAAAGCAATCAAAACAACAATTATAGAATGGGAGAAGAAAAAGTAAGGAGTCAGAAAGAGATACAACCCAGTCTATAGAAAAGACAGTTGAGCAAACTTCAGCTAAAAAACAAGCTAAAATTCATTCCACCTCCACCCAGCCAATAAAACCCCTGGTGATTGATTTAGATGAAGAATGGGAGCACTTTAATAAAAAGCTCCATGCAAAGAAATAAACGCTAGAGCTATAGACTCCACAACACAAAACAACTCAAGAAATTACAGTAGAGAAAACTGTAAATACTCAAGAGGTAGAGCACATTCTTGTCACTCCTACCTCTGAAATTGTTTTGAGGATTGAGGAGATTCCTCCTTTAGATGTATTCTACAGTCCTACCCACAAAGCCATTGTTAAAAGACAAAGGAAGAAAAGGAAGTTGGATGCTACAACTGCTACTACTCCTGATAATGAACTGATGGATATTGTCTGGAAAGACTCACCCATCAACCCATCCACCAACCTTACTAGACTGTGACAGTTTGCAGGAGCCTATGCTACAATGACTATCGATAAAGCAACAAAGGTGCAAATGTTGCTAAAGGAAAGAGAAAATAAAATATTGATGTTAGAACAACACCTACAACAAGAAAAATCTAACCAACAAGCAGAATAGTAGTTAGCTAAGCTCCAGAAAGAATTCGAGCAGATGCAAATAAAACATCAAGCCAACTTAGCAGAGAAGGAAGCGCAAATACAAGGAATAATTGATTTGCATAAAGATGATCCAAAAATTGATCAGTTTATTACTGAAGTGCTTAGCCTTAACGCCCAGCTGATGCACAAAAAAGAACTGTTATGCCAGAAGATCTCACAATGGAATTCCTATTGCAAGACAAGTGACAAATTGACGAGTCAAGTCATTGAGATGAGACTCGAATATGATGAAATATTCAAGAGAGTTTCCAACTTCATTACCTGGCAGAATTCAGAAGATGGGAGAAAGACCGACTTGCCTAAACTAGAAGAATCACACAAGGAAATTTTATTTGTAGACTGGGATGCTAGGCTTAGACAGGTAGAAAAGGAAACAACAGACGTAGCAGCAGCAACAAACAATGTTATTGAGAACATCAATGAAAATTTACATAGCGCCAACCTGGTAGCAGAGTCCATTCCAGGTTTTCTTCCAAATGTCAAACAACTTGAACAACAGTGGAGGCAAGCAATAGAGGAAAAAGGAGAAGCAATTAAGAAAACGAACAGGTTAAAATAGGAAGCATACTGGCGAAATTTAGTGAAGCCTCATAGCCAGTGGATGACCCTGCAATTCCTAACCACTTCTATAGAGAAAATGGTGCCAGCACTGATCGACGTCGTGTTCATTGGGCAGTTGAAATCTAAAATCAGCCGACCGTCACAGCTTAAGCTCATGACAGACATTTGTGATCTTAAGGATCAAACGCAAAGGAGTTAGTCACCATGTTCATTTCTATTTTTGTTTTATTTTGCATAATTTGAGGAAGGTCGTTTAAACCTCCTCAACTATTTTTGTAATAATCTATTTTTAGTTTTATAGTTTAGTATTTAAACCCCTCTCATGCATTTAGAGAGGGGTCCAGAAATTTTATCAGAAACAATATTCAAAACATGTGCTTCTGTCCCTTTGAGGAAGTTCTGGTGAAACGAATGGAGCAAGATCAATTTTTATCTTATCTGGCATCTTCTACTGAAATTGCACTTTTGTACTCTTAGATGGTGTTGGATTGATTGGAAGTAGATCAATATTGCTAAATCACATGAGCAAGACTTATTACAAATGGTGCTTTTATCTCATAATTTTGTTTTACTTATGTATTAAGCAATAACCTCTCTTCAAGTTGTTTTATGTATGAAAGTTTGAATCTTGGTTATCATTTATTGCACTTTTGTATGATGATGGCCTAAACCTTATGCTAAATTACATGAATAATTTCTTATGCGATATATCTTTCACAATCGTTTCGACTAACTATTTATTCAAAATGATTATTGTTAAAATGATTTCATTTCTTATTTCAATTGAATAATCTTTATTACCGATTATTTTTGGACATTATTGTAGATCGCATACAAATTTATTCTCGGGTATAGTCATAACTAGATAGTGTTTAAATTAGGATATATACATGTCATTATTAGTTTATATTAGATTACTTTTAGCTTAAACATTACTCCAAATATCACATATCACCCCATCAACATTATCATAAATTAGATTGGGAAATTGGTCCCATTATCCCCAGTCAGAGTCACCACACCAAATGGAAAAGTAACTGCCAACCAAGGGTCGGACCGGGTGGTTTTCCCCCATGTTGTAAGCAAATATTTTGGAGGCTTCAACATTTTGGCGATAGAAGGATGGCCTAAATGTGAATGGCAAGTAAATCCAAATCAATAGGCCATTCTAAGAGTAAAACTCCCTCACCATCACCTCCAACTTCTCAATTGCAGTCCAAATCTCCTAATCCTAAGTAAGAAGTTGTAAAGAAAACTACAGAACACATTGATGAAATCCCAAAGAAGCTAAATCATTTTTCTTCCACTGAAGCCCCTAAAGTCCAAGCCTTGATTCATAAATTATAGGGGATTTCATTATCTCAAGAAGATTCTTAGTTATCCCAAGATAGTGTTACCTCTCAGTTTACCCCAGCTCGACGATTAACTAGAGCACAGAGTGAAAAAATTGGAATCCCACTATTTGAGTTCCCTCTACCAAACCATAGGAAAGCTAAGAAAACACCATTTGAATCTCATAGTGAGGTTCTCTCATCGACACAATTTTCATCTTCATTCATTCCATTTATACCATCATAAGATCAATCATCCACCTCACTGCTCCAGATCGTGATTCACACAAGTACATGAACTACACACTCCTCTACCCAATCACCTTCAACCATTGCTATACCTTCTCCTACTCACATACTAGCATTGTGTTGTGTTATTGGGGCTTGACCTAGGTTTGGAGTTAATTAGCCAAACAAGTCCTGGTACTACTATCCCTTTCGGCAAGGGTCCGCGGAATGCCGACTGAGGTCTCACCTGAAGTAGTATGGGAGGGTGCTATAACCAGGTTTCCGCACCCTGGAGACGTTTGATGAGTTCGAATGGTCCTTTGTCTATTCCAGTGCATAGGTGGCTTCGCACACCTTCCGTGCCTCGTGATCTGATACCCTGCCCTCACGCAACCCTAACTAGGAGTTGTGCCATGCTCTGCGTTATTACCCGAGAACTCATTTATCCTTCATTATTAGTTAAGCACCTTCGCCTACCTAAATGTCTTAAGTTATATTTAATAATACAAAACATTCATACATGTGCACGCAGTTAATAAACAATGTATTTTCAAATTATATCAATCATGCATTAACCCAAGAACATATACACAAAATTATAGCAAAACTTCTCTTTATTGATTCTCCAACAGTTATAGACTCGACCCACCCCACGCACTTAGCTGTGGACTACTAGGCCTCTGTGCACTCAGCTGCAGAGCCTTCTCCTACTCTATGACCCACATACACACTTTTTCCTTTTACTCAACCACTTAGACTTCCTTATTCGTTCCTTTTCCTTTTACACTTAGAGCCTCCCTCTATTTATACAATCCCATGGTCTGTGGACCATGGGTACGTCTATCCAGCTAACATTACATTAAAAAACTAGGGCAGACAACCTTGTGACTCTATCATACTTCCACGCCCCACACTCATAATTTGCGAAGCTTTACAACAAGATTTGGTCAAAAATTGGGTTTTAAGCCCCAAAACTTGCCTCGGGGGGGATTCCATGCCCAATAGGCCCCCAACACAAACATCATGACTGGCCCTTGAGTCACTTTGTTGGCATGGAGATATTTGTGTGCCTCCAACTGTTCTTGAACTACGCGGAGTCAGCAACACACTGAGCTACTGCTTGCTGGATCTGCTGCATTCATTGTTCCAAGACCTCTATGTCGGGAGTTCTTCTCTGCATCAATGAGTGCATCCCCTGCCTTTTGTGCGAGCTTGCCTTCACTATTTGCAGTGATGGTGAAGGCCTCGTCGATCCAAGGCTGGACATGCACCTTTAGGACTGCTTCCTTGTGTCATGCCGTGTGCACCTACTCTTTCAGCGCTTTCGCCTACTGCATCTGCGCGATCCTTTGAGTGAGGGCCACTATCTATGCAGTTCCTTTGACACTATCATACTGCTATTGGAGTTCTCGTGCCTCTATCTCTAAGCATTGGATGTTGGGTTCCTCCTGTAGATTTGTGAGGACCTCAAATGATTCTTCCAACATACTGGTGTAGTCTCATACTACACTGCCAATTTCCCTCAGTCCTTCTATGATAGTTCTATCGTGTTGTTTTCTGACTTTTCGGGGGTGGACCGCTGTGCTTTTAATAGCTGCTCAACAATCTAAAGGTTCAGCTCCAATTAAACCTTTGTCATTTCTTCCCTCACCTCATAGACCCCTGCTGCTAACCTATGGATCCACGCCTCTGATGACATGTCTGCTTGGATGGCTAGCTCGGGGATGCATTGGCAAGCATCGTCTATCACCTGTTATCACTAAAAAAATTTCAATGATAATTTGGACAACTTGTATGGTTTCAAAGTTGTAAGTCAGTCTTGGTCAAGTCATTTCTATTGTTTTGTTTAAGGAGTCTAAAACATAAGATAGAGTCTTGTTCCCTTTGTTAGATATGGTCAACAATCTTGTTTTACCCACCATTGGTCCCACATTTATTCAAAGTGTCATGTGTTAAGGCTGTTTCAAAAATTACATGCACTATGAAATCAACTAGGAGTTTTCGTAGTGCAAACTCACAAAAATACACTATGTGTGCTACGAAAACACCTAGACAGTTTCGTAACTAGGATATTTCGTAGTGTAAAACACAGAATTTACACTGGTTGCGCTACGAAATTAGGGATTTGTGCCAGATTTGGTCTAACTATCTTTTCCATCAAAATTCATTAATTTTTCATCACCATGTGTCAGTCCTTGAACCATGCCTATCACATGCAGCCATTCATTCTCATTATTAGAGTCGTTAGGAGTCTTGGTATGCTTAGGTTGAAAGTTTCAAAAAGAGCCAAGTATTCACAGTTATGATTTAGGTTTGGGTTCATGCATGAGGAGCACAGTGAAAAATGTTCAATTTGAATTCTTTGAAGATCAAGTGAGGCAGCTCTCAGTTTCAAATTCAAGTAAGGCAGTGTTCAAACTAATACAGTGCAGGTTTATCTTAAAGTTTCCTTGCAGGGATTTCATAGACATGTCTGAAGAAAGGAAAAATCACAGACAGGCTGCTATGATCAGGTAGATTTCAAGTAACTATTTCAAACCAATATTTTAGCTAAGGCTTAGCCTCCCCAACCTGAGAGGGATCTCTCAACAGATTAATGATCTTTGATTATGATAAAGATGGATAACTCTTTTGAAACAAAGGTAAAATGTGAGTGGTGGAAACGCAATTAGAAGCTATCCATTGGGCTTATGGAGTCAACATCATTTCAGTATAACAATGGTATCAACCTTACATAGAAGTCAGGGCATTCAGGATTCAACACATTTAGAACATACCAGAAACATATAGGACCACACAGTATATGAATGTATACAAGAAATTAGAGCACCATGAGTGAGTTCTAAGTGATTACACATTCATACCACTGCAAATATTGGGAAAAGAACAATACAACACATTCTGAACATCAAATCCCTCCTGAGTCCTGAGAAGCAAAGCCAATCTTGTATTACTAAAGCAGAGTCTTTACATAAAGCCAAATATCAGAGCTTTTCTGAATCCTTTTCCCTGGCTAATTGACTTCTAGTTACTCTTCTTTTGACTGTTTTATCAATAGACTGCTCTTGTACCACTTCCTTGATCTGAACCTTCTTCTTTTGTGACTGCTTGAATGCTTCTTCAACCTCTCTATTCCTCGTGAGAACATCTAAGCCTTCAGGTTCAGGTCTAAGACACTGGCCTGATCTGTGACTTTTCCTTTCTTCAGATATGTCTATGAAATCCCTGCAAGGAAACTTGAAGATAAACCTACACTGTATTGGTTTGAACACTACCTTACTTGAATTTGAAACTGAGAGCTGCCTCGCTTGATCTTAAAAGAATTCAAATTGAACATCTGTCGCTGTGCTCCTCATGCATGAACCCAAACCTAAATCATAACTGTGAATACTTGGCTCTTTTTGAAACTTGCAACCTAAGCATACCAAGACTCCTAACGACTCTAATAATGAGAATGAATGGCTGCATGTGATAGGCATGGTTCAAGGACTGACACATGGTGATGAAAAATTAACGAATTTTGATGGAAAAGACAGTTAGACTAAATCTGGCACAAATCCCTGATTTCGTAGCACAACCAGTGTAAATTCTGTGTTTTGCGCTACGAAATCTCCTAGTTACGAAACTGTCTAGGTGTTTTCGTAGCGCACATAGTGTATTTTTGTGAGTTTGCGCTATGAAAACTCCTAGTTGATTTCGTAGTGCATGTAATTTTTGAAACAACCTTAACACATGACACTTTGAATAAATGTGGGACCAATGGTGGGTAAAACAAGATTGTTGACCATATCTAACAAAGGGAACAAGACTCTATCTTATGTTTGTTATAGCTCCAAATCTCACTCTTATGGTTTGTGAGGTTGTACTCATGGCCTAGGGCAACCCCTCCTTCCAGACCTGGTCCTAAAATTTAAAAAACAGTGTTTTATTCCTTATACGCGACATTGCCCTGAGTTAAACGCATGTATACGCGGGTCTGTGTATATCCAACCCGCGTGTATGTATTAAAACACTTAAAAAAATATAAAATTCCTTCTTTTCGGGCGGAGATCGCGGGTTTTACTTGCTGATCACCTGTTAGTGCCCGCGGCCCAAATGTTCCCAACCAACTCCTAACTAAAAAACTACTTTGGAGATGGTATAAAAAGACCTCAAAGGGAAGGCCTAAAGGAGGAGAGAATAGAGAGAAAGGTTATTATGCTGAGATTTTCCCTTTGACCAGGTCTGAAGTCCCTTTGTTAGGGTCCCACCCTAACCCCCTTATTTATGTCTTGGGATCACGTCATAGTCAAAGGGTCAATAAAGCCCATATTAATATTTGTAAGTGGTTAACCCGCAATTAATGACGGGACCACAGTTAGTTGCAAACGGGCAGAAGTATTAGATAGATGGTAAATAGGCGGTAGTATTAGATAGATGGTATTAATAAAACCCACGATATTGGCTCGTGGTATTGCATGTATGAGTCATATATAAAGGATAGAGACTCCCTGCGAGGAGCATTGTGTCTTGTTTTGTAATCGAGCTCTGCTTTATTGGAGGTTGCCCCCTCGAAGAGGCCTGTGAACATTTCTCTCTGAATAATAAAATCATTTCTATTCTGTGTTCTGGGTATATTTTCTTCACATATTTGTGTTCTCGGTATCTTTTCTTCGCTTGGGTATTGATTTGCAGGTTAAGAGCATAACAAGTGGTATCAGATCACTTTCCAGGGCTCGGTGGGATCTCCAAATTTTAGCAATTTTTTTTTTTTTGGCTAGAGACGTGTTCCGGTGTCTTTAAACCACGGGATCTGTCGTTAAGCGCATAAACCTGTGGATTTGGGGAGGCATGCACGCAGGAAATACAAGAGGTGGTCACGTCTAATGGACTCCCTTGTAACCCCTGTGGGTACCCCTTCGAGTAGTAGCGCATTAGACAGAACCGCGCACGGACTGTCTTCCACGTACCCTCTGGGTATCTAGGAAGCCCCCTAGCTCCCTTGAAACCTCGCCATAGATAAACCTTCAGCCGTCTTGTTGCTACAGTACACCGAGAACAACACTCGGAGAGATTACTAGCCCGTACGATAGGGTAGTCGGGATGTACGGCTAAGGGTACGGTCGATCCTCCTTAGTTAGAGCCCTGAAACATTGGGCCGAGTACTACTGTCAGGCCCTTATGTATATTGCGATCTGTAGCACCTGACACTCCCCAAGACCATAGTTCCCTTTCTATCGGGGGATCACACATCAACAACAGCAGTTGTTCCACCATTCAGATCTCTCAGATCCACCAGATCGGATATTCCAGCTCAGCAGCAGCAGTTGTTCCACCATTCAGATCTCTCAGATCCACCATATCGGATATTCCATATCAGCCGCAGCAGTTGTTCCACCATTCAGATATCTCAGATCCACCAGATCGGAGTAGTTGCGAAGGGTTCCTGTACCTGGATATGATTTTCACAGGACTTTCGGCGGCATTGACAGTTTGAGGATTTGGCGACTGCAGTATTGATCAGGAAGGAGTAAAACTCTGTTAGGAGTTTTCCAAAAAAAAAAAAAAAAAAAAGAAGTCTGAGATCTTCCGAAGTGCTTATTTGTGACCTAGCCCATCAGCATCAGGACAACGAGCTGAGCATGGTGGTACCATTCAATTTCTTAGAAAAAAATTTTTGGCGGTCCCAAATTTTCATCAAGTTGGTGTATGGTAGAAACTAGAGCTCAAGCAATGGCCAATGAAAGACTAGACAAACTGGAAACAGATATGAACGAGCTCAAAGATTCGCTTAAGGACCTATCGAGCATGGTACGAAAAGCACTCGCTAAGGGCAAGGAGCCAGCTCTTGAGATACCCTATAATGACCATATACACCTTGAGGGTGAGTCTAGCCACTCTCCTCACGTCTGGCACACCCATCCACCACCTCCTAAGTTGGATAGTCAGCGACCTCCCAAGTTGGATATACAAAAATTTGATGGTTCTAACCCATCCGCATGGCTAGCACAAATGGAACAGTATTTCAAATTGAATCATCTCCAAGATGATTGGACAAAGATTGGAGTGGGGACCATGTACTTGGACAATGAACGATGGCAATGGGCAGAATGGCATCAACGTCGCAATGCACCTTTTTTGAGTTGGGCCCAATTTTCCAAATCTCTTCGAGATCGCTTTGAACAGGGAGACTCCTTTTTGGGCTGTCTCACTAAGCTCCGACAGATGGGTACAGTGGATGAATATATCACCGCTTTTGAAGCCTTGGCCTTCCGCACTGACCATCTCTCAGATGAGTTCTACACGGAATGTTTTATCAGTGGTCTTAAAGAAGCCATCAAAGCTCAAGTTCTACTACACCACCCTCCCACATGGACGGAGGCTTGCCAGGTATCCCGTAAGGTGGAGCGTGCCATAACAGCCCAATACAGCCACCCCAACTTCCCCACTAAAGGTCGTCCCCCACAAGCTCATACCACGACTCAGACACTTAAGGTCCAAAAGGTGTCACCTCAGGAAATGGCCGAGAGAAGAAAGCAAGGACTATGTTACTACTGTGATGAAAAATATTCCCCTGGGCATAAATGCAAGGAGCCCAAGTTTTTTCAAATAGATGCCACTGACTACAGCTCCACTGAGGAAGATCCACCTCTTGAGGAACCGGAGGCGATCAAAGAAGACAACCAAAAGGAGATTGTATCTGATGACCCAGTTATTTCGCTCAATGCGTTGGCAGGAATCTCTTCCCCTCAAACTCTCAAAATCAGGGGTTTTCTTAAACATCGCCCAGTAATAGTCTTGATTGATAGTGGAAGTACCCATAATTTCATCCATCAAAAAATCGCCGAAGCAGCGCATTGTTATGTACGGGCAGTCTCTAACTTCCAGGTCCAAATTGCAGATGGGGGCACAATGAAATGTGAAGGCCACTGTGAAAATGTCAAACTTCAAATGGGGGATTATCAGTTGAAAACCCACATGTTTGCCATACACATGGGGGGATGCGACATTGTCCTAGGTGCTGAATGGCTCCGCACCCTTGGGCCAATCACAATGGATTTCCAGGAGTTATATATGAGTTTTAAGCAGAACAACTCCACACATACCCTCCGTGGACTTTAGGCAGGAGCCCCTCTATCATCAGCTCGCATAGAATGGAAAAATTGTTAAAAAAGGGCCATCATGGAGTGGTAGCTCAATTTAATGCCATCCAAGTAGTAGACACCATATCTCCGCCAGTTCATCCTGAGATGCAACAGATTTTAAATAAACATCGGACGGTCTTTGACAAGCCTCGTGAGCTTCCACCCTCGCGAGGGGAACATGATCATAGCATCACATTGGTTCCAGGGGCCCAACCCCCAAATGTGCGGCCATACAGATATCCGTTCACCCAAAAGAATGAAATAGAAAAAATCATCAAGGAATTGTTGGAAGCAGGTGTCATTCGTCCCAGCATTAGTCCTTATTCATCCCCAGTTGTCATGGTCCTCAAGAAAGATGGGGAGTGGCGGATGTGTCTCGACTTCAGGACCCTCAATAAGTTAACAGTCAAAGATAAATTTCCCATCCCAGTGGTTGACGATTTGCTGGACGAACTCAATGGGGCTCAATTCTTCACTAAGTTTGATCTTCGCTCAGGCTATCACCAAATTCGCATGAAGGAAGTCGACATTCCCAAGACAGCTTTCAGAACTCATGAAGGCCATTACGAGTTCCTCGTCATGCCATTTGGTCTCTGTAATGCCCCCTCTACTTTTCAGAGCCTTATGAATCACCTCCTCAAACCATATCTCAAAAAATTTGTCCTTGTCTTCTTCGATGACATCCTCATCTATAGTGGCACTTGGGCAGCACATCTTCAGCATGTAGATCTACTCTTGCAACTGCTCCGAACACATAAATTATTTTTCAAGATGTCTAAGTGTTCGTTTGGCATGGAAGAAGTTGAGTATTTGGGTCACATTGTGGGGCGCGAAGGTGTCAAGGTGGACCCCAAAAAGATCCAGGCCATGCAAGAATGGCCTCAACCTAAGACCTTGAAAAGCTTGAGAGGATTTTTGGGTCTCACAGGCTATTATCGTAAATTTGTCCGCAAATATGGTCGCATAGCGAAGCCCCTAACGCAACTCCTAAAGAAAAATTCCTTCTTCTGGAATGAGGAAGCACAACAGGCATTTACCGCTCTAAAAACCGCCATGTGTTCCACTCCTGTCTTAGCACTACCGGACTTCGCCAAATCATTTGTCATTGAATGTGATGCTTCGGGAACAGGTATTGGAGCAGTCTTAATGCAGGAAGGGCGACCATTGGCCTTCACCAGCCAACAACTAAGTGGGAAGAATCTGGGCCAATCTACTACGAGAAGGAAATGATGGCCATCTTACATGCAGTCGAGACTTGGAGACCTTACTTGTTGGGGCGACGTTTCCAAATCCGCACAGATCATCACAGTCTTAAATATTTTTTGGAGCAACGCCTATCTTCCCCTCAACAAAATAAATTGTTAGCCAAAATGCTGGGATATGATTATGAGATCATTTACAAGAAAGGGAAAGACAACAGGGTAGCAGATGCATTGTCGCGCCAATTTGAGGAGGAAAGTACTCTGCTCGCAATTTCCCTCCCCATTCCAGACTGGATTGAAGAGGCTCGCAGGGAATGGTTTTCACATCCAGGGCTCTCCCAACTCATTTCTCAATTGTAGGTAGATCCTAATTCCAGCAAGGGCTACTCGTGGCAGAATGATATTCTTCGCTACAAGGACAGAGTCGTAATATCACCAACATCCACCCTCAAAAGTCGCATTTTGGCAGAATTCCACTCATCTCCCATTGCAGGACATTCGGGCTTTCAGAAGACGTATGCTCGCACCAGAAGATCATTTTTTTGGACCGGCATGAAACAGGACATCCTTACTTTCGTAGCAGAATGTGACGTCTGTCAACGCCACAAAGGGGAAACCGTCAACACACCAGGCACATTACAACCATTGCCCATTCCGGCGTCAATTTGGACAGAGGTTTCCATGGATTTCATTACAGGTCTTCCAAAGTCTGGGAACAAGTCAGTCATCATGGTGGTTGTGGACCGACTATCGAAGTATGCTCATTTCTGTGCCCTATCCCACCCATTTACACCAACCTTGGTTGCTCAAACTTTCATGGATCAGATATTCAAATTGCATGGCATGCCCACTTCTATTGTATCCGACCGTGACCCAATATTCACCAGTAATTTTTGGCAGGAGCTCTTCAAAATACAAGGCACTCAACTCAAACTCAGTACTTCATATCATCCGCAAACAAATGGTCAAACCGAAGCCGTCAACAAATGTCTAGAAACCTACCTTAGGTGTTTCACTTCAGAAAAGCAACACCTTTGGGTACAGTGGTTACCTCTGGCGGAGTGGTGGTATAACACCAACTATCATGCCACCACCAAAATGACTCCCTATGAAGCAGTCTATGGACAACTTCCGCCTTCCCCTACTTCTTATCTCACGGGGTGCTCCAAAGTACAAGCCATGGATCAACTCCTACAACACCGCGCAACCATGCTTGCCCATCTACGCGAGAATCTTCATCAAGCTCAGAACCGTATGAAGCAACAGGCTGACCAACATCGCTCAGAGCGCCAATTTCAAGAAGGGGATCAGGTCTTTTTGAGGCTGCAACCATATAAGCAAACATCACTCAAAGACAAGGGTTGTCAAAAGCTCTCCCCAAAATTCTATGGACCATACCAAGTACTTCAACGCATTGGAGAAGTGGCTTACAAGTTGGCTTTGCCACCTACAGCAAAAATCCACCTAGTTTTCCATGTATCGTGCCTCAAGAAAGTGATTGGGAACAATTGCCGAGTTCAAACTAGTCTACCTGAATTGGACGAAGAAGGGTCAATCTGGTTTCAACCTGAACAGGTTCTAGACACACGAGACAAGCACCTGCGCGGCCGCATGATTAAGGAGGTCCTCGTCAAATGGAAAGACACCTCTCCGGAAGATGCAACTTTGGAACCAGCCACTATTCTTCAGCAGTTCCCGCAGCTTCAGCCTTGAGGACAAGGCTAATCTTAAGGGGGAGGGCATGTTAGGGTCCCACCCTAACCCCCTTATTTATGTCTTGGGATCACGTCATAGTCAAAGAGTCAATAAAGCCCATATTAATATTTGTAAGTGGTTAACCCGCAATTAATGACGGGACCACAGTTAGTTGCAAATGGGTGGAAGTATTAGATAGATGGTAAATAGGCGGTAGTATTAGATAGATGGTATTAATAAAACCCACGATATTGGCTCGTGGTATTGCATGTATGAGTCATATATAAAGGATAGAGACTCCTTGCGAGGAGCATTGTGTCTTTTTTTGCAATCGAGCTCTGCTCTATTGGAGGTTGCCCCCTCGAAGAGGCCTGTGAACATTTCTCTCTGAATAATAAAATCATTGCTATTCTGTGTTCTGGGTATATTTTCTTCGCATATTTGTGTTCTCGGTATCTTTTCTTCGCTTGGGTATTGATTCGCAGGTTAAGAGCATAACACCCTTGTGCCTTCTGCACTTCCCCCATTTTGTACAGGAAACCTTTGTTTCCTTGTGTGTTGATGTTCATCCATTATTTATGACATCATGGAGAGAGTCATGGAAGGAGTTTTGTTAGAGGCTTGAGGTTGGAACGGACCCGGAAGGAAGCTTTGCTTGGAGCCTGCTGAAGGTGACTCAGGTGAACATATTCCTTTTTATGTACTTTATTTGTCTATAATAAAAGAAACACATGTCTTGGTTCCCGAATTGAATCCTCTTTATGTTAATGATATTCATGTTTTGAATTCATGTGTAAATGGTTGTTTGGATTTCATAACTAACTACCTTTCTTTGTAACATGAAGATGGTTTCTTTATAAGTTTTTGTCCATGTATTGCTGTGTTCTTTGAATTGTTTGTTTTGCAGGACAAAATAGAAGAAGGGAACTCCAAGAAGGGTTTGGACCCTAAAGGCCTTCTCAAACATAGGACTAAAGGTACGTACCCTTATCATAGAATTTGCTTATAATAGCATAATGGCTGTATGAATGTATGTTTCTTTGAATAGACAACTTTCAGTCTGCTAGGGTTTCACCCAAAAAACCCTAGGGGAGTTTTTTCCCTCTACCAGAATTGGCGACTCCACTGGGGACAACACTCTTGTTGTTCCTAGTTTCGGTGTTTTTCAAGCCAATCAGGGCTCAGCTGCCTTGTCTGCTTGCTGTTACTGTCTGGTCTGTGCTTGAACCTTGAGCTTTGCTAGTTTCTTAAGTTTCTCTTTTTTATTTTTCTTGAAGCTTTTCATATACGCTGTTTTTCTTAGATACAGAAGCGTATATACGCTTGTTTCTTTGAGTGAAACCGCGTATACGCCAGTTTCCTCAAACACAGTCGCGTATACACGCAATCTGTACTACAGTACAGTCGCGTATATATCCCAATTTTCAAGATTTGTAAATCCTTTTTGGCCTCTGAAGGTTTGTCTGGTGGTTTGAGTCAGTCTGAAACAGTCATTTTCCAGTATCAGTTATTTGTTTTACAGCGAGCATCTCGTTCTGAATTCTCTCTGATTATAAGGAGTGTTGGTTTGGTTTTTTGTTGATTGCAAGCGTCATCGTTTTTGCTAAGGCACGCAAGATTTCTGCCTAGAAATCTTGGCTGCTCTGTTTCATCAGGGTAGGAAGATTGAATTAAATCTTTGTGTTAATCTTGCTTTTGGTGACTTTTTTGTTTGCTTGACAAAATCACTTTTTGTGACCATCTGCTTCTTTGTTTCATGAAAGTTGTTGTTTGACACTTTCTTGGAATTTGTCTTTTTGATCTTTTTGGTTTTTCATTGCCAAGGCTTTCATTGCTGCTTTTGATTGTTAAGAGCGATTTCAAACACATGTACTTTTGTTGGGTTCTCATCCATTAAGTGGTGTTGATTTGCAAAAGTGTTTAATTGCCTAGTCTTCAATCACGAGTTTCAGTGTTGTTGAGAGCATTTTGTGAAGAGACTTTTTGTTTGTTGCTTTGAAGAAAATCTTTTGAAAATCTTAGTTTTGCTTTCTTGAACTTGTTTTTCATTTGGTTTCCTTTTAGAGAAGTGAAAGTGCTTTATGTTTGTCTTAGAACTTGTTTTTAGTGTTTAGACGAAATGAATGGAAACATCTCATATTCCATCTAGGCATCTTAAGTGGCAAGATAAAGTTTGATAAACAAGCATATATAGCTTTGTTAACTTTTGTGAGTGTGAAGTGTGCATTAACGAAAAGAAAAGAAAAATTTGTTTTATTGGAAGTACCTCTGAACCCTATAGAAATTGCTCTTCATCGAAAAACAAAAAGTGCATGCGCATGTAGTTAAGTTTTTATTAATTTCTTTTGCGTCAAAAAACACCACTAGTTTCACTTCCGTTACCTTGTGACTTAAAGAACAACCTAATAAAATCAAGCGCTAACTAAAATTCACTAGAACTTTTTGTTTTAGTTAGTTATACCAACAAGATTAGGATTTTAGGGCCTTGGATTAGGCGAGTGGAGAGTTAACTCTCCAAGGCCATATAAACGTCAAACGTAGGAGTCTGAATAACGAGAGAAAATCCAATAGCGTTAGGAAGACCAGGAAAGCTCCGGATCTGGGAGTTAAGCACGAGGGTCTGTGAAGACAGGGAAGAGAGATACCCCCTCTCCTACTTGTCCGAACTTACCTCACGACTGTTTCGCCTGGCTTCTGCGACGAGTTGGTATCCATAGTTGCTTCTCCTAGGGAACTACACAGGTGGCTGCGGAGGGGAATCCCGTAGCACCTGAGGTCAACGTTGCATCACTCTCGACAGTACTAATGGAGGGCACCCTTGCGAAGCTTGGGGGCTTGCACCGGCACAGGCTGTTGTTAGGAGGTCAGCGTAACTTCCTCTGATACCTTCACTGATAGGACTGGGCCCTCATCATCCCAGACTATCTTCGGAAGGCCCCTTATTTCACTTTCTCGTATTTTGGTGTCCGGTCTTAATCACCCGGAGCGGAAATACTTGGAAGTTGTTTGACTGGCTGTATCTTTAGGGACTTTATAGTGTGTGCTCTGTGCTCCTAGTTGGCCTAGCTTTCAATTTTTTGAGTCTTTAGTTAGATCATAACAAAAAATTCAAAGTGGCTGACCGATCTCCAAGACGGTCTCGAAGACTTCGTGGTCTCTCGCCACCAAGTTTAGAGCCTTCTCCTAGAAGGCGCAGAGGCAATACTACTGGTGGGTTCTGTCCCACGCCGGTTGACGCATCAGGGATTGATCCTCCTCCCGGGGGCATTAGCGGCCAAGCAAGGCCTGGCACTTCTGAGCAAGAGAGGGACACTCCAGTCCTTTCTCGAGTTCGCTTTCAAGCGGAGAATAATATAGAGGTAGAAGAACTTTCAGAGTCATTAGTGGCTCCAAATTCTCCACTACCATCTAGTCATCCAGACATATTACAATACGTTGGGACTCCGACGCATAGACCATCAAGTCCAGGTTACGCTACGCGCTTACCATCGATGACCACTACTGGAAGCATGGCTTCTACGAGTGCTACGACTATGCAAACCACAACATCGGTGCAAGGGGGAGGAACCATTTCCATCCCCTCCGCTTCCTTGTTCGGATCTTTTGCTAGCACATCTTTAGTTGGGTCTACCTCCATTCCGTCCACGAGTGGAAATACCTAAACTAATGCTTTTGGTACTGGACTCTTCCCTTTTGGCACCCAATCACAGGGTATTCCATCGGTTCCGTTTAGTGCCGCTACGTCCATGATGGGCGGATCGGCTTCATTCCAGGGTTTTCCTTTCGGAAGTGGTCATATACCACATTCCAACCCGACGGTAGGATCCGTGCCTTTTTCTTCTAGAGGACAAAGCAACAATCCTTTCCAAGGTTGGAATAACCCTGGGGTTAGTAGCGCGGGAACTGGGAATCCGTTTATCGGCCAACAAGGGAATAGGCTGTACTCCACGGTTAGCATGTTTCAAAGTATTCCTCCCCTTGCTTCGGCTTGGAATTTGTATCAGGGGTTATCAACTCCCTACAATCCTCTAGGAGGAAACTTTGCTGGTTATGGAGGTTATACGGCCGGAGTTGGTCAAACTCCGAATTTTGCTGGACCAAAAGGCTTGCCCTTTGGTTCAGCCGGTTCTACTGGTCACTTCGGGCAGCCTGGTGCCTCCCAAATTCCAGGACAATCTTTTCAGAGCTTTGGGAGTTCTGCCCAGTCTGGGTGGAATCCCCAAGGTCCTCCTAGGCTTCCGTTTCTGGCAACATTAAACTTGCCAGATCTCACTAAGTTAACAAATGACCCAATCAGGTACAATCCGGCCTGGCCTCCGGTCCCAACCAAACTCCCTTCGGACATTCCAAAATTCGAAGGGAAGAGTGGTGAAGACCCAGGCGACCATGTAACCACGTTCCATCTGTGGTGCTCATCTAACTCCCTTATCGATGACTCGATTAGGTTGAGACTCTTTCAGCGCACCTTGACTGGTAATGCGGCCAAATGGTATATAGAGTTGCCAGGGGGCAGCTTTACATCGTTCGCTGACTTAGCCAATATTTTCTTAAATCACTTCCAGTTGCCTGTCCGCTATGATGCCGGAACTGAACTTCTGGCCACCTTTCGACAGGATAAGGCAACCCACATTTATGATCATATTCAGGAATGGAGACAGAGAAAGAGGCTCATTAAAGCCGAAATCCCTCCGGAGTACCGTCTCGAGTGGTTTTTGAAGTCTTTACAACCCGAGATCTCCAAGGATGTCTCCATGTCTGGGGTATATTCTGAGGAGCAAGCCATTTTTAGGGCCCAACAGTTAGAATTGATCTACTCTCAGTCTGGGATCCTACAAAAGTACTTGCCAGATGCTCCTGGATCTAAGGTTGATGTAGCTAAGTCGAAGCCAGGTCGGCACGCAGATGGTATCGTCGGGTCAATAGACACAACTACCGTGAACTTGTTGAATCAATTGCAGCAGTTGTCCTTGCAAACTGCTTCTAACAACCAAGTCACATCGTCCAATCCCCCCGCTTCCCAAACTTCTTCAATAAATGCCGTTCAATCTGATAATCCCAAAGGAAATCAAAATTCCAATGGGAAAAAGAAAGGACGAGGTAAGAAAAAGAACCAGGATGGGAAGCCTGATGCAAATAAATCCGGCAACAATGCTGGTGGTGGTAGAAATGAGTCGAGAAAGAAAGTCAAGTTTCCATGCAAGTTGTGCAGTGGAGACCATCTAACTCATCTCTGCCCTAATATTGAAGACACTCAGCACTTGTTAGGATAGCAAGGGACTTCTAGTTCTCAAGCTGTGTTAACCAACCCGTTTCCCCAAGGGCAGCAACTTCTTGCTGGCGTGAGTTCGAACCCTGGAACCTCCGCTGGGGGCAACCAGGAAGGGGAAAAATTGTCAAATATTTTCATGATGGGTTCTAACGTCCATGTGGCTACTCGGTCACGTGATTATGGTGAAGCTAAAACTTCCAAGGACAAGACTGTTCCCGGAAGTACTGACCTTCATATCGAGCGACCCTCTGTCGAGACTATACCACGGATACCGAAAGGTTCCGCTAAACGCACGACGATTAATCCTAATGCTAGGGCCGCCCAAAATTACTCCATTGTGGAGGATCTGGCTCAGAGTCCGTGCGCCATGTTCGCTTTAGAGGTTCTCCAGTCGTGTCCAGCTCAGAGAAGCGCTTTACTCTCCGCAATTGGAGCAGTCGATCCAGCTAACTCTTTAGTGCTCACTTTTGACATGTTAAATGTCAAAAAGCGACTCCCTCATCATATGGCTTTTCAAATAAAGCCAACATACCGGAAAATCAATATTTTTCGCACCGTAGTAGATGAAGGAGCTTCCACATGCGTTATGTCGATGTCATGTTGGAAGGCTATTGGATCACCTTCGGCTGTTCCTTCACCCACCGTCTTGACTGCATTTGACGGTCATTCTCACAAGCCGCATGGGATTATCCCGGCCTTTCCTATATGTGTTGGGGGAAAGGTCGTCAATATTGAAGTAGAGGTCATAGATGCTAACCTAGACTATAATCTCCTATTAGGAAGGAACTGGGTATACGAGATGGATGCTGTTGTTTCGACTCTGTTTCGTGTAATTTGCTTTCCTCATGAGGGGAAAATCGTTAAGGTTGATCAATTGGACTATTGTCCAGTTGATCCTCAAGCAAGCTCTGACTCTACTGTCCATTTAGTGGATAACCCTCGTCCGCCGACTGAGAATTTAGGAGTAGGGATGTATTCCTCATTAATGGGTACATTTGATCTTCCCTCTCCTTTCACTAAAATTAATGCTATTTCATCATCTAAGGAGTCTCCTCCAGAAGAGTTCTTCGAACTCATTATTTTTCAGACCCTTGGACCTTGCCTTCACCTACGACCACATTAGTTGAAGGACAAGTAAATGGAATGGCATTCCCTATATCTGCAGCTGAACTTAGATATCAGTCTATCGTAGACTCTGCAGACAACCATTCTACTCCTTTTTCTGAAGAGGAGTTAGATGGTCATGTGGCCCCGGCTTGGAGCCTTGATTCTACCTCTACCTTGGACTGCTTAGATTCGGTTCTGCCTTCTGAAGAAGCAATCCTCGAAGTAATGATGGGTATAGATATACCTTGGGAAGACTTACACCATCGTTCATACTTTCTTCCTCCATTGCAGGAAGTAGAATCTAGATTCTCCGAGCTCATCGCTAGTGATGTTTGTACGGTGTCGAACCCTTTGGCTCCAGCACGCGTTCGTGCCGAAGGTAATATGTCGGTAATTTCAAAAACGATACCTATAAACATCTCTAGGGACCCTAACATCATCGAAAATATCTTCATCGGAATTGAGTGTTCCCCTGAAGAAATTCAAATTTACACCGACCTATTCAAGGAATATCGTGATGTATTTGCTTGGTCTTATGAGGAAATTCCTGGCATTGATCCTTCTATAGTTCAACATGAGATCAAGACGTACGAAAACGCAAAACCAGTTCGTCAAAGGCTTCGACCGGTCAACCCTAGGAAAGCAGCGGCTATCAAAGCTGAGGTTGAGAAGCTGCTAAGGGCAGGTTTTATATACCCTGTTCCTCTTACTGATTGGGTTTCTAATCCAGTCCCTGTGGACAAAAAGCAAGGGACAATCCGAGTGTGCATCGATTTTAGTGACCTCAACAAGGCTTGTCCGAAAGACTATTACCCCACACCATTCATTGATCAGATTATCGACGAGTGTGCGGATAATGAAATTTTTTCCTTCATGGATGGTTTTTCGGGTTATAATCAAATCTCTATCCGTCCTGAAGATCAACATAAGACAACTTTTATATGTCCCTGGGGTACCTTTGCATATAGAAAAATGCCCTTTGGTCTTAAAACTGCTGGAGCCACTTTTCAGCGGGCCATGTCATACGCTTTCCACGACATCAAACATGTCATCGAGGCATACTTGGATGATCTCGCTGCTCGTTCTCGAAAGAGAACTGATCATCCTAGTCATCTTCGATTGGTTTTTGAACGTTGTCGTTTTTATAAAATCCGGTTGAATCCCAACAAGTGCATTTTCGCGGTTACATCCGGTCGGTTGTTAGGGTTCATAGTGTCCAATGAAGGGATTCGAGTTGATCCTTTCAAGGTTGAGGCAATAGTTCAGTTTCCTCCCCCGTCCTCAATTCGTCAACTTCAAAGTCTTCAAGGGAAGGCTAATTTCTTAAGACGGTTTATAGCAAACTATGCCGAGATTACTAAAGGGTTCATGCGTTTGCTACGAAAAGGAGTTCCATTTGTGTGGGACGACTTTGCGCAGCGGTCGTTTGATGCTTTGAAAAAGGCATTAGTCTCTGCCCCGCTTTTGAGTCCACCGGATTATGGTAGAGACTTCCTTTTATATCTCGCGGCAGCAGAATCAACCATTGGTATGGTTCTAGTTCAGGAAAACGATGCTCTTGCCGAGCACGTGATTTATTATTTGAGCCGAGGCTTAATAGGTCCTGAACTCCGCTATTCTCCGGTTGAGAAGTTGGCCTTGGCAGTTGTCCACGCTGTCTAGAGGCTCCGTCATTATATCTTGCTTCGCAAAACTTTTGTCTTAGCGGCGGTCAATCCATTTCAATTTGTCCTCAGTAGGCGAGTGATTGGGGGCAAATATAATAGATGGATAGTCATTTTGCAAGAATTCGATCTCGAGTTCTTGTCAGCCAAGTCTAAGAAATCTATGGTTTTCGCGGAGCTAATTTCTGAGCTTCCTTGTGGAGAGGATACTGTTTATGAGGAAAGTTTTCCCGACGAACATTTATTCCTCATCTCTTCACTCGACCCTTGGTATGGAGATATCATTTTTTATTTCCAGACTTCGAAGTTTCCCTCTACTTTCTCCAAGGATGAACGTCGCAAATTACATCACCTGGCTAAAAACTATGTTATCATTGGTGACACGTTATACCGTCGAGGGGTTGATTCAATCCTTCGGCGCTGTTTAACCTTAGAGGAAGCAGAGTCTGTGCTTAATGATTGCCATAGTGGAGCTTGTGGCGGTCATCTATCAGGGCTTGCTACAGCCCAGCGCATCTCACGTGCCGGCTATTTTTGGCCTTCACTTTTTAAGGACTGTGTGGAAGTGGTAAAACGCTGTCACCCGTGTCAAATTTTTACTCGCAAGATGCGCGCCCATCCAGCTCCCCTTTTTCCCGTTGTCACCGTCGGTCCCTTTACTAAGTGGGGCATTGATTTTACAACTTGTAATCCACCTTCAGCGGTGAATCACAAGTACATTATCATGGCTGTAGACTACTTTACGAAGTGGGCTGAGGCCATGCCTACTTATAAGAATGACAGTGACACGGCAGCTTTGTTTCTTTTCAATCAGGTTATCTCAAGATTCGGTATCCCAAGAGAGATTGTCACTGACTATGGCAGTCATTTTCAGAATCAATTAATGTCCGAATTGGCTCTTAAATTAGGTTTCCGTCAGGAGCATTCGTCCCCTTATTATCCTCAGGCCAATGGATAGGTCGAGGTAGTCAATAAAACTCTTAAGACGATACTCCAACGGACAATCGATAAAAATCGGTCCAATTGGCACATTATGTTGTATTCGGCTCTTTGGGCATATCGAACCTCCGTCAAAACGGCTACTGGTTTTACTCCTTTTCAGTTGGTTTACGGGATGGAATCTATCTTTCCGGTTGAATGTGAAATTCCATCTCTGAAGTTGGCTGTTGAGCTTCTTCCTGAGACTTCGAGTCTCGAGGAGCGCCTGGTTCACTTGGAACATCTCGATGAGCAGCGTCGAGATGCCGCCACGATGAATGAGGCCCATAAGAAAAGGGTTAAAACTCAGTATGATAAGTCTGTCCGTCCTCGAGTCTTTTCTGAAGGTGACCTTGTCCTGGTCTATGACCAAGATAAGGACGCCTTGGGGGCAGGCAAATTTAAGCCTATGTGGTACGGTCCTTTCATCATTAAACGAGTTTTAGAAAAAGGATCATATGAGTTAATTGATTTCGAAGGAAACAAGCTGGCGGAGCCCCGAAATGGGCTCTACCTAAAGAAGTACTTTGCTTAGTTTTACCAGGCAATGGCTTCTTTGTATTTTATGTATATTTGTACATATATCATCGAGAGTTTTCTGATATCAGCACTTTTGGTCTGCTTTGGCAGGTGTTGATGGATGATTTGGTTTATTTTGGGTTCGCCGATGGTGCTAGTCGGCACACTCGGAATCTTGCTTTTGCAGCTTGGGTACTCTATTATCCAACTGGTCAATTGATGGCATCAAGGGGCGTGTGCATCGGTCCTGCTTCAAACAATATCGCCGAGTATACTGCTGTTATTAATTTATTATCCGAGGCAATCTCTCATGGGATCGACTCGTTGGTAGTTTATCTTGATTCTCAATTGATAGTGTCTCAATTAAATAACATTTATCGGGTAAGGGATCCATCTTTATATCGCCAGTATTTAAGGGTGAGGTTGTTGCAAAGATCATTTACTTATATTAATTATTTGCATATTCCAAGATCTCATAATTGGTTAGCTGATTCTATCGCTAATCAAGCATTAGACTGGCATATTAATCATTCATCACAATAAAATCACGCATCAAAAAGTCAAACTATATATCTATATATATATATATATATATATATCGTAAAGCGTCTTAGGTGTACATATGTGTGTCCAAAAATATACAAAATTGGGACTCAAATGCCCATAATCATATCCGGCATATCTAATGCCTCGGCTCAGGATGAGCGTCTAAATATGTCACTATAGCAGTGGCCACACGTCGAAAGATGCGAACCCAGTCACGTGGCATGCCAACCACATGACGCTGCATATCCGGAGGAAGGTCCTCTATGACGGCCATCGGTACTTGGCAGCTCAGTCTCGCCAAGTGTCGCTGGACGTTGTTTAGCGTCCGTTCTGTATCAGCAGCCGCCTCTTCGGCTCCTCGGCCATGCCGTCCATGCCGCGGGAATCCATCTGGTCGTACAGGCCTAATGTCTGGAACATGATCATCATATCAGTCATTTGAATCTCATCAAAAAATATTTTTCAAAATTCATCATTATATTTGAAAAATCCAAAAAATCATAAAATCAAAAAATCTTACCGATCTCGCCCCATGCTGCATTTGGTGGCAACGCTAAGTCAGGATCTCCTCGGAAATCCAGTCCAGCATAGGGGTAGTCGTCCACGGCGATGATCTGTTGATCCCACCAGGTGAAGAAGTCATCGTCAAATGTAGTCCTTGGGACCTCCCCACCCCCCAGACGTTTCATCAGATCAGCCCACCGGCCCATGCGTGGATTGCGTGGGGTGCTGATGGAAACTGCTACCCTGGGGCGGAGTGCGGGAACCTTCTCGAAAAAGAAAGTGCACAAGATGCTTCCATAGCCAAAGTTTTTAGTCTGACCACTCCTGATAGAAGTGAGCTGGCTCTTCATGTTGGCTAGAAGAGGAGTACACCAGTCAAACACAGTAGTAAGACAGTCAACTGCCACGCTCATGTTTTGCCGTGACGCCTGATGCAGAGAGGATGATCTGTTCACCCGAGCCATGGTAAATAGGATTATCCTAAGTGACAAACTCGCCACATGTGTAATGGAAATCTGGCTCCCAACCTTCTTGGGATGTCCAGGGCAGTATATCTGTACATAGTCCTCTATAGAGAGGGCACTCCGTGACCTACCCCGGGACTGTACTACCTCTCCCCTTCGGGAAAGGCCCGTGATAAAATATATGTCCTCCACCTCTACCCTGAGTGGCATCTGATCGATCATAAAAGCTTCCTCATCAACATCCCAATAATCAATGAGCATCTCGAGCAATCACGTGTTCACTTTCATATTTGGCAATTTAAAAAATTTAAGCAAACCGCATCCCCGGAGTGCATCCAATGCTTCTGGACTGTTCATAACTTCATTGTCTACCGCTGCATGTTCTCTTTCACGCCACGTGATAGGCATCCTGAGAAAAACATTGAGTTTAAGCCGTTAGTTTTTGTTTAAAATGATTCGCGGCGTATACGCGGGTCTCTTTACACACAGTCGCGTGTAGGGCTCGTGTATACGCGGGTTCAATATTACCAACCCGCGTATACGCCGCGAGTGAAATTTTGACAAAAGTTCAACGGTGAAACCTCAATTATAAATCTTAAAAACTATCACAATCAATTGCAAGTTAAGTATAAGGGTTACCTGGAGGTATTCGACGAATTTGAACGGTTGAATCTGGCTGTGGGAAGATTGCTCCTTTTGCTCCAAATCTTTTGCTCTCAAACTCAAATGGTAAAAATGGTGAGTCCAAAATTCTTTTTATAAGTTTTGAAAATGCAAAATTTTTTCAAAATTTTATTTTGTTTGGCCTCATGTGACTTTTAACTTGGGAGCTTGGAATGTCGAGATTGGTTTGTTTTTTAGGACATTTTGGACGTTTTTCAACAGTTCGAGACGGTTCCATGACTGCTGACCCGTCATGGCAGGTATCGTGTTCTTACTGGCATATAGGTTAGGGACACCATTTTCCATTGCATTATGCATGCTAGCCTCCATTTGACCGATACATCTGCCATAGGGTCGATCCCATCATGTTATGGTTCGTAAGCCATCTTCACTCGCCGATTCTTTAAATAATGACACGATGGTAGAGCCATCCTTTACATGGGCATCCTAGTTAGCACCTCACTGACATTTGTTGCCCATGCTGCTCCGATTTGAGTAGGCTCGGGGGTCCTCTGTAGTTCCGCCATGACTTATGCGTTGAAGACTCATTCCTCTAGCTTCTCCGCTTTGTTCTGGCCTTATACCCTAGAGGCTCCTTTGTGCTGAGTTGTACTACTGCATTGCATGTTGACCACTTGCACCTTTTGGCCTGGAGCCGGCTTCACTTGGACTCGTGTTTAAGCCAACTTTTGACCATGACGTCTGCAAAATCAACCTTGCATACCTTTGACTTCTACAGCTTGACACACCTTGACCCGTGGAAGGAGCATACCTTTGAGTGTCACTGACCAGTGTTCACCTCCCTGCATTGAGCATAGAAACGTTCCTGTCCCAGGAACTAGATCATCTGTTTCACCGACACTCGTTCTTTCCACTGTACCATAGCATTCTTTTATTCTTTTTCCGGCTTAACAGAAAAAGACAAAAAAATTAAATATTCCAAAAAGAGCGGGAACGGGACATTATTTCCATTTATTGTTGGCAGCTAGAGTCAGTCGTGTCGCCCTTGAACAAAGCACTCAAAACAAAGTCTCCTCCGCATGGGTGGGATTTAGTTTGACTTAGGTACGCCATAACCTTGTTATTGAGTCAGTTCTCCCCCGATTGGTTATCTCTTCCAATCATATGGAGGGTTCGTTCGTGCCTCCTGCATGGCGAACTTATACAGAGTCATCATATGCTGCCACATAGTCACATTGAGTTGTGCTTTTGTTCAAGGGAAGTTAGCCTGAGTCGGCCTCTCTGCGGTGTCTCTTGACTCATTTTTCAGTCGGCCATCCCTGGTTGTCAGTGTCATGTCTATCATCACATCAGTTATATTGGTCCTTTACTCATGCCGATTTGAGAAGGTCCCCATTGACTTCTTGCTGGCGGGTCTTGTCCTTATCGACGACGACAACTTGCTCTGAGGACAGGCCTAGAGCCGCACCCTGGCCCTATTTTCATTATTGATAGGTCACCTTGTGCTCAGCATCGATCAGTATCATGGGTCTTTGACTGAGTGGTTTTGCCTTGTGTTCGACATCAGCTTACATTATCACACGTTGGGATTCGTGCAGTACCTTGGTTTCCATTTGACCCTATTGGTGGATACCTCGCCTCTGTGTCGGCTTTCATTATTGGTTGGTTCAGAGGGTTTCTGCCGTGCGCTAGCCACATCTTGTGTACGCCGGAAACGTACTTCGGTTGGGTTACTACATCTTTTTCGTCCGATTCCTTCCACATTATTGGCCTACGAGTTACACTCGCGCTAGATTGATGGAGGATGCCTTAATGCCTTCCTTCTAGCGGATCTTTCCCTATCGACTTCGACTCATTTCTCTGGGGCAAAGATCTAGAGTCCATTTGGCAGTACCTTGGGGTTTGCAGTCATTAGTGGCAGATCCTTCGCTATCGACAGTGGGAAACCATCATTGACTCCTGATCGATAGATTCTTACAGGTGTTCGACTCCAGCTCTTCTATTCACACTTGTTAGTTTGTACTGGGTACCTTGACGCTCATTATCATTATCGGTGAGTAGTCTCGCGTTTGTTAACGGTATACATTAATGACCGGTAATCAAACGATTTCTCACATGGTCGACTTCAGCTCATTTATTCCCATGCTGTAGAAATGTGCCACGGCGGTTGGTGAAGACCTCAGGTAGTATCAACATTCATTGGTTCACTTGACAGTTGCTCCTGTTACTGCTAGTTGATACCACTCCACTTTATATGTTGCAGTCAGTCACGGCGACATTCTATATGCTGGCACCTGAGTTTGCAGTGTAGTACCATCCTATTCCATCATGTTCAGTTGGTACCTTTTGGGATCAGTCATTGATATCAGTGTCCGTTGCATCTTTCAGCATCATTGACAGTCTTATATGTGATATTCAGACATGTACTTGTTCATTATGATCAGATGATCCATTATGTATCTTTCAGTCATTTGTACTTGTATACTTAGTGGATCTGCTTGCACTTGATATGCGGACATGCTTTACTTTTTCTGAGCATGGGTATGCCCGCCTCAGACAGTGTTTCTTTCTGATCTCCTTTGGTGGCTTGGCAGGCTGAATTCTGGTGAAGTCCTCCTCGGTTTTTGACAGACTTCCTTTCCATGTACTCGCATAATATATTTCGGCCATCATGTACCCCTTCTGACCTCATATATTAGGGGGCATCTGTTATAGCTCCAAATCTCACTCTTATGGTTTGTGAGGTTGTACTCATGGCCTAGGGCAACCCCTCCTTCCAGACCTGGTCCTAAAATTTAAAAAACAGTGTTTTATTCCTTATACGTGACATTGCCCTGAGTTAAATGCGTGTATACGCGGGTCTGTGTATATCCAACCCGCGTGTATGTATTAAAACACTTAAAAAAATATAAAATTCGTTCTTTTCGGGCGGAGATCGCGGGTTTTACCTGCTGATCACCTGTTAGTGCCTGTGGCCCAACTATTCCCAACCAACTCCTAACTAAAAAACTACTTTGGAGATGGTATAAAAAGACCTCAAAGGGAAGGCCTAAAGGAGGAGAGAATAGAGAGAAAGGTTATTATGTTGAGATTTTCCCTTTGACCAGGTCTGAAGTCCCTTGTGCCTTCTGCACTTCCCCCATTTTGTACAGGAAACCTTTGTTTCCTTGTGTGTTGATGTTCATCCACTATTTATGACATCATGGAGAGAGTCATGGAAGGAGTTTTGTTAGAGGCTTGAGGCTGGAACGAACCCGGAAGGAAGCTTTGCTTGGAGCCTGCTGAAGGTGACTCAGGTGAAGATATTCCTTTTTATGTACTTTATTTGTCTATAATAAAAGAAACACATGTCTTGGTTCCCGAATTGAATCCTCTTTATGTTAATGATATTCATGTTTTGAATTCATGTGTAAATGGTTGTTTAGATTTCATAACTAACTACCTTTCTTTGTAAAATGAAGATGGTTTCTTTATAAGTTTTTGTCCATGTACTGCTGTGTTCTTTGAATTGTTTGTTTTGCAGGACAAAAGAGAAGAAGGGAACTCCAAGAAGGGTTTGGACCCTAAAGGCCTTCTCAAACGTAGGACTAAAGGTACGTACCCTTATCATAGAATTTGCTTATAATAGCATAATGGCTATATGAATGTATGTTTCTTTGAATAGACAACTTTCAGTCTGCTAGGGTTTCACCCAAAAAGCCCTAGGGGAGCTTTTTCCCTCTACCAATGTTTTAGACTCCTTAAATAAAACAATAGAAATGACTTGACCAAGACTGACTTACAACTTTGAAACCATACAAGTTGTCCAAATTATCATTGAAATTTTTTCAGTGATAACATCACCTATACCAGTTGTTGATTCTGTGACAACACTTCGTTGTGCTGCAAGCTTAGTTTTTCCATATTTATTTTCTTCTCATTGTGGACTTGGAGCATGTGGCTCTCCCTAGCTTGCAGCTCTACATTTATCCCATCCTACAACACATATAAGGTCTCCCGCGGGAGTGTAGCCATATTGAGACCGAGACCTTTCAACATGCTGCCCGTAGGCCTGTCGGCCACATTTAATGTCACTAGTGCACCTTCCAACAGAACTATGGTATTCATTGTCCATGCGCACAACATCTGTTCTGCGGCTGTTGAGATGACTGCGAGGCTGGTTGAAAGGGTACCAACCTGAGGAGGGCCTGCCTGTAATTCCTACAACTGCGCTCTGAGGACCCCTAACAAAATCTGGTTCTCCTGCATGAAATCTTGGAGAGCCTCATTAGTGACATCGTGCATCATCTCGCCAATGTCGTGCAGATCACTCTCAGTTAGGGTGATTGGGTCAACAAAAAATTTCAATGCCTTGACCTTCTTACGCGACCCTACTCGCTCTGTTGGGTGCTGGCACTTCAGCTGTGTTGATGCAGTTTGTGGGTCCATGCATCCTTCTTTTGTCTCTGCTTCTTGCCCCTGTGTCGTGTGGCCCTCGCGCGCCTTCATGACTACTTCCTGTGCTACTGTGGCCTTATCCTCCTTGGCTACTTTCTGTGCTGCGTCTTGTGCTGCCCGCACTTCTACTACGACTGCTTCCTTCCTTCGCTTTTCGGCCAACTGTGTGATGTGCAACTTGGCCTCATCTTTTTTTCTTTGCACCGCTGACCTCTCAATATCTACGATGTCTGGGGCATGACACTCTGGTAGCCTTGCCTCCAGTACATTAAAAATGACGTCATCTGTGACTACGAATGGTAGCTTTATCCACTATTTGGTCAGGTCCTTGCGCGCCCTGATATAAATGTTATGCATGTCTGCTTTGAATTCTGCAAAACTCTGTAGAATGTTGTAGACAGTGGTCGACAACCGTGGCTTGCGGGTGATCCCCATTCTGAGGTTCATTTCCGAAAACACCTAGAAGATTTTACAATCACGAATCCTCTTAGTGTCCTTTGTGGCCCAAAGCGAAGCGTACTTCGCGGCCTCTAGCAGGTCCTTGTTAATTATGGGGAATTGACTATCCTCCAGTAATTCCCCTGCCACGAGCACTATGGATAGCAGAAGCCATGCATAGTGGAACATTTTTCCCTGTTCCTGAGCTTGACAACAATTTTCTAAAACTCCTTGTATAAGAACTCAGATCAGTTAAATTAGACCCCCTTTGCGCACTTCTTAGCCAGTGCTACCACTGGTGCGAGTACCTCATCCACGCGGCACTTGCACATGACCTTTCCTGCCAGGATTCTGGTCTCCACACGCACTGCTTTCTCCTTGATGCTGGAGATGGCGTAGCCCCTCTTCTTATGTTCCAACTTGTACTTTTTCTTGGCCTCCGTGATGGCCAAGTCACTGCCCTTCCCTGCCAATATGTCCTCTGGGTCCTCTCCTTTACATGGAAGCTGGGAGACGTGGTGAATCAAGTCTACCGTGATGGGGATGGCCTCCTCCAACCACAAACACCCATCATGCACCAGGCAGAGCACTTGCCAGATGATGAAAATGGTTATTGGTGTGCGGTGGAAGTATGACACCCAGAGCAGATTTAGTAGCCTAGCCTTTTCCACTCCACGCAACCACATCTGCCGCTCTAGTTCTGTAACTCCCACCGCGGTGTTCTGCTTTGGAGTCATGAGGTTCCTTGTCTCAAGGTGAGGGAACTTCTCGTGGTCAGTGAGGTCCCAATCTTGAAATTTTAGGGTCAATACCCACCCCAGGTGCGTACCCTAGAAAATAATGTTGTCTGGGAGGAGCGGGGTCTAGAGCGAGCTCTTGGTCTCGTCTAGGTCCTTGGGCACTTTCGCCTTCCCTTTTCGCAGGGGGACATAGGCGGGAAATTTTTTCATGGGATGCACAAGCTGAGTGTCCTCCTCTATGCCTTCATCCTTATCCTCTACGATCATAAGATGCTCCAGATCTTCTTCTTCTTCATCTATCTCTATGGTGATGACTTTCCCCTTCTCTTGCATTAACAGCTTGGTGTGCATCGGGTTCCACGAGGACACACATATGGGAACCATTGCTTGTTTTTCCTTCTTGGGTCTTGGCGTGAGCGGTGATTTCAGGATTTCTTCCACAATCCCGGTACCTTTTGGAGAATATCCCATAGCCAAAGCCTGCGTGGCCTCTCCGACGGTCATTTTGGTTATATCCATAACATCCTCAGTTGTTGTCATCGTATCGGTCCAAAAATCTAGCACTCACGAACTCAAGGGCTCAATCAATGCTCAGATTACAACACTTAGGGCTCTACTCAATAGCTCAATTCGCAAATGACCAAGTATTGTTCGCTGGGCAACCCTTTGTAGTTTATAGCACTTTTTGAATTTGAATTCGACTGTTCCCCCAAATCTGGGTCATTAATGCTTCCTTGGTAGCATATTTTTCCAAATCTTGCCCATAAATCACATCTTAAATGCCTGTCGCCTGCTCCATTTGGCCTTAAGTAGAGCATCCCATCATGAATAGTGACTTCAACGGTCACTTTTTGGTCAACTCGTTAGGCAAAGCAGCCCCCCTGTGTGCAGTCGTAGACCTTGTGACTCTTTGCTTCTGCATGTAGCTCCAACATCATGCAACTCCCAAGCAGAATAATTTATAGTCCCATGCTCCCTTTCAACTGCCTGGAGCACTAAGACTATCCTTCTTTCGGCTAGTCAGCTGGTTGCACCCATGAAAAGTTTCATCCTATCATCCATCATGTCAGCTGGAGAATACCCACCTTTTATTGTTACAATCATCCTCATGCACTTTACCATCTTCAACGCGCTACCCTGGTTACTACGCTTAGTAATGTGCGGTCCAAGCTAAGGCATCAGACTAATTAATTCGTGGCAATAGGCCTTAAACCTGTCATCGCGATCGTACGCATCTGACCTGTCCACCCTAGTATTTTTGCTATGAAAATATCCCTTTATCTTGTCCTCCATCTTCCTAACTTCCACGTCCACTGGAGAACTTTTCTTCCTTAACCGTAGCCTTTCTTCTTCAAGTTCTTGGAGTCTAAGATTTCCCTGTTGGATTTCTGCTTCCAAGGTTCCGCAAACCATCGTATCTATCGGGGCTGTCAGGCGCGATATAAGTTCCCCAAGTACTATAGGGCTTACTACGGTTGCTTTATACTCCAGCCTTAGCAGTGCCTATGCCGTCAAGTTTTTGCACGCGGTCTATTAAGCCCAGAGAACCGCTGGTATGCACAGGTCCCAGTGAGTCCGCTTCACCTTGTGGACCTTGTTCAACGCTTCGCGTACTTTGTTAAATGCTTCTGCGTGGATATTCTTCTGTGCACTTGGTCTTTCCATACTTTGTGGTCGCAACTGTAGAGGTCGATCACACCATTGCCTTGCCTACACCTGCTTACCACTCGTCTCTCCTACCACGAGTAATATGTACATTCATGCAAGTTTTGCACCATATGCTTGTATCCACCTGGAAAGGTGAGGGTGCAGGCCAGTTTTTCTATCATACTTATCTTTCAATTGTAGTTGAGGCTTCCCAAACTGCATGAACATCATCCTTCTACATTCATGCCAATCCTCAAAGCTTCTTTGGTGCATACCCCACCATCTTGCAGGCGTAGCGCGTAGTACCCATTTCAAAGCGATGAAACACTGCTGTTCTAGTACTTCTATTTCAAATTTGTTTAGGAAGTCATCAACCTTGCTTAACCCATCATACGTAGGCATATCTCTTACCTCTATTGCTACGCAGTGCATCGACCTTGTCATCATGTTACAGTTGAGCATGGTTACCTCGTGTAACCGGTTTTGCCATTGTTCTATCTCCTCATCAGAATCTGATGTGCAAGATCTTTTGCGCTCCTAAGAGATTCGGCCATCCGCAATTGGATTTACCTAGTCTTTCTCACGCGCAGTTATCTTTTAGATATAGTCTAGATCATTGTCGTTGTTGTAGTCACGTACTGGCTGTGTGTAGCGTGATCCTTCCGCAGGGTCTAAAGGTACCATTACGCGCAGTGACCTTTTTTTAAAAATCATCTTGCGCTTCTTTAGATTTATCGCTCCATTCATGTCAGTGGCCCAATCTATTCCCAGTAGCGTGGGATAGTGTTATAGACATTTTTGGGCACTACAACCCCAAGCATAAATTTCCATAAACCAAGGGCTCCTAAATCCCTAAAGGTGTTGTTCCAACCCCTAAAAGAACAAGGTCAACTGATTACAGCATCTCCCAGAAGTTCTCCATGAAAAACTACTCAGAACTGGTCAAAACTGGACCATTTCACCTGCTCCATAGGCAAAGTGCGTTGCATCCCAACTAAATACACACAGTAGGTGCGATGCATGTCAAAAAGCCCTTCTATGGGGTACGATGGGTGAGAATGGACAAATGGCAGGGTCAATCTGCAAGGTGGAGGAGCATGGAATCTTCCAGAAACCTCTCCTGTGACACTTGCCTCTCTGAATTCGA
This sequence comes from Pinus tabuliformis, assembly GCA_031772625.1. Lineage (NCBI taxonomy): Eukaryota > Viridiplantae > Streptophyta > Pinopsida > Pinales > Pinaceae > Pinus > Pinus tabuliformis. The sequence goes on along the minus strand of CM062813.1, from coordinate 1,038,267,385 downwards.
CCAGGGATGAGTAAGAGATCATCAATCTCCAAGTGGAATCAAGAACTATTAGAGAGAAGACACTAATCAAATCTCAAAAGCTGACTCACCTCCCTTGCAAACATCTATATATGGATCCCTCATCCCAAAGATCCAGAGGTTGGAATTTTGTATCCTTTAAGGAAGTGTTGTTGGTTTCTTGGTGCAACATCATAGTGTTGGGTGATCTAAGATTTTCATGAGGTGAAGAAGGGCTTTCTTGCTGAGAGGATGATGCTGGGTCAGAACAATTAGTTGTAATCCTCTTTGCTCTTTCTTGATTATCAATAAAGCTATTGAAGTTTTCCTCCACATTCTTGTATGATTGATGATTTATGCATTTGTGTGGTCAATGTACATCTGATCCTATATTGTTTATGATAATAGATCTATGTTCCTGGATAGTGTTATGCTGCTTTGATTCTACAGGTGCTCTTTGAAGCTGGGTAGACAAGGAATCAAGTGACAAAGATCTACCAGAAGAGAGAGGAATCGAGCAAGGAACCAAGCGCAAGACAGAGGTTGGTCTCCTTATTCTTCTCTTATCTATTTCTCATAAAGGAAAATGAAAGTAGTTTTTAGTGTCTTTGTTTCTAAGGTAGCTACCAGCCTTAGTGGGATTAGCAGCTCTTCATAGACACTATTCCCGATAACAAAATGGCAACTCCACCGGGGAGCGAGTATATTGTTTGTTCATCTACATTTGTTTACTTTATAAACTTACAGACAGAGCCTAAAGTCAAGCCAGCTAGCCTTCGAACTGCATTTTCTATGCAAGTGCAAAGTAGATAACCGCTGCTTCAGTCAATCTCCAGGTTTTGTTTATGAATTAAACGATTGATTTAAAAGCTTTCTAATTGCCCTCGTGGTGGCTCTAGTAACCTCCTTAGATCTACCCCTGTGATTGATTTACTGATTACCACTTGCTCGGCCTAAATCCCTGAACTGAACTGCAAACTGTGACCCGGAATCCAATCAAAGTCTCGTCCCTGGTCCAGTGCACTGTCTGTTATGTGAACTTCAAATGCATCGCACTTCCCGAGTGTAGTAGGTGTGTTGCATTTCAGTTTCACTGTGTTATAGGTGCGCTGAACAGACTAGGCCTTGTTCCTAAATTTTGGTTTTTGTGTTCACTCTTTTCAGCTCTATTCAAGAGTTTTGCTACCTGTAGTCAGTACACCTCTGTTTGAAACCAATTTCCTTGCTGTTATTCTGCCTCCATTGTGCAAAGAACTGTAAATGTTTTTATGTATTTTTGAGTCATTTTCAATTCTCCTTTACAAAGAAGTAGCGTAATTGTACTGTCGTTTCTTGATTTGAAAGTGTCGCAAGTGTCATTTTCAGTCATAAAATAGAATTTGATTGTTCTTGATATTCGATTACCCTGTTACTCTTGTATTTGATTTGAGTTAGTAGTTTTCCAAGTGTCGAAAGCAAGTTTTCAATTCCAAATAACAAAGTGTCGTCATTGTCCTCATTTTGTTTTGAAAAGAAACTTGTTAGTAATTGTCGCTTTGGAAAATAATTTAGATTTGCGCTTAGCTTTCTTTTTATCATTCACACATTAAGAAGGCTTAAAACAAAATACATGCATGTGCATTTGTATTTAGACTATTTGTTGGTTTGATTAGGACAGTGCATATAGTGTGTGCTCTATGTTCTTTGTTGAAGAACGCCATCTCTCTTTCCTTAGTAGCTAGGATTTTCATTGCAGAAAGAAGATTAAACGATTGTTTATCATCCTAGATTGCATTTTAGGAATTGTACATCTACATCACACGGTAAACCTGAAAGGCAAATTTCTTAAGCAAGAGCAACCATAAAATAAATTTAATGAATCTAAAAACGCTTTGGAACCTAATGCACAACATCTAGAAGTCTAGGCTAGAGACGTATTCCAGTGTCGTAAAGCCTGGTAACTGTTGTTTTCACTGTTCGTTGGGTGATTCCTCCACTTTGAGACGATAAGTGCCAGTACGGACTTGTGCTCCCACGTACCGTCGAGTATATTTTGGGAGACCATAATAGGCTTAATCCTTTATCCATAGGAAGCTGTGTCTGCCGCCCTATCGATCGCAATGCACTGAACACAACATTGGGGAAGATTGACTGCCGTACCGTAAAAAGTATTCTACAGTTTTGCGATTGGTTTGGTAATCCCTCTGTCTAGATTTCCAGAGCAGTCCCTTTTGTTCCTTTTCAGACTCCTTAATGGAAAAGGTCCATCTGAGCACTTTTCACTTCAGGCTCATTAAAAATCGAAGGCGACTAGAGTCATCTTTTGTTTTTCTCAACTCTTAAAAATTGAAAAAACAAGTTGTGTCAAAGCGTCTAAAATTTATTTTAAACGGAATAATCATCACCTTTCCTACGTTGATCTTAAGTTGAGAAAAATGGAGTCCACCAACCAAGGAGTTCCCCTTGGAGGAAATCCTAGTCCCTTCTCCTCTTGGGGAGATGTTAGTGCACCCCATATGGCCACATTGTCTCTTCTAGGATTGACAATCGACTTGCCCATATGGCTCTTCTCAACTTCTGTCATTCAGAATACCGTGATTCCTGAACAGTCAAGTTAGCAACTAAACGATATTAGAGTTACCCCCCAACCCTCTACTTTGTCCAATTCTTCCTCTCCTCCTTCCTATTCGCTTGATGAAGCTGGTAAAGCCCAAAATCAAGTAACTGAGAAGAAGAAGGAGAAGAAGAAGAAAGAGAAAAAGAAGGAGCAAAAGGCGAAAAGGGGCAACCAAGCATTGTCTAGCGAAAATCCACACACTGCACCGACTAGGCCTAAATCACCATGTGTCATTTGCAAAGGAGATCACTATCATCGAGATTGTCCTTGAATCCCTCAGATCTTAAGGGACTAGTCTCCTCATTTGCACAATCCGGTGTCATCAACCTCTGACGATCATGTTGAGCATACACCGTCAACTAGTGAAAGTGAAGCCCCTGGAAAAAAGGAAAATATAAATTTCCTTGTAAATTGTGTGAAGGCAATCACGCCGTCCACCATTGTCCCTTCTTAGATGAAGCTAAAAGAGTTTTGGATGACCGTCCGGTTTCACCATTACAGCTTCCTCCTGGATACAAGAAACTATTGCCGAGTCTGTCACTAGTTGAAAATCTGGCTGACACGCCCTTGTGGTCGGCCGAAGCGTCTATCATTGAAGATAAACCATCTAAATCCATACCAGATGAAAGTCAAAAGGTCGTGGCGGTAGTTGACCCGGTCGTGCCTTCAGAGGATCAATCTTCAGATGATACAATCACCAAAGAGAACAAGAATGACACCGTTCAAATTCTCTTCGTAAACACAGACTCCAATGAACATGGGGGCAGTGTACCCGTTCCTTTACCGCGAGAAGGAATTTCGTCAAAGTCCTACCCGTCCATCTATTCGGTCCCACCTCCAAGCAACCTAGTTGTTTCCTTCGACTGGAATCTACTAGGCATACCCCGTTTACCGGCTAGTATACCATTCCGAATCATTGCTCAAGTATATAGAATGATTATGGCCAGTACCATCATAGATGAAGGGGCTTCTGTGAGTATCCTTTCCTCAACTGCTTGGAAAGTGCTTGGTTCGCCATCGCTTTTGCTTGAGATGAGAAATATAATAGGCTTTGACAAAGGAATCAGTCGACCGTTAGGGATCCTTCCTGATGTGTCAATAACATTGAGAAGGAAAACCGTTCACATGAATGTAATGGTAGTCCAAGGACCCCTGGATTATAATCTACTCATTGGACGAGACTATATTTATTGCATGGGAGCCATTGTCTCCTCACTCTTTAGAGTAATGTGTTTTCCGCACGAAGGAAGAGTGGTTAAGCTCGTAGACCAACTTTCATTCCCCAGTTCACACATAGAAAATAGTCATATAGCAACCCTGAATAGTCTTTTCACGCAAGGAATGTCTCATCAATCCCCAGTCCATCCACCTGATGAGCACGAGTGATTCGGGGGACATGACTGAAACCCAGGGGGCATGCACCCTGGCCTGTTTCGACAGGAAAACTTTAGGTATAGGGTAGGTTTCCGCGAAGGATATCTGACTAGTCTGACACACCCGTCCGTTTAGGAAAAGGGGATTAGGCTAGAATAAGATTCCCTCGTCAAAGTTATGTGAGTGGAGGCGTCTGCGCCACTCACCTTTGTTTATTTCGGTAGACATCGCCGAAGAAGTGTTTTGTTTGTGGCACAAATAGAACAATCTTTGGTAACCTGAAAAAGTTAGGCCTTTCTCGATAAAAAAAATGTTTTGTCTGCAAATTGAGGGGTAACCTGAAAAGGTAGGCCTTTCCCGATAAAACAAATGTTTTGTCTGCAAATTGAGGGGTAACCTCGAAACTCTATTTCACTATACCTGGGGGCATGCAAACCTTTTGGCATGCAAGCGAAAAGCGACCATTTATTTTTTAAATTTATAGGTCCTCTAACCCTTTAAACTCATAGGATTGGTCGTTTCCTAACTTGCATAAAGAAATGATGCGGGGCAAAGCTTTGAAATAATGCTGTTTTTAGATGAGACCTCCTTATTATACGACTGGATCGAGTAGTTTTAACGCGGAATTCAAGCTCGTTAAAAAATAAACATAAGAAATGAGCAAGTGTTTCCCCCAACATTTAAGCTCATTAAAAAATGAACCAATTTCCCATAAATAACCATCGTGAATGTAGTACTTCATCCTTTGAAGCCTTGGTCATGTTCTCATCATCACCTCCACTTTGTATTGGCCGATCATTCACCTCCATTTGATTTTTTACCCCTTTTGAGGAACAGCTGCGAAGAGTGATCTTGTTAGCCATCCTTGTGACACTGCCGTGATTGGAAAATTCCAAACCTTACCTGGAATCAGCTGCTACCCGAATCTATCACTTGTTCCTCAAAAAATGAGTCTCCTTTAAGCTCTTTTCAACTGACTCGTAAAATATGAAAAGATTGCCGAGCCATTGGCCTCTCCAGCTCGTTAAAGTGACCGAAAGTGCTATCCCTCCTTTAGATTTTAATCTTTTTGGACTTGAGGGATTATTACACAAAAAGATCGAGCGCTTGTTTTGTTCGGCTCATTAAAAGTATCGAAAATTCATCCCTTTTGTATTATTTTATACTTTTTTGGACTTAAGGGATTAGATGACGAAAAATGATTTTTGGAGTTTCCTTTACGTCCCTTTTTAGACTCTCTAAAATTGAAAAGGACCAAATTATCTTTGTTGTTAAACTCGTTAAAACCTAATAGCGACAAACTTGTCCATAACAGACAAGAACGAGTTTCACTATCGCTAGGCTCGTTAAAACATAGCGATGGGTTTGCCCGAAGGGAAAATTATAGAACAAGCATATCTTATCCTCCTCAACCTTGAAAAAAATAAAGAGGTACTGCTCAGCAATGACTGGGGAAAAATTGGGAAGAAAACTTGAAGAAAATTTGTTGCTAGCAAGTCGCTCTTGAACATGACACTTTCACTCCGCATTGGAGTCGGGTTGGGTTGTTCCATTCACGGGTCACATCACCATGGTTCCATCACACCATCCACATTTGGGGTTAATGCTACCAATCCATCATGTCAGTGTCGCCGATATGTTCAAGAGAAGTCGCTCAAAGAATTCACCTGTGTCTCACCCACTATAATACATTTTCGCTCCATTCTTTCATGACCGCCACCCTGAACTGTATATCACCAGATCGTATATCCATGTCATTGATGTGGGATTCACTAAGGCCCTCCTATGATGGATCACTTCTTGTCGACATCAGCTCATTATCCAAGAAGTCGATCTAGGAACAACCCTTTCAGTACTTTGAAGCTTGCATGCCTCAATGGCAAGTTTCTCACTTCCGGCGACAGGTTTACATCAATGGCTTTCAACCGAAAGATTTTGCGTGGTGTTCGATGCCAAGTACCTTATTCACACCACGTGAATTGTACTGCAGTACCTTGAGGGTCATCATCATTATCAGTGATTCCTCTCGCACCTGTTAACAGCTTACATCATTGACTGGTAATCAGGCGATGTCTTTCCATGTTCGACTCCAGAACATCTCTCACATGGATCGACTTGTACTTTGAGTGAAGATCGAACGAGATTGAAGACCCCGGATCTAGTTTCATCCATCCATGCTGCGATATATATTCAGGAAAATAAAGACATCAAATGTACATCATTGCTGCACAGATAATCATCCAATCTAAGGGATGATGGCTCTACCAAAATCATCAGTCTACACTCAAACGATTGTCTGTCCTATGTACATGAAAATGAATTTATAAAGCTGAGCATGGGAATTCTCGCCTCAACTAGATCATGAAAATAATATGAAGATAATGTATTGTATTGTATCTTATTACAGGTCGCCTTCTAGCTTGAAAAAAAAACTTCGGATCCTCATGATAAAGCATTTCACCCGACATCAAAAGATTAACGACCTCATGCTTTAGGGGGAAACTGTTATAGACATTTTTGGGCACTGCAACCCCCAGCATAAATGTCCATAAACCAAGGGTTCCTAAGTCCCTAAAGGTGTTGTTCCAACCCCTAAAAGAACAAGGTCAACTGATTACAGCATCTCCCAGAAGTTCTCCATGAAAAACTACTCAGAACTGGTCAAAACTGGACCATTTCACCTGCTCCATAGGCAAAGTGCGTTGCATCCCACCTGAATACACATAGTAGGTGTGATGCATGTCAAAAATCCCTTCTATGGGGTGCGATGGGCGAGAATGGACAAATGGCAGGGTCAATCTGCAAGGTGGAGGAGCATGGAATCTTCCAGAAACCTCTCCTGTGACACTTGCCTCTCTGAATTCGACCAGGGATGAGTAAGAGATCATCAATCTCCAAGTGGAATCAAGAACTATCAGAGAGAAAACACTAATCAAATCTCAAAAGCTGACTCACCTCCCTTGCAGACATCTATATATGGATCCCTCATCCCAGAGATCCAGAGGCTGGAATTTTGTATCTTGTAAGGAAGTGCTGTTGGTTTCTTGGTGCAACATCATAGTGTTGGGTGATCTAAGATTTTCATGAGGTGAAGAAGGGCTTTCTTGCTGAGAGGATGATGCTGGGTCAGAACAATTAGTTGTAATCCTCTTTGCTCTTTCTTGATTATCAATAAAGCTATTGAAGTTTTCCTCCACATTCTTGTATGATTGATGATTTATGCATTTGTGTGGTCAATGTACATCTGATCCTATATTGTTTATGATAATAGATCTATGTTCCTGGATAGTGTTATGCTACTTTGATTCTACAGGTGCTCTTTGAAGCTGGGTAGACAAGGAAGTGAGTGGCAAAGACCTACCAGAAGAGAGAGGAATCGAGCAAGGAACCAAGCGCAAGACAGAGGTTGGTCTCCTTATTCTTCTCTTATCTATTTCTCATAAAGGGAAACGAAAGTAGTTTTTAGTGTGTTTGTTTCTAAGGTAGCTACCAGCCTTAGTGGGATTAGCAGCTCTGCATAGACACTATTCCTGATAACAGATAGGGATTGTTGTCATCAACAATCTAAATAACTTTGAAATATTGTAGCGCGCTCACTCCTTCGATATCTACTGTGATTCCCTGCAATATCCCCATAGGTAGGATATTTTCCTTATTCAACATTCGCAGTTGGATAGGAGACCATTGCAACGCAAGCCTACCCATGCGTTCCCATGTCTACTTTGGCAAGACATTCGTGTCCAATCCTAGATCCAGAATCGCTTGATCCATCTCATATTCCCCGATATGTGCGGTCAATCTCATATCCCTTCCTGTTTGTCTCGTGTGCTTCCCGAGCTTCCAGACTACAAGTTGTTCTCTTGGCGCCGTCCCAACACATCTAGTTATGAGTTCTTGCATCCACTTCACAGCCTTGTTGTCACGCAGCAGATTCATACATGTCTCCAAGAATGTAGTGAGCATCAATGGGTCCATTTCTGGCTCTAGTCTATCTTAAGTGGAGGCATCCACGAAGCTCCTCTTAGCTTCCGTGAAGGTCTCCTTAGGGCGCTCCAAATCAGATTCTGGTTCCTTCATTGGGGCTTTGCAAACCTAGGTACTTTCTTCAAGCTGCTTGCCTTTGTCATCCCCTTTCGTAATACCACTTTGGAGCACGATATTTGCATTGGGGTCTTCTTCGCGTGGCTCAGACCTCATCATTTGCAGGTTCTGAGTCGGGGGAGGCTGGAGTGCTCCTTTATCGCACAACCTCGCTATTAGTGTGGGACAGTCCTCCATCTCATGATTGAACTGCGTACAATATAAGCATGATGGTCTCATTGGATTTGTACAACCGTGGGCATACTGCCCCAACCCTCCGCAATTGTAACATATCAGCTATCTGCGACCTCTTCTTGGTTCCATTCCACCTTCGCCTCGTCCGCGCCCTTGAAATCCAGTGCGTGCCATTCTTGCATTTTGATTGAGGGGCCATGTTTCGGCCTGAACTCTGTAGGTAGGAGTCTGACCTGTCATCAATTCATAACTTCTATAGGTGCACTCCTCATTTCCTACTGACCTGCAAAAATTACAGAACAACTGTTGGGAATTCTGTGTATACTTCTGTAGGAGATGGAAGTTATCTGTAGCATGTTTTCCTCCTATCTGACAAATTGTGCACCATAATGCAAGCACCATGCTTGGTCCTACTTGTGCCTCCGGTCTCAATGGCATTGGTCCTCCTCCCGTGAGGTAATTCATGAACACCAAGTAGTGGTCCTTGTCATGCCCCTGGCCCTTGCACTTTACACACCATACCTCGTCACACACTTCTGGATGAGCCGTCCTGTCTTGTTTCAAACTCTACATCTCCAGGCACAAGTTTTTCAACTGCATGTGAATCTGCTAGACTCCCAAGTTAGGATCTTATATCAGAGTCTTGTGCAATCTCATTGCAACATCCAAAGCCTCAGAATGAGTGTTTAGCCTTTGTTACAATAGCATGTTCCATATATGTGGTGTTAACGAGGCTACAAACCATTCACAGTGTTATCACTGAAAATGATGTAGTCAAAAATTTTTAGCCTAGCTTAAAGAGTGGATGTTTTCGCAGCGCCAGAATTCTTTTAACAGTTTCGCAGCGCTAACTGTTTAGTGGTTTCGTAGCGCGCTACAAAACTGGGAATTTGTCCGAAGCCATAATTCACACATATCACTTTTGTCTTCTATGGGTTTTGTGGGAATGTTTGGCGCAACATGTCACAGTGCAGGTTATTATCATCAATATACAAATAATACAGCTGTGTTTTTCATCTTCAAGGCTTTCTCTATAATCCCACTATATTGGTCAAAGTTCTGGTATCTAGTGGAGGTCAATATCATAGCGTGCCTATTGTACAGAGTTCTGCTTTCTTTCAGAAATCTGCATCAAGTGGGAATCTCACAAGAAATGGCACAAGTATTTAGGACGTGAATCCAGCTTTTGGTTACCCAACATCCAACAGGATTTGCAGCAGCGGAAAATTCTTTATATGGGATTATACCTTCTTATTTGGGGGAAGGCTGAAAACCTACGGTTTATGCCAGAGTGCCTCTGTTATATCTACCATCATATGGCGTTTGAGCTGTATGGGATGTTAGCTGGCAAGGTGAGTCCTACAACATGGGAAAATGTAAAGTCAGCATATGGAGGTGATGAGGAATCCTCTCTCAGAAAAGTTGTGACCATCATCTATGAACTCATTGCAATGCCAAGGAACCTGAAAAGCATGTTTTTCATCTTGTAACGGATAGATTGAATTTTGGGGCTATGAAGATGTGGTTTTTAGAAAACCCTCCAAGCAAAGCTACAATACATGTTGAAAATGTTGATGATTTCAAATGGCTAAATTCTTCCTATTGTCCAGTTCTAAGGCAGCTTGAATCTGTAGCAATGAAAGAAGATTATTTTAAGGCAGATCATCCAATTTCAAGTATCGAAATCCAAAATACTTGTCTATGCTAAATCATCTTCGCTTTTATTTACCACAAGTTTACCTTAAGCTGGACAGCTATTACAAGGATTATGATTTCAAGCACACATTGCTTTCTCCCTCCCGGACAAATTGAAGCAAACTTGACTTTTGCCGTTGGCACTGAATTAACAGATGATATTGTTACAGATGTTTGTATTCAGACTTCATATGTTGACTCGGGGTCCTTAAATACTTCAAGTATAAGAAATGGGAGCACCCAAAAGAAGCTGATCAAGTTTTGGTTAAATATGAGGCCAGATTGGAGGACGGAACTGCTATATCAAAAACAGTGAAAGGATGTCAAGAAACAAATCATTAAGTGGGCATTCAAGGCCCCGGCTGAGTTACTTAAAGGTAAAACCAAGATCCTCGAGAAGGAAGTAAGGACATGTTTTGAGACTAATTTCCTATATTTACAGGAGAATAAGATAGATGGATACTTAGATAGCTTTTATGACCTCTCTAAGCCATTTAGTCTTATCAAAAGGATCCATCATACATATGAAGAACAATACCAAATACTAGAGACTGTGCAACCACTAAAAGTGTCTTATATGTGTATCACATTTCTTGGTGATATCTCCAGAAATTATGATATGGCCTACAGTTCATTCGTGAAGTATTTTTTTAAAAAAACAAAGGTAGAGGTGGATCTTTCCAAGCCAATTTTTAGGAACACCAGGTCTCAATCTGATTATTTGCAGTATGATGAGAAAGGCAATGTAAGGAATGCAGTTGAAGCCGCTTCGATGTTTGCTGGCTTTAAGATTGTCCCAAAACTAACTTTGACATGCAAAATCTGGGTGAAACAGAGACTGTATTTATTTCAATTATGGACCTGTTGATGTCATTAATGTAATGGTGGATTTGTTTCTTTCTGGAATAAGTGTGAGCAGATTCATGAATCTTGTTTTGATATGCATTTTAGTAATGTAAATGACGGGGATTTATCAGTAATGTTTGAACGCTAGAGCAGAGAAGTAGTTAATCATGTTCAAGTTATTGTGGCGCCGTTATAGCTGCCAGATGTTCAAAGGTTGCCACACGCCAAATTGCGCATGCATGCATTGAATTTAAGAAAAGGGCATCTTGACACGGCAGGCTATGTCGAGTGATGGCAGTTGTTCGATAGTATGGTGAATTTATATGTCTGCTCGGCGCTCTCCACGATTCACTTGTAGAACTTGGCAATCTTAAGCTTCAACGTTTGCCTCTTAAAAGCTTACATACCTTTTGGAAGGAAGGAGTATTGGGACACGTTTCACTTAGCATATATTGCTGTACAGAAGCATTTTCGACATGGTTCATGGTATCATGAAACAGATGCGTTCTTGCAACTCTGTTATACAAGGGAAAACAACTTGTCTTTACACAAACGGATTCTTGATGAAATTGCTCAACGTTTACTTAGCGATTCTATGCTGTCAGCATCATGTGATAAACAATCTTTTGTGGTAAAGGTATCCATGTATGATGCGCTGAAGAAGCGGAGGTAAGAATAGGATAAAGGGCACTTGCTAGAAGCAGCAGAGGCATATAAGAAGGCTCTTGTAGTGGATCCTACATACAAGCTTACTGCGGAGTACTTGGCAATTGTTTTGACAGACCTTGGGACCAGTTTCAAACTTGTAGAAAATATCCATGAAGGAATTCAGAAATACTCTGAAGCTCTAAAAGCAGATAGCTGCTATGTTGTTGCTTAGTATAATTTGGGGTGGTTTATTAAGAGATGAGCATATCGAGCCTAAATCTGGCTGAGGCATTGACAATGGATGGAAGAAAGAAGCTTTTGATATTGGCTAGCACCGATGGAGTTGTTAATTCTGCCTTGCTTTCTGGAGAACATGATGGCACAAGGGACCTTTTTATTCAGCCTCATCATTTAGATCTCACATATAACTCATATGCTGGTGATAAAAACATCATTAAGTTCGAAGGATTCACACAAAATGACATCACTGAAGATGCCAATGATCATTCCCACTCTAGGAGGCAAATGAGATAAAAGCAGTGACAGCATTCTTGACAGAAATTGTAGTAATACTGTAGCAGTATTTCTCACAGACAACTGAGTTCCTGACTGTACTTTGACTAGATTTGCTCGAGTTTCAATTTCAATAGATGATGAAGAAAGAGTGATCATGGAAGCTTGCCTCTTTTCAAGATTTGGAAACTGGAGAAGTTTCTCAAAATGAAACCTCCCAACTTTCAGATACTATATCCTGTAAGAAAGCTTCACTTGACAAAGTCAAGGCACAAACCGAGACTTGTTATAAACTCATCTGCTGAAAGCAACACATCAATAAGCATATCTAAAGGAAGCCATCAATAGAGGTGGAGTTAAGGTTGTAGAGGAAGGAAAAAAGGAAGCATGAACTTTTTGAAATAAGTTGATGAGCAGGTTTTATGGTGATCCCAGATGTTTCTATTGTGTGGCCACAGTTGATTTTAGATGATCAAAAGGCCCGTTCAAGGAAAGTTTGAGCTCCCAATGTCACATTCATTGGTAGTCTAAGCATTCAATGTTGAAATTTTCCAACAGTCTTTTTCCATCTATATTTGACATTAGAGAATGGAATTTTTGAGAAAGGACACAGCCATCTATAATAGATGCTTCAAGAGATTAACGCGCACCTTTTAAGAATGTTCCAGCAGTTCTTATGGGGAATTGGACTCATATGCGAGGGCTTTGTTCTATACCAACAGAAGGATCAAGACATTATTATTCACCTTCTGTGGACGGTCCAGTACGCAGTAAATTACCTTACATGGATGTTGTGGGAGGTTCCAAGAGTCCCTTAACAGAGGAGACAAGTTTTTCCTCAGGAGAAATATTTGTTGCAAGCAAACCTTTTCAAAACAATCAAGTGCTTAAGCCATGAACACTGATGATTATTTAGAAAACCAGAGAGGAAGAGTGTATTTTTTAAATCACACAGCAGTTTCGTAGCGCGCTACGAAACTGCTGTAGGTGATGATTTTAAAGCGCAGAGCAGTTAGTGTGATACTGTGAGCGGGAGTTGTGGAAGAGAGATATCTGTTTATCAATACCATCTACAGCACATTCAAAAACATGGTAGTATTTCATACCTGGGGTTGTTAAAAGATTTGGGAACATGTTGCTACACTTTAGGAGAATGTGGGGAGACAGAAGCCGTGAAAACAGAGCACCTTCCTTGGTTAATTAATGAAGCCATCTACGTGACTGGAATCCAAGGCCAACTCATTTAGTGTACTTTCCTTCAGTCATCTCAACTCAAGCAGCAAAAGGACATGTGTCAAGAGCCAGAATAGCATCATGCTACGAGGAGCAAAGATTGTGGATTTTGATTAAATGAAAACCATTTGTAATTTTAGTTTAGTCATTATGTAATTAATAAGTTAGTTATGCACTAGATAGGGATAGTCAATAGCCACCTTCGAGGCTCCCCTCATGCTGGAGGAGGAAGCTCGAGGTGGATAAGTTTGTTTGCCTATAAAGGGATCAGATTAGAATGTAGAAAGGGTTGGACATTTTATAGAAAAACAGAGTTGTTTTGGGCCATTGTAAGACTTTTTTGACAGTAATAGTAAAACAGTGTTGTTCTCTACTCAAGATTCTCGATGGATTGTTATGTTCAAATATAATGATGGTGTTTTATACTTTATGTTCTTTTATAGTCTTGTTGTAACACAATCACTCAGAATTCATAATCTTATGCTCTGACTTCCTGTGTGTTTGGCAAGCTATGTTTCGATGGAGTATGTTTGACATGTAATGCAAAGAGCCTTGACTTCCATGAGATGACTATGTTTTCCTTGTTTACTTAATATATGAGACTCCATAGCCCAATGAGAACCAGTTTGATATGTTTCCAACCAGCTTTGCTTTCATGAATGAATAAAGAGTTAGCCATCTATTGTAGTGAAGGATTTTATCAAGAGTTGGTGAGAGAGCCCTCTCTGATCAAAGAGGCTAATCTTTGGTCTAAATTTAGGTTGAAAGAGTTACATGAAATCTTGCTTGGTTGCAGCCCTCAGTAGTGATTTTGTGATAACATTTTGGTGCGTCTGCCGGGAGCTTAAGATTGAATTTCTGAAGGTAGCAGGAGTTCAAATGATTTTCAAGGCTGCAAAACTACCTTGGCGACTCCACACATCAAAGAATAAATTAGAAGGTGACTCCACTGCTAGAAGATCAGTAGCTTGATGAAGTTTCAAGATGGATTCCACTGCAAGAAATAATGCCAGGTATGCTCCTATGAATCGGTCTCATATACCTGGTTTTCCAAATCCTATGCCAAAGGTTGATTGGTTAGATGATCTTCCAATATTCAAAGATGAAAAGAAGGATGATGCTGCTCTCCTTTTGGTTAAGTTTCACATACATGTACGCAGTCTTAAGGTTCATTTCCCTGAAGATTGTCTTATGAGGATGTTTATGGCTACTTTAGAAGGAGAAGCATGGTCTTGGTATAAAAGTTTGGAAAATGGTTCATTATCTTCTCTTGCTGATTTCCATGATGTGTTCTGTGAAATGTATAAAGAATGTTATCCTTCTTTGTTGCTGCTCAAAGATTGCTGTAGGCATTCTTTAAATCTTATTCAGTACTTGGAGGATTGTTATGGTGATGATGAATTTACAGATGAAGAAATTTTAGAGGCTCTTCATAACAATGTTTTTCAGCACCAAGGAGAAGGTATAACATTCCATGAAGCACAACATGAAGAGCAGCAAGAGTTTACCTGTGAAAACCATGTTTTATCCTTAGATATTCATGTAGAGATGCAGCAGATTTGTCAGGTTTCAGATCATGATGGAGATGAAATTGATTGCACTCAGCAAGAAGAAATATTGGAGGAAATTTTCTATGACCCTCAGGCAGAGGAAAAGCTTGCTCAATTTTGTAATTCTTTGCAGCAACTTACTCCAAATAATAATCATAATAGTGAGGAAAATTCCATTGTTTGTTGGAATGATTCAGAAAAGCAGCTGGATAGCTTGTCAAATAGAAAAGTGGATAGCACATCAGAGGGGTCTTGTGTGGTTGAAGATCAGTTTGCACAGCTGGAAAGTTTCAAGGAAAGACAAGCTGATCATGTGTTCTGGGATCCTATAGCTGATTACATGGAAGAGTTTTACTCTCCAGTGTTTCAGTTTTCCTATGAAGATCAGAGACAATTTCAGTGGCAACAATCATTACACTATCACATTGGCTCTGAACTCCGGGACAGTCAAAGAAATCAAATATCAGATGAGACAAATGATTGGCTGCATTGGAAATTTCACATTGATTGAGCTGAAGAAGTTGAAATGGTTAGGGTAGGTAGGTAGAGGTAAATGCAAATAAGCTCAAGGTTAACTGAGCATTTTTCTTTCTCAGTAGATATAGTTTTCTTTCTCCTACAGTCATGCTTGTCAAGCAAATTTTAATTTGTCAAAATGGATAAGGCACTGGAGCTGCAGGTTCTTAGTGCACCACAAGGGCACACTATCCCAAGTGGAGCCACTGTTATCACTGAAAATGCTGTAGTCAAAAATTTTTAGCCTGCCTTAAAGAGTGGATGTTTTCGCAGCGCCAGAATTCTTTTAACAGTTTCGCAGCACTAACTGTTTAGTGGTTTCGTAGCGCGCTACAAAACTGGGAATTTGTCCGAAGCCATAATTCACACATATCACTTTTGTCTTCTATGGGTTCTGTGGGAATGTTTGGCGCAACATGTCACAGTGCAGGTTATTATCATCAATATACAAATAATACAGCTGTGTTTTTCATCTTCAAGGCTTTCTCTATAATCCCACTATATTGGTCAAAGTTCTGGTATCTAGTGGAGGTCAATATCATAGCGTGCCTATTGTACAGAGTTCTGCTTTCTTTCAGAAATCTGCATCAAGTGGGAATCTCACAGGAAATGGCACAAGTATTTAGGACGTGAATCCAGCTTTTGGTTACCCAACATCCAACAGGATTTGCAGCAGCGGAAAATTCTTTATATGGGATTATACCTTCTTATTTGGGGGAAGGCTGCAAACCTACGGTTTATGCCAGAGTGCCTCTGTTATATCTACCATCATATGGCATTTGAACTGTATGGGATGTTAGCTGGCAAGGTGAGTCCTACAACAGGGGAAAATGTAAAGCCAGCATATGGAGGTGATGAGGAATCCTCTCTCAGAAAAGTTGTGACCATCATCTATGAACTCATTGCAATGCCAAGGAACCTGAAAAACATGGTTTTCATCTTGTAACGGATAGATTGAATTTTGGGGCTATGAAGATGTGGTTTTTAGAAAACCCTCCAAGCAAAGCTACAATACATGTTGAAAATGTTGATGATTTCAAATGGCTAAATTCTTCCTATTGTCCAGTTCTAAGGCAGCTTGAATCTGTAGCAATGAAGGAAGATTATTTTAAGGCAGATCATCCAACTACTCTAGCAGCGGGTTTTTCCAATTTCAAGTATCGAAATCCAAAATACTTGTCTATGCTAAATCATCTTCGCTTTTATTTACCACAAGTTTACCCTAAGCTGGACAGCTATTACAAGGATTATGATTTCAAGCACACATTTCTTTCTCCCTCCCGGACAAATTGAAGCAAACTTGACTTTTGCCGTTGGCACTGAATTAACAGATGATATTGTTACAGATGTTTGTATTCAGACTTCATATGTTGACTCGGGGTCCTTAAATACTTCAAGTATAAGAAATGGGAGCACCCAAAAGAAGCTGATCAAGTTTTGGTTAAATATGAAGCCAGATTGGAGGACGGAACTGCTATATCAAAAACAGTGAAAGGATGTCAAGAAACAAATCATTAAGTGGGCATTCAAGGCCCCGGCTGAGTTACTTAAAGGTAAAACCAAGATCCTCGAGAAGGAAGTAAGGACATGTTTTGAGACTAATTTCCTATATTTACAGGAGAATAAGATAGATGGATACTTAGATAGCTTTTATGACCTCTCTAAGCCATTTAGTCTTATCAAAAGGTTCCATCATACATATGAAGAACAATACCAAATACTAGAGACTGTGCAACCACTAAAAGTGTCTTATATGTGTATCACATTTCTTGGTGATATCTCCAGAAATTATGATATGGCCTACAGTTCATTCGTGAAGTATTTTAAAAAAAAAACAAAGGTAGAGGTGGATCTTTCCAAGCCAATTTTTAGGAACACCAGGTCTCAATCTGATTATTTGCAGTATGATGAGAAAGGCAATGTAAGGAATGCAGTTGAAGCCACTTCGATGTTTGCTGGCTTTAAGATTGTCCCGAAACTAACTTTGACATGCAAAATCTGGGTGAAACAGAGACTGTATTTATTTCAATTATGGACCTGTTGATGTCATTAATGTAATGGTGGATTTGTTTCTTTCTGGAATAAGTGTGAGCAGATTCATGAATCTTGTTTTGATATGCATTTTAGTAATGTAAATGACGGGGATTTATCAGTAATGTTTAAACGCTAGAGCAGAGAAGTAGTTAATCATGTTCAAGTTATTGTGGCGCCGTTATAGCTGCCAGATGTTCAAAGGTTGCCACACGCCAAATTGTGCATGCATGCATTGAATTTAAGAAAAGGGCATCTTGACACGGCAGGCTATGTCGAGTGATGGCAGTTGTTCGATAGTATGGTGAATTTATATGTCTGCTCGGCGCTCTCCACGATTCACTTGTAGAACTTGGCAATCTTAAGCTTCAACGTTTGCCTCTTAAAAGCTTACATACCTTTTGGAAGGAAGGAGTATTGGGACACGTTTCACTTAGCATATATTGCTGTACAGAAGCATTTTCGACATGGTTCATGGTATCATGAAACAGATGCGTTCTTGCAACTCTGTTATACAAGGGAAAACAACTTGTCTTTACACAAACGGATTCTTGATGAAATTGCTCAACGTTTACTTAGCGATTCTATGCTGTCAGCATCATGTGATAAACAATCTTTTGTGGTAAAGGTATCCATGTATGATGCGCTGAAGAAGCGGAGGTAAGAATAGGATAAAGGGCACTTGCTAGAAGCAGCAGAGGCATATAAGAAGGCTCTTGTAGTGGATCCTACATACAAGCTTGCTGCGGAGTACTTGGCAATTGTTTTGACAGACCTTGGGACCAGTTTCAAACTTGTAGAAAATATCCATGAAGGAATTCAGAAATACTCTGAAGCTCTAAAAGCAGATAGCTGCTATATTGTTGCTTAGTATAATTTGGGGTGGTTTATTAAGAGATGAGCATATCGAGCCTAAATCTGGCTGAGGCATTGACAATGGATGGAAGAAAGAAGCTTTTGATATTGGCTAGCACCGATGGAGTTGTTAATTCCGCCTTGCTTTCTGGAGAACATGATGGCACAGGGGACCTTTTTATTCAGCCTCATCATTTAGATCTCACATATAACTCATATGCCGGTGATAAAAACATCATTAAGTTCGAAGGATTCACACAAAATGACATCACTGAAGATGCCAATGATCATTCCCACTCTAGGAGGCAAATGAGATAAAAGCAGTGACAGCATTCTTGACAGAAATTGTAGTAATACTGTAGCAGCATTTCTCACAGACAACCGAGTTCCTGACTGTACTTTGACTAGATTTGCTCGAGTTTCAATTTCAATAGATGATGAAGAAAGAGTGATCATGGAAGCTTGCCTCTTTTCAAGATTTGGAAACTGGAGAAGTTTCTCAAAATGAAACCTCCCAACTTTCAGATACTATATCCTGTAAGAAAGCTTCACTTGACAAAGTCAAGGCACAAACCGAGACTTGTTATAAACTCATCTGCTGAAAGCAACACATCAATAAGCATATCTAAAGGAAGCCATCAATAGAGGTGGAGTTAAGGTTGTAGAGGAAGGAAAAAAGGAAGCATGAACTTTTTGAAATAAGTTGATGAGCAGGTTTTATGGTGATCCCAGATGTTTCTATTGTGTGGCCACAGTTGATTTTAGATGATCAAAAGGCCCGTTCAAGGAAAGTTTGAGCTCCCAATGTCACATTCATTGGTAGTCTAAGCATTCAATGTTGAAATTCTCCAACAGTCTTTTTCCATCTATATTTGACATTAGAGAATGGAATTTTTGAGAAAGGACACAGCCATCTATAATAGATGCTTCAAGAGATTAACGCGCACCTTTTAAGAATGTTCCAGCAGTTCTTATGGGGAATTGGACTCATATGCGAGGGCTTTGTTCTATACCAACAGAAGGATCAAGACATTATTATTCACCTTCTGTGGACGGTCCAGTACGCAGTAAATTACCTTACATGGATGTTGTGGGAGGTTCCAAGAGTCCCTTAACAGAGGAGACAAGTTTTTCCTCAGGAGAAATATTTGTTGCAAGCAAACCTTTTCAAAACAATCAAGTGCTTAAGCCATGAACACTGATGATTATTTAGAAAACCAGAGAGGAAGAGTGTATTTTTTAAATCACACAGCAGTTTCGTAGCGCGCTACGAAACTGTTGTAGGTGATGATTTTAAAGCGCAGAGCAGTTAGTGTGATACTGTGAGCGGGAGTTGTGGAAGAGAGATATCTGTTTATCAATACCATCTACAGCACATTCAAAAACATGGTAGTATTTCATACCTGGGGTTGTTAAAAGATTTGGGAACATGTTGCTACACTTTAGGAGAATGTGGGGAGACAGAAGCCATGAAAACAGAGCACCTTCCTTGGTTAATTAATGAAGCCATCTACGTGACTGGAATCCAAGGCCAACTCATTTAGTGTACTTTCCTTCAGTCATCTCAACTCAAGCAGCAAAAGGACATGTGTCAAGAGCCAGAATAGCATCATGCTACGAGGAGCAAAGATTGTGGATTTTGATTAAATGAAAACCATTTGTAATTTCAGTTTAGTCATTATGTAATTAATAAGTTAGTTATGCACTAGATAGGGATAGTCAATAGCCACCTTCGAGGCTCCCCTCATGCTGGAGGAGGAAGCTCGAGGTGGATAAGTTTGTTTGCCTATAAAGGGATCAGATTAGAATGTAGAAAGGGTTGGACATTTTATAGAAAAACAGAGTTGTTTTGGGCCATTGTAAGACTTTTTTGACAGTAATAGTAAAACAGTGTTGTTCTCTACTCAAGATTCTCGATGGATTGTTATGTTCAAATATAATGATGGTGTTTTATACTTTATGTTCTTTTATAGTCTTGTTGTAACACAATCACTCAGAATTCATAATCTTATGCTCTGACTTCCTGTGTGTTTGGCAAGCTATGTTTCGATGGAGTATGTTTGACATGTAATGCAAAGAGCCTTGACTTCCATGAGATGACTATGTTTTCCTTGTTTACTTAATATATGAGACTCCATAGCCCAATGAGAACCAGTTTGATATGTTTCCAACCAGCTTTGCTTTCATGAATGAATAAAGAGTTAGCCATCTATTGTAGTGAAGGATTTTATCAAGAGTTGGTGAGAGAGCCCTCTCTGATCAAAGAGGCTAATCTTTGGTCTAAATTTAGGTTGAAAGAGTTACATGAAATCTTGCTTGGTTGCAGCCCTCAGTAGTGATTTTGTGATAACATTTTGGTGCGTCTGCCGGGAGCTTAAGATTGAATTTCTGAAGGTAGCAGGAGTTCAAATGATTTTCAAGGCTGCAAAACTACCTTGGCGACTCCACACATCAAAGAATAAATTAGAAGGTGACTCCACTGCTAGAAGATCAGTAGCTTGATGAAGTTTCAAGATGGATTCCACTGCAAGAAATAATGCCAGGTATGCTCCTATGAATCGGTCTCATATACCTGGTTTTCCAAATCCTATGCCAAAGGTTGATTGGTTAGATGATCTTCCAATATTCAAAGATGAAAAGAAGGATGATGCTGCTCTCCTTTTGGTTAAGTTTCACATACATGTACGCAGTCTTAAGGTTCATTTCCCTGAAGATTGTCTTATGAGGATGTTTATGGCTACTTTAGAAGGAGAAGCATGGTCTTGGTATAAAAGTTTGGAAAATGGTTCATTATCTTCTCTTGCTGATTTCCATGATGTGTTCTGTGAAATGTATAAAGAATGTTATCCTTCTTTGTTGCTGCTCAAAGATTGCTGTAGGCATTCTTTAAATCTTATTCAGTACTTGGAGGATTGTTATGGTGATGATGAATTTACAGATGAAGAAATTTTAGAGGCTCTTCATAACAATGTTTTTCAGCACCAAGGAGAAGGTATAACATTCCATGAAGCACAACATGAAGAGCAGCAAGAGTTTACCTGTGAAAACCATGTTTTATCCTTAGATATTCATGTAGAGATGCAGCAGATTTGTCAGGTTTCAGATCATGATGGAGATGAAATTGATTGCACTCAGCAAGAAGAAATATTGGAGGAAATTTTCTATGACCCTCAGGCAGAGGAAAAGCTTGCTCAATTTTGTAATTCTTTGCAGCAACTTACTCCAAATAATAATCATAATAGTGAGGAAAATTCCATTGTTTGTTGGAATGATTCAGAAAAGCAGCTGGATAGCTTGTCAAATAGAAAAGTGGATAGCACATCAGAGGGGTCTTGTGTGGTTGAAGATCAGTTTGCACAGCTGGAAAGTTTCAAGGAAAGACAAGCTGATCATGTGTTCTGGGATCCTATAGCTGATTACATGGAAGAGTTTTACTCTCCAGTGTTTCAGTTTTCCTATGAAGATCAGAGACAATTTCAGTGGCAACAATCATTACACTATCACATTGGCTCTGAACTCCGGGACAGTCAAAGAAATCAAATATCAGATGAGACAAATGATTGGCTGCATTGGAAATTTCACATTGATTGAGCTGAAGAAGTTGAAATGGTTAGGGTAGGTAGGTAGAGGTAAATGCAAATAAGCTCAAGGTTAACTGAGCATTTTTCTTTCTCAGTAGATATAGTTTTCTTTCTCCTACAGTCATGCTTGTCAAGCAAATTTTAATTTGTCAAAATGGATAAGGCACTGGAGCTGCAGGTTCTTAGTGCACCACAAGGGCACACTATCCCAAGTGGAGCCACTGTTATCACTGAAAATGCTGTAGTCAAAAATTTTTAGCCTGCCTTAAAGAGTGGATGTTTTCGCAGCGCCAGAATTCTTTTAACAGTTTCGCAGCACTAACTGTTTAGTGGTTTCGTAGCGCGCTACAAAACTGGGAATTTGTCCGAAGCCATAATTCACACATATCACTTTTGTCTTCTATGGGTTCTGTGGGAATGTTTGGCGCAACATGTCACAGTGCAGGTTATTATCATCAATATACAAATAATACAGCTGTGTTTTTCATCTTCAAGGCTTTCTCTATAATCCCACTATATTGGTCAAAGTTCTGGTATCTAGTGGAGGTCAATATCATAGCGTGCCTATTGTACAGAGTTCTGCTTTCTTTCAGAAATCTGCATCAAGTGGGAATCTCACAGGAAATGGCACAAGTATTTAGGACGTGAATCCAGCTTTTGGTTACCCAACATCCAACAGGATTTGCAGCAGCGGAAAATTCTTTATATGGGATTATACCTTCTTATTTGGGGGAAGGCTGAAAACCTACGGTTTATGCCAGAGTGCCTCTGTTATATCTACCATCATATGGCATTTGAACTGTATGGGATGTTAGCTGGCAAGGTGAGTCCTACAACAGGGGAAAATGTAAAGCCAGCATATGGAGGTGATGAGGAATCCTCTCTCAGAAAAGTTGTGACCATCATCTATGAACTCATTGCAATGCCAAGGAACCTGAAAAACATGGTTTTCATCTTGTAACGGATAGATTGAATTTTGGGGCTATGAAGATGTGGTTTTTAGAAAACCCTCCAAGCAAAGCTACAATACATGTTGAAAATGTTGATGATTTCAAATGGCTAAATTCTTCCTATTGTCCAGTTCTAAGGCAGCTTGAATCTGTAGCAATGAAGGAAGATTATTTTAAGGCAGATCATCCAACTACTCTAGCAGCGGGTTTTTCCAATTTCAAGTATCGAAATCCAAAATACTTGTCTATGCTAAATCATCTTCGCTTTTATTTACCACAAGTTTACCCTAAGCTGGACAGCTATTACAAGGATTATGATTTCAAGCACACATTTCTTTCTCCCTCCCGGACAAATTGAAGCAAACTTGACTTTTGCCGTTGGCACTGAATTAACAGATGATATTGTTACAGATGTTTGTATTCAGACTTCATATGTTGACTCGGGGTCCTTAAATACTTCAAGTATAAGAAATGGGAGCACCCAAAAGAAGCTGATCAAGTTTTGGTTAAATATGAAGCCAGATTGGAGGACGGAACTGCTATATCAAAAACAGTGAAAGGATGTCAAGAAACAAATCATTAAGTGGGCATTCAAGGCCCCGGCTGAGTTACTTAAAGGTAAAACCAAGATCCTCGAGAAGGAAGTAAGGACATGTTTTGAGACTAATTTCCTATATTTACAGGAGAATAAGATAGATGGATACTTAGATAGCTTTTATGACCTCTCTAAGCCATTTAGTCTTATCAAAAGGTTCCATCATACATATGAAGAACAATACCAAATACTAGAGACTGTGCAACCACTAAAAGTGTCTTATATGTGTATCACATTTCTTGGTGATATCTCCAGAAATTATGATATGGCCTACAGTTCATTCGTGAAGTATTTTAAAAAAAAAACAAAGGTAGAGGTGGATCTTTCCAAGCCAATTTTTAGGAACACCAGGTCTCAATCTGATTATTTGCAGTATGATGAGAAAGGCAATGTAAGGAATGCAGTTGAAGCCACTTCGATGTTTGCTGGCTTTAAGATTGTCCCGAAACTAACTTTGACATGCAAAATCTGGGTGAAACAGAGACTGTATTTATTTCAATTATGGACCTGTTGATGTCATTAATGTAATGGTGGATTTGTTTCTTTCTGGAATAAGTGTGAGCAGATTCATGAATCTTGTTTTGATATGCATTTTAGTAATGTAAATGACGGGGATTTATCAGTAATGTTTAAACGCTAGAGCAGAGAAGTAGTTAATCATGTTCAAGTTATTGTGGCGCCGTTATAGCTGCCAGATGTTCAAAGGTTGCCACACGCCAAATTGTGCATGCATGCATTGAATTTAAGAAAAGGGCATCTTGACACGGCAGGCTATGTCGAGTGATGGCAGTTGTTCGATAGTATGGTGAATTTATATGTCTGCTCGGCGCTCTCCACGATTCACTTGTAGAACTTGGCAATCTTAAGCTTCAACGTTTGCCTCTTAAAAGCTTACATACCTTTTGGAAGGAAGGAGTATTGGGACACGTTTCACTTAGCATATATTGCTGTACAGAAGCATTTTCGACATGGTTCATGGTATCATGAAACAGATGCGTTCTTGCAACTCTGTTATACAAGGGAAAACAACTTGTCTTTACACAAACGGATTCTTGATGAAATTGCTCAACGTTTACTTAGCGATTCTATGCTGTCAGCATCATGTGATAAACAATCTTTTGTGGTAAAGGTATCCATGTATGATGCGCTGAAGAAGCGGAGGTAAGAATAGGATAAAGGGCACTTGCTAGAAGCAGCAGAGGCATATAAGAAGGCTCTTGTAGTGGATCCTACATACAAGCTTGCTGCGGAGTACTTGGCAATTGTTTTGACAGACCTTGGGACCAGTTTCAAACTTGTAGAAAATATCCATGAAGGAATTCAGAAATACTCTGAAGCTCTAAAAGCAGATAGCTGCTATATTGTTGCTTAGTATAATTTGGGGTGGTTTATTAAGAGATGAGCATATCGAGCCTAAATCTGGCTGAGGCATTGACAATGGATGGAAGAAAGAAGCTTTTGATATTGGCTAGCACCGATGGAGTTGTTAATTCCGCCTTGCTTTCTGGAGAACATGATGGCACAGGGGACCTTTTTATTCAGCCTCATCATTTAGATCTCACATATAACTCATATGCCGGTGATAAAAACATCATTAAGTTCGAAGGATTCACACAAAATGACATCACTGAAGATGCCAATGATCATTCCCACTCTAGGAGGCAAATGAGATAAAAGCAGTGACAGCATTCTTGACAGAAATTGTAGTAATACTGTAGCAGCATTTCTCACAGACAACCGAGTTCCTGACTGTACTTTGACTAGATTTGCTCGAGTTTCAATTTCAATAGATGATGAAGAAAGAGTGATCATGGAAGCTTGCCTCTTTTCAAGATTTGGAAACTGGAGAAGTTTCTCAAAATGAAACCTCCCAACTTTCAGATACTATATCCTGTAAGAAAGCTTCACTTGACAAAGTCAAGGCACAAACCGAGACTTGTTATAAACTCATCTGCTGAAAGCAACACATCAATAAGCATATCTAAAGGAAGCCATCAATAGAGGTGGAGTTAAGGTTGTAGAGGAAGGAAAAAAGGAAGCATGAACTTTTTGAAATAAGTTGATGAGCAGGTTTTATGGTGATCCCAGATGTTTCTATTGTGTGGCCACAGTTGATTTTAGATGATCAAAAGGCCCGTTCAAGGAAAGTTTGAGCTCCCAATGTCACATTCATTGGTAGTCTAAGCATTCAATGTTGAAATTCTCCAACAGTCTTTTTCCATCTATATTTGACATTAGAGAATGGAATTTTTGAGAAAGGACACAGCCATCTATAATAGATGCTTCAAGAGATTAACGCGCACCTTTTAAGAATGTTCCAGCAGTTCTTATGGGGAATTGGACTCATATGCGAGGGCTTTGTTCTATACCAACAGAAGGATCAAGACATTATTATTCACCTTCTGTGGACGGTCCAGTACGCAGTAAATTACCTTACATGGATGTTGTGGGAGGTTCCAAGAGTCCCTTAACAGAGGAGACAAGTTTTTCCTCAGGAGAAATATTTGTTGCAAGCAAACCTTTTCAAAACAATCAAGTGCTTAAGCCATGAACACTGATGATTATTTAGAAAACCAGAGAGGAAGAGTGTATTTTTTAAATCACACAGCAGTTTCGTAGCGCGCTACGAAACTGTTGTAGGTGATGATTTTAAAGCGCAGAGCAGTTAGTGTGATACTGTGAGCGGGAGTTGTGGAAGAGAGATATCTGTTTATCAATACCATCTACAGCACATTCAAAAACATGGTAGTATTTCATACCTGGGGTTGTTAAAAGATTTGGGAACATGTTGCTACACTTTAGGAGAATGTGGGGAGACAGAAGCCATGAAAACAGAGCACCTTCCTTGGTTAATTAATGAAGCCATCTACGTGACTGGAATCCAAGGCCAACTCATTTAGTGTACTTTCCTTCAGTCATCTCAACTCAAGCAGCAAAAGGACATGTGTCAAGAGCCAGAATAGCATCATGCTACGAGGAGCAAAGATTGTGGATTTTGATTAAATGAAAACCATTTGTAATTTCAGTTTAGTCATTATGTAATTAATAAGTTAGTTATGCACTAGATAGGGATAGTCAATAGCCACCTTCGAGGCTCCCCTCATGCTGGAGGAGGAAGCTCGAGGTGGATAAGTTTGTTTGCCTATAAAGGGATCAGATTAGAATGTAGAAAGGGTTGGACATTTTATAGAAAAACAGAGTTGTTTTGGGCCATTGTAAGACTTTTTTGACAGTAATAGTAAAACAGTGTTGTTCTCTACTCAAGATTCTCGATGGATTGTTATGTTCAAATATAATGATGGTGTTTTATACTTTATGTTCTTTTATAGTCTTGTTGTAACACAATCACTCAGAATTCATAATCTTATGCTCTGACTTCCTGTGTGTTTGGCAAGCTATGTTTCGATGGAGTATGTTTGACATGTAATGCAAAGAGCCTTGACTTCCATGAGATGACTATGTTTTCCTTGTTTACTTAATATATGAGACTCCATAGCCCAATGAGAACCAGTTTGATATGTTTCCAACCAGCTTTGCTTTCATGAATGAATAAAGAGTTAGCCATCTATTGTAGTGAAGGATTTTATCAAGAGTTGGTGAGAGAGCCCTCTCTGATCAAAGAGGCTAATCTTTGGTCTAAAGTTAGGTTGAAAGAGTTACATGAAATCTTGCTTGGTTGCAGCCCTCAGTAGTGATTTTGTGATAACATTTTGGTGCGTCTGCCGGGAGCTTAAGATTGAATTTCTGAAGGTAGCAGGAGTTCAAATGATTTTCAAGGCTGCAAAACTACCTTGGCGACTCCACACATCAAAGAATAAATTAGAAGGTGACTCCACTGCTAGAAGATCAGTAGCTTGATGAAGTTTCAAGATGGATTCCACTGCAAGAAAGAATGCCAGGTATGCTCCTATGAATCGGTCTCATATCCCTGGTTTTCCAAATCCTATGCCAAAGGTTGATTGGTTAGATGATCTTCCAATATTCAAAGATGAAAAGAAGGATGATGCTGCTCTCCATTTGGTTAAGTTTCACATACATGTACGCAGTCTTAAGGTTCATTTCCCTGAAGATTGTCTTATGAGGATGTTTATGGCTACTTTAGAAGGAGAAGCATGGTCTTGGTATAAAAGTTTGGAAAATGGTTCATTATCTTCTCTTGCTGATTTCCATGATGTGTTCTGTGAAATGTATAAAGAATGTTATCCTTATTTGTTGCTGCTCAAAGATTGCTGTAGGCATTCTTTAAATCTTATTCAGTACTTGGAGGATTGTTATGGTGATGATGAGTTTACAGATGAAGAAATTTTAGAGGCTCTTCATAACAATGTTTTTCAGCACCAAGGAGAAGGTATAACATTCCATGAAGCACAACATGAAGAGCAGCAAGAGTTTACCTGTGAAAACCATGTTTTATCCTTAGATATTCATGTAGAGATGCAGCAGATTTGTCAGGTTTCAGATCATGATGGAGATGAAATTGATTGCACTCAGCAAGAAGAAATATTGGAGGAAATTTTCTATGACCCTCAGGCAGAGGAAAAGCTTGCTCAATTTTGTAATTCTTTGCAGCAACTTACTCCAAATAATAATCATAATAGTGAGGAAAATTCCATTGTTTGTTGGAATGATTCAGAAAAGCAGCTGGATAGCTTGTCAAATAGAAAAGTGGATAGCACATCAGAGGGGTCTTGTGTGGTTGAAGATCAGTTTGCATAGCTGGAAAGTTTCAAGGAAAGACAAGCTGATCATGTGTTCTGGGATCCTATAGCTGATTACATGGAAGAGTTTTACTCTCCAGTGTTTCAGTTTTCCTATGAAGATCAGAGACAATTTCAGTGGCAGCAATCATTACACTATCACATTGGCTCTGAACTCCGGGACAGTCAAAGAAATCAAATATCAGATGAGACAAATGATTGGCTGCATTGGAAATTTCACATTGATTGAGCTGAAGAAGTTGAAATGGTTAGGGTAGGTAGGTAGAGGTAAATGCAAATAAGCTCAAGGTTAACTGAGTATTTTTCTTTCTCAGTAGATATAGTTTTCTTTCTCCTACAGTCATGCTTGTCAAGCAAATTTTAATTTGTCAAAATGGATAAGGCACTGGAGCTGCAGGTTCTTAGTGCACCACAAGGGCACACTATCCCAAGTGGAGCCACTGTTATCACTGAAAATGCTGTAGTCAAAAATTTTTAGCCTGCCTTAAAGAGTGGATGTTTTCGCAGCGCCAGAATTCTTTTAACAGTTTCGCAACGCTAACTGTTTAGTGGTTTCGTAGCGCGCTACAAAACTGGGAATTTGTCCGAAGCCATAATTCACACATATCACTTTTGTCTTCTATGGGTTATGTGGGAATGTTTGGCACAACATGTCACAGTGCAGGTTATTATCATCAATATACAAATAATACAGCTGTGTTTTTCATCTTCAAGGCTTTCTCTATAATCCCACTATATTGGTCAAAGTTCTGGTATCTAGTGGAGGTCAATATCATAGCGTGCCTATTGTACAGAGTTCTGCTTTCTTTCAGAAATCTGCATCAAGTGGGAATCTCACAGGAAATGGCACAAGTATTTAGGACGTGAATCCAGCTTTTGGTTACCCAACATCCAACAGGATTTGCAGCAGCGGAAAATTCTTTATATGGGATTATACCTTCTTATTTGGGGGAAGGCTGAAAACCTACGGTTTATGCCAGAGTGCCTCTGTTATATCTACCATCATATGGCATTTGAACTGTATGGGATGTTAGCTGGCAAGGTGAGTCCTACAACAGGGGAAAATGTAAAGCCAGCATATGGAGGTGATGAGGAATCCTCTCTCAGAAAAGTTGTGACCATCATCTATGAACTCATTGCAATGCCAAGGAACCTGAAAAACATGGTTTTCATCTTGTAACGGATAGATTGAATTTTGGGGCTATGAAGATGTGGTTTTTAGAAAACCCTCCAAGCAAAGCTACAATACATGTTGAAAATGTTGATGATTTCAAATGGCTAAATTCTTCCTATTGTCCAGTTCTAAGGCAGCTTGAATCTGTAGCAATGAAGGAAGATTATTTTAAGGCAGATCATCCAACTACTCTAGCAGCGGGTTTTTCCAATTTCAAGTATCGAAATACAAAATACTTGTCTATGCTAAATCATCTTCGCTTTTATTTACCACAAGTTTACCCTAAGCTGGACAGCTATTACAAGGATTATGATTTCAAGCACACATTTCTTTCTCCCTCCCGGACAAATTGAAGCAAACTTGACTTTTGCCGTTGGCACTGAATTAACAGATGATATTGTTACAGATGTTTGTATTCAGACTTCATATGTTGACTCGGGGTCCTTAAATACTTCAAGTATAAGAAATGGGAGCACCCAAAAGAAGCTGATCAAGTTTTGGTTAAATATGAGGCCAGATTGGAGGACGGAACTGCTATATCAAAAATAGTGAAAGGATGTCAAGAAACAAATCATTAAGTGGGCATTCAAGGCCCCGGCTGAGTTACTTAAAGGTAAAACCAAGATCCTCGAGAAGGAAGTAAGGACATGTTTTGAGACTAATTTCCTATATTTACAGGAGAATAAGATAGATGGATACTTAGATAGCTTTTATGACCTCTCTAAGCCATTTAGTCTTATCAAAAGGATCCATCATACATATGAAGAACAATACCAAATACTAGAGACTGTGCAACCACTAAAAGTGTCTTATATGTGTATCACATTTCTTGGTGATATCTCCAGAAATTATGATATGGCCTACAGTTCATTCGTGAAGTATTTTTTTAAAAAAACAAAGGTAGAGGTGGATCTTTCCAAGCCAATTTTTAGGAACACCAGGTCTCAATCTGATTATTTGCAGTATGATGAGAAAGGCAATGTAAGGAATGCAGTTGAAGCCGCTTCGATGTTTGCTGGCTTTAAGATTGTCCCGAAACTAACTTTGACATGCAAAATCTGGGTGAAACAGAGACTGTATTTATTTCAATTATGGACCTGTTGATGTCATTAATGTAATGGTGGATTTGTTTCTTTCTGGAATAAGTGTGAGCAGATTCATGAATCTTGTTTTGATATGCATTTTAGTAATGTAAATGACGGGGATTTATCAGTAATGTTTGAACGCTAGAGCAGAGAAGTAGTTAATCATGTTCAAGTTATTGTGGCGCCGTTATAGCTGCCAGATGTTCAAAGGTTGCCACACGCCAAATTGCGCATGCATGCATTGAATTTAAGAAAAGGGCATCTTGACACGGCAGGCTATGTCGAGTGATGGCAGTTGTTCGATAGTATGGTGAATTTATATGTCTGCTCGGCGCTCTCCACGATTCACTTGTAGAACTTGGCAATCTTAAGCTTCAACGTTTGCCTCTTAAAAGCTTACATACCTTTTGGAAGGAAGGAGTATTGGGACACGTTTCACTTAGCATATATTGCTGTACAGAAGCATTTTCGACATGGTTCATGGTATCATGAAACAGATGCGTTCTTGCAACTCTGTTATACAAGGGAAAACAACTTGTCTTTACACAAACGGATTCTTGATGAAATTGCTCAACGTTTACTTAGCGATTCTATGCTGTCAGCATCATGTGATAAACAATCTTTTGTGGTAAAGGTATCCATGTATGATGCGCTGAAGAAGCGGAGGTAAGAATAGGATAAAGGGCACTTGCTAGAAGCAGCAGAGGCATATAAGAAGGCTCTTGTAGTGGATCCTACATACAAGCTTGCTGCGGAGTACTTGGCAATTGTTTTGACAGACCTTGGGACCAGTTTCAAACTTGTAGAAAATATCCATGAAGGAATTCAGAAATACTCTGAAGCTCTAAAAGCAGATAGCTGCTATGTTGTTGCTTAGTATAATTTGGGGTGGTTTATTAAGAGATGAGCATATCAAGCCTAAATCTGGCTGAGGCATTGACAATGGATGGAAGAAAGAAGCTTTTGATATTGGCTAGCACCGATGGAGTTGTTAATTCCGCCTTGCTTTCTGGAGAACATGATGGCACAGGGGACCTTTTTATTCAGCCTCATCATTTAGATCTCACATATAACTCATATGCTGGTGATAAAAACATCATTAAGTTCGAAGGATTCACACAAAATGACATCACTGAAGATGCCAATGATCATTCCCACTCTAGGAGGCAAATGAGATAAAAGCAGTGACAGCATTCTTGACAGAAATTGTAGTAATACTGTAGCAGCATTTCTCACAGACAACCGAGTTCCTGACTGTACTTTGACTAGATTTGCTCGAGTTTCAATTTCAATAGATGATGAAGAAAGAGTGATCATGGAAGCTTGCCTCTTTTCAAGATTTGGAAACTGGAGAAGTTTCTCAAAATGAAACCTCCCAACTTTCAGATACTATATCCTGTAAGAAAGCTTCACTTGACAAAGTCAAGGCACAAACCGAGACTTGTTATAAACTCATCTGCTGAAAGCAACACATCAATAAGCATATCTAAAGGAAGCCATCAATAGAGGTGGAGTTAAGGTTGTAGAGGAAGGAAAAAAGGAAGCATGAACTTTTTGAAATAAGTTGATGAGCAGGTTTTATGGTGATCCCAGATGTTTCTATTGTGTGGCCACAGTTGATTTTAGATGATCAAAAGGCCCGTTCAAGGAAAGTTTGAGCTCCCAATGTCACATTCATTGGTAGTCTAAGCATTCAATGTTGAAATTTTCCAACAGTCTTTTTCCATCTATATTTGACATTAGAGAATGGAATTTTTGAGAAAGGACACAGCCATCTATAATAGATGCTTCAAGAGATTAACGCGCACCTTTTAAGAATGTTCCAGCAGTTCTTATGGGGAATTGGACTCATATGCGAGGGCTTTGTTCTATACCAACAGAAGGATCAAGACATTATTATTCACCTTCTGTGGACGGTCCAGTACGCAGTAAATTACCTTACATGGATGTTGTGGGAGGTTCCAAGAGTCCCTTAACAGAGGAGACAAGTTTTTCCTCAGGAGAAATATTTGTTGCAAGCAAACCTTTTCAAAACAATCAAGTGCTTAAGCCATGAACACTGATGATTATTTAGAAAACCAGAGAGGAAGAGTGTATTTTTTAAATCACACAGCAGTTTCGTAGCGCGCTACGAAACTGTTGTAGGTGATGATTTTAAAGCGCAGAGCAGTTAGTGTGATACTGTGAGCGGGAGTTGTGGAAGAGAGATATCTGTTTATCAATACCATCTACAACACATTCAAAAACATGGTAGTATTTCATACCTGGGGTTGTTAAAAGATTTGGGAACATGTTGCTACACTTTAGGAGAATGTGGGGAGACAGAAGCCGTGAAAACAGAGCACCTTCCTTGGTTAATTAATGAAGCCATCTACGTGACTGGAATCCAAGGCCAACTCATTTAGTGTACTTTCCTTCAGTCATCTCAACTCAAGCAGCAAAAGGACATGTGTCAAGAGCCAGAATAGCATCATGCTACGAGGAGCAAAGATTGTGGATTTTGATTAAATGAAAACCATTTGTAATTTCAGTTTAGTCATTATGTAATTAATAAGTTAGTTATGCACTAGATAGGGATAGTCAATAGCCACCTTCGAGGCTCCCCTCATGCTGGAGGAGGAAGCTCGAGGTGGATAAGTTTGTTTGCCTATAAAGGGATCAGATTAGAATGTAGAAAGGGTTGGACATTTTATAGAAAAACAGAGTTGTTTTGGGCCATTGTAAGACTTTTTTGACAGTAATAGTAAAACAGTGTTGTTCTCTACTCAAGATTCTCGATGGATTGTTATGTTCAAATATAATGATGGTGTTTTATACTTTATGTTCTTTTATAGTCTTGTTGTAACACAATCACTCAGAATTCATAATCTTATGCTCTGACTTCCTGTGTGTTTGGCAAGCTATGTTTCGATGGAGTATGTTTGACATGTAATGCAAAGAGCCTTGACTTCCATGAGATGACTATGTTTTCCTTGTTTACTTAATATATGAGACTCCATAGCCCAATGAGAACCAGTTTGATATGTTTCCAACCAGCTTTGCTTTCATGAATGAATAAAGAGTTAGCCATCTATTGTAGTGAAGGATTTTATCAAGAGTTGGTGAGAGAGCCCTCTCTGATCAAAGAGGCTAATCTTTGGTCTAAAGTTAGGTTGAAAGAGTTACATGAAATCTTGCTTGGTTGCAGCCCTCAGTAGTGATTTTGTGATAACACACAGTGTTGCACATATGTTAAGGTCATGTTCCCTTTGCAAATTGTGCACTTCAGTCTTTGATCCAAGTCCTATGGGGTTTCTCCTGGTAGCATTGTGATTTCCTTGAATCCAATGATCGACTGTGCCTCTGATTTCAGCCTACTAAATTCTTTGTTTAGCACAGCCTGGATATCTACTATCCCCGCATACGGATTGTCATTGGAATGCTTAATGTACCAAGTTAGCTCGCGATCCTGCAGAGCGCTGACCAATGTTGCCTTCTTTATATTGTCATCCATGACACCCTGTGCTTCCCATACAGCTTTTATCACAAACCAAAACTGGTTCGGATCTTCATTCCCTACTCCTTTGAACACTGGTAGCTTTATCACACTGGCCATACTGCTTCATGGTGGTGGCGGAGGTGGTATGGGCGAAGTAGGGGGTGAAGATGGTGAAACTGGTGGTGGTGTGGGTGGGGGTGGTATGCATAGAATTCTCTGTCTTGTCAGGTTGATCGCACTTCTTGGCGAAACCTTCGCGAGCTCTTCTTCGCCCCCTCGTGGAGGTGAAATCAAGGGGCTATTTTCTAGTTCTGTGCTACCTTCGTTTCTGTAGATTCTCCGACTCCACGTAGCCCTAAACATCAATTTATTTGCATAACCCACTTTTCACACAGTAGAATTTAATCCAAGTTTTCAAAGATTTAACATACTTACCTCACAATCCCTTGAGGAAGCATCGTTTTGCCTTGCTATAGTTGACTGAAGTATCTACCGCGAATTCAGTGATGAATCCTCCTATGATTCGATCCAGCCAGTGGTTGACAGTGCGCATGATATTATCTTTCGATGCTTCCAGTCTGCACACCAATTCTGGAACCCACACAATAGGTTTGTCGAGTTTACACCTTCCTTGGCTGTCTGCTAGCCTCGCGATCCACTCATATAACTCAGTAGGGAATAATGAAAATAAAATTTCGTGTATTTTTGTATATAAGTAGCAATCTAACCACTCTTGCTTTGATAATCATGGAACCCTATTTTCCTGCATCATGCACTCATGAATCATTCTGTCCAACCACTCTTCAATTCCTTGCTTTGTCGAATTCTAGTGATACGACATCAGACATCTCTATGTAGATCCCGGTCCCAACAACGGAACCATTTGTTGGCTTGTTGGGGCTTGACCCAAGTTTGAAGTTAATTAGCCAAACAAATCTCGATACTATTGGCCCTTTCGGCAACAGTCCACGAAGTGCGGACTGAAATTTCACTCGAAGTAGTATGGGAGGGTGCTAGAACTAGGTTTCCACACCTTGGAGACATTTGATGAGTTCGACTGGTCCTTTGTCTCTTCCTACGCAAAGGTGGCTTCGTGCACCTTTTGTGCCTTACGGCGTGATACCCTGTCCTCGCGCAACCCTAACTAGGAGCTGTTCCACACTCTATGTTATTACCCAAGATCTTGTTTATCCTTCAGTGTCAGTTAAGCACCCTTGCCTACTTAAATGTCTTAATTTATATTTAATAATACAAAACATTCATATAGGTGCACGCAGTTAATAAACAGTATATTTGCAAATTATATCAATCATGCATTAACCCAAGAATAGATACATAAAATTATAGCAAAACTTTTCTTTATTGATTCTCCAACAGTTATAGACTTGACCCACCCTACGCACTCAATTGCAGACTACTAGGCCTTTGCGAACTTAGCTATAGAGCCTTCTCCTACTCTACGACCCACATACACACTCTTTCCTTTTACTCAACCACTTAGACTTCCTTATTCCTTCCTTTTCCTTTTACACTTATAGCCTCCCTCTATTTATACAATCCCATGGTCCGCGGACCATGAGTAGGTCTATCTAGCTGACATTACATTAAAAAACTAGGGCGAACAACCCTATGAATCTATCATACTTTCGCACCTCGTACCAGCAATTTGCGGAGCTTTTACAACAAGATTTGGTCAAAAATTGGGCTTTAAGCCCTAAAACATGCCTTGGAGGGGATTCCATGCCCAATAGGCCCCCAACACAAACATCGTGACTCGCCCTCGAGTCACTCTATCGACGTGGAGATCTTTTCACGGAGTCTCTTGAACTGCGCGGAGGTCAGTGACACACTGAGCTGATTCTTGCTGGATCTGCTGCATTCATTGTATTGAGACCTCTGCGTCGGGAGTGCTTCTCTGCATCAATGCGTGCATACCCTAGATTTGTGCGAGCTTGCCTTCAATATCTGCGGTGATGGTGAAGGCCTCATCAATCCAAGGTTGGACATGCACCTTTAGGACTACTTCCTTGTGTCGTGCCGCGTCCACTTGCTCTTTCAACGATTTTGCCTACTGCATCTATGTGAGCCTCTAAGTGAGGGTCATCGTCTGCACAGTTCCTTTGACGCTGTTGTACTGCTGTTGGTGTTCTTGCACCTCTATCTCTAAGTGCTAGATGTTGGGGTCCTCCTTCACATTTGTGAGGACCTCAAATGATTCTTCCAATGTATTGGTGTAGTCTTGTACTACACTGCCAATTTCCTCCAGTCCTGCTATGATAGCGCTAGTACATTGCTCTCTAACTTTCAGGGGGGGGGGGACGGCTGCACTTTTAACCACAGCTCAACGATCTTAAGGTTCAGCTCCAGATGAACCTTTGTCATTTCTTCCCTTTCCTCACGGACCCCTGCTGCTAACCTGTGGATCCACACCTTTGCTGACATGTCTTCAGGGATGGCCAACTCCGAGATGCTTTGGCAAGCGTCATTGATCACCTGTACCAGCTGTTGATTCTGCGACAACACTTCGTCACACTGTAAGCTTAGTTGTTCCATATTTATTTTTTTCTCACTAAGGACTTGGAGCACTCGGCTCTCCCTAGCTAGCAGATCTACAATTGTCCCATCCCGCAGCACATACAAGGTCTCTCATGGGAGTGCAGCCATATTGAGACCGAGACCTTTCAGTGCACTACCCGTAGGCCTGTCGGCCTCATTTAATGTCACTAGTGCGCCTTCTAGTAGCACAATGGTATTCGTCATCTGCGCACACAACATCTGTTCTGCGGCTGTTGAGCTAACTGCAAGGTTGGTCGAAAGGGTAACAACCTGAAGAGGGTGCGCCTGTAATTCCTACAACTACGCTCTGAGGTCACCCAACAAAATCTGGTTCTCCTGCATGAAATCTTGCTGAGCCTCATTGGTGACATTGTGCACCATCTCGCCAATGTCGTGCAGATCACCCTCGATTAGGGTGATCGGGTCAATAGAAAATTTCGATGCCTTAACCTTCTTACGCAACCCTGCCTGGTCTGTTGGGTGCTAGCACTTCAGCTACATTAACATGGTTTGTGGATCCGCGCCTCCTTCTTTTGTCTCTGCTTCCTCTACTTCCTTCCCCTATGTTGTGTGGCCCTCGCACGCCTTCGCAACTGCCTCCTGTGCTATTGCTGTTGCTGCGGCCTTTTCCTGCTTAGCTGCTTTCTGTGCCACGTCCCGCGTCGCCCGCACTTCTGCTGTCACTGCTTCCTTCCTTCACTTTTTGGCCAACTGTGTGATGCACAGCTTGGCCTTGTCTTTCTTTCTTAGCGCTGCCAACTTCTCAATCTCTACGATGTCTGGGGCGTGGCACTCTAGCAGCCATGCCTCCAGTACATTAAGAATGACGACGTCTGTGGCTACGAAGGGCAGCTTTATCCACTGTTTGGTTGGGTCCTTGTGCGCCCTGATATAAATGTTATGCATGTCCACTTTGAATTCTGCAAAACTCTGCAGACTGTTGTAGATAGTGGTCGACAACCGTGCCTTGCGGGTGATCCCCATTCTGAGGTTCTGTTGAGGGCCCCGAGGTCGGGTCAACAACAAGGGGGATACCCACCCGGTCTGGAACCTGGTTGGCGGCTCCTTGCCCGTTTGGAGTAGCGGGTCCGACTGGGGGTAATGGGACCAGTTTCCCAATGTGTTGGGTGTGTGTGTGTGCGTAGAGTCTGATGGTATTAATCTAGGGGGGTTCTTCTAAACTAGTCTTAATTCTAACTGCTAAATTAACTCTATGCTAATGAAATCTAATGAAGAAAAATACATCTAACCTACGCTAACCCGGGGTGTTTTTCTTTTGTTATGCGATCTAGAAAGATTTCTAACAGCAGCCGGTAATAAAGATCATTCAACTGATATCAGAATAAAAATAAATAAAGATAAACCATTCTGCATAAGAAGTTAGGCAAAGTAGTTGTGAACAGCATATCGCATAATCAGTTTTCTATATGTTAAACATAAATAAATGACCCCACCGTACAGAAGTGCCAAATGGTAATGCAGACATTCATGCAATAACATACAAAGAACTCAGCCACATATCACTTTAGGAATACTAGCAGAATCTAGCCAAGAGATAAAAGTACCATTTATGACTAACTTCACTAATAAACTTCAAGTAACAATGATTTATTTCTACTTGTTCTAACATCTGCTAAGAGTACAGAAGTGCAACATCAGTAACAGATATTAAAATGCAAACATAAATAAATCTCGATCCATCCATTCATCAAAAACCTCCTCTGAGGGTGCAGAAGTGCATGTTCTGAGGATAAGTTTTTTGACAGATTTCCGGACCCTTCTCCAAAAACCATGAGAAGGGTTAAATACTACTAACTAATCAATCTTAATTACATGAAATTAGGGAATCGGTCTCAAATGACCGCCCTTTTACTAAAAGCAACTTTATTTCTAA
This sequence comes from Pinus tabuliformis, assembly GCA_031772625.1. Taxonomy (NCBI): domain Eukaryota; kingdom Viridiplantae; phylum Streptophyta; class Pinopsida; order Pinales; family Pinaceae; genus Pinus; species Pinus tabuliformis. The sequence goes on along the minus strand of CM062813.1, from coordinate 1,038,229,225 downwards.
ACTTAAAATCTAATTTCTGACCGTTTCTGTATATTCTCTTTAGTGTTGTCAACAGTGTAATGCTTTCCTGGGAAGAGTCGGCTGGCCGCCTTCTTGTTTCGCTCAGGAGATAAAAGTGGAAATAGCAGGAGCTGGCACTTCCTTCCGGCAGACCAGAAGATATTTTCGAAAACCTTTCTCTAGCTGGGTGTATTTGCCGCGTGTATACTTAGCGTGTCCCAGTTTTTTCTCGAACTGATTTTGCTGTTGCTGTTTTGGTTTCCGGTCGTGCGAATGACTGAGTGGGTTAGGAGTCGTGCTGTATGGGCAACTCCCTGTGTCGAGAATTTCTTCCGTTCTTTGTTCCAGGCTTTTCTGGAGCGTCCTCCTTCACTTGCGTTTCTCTTTTTGCTTTACCCAGTCTGAGCTTTAAGATCTTTTGTGAACATGCTGCTTTTGTGCGCTTTTGACTCTGAGTCCTGGATAGTCTAATTTCGTCAGTGCCGGTTGGCTGATATTCTGGAATCCGCGGTTCTGCTGCATGCGGCATCCGTTTGCGGAGGCATTCTCTCTCTGCTATCTGATTGGCGCTTTCCTCTTTCCCTCAGATGTTTCCTGCATATAAACTTATATCAGTTGCGTGTCTTGCAGTCTACGCAAAGGAGAAGTGAAATGAAAAGACTTGACGTGAAAGCATTAATCTCTAATGAATGCATAATTCTGACATTCATCATAACTTGACTCTTCGATAAATGTAACGCAATCATTCCTAGATACTTAAGCATGCGGTTATTAAATTCTTTCAAGGCGCGCGCTTAATGCATGGGTCTATCGTGTGATAAGTCTTTTCAGATCGCAGGTCGCAGATCGCAGATCGCTGCCATCGCAGATCACAAATCGCAGATATCGCAAATCACAAATATCGCAAGTTCTCGTTTAATGGTTACGTCGTATAGCGTGATGCTTGCGATTTGCGATATCGCATATCGGCGATCGCATTGCTCGAAGGTTTTTCTTTTAAGGGGCGCGTGTGAGGCATGCGATGCGATGAACTTCGCATCGCAATTTCGCAGTATTTGCTTTTCGCGCTCGAGTTATGCTTCGGCCTTTCTTTGCGATGCGATTTGAACCTTAGGGAGAGAAATACAAAGACTTTAGAAAAAGTATTTTTTTTGGGATTTTCGTTCAGGGTCCCCTCTTTGCTTGACGTTATTGCTAATGTCAAGCGAAGAAGGGGGGTTGTTGGTGACCACAACAATGGCGATTCACTGTGAAAAACCAGTTATCTCTGCTTGTTCTATTGCATTTTCACTTCCAAAACAGAAAAGTTTTCTTATGCCTAAATTTTGTTATGGACAGATAGAGTATTACCTTTTATCCTGTCAATGATGTTTCGTCACAACTTCTTATTTCATTCTGATTGTTTGTTTCCCCTGGGTTATTTTTTTGTATTCATACCTAGTCATTACTCAGTCTCCTCAAAGACAAAATAAGGTCTTCTCTGCGTACTGGCTTTGTAAAGTATGCTCATTTGTCGTAGGTAGAGCCTCTGCTGCCCGCAAGCGTCCATAGCCTCGACAGGGTTACCATGTTATCCAGCAATGATCCTTTTTCCTGCTTGAGGTTATTTACAACATTCCAAAGAAAAATCCTTTTGACACTTTTTCTTTCTTTTTTGATTTTTTATTCTCTAAAGAACAATGTCTTGGTTTGGTGGCCAAATTATGACACAGTCATTCACTTGATTTACACTTTTGCTGAACAAGCTGGCTCGTGATGAGACCCCTTGTCTTTCGATTGCACAATCTTGAGTCGTTGCCCTGTTTTGGTAGACAGTAGTGGCAAAGTCAGCAAGTTATAATATCTGTGATCATGATAAGCCGGCTCGTGATGAGACCTCTTATTCTTTGAGATATAGTGTTTTTTTGGATTGTCTCTCTGGATGCTGTGATTCTCCTTAGCAGGGAGGAAGTCATTGTTTTTCCTTAAGAAAGCTCTGGACGACAATAATAGAGTTTTAAGAACAGCAGTTTTGCAGAGAATACCTATTTTGCTATCGATGATACCTTTCATAGCATTGGCATAAAACAATTTTTTGCCAAAAGTTACTCTCATCCCAGGCTTCTTTGAGAACTTTGAAACTAACATCATATTCAGGTTAAAGTTAACTCTATTTGTCAATAATAAAAGTCAGATTTTTTGAAAAGTTTTGCTATTTATACAAGTGAAATCAAAATCTGATACAGAAATGGTATGTTTCTTCATGAATACTATTTATGATCGTTCACAACCAGCCCTATCTATGAAAAATGAAAACTAACATGAAAATTTAAAACTATCTTACAAAAACAGAAGGATGACCTTCTATGGGAAATACATTTTGAGGATTTGTCCGTTTACAGGCAGAGAATCTCTCCTGCCTGTCAAGTCCTGCAACACAAAAGTCGATGGGCCTATGACTTCTACGATTTGAAAAGGACCAAGCCATAGCTTCTGGAATTTCGTATGTTTGCCCTTTTCTTCGTGAGCCTTATCCCACTTCAAAACTAAATCACCCATCTGGAAGTTTTTTCTGGTTTTTATGTTCGAATCAAAAGAGGATTTTATCAGCGCTTGGTGGTGAGCATGGGTTTTCTTGGCCTGTTCTCGTCGTTCTTCTAACTTGATTACCTCCATTTGCCTTAGTTGTAAGGGAGAAGTAGGTACTTCATCAATGTTTTGTACTAAGGACAAGGAGGGAATGAGTAAGTGAGTAGGAAGAACTGCTTCTCTCCCGTAAACCAAATTAAAGGGAGAAGTCCCGATAGAGGCTTTCTTGGTAATTCTGTCTGCCCATAAGGCGTTTACCAGCGCTTTGTGCCAATTCTTTTGGTTTTGGTCAACTCTCTTTTTGATAATCCTGATCAGGTTCTTGTTCGTTGATTCAGCCAACCCATTACCTTGCGGATAGTAGTTGGCAGAATACTTCAGTTTGAACCCTCTTTTGAGTGCGAACTCAGTCATGGTATTTCCAGAAAAATATGAAGCGTTATCAAATATTAAGGCCGTTGGCAATCCAAACCTAGTAATGATAAACTGATCTATGAATTCAACAATGTTTTCAGAATTAGCTGTCTTGAGAGGAACTGCCTCTACCCATTTAGTAAAATAGTCAGTTGCAGTGAGGATATACCTATGCTGTTTAGAGGAGTGAGGAATGATCTCACCTATTATGTCCAGGCCCCATTGGCTGAACGGCTGTTCGATGTTAACCGGCTGCAGTGGCATGGATGACTTCTTTTGTTTTCCTGCAGCAGTTTGGTAGACTTGGCATTTTCTCACGTGATTGTACGAGTCTTTGAACAGCGTGGGCTAGTAGTATCCTGCACGTAAGATTTTGTGTGCGGTGGCTTCTCCAGCATAGTGTCCACCTGCTGGTCCATCGTGGAGTTCCTGCAAAACCTTTTCGGCTTCAGTTTTCTCAAGACATCTAAGAAGCACAGAATCATAGTTTCTTTTAAATAAGACATCATTTACGAGCTGGTATTGTTTAGCTTTTAACCTCAGGGCTCTCTTTTTGATGTGATCCAGGTGAAATGGAGCATATCCGTTCTTTAGGAAATAAATGATGTCGGCATAAAATGATTCTGTGTCGTTTAGGCTTACCTCATACGCGTGTACCTCTTCAGGTGACTCTTCGGGGATTTGCGATGCTCCAGCTAACATCTTGCAGAAGCCTTGGCCTCTTACGATGTGTGCCGGCTTGATTTCCAGGTCGTATTCTTGCAAGGCGGTGATCCAATTCGCTCTCTTTTCGCCCACATCTTTCTGAATCAGGAGGTTTCTTACCGCCGGGAATGGTACTATGACCTTGGTATGGGCCTTTAGCAAGAAGGGTCTGAAATATTTGACTGCTTTAAAGACGGCATATGCATGTTTTTCTACGTCCGAATATTTCAGCTCAGCACCTTGTAAGTTTGAGCTAAAGAATGCGATTGGGGCTTCTGCCTTTTCTTTGTTTGCCTGGGTCAAGATCGCAGCATAAGAATGTTCTGAGGCAAACGTGTATAAGACAAATGGTTCTGAAAAATTTGGGGTTGCTAGGGATGGAGCGTCGATGATGGCTTGTTTGATTAAGTTAAACGCTTCGTGCTCGTCTAGACCCCATTTAAAGTTTGAATTCTTTTTTATCATTTTTTGTAAAGGAGAAATAATACGTGAAAAATCTGGGACAAATCTTTTCACAAAATTGATCTGTCCTAGGAAAGATTGCATGGTCTTTTTGTTATGGGGCATGGATATCTCGGAAATTTCTTTGATTCTGGCAGGTTCGATGTGAATGCCCGATTTGGACACTATGAACCCTAGCAATTTTCCTTCACTCAACGCGAAAAAATATTTCTTCGGGTTAAGCGAGATTCCATACCTTAAACATCTTTGAAAGATTTGCCTCAAATCTTTGAGATGGTCACTTCATTTTTTGGAGTACACAGTTATATCATCCAGGTAAATCACCACTGATTTATTGACTAACCCTTTGAACGCAATATCCATAGCTCTTTGAAAAGTAGCGCCGACGTTGATCAGACCGAACGGCATCTTTCGATACGCGTAGGTACCCCATTTAGTTCGGAAGGTGGTTTTTAGCTGATCGTCTGGGTGTACCAGCACTTGATTATATCCTGAAAATCCATCCAAGAAAGACATCAATTCTGAGCCTGCTACAGCCTGTAATATTTGCTCCATAGGTGGGAGGGGAAAATTGTCCTTCTGACAGGCTTTGTTGAGATTCTGGAAGTCGATGCAGATTCTAATATCTCCGTTTTTCTTCCTAACAGGTACCATATTGGATACCCATTTGGAATGTCTGACCGGGAAAATTATTCTGGCTCTCAACAACTTATTCAACTCAGTTTTTATCTGATTTTCCAGGTTGGGGTGGATTTTTCTGAGCTTCTGTTGGACGGGTTTCTCGTTGTCAATCATAGGGATAGTGTGCTGAATGATAGAAGTGTCATAAGTTTTCAGCTCATCGTAGTTCCAGGCAAAGACGTTCTTGTACTGTCGTAGAAGACGGATGTATGCTGATTTTTCTTCAGGAGCTAGGCCTTGGCCTAGATTGACGTTTTGGGGTTTCTCATCGGTTCCTAAGTTCACTGATTCGTAGTTCAGAGTTGAACTGTAAAGTTTGGCGTTAGCTGACCTTTTGAACCGACTTTTTAAGTCATACAAATCTTCTAATTTGACCACTGATTTGGGTATAGCGTTATCAGTGCCATTCTGTTGTATTTGGTGGTCATGACAGTCTTCGTCGATTATCTGGTTTGAGTAGGATCCTTCAGAGGTAAGGAAACTTACGATGTCTGGGTCGTCGTTGAATACTCTCCAGTTGGTGATGTTGTCAGGGATAGACGGTTTAAAAATTAACTCTATCGAAAACCTATCTGGACTAAAGTCTTCGGAGGGAATGAGTCTGGAGGCTACGTTTGCTAGCAGGTCTGCGCTTGCATTGTGAAGTCTTGGGATTGATGAAATATTGAATGCTGTAAAATGCGCAGTGAGATCTTGCACTAAAGATTGGTAGTGCTTTAAATGACTAGACAGGCAGTGTATGGTGTTACGTACCTGTTTGACGACGATCTCGGAATCTCCAAAGACTTGAAGATATTTGACGTTGGAGCCGATTGCTTTGTATAGGCCTTGCACCAAGGCTTCGTATTCCGCTGTGTTGTTCGTGCAATCGAACTCCAGTCTGCATGTGAGCATGGTCTTATTTCCGTCTGGGCTAATCAAGACGCATCCTGCTACCGCTCCCTCGTTGGACTTAGAGCCATCAAAATATAATTTCCAAAATAAAGAAGTATTTACAGGGTTATCTAAGAAACTAACACATTTTGAATCATCAGTCTGGGAAAAGTTTTCTACTTGGGACACGACTGAATTTTCTAAATATGGTGATATGTGAGCATTGAAATTTCCAAGGAAAGAGTCTACCGAATAGTTGCCTATGATGCTACTGTTGTATGCTATGGCTTCGTTCTCTCCCTCCAGATCCGTCACTATGTACTTTTGGTGCAGTTCTCGTTCAACCTTTATTTGATTTGGCTTCTCATTGAAGGGTAACCACATGTGCGACCAGTCAGTCGAAAAGTATCCGTGGAGCTTCTCGGACCAATCCCTGCTAAGAAATAGACCATAAAATTCAGGGATGTCAGCAACTAGAATATCGATGACCTGGCATACCTTGGGGTTGGACGATAGTCTTATGTTCACTTGATTAAGTTCGCCTATCACTTCGACTTGTGATCGATCAAGTTGAACTATGCGCACTGCAGATTTTTGCGGTTGAACATTAAGTTTGGCACATATTGACTTGGGTAGAATATTGGTTGAAGCACCAGAATCAACCAAGCAGTTATGCACGTTTCTGTTAAAGATCTCGTAAGTGAGGAGGAAAGGGGGAGTGTGAGATCTAGACCTCCCTCCAATCAAAGCGATGTCATTTGGATCGATTTTATTGATCGCGTTGATTGGGGGTCTTCCTATATTATGGGAAGCTATAGCTGTAGGTAGAGGCGCAGTGGGTATGGCGTGTAACTCTTTCATCATGATCTTCTGTTGATGTTTCAATTTGCTCAGCTCGTACAGGGTGATATTAGCCCTAGTCTTCTTCATGTCGTCGATGATGTTATACTCCATTTCATCCGACACTATTAGTGTCTTTGATGGAGGCGATTGCTCTGATTGGACTGGGCTAAATGAGGTCGCTTTAGGGGTTGTCTTCTTTGTTGCGACCTTTTCTTTTGCTGGAGGGCTTGCGCCCTTCTGTTTTGGGGTAGTCTGGGGAGGATCAAGTTAATTTCTGCTTCTTGTGCTAACCGAAAGTGCTTCTTGATCTTCCTCTTGTGGGAGGATGAAATCCCACATTCCTTGCAGTTCCACCACTTCTTCATCGTCGGTATGCGTTTCAATGGTGTTCTCTTCTTCTTCTTCTTCAGATTCCACGTTAGAGACCAAGCTGGGTGGCTTCGTCTCCATAGGAGGATTTCTCTTAAAACTCCTAAAAGGCTTTCTTGGGGACGATTCTGCTACTTGTTTCCTGATATCAATCATCTCATTTGACATGGCCTTTAATACCTTTTGTAATCCTTCCATGTCGAAAGGATCCTTCGTTTGCTTCTTCTTGGTTTCTTCTTTGAAAGAGATTTTCTTAGATTTACGCTCTTCGATTGTAGATATCTTTTCTAGGGCTACTACGCATCTTTCGACTGCCAATGCCTCAGCCAAATTTTCGACTAAGGTTGTCTTGCTTGCCCTATCTACGAAGATGGCCAAGTTTGAAGGTAAGGCCGTGATGTACCATTTGCATCTTACTTCCTCGCTGGGTTGGGAAGCAGCGGGGATTTTATTGAGGATCTTGTTGAACCGTAAGTTAAAATCTTTAATGGGTTCCCGAGCCTCAGCTTTAAGATTGGACAGATCGTTGATCAGTGTCGCTGTCGATCTATCATCGCCGAATTTGGTGAGAAATTGATTTTGAAAAATATCCCAGCTGGTGATAGATCCGGAGGGTAGCGAAAAGTACCATGACCCGACCGTCCCTTGCATCGTATAGGGGAAGAGTCGGACCACGGCGTCTTCGTTGGTAACTCCGTTGAGATTAACAAAAAGTATGAAATTATTGATATGTTCTTCAGCTAACATTCCGGTTTCTGGATTGAACTTTGGTAACCACTTCTCGGGATGGGTAGGTATTGGACTCAGGGGTGGAGGCATTAAAACCGCCCCAGGGTTGTTCCATGGAGATTGTGCCATCGCTGAGTTGCTGGTTAGTAAAAGTGTAGAAGATGATCTTTGAGGTTGAGAAGATAGAGATGTTATGATCTTTGACGATTGTGGAGGAAGGGTTGCGGAAGATGGATGAGTGATTTGAGGTGGAGATGTGGGTGGTTGACTTCGCGGAGAGGGAGTTGAAATGGATGAGGTGGATGAAAGAGTCTCTCTGTCAGACTCTTGAAATGCTTTCCTTGCTCTTTTCCTAGTGGGGAGAGGGATTTCAGTTGGCTGAATGCCAAACTTTTCACTCTTCAATCGGGTCAGGGGATGAGCAGGGTTGTATTGCGAAGTCAAGCTGCCTTTAGATTTATCAGATTTCTGGTTAAAAATAGAGAATCCCTGGAGTTTACGGATCAAGGTTTGAACTTCAGGGGGATCGACAATAACTTGTTCTGATGTATTGGGATGTATAGCAGCGGTGGATGTCCGAGCGACTTCCAGTTCCGAGTTTAGTCGTATTGGGGAAGTCGGGGAAGTTGGTTAGGGTGATTTGCTCTTAGAATGGTATTTGGATTTTGAATTAGTTGCCATTCATAGCTAGGCCCTCCTTCTAGCGCCAGAAATGGCGAGGGCCCCGAGGTCGGGTCAACAACAAGGGGGATACCCACCCGGTCCGGAACTTGGTTGGCGGCTCCTTGCCCGTTTGGAGTAGCGGGTCCGACTGGGGGTAATGGGACCAGTTTCCCAATGTGTTGGGTGTGTGTGTGTGCGTAGAGTCTGATGGTATTAATCTAGGGGGGTTCTTCTAAACTAGTCTTAATTCTAACTGCTAAATTAACTCTATGCTAATGAAGTCTAATGAAGAAAAATACATCTAACCTACGCTAACCCGGGGTGTTTTTCTTTTGTTATGCGATCTAGAAAGATTTCTAACAGCAGCCGGTAATAAAGATCATTCAACTGATATCAGAATATAAATCAATAAAGATAAACCATTCTGCATAAGAAGTTAGGCAGAGTAGTTGTGAACAACATATCGCATAATCAGTTTTCTATATGTTAAACATAAATAAATGACCCCACCGTACAGAAGTGCCAAATGGTAATGCAGACATTCATGCAATAACATACAAAGAACTCAGCCACATATCACTTTAGGAATACTAGCAGAATCTAGCCAAGAGATAAAAGTACCATTTATGACTAACTTCACTAATAAACTTCAAGTAACAATGATTTATTTCTACTTGTTCTAACATCTGCTAAGAGTACAGAAGTGCAACATCAGTAACAGATATTAAAATGCAAACATAAATAAATCTCGATCCATCCATTCATCAAAAACCTCCTCTGAGGGTGCAGAAGTGCATGTTCTGAGGATAAGTTTTTTGACAGATTTCTGGACCCTTCTCCAAAAACCATGAGAAGGGTTAAATACTACTAACTAATCAATCTTAATTACATGAAATTAGGGAATCGGTCTCAAATGACCGCCCTTTTACTAAAAGCAACTTTATTTCTAAACTTAAAATCTAATTTCTGACCGTTTCTGTATATTCTCTTTAGTGCTGTCAACAGTGTAATTCTTTCCTGGGAAGAGTCGGCTGGCCGCCTTCTTGTTTCGCTCGGGAGATAAAAGTGGAAATAGCAGGAGCTGGAACTTCCTTCCAGCAGACCAGAAGATATTTTCGAAAACCTTTCTCTAGCTGGGTGTATTCGCCGCGTGTATACTTAGCGTGTCCCAGTTTTTTCTCGAACTGATTTTGCTGTTGCCGTTTTCGGTTTCCGATCGTGCGAATGACTGAGTGGGTTAGGAGTCGTGCTGTATGGGCAACTCCCTGTGCCGAGAATTTCTTCCGTTCTTTGTTCCAGGCTTTTCTGGAGCGTCCTCCTTCACTTGCGTTTCTCTTTTTGCTTTACCCGGTCTGAGCTTTACGATCTTTTGTGAACATGCTGCTTTTGTGCGCTTTTGACTCTGAGTCCCGGATAGTCTAATTTCATCAGTGCCGGTTGGCTGATAGTCTGGAATCCGCGGTTCTGCTGCATGCGGCATCCGTTTGCGGAGGCATTCTCTCTCTGCTATCTGATTGGCACTTTCCTCTTTCCCTCAGATGTTTCCTGCATATAAACTTATATCAGTTGCGTGTCTTGCAGTCTACGCAAAGGAGAAGTGAAATGAAAAGACTTGACGTGAAAGCATTAATCTCTAATGAATGCATAATTCTGACATTCATCATAACTTGACTCTTCGATAAATGTAACGCAATCATTCCTAGATACTTAAGCATGCGATTATTAAATTCTTTCAAGGCGTGCGCTTAATGCATGGGTCTATCGTGTGATAAGTCTTTTCAGATCGCAGGTCGCAGATCGCAGATCGCTGCCATCGCAGATCGCAAATCGCAAATCGCAAATCACAAATATCGCAAGTTCTCGTTTAATGGTTACGTCGTATAGCGTGATGCTTGCGATTTGCGATATCGCATATCGGCGATCGCATTGCTCGAAGGTTTTTCTTTTAAGGGGCGCGTGTGAGGCATGCGATGCGATGAACTTCGCATCGCAATTTCGCAGTATTTGCTTTTCGCGCTCGAGTTATGCTTCAGCCTTTCTTTGCGATGCGATTTGAGCCTTAGGGAGAGAAATACAAAGACTTTAGAAAAAGTATTTTTTTTGGGATTTTCGTTCAGGGTCCCCTCTTTGCTTGACGTTATTGCTAATGTCAAGTGAAGAAGGGGGGTTGTTGGTGACCACAACAGGTTCATTTCCATAAACACCCAGAAGATTTTACTATCGCGGATCCTCTTAGCATCCTTTGTGGCCCAAAGCGAAGCGTACTTCGCAGCCTCTGGCAGGTCCTTGTCAATTATGGGGAATTGACTATCCTCTGGTAATTCCCCTGCCACGAGAACTATGGATAGCAAAAGCCATGCATAGTGGAACGTTTTTCCATATTCCTGAGCTTCACGACAATTTTCTAAAAACTCCTTACAGAGGAACTCAGATCAGTTAAACTGGACCCTCTCTGCGCACTGCTCAGCCAGTGCTACCACCAGCGCGGGTACTTCTTCCGCGTGACACTTGCACATGACCTTTCCTGCTAGGATTTGGGTCACCATGTGCACTGCTCTCTCCTTGATGCTGGAGATGGCGTAGCCCCTCTCCTTAATTTTCATCTTGTAATTTTTCTTCATGGCCTCCACGATGGCCAAGTCACTGCCCTTCCCTTCCGATATGTCCTTGGGGTCCTCTCCTTTACATGGAAGCTGGAAGATGTGATGAATCAAGTCTGTTGTGATGGGGATGGGCTCCTCTAGCCACAAACACTCATCATGCACCAGGCAGAGCAACTGCCAGATGATGAAAATGGTTATTGATGCGTAGTGGAAGTATGGCACCCAGAGCAGATTCAGTAGCCCAACCTTTTCCACTCCACGCAACCACTTACGTGGCTCTAGTTCTGTAATTCCCACCATGGTGTTCTGCATAGGCTTCATGAGGTTCCTTGTCTCAAGGAGGGAAATTCTCGTGGTTAGTGAGGTCCCAATCTTGAAATTTTAGGCTCGGTACTCACCCCAGGAGCGCACCCTCAAAAATAATGTTATTTGGGAGGAGTGGGGTTTGGAGCGAGCTCTTGGTCTCGTCTAGGTCCTTGGGCACTTTTTCCTTCCCTTTTCGCAAGGGGACATAGGCGGGTAATTTTCTCGAGGTGTGCGCAGGCTGAGTGTCCTCCTCCATGCCTTCATCCTCGACCTCTATAATGATAAGATCCTCCAGATCTTCTTCTTCTTCATCCATCTCTATGGTGACGACTTTCCCCTTCTCCTCCATTGACAGATTGGTGCACATCGGATTCCGCGGGGACACACGTACAAGAACCATTGCTTGTTTATCCTTCTTGGGTCTTGGCGTGCGTGGTGATTTTGAGATTTTTGCCACAATCCTGGCACCTTCCGGAGCATCTCCCATAGCTAGAGCCTACATGGCCTCTCCAGTGGTCACTTTGGTTATCTCCATAACATCCTTAGTTGTTTCCATCGTATCAGTCTAGAAATCTAGCACTTGCAAACTCAGGGGCTCAATCAATGCTCAAATTACAATACTCAGGGCTCTACTCAATAGCTCAATTCGCAAATGACTAAGTGTTGTTTGCTAGGTATCCCTTTGTAATTTATATCACTTTTTGAATTTGAATTCGACCGTTCCCCACAAATCCGTGTCATTAATGCTCCCTTGGTAGCAGATTTTTCCAATTCTTGCCCATAAATCGCATCTTAAATGCCTGCCGCTTGCTCCATTTGGCCTCAGGTCGAGCATCCCATCGTGAAAAGTGACTTCAACGGTCACTTTATGGTCAACCCATGCGACAGCGCAACCCCCCGTGCGTTGTCGCGGACCTTGTGACTCTTTGCTTCTGCACGTAGCTCCAACATCGCGCAGCTCCCGGGAAAAATAGTTTATAGTCCCACACTCCCTTTCAACTGCCTAGAGCACTGAGATTGTCCTTCCTTCGGCTAGTCAGCTGGTTGCACCACCCGTGAAAATTTTCATCCTATCATCCATCATGTTTCCTGGAGAATACCCACCTTTTATTGTTACAGTCATCCTTGCGCACTTTACCATCTTCAACACACTACCTTGGTTACTACGCTTAGCAATGTGCAGTCCAAGCCAAGGCATCAGACTGGTCAATTCGCAGCAATAGGCCTTAAACCTATCATTGTGATCGTATACATCCAGCCTTTCAACCCTAGTCTTTTTGTCGAGAAAATCTTCCTTTATCTCGTCCTCCATCTTCCTGACTTCCGCGTCCACCAGAGCACTTTTCTTCCTTAACCATAGCCTTTCTTCTTCAAGTTCTTGGAGTCTAAGATTTCCCTGTTGGATTTCTACTTCCAAGGTTCCGCAAACCATCATATCTATCAGGGCTGTCGGGCACGGTCTAAGTTCCCCAAGTACTATAGGGTTTACTGCGGTTGCTTTATACTCCAGCCTTGTCGGTGCCTGTGCGGTCAAGTTTTTGCACATGGTTTGATAAGCCCAGAGAACCGTTGGTACGTGCGGGTCCCAGTCAGTCCGCTTCACCTTGTGGACCTTGTTCAATGCTTCGCATAATTTGTTAAACACTTCTACGTGGATATTCTTTTGTGTACTTAGTCTTTCCATACTTTGTGGTCCTAACTGTATAGGTTGTTCGCACCATTTCCTTGCCCACACCTGCTTAACGCTCATGTCTCCTACCACGAGTACTGTACGCATTCTTGCAGGTTTCACACCATATGCTTGTATCCACCTGGAAAGGTGAGGGCACGGGCTAGTTCATCTGTTATACTTATCTATCAATTGCACCTGAGGCTTCACAAACTGCATGAGCATCATCCTTCTGCATTAGCACAAATCCTCAAAACTTCTTTGGTGCGTACCCCACCATCTTGCGAGCGTAATGCACAATACCCATTTCAGAGCGTCGAAACGCTATTGTTCCAGTACTTCTATTTCAAATTTGTTCAAGAAGTCATCCACCTCGCTTAACCCATCATACGTAGGTAGATCTCTTACCTCTGTTTCTACGTAGTGCAGCGACCTTGTCATCATGTTACAGTGGAGCATGGTTACCTCGTGTAACCAGTTCTGCCATCGTTCTATCTCCTCATCAGAATCTGATGTGTAGGATCTTTCACGCTCCCAAGAGATTCAACCATCCGCAGTTGGATTTACCTAGTCTTGCTCACACGCAGTTATCTTGTAGATACAGTCTATATCATTGTCGATGTCGTAGTTGCGCACTGGCTCTGTGTAGCATGATCCTTTCGTAGGGTCTAAAGGTACCATTACGCGTAGTGACTTTTTTTCAAAAATCATCTTGCGCTTCTTTTGATTTATCACTCCATTCATGTCAGTGGCTCAATCTATTCCCAGTAGCATGGGATAGGGATTGTTGTCATCAACAATCTCTATCACTTCGAAATCTGCTAGCGTGCTCGTAGGGTCTAAAGGTACCATTACGCGTAGTGACTTTTTTTCAAAAATCATCTTGCGCTTCTTTTGATTTATCACTCCATTCATGTCAGTGGCTCAATCTATTCCCAGTAGCATGGGATAGGGATTGTTGTCATCAACAATCTCTATCACTTCGAAATCTGATTCCCTGCAATCTCCCCATAGGTAGGATCTTTTGCTAGTTTGACATTCACAGTTGGATAGGAGACCATTGCAACGCAGGCCTACCCATGCATTCCCATGTCTACTTTGGCAGGATGTTCGTGTCCAATCCTAGATCCAAAATCACTTGATCCATCTCATATTCCTTGATCTGTGTGGTCAATATCATCTCCCTTCCTATTTGTGTCATGTTCTTCCTAAGCTTCTGGACTAACCGCGGTTCTCCTGGCACCATCCCAACACATCTAGTTATGAGTTCTTACAGCCCCTTCATAGCCTTGTTGTCACGGAGAAGATTCATGCATGTGTCCAAGAATGTAATGAGCATTGATGGGTCCATTTCTGGCTCTAATCTACCTTTACTTGCTGAAGTGGAGGCATTCGCAAAGCTCCTCTTAGCTTCCATGAAGGTTTCCTTAGCGCGCTCCAAATCAAATTCTAGTTCCTTCTTTGGGGCTTTGCGAACCTAGGTACTTTCTTCAAGTTGCTTGCCTTTGTCATCCCCTTTTGTAATACCACTTCAGAGCATGATATTTACACCGGGGTCTTCTTCACATGGCTCAGACCTTATCATTTGCAGGTTCTAAGTCAGGGGAGGTTGGAGTGCTCCTTTATCGCGCAACCTCACTATCAATGTGGGACAATCCTTTGTCTCATGATCGAACTGCGTACAATATAAGCATGATAGTCTCATTGGATTTGTACAATCACGAGCATAATGCCCCGACCCTCCGCAATTGTAACATATCAGCTACCTGGGACCTCTTCCTAGTCCCATTCCACCTCGGCCTCATCCGCACCCTTGAAATCTAGTGCGTGCCATTCCTGCATTTTGATTGAGGGGCTATGTTTCAGCCTGCACTCTATAGGTAGGAGTTTGATCCGTCATTAGTTCATAACTTCTACAGGTTCGCTCATCATGGCCTACTGACCTGCAGAAATTACAGAACAACTGTTGGGAATTCTGCTTATACTTCTGTAGTAGATGGAATTTATTTGTAGCATGCTTTCCTCCTATCTAACAAATCACACACCATAATGCAGGCGCCATGCTTGGTCCTACTTGTGCCTCCGGTCTCAATCGCATTGGTCCTCCTCCCGCGAGGTAATTCGCAAACACCGGGTAGTGGCCCTTGTCGTGCCCCTAGCCCCTGCACTTTACACACCATACCTCGTCATGCACTTTTGGATGAGCCATCCTGTCTTGTTTCAAACTATCCATCTCCAGGCACAAGTTTTTCAACTTCGCGTAAATTTGCTGGACTCCTAGGTTAGGATCTTATATCAGAGTCTCGTGTAATCTCATTGCGACCTCCAAAGCCTCAGACTGAGTGGTTAGCCTTTGTTGTGACAAGGCATTCCATAGATGTGGTGTTAACGAGGCTACAAACCATTCACGGTGTTGCCCATCTATTAAGGTCATGTTCACTTTGCGAATTGTGCACTTTAGTCTTTGATCCAACTCCCACAGGGTTTCGCTTGGTAGCATTGTGATTTACTTGAATCCAATGATCGACTGTGCCTCTGATTTCAGCCTGCTAATTCTTTATTTAGTGCAGTCTGGATATCTGCTATCCCTGCATTCAGATTGTCATTGGAATGCTTAATGAACCAAGTCAACGCGCGATCCTACAAAGTGCTGACCAACGTTGCCTTCTTTATCTTATCGTCTGTGACATCTTTTGCTTCGCATACAGCTTTTATCACGAACCAAAACTGGTTCAGATCTTCATTCCCTACTCCTTTGAACACTAGTAGCTTTATCGCGCTGGCCATACTACTTCGCGGTGGTGGCAGAGGTGGTATGGGTGAAGTCGGGGGTGAAGATGGTGAAACTGCTTGTGGTGTGGGTGGGGGTGCTATGCGCGGAATTCTCTACCTTATCAAGTTGATCGCACTTCTTGGTGAAACCTTCGCGAGCTCTTCTTCACCCCCTCATGGAGGTGAAATCAAGGGGCTAGTTTCTAGTTCTGTGCTACCTTCATTTTTGTAGATTCTCCCACCTCGCATAGCCCCAAACATTAATTTATTCACATAACCCACTTTTCACACAGTAGCATTTTAATCCAAGTGTTCAAAGATTTAATGTACTTACCTCGCAGTCCCTTGAGGAAGCGTCATTCTGCCTCGCTATAGCTGACTGAAGTATCTACCATGAATTCAGTGATGAATCCTCCTATGATACGATCCAGCCAGTGGTCGACAGCGTGCACGATATTATCTTCCAATGCTTCCAGTTTGTGCACCAATTCTAGAGTCCACACAAAAAGTTTGTTGAGTTTACACCTTCCTTGGCTATCTACTAGCCTCATGATCCACTTGTACAACTTAGTAGGGAAGGATGCAAATAAAATTTCGTGGATTTCTATATATAAGTAGCAATCTAACCACTTTTCCTTTGATAATCGCGGAATCCTGTTTTCATGCGCTGCGAACTCATGAATCTTTTTGTCTAGCCACTCTTCAATTCCTTTATTTGTCAGATTCCAGTGATACGACATCAAACATCTCCATGAAGATCTTGGTCCTGACAATGGAACCATTTGTTGGCTTGTTGGGGCCTGACCCAGGTTTGAAGTTAATTAGCCAAACAAATCTCGTTACTAATGGCCCTTTCGGAAACAGTCTGTGGAGCATGGACTGAGATCTCACCCAAAGTAGTATGGGAGGGTGCTAGAACCAGGTTTCCGCACCCTGGAGATGTCTAATGAGTTCGAATGGTCCTTTGTTTGTTCCTGCACTCTGGTGGCTTCGTACACCTTCCTTGCCTCGCAGCCTGATACCCTGCCCTCACGCAACCCTAACCAGGAGTTGTGCCACACTCTACGTTATTACCTGAGATATTATTTATCCTTCGGTGTTAGTTAAGCACCTTCACCTACCTAAATGTCCTAAGTTAAATTTAATAATACAAAAAATTCATACAGGTGCACACAATTAATAAACAATATATTTTCAAATTATATCAATCATGCATTAACCAAATAACAGATACAAGAATTATAGAAAAACTTCTCGTTATTGATTCTCCAGCGATTAGAGACTCAACCCACCCTACACACTCAGATGTAGGGGTCCACGTACTCAGCTGCAGACTATTAGGCCTCTATGCACTTAGCTGCAGAGCCTTCTCCTACTCTACGACCCACAAACACACTTTTTCCTTTTACTCAACCACTTAGACTTCCTTATTCCTTCCATTTCCTTTTACACTTAGAACCTCACTCTATTTATACAATCCCATGGTTCGTGGACCATGGGTAGGTCTATCCAACCGACATTACATTACAAAACTAGGGTGCCCTGCGCTTGCAATTCGCAGAGCTTTTACAACAATATTTGCTCAAAAATTGGGCTTTAAGCCCCAAAACATGCCTTGGGGGGGATTCCAAGCCCAACACAATGGCATAGAATCCTCCGAGACCATGGACAAACCCAAGAGTTTTTAGGATGGCTAGGCCTTTACATTAATTGGCAGCTCATCAAGAGAAATGGTTACCCAAATTCAATCCTGATAATGGCCTACTTGCTGAGGAACATATAAACAATTTTATGTTGTCCATTAACTTGAATGAAATAGTGGAAGAGGACGCAGTTGTAAGATTATTTTCATATACTTTAGAAGGAGTAGCAAGATCATGGTACTTCTCATTTCCATCAGTGTGGTGAAGTAAAATTATAAGTGCGAACACAAACGAATTCCTCTAGCCCAATAATGGGTCTAGCCACAACAAATACATTATATGGAAGATTTCCTTAGGTTAGAATGAATCAAGAGGGCCTAGCTCTTGGTCACTTATCCTGCTTGATGATGTCCTCGCTTGCTCGCTCCAACAATCTCTCGCTTCCTTCTTCAAGCTCTTGGAACAAGTACACAACAACAACACACAAACATAATTATAAACAAATTGCAATTCAACCTACTTAATGAGTCAAGAAGCATTAATACATGAATATGTAATATTACAAAACATGTAGGAAATCAATCGATAGCTGCATATATTAATATCAAAGAGAGATTACAACCATTCGTCTTCACATCACAATCTTCCTCTGACAAGACCAGGTTCCCACACACTTTTGCTAGAACTTCATGATGGCTCCAAACAACAATAGTTTAAATACTCTTCCCTTTAGGCTTCACTCCAAACCAAACACACTTCTCCCTCACACAACTAGATGGCTAAAACTAGTAATAGCTTGCTTGTCTAAAATAGTATATTCATACTCAGCCAAAACTCTAATTCTGATTTTCACACTAGTTTGTGCTTGGGAAGAAGGGAGGTTTATATAGGAAAGATGGATGGGAGATGGATCCTCTTCTTATGGGAGAAGGACTTATCCCTTGGGGTAGTTCCATAATTATAGGGGAAAGGAGCTCAAACTGTCATCCTCAACCGCATCCGGCCAAACCATTTACCAGACTTCTGTTACGGAGATTCTACAGATGGAAGCTTCAGCTCTAATTTAAAGAACTTTCCATAACAGGACTGACGCGACTGGAACACAGCTTAGTTGCACCGATCGGTGCAGGGAATAGTGCTAATCTCTACACATTGGCACGGGGGAGACAAAGGTCATTATCACCGGTCTTGTAAATTGGGCAAAACAGAAGTTTCAAGGGAAATGGTGCAAAAGGGAAATGATATGCTCATGAAGAGGGACATAATGGGAGTTTCTCCATGAACAAAAAGCATGTGGTGTTCATTGTAGAGGTCCTCCAGGATCAAGGAACGGGGAGTACAGGGACAGTGACAAAGTTTTGTGTAATAGATGTCGCCTAAAGTGTGAAGGCCGAGCGAGAGTGAGGGATGAAATGCTTTATAAATCAGTGTGGGGAACCGGTCTGCAATCGGAAAACCTGTAAGCAAGTACATATACATATACATAAACTAAGATCTCTATCAAATGATACATGAATCATGGCATGAATGCATCCGTCTAGAAAATGATCATGTAAATGGACCCATGTATGGGTGCAACCATCCATCAAAGAGAATCGTAATGAAACCAAGGTATGGTCGCAACCATCCAATGATGAGAAGGATCACATATGATAACTCATGGTCTAATCATAGCCAGCCATCTAAAAGAGACATGCATATCATCATAAACCATGTCACACCACTTCACAACCTGGACTTGTGTGATCTGAGTCCAGGGTCATGCGCTCCAACATGACTTGATCAAAGTATAGATCCTAGCATGCGAATAGATGTGTTGACGTCCAACATGCTAGAAAGCTGCTTGATTACTAGTCAATGATGTAAATTGTTAACAAGCGTGAGACAAACCACCAATAATGACAATGGCCCTCAAGGTACTATCAACATAGTTCACAGAATGTGAATACATGAATTGAAGTCAAACACCCATGAAATCACTCGATCAAAAGCCAATGATGTGAACTTGTCGTCAAGTGCGAAGAACTTGCCATTAAGGCATGCAAGCTCTAAGGTACTGGAAGGGAGTCTCTCAATCAACTTCCTGGATAATGAGTTGATGTCGATGGAAAGTGACCATGTCGAAGGAGGGCCATAATGAGTCACACATCATCGACGCGAGACAAAAGGATGCAAAATGATTATGGATGATACAAAGAAACAAAGGTAAGTGTAACTGCAGAAGGACAACTCTTGAACATATCAGCGATACAATTGGAAGCTTTTGGATCCATAGGATCAATGGTCATGATGATGTGGCAGAGATCAAATGGAAGGCAAAACTGAAAAACCCAAACCCAGGAAGGTCAACGATACATAGGGAGGATATCCCAAATTGACACAAAGCAAAGAGTGTCATGTTCAAGAGTAAGCTTCCGACATGACTCGATAGATTTCCAAAATTTTCCCCCACCATTTCTGGCGAGTACCCGAATTATTTTTGAATCACAAGCTTGAAGGGGATATCATATGCTTGCACTGTAAGTTCATCCTTCGGATGAATCTGACCTAGTAAGTTTAACGAGCCCTATTAAGGAGAAGCTCATGTTCGTCATGGTGACGAATCCGATGTCGTTTAATAGTTTAACGAGTCTGACAAAGGTGTAACTCGGTATCTTTTTCATGTTTAGAGAGTTTGAAAAAGACATGTAAAAGAAAAATCCACATGGTCCCTTTTCGTACATTTGTGTCTCTCGAGCTCGAAAAGGTAGAAAACAATACTTGAGAGAACTGCTTAGCCATTTCAGTCAAGGAGTACCTTTTTCGTAAATAGTGCCTCCTAGTCTGAAAAAGGGGTAAACTTAAATTGGTTGCACGACATTTTGCATCCATTAACAAGTTTGAACCGACAAGGGCTCGACCATATTTTTGTTTTTAAAGGGTCAGAAAAGAGCTGAAAGCGGACCACCCATTTTTATTCTCTTTAACGAGTCAAAAAGGGAAGAAGTACTCAACGATCTTTTCATATGGGTTTAACGAGTTGAGAAAAGAGTTGAAATATGACTCATCGCCATCTTCGAACATCCATCACCTATCGCTGCACAAGTAAGGCAAAGTGTATTATCGAGTCCTTGAGGCAAAATAGGTCAAAATATTTACAAAACCTGATATTTTCATGAAAAAATGAATAAAAATGGGAAAAGTAAATATATTTTACCATTTACCATTTTACCTTTGCAGTGGAGACTTTTTACCCAATTTTTCCCTAGTTTTTTGGGAGCAGATTGCGGGAGATCCAAGAGGTCAATCGATGGGCTGTTAGTTCCAGGTAATAGCTGAAGCCCTGAGCTCCACTTTCATGCTATTAATTTATGTTTTTAACCATTTTTTTGGATTTTTAGGGAGGTTTTTGAGAAAAAAATTTGCCCTCGTCTGGCACGATTTCTAGGCACGGGATTGTGCCAGCCGATGGTTATTTGCACGACCATCTATGCTGACCGGTGTGACTACTTCTAAAATAGGCGTGCTGGCGCCGTTGATAGGGAAAAAAAAGTTTCCTCAAGAACTGATCGTTAAAATTTTATTTTTATGTGTCAAAATTGATGATTGACTCAAATAAATGGCTTTTGCAGGAGAGAAGTTGCCGAAAATGGTGGATTGGAAGGAAAGAGAACACGAAGATGTGGACACCCAGGCAATGAATGATCCAAATTGCCTGGAGGCTTTGAGGGCTTTCGTACTCCTCAAATTTTTCCTTACACCAGGGATGCGGGCCCAACCTGAATTGCTTCTGTACTTGATAAGCCTTTGGGACATCAATCGTGAGATTTTTGTCATTTGGGACCAGGAGCTAGAGTTGACAACTTCAAACATCTACTTCATCATTGGGTTGTCTCACAGAGGTGAGCTAGTGAATCTGTATGGGTCATGTCCAGTTGGGGAAAGCATGTCTTCCTTGCTTGTTGTGCAATGTCTTGAGGCCCTGAAATCCAAAAGTGGGAAGATCGAGATTTCCAGTGTGTGGGATTTGACATTGAGGGGGATTTTGTTGACCATCAACAAAGTGGCGAGGTCCCAGGCGGAACATGAGACTAATAAGTCAAAGTTCCTTTACGCTATTGACTGCAGAGCTCCTACAATCTTCAACTAGGCAGAGGCCATGAAAATGAACATCAACCGCCAGTTGTCCAAGAGCAAGGTGGGGAATCTAAAGCAATTTGGCTTTGAATCAATACTTGTGACCTTTTTCTTGGAATGAGTGCCATTGTTCCAGTATCAGTTGACTGAGGTTGATCCTCCTGCACCAGGCGATCCACGGATGGCTCGCTGAAGTTGTTTGATGCCCAGGATCACTAGGGGTCAGCAGATGTCCTACTGACCAGCATCCTTTTCATGGCTACGATGACATAAAATCATCATGGAGGACTGGCCGTACAGTGGCATTGATTTCCATGGAGACCTGGATATGCCTTTGCCAGATGGGGAGGACTTCGATGACGAAGGTAAAAAATCAAATCAAATTTTTGATTTTGATGTTTTTAAATTGTTTTTGGTATATGCATGCTTATAACATTTCTCTTGTGTATGCAGATGTTGGACTAGAGTGGCCAGCCAGGATGTCCCTGATAGCCAAGCGCTATCCCCGTCCTATTGATGTTGTCACCCCTTATCAAGAAGGGAGCGATAACGAGGAGGAGATTGAGAGGAACCTCAAGGGGTTGACTCATGGTATCCCTGAGTATGCTCGAATAGAAGACTTTCCTCAACGGTACCAGAGGCACATAGTGGGAGTCTCAGATCGGATCTGCTGATTGCTGAGTCGCATAGTACGAGCTGTCTCGTGCTATCATGACCACCATGCTGAGTAGATCCTAGGTCCAGTACTTACATATTTTTTGAGGCCTACGTGCCACGGATATACAAGGCCTATGAGCTGTTGATGTTATTATGTACATACATATTATTTTTTGGGGTTTTGATGTATCAAACATTCTCTCTCTCTCTCTCTCTCTCTCTCACACACACACACACACACACACACACACACACACACACAAACACACACATATATATATTTATATGTTGTATTTTCCTGTCTATTATGGTACAAATGGTTTGTCTTATCTTTTACATGTTTCACAAATGTCTATCCAACACATAATTGGCTAATGCATCTGTTAGTGTATTCATGCATCTAGGAATATGATGATATGTAATATAATCAAAATATCTTTCCAACAGACAGATACAGAGATGCATTCATAATATTTGAGGATTCCTCACAAAATATTTCCCATTGAGTTGAAGGACAACAATCTGTGAATCCAGGTTGAAAACCAATTCTCTGATGCCCAGAGTGATGGCTTCTGATAACAATTCAATGACCGCACTATATTCAGCAAAGTTGTTGTTTGTATGACCTAGGCAGATACTTTCAAGGTCAATCAACTCACTGTTAGGGATGTAGATAGCCCATGTCATGGATGATAGGTTCCAGGTACTTCGGCAAGCACCATCGGTGAAACCGACGTGAGGAGCTGCAAACATATGCAAAGCAATAAAAGCATAGTAAATAGGAGGGTTTCTTGAAAATTTTTAGATAAAACCGTGTTGTACAGAAATGAATCACACACTAATGTACATAAGTGACCATGCAAGGTGACCTAAGCATAGTACTTTTTGAGGTAAAGCCTGTTTCGGGGCTTATTGAGAGGATTTCCTTCATAATCAATAAGCTTATAGGCCCCTTTATGCAAAACACGTTTTACAATATAGGGTTCGTGCCACATAGGTTCAAACTTGCCTGCCCCCAGCTTATCATTAGCTTGGTTGTATGGCAGGAACAAATCACCTTCAGAGAAAGTGCGAGGGGAGACTGACTGGTCGAAATGGGATTTGACCCATTTCTTTTGTGCTTCGATGACCAAGGTAGTGAGATGGCGAGTCTCGTCCAGTTGTTCTAAATATAAGAGGTGTTCCTCTTGAGGTGATGTTTCAAGGAGGAGTTCAACAGCTAACTTAAGTGAAGGAATCTCACATTCGATTGGCAATGTTGCTTCTAGACCATAGATCAGCTGGAATTTCGGTAGGCCCACAGAGCTGAAAAAAGCATGAGATGCCAGTTTGACTTGTGCATCCCAATAGTACGCTGAAGCATGGTGACCAAAACTTTGTTCACAGCTTCAACTTGGCCGTTGGCCTGAGGGTAATATGGGGTCGAGCCATCATGGTGCAAGCCCAATGCAGATGTCAGTTTTTCCATCATGTAATCTCTGAAATGGGAGCCATGATTTGTGACAATGGCTTGGGGTATGTTGAACCTGGAAATAACATGGTTAAAAAGGAATTGAGCCACCATCTTACCATCTGCCGAATATGTAGGCATCGCTTCAGCCCATTTGGTGAAGTAATCCATAGCAACGATAATGTAGCCATGCCCCCCAGCCGAACAAGGGTTACATGTCATATAATCGATGCCCCATTTTGAAAAGGAACCAACAATAATGACGGGGTGTAGGTGAGTGAGTGGGGCGCGCATTCCTGAAAAAGACAAGTATATGTCTTGATCTCATATGGAGAACAAGATACCCCAATATGAACGTGTTCAATGACACCAATTTTGATAGAAATGTCAATCGGTATCGTTTGGGTAATATGACCCAAATTTCTTTCCGACCATACATCATGAGTAACAGTCCGTGGTGGAAATGGAGAAGAAGACTCTTTAAAAGAGGTATACATGATCGTCGGGCGAGGTAGGAATGACGAGTGATGATGAGTATCGATCCATGGCGGTTCCTCGAGAGACATGACTTCCATGATACCTTCATCGGCGAGGAAGGTCTTGGCTAAGGGATTCCAAAGTGCCAAGCCAAGGGGATTGAGAATACATATCGAGAGAGGTATTTGAGATATGAGAATCAAAGGATGCAGAGTTCATAGCCGAAACAATTTCCACATAATTGACTTCGGTGGGACTAAGCAGCATGATGTCGCCCTAAGCATCAACTAGATCTGGTGCAGGTATGACCTAGGGATCATATTTGACTGAGATCATGTTGATGGAGGCCACATGAGGAGGTGGGAGTGGAAAAATCCCCATTAAGGTAGAATCTTTGAAGAGACCTTCCCCCACACACTCAAAGGGAGCACTAGAGTGCTTGACATATGAAACATTGCCATTAGACGAGGAAGAAGTAAAGAAAGACAGCTGATCAATAGTGACAATCCTCCCTTGATGGGGATAACAGATCATATGAAACAAAGAGGAGGCCACGACATGCATGGAATGGGTCCAACTTTAGACGAGTAGAAAATTATAATTGAGATTGGCATTAACAATCTCTACTTTGACTTGCACTGTCTTGCCTTCCAGGGTGATGGCAAGGTTGGTTAAGACATTGAAAGGTCATGAATCATGCCCATCGAAAGCTTCCAATGTGTTCAGAGACTGGTTCAGTGTAGGGGAACCAATAGCATTCCAGCACGAAGTTGACATGATGCAAGTAGAAGCACCTTCATCGATGATAGTGCAATGGATGTTTTTTTCATTAATGATTACCTGAATAAGAAAGGCAATCTGACGAGGGAGTCTCAAAACATGGTTCTTTATATCGAAACAGATCAAATTAGAATCAGTGGGATCAATGCCCCCGATAGCTGACAACAAAGATTTCCGTTGTGATGGGCAGCTTTGGAGTACCTTGAGAGCCAACATAGCTGACAGCACTTGAGCCAAATCTTCAACAAAATTGTAATGCTAAGCGGCTTAGGTGTTGGGATTGTACGAGGATTTCCATAGCACACCTCAAGAGGGTGGCCACAGAGCAAAATTAGGGTTAGGGCACTCGATTTGTAGAGGGCCAGAACTCAAGGTAGAAGAAGAAGGTGGAACTTATTTTTCTTTCCCTGCTATGGGAGATGGAGTTTGATAATCCTTCAATCATGTAGCCACATTAATGGGCGTGCTCATTATGAACACTTGATTTCCAGAGGAAGCAGACCAGTGTTGGTCTATCATCTAATTCTGCTGAGACGGAAAAGGCTCTTTGAGGACAACAGTGGTCCCATTGAGCAATCAACTAACTTTGGATCATCGTGGACAATCCTTAGTATAGTGATCCTCCTCTCAAATGAGGAAGGGATACTTAGGTTTTCGTTGCGATGATTTGTCAGCAGACAATTTGGGAGGACCTTGTTTTGGGGAATCAGTTTTAGCTTTGCCTTTGCCTTTATTTTTTCCTTTAGAGGATTTTTCTGTTACGGTAGATTGGATAACGTGGACCTTTGAGGTTTTACCAGGGCTTGGAGGGTTTTGAGATGAATTGTTGGGGGGAGTATTCAAGATCGATTTCTGTTTGGAAGAAGTTTTGACAGGGGCCTGGGATACTGAACCAATAACTCCATCAACAGGATGAACATCAGCTGACTTTGATGTTGCAGGATCGGATGATGGCCACGAAGCATTGGGTAATAATTCGTATAAGGTGCTAGACTGAGAGTAGACTAGGTCCAAGTACTAGGCACAAGCGATGGCTTGCTCTTCAGTGACACATCCACCCATGGCTATATCATGAGCAATTGAGGCTACGAATGATTTGGTAAACCATTTGGTGAGCAGCTAATCAGTTATTTCTAACTTGATCAATCTACGTCTACATCTCCATTCATGGATATAATCAGAGATGTGCATCGTAGTGCCTTGCATAAGCGATGTGAGCAGATAGGTACCCATTTCGTAATGAACCGACAGTTGAAAATGCATGAGAAAGGCCATGGCTAATGAATTGAAGTCATGAAAAGTACATTGAGGTAGCTCGATGTACCATTTTGTTTTGAAACCCGTGAGGGTTCGTTGGAAAAGAAAAAGGTGAATGGAATCGTCCAAATATGAGTTCAATGAGCACCAAAGGTGATATGTCATCACATGGGCTTGAGAATCTTCTTTAGCTTTTCCATCAAACTATGGGAAATCACTTGGTATCCTGGATGGGACCAGAGGCCAGTACAATGAATAAAGAATAAGATCATTCGTAAGACACGATACATTCGGCAACTCAAGTGTAGCCAAGAAAGGTAATTGAGTGTTAAAAGGCATGGGAGGTCGATAGGTGGGCCCATAAGGAGGAGCCCATCCTTGCTGGTAAGGATTTTGACCCCATAGTGGGGGATTTTGGCCATATGGCATCTGAGGCTGCCCCCATTGTGGATTACCTTGACCAAAGGGAGGATTCAGACCTTGAATACCTTGAAACTATCCATGCACAAGTTGCTGATAGGCAACATATGGGTTAAAAGGTTGTTGAGCCTATTGACCTTGGACATATGGGTATGGGACCTGTTTTCCTGGAACATAGGGTTGTTGGGCTTGCTGTCCCTAAACAAAAGGGTTTTGGACCTGCAGTCCTTGGGCATAAGGTTGATACGCTTGTTTCCCTTGGATGTAGGGGTTTTGTACCTGGTGCCCTTGGCCGGAAAGATTCTGAACCTGTTGGCCCTGGACAAGAGGATTCTGTGCCTACTACTACAGGACTTGACCTTGAACCTGTCCTTGCAAGGGTTGCCCTTGTTGATAGGTATACAAGGGTTGCTGCTACCCAGGTTGGTTTTGCTGACCTTACAGTTGCAAAATTTGTCCCTGGGTTTGCAGAGGTTGACCCTGCGAGGGTATGGGTTGAGAGGTATGCAGAGCATATTGCATCTGCTCCTGCGTGGCCTGCTACAACTGTTGGAAGGACTAACCTTGCAGTTGTTGCAGGTGACCTTTATGCTAGATAATCTTCCCTCGCTGCAACAAAGGTTGCCTTACGGTAACAAAGGCTGCCCTCGTTATTGAAAAAGTTGTCCTTATTGTTGCAAGGGTACTTGAATAGTGCGTGGGAAATTACCGAACTGAATCTAGCCATAGCCAAGCTGGATGTACTGCCCAAACAGGATGGTGTAAGGTTGATTAACCAATCCTTGAGAACCATATGGAACGTAAGGATTTTGGTATTGGACCTGAGCCCCATAGGGCTGCTGATACTGAACATTGTTCAATCCAGATGGACCACCAAGACTCTGAACCTGTTGGTACTGGACATTACTTGATCTAGTAGGGTCAGCAGGGTTGTAGATAATACCATAAGAGGGCTGGTTTATACCAAGCATGTGAGCTTGTGAGCCGCTCACATTAGTGGCACCTGATACCATAGAGACATTTAGATTCTACCCCCTAGGCGATGGCACAATTTGGCCACTGACTAACGAGACAGAAGAACTGTCAAAGACAATATTTGAAACTACTAGTTGCAACTGACGCGTAACTGGGATCGATGGTACAAAAGTGTTCAGGATGATGGGCTACACCGGGACTGAAGTAACAACTAGTTGGGAGGTCATGTTCATGACGAATGGACCTGACATAGGCCTAACCCCTGATGCACAGATAGAATTATGATAGAGTGATGAGGCACTAGGTGTGCCTGAAACTAAGTGCCCTAAAGACACATAGCCGGGTGGCAAGCTAGCGGGAATACCCTTTGAATAAGGGAAACCCTCGGGAGGGAACTGCAACTGCAATTCTTCTCCCTCAACAGTGTGTGGAGTTGAGACTTTGGACTCATTTGGAGAAGTGACTGGGGCATCGCCTTTGGGTTCCATGTCTAGAAATAAACGACGACAGACAGTTGAACGTGTACTGGGTGATAGTTCGAAAGGAACACACGGTTGATCGTACAAACTATAAGGGCGCTGTCATGATATCTCAACAGCGTCAAACAAAGGGTTCAAAGGATAGATAACAAGTCCATGCTGACCGTCAGTGGTCGGTGAGTTCTCCAGAGTTCGAATGGGATTATCCAGAGATTTTGGGTCAAGACCAGTAGATGACCCTGAATCGAAAGTAGGTGGAGGACGAGATGATAATGGTTGAACACTCAAAACAATTGCGAGTTCAACATTTTGGTCCTCAAATGGCTCTGATAACTCAAGAAGTGG
The DNA here is from genome assembly GCA_031772625.1 of Pinus tabuliformis. Lineage (NCBI taxonomy): Eukaryota > Viridiplantae > Streptophyta > Pinopsida > Pinales > Pinaceae > Pinus > Pinus tabuliformis. The sequence goes on along the minus strand of CM062813.1, from coordinate 1,038,200,969 downwards.
CTCCTCGGACAATCTTTCAGACAGAGGAAAGGAAGAGGAAATTGGTGAACCAGATGGTTCAGCCACAATGACCTTGTCTTAGCCAACAGAACAAATAACTTCAAGGCTTTAAAATATCCTTTTAAGGGAACTCACGATTTTGGAAAAAATCGTACAAGATGCTTTGGATCGTGGGTAATCAATTATTTAAGACGCATAAATGATTAATGTTCTTTCATTTTTTAAGAGTCGAGAAAGAAACAAAGATGAATCTATCACTTTCGATTGGAAACGATCTCGAAAGGATAAGCGCTCAGATGTTCTTTTAAGTTTAATGAGTCAAAAAGATCATATGAATACTTTGGATGATATAGGTAAACAGGATTATTAGGTGACTGTGAATTGCAGAATACCTCCAGGCGAACCAAGAAGTATGAGCAGGAAATCTCCTCGAATGTTGTGTTTGGTGTATCACGTTCGCAAGGCGGCCGACCTGACTTCCTAAGGATAAAAAGATTGCAACCTAGTGGGGTCTCCCATTATATACACGATAGTACGGGGAGCACAAATCCGTTCTAGCGTTGTCTAATGCTGAAGCTAATGACAGCTGCTAGGTTTATAGATGCTAGAACACGTCTCTAGCATAGACCTTTTAGATGTTATCGCTAATGTCAAATGCGCCTTAGGTTAATTGAATTCATTTTAGAGATGATCTTGAGTTAATTTTTAGTTTTCAGGTCTAGCGATGCTACTCGAAAAACCTAAAATTCAACTAAATGGGCCAAGACCCTTTCAATTCAATGAAATTCCTACACTAGAGAGGGTAGAAACTACTCAATCAAATGCAAACAATCAAGCAATTGAAAACGAAATGATTTTTCACTACTTCACTTTTTCGAAAAATAAACTAATGAAAAATGCATTCCAATTCCTAATTTCCTGACAAGCACTTATCTATTAGTCCTTTCGAAATGAAAAAATTTCTCTTCCTTTTCAAATGCTAATGCAATTCTAGTTTTTAAGAGATGCGAATCATAATGAAGCAACAAGCTAGAATTTCATATTTTCTCATGAAACAATGAAACAAACTTTCACATACAATCTTTCAATGAAATTTTTTTCGAGACTATGAGCTCTTCAAGCAGATGAAAACATGAAAAGAGAAGTTCATTCAAATTGACGAAGTAACGACTTTGCCAAACACAAGACCGACAATGTAATCTATGCCGGAAAAAGACATTCAAACTAGTAAACAAAACTTTTTCAAACTTGTGCAAAAAGAGGTCAAAGTCGTAAGAGGGACCAAAAACAAATGCAAGGAGAAAACACACCCACAACTGGACTCGATGAGTCCACAAGCTGCTGAATGGACGACTAGCTAGATGTCCTAGTGTCGCTGGCCACTCAATGACTCGATCAATCAAACAACAAGATGACAAGCCTACAAGCAAGAAAAACCAAACAAAAAGTAGCTTTCTAATCAGGGAGAAAATAGTCAAAAGGCTCACAGGGTCAAAAGCACAAGAGTAGAACACACTGGCCAAGATTGGGGTCTAGCCCTAATCAACACTTATAGGGATCAGCGCGACTACCTAACTGACAACAAACGCCAGAGGCTGGTCGGCGCAATTGTTTCTCTGCAATTCACAATGGTTGGTGCGACTGTTAGTCGATTAAATGCACTGTCCGAGAGAACTAAGGAAAAATAAAAAGAAATCAAAACAGGGACCAGATCTGCTATTATGGATTTTAGACTTAGGCTAGTAGGTAGGAGAAAAGCAACAAAACAAAAGGGAAAATGCGAAAGTAGCAAAGTTCTCATGAAATCATGAAATCTAAAACAAACAAAAGGATGGGATCTCCCCAGTGGAGTCGCCAATTTGTGGTGAAGTAAAATTATAAGTGTGAACACGAATGAATTCCTCTAGCCCAACAATGGGTCTAGCCACAACAGATACATTCTATGGAAGATTTCCTTAGGTTAGAATCAATCAAGAGGGCCTACATCTTGGTCTCTTATCCTGCTTGATGATGTCCTCACTTGCTCGCTCCAGTAATCTCTCGCTTCCTTCTTCAAACTCCTGAAACAAGTACACAAAAACAACACACAACCATAATAATAGACAAATTTCAATTCAACCTACTTAATGAGTCAAGAAGCATTAAGACATGAATATGTAATATTACTAGGAAATCAATCGATAGTTGCATATATTAATATCAAAGGGAGATTACAACCGTTCGTCTTGACATCACAGTCTTCCTTTGACAAGACCAGGTTCCCACACACTTCTGCTAGCACTTCATGATGGCTTCAAACAATAATAGTTTAAAGACTCTTCCCTTTAGGCTTCACTCCAAACCAAACACACTTCTCCCTCACACAACTAGATGGATACAACTAGTAATTGCTTGCTTTTCTAAAATAGTATATTCATACTCGGCCAAAACTCTAATTCTGATTTTCACATTAGTTCGTGCTTGGGAAGAAGGGAGGTTTATATAGGAAATATGGATGGGAGATGAATCCTCTTCTCATGGGAGAAGGGCTTATCCCTTGGGGTAGTTGCATCATTATAGGAGAAAGGAGCCCAAACTATCATCCTCGACCCCATTCTGCCAAACCATTTACCAGACTTCTGTTACGAGGCTTCTAGAGATGGAAGCTTCAACTCTAATTTAAAAAAATTTCCATAACAGGACCAGTGCAACTAGAACACAACTTAGTTGCACCGATTGGTGTAGTGAACAGTGTTAAACTCTGCACATCGACATGGGGGAGACAAAGGTCATTAGTGCCAATCTTGTAAAATGGGAAAAATAGAAGTTTCAGGGGAAATGGTGCAAAAGGGAAATGATCTGCTCATGAAGAGGGACATAATGGGAGTTTCTCCATGAAAGCAAAGCATGCGAGGTTCACTGTATAGGTCCTCCAAGATCAAGGAACGGTGAGTACAGGGACAGTGACAAAATGCTGTGTAACAATCAGGTTCTATTAATAGTTGGGATGATTTTCAAGGGTGGTTCTTAACTAAATTTGGAGATGATAGATCCACAGCTACCCTAATTAACGACATCTCCAATTTGAAATCCGAACCTAAAGAACCAATAAAAGACTTCAACTCTCGCATCAATAAACTATTGAATAAGATACCAACGACATCTAAGCCTAGCGATGAAGTCCAAAATGAGTGGTATATTTATGCTCTCACTTTAAACACAACTATTTTCATTGATAGAGCTGCCAAACCGACTTTGGCAGAAAATATGAAAGAGGCAATAGCTATAGAAAAACGCATTTTAGCTGTAGAAAAGAAAAATGCATTAGAAGAACAAAATCTAAGAAAGTGACTTTTAGGGATGACTCCAAGAAGAAACCACCTAAAGATCCTTTTGATCTTGAAGGTTTACAAAAGGTCCTCAAAACCATGTCTAACGAAATGGTTGATATCAAAAACAGGTAGCAGAGACCTCCTCTAAAAAATCTTTTAGACCATTTAAGAGGAATTCCCCTACTGATCCTAAACCTCCAAATGCTATATCAAATGTCGAATTAGATGGAGAGGAAGATGAAGTTTCAACAAACGAAGAACAAATAGATGATGAAGAAGTGGTAGAGTTACAAGGAATGTGGGATTTTATTCTTCCCAATGAAGAAACTCAAGAAGCACTGCCTGTTTCCACCCGAAGTAAAAACCATGTTGATTTGCCACAAACAAATCCAAATCAGAAGGCTTCAATGCCACCTCCCATGGATAAAACAACAAGTAACAAGTCTTCATTAAAATCCACTCAAACCACTCCTTCTCAATTAGATTATTCACCTTCAACTAAAACTCTGATAGTTTCTGATGAAATGGAATATAATATTATTGATGATATGAAGAAGACTAGGGCAAACATCACCTTTCATGAGCTTAGCAAATTGAAACATTAGCAGAAGCTACTCCTTAAAGAACTCAAAGCAGTACCTATTGCACCTCTTCCTGTTGTCGTGATCTCACAAGCTGCCAAAGAAATGGGAAGGCCCCCTAGCACCTCTTTAAACAAAATTGATCCAACCGACATCGCTCTGATCAGAGGAAGGTCTAAATCTCATACTCCTCCATTCCTCCTTACTTTTGAAGTTTTTAATAAGAATTTACACAACTGTTTAGTTGATTCAAGAGCTTCATCTAACATCTTACCTAGAATAGTTTGTGCAAAGTTGAATGTTCAGCCCCAAAAATCTGTTGTACGTATAGTATAGTTAGATTGGTCCCAAGTCGAAGTTGTTGGGGAACTTAATCAAGTAACCATCAGACTTTCATCAAACCCTAAAGTTTGTCAAGTCATTGACATTCTTGTGGTTGATATTCCTGAGTTCTATGGCTTAATCCTTAGTAGAGACTGGTTAGAGAAACTTCATGGTTATTTTTCAAATGACTGGTCTCACATGTGGCTTCCCTATAATGGCAAGCCAAATCAAATAAGGGTTGATAGCAAAAAACATCAAAAGTACATAGTCACAGAGCTAGATGGATAAAATGAACTAGTTGCGTATAGAAACAATATTATCAGTAACTACTTAGTAGAATCATTTCTAGGAAATTTCAATGCTTACACTTCACCTTTCTTAGAAAACTCTGTTGTATCTCAAGTCGAAATTTTTTCCCAAACAGACACTTCTAAATGCGTAAATTTTATAGATAAACCTGTTGTTAACTCTTTATTTTGGAAATTATTTTTTGATGGATCTAAATCCAATGATGGAGCAGGAGTAGGATGCATATTAGTTAGCCCTTAAGGAGAAAAGACTATGTTAGCATGTCGACTTGAATTTGATTGCACAAATAACACTACGGAATATGAAGCATTATTTCAAGGTTTGTATAAGGCCATTGGCCTTAATATCAAACACCTCCAAGTGTTTGGAGATTCAAAAATTGTGATAAAATAGGTAAGGAATACTATACAATGTCTGTTAGAACATTTGAAACACTATAAGTCATTGGTCCAAGACTTGACTTCCCACTTTGTAGTGTTTAATATTTCCCCTATTCCAAGACTCCAAAACAATAGTGTTGATTTCATAGCTAGTGTCGCTTCCAAGCTTATTCCACCAGAAGATTATAGCCCTGGTCACTTTTCAATTGAATTGGTTTTTAGGCCTTCGATTCCCAATAATATCAGCAACAAGGGAGTCTTTAATAACGACCTAGATATCATAAGATTTTTTCTCTCAGAAGGCTCTTATGATGACCAGATATTTGATGAAGACCAGCATGATAGCCAACTTAAACAAGAAGCAACCAATAATTCCATACTAAAGTTTGTAGTTAAGTTGGAAGATTTAAATGACCTCAAAGACAGATTTGAAAAACCCACCAATTCAAAACTTCAGAGTTCAACTCTGAGGTTTGAATTGATTAACCTTGGAACCGACCTGAAACCTCAAAATATTAATCTAGGCCTTGGGCTTACATCAGATGAAAAATCAGCCTTTACACGGTTGTTGAAGAGATACAAGAATGTCTTCGCATGGAACTATGAAGATCTTAAAACATACGACACTTCTATTATTCAACATATTATCCCCATGACATCTGATGAGAAGCCTGTTCAATAGAAATTAAGGAAAATCCATCCTAATTTAGAAAACCAGATTAAATCTGAATTAAACAAACTGTTGAAAGCCAAGATTATTTTCCCTGTCAGACATTCTCGGTGGGTCTCCAATCTTGTCCCAGTCAGAAAGAAGAACGGCGATATTCGGATATGTATAGACTTCTGCAACCTCAACAAATCTTGCCAAAAGGACAATTTCCCATTACCTCCTATGGAACAGATATTGCAATCAGTTGTAGGCTCAGAACTAATGTCTTTCCTGGATGGATTCTTAGGTTATAATCAAATCCTAGTACATCCAAATGACCAGCTGAAAACTACATTCAGAACAAAATGGGGCACTTATGCTTATCAAAAGATGCCATTTGGACTGATTAATGCTAGTGCTACTTTCTAGAGAGCCATGGACATAGCCTTCAAAGGTTTAGTAAACAAATCAATAGTGATGTACTTAGATGATATAACTGTATATTCCAAAAAGCGCAGCAATCATCTAAGAGATTTAAAACAAATCTTTGAGTATTTCCAAAGGTATGAATTTCTCTTAACCCTAAGAAATCTTTCTTCACGTTAAGTGAAGGAAAGTTCCTTGGATTCATTGTGTCCAAAGCAGGGATTCACATAGACCCTGATAGAATAAGAGAAATTTCTGAAATACCTTTACCTCATAACAAAAAATCAATGCAATATTTCCTAGGTCAGATAAATTTGTTAAAAGATTTGTCACTGACTTCTTACGAATTGTTTTACCTCTTCAATAAATGATAAAGAAAAATTATCTGTTTAAATGGGGACACTCAAAACATGAAGCTTTTAACTTGATCAAACAAGCAATCGTAAATGCTCCATCTTTAGCAACCAAATAATTTCATTTTATATACTTTTTCTTACGAGAAATCATATGAAGCCATATTGACACAAGTCAATGAAGAAAAAGTTGAAGCCCCAATCACTTTCTTTAGCTCCAATTTGCAGGGGGATGAATTGAATTACTTAGATGTTGAAAAAAAATATTTTGTTGTTTTCATATCAATAAAACACTTTAGACCTTTTCTCCTCAAAACCCACACCAAAATAATAGTGTTATTCTCAGTAGTGAGAAATATGTTAATACAAAGGGATGTAGGTGAGAAGAGAGAAAATTGGGTAACAGCTCTGCAAGAATATGACATTGAAATCAGACCAACAAAAATTATAAAAGGTCAAGGTTTTTGCAGGATGTTAGCAGGAGCATCTAATCTATCAGCACTACAAGACTCAGGTGATGATGTACAAGTCTATGAGGTAAGCCTTAATAACACTGAGTCAAGATATGTTGATATCATATTTTACTTAAAAAATGGATATGCCCCAATGCAATTAAATTACAAGAAGAGAAGGGCCTTGAGGCTAAAATCTAGACAATATCAAATCATCAATGATGTGCTATTTAGAATAAATTATGATTCTGTTTTACTTAGATGTCTTGAAAAATATGAGGCAGAGAAGGTGTTGCAAGAACTTCATGATGGACCAACTGGTGGACATTTTGGAGGAGATACCACCGCACATAAAATCCTGCATGCTGGCTATTACTAGCCAACATTATTCAAGGATGCACATAATTATGTAAGGAGATGTAAAGTTTGTTAGGTAGCTACTGGGAGACAAATAAAACATGCATTACCATTATAGCCAGTCAATATTGAACAACCTTTTGAGCAATGGGGATTGGACATAATAGGTGAGATTATTCCTCATTCTTCTAAGTAGCATAGATACATCCTTACAACAATTGATTACTTTACAAAATGGGTGGAAGCAATTCCACTCAAGGTAGCCAATTCTGAAAGCATTATTGAATTCATCGATCAATTTATCATAACCAAATTTGGTCTACCATCTGCCATGATGTTTGATAACACATCTTATTTTTCAGGCAATGCCATGACAAAATTTGCTCTCAAAAGAGGTTTTAAGCTTAAGTACTCTGCTAACTATTATCCCCAGGGAAATGGGTTAGCTGAATCTACAAATAAAAATATCATAAGGATTATTAAAAAACCTGTTGACCAAAGTCAAAAGAACTGGCATAAGTCTTTGATATTTTCTTTGTGGGAAAATCGAATAACTCAAAAAGCCTCCATTGGCACTTCTCCTTTCAATTTGGTCTATGGGAAAGAAGTTGTCTTACCTACAAATGTAGCTATTCCCTCTTTAGCCTTAGTTCAGTTCATTGAAGAAACTCCCTCCTCTTCTATGCAAGTTAGACAGTTACAAATCCTTAAGCTTGAAGAGGAAAGGGAAAAGGCCAGAATCACACACACACATCATCAACAGTTAGTCAAGACTTCCTTTGATTCAAATTCTGTAAGTTCAAAATATTTTCAAATCGGAGACCTAGTATTGAAATGGGATAAAGCCCACGAAGAAAAAGGTAAGCATACCAAGTTCCAACAAATGTGGCTTGGCTTGTTTCAGATTTTGGAACAAATAGGCCCATCAACCTTTTTATTGCATGATTTCTCAAGTAAGAGATAATCTCTACCTGTTAATGGGCAGATTCTAAAGAAATATTTTCCATAGAAGATGATCTCTTCTATTCATTGTATATTATTGCCTTTATTTTATTTTTCTAGAAAGAATAATACAAGTTAAAAAACATTTACTTTTGGCTTTACAAATGATAGTCTCTTTTTAATTTTGACTTTTCGCTTGTATAAGTAAAGATTGTTATGAAAGTGATCTTCACACATGAAACATATAGTTAAGTTCTATTGCTCCGAAATTGCCTATTCTCTACCAAAATTATTTGATCTTTGATAAAACTTAACTTTAGAAAGAAATCTTTCCTCTACATCAGTCAAGAAAAGTATCAATAACAAAACAAAGTCTCTCTACAGAAAAGCATCTTCAAACTCTACAATTGTCATCCAGAAGCTCTTAAGGAGCCAATGATTCTCCCCACCTAATCAGATTTCATTTTTAGAGTGTAATTCTAAAATATACTTAAACTTAAAGGATAAGAGGTCTCATCAAGAGTCAGCTTACCATGATCATAAGGTTATAACTAGCTGACATTACCAATACTGCATATCAAAATAGGGTAATGGCTTGAGATTGTATTAATCAGAAAGACAAGGGGTCTCATTACGAGCCAACTTGTTCAGTTAAGTTATAAATCAAGTGAATGGCATTGTCAATTTTGGTCACCAAACCAAGACATTGTCCTTTAAGGGTTAAAAGATAAAAAGTTGAAGAAAAAGAAGTATTTCAGAAAATAAAAAGGCAATAAGTATATAAATCTGAGCTTATCTCTAAAATTGCATTTTGACCAAGGTGGGATACTGAATCATTGTTGGCTAAAAGGTAACCCTATCGAGGCTATGAACGCCTGCTGGGAGCAGAGGCTCTACCTATGACAACTGAGTATACCAAAAACTGATCTGAAAAGAGCCTCCCTGTTTTTATCTTTAAAATCAAGTAATAACTGATGTAGACAAAGTAACTTTCTTTTGAGCTGAGGATAATCAAAAGGATGATGATTAAGTGGATATTTTTTAAATATTCAAAGAGCACTATGACTTATCTTATATTTCATGTAAATTCTATTTTCTAAATCATCTTTATTTTGGAAGTTTAGAAATTTCAAAAAACTCTCAAAGACAACTGGTTCTTCCAAGTGAATCGCCGATTGTTGTGCTATTCAACAACCTCCCCATTTGTTAATAGTAGTAGTCAATATTACATTAATAAATAGGGACTCTTTAAAAAATATTTCCAAAATAAGTTTAGCATTTAGGTATTTTCTTTATTAATTTTGGAATAAAACAAGATATCAATCAAACCCCTTTTCACAAGAACTAGTAAACACTTGCCTTTCCCGCATATTGCATGATTAATCATGATTGAAAGCCTTACTAAACCACCAAATCTAGAGAAAAGAAATCAAAGAAGGACTTCGTGCTAAAACGCTTTGAAACTACTAAGTTTCTTATATAAACTAGGTCCTTAGGTATTTCTCATCAAAACTAAGTCTCTCATCACATATCGCTATTCGTAGAAAACATGCCTTAATAAGTTACCTGAAAAATAAGCGAAATGTGAAATTGCGATCACATCATTTCCCTTACCGCATCGCATTTCAAGCATTTAAAAGAACATCATAGAGTTAATTCCCGTCGAAATTGTGAAATGCGATCAAGACCCCAACCCACTCCTTACATACATTACAAACAAATGTTTAGGTCTGCCACTTAGTAAAAATGTATTTACATAGAAAACCTAACAAATGATCTATGTCTTAGAAATAATAAATGAGTGGCTCGCATATCGCATCTCGCATCTCACATAAACATAAGAGACGATAAGAAAAGCAAAAAGGCATAATGTGATAATGCGATTTGTGATATTGCTTCACAAATCACAAAATTAGCATTATCACAATTCGAAGGCCCGCCACCCTAGAAGCTTTCTTCCCAACTTATGATGCAGACATTTATGAGCATTAAAGCTAAGAGATAACGAACATTAGTGGGCATTTAGTGAAGGTTAATGGCATTTATGTGTGAAAAGCCATTTAACGTGATATGATATCTTCTTACGTGCGTTCAAATAAAACTCCTTTTATCACCTTTACAAGTTATCTGTATCATTCCATTTCATGTTCATTATTATCTCTGTATATCCGATAGCTATTGTTTTTCTCCACTTTCAGGAACAATCCACAGAACAAATCTTTGAGAGTGATGGTGAAGAATGTTGAAAATAGCTACAGGAAATGCTAAAAATAATATTGCTATAGATAGCATTTCAAGATATATTCCAATTTTAATTTGTCCTTGAATTAAAATTCAAATTTAGTCTCACCAGCTACTTGAAAAATAATTAGTTAATCATTTTGGATTAATTAGTTCGAGAAATTCAAACATGAAGTCTTTGTGATGTCATGCAATAGTTATCCCTTTGATTGAGGAAGTTATCCCTTAATTAAGGAGATAATGATGAGTTGTATGTGAGTTGTAATTAGTTAGCTAAGTTAACTAAGTTAAGTCTAGTTAGATTAATTCCAAATAGTTTGTGGAACTAATTGCGAGTTCATTCAATTAATGCATGCATTCATGCAACTAGTGTGCTCCAAATAATTGAAGATTCTCTCATCGATAACTCATGCATGTCAGTTTAGACAAAGACCCAGTTGAGATTAAAGGCAAGGACAGTGTACTATCAATTGCAAGAATATTCTTATGAGAAAATCTCTTGCATGCAGAAGGAATTCATGCCTTGAGGGTTGCACAGTTTTACGGTGTGTAAGAGCAGTGTTCCACTTGGTTGAAGGTGAATCATCCTAGAGGAACAATGCAAGGAAACAAGAGGCTTGGAGGATAGCGGAGAAAGCATATGTGTTGTCTATTCTGTCTATGAGCAGCAGTGAGGGATTGCACTGAGAGCTGGATAGTCGTGACATCTAAAGCTTTATGTAATCCTAAGATATTTCCACCTGTATGATAATACAGATAGCAGGGTTTTTAGCTGAGGCTTTCCCCAGAGTATTCTTCTGTGTTTCATGTGTGATTTATTCTTTTTCTCTGTTATATGTGTTCTATTTGATCTTGCTCAAAATCGATTAAGCTTCTGCAAGTTTGATAGTAGAAGTAGATTAAGTATTTTGCTTTAGTACATTGCATAATCATATTAATATATAGTGAGAATTTCTACATGGTATCAGAGCAAAGGTGATCGGAGCTATGAACAACATATTGAGAAGGGAAAAGTTTGAAGTTTGAAGTTCTTGATTGCAGGTACAAAATCAATTTCTTATCACACCTCAAAATTCACCAATGGTGTTCAATGGCTTGAGACTCGAGTATGCCTTGGATGAAAGCTCGAATTACATAGCATGGAAGGATCGCATGGAAGCGGTATTAGAAGACAATGGTTTGAAGGACTTCACTGATCAAGAAGTCCCCAAGCCAGTATCAGCTAATACCCAAGAATTGGTGGAATGGAATAAGTGTGTGGTGAAAGTGAGGAGGATTCTTCTGGAGGGAGTTCGAGACCATATTGTCTCAAGTCTCCATGGGAAGGAGACTTCATTCTCAATGTGGAAGACATTGAAGGACCTATATCAGAACAGTAGTGATCAGAGGAAACTAGCGCTGAAGGACAAGCTTCGGAAAATCAAGTGTGAAAAGGGTGACATGATTTCTACATATCTGAACAAGCTCACCACCTGCAGAGATGAGCTTTGAAGTGTAGGAATAACGACAACTGATGATGATATGGTGAGTCTTCCTAAGAGTTGGCATAGCTACTAGGACTCAGTGAATGGAAGAGAGAAACTACCGGATTGGGAACGACTGTGGTCGGATCTGATGCAGGAGGAGATCAGGAGGAGCACCAGAGATGGTCTAAGCATGATAATGAAGAAAATCTAGCCTTAGCAAGTAAGGCGAGGAAAGGAAAAGGGAAGGCTTCCCATTCCAAATTGAGTTCTTCCCATGGAGGGAAGAAGATTGACAAATCTAAAGTGAGATGCTTTAATTGTCATGAGGTGGGCCATTATGCAACTAATTGTCCATTGAAGAAATACAAGAAGGGATCCTCGAAAGGATCAGAAGTTGAGGCACTGGCCTCATAGTTCGAATTGGATTTTACCCTCATCGCATGCATGGTTTCATTGATGGTGGGTTGTGTTTGGTACCTGGACAGTGGAGCCTCATTCCACATGACCAGCAATAAGAGTTTATTCAGTACCTTGGAGGAGAAAGACCTCAAGATGCACATAAATATGGGCGATGAAGGAAAGTATCGTATTTTAGGTGAAGGTACGGTTGTTTTTGAGAGGGAGCATGGAGCTCCTCTCACCCTAACTATTGTAAAGTATGTGCCTGGATTGAAGAAAAACTTGGTATCGGTCACAATGTAGTCTTTAGTAAAGGAAAGGCGTTCCTAAGACACATAGCCATGGGTCAAACCAAGAGGATTCGGATTCAAGTGAATAATCTCTACAAACTGGAGGTAGATGACTGTGCTGCATTGAGTTCCAAAGAAGAATTGGTGCAAAGCCAAGATATTGGCGAGTTATGGTGTAGACAGTTGGTCCACTTGCATCATGGGGCCTTAAAGATAATGCAGTAGATTTCTACAGGACATCCCAAAGGTAAACGTGAGCAAGTGGACACATGCAAACGTTGTACCTTGGGAAAGTACGCTAAATCTTCCTTTCATGATCGAGACAGTCAAGCTGAAGCAATCTTGGAGCGAGTTCATACAGATGTGTGTGGACCATTCTCGATAGCCTCCATCGCAAAACAAAGGTATTATGTGATTTTCATTGATTATTTTTCTCGTAAATGCTGGATCTATTTCATGTAGAAGAAGGATCCAACCTTCTCAAGGTTTTGTGAGTTCAAAGCCTTGGTTGAGAAAGAATCAGGAAAGAAGATCAAGGCCTTAAGAAGCGACAATAGTGGAGAGTATGTCTCTCAAGCGTTTAAGGACTTCTGTGATGTAGAAGGAATTAAATGAGAATTGACGACACCTCATAACCCATAGTAGAATGGGGTGGCCAAGAGGAAGAACAAAATTATTGTGGGGGAAGCTCGGGCGATGCTACATGACCAAGGCCTAACACTTCATTTGTGGGTTGAGGCATGCAACAGAGTGGTTTATTTGCATAATAGAAGCCCGCATCGCATTCTTGGGATGAAGACACCAGAGGAAGCTTTCTATGGGAAGATACCAGATGTGGGTCACTTCAGGATCTTTAGCTCATTGGTTTATTTCCATGTGACCAAGGATGCAAAAAAGAAACTTGAGCCAAAAGTAGAGTTGGGGATACTTGTGGGGTACAATGATACACCCCACAACTATCGGGTGTATTTTCCTACCAGTCAGAGGACAATGGTTCGCAGAGATCTTAAGTTTTATGAGAAGAAGGCCATGCAAGTTTCCCTTGAGAGGGAGCTCCAACTACAGGCTGTGGAGGAATTTTTGGTTCCTAAGGAGGAGGAGCCTTAAACTAATGCGGAGTAGCCGCATGCAGAGGTTCCAAGAGTGGAGACATCCACTCAAGAAAATTCTTCCAGAGATGGGTGGAATCACACGAGAGAAGCTAACAAATTGTTGTCAGATGCGAGAGAGAATGTGGGAGAACCATCTTCTTAGTGTAGATAGAGGAGGTCACCTGATAGGTACACTGGATACATGGCCCTTGTTGGGGAATGTGTTGAGACCGAGCCATCTTCCTTTGAGGAAGTAGTGTAGTAGCCGATTTGGGTTGATGCTATGGTGGAGGAGTGTGACTCCATAATTCAGAATAGTGTTTGGGATGTTGTTCCAAGACTAGAGAATAAGTCAGTTGTGAGTTCCCGTTAGCTTTACAAGGTAAAGCAAGCTGCTAATGGTAGTGTGGAGAAACATAAGGCAAGATTTGTTTCCTGTGGTTTCTCATAGGTCGAGGGGATCAACTATGATGAGACTTTTTCTCATGTAGCAAGGTACTCATCTATCAAATCGATGTTGGCACTATCAGCATAGATGGGTTGGAAGATTCATCAGATGGATGTGAAGACTACATTCCTCAATGGCAAGATTGAGGAAGAGGTGTACATAGAGCAGTCATAAGGTTTTGAGACCTTCGATCATGAGTCACATCTGTGTCGAATCAAGAGAGATTTGTACGGGCTGAAGCAATCACCTCATGATTGGTACACCAGGATTGAAAACTACTTCACCGGGTTGGGCTTCACAAAGATTGAAGCGGATGTGAACTTGTACCACATCACAGTGGAAGGTAAGCAGTTGATCATTACTCTTTATGTTAATGATCTGATATTAACAGGTGATGATCAGTTGATCATGTCTTGCAAGGAGGACCTTGCAAAAGAGTTCGAGATGAAAGACATGGGTCTCATGCACTACTTTCTAGGCATGGAATTGTGGCAGAAGGATGGGGAAGTGTTTGTGTCTCAAGGCAAGTATGTCAATGAGATACTCAGGAGATTCCACATGGAGAAGTGCAAGCCCATGTAGAATCCTCTAGCAGGCAACTGGAGGAAGGAGGATTCTACTTCAGGAGAAGTAGTAGAAGCTATTGTGTATCAACAGCTTGTGAGTTCACTTATGTACTTAGTGAACACATGACCAGATTTGTGCTATGTAGTAAACCAGCTGAGTCAAGCTATGGTTCAACCTGCCAAGCTGTTTTGGAAGGCAGGGAAGCATGTTTTGAGATACCTCAGAGGCACATCTCAGTATGGATTATGGTACAAATGGACAAAGTGAGTGAAGCTACAGGGCTTCACAAATGCAGATTGGGCAGGGAGTCCATTAGATCGGAAGAGCACATTAGGAGGAATTTTCAACCTTGGTTCAGGTACAGTTTCTTGGTACAACAGGAAACAGAGGTCAGTTGCACTCAGCTCAGTAGAGGCTAAATACATGGTTGCAAGTTAGGCAACATGTGAGGACATTTGGATGCGGAAAATTCTAGTTTGTTTGTTTGATCAGAGGATGGATCCAAATGTGATCTATTGTGATAATCAGAGTTGTATCAAACTCTCTAAGAATCCAATATTTCATGACAGGTCCAAGCATATCGACATTCAGTATCATCATCTCAGAGACTATGTGGTGAGGAGGATCATGTTATTGCAGTATATTTCAACCAAGGAGTAAGATGCTGACATTTTCACTAAGGCATTGTCAAAGTGTAAATTCGAGTTCCATAGAGACAGGATCAAGGTGGCAGATAATCCCTTTCTTGTAGAGAGGGAGTGTTGAAAATAGCAACAATAAATACTACAAATAGAAATGCTAAAAATAGCATTGCTATCGATAGAATTTTAGGATATATTCCAATTTTGATTTTTCCTTGAATTAAAATTGAGAATTAAAATTCGAATATAGTCTCACTAGCTACTTGAAAAATAATTAATTAATTCACTATGGATTAATTAGTTGGAGAAATTCAAACATGAAGCCTTTGTGAAGTCATGCAGCAGTTATCCCTTTGATTGAGGAAGTTATCCCTTAGTTAAGGAGATAAAGGTGAGTTGTGTTTGAGTTGTATTTAGTAAGCTCAGTTAACTGAGTTAAGTCTAGTTAGATTAGTTCCAAACAGTTTGTGGAACTAATTGTGAGTTCAATCAGTTAATGCATGCATACATGAAACTAGTGTACTCCATATAACTGAAGATTCTCTCATCGATAACACAAGCATGTCAGTTCAGACAAAGACCCAATTGAGATTAAAGGTAGGGACAGTGTACTGTCAGTTGCAAGAATATTCCTATGAGAAAATCTCTTGCATGCAAAAGGAATTCATTCCTTAAGGATTATGCAGTTTTACAGTGTGTAAGAGCAGTGTTCCACTTGGTTGAAGGTGAATCATCCCAGAGGAACAGCGCAATGAAATAGGAGGATTGGAGGATAGAGGAGAAGGCATATGTGTTGGCTATTCTGTCTATGAGCAGCAGTGAGGGATTGTACTGAGAGTTGAACAGTTGTGAGAGCTAAAGCTTTGTGTAATCCTGAGATATTTCCACTTGTATGATAATACAAATAGCGGGGTTTTTAGCTGAGGCTTTCCCCAGAGTATTCTTCTGTGTTTCACGTGTGATTGATTCTTCTTCTCTGTTATATGTGTTATGTTTGATCTTGCTCAAAATCAATTAAGCTTCCGCAAGTTTGATAGTAGAAGTAGATTAAGTATTTTGCTTTAGTACATTGCATAATCAAATTAATGTACAGCGAGAATTTCTATAAAGTACGACAACGCAATCGCGTCTGAGAAATAAAAAATGACTCCCCTATTTTCGGATACTACATGCAGCAGAGATGGAGGAACCTCTATGTGGGAAACCATGTATAATATCTTAGAAGAAGAGGAACCAAGACTTCTGGAAACAAAGATCACAATTGACGATTGTGATTCCTCAGATGCCTACATTTTTGAGATGGCATGCTCATTTTTGCATCGCATAGCTGCATGCCCAAAGATAATCCCTTAAATAGATATGTTAAATGGGTTATTGATGAGACTGATATCTTGGACAGAGAATTCAAGACTAGAAGCCAAGAGTTTATGGGACCTTTTTCACTGGAAAACCTACGACTTATGTACCACCTACTAGAGCCACGCGTCATCTACAACAAATAGTTCGTTGAGAAGTTTTCCAAAGAGAACGAGGACCCAATAGACTGCACCCGGACCTAGTCAAATAATGAGGGAAAAATAAAAAAGGAAAAAAATGGTATGTACTCTACTGCGTCTATTTCTCCCCCTCATAGTTTTGCAGCGGCCATGCTATGTAGGATGTTTGGCAAGCCCGATAGCACTAAATTTTCCCAATAATGGCTGCCATTAATAGATGCAGCCGTAAACGCAACTATAATGAATTAGGCCCAAATTTTGTCTAATAATTGAGCAAAGGCAATAATCGATTATAGGAGGAAATCAAGTGTCTCAATGAGGGTTTACCCTCCACTTTTTATGAGTGCCTATGTAATGGATGCAATTTATTTTGGTTCAAAATTTCTTGTCATGGGATGGAAGTGGACTATCCAAGATCCACTTCCCATTCATATATACCATAAAGACATGTGGGAATCTCAATTTCAACCACATTTTTACAAAATTTGTCATGGAGTCATGCTCCCTATCCACAAACATATTTACAACCGAGATGCCCCCAGGTTTTCCAAGGAAGCCGAGGTAGATATCCTCCCAGTGGCCAGATGGTTTGGAGAGGAAACATTCACGTATATCAGGGTATTTGGCAGCATTACCCCGCCACATGTCCTCCCATACTATGTTCCGAACAAATTGATGGCTAGAGAGATAGCCTATCAAACAGCTAGTGAGGGTGGGATAAGCAAAGCATTGAAGGAAGTAGAAAAGGCCATTTGGCCTAGATTCCCTTTGTAATGTGGAGCATTTGCACTACACGATTTGGGGCATGCATTTAAAGAAGCAAATATCATGTTATCTCTACAATTACCTAAATTCCTAGGTAGGCAGTATGACCCATTTGGCACTTCCAAAGACTTCACTACCATGGTAAAAGTGAAGGTATTCAATCACGAGGAAGATCCATTTGATGACATCTTCCTATAGAAAGAGACATTCACAAAAGTGAAGCACATGCCATCACTACTTTTTGACCAAGAAGAGCTTGAGGCCTTTCATCAATACAGAGAAAGGAGATTGTTAAAGGTCCCATTGGACCAATTACGGATTGAACCAATAAGGGAGCCGATTCTCATCGTAAGCCTAGAAGGAAGTTCCAGAGTAAACTCTAAAGATGAATCCCAAAAAGAATCTCAAGAGAAATCTACCAAGGAGTCAGAGCACTCAAAAAAACAATCATCAAAATTAACAACATTGCATAAAAAAAAAAAAAACCAGAATAGACCCATGGTATTGGGATCTGGGGACCCAAAACTTTAAAATCATTGACCAGCTAGGTGTCATTAGGAGGAGGAGGTTCTTCCACTATCAAACACCTGTGCGCCTCCATGTCATCTTCTGCATCCTGTTTATCTCTCAGAGTGTCTTCCATGTTCTTGAAGCGGCCTGGATTGGTGCATCCTTGAGCTGCTTCTATGTGTCCCTAAGCTACTTCTAGGGGCTTTTCTCTTGTTGGTGGTGTTCCGCACCTAAGTATTGTGAGCTGGGTCTTCAGAGTTTTGTGGCTCCTCTCTAAATGCCATCGAAATAGTTGCTATTATACAAGGACGTTCTAGCATGTAGTGAAATTGAAATTGTGCAGAATGACTAGGCTGCAGAGACGATATAGAGGCAACAGGAGGCTGGGGAGCAGCATCAACAAGTTGAGGACCTGCAGTATGAGCCCACCCCCAACCGCTGCGAGTGGCTAGGTAGCGTCTAGAGAAATGAGCCGTCAAAGGGGAGGATGAGTCAAAGGGGGACGAGTCAGAGAGGGACAAGGAGGGGGGCCAAATTTATCTTCCTCTGCTACTGCCCCTCCTGCAACAAATTTGATGACGTAGACGAGGTATGCTCACCTAAGAAAAATTGAGCGGACGAGGACGAGAAGGAGCAATGCCAAAGAATGAGTGGTCAATGGGAACAAAGGACCTGTAATTAGTGGTTCAGAGCAGAGATTCAAGACCGAAGAACCAGTCTGTAGGCAGCATAGAAGACTCTGTGAGAAATGTGAACCATCCACCATCTCAATGCAGCACAGAACTTGGCAGCGTCTCCCCATTGTCATTCGAGAGCTCGTCTCTGCAGCAACAGGGAGAAAATTACAGTTCAAAGGAGGTGGAGTGGGGGAAGACGATCTGAAGAGGCCATCTTAAAAACCAAATTGATGAAGCCTCGACCCGCGTAGTTCATTAATGTGCCATTAATATCGGCAATGGCTTTCTATATATGCTTCTGAGTGGAAGCGTGGGTGGCCAGGTGGCCTTGCCACTTGTCAACCCAAGGTCGTTGCATAGTACCTATGTGCCTAAACACCCGCATCCGAGAGTTCTGCATCATTCTGCACCAGATCAGTGCATTCCTGTAAATGAGAGCTATCATTTAAAATGTCAAGTGAGCCTGAGTTTAGAACTCGATCACTGTCCACCCCCAGATTTGCCAGAAAATCTGCCACTTTATTTTCTTCCCTTTCGACATGTTTGAATTTGATTGCTCTATTGGTTAAGAGCTATTATTCTATGATCTCTAAACGAGCTTCTAATCTCCAGCTGCAGGCTACTTTGTGAGCAGGTGTCCCCTGAAGAATTTGATTAGCCATGTTGATAAGGATCTGTGAGTCTCCTTCAATTACAATAGGAAAGAATCCATGTTGCTGAGCTAAGCAAAGTCCCTGCCACAGTCCTTCTAGTTCAGCTGAATTGTTCGTGTCCCATCCTATTGAGCCAAGGAAGAGCAGGAGTGGTTTTCCTTCATGATCCCTAAAGATGCCTCCATAACCTACCATGCCTGGGTTGCCTTTGGAGGCTCCATCAAAATTTAATTATATCATTCCTTTGGGAGGAGGCTGCCATTTGCTTGGTGCTTTTTTATTTTGAGAAGAGTTGCTGGGGTTCTCATGTGTTTGGGTAATTCGAAGATTCCAATTCTCCCAGATGTTTTTCTCCCGAGGAAGGGTAGGAAAGTCATCTTCATGCCACTTTTGAAGCTCCAAGGTTTCCTGAAGATTGTTGCAGAAATTACTCCAGATGTTATCTAGAGGTGTACATTGATTCTTAAAAATGTATCTATTTCTTTCTTTCCATAATGTTCAGATGAGAAGGCCTGGAATAATTTTCCATAGAGAGTTTAGCAACCTTCTCTTGTAAGGATCAATTTCCCAGTTATGGATGGTGTTTGTAATATCCCTTGTTACTCTGCATCCTTTTTGACATCTAAAGCTGGTTTTTTCCCATAGTCTATTGGCTAAATGACACGATTTCGTAAGACGTTGTATGGTATCTTCCTGTTGGTTGCAATTGGGATATCTTGAAGGCCCGTGGAAACTCCTTTTCCCTAGATTGTCCCAAGTGAGTAGCCTTTTTTGATATAGCAGCCAAAGAAATGTTGAAACCTTGGGCCAAATTCCGGGAGACCAGATTTTGTCCCAAAGAGGGTCTTTGGAATCCTGATTGCTAATCAAAAGGTTGTATGCCTCCTTAGTGGTAAAAATATCATGTGGTGTGTACCCCCATCTCAAAATATCCTTCTTGTCTAAGAATCTAATTTTCCTGTTCGTGAGTTCTATATAAATATCATTGTGGATTTGCTCTGTTCCTTATCTGATAATTTGTGTCGCTTTTAGCCATTCTCTATATCCCTGGTTGAGGGATGGAATCCAGTGCTAATTGACTTTTTCCTTCTGTTGCGTGTCCCAATCATCTATTTTTGGAGGTCTAAACAAATTTCTTAGCCTGGGTCTTTGTTTCCAAAAGTCAGCCAAAAATGAGCATTGTTGCCATCTCTGATTTCCCAGAAACTGTGCTGCTGAATCATGGCGCTATGATGTCTGGTTGCATTCCATATTAAGGAGCCCTTTTCAGTGGACATAAGTCTGATTAAATCTTCTGGTGGTCTGTTATTTGCATATTTGGTAGTCCAAAGTATATCCCATGGTGTGTGTGGAGCTGAGAGCCATTTCCACCATATCCTTGCTCCCATAACTGCATTATTGTGTTGAGGATCTCGGAGACCCGTACCTCCATATTTTTTTGGAAGGCAAACTATCATCCATTTGACCAATGCCCATTTACAATTTTGGCTTGAGGATCCCATAGAAAATTACGTTGTAAATTTTTTATCCTCTTAAGCACCCATTTTGGTGCCGCCAAAATAGAGAAAAGATATAAAGGCATCGATTGTAAAATAGCTTTAACCAACACCAGCCAACTAGCCATATTGAGGGCTCTGTAGGTCCAGGAGGAAAGGCAGGCTTCAAGTTTTTTAAGGAGCAATTGCCATGAGGAATGTTTTAGTGCAAAATCAGTTAAAGGGGTGCCTACATACTTTGAGGGTAAAAAAGATACAGAGAATCCAAGAATGCGGGTTATAGAGGATTGAGTAATGGAGGGAGTGTGAAAAAAGAAGATTTGGGATTTTGCAGTGTTAATGTTGGCTCTAGATGCTTTTGAATAGTCATCAAGCAAGGATTTAAATTTTAATGCTTCTTGAACTGAAGGGTGCCCAAACAACATGTTGTCATCCACAAATTGTTGATGAGTGATAGCTGGGGAGTCATGGACTGAAATGCCTCTAAGCTGCTATGTTTGAAGAGCGTTCTTGATTATACAACCTAACCCTTCGGCCATTAGCACAAAAAGAAAGGGAGAGAGGGGATCTCCTTGATGAATGCCTCTAGAGGGGTGGAAAGGATGAGAAGGAATGCCATTTACCAGTATGGAGAAAAAAGTAGAAGAGACAAGATTCATTACCCATCTAACCCATGGAGGGGAGAATCCAAAGGTTGTAAGCATTTTTTGAATGTAGATCCAACTTAATTTGTCAATAGCTTTAGAGAGATCAATTTTGAAAAGCATACCTGCTTTTTGTTGTGCTTTAGTGAATGAATGATCTCATGGGTGAGGATGATGCCATCAATGATTTGTCGTCCTTCTACGTATTCCGATTGTTCTGGCGATATGAGCAAGGGAAGCAGTGGTTTCAGACGAGAAGTGATGACTTTGGAGATGACTTTGTAGATAACATTGCAGAGAGCTATTGGCCTGAATTTGTCTGGAGTAATAGAATGCTCTTCTTTAGGAATGAGTGCAATAAAGGTGTCATTTAGAGATGGAAGAAACCAATGAAAAGTCTTAGATTCTTCCACAACCTGCCATATGTCCACTTTGATGAGATCCTAGAACTTATGAAAGAAGTTGGAGGTAAAACCATCTAGTCCAGGAGCTTTATCCTCTTTGAGCTGATTCATTGCTTATTCAACTTCCTGTAGAGTAACCGGACAAAGGAGTAATTGATTATGTTCTTCCGTTATGATTTTAGGGATGTGCTGGAGAATCCATTATATAGATAGCTATCTGTTGACTTGTGATTCCTGATGAACATTTTTGAAATGCTTGAGGAGCTCTCTTTCGATATCATCGTGTTCTTCCAGCCTTTCTCCCTGTTGATTCTGAATTTGTGTAATGTTGTTGTGCATTCTTCTCTGTATGGTGGTGCGGTGAAAGAATTTCGTATTCCACTCTCCCTCTTTTAGCCATCTTACTCTGGATTTTTTCTTCCAGAGGATCTCCTCTTGCTTTCTTCTTTCTTCCAACTAATTCTAAAGGTTCTGTTCCTTTTCCACTAGTGCTTTTGTCCTTCCTTCATTAATTATTTTCTGTTGAAGGTCCATAATTTATTGTGCTAGAGATTTTTGGGCTTGAAAGATATTTCCAAAGGACGTTTGATTCCACTGCTTGATGTGCATTTTGAGATATTTGAGCTGCTGTTGAAATTGATACATTTTTGTTCCTTCAGGTGGAATGAAGCTTTTCCAGACTAAGAGGACCAAATTGTTGGATTTTGGATGTGTAAGCCAAAATACTTCAAAATGGAAGGGTCTCTGTGTGGAGTTGCTAGGTATTTGCCATTGAAGAGATATGGGCCAATGGTCTGATCCAGATAGAGGCAAGATTGAGGCAGTAAAGTCTCCTCCTAAATGAATGGCATTGTCAGATAACAAGAAATGATCCAACCAAGAGGCAATTTGCTGCGAACCTGATCTTCTATTGTTCCAGGTATACATTCCATTATTAAAGGGAAGATCAATGAGCCAGTTATTTTGTATAAAATCCTTGAAGTGGCTGCTTTCAATGTCTAATTTGACTCGACCTCCATTCTTTTCCTCAAGTTCAGTAATCATATTAAAGTCGCCACCTGTAATCCAAAGAGGATGGATTCTAGTAGAGTTGAGCGATGCTATCATGTTTAGCAATGCCAATTTGTTCATGGCATCCTGGGGGAAATAGACATTGGTGAGATGTCCATGAACATTGGTTCCTATGATATGAAAAGTAGCTTGAATGAGATTATGAGTCGTATGGATGTCAGTGAGAAAAATAGCCTGTGTCTCCCATGCTATTGCAAGTCCCCCTGAAGCTCCCGAGGCGTCCACTGCTACTGAATGGCTTCCTGGCCAGGCTTTTGAGAGAATGGTTCCAAATGTATTACTGTTACATTTTGTTTCTTGCATGAAGAATATTTGAGGTTTCTCCTACTGTATCATGCTTTTGATTATTCTATACTTCACAGGGCTATTTAACCCTCTTAAATTCCATGATGTGAGCTTCATGGTTCAATATTGGGTAACGACCTGTAATACTTCATTAACTTGGAATTTCTTCCTTAATCCACCAACATTTCTCCAGTGATGATGGTTCTTTTCAGATCTGTCTTTCTTCCTCGTTTCCTGGTATTTTTGGGAAGGTTTTTCCCATCCCATTGTCTACCCGGTTGGATCCCTAAAGTTCGTTGTTGATGTGCTCTAGAAAGGATTACCTCCAAAATTTCTAACTGTCTATATGAGATTTTATCAAACTCTTTCTTCTTACATGCTTGCTCAAGTCTGAATATGTCTAGATCCCCAATGTCAGTGCTTTCAGGCTCCCCTTCCATATGTTTGGGCTCACTTCTTTCCACTACGAAGTCATTTGAATGGATTGGTTCTTGGAGAAAGATATCAATTTCGATTCCATTAGGCCTCCATTCAGATTCCTTATTGAGAGTGGATGTTGGGCTTACAGTGGCATGAGGTGGCTTTAGTGCATTCCTTGTGTCTGAGGGTTGGATTACCGAAGATAGCTTGGGTATATCAGCAGTTTGGTTGGGGGGCTCAGAGTCATTCATTGCTGGTTGTGCCAAGATATCAAAGCTATTGCTGGTAGAGGGTATGGAGGAGTTGGCTATGGGATTTCTAGAGCTCGAGGTAGGCTTTTTGTGGTGCTTTTTCTGGTTATTGACTTCGGTAAATCCTTCTGAATCAGGTTTTTCTAAGGTGGCATTAGTTTTGGGGGTTGAATTTAGGGGGCAATCACGGAAAAGATGACCATGGGCATGACATTCTCTGCATCTAAATGGAAAATGTTCATAATCTATAGGATGAATCCATTCAAATCATCATGATATAGACTTACCGAGTCCGAGAGTGCTTTGTCTAGGTGCATATAGACACAGATGTGAGCATAAGAGGTGTATCATCTAAGTTTTGTTTCTTCGGCTATCTTTATGAAGTCTCCCAGACCATTTCCTATGACTTTTACTGATTCTTCATCACAATAATCCAATGGAAGGTAATACATCTGGATCCAGACCAACGCCCAACTAAAATCCTCTTTGTCCGGGTTGAATCTTTCGATCCAGTCTCTCAAATACAGGTCCGCGAAGTTGAAGAAGTAGGGGACTCTGTTACGGTCTTGTTTGTAGTTGAAGATAGACGTAAAGAAACCTTTTGGTCTGAGCTGTAGGGTGACATGTCCTTTAGGTTTCCATTTGGACGTAATTCATACCTGCAGGGCTTTCTCCGTTGGACAGAAGCCTATAAATTTCCCTATGAGAGCGTGGTCCTTCATAAACTGGATTTGGATATTGATCCAGTGACCACGTAATTCTATCTTGGGTCACTCTGTTGCAATAGGTTTGCAAGTGGCAGAGGTCACTGTTATCACAAAATCACTACTGAGGGCTGCAACCAAGCAAGGTTTCATGTAACTCTTTCAAACCTAACTTTAGATCAAAGATTAGCCTCTTTGATCAGAGAGGGCTCTCTCACAAACTCTTGATAAAATCCTTCAAACACTAGATGGCTAACTCTTTATTCACTTATGAAAGCATAACTGGTTGGAAACACATCAAACTGGTTCTCATTGGGCTATGGAGTCTATAATATTAAGTAAACAAGGAAAACACAGTGATCTCATGGAAATCAAGGCTCTTAGCATTACATGTCAAACATACTCCACCAAAACATAGCTTGCTGAACACACAGGAAGTCAGAGCATAAGATTATGAATTCTGAGTGATTGCATTACAACAAGACTATAAAAGAACATAAAGTATAAAACACCATCATTATATTTGAACATGACAATCCATCGAGAATCTTGAGAAGAGAATAACTCTGTTTTACTATTACTGTCAAAAAAGGTCTTACAATGGCCCAAAACAACTCTGTTTTTCTATAAAGTATCCAACCTTTTTTACATAAAAGTTATTCCTATATATAGCCAATCAAAACACTACTGCATGAGACTCCTCAACAAGCATGAAGGGAGCTCGGAATTTTGACATTAATGACCTTAACTATATCATAAACAAACTAATTGATTACAAGAGATATGGTGCTACGAAAACAGAGGACTCCATCACATTGGCACTTTAAGTCTTTCTCCTCGTATACTTTGCTGCGTTCTTGGAGCTTGCCACCTGTAGCATTACAATAATAACCAAACCAAACTGACAGCAGATTCAATGTATGAACAGCTTCGGATGCCTGATGCATAGATGATTCATCAACCAATAAGAAAATGAAGCCTATATTCACGGTTGCTGCCTCCCATCGGTGTTCATGTATTAATGATCCAGTTTCAAGCCATTTAATCCTTGGATAGTCCCGTGTGACTGAAGAAAACTCATGATCTGGCCATCCCATAACTAGACAAGTGTATCACTTAACACCTCAGAAGTTCTATCATAACCCTAAAAACTCGGACATAAAGTGAAACTTTCAACAAAAGATAAAACTTCACCTTTTCTTCGAATACTTACACCTGGCATCCTTTTTTAAACATCTGACTGACTTTCTATAGTCTCCATGCTGGCATTAAGTCTTCTCTTTAAACATTTGCTGACCTCAGCATTCAAACTCAAGTTTTCAATATAAACAGTCATCTACAGCAGTTTCGTAGCGCGCTACGAAACTGCTGTAGGTCATCAAAATTAAACACATGAACCTTACAACAACAATAACTCAAGTCTGTGATTTCTTCAGTCATTCTATACAGGTGCAAGGACATCAAAAAGTCTCAAAAAGCTTTTAAAAAGATGATAACCAAAATATATCAAAATTTGGGAAGCACATTCCTCCTTGGATCATTTAGCTAGTTTGTCTAGCTTCCCTTTCAGGCTGATGACTTCTTCCTTCAACTTCTTGTTCTCTGCTCTTAGACTTGCATTCATTTGTTTCATAATCTTTGCCTGCTTCAGAGCTGGCACTGTCCATACATAGGCATCAGATACTGAGCTAGCTTGACTGATCAAACTTGTTTTACCTTTCATTACAGCTTTCTTATAGCTTGTATATCTTACTGCCTTTTCTTTAAAAACATTTTGAACCTGAGGTATTTCCTTACTTGCTCCAACTTGTTTCTTAATGGCAATCACATTTCCACTTTGACTGATAACAACCTTATTATCCTTGTTCTTGCTTTTAGCTGCTTGGACTGTTTCAGAGAAGATTTCAAGTGCCTCTGTCCTAGGCATTTCCGAAGGTGCTTTCTCTTTCTGAGCTCTCTCCACTTCTTTAATTTGCCTTCTAGTCACTGGTCTGCGTGGTTTAAAGGCATATTCTTCACTTGGTTCTTCAAACTTTAACCTTTTAGAAGCCCTTGACCTTTTAGAACTTTCAGGTGAGGATTGTGTTAGATCAATATGCATTGGTGGTACCAATTGATCTTGCTCAAGTTCAAGTGGTTCAATTTGGATTGGATGATCTTGTTCCAATTCAATGGCTTCAAGTAAGTCATTTAAACTACCCTTTGAAATAGGACTTTCTTCCACAGGGACTGACTTTCCTTTTTCTTTGCTTAGTTGGCCTCTAGTTTTCACCCTTGAAACCCTTTCAACTTCACTGGATTTAGCTTCATCTTTTCTTTTGTGAGTCTTCTGTTTTGATGACTGAGGTGTTTCCTTAGGAGATGACTTAGGGGTTTCCTTTTCAGATACTCTAGATGATTTTGGAGTTTTATCTACTGATGCTTCAAGTATCTCTTTAACTGCTGGCTTAGGAGTTTTCTTCATTGATGCTTCAGGTGTTTCTTTAACTGTTACAGACCTCTCTGATTTCTTTGTTTTAGCTTTGGGCTTCTTATGGTCTGTTATTTCTCTCCTAATTTCAGCCAAAGTAGTTTCCTCACTCCTTTCTTCTCTTTCTCTTACAGGTAATGGAGTGAGGCCCGTTTTACTTGGGAAACCGGCCATAAACACAAATGAATCCCAGTCTTTACCAATTTTATGTAGGCTATCCAACACCAGCAATTTAACCAGACCATGATGAAAAAGAGATGTTTCATAAGCATCTTTCTTTAACTGAATCTTATCACACATCTTGCTAATACTCCTGAACAAGTAAAAAGGTATGTCTATTGAACTCTTACCAGTGAAGTGTAACAGCAGCTTGAAGTGGTATGAGTAAACTTTGTTGTACCTACCCTCACATGTCAGGTACTTCTGGATACATGTCAATAGCATAGCATAATTCTCCTTTAGATAGCTCCTTGGGACAGCTTTAGTGAGATCTTCATCTACATAAGGTGCCTTCAAGAACTCCTTACACGGACCCATGTCAAACTTGAAATTCTTGAACCACTCTTGGCCACCCCTCGGGATTTCTGTGACAGTAGAAATGACTTCAGGGGACACCGGAAACTCCAACATGGCCACCTTCGAATTCAGTCCAGTGAAGTTCAATGCAAATGCCTTGGTCACTTTTGCATGTCCACCCTTTAATTTTTCACAAAATCGCCAACAACCAGCACTTCGAAATGCCTTTGCTACCTCCTCATTCCTGAGAGTTACATCTAACCCCTCCGGCTCTGTTCTCACACATTTACCAGAACGGTGCTCCTTTCTTTCCATGCTTCTTTAAGTATTTTTACACAAGGGAATGATGGTGGTTTGCAGCGCGAAAACAATCTTTAGCTGTAGAGAGCAGGCTCGCTTGCAGTAGTCCGTTTAAAACAAAGCTCAGGCTTTTCATATAGCAAAAACATTCATATGATATAAAGGACTCATTATGAAATGACCATCTCCTATAACGTCCTTCAAACTGACACACAACTATATGACTTCGGACCTTATGGCAAAATAATGGCTAATCATGACATAGAAAGGGTGTGAAAAGACAATCATGACCGGATTTGTGACTCACTACTCTCGGATTAGACATTTAGAGAAAAACGCTGCAAAAAACCCTGAAACTCCGATTTCGTAGCGCGGGCAGTTCAAATTTAAGAGGATGCGCTACGAAATTGCTGACAAACAGAGCGCTACGAAAACACGCAAACATTATTTCGCAGCAAAACTGACCAATCACACCCGCGCTGCGAAACTGCGCAAAGTACCAATGACATGACATGACATAACTAACAATGATGGAGGGTGTCTAATGATCTTGCCTTTACACGAATTCTCATCCACAACTCTTGAATTTCAAATTTGAAATTGACATAAACTAATAAACCTATTTACAAGACTTCAAGACTTTATAAAAACTTATGGACAACCTTATATACATGAACTATAGTTCCTAGTGATAACAGTGGCTCCACTAGGGATAGTGTGCCCCTGCGGTACACTAAGAACACGTAGTACCAGTGCCTTATCCATTTATTGCACTCACATCTGGCTGATAAGCATTCCTTTCAAACTTTGTGGGCCTTCTCCTCGGGCTAAAGTCTTCTAGTTCAGCTTGTCACTTATTACTAACACACAACACTCCCAAAACAATGATTATTTACAATGATCATGGATTACTTGGCAGATTTTTCACTGATAATAATGCTTTAAGAACCTGCCATTGACAGGCCCACCAGCATACTGTGATCCATCAACTTCTTGTAAAATATAAGTATTGTTTCCATGGAAAGCAGAGATCAAATATGGCCCCTTCCATAAATTCTCAAATTTGCCATGTTTGCCCTTTTCTTCAATCTTGGCTTCCCACTTCAAAACCTTGTCATCAATCTGAAAGGTCACATCTTTAATCTTCTTGTCAAAAGCCCTCTTGACTCTATTCTGATTTTGTTGATAATCTTCAACCACTTCATTCCTTTTTTCTTGTAATGCTATCAATTGATTAATCCTCCGCTGTATAGCATTTGGCTCTTCCTCAAGTCCTTGAATTAATTTCATAACTGGGACACCAAGAGACGTTGGAAAAATAGCTTCTGCTCCATACACAAGTTCATAAGGTGAGGTTCCAATAGATCTTTTAGTGCATATGCGATCAGCCCACAATGCATACTTCAGTTTCAAGTGCCAAGTTTTCTTGTTTTCTTGCAGCAATTTTTTGATAATCCTCACAAGACTCTTATTTGAACTTTCAGCTAGACCGTTGCCTTGTGGATAATAGGCTGTTGAGTGACCAAGAGAAATATGGTATTGGTGGCAAAAGTTTATCATTCTCTTAGACTTAAAAGCCTGAGCATTATCTGTGATAAGCTTGAGTGGACATCCAAACCTTGATAAAATATTGTTCTCTAAGAAGGAAATAATGACTGCATCATTAGCTTGTCTAGTTGGTACTGCCTCTATCCACTTTGTGAAATAATCAGTAGCTGTAAGTATCCACCGATGTTGGCCTGATGAAGAGGGATGTATCTCACCTATAAAATCTAGCCCCCACTGCTGAAAGGGCGCTTCTACATAAATAGGAACTAGAGGCATAGGCATGAGCTTCCTTTTACCTTCAAACAACTGACATTCATGACAGGCTGCAACCTTTTTATAAATATCTTTGAACATGGTGGGCCAAAAATACCCAGCTCTCAATATTTTATTAGCAGTAGCCTTCCAATAATGGTGACCTCCACAATCTCCCTTATGAAATTCCTCAATCACCCTATCAGCCTCCTCTTCAATCAAACAACTTAATAGAATTCCGCCAGCATCCTTCCAAAATAAATTCTGCTCATAAACAAAGTATCTAAGGGATTTCAGCTTGATGAAACGAGCTCTAGACTTGGAAAGATTGTCAGGGGCTCTGTTGTGCTGTAGAACAAATGAGACATCCTTATACCATTCAGATATCAGAAATTTTTCATTAATTTGAACCAACTCTTCCTCTTCTTCAAAAATTTCTGATATTTCTGCATTAAAATTAATGTCACTGCAGTCTAGATTTGAGTGAGTTAGCAGCTCTGCCAATCCTTGACCTTTCACTAATTTAGTTGGCCTAATTTCAATATCATATTCCAGCAGTTTGGCTATCCATTTCCCTCTTTTACCATCCGGGTCTGCTTGTGTGAGAATTTCTTTAATAACAACACTTGGCACAAATGCAATAATATGAGAATGTAGCACATAGATTCTAAAATCTTTGATTGCCTTTACCAAAGCATATGCTTGCTTTTCTAAAATGTTATACTTTAATTCAGCATTTGCCAATGTTTTACTAAAGAATGAGATAGGCTGCTCAGTACCTTGATTTCCTTTCTGTAAAAGAACTCCAGCAATTGTATCCTCAGAGGCATAGGTGAATATTAAAAATTCCTTGGAGAAATCAGGACTAATAAGAACCGGCGCTTGAGTGAGTGCTTTTTTAATTTCTTCAAATGACTTTCTTGCCTCAGCTGTCCACTTGAAGTCTGCTCCCTTCTTTAGCATTTTTGTGATGTGCTTAACCACCTCTGCAAAGTTGGGAATGAACCTCCTAACAAAATTAACTTTACCAAGAAAAGACTGAACTTCTTTCTTACTCCTTGGCAAATCCAGCCTTGAAATAGCACTAACTCTATTTGGATCTATCTTAATGCCTTCTTGAGAAATGATATGCCCAAGCAGCTTACCAGAAGTCAAAGCAAAGATACTTTTAGTTGGATTCAAAGAAATGCCGAACCTTCTACACTTTAATAATATCTTTTCCAGATGCTTTAAATGATCCTCCTCTCTCTTTGAAAAGACTGTGATATCATCAAGGTATACCACTACTGATTTATCTTTTTCCTCTGCAAAAGCAATGTCCATGGCCCTTTGGAAAGTCGCCCCTGCATTCATGAGGCCAAAAGGCATCTTAGCATACATAAAGGTGCCCCATGGTGTAGTGAAGGCTGTCTTCTCCTGATCTTCTGGATGAACAAGGATCTGATTGTATCCTGAGAAGCCATCTAACATTGACATTCTTTGAGAGCCAACAATATTCTGCAACATAAGATCCATTTTAGGAAGAGGATAATTGTCTTTCAGTGAAGCCTTGTTCAAATTCCTAAAGTCTATGCAAATCCTTATTTCTCCGTTCTTTTTCCTAACTGGTACCAAGTTGGCTAACCAATTTGAAAATCTGATAGGAACAATAATCTTTGCATCAAACAGCTTCTTGACTTCTTTCTCAATTAATGGCATTAGCAGAGGATTTATTCTTCTCAATTTTTGCTTAAAAGGTTTCTCATTTGGCTTGATGGGGATTGTATGTTGTATAACTGAGGAATCATATTGTTTGAGATCAGTATAATTCCATGCAAACACATCAATGAACCTCTTCATTAGATCAATGTATTTAACCTTTAGATGAGCTGATAAAAATTTTGAAATTTTGACCAATTTAGGCGCTACTAAATCACCTAGATTGCAGTTCTCTATCTCCTCTTCATTTGCTTGCAACCTTGGCGCCTTAAAAACATCATTCTGATCAAAAAGCTTCTCAAGTGGAATCAGACCTTTAGGAATAAGATTATTTTGCAGCTGTAACACCTCAGATTTTTCTTTTGTTTCTACTAACATGTTTTGTTGATCAATTTGACAATGCTCAAATTCTCCTTTCAATTCTATGAAACTTTTCACCTGCTGGTCATCTTCAAAGACTTGCCAATTTAATATATTATCAGGGATTACTGGCCTATGGCGGACTTTGACTTCATAACTATCAGAAGCATGTTTGGGAATGACAAAAAGACTAGCTGCTACAGCAAGAGAATCTGCCATAGAATTCTGCTCTCTGGTTTTGATATTGAAAGTGTATGATTGAAACTTTTCCAACAATTCTAACACCAAGTTCCTATAAGCTCTCATTCTTGCATCTTTTGTTTGATAAACACCTTGAACTTGCTTTATAACTAGCTCAGAGTCCCCATAAACAACAATGTTTTTTGCCTTGAACTCAATCAAATTTTCTAAGCCTAAAACCAAGGACTCATACTCGGCCATGTTATTTGTGCAATCAAAATTGAGCTTATAAGACAGGAACTTACTTTCATCAGCTGGACTCATGATCCAAATTCCAGCGCCAGCTCCTTCCTTCCCTGCTGCTCCATCAAAATACAAAGACCAGCAACCAGAAATATCTTCTTCATTACTTTGCTGCAACTCTTCACACTGATTTTCTGCTTTTTCTTTCTGTGATTCTTCTCCCACTGATTCATTAAATAGAATGGCTGATCCCAAGCCTGTGTCACAAGAATAGATAGGAAAATTCTGTGGTTTATCCTTGCTACTCACCATATATGCCATCCTTGTTTCCCGGTATAACCTTCTCTGCTCTCCAAATACTGGAATAGTAGCATAAGTCAAATCCATTTGCATGGTACCTTTAATTTTAGCTGCCCATGACCTTGAAAGTAATATTCCAAATTTAGGTGGAACATCAGCCACAACAATATCCATGACAGTGGTTTTAGCTGGGATTTGTGTAAGTGCCACAACAACATCCTTAATTAACCCAATACAATGAACCCTCTTAGAATCAAAAGAAAATAAGTCTTTATAAGGTCTAGTCACTTCCAATCCTAACCTTTCCATAATGACTTTGGGCATAAGATTATGAGATGCTCCTGAGTCCAACATGGCATTATGAAGAGTCATTTCATGTATATTGATGCTTATATAAAAAGGAGGAAATTCATCATTTTGCTCATCTTCCAACCTTGGGCCTAAACAAATGATAGGATTGTCTTCTTGCAAATTTAAAATATCAGCTCCTCCTGGGGGAGAATTAAGCATTTCCACAATCTTGCTTCTATACTTGTTTACTTTCAAAATTTCATTAAATGGGACTGATATTTTGATTTTAGAAATCTCATTTTCTATATTGAACACTGGAGTAGACCTCTCGATTTCCTTAGGAAGAACTAGAGTTTGATTATCTTTCTTTTCAATAGGAGCATCACCTTTTTCTTCAGCTTGTTTTGGCTTTTCTTTTTTATCTTCCACTGCTTTTGAAATATTCTTCTTAGGCTGACCCTTGTTTGCTGTAATGGGGACATCTCTATTTCTGAGGTTATATTGCTTTTGAATTTCAAATATGGCATGCTGATAACCCTTTAGGAAATCTGAAGGTTCTTCTTCAACTTTTTGTTGGCTAGACTCATCATGTTCCTCTTTTGTTAGAAAGATCTCTGAATCTTCTTCACCAAGACAATGAATAGATTCTTCAGGTTCCTCAGATTCTTCTTCTCCATCTACCATATTTTGCTGAAACGGAGGTCTTACAGGAGGATCAGCTTGTTGATTTCTATTCTCCCTTGGCCTTTGTTGATTTTGTGGCCTTCTAAACTGAGGATTTCTAAACCGAGGTTCTTGTTGTGCCTGAGGAGCAGCAGTATTCCCAAGTGCTAATTGGTCCATCAATTTTTCCATAGTCTTTATCATGGTTTCAACTTTATCCTCTTGAGCAGAAGTAGAAGGCCTTTCCTCTTCCTTTATCTTGGTCTTAGCCATCTTGGACTTTTTAGCAGCAAGTATATTCACCTCTACTTTGATAGCATCATTTTGCATGTCAGCCAATGTAGCAGACTCTCTTTCTCTGAGTAAAAGAGAGAAGTCAGAATCAAAGGACTCAGCATATCTTAATTGTGCCAAAGCTCCAGGAGGTTTCAAGTGAGCTGGAATAGAATTATAAATCTTGTTAAACCTCTTAGAAAAATTTTGAATAGTCTCATCTGGAGTTCTTAAATTATTGTATTCAGTGAGAGCCTGAACTGGATTAGTTCTATTTCCCCACTTCCTCAGAAAGCTATCTTCAAACTCAGCCCAACTGTGAATGCTACCAGCTCCCAAGGCCTTGAACCATTTCCTAACCTCTCCAATGAAAGACTGAGCAAACAATCTCAATTTGACATCTTCATCATCCACTTCATACCTATCAATAAAGTCATTGAATCTATCCACATGCTCTTCAGCTGTAATGTCCTCATCTCCTCCCCATGTTGGAATCCTAGCAGCATATTTATTTGGTAAATCATGCAGAACAGCAGGAAGAGCCAAAGGAGCATACCTAGCAGGTACGGCCATAATGAAAGGAGGAAGAGTGACAATAGGTATGTTATGACCAGAACTAGTATGAAATGTGGCTTGAGGGCTATTTGGACTTGCAGAGGCAGAGGACAAAATATGAGTACGAAAAGGACTATTAGGACTTTGTAAACCACTAACAAAAGAACTCCAATTTGGGAGAGGTAAACCAATCTTTGAGTTGAGCAGAATTTCAAAAGGGTCAAGCTCCTTGAGCTGTTTTAAATCTTCTTTCTCTAATAATAGCTCAGAAGAAACAATTTCCCAAAACTCCTCTTTATCTTTATGTGAAATTAAAGAAGAAGTATCAATACCTCTCTTTTGTAGATCCAAAATAATACCAATTAATTCTTCTTCATTTTCAGACCTTAATTTGACCTCTTGAACTTTATCATCAACAAGTTTATTCTCAGGACTCCTAGAAAACTCAGTAAATAATGACTTTGAAATACTTGAAGTACCTGGTATATCAGAGGATCTTTGTTTACTCCTTCAGATGATATTAGGATTTTCCACAGGACTAGGTGGATTTGGATCAGGGTTACTCCTTGTGTACCTTCCTTTCGAAGCCACCTTTAAACTTTTAAAGAACAAATGGAGTCACCAAGGTAGAATGCAGCCTCGAAAATCATTTGAACTCCTGCTACCCTCAGAAATTCAATCTTAAGCTCCCGGCAGACGCACCAAAATGTTATCACAAAATCACTACTGAGGGCTGCAACCAAGCAAGATTTCATGTAACTCTTTCAAACCTAACTTTAGATCAAAGATTAGCCTCTTTGATCAGAGAGGGCTCTCTCACAAACTCTTGATAAAATCCTTCAAACACTAGATGGCTAACTCTTTATTCACTTATGAAAGCATAACTGGTTGGAAACACATCAAACTGGTTCTCATTGGGCTATGGAGTCTATAATATTAAGTAAACAAGGAAAACACAGTGATCTCATGGAAATCAAGGCTCTTAGCATTACATGTCAAACATACTCCACCAAAACATAGCTTGCTGAACACACAGGAAGTCAGAGCATAAGATTATGAATTCTGAGTGATTGCATTACAACAAGACTATAAAAGAACATAAAGTATAAAACACCATCATTATATTTGAACATGACAATCCATCGAGAATCTTGAGAAGAGAATAACTCTGTTTTACTATTACTGTCAAAAAAGGTCTTACAATGGCCCAAAACAGCTCTGTTTTTCTATAAAGTATCCAACCTTTTTTACATAAAAGTTATTCCTATATATAGCCAATCAAAACACTACTGCATGAGACTCCTCAACAAGCATGAAGGGAGCTCGGAATTTTGACATTAATGACCTTAACTATATCATAAACAAACTAATTGATTACAAGAGATATGGTGCTACGAAAACAGAGGACTCCATCACATTGGCACTTTAAGTCTTTCTCCTCGTATACTTTGCTGCGTTCTTGGAGCTTGCCACCTGTAGCATTACAATAATAACCAAACCAAACTGACAGCAGATTCAATGTATGAACAGCTTCGGATGCCTGATGCATAGATGATTCATCAACCAATAAGAAAATGAAGCCTATATTCACGGTTGCTGCCTCCCATCGGTGTTCATGTATTAATGATCCAGTTTCAAGCCATTTAATCCTTGGATAGTCCCGTGTGACTGAAGAAAACTCATGATCTGGCCATCCCATAACTAGACAAGTGTATCACTTAACACCTCAGCAGCTCTATCATAACCCTAAAAACTCGGACATAAAGTGAAACTTTCAACAAAAGATAAAACTTCACCTTTTCTTCGAATACTTACACCTGGCATCCTTTTTTAAACATCTGACTGACTTTCTATAGTCTCCATGCTGGCATTAAGTCATCTCTTTAAACATTTGCTGACCTCAGCATTCAAACTCAAGTTTTCAATATAAACAGTCATCTACAGCAGTTTCGTAGCGCGCTACGAAACTGCTGTAGGTCATCAAAATTAAACACATGAACCTTACAGCAACAATAACTCAAGTCTGTGATTTCTTCAGTCATTCTATACAGGTGCAAGGACATCAAAAAGTCTCAAAAAGCTTTTAAAAAGATGATAACCAAAATATATCAAAATTTGGGAAGCACATTCCTCCTTGGATCATTTAGCTAGTTTGTCTAGCTTCCCTTTCAGGCTGATGACTTCTTCCTTCAACTTCTTGTTCTCTGCTCTTAGACTTGCATTCATTTGTTTCATAATCTTTGCCTGCTTCAGAGCTGGCACTGTCCATACATAGGCATCAGATACTGAGCTAGCTTGACTGATCAAACTTGTTTTACCTTTCATTACAGCTTTCTTATAGCTTGTATATCTTACTGCCTTTTCTTTAAAAACATTTTGAACCTGAGGTATTTCCTTTCTTGCTCCAGCTTGTTTCTTAATGGCAATCACATTTCCACTTTGACTGATAACAACCTTATTATTCTTGTTCTTGCTTTTAGCTGCTTGGACTGTTTCAGAGAAGATTTCAAGTGCCTCTGTCCTAGGCATTTCCGAAGGTGCTTTCTCTTTCTGAGCTCTCTCCACTTCTTTAATTTGCCTTCTAGTCACTGGTCTGCGTGGTTTAAAGGCATATTCTTCACTTGGTTCTTCAAACTTTAACCTTTTAGAAGCCCTTGACCTTTTAGAACTTTCAGGTGAGGATTGTGTTAGATCAATATGCATTGGTGGTACCAATTGATCTTGCTCAAGTTCAAGTGGTTCAATTTGGATTGGATGATCTTGTTCCAATTCAATGGCTTCAAGTAAGTCATTTAAACTACCCTTTGAAATAGGACTTTCTTCCACAGGGACTGACTTTCCTTTTTCTTTGCTTAGTTGGCCTCTAGTTTTCACCCTTGAAACCCTTTCAACTTCACTGGATTTAGCTTCATCTTTTCTTTTGTGAGTCTTCTGTTTTGATGACTGAGGTGTTTCCTTAGGAGATGACTTAGGGGTTTCCTTTTCAGATACTCTAGATGATTTTGGAGTTTTATCTACTGATGCTTCAAGTATCTCTTTAACTGCTGGCTTAGGAGTTTTCTTCATTGATGCTTCAGGTGTTTCTTTAACTGTTACAGACCTCTCTGATTTCTTTGTTTTAGCTTTGGGCTTCTTATGGTCTGTTATTTCTCTCCTAATTTCAGCCAAAGTAGTTTCCTCACTCCTTTCTTCTCTTTCTCTTACAGGTAATGGAGTGAGGCCCGTTTTACTTGGGAAACCGGCCATAAACACAAATGAATCCCAGTCTTTACCAATTTTATGTAGGCTATCCAACACCAGCAATTTAACCAGACCATGATGAAAAAGAGATGTTTCATAAGCATCTTTCTTTAACTGAATCTTATCACACATCTTGCTAATACTCCTGAACAAGTAAAAAGGTATGTCTATTGAACTCTTACCAGTGAAGTGTAACAGCAGCTTGAAGTGGTATGAGTAAACTTTGTTGTACCTACCCTCACATGTCAGGTACTTCTGGATACATGTCAATAGCATAGCATAATTCTCCTTTAGATAGCTCCTTGGGACAGCTTTAGTGAGATCTTCATCTACATAAGGTGCCTTCAAGAACTCCTTACACGGACCCATGTCAAACTTGAAATTCTTGAACCACTCTTGGCCACCCCTCGGGATTTCTGTGACAGTAGAAATGACTTCAGGGGACACCGGAAACTCCAACATGGCCACCTTCGAATTCAGTCCAGTGAAGTTCAATGCAAATGCCTTGGTCACTTCTGCATGTCCACCCTTTAATTTTTCACAAAATCGCCAACAACCAGCACTTCGAAATGCCTTTGCTACCTCCTCATTCCTGAGAGTTACATCTAACCCCTCCGGCTCTGTTCTCACACATTTACCAGAACGGTGCTCCTTTCTTTCCATGCTTCTTTAAGTATTTTTACACAAGGGAATGATGGTGGTTTGCAGCGCGAAAACAATCTTTAGCTGTAGAGAGCAGGCTCGCTTGCAGTAGTCCGTTTAAAACAAAGCTCAGGCTTTTCATATAGCAAAAACATTCATATGATATAAAGGACTCATTATGAAATGACCATCTCCTATAACGTCCTTCAAACTGACACACAACTATATGACTTCGGACCTTATGGAAAAATAATGGCTAATCATGACATAGAAAGGGTGTGAAAAGACAATCATGACCGGATTTGTGACTCACTACTCTCGGATTAGACATTCAGAGAAAAACGCTGCAAAAAACCCTAAAACTCCGATTTCGTAGCGCGGGCAGTTCAAATTTAAGAGGATGCGCTACGAAATTGCTGACAAACAGAGCGCTACGAAAACACGCAAACATTATTTCGCAGCAAAACTGACCAATCACACCCGCGCTGCGAAACTGCGCAAAGTACCAATGACATGACATGACATAACTAACAATGATGGAGGGTGTCTAATGATCTTGCCTTTACACGAATTCTCATCCACAACTCTTGAATTTCAAATTTGAAATTGACATAAACTAATAAACCTATTTACAAGACTTCAAGACTTTATAAAAACTTATGGACAACCTTATATACATGAACTATAGTTCCTAGTGATAACAGTCACTTTGGGGATCTCTCTATTCAGTGTAGAATCTTGCTGCTGAGTCTGAGGCATTGCCTCCATATCCTGTGGTGATTTTTGTTTTCCTTGATCTGCTGGGTTAGTCTGCTTTGCAGTGATGTCAGTCTAATATGTTTCAAAAGCCCTTACAGTCACATTGGGAGTCTGAATCTCGCTGCTACAGTTGGGGGGAGGCTCCAAGTCCCCCCACCCAAGAAGGAAATCCATAGCAATGGGCCTATTTGTTGAATAATGCTATTGCCAGAGGGGCTGAGTTGTTGCAGTTCGGTGTTGTGCAAAGTGATTTCGTCGCAGCAGAGTTTGCCAGAAACCCTAAGCAGCCATGAAGCACACCCGTGATCGCATCTTGTTTCCACCATCTACTCTCAATTGAATAATCTTAATATTACCAATTACTTTCAGATATTATTGTAGATCACATACTTCAAATTTATTCCCAAGTATAGTCGTAACTAGATAGTGTTTAAATTAGGATATATACATGTCATTATTAGCTTAGATTAGATTATTTTTAGCTTAAACATTACTCCAAATATCACATATCACCCCATCAGCACTATCATAAATTAGATTGGGAAACTGGTCCCATTATCCACAGTTAGAGCCACCACGCCAAACAGAAAAAGAACTGCCAACCAAGGGCCGAACTGGGTGGTTTTCCCCCATGTTGTAAGCAACGATTTTTGAGGCTTCAACAAGTTCCCCCAATTGAAATCGGGATGGAGATAAAGGAAATAGGTACCATACTAGGCGTAATAGTAGATATAGGAATAGTACCTCCTGTGACAACTGAATACAGAGTATGTACACCGATTGTATTGGTAGCGCCACTAGGATTGGCCATTGAGAAGAAAGGATGAGAGTGAACAGGGCTAGCTGACCTATGAGTCAGAGTACCCACGTATGATACAATGTAAGGAAGATGAGAAGGAAGACGTTTCATAGGATTCGTAGGAGGCTCTAAAACATTTTCAATTTCTACTTCGCCTTTCGACTAGAAGAGTACTCTAGCAAGCACCGAAGCGTTTATGTCTAAATTATGGACTAGACTAGGTTCACCCTGTGAAATAAGAGCCCTCAGAGAAGGATCTATCTATGTTGTGTTAGTTAACACTGGTTCAAAAGAACCAATAGAATTACTCCTATGCCTTCTAGGTGAAGGATCGACACTCGCAGGTGAAATCCCATGCAGCCTTCTAGACTGATGAACTGGTTGGTCAACCACTTTTATATATAAAGGAAAATTAAAGACTCAAATCACCTATGGCAAGCTAGGAGCATAACACACTCACTAAAAATATTCTAAATATACAACCAAGCAAACAAATTCTAAGTATTTTCACTCCAGGTGATTAGGACCAAACAAAAAAATACAAGAAATCGAAGATAAGGATCTCCCGAAGGTAGTTTGGGATGATGAGGGCCCAAGCATACTAGCAAAGATATCAAAAGCAATTACACTGACCTCTAGACAATAGCCTTTTCTGGTGCAAGTACCCAAGCTTCACAAGGGCACCCTCCAGAAGTACTATGAAAGTGATGCAACGTATGCCTCAGGTACCTATTGTGGTAAAAACACAACCCCCCATTATTGATTTGTTCACTTCAAATAATGGGGACCCTTTCTATAAAATTTTGGCTAAACACCTTTTTGGATTTTTATTTAGTTGATTGCCCTACGCTTTTGTTAATTTTTCATTTCCTTTCGATTCTTGTTTTGATTGCTTTGTTAAAATCAAATTTTTATAAGCTTCCCATTGACATTTTCTTTGCTTCATTTGGTCAACTGGTTTGTAAATAACACTCCTTTGAAAGTCTGATCATTTATGTAGCCTGGGTTAAAAATGCATAAAATGTACAATATTGCATTTTGTAAATAAATTAGTTCAATAATGCATTTATTTTAAATATTAACCCCTAGTGAGTTTTTACTAACATTTTTCTATTTTTACTTATACAGCCAAATCATGAAGCAACCGGACTTTAGTAATTTACTCCAATAAATTACTAATCTCGAAAAATCATAATTTCGAAGTGATTGTAGTTTATTTTTTCATTTTTATTAAAATGGATGTAGTTTATAAAATAAACCAAATAAAATAAAACCAAAATAAAAATTGATATTTAATATTAAATCTTAAATTAATTAAATTAATTATTATATAAAATATAATTAATTTAATTAAATTAGAATTTAATATATATATATATATAAAATTTATTTCGCAATCGGAGAATCGCATCAAGACTTTTCAATCGCATCGAGACTTTTCAATAAACACATCTCTTAAAACCCCGATACCCCTACCAATGCCAATTTGCCAATTGCGAAAAAGACAATGAGGCATTAACCAAAGTTTAAAAAATTTGATTGTTTGAGTTTCAATGCGATCGCTCCATCGCATCGGGAGCCCTCAACTAATACAAGCTATATGAACTCTGACTCAACATTTTCGCCGATGCGATAAGTCAAATGTTGACATTCATTTTGGGCTCACATATTAATTTGATTTTTTTGAAATGGTTTATGTTACCATATGAGTCGTTACATTAATGGTTTATGTGAGTACATTACCATATGAGTGAAGTAAGGTAGGTAATTTAATATTAGTTTAAATATTTAAATAATAAATTTTAAATTAATTTAATTAATTAATATGTAACATATAATTAATTTAATTTAATTAAAATTTAATTATTATTTAGATTAATATTATATAGTTTGTAAATAATTAATTATATATTAGTTAGTGAAATTAATATTAATTAATAATTAGTTTAGTTTATGATTAATAATTAAATTACAATTAATTAAAATTCTAATTTAGGATTATATTTTTAACTAAAATTCTGATTTTTAGTCTGCAACAGAATTTCCAGAGTTATGCCAAATTTGACTCATCAACTTTGGAAGCTCATAGAATGAGTTTTACTTGGCCAAATGAGGCTCAGGATGGCTCATTGGAAAGATAAAATCAAGGAGAACATTTCTGAAGAAGTTTCACTAACAGATTTGGTCATGAATTGGGTCAAAAATCATGCAGAAGATCAAGCTCCGAATTTCTAAAACAAAATCAATTTTCTAAGTTATTTTCTACATTTTCATTTGTCCAAAGCCTCTTCTAATTGCAAATCCATTCATCAATAATATCTTTGGCCAATTAAACCATCCCAGGCATCAATAGAGAGCTTATATTTTATTTTAAATTATTTATTTAAATAGAATTTGATTGGATTCGTTTTAAATGTCAGAAATGATATTTTGTTTTTATTGATTGCATTTTAATTTATTTTGATTTCTTCTTGCAGGAAAACAGTAGAAGAGATTTGGAGAAAAAGATCTCAATCAATGAGAATGCTCCAGCAATTGAAGATTATAATTTTTGAGCAAATAAAATTGGTTTGACAGATTTACCTTCAACAAACTTTCCTCTCAAGAATTCCTTTGCAAATATTATAAATAATAGATTGCAGAATGTAATAAGGGCGGCTCTCTTATGCAATTTTGGACTTCTAAAATCACTTCTGTAATAGGAATTTAGAGTTGTAGGAGAAAGGAGAGAAAATCTCAAATTTGGGGATTATTGAGGATTTTTCCTTTGTATCTTGAATTATGCATGATGGGCAGAGTTTGCATTATTGTGGCTTTTGCTTTGAAGGCAGAAGTTCAAGCAATGTAAAGAGCTGTTGGAGACC
Organism: Pinus tabuliformis; assembly: GCA_031772625.1. Classification (NCBI taxonomy): domain Eukaryota; kingdom Viridiplantae; phylum Streptophyta; class Pinopsida; order Pinales; family Pinaceae; genus Pinus; species Pinus tabuliformis. The sequence continues at coordinate 1,038,158,413 of CM062813.1, read as the reverse complement.
AGGGATAGAGAAATGGATGCAATAAATTGATATTTTTAATACTATTGTTTCAAATAGTAGTTTCATTTTTATGATAACAGGAATGTGTCATTTTATTCATGTTTGTGCACTTTTGTCGATATGGGTAATTTGTCTCAATGTTGTTATTATGTATCTCTGTTCTTATGAATTAGTTTCTAATTTCTGAGTAACTATTTACTCAGAAATCTGCTTTATAAAACTGATTTATTGAATGGTAATGTGTTGTGAACTATTTCCACATATTATTGTTTAATTATTGGATTTACTGATTTGATAATCAATATTATTTTTGTGAACTACTTTCTGAGTGTTGTTGATTGATTATTTCAGTTAATAGGTCTCAATAGGATGTGTTTTGGTATCCATAATGTTAGTTAATTGAATTATTTCATTAACTTGATATTCATTATAAACAAGACATATTTAAAATCCCAATACTTTAAATATCTTGCTCTTGGTTGGGTTAGATCTATATCTGCCTAATTAAGATAGGATTAAGATTAGTTTATTTTGCTTGCATTATAGAATAAGTTTGCATTTAGATTAATTTCTACATTCTTTTAAGTCCTCTTCTCAAAGAGGCAAAACTTTAGTTGTGGCTTGGCTGAACCCAAATCAGCTTAAAGGTCATTCTCTTGCCTGATCAGCAAGAAGAAGTGATCTGATATCCTTCGCTATTGGTAGTTAAAGATACATAATAAACCAATAGCGATAGGGAGAAGGTAACTGGACCTAGTTAAACTAGTCAGAGCCACCACACCAAATGGAAAAGGAGCTGCTTTAAGGCTAGGACCAGGTGGTTATCCCCCATTGTTGTTGCAGCAATTTTCAAGGCATCAACAGTACCATGGGCATTCCGCCTTGTAGTCACTTGTGTTGTCCCTAGGAAAGGCAACTAAGGTCACCAGCTCGTATTTAGAAGCCAGGAAGAACAATCGTGGGCACACAATCCAACAAGTAGGAGAGAAGGAATCTCTCTTTCCTTATGTTCACACATCCTCATGCTTAATTCCTATGTTAAAGGATCTTTCCCGGACAGCTTAACGATACTGGATTTCCACTCTTTAATAAACTTATATACTTTCAGTTTAAGTGGTATTGGAGATTTTACTCTCCACACAACTATTCCAAGGTCCTAAATTCCCTAGACTAGTTGATGTTACTATGACAAAAATAAAAAGTCTAGTTTATTTTAATTTTAAGTGCTTATTTTAGTTGGTTGTTATTTAAGACAAGGGAAGTGGAAGTGCAAATGATGATGTTCTAACGCAAAAGAAATCAATAGAAAACCTAGGCTACATGCAAATGCAACACTTCTTTTTCTTCAATGAAATTTATTTCTACACAGATTCTACGAGAGATCTAAGAAAGAAAAAACTATTTTTCTTTTTCTTTTAAGCACTCACACATTCAAAATCCTAACAAAATAGACTAAATGGTGTCTAAAATGCATCTACCTTAATGCACACTAGAATGAAAATGCAAGATTCGAAGAAAAGATCAAAATAAAACAAATGTGATCCCAAAAGTAAAAGCCAATTCATCAAGCAAAGAGAAGCAAATCTCAAAAGAAAAACACTCCTCAAAGAAAAAAGATTCTTAGCCTTAAAACAAGAATTCACACATTCGCCAAAAAACTCAAAAGACACAAAGCAAAAGAAATTTAAAGCAAATGTTTTCTTTTTTCTTTTAAAGATTTTAAAAGACTAAGAAGTTGAGAAAGGGAAAACAAGTATCTATTTCAATACCAACAACATGAAAAAGACCCAAATCCCACTAGTCACCAATGATCTCAAGGATAAAAGACTAAAGCGGAATAAGAGACTTAATGACCTTAAATAATTTGATCAACAAGAGACAAAAGGTTCTGGAAATCAGAAATACTTCAGAGAACTGGAATATTTCATTCATCCAAGAATTACAAACACCTTTCACAAACAAGCAAGGAAAAGAAAAAATAAGCCAACTTCAGGGTTGCAAAAGAAGCACTTCAAAGACTAGGTTATAAAAAAGTTTAAGAACAACTAGACCTGTTCCAAAAGCATAGAATAAACAAAGAATTCATAAAGAATATATGGAACCCAACTTCAAACACAAAAGAATTCAAAAACTACAAACCCTAGGTTTACATAGGCTTTTCACAAACAAGATGAAGAAAACCAACATCAAGTGACAATAAGATAATTCTAGGCTTCATTCATATCATAAAATCTTAAACAAACTTGGTCAAACCCAAGAAACAACTAGAAATGAAAAAATTCAAAATTTCAGATCTGTATACGACTGTTTAATTATAGAACTGCGTATATACGCGACCGTGTCTAAAGAAACTCATGCATATGCAGGTTTCTTTGGAAGAAACCACTTATATATGCTACCGTCTACAATAAAAACCATGTATAAATGGAAATCTAGGGAAAAATAAAAAAGATAGTCCTGATCCAAGAGATCAGGCTGAATGACCATATTTCTTAAGAGTCAAGAAGGCTAGAAAAATTCAAGAAACAACAAACCAAACTCCGATCAAAGAACATTGACCCTTCTAGGAAATATTTGATGGTATTCCCTAGTGGAGTCATGAATTTTTTTGGCGGGAAAAATTCCCTAAGGCAAGGGTTGAAAGCCTCAACATAGCAGAACACTATACTCAACAAAGAGCAACCAAACAAACATCCAAAACATATGAATTACCAAACATGGTTTTGGAAACATACTCGGATGTCCTACGTTTGATGATGTTCTCATAGGGTCCAAACCCTCTACTTCCTCCAGAACGAGCAGGCCTGCAAGCCAATTCACATAAGCATATACATAATAGATAATTCAATGTGCATACATAAAATATATGTTAGATCATCATATATAAGCATACAAATTACTATTCATGGGATAATAAGATATCATGAACAAGACATGAGCTTCTTTATTGATTAACAATAATAGGTATAGGAAAGGTATAACTTGGTCCAGGCCAAAGGCATCAACGCAAAATTCCTCTAGATCCATCCAGCCCAAGCCATGAAGAAAACCTCTCTAACAAGCGCAAGGATATTCTATAAGGATGATGAACATCTCTACAAAGGATGTTGATTTGAGGTAGCATCAGATGTGCTCTAGCCACCAAAATTGGTGGAAAGGATAAAGCACATGAGATATTCAATACCCAAAAATGGTTTGGGTGGATTCTAAACAGTTTGGGAGATATTAAAATAATTAATATTTTTAATGGAGTCCTTAAGTCTAAACTTAGGGAAAATAAAATATTAATGCGAATTAATATAAAACTATGTTAGAAGGGTCCAAAAGTCATGGATCAAGCCAAAGTTAATCTTAGTTGTTGATTAGGGACTTAATCTCGGTCATTGATTTGTCAATGAGAAAAGTATAAGAGGCTTGAGGGTCACTTGGAGGACACACTGAGGGAGACTAGTGAGTTCAATTTCTGGAGTGAGGTTAGCTGAGAAATTCAAACTAGTTGTCTAGTGAGTAGTCAGGAGTCAGCAAGTACAGAATAGAGAGAAGGGATCATCCACTGGAGACCAACGCTGAGGCAAGAGAGGCAGACACAAGGCATTTTAGGCAGATAGAGGTAGTAGGAGACGGTGCAGTCACTAGAGGGCCTGCGTGGGTGATGCAAAGAAGCTCAGGGTTGACGCAGTCAATTAGGGACTGACGCAAAGTGTCTAGGAGCAATGCAGAGGTTAGCCAAGCTGACGCTGGGACTAGGAGAAGTGCTGGAGAATTTTTCTCTCTGTGGGTAAGCCAGATTGACACCCTGTTGTACTAAAGAATTGTTGAATAATAAAATCCTCCCTTGCTGCACTGGTTTTCCCACATTGGGTTTTTCTGGGGATTATTCTCTAAAACATCTGTATCAATGTGTTGATTCTTGTACTTGTGTTTGTTTCTGTATTATGGTGTGATATCTGCAGCATAATTTATTTTAATGTTTATTGAAGGAATTTCATAAATAACTTACTGAAGAATAAGTAGGAAAAGTATATCAGATGTTGCAATGATAGAATTTTCACATGGTATCAGAGCGAATAATCATAGATAGGAAGGGAAAATCAGTTATGGATTGAAAGATGCAGAGGCATCCACGTCAGGGGACTCACACAGATTTTTAGAAGATTGCACAAGAGAAAGAGAATTCGATTTCTTTATGTTGGCTTGTAGGCTGGAAGAATAAGTGGCTTGTATGATTAGTTCTACATCATCAGAAGTGTGGTATATAGACAATGAAGCCTCGTGGCATATGACGAGAATCAGGGAATGTTTCTCAGAATATCAAGAAGACAAGATGAATTTTTAGATCACCATGGGGAACAAGAAAAAGTGTACTCTAGTGGGGAAGTGTACCATAGTTTTTCAAATAGAATCGGGAGAATGGTTCCATGCTAGAAATGTGTTGTATGTACCAGGATTGGGGATGAACTTACTTTCCGTGTCACAACTTCATGGCAAGGGCTATGATGTCTACTTCATCAAGGAGAAGGTATATGTCAAACACCTGAGCTGGAAAAAGAAAGTGTAGATTGAGATCAAAAGTAACAGGTTGTATAGATTACAACTAGAATCACCAATGGAACTAATAGGCAGTCATGGAGACAAGGACTTGAATGAACTATGGCATAGAAGAATGGGTCATTTGCACCATGAAGCTCTAAGAATTCTCAGGAGCACTGTAATAGGAGTTCTAGATCTGAGTACGGAACGAGATGATTTATGCAGAGGATGCGCTCTAGGAAAGTATGCCAAGGCAGTATTTCCTAGGAGCAAACACAAGGCCAAGAGTGTACTAGGATTGATATACTCAAATATCTGCAGACGTATGTCCATCAAAGATCTCAATGGTGCTGAGTATTTCCTTACGTTCAACTCAAGGAAAACTTTGATTTATTTTCTAAAAACCAAGGACGAGGTTTTCTGTCAATTCAAAGAGTTCAAGGCTCTAGTGGAGAATTTTACTGTGAAGAAAATAAAAGTTTTGCACTCAAATAATGGTGGAGAGTATGTCAATAAGGACTTCACTATTTTTTGCGCTAAGGAGGGCATTAGAAGAGAGTGGACAACTCCCTACAATCCAGAGCAGAATGGAGTAGTAGAAAGAAAGAACAAGACTATTGTAGAAGCAGGTAGGGCCATGATGTATGATCAGGATATGCTGAAATTCTTGTGGGCAGAAGCATGAAACACAAAAATCTATGTTGAGAATAGGACTCCTCATTGGGCGTTGGGCAAGATTACTCCAGAGAATTTTTTCATAGGGAAGACACCTGAAGTAAGTCATTTCAGGATATTTGGGATAGCATATTGACGCATACCAAAGGAAAAGAGGAAGAAGATGGATCAAACTACAGAAAAGGGATATCGGGTGGGATATAGTGAGAATGCTGAGGAATATAGAATCTACCTTCCAGGGAGGAGGAAGGTAGTATTTTGACGAGATGTAATGTTCATGGAGGACAAGGCTTTTAGAAAATCTCGTGAGGTGCCTTCTGAGGAGCAGTAAAAAGAGGAGACGCTAGTTAAGCCTCTTCAACCAATGAAAGTAAAAAATTCTTCCTCAGGTCAAGAAGATTCTTAGGATGAGGAGGAGGAGATAATAGAAGCACCTACTGGAAGAGGAAGAACTAGTAGGGAACTTCGTTAGATTCTGCGATATGTAGAGGACTTCATCGGTGCACCAAGAAACAATAAGAGGGAGTGAAAACAACCAGATAGATATCAAGAATTAGTAACTCAGGATGGGGAGCCTTCCAGTTTCAAGGAGGCAACTCAACATCAGGTTAGGCTAGACACGATGGTAGATGAATACAACTCCATAATGGTGAACTATGTCTGGGAGGTAGTACCAAGGCCTCAAGACAGTTCAGTGGTAGGTTCGAGATGGATCTACAAGATAAAATATGTTGCAGACGAAAGTGTTGAGAAATACAAGGTCAGGTTTGTGGCTAAGGGGTATGCTTAAAAGGAAGGAATTGACTATGAGGAGACCTTCACCCTGGTAGCTAGGTATATGCTATTAGGGCCATGATATCTCTTGCAGCTCAGATGGGATGGGATATTCATCAGATGGATGTCAAAATGGCTTTTCTAAATGGGGTAATAAAAGAAGAGCTATACATTGAATAAGCATAGTGCTTTGAGACACATGAGAAGAAGTCTCATGTATGCAAGTTGAAGAAAGCCTTGTATGTGTTGAAACATGCACCTAGGGCATGGTATGGTCGAATTGATGGCTACTTGCAGAAGATGGGATTTTTCAAGAGTGATGGAGATCCAAATCTCTACTATCTGGTTGTAGAGAATGAGCCACTAATCTTAGTATTGTATGTGGATGATTTATTTTTGATAGGATCATCCAGGCTCGTCGAGGACTACAAGAAGAATCTAGCCACAAAATTCAATATGAAGGATTTGGGATGAATGCATTATTTCCTAGGGTTGGAAGTTTGGAAGCAAAAGGGAGAGATCTTCCTTGGGAAAGGGAGATATGCTACATAAATACTAAAGAGATTCAAGATGGAGGAATGTAGACCCATGGCTACTCCAATGATCAAGAACTAGAAGAAGATTGATGCATCAAAAGACAAGGATGTTGGTCCCACCTTATACAGGCATCTCATAGGGTCCCTGATGTATGTGGTCAATACCAGGCCAAACATTTGCTACGCTGTCAACACCCTCAGTCAGCTCATGGTGGAATCAAAGAGGGCGAACTGGGCAGCATCCAAACATCTTCTTAGGTATTTACAGGGAACAACCGATTATGGACTCTTGTACACCAGGTGTAAGGATATCAGATTGAGTGGATTTAATGATGTAGATTGGGCAGGAAGTTCAGTGGATCGGAAAAGTACCTCTAGGTAGTGTTTCAACATTGGATCAGGAAGGACCTCCTGGTGTAGTAGGAGACAGAAGTCCATGGATCTGAGCTCATCTAAGGCAGAATATATGGTGGAAAGCACAGCTTTGTGTGAGTCCATATGGCTTAGAAAACTTCTTGTGAACCTATTCAGAAGGAATATGGAGGCGACCAGGATCATGTGTGATAATTAGAGTTGCATCAAGCTCTCTGAGAATCCAGTGTTTCATGATAGGTTGAAGCATATTGATATCCAGTGTCACTTTGTTAGGGACTGTGTCCAACGAGGAGCTGTACAATTGAGCTACACTCCTATAGGAGAACAGGTGGCGAACATCCTCACCAAGGCCCTTGGAAGGACAAAGTTTGACTACTTCAGGGAAAATATGGCGATGGTAAAGAACCCATTTCAGTAGAAAAAATGGGAGTGATAACATCACAGATGCAGAGGGAGTTGCAGTGTGGATGCAGTGTTGGGAGAAAGGACCAGCAACAGCATGGATGTAGAGAGAGTTGTCGCATAGATGCAGCAGTGGCAGTAGCAGAGCCATGGGCAGTAGTACAAGATGTAGTAGTGCAGAGGATGTTGGGCAAGGAGTATTAGCATCAACACAGGGACCGATGCCAGATGATTAAGGTGATACTTAGTGAGGAGTATTACTAGAGCATAGTCCTCGCTAAGAGGGATTGTTGATTTGAGGTAGCATCAAATGTGCTCTAGCCACCAAAATTGGTGGAAAGGCTAAATCACATGAGATCTCCAATACCCATAAATGGTTTGGGAAGATTCTAAACAGTTTGGGAGATATTAAAATAATTAATATTTTTAATGGAGTCCCTAAGTCTAAACTTAGGGAAAATAAAATATTAATGTGAATTAATATAAAATTGTGTTAGAAGGGTCCAAAAGTCATGGATCAAGCTAGAGTTAATCTTAGCTGTTGAGTAGGGACTTAATCTCAGCCGTTGATTAGGGACTTAATCTCGGCCGTTGATTTGTCAATGAGAAAAGTATAAGAGGAGGCTTGAGGGTCACTTGGAGGACACACTGAGGGAGAGAAGTGAGTTCAATTTATGGAGTGGGGTTAGCTGAGAAATTCAAACTAGTGGTCTAGTGAGTAGTCAAGAGGTAGCAATTACAAAACAGAGAGAAGGGATCAACCACTAGATACCAGCGCTGAGGCAAGAGAGGCAGACGCAGGGCATTTCAGGCAGATGTAGAGGCAACAGGAGACTGCACAGTCACTAAAGGGCCCGCGTGGGTGACACAGAGAAGCCCAAGGCTTACACAGTCAAGCAGGAGCTAAAGCAAAGTGTCTGGGAGCCACGTAGAGGTCAGCCAAGCTGACGCTAGGACTAGGAGAAGTGCTGGAGAATTTTTCTCTCTGTGGGTAAGCCAGTTTGGGACCCTATTGTATTGAAGAATTGCTGAATAATAAAATCCTCCCTTGCTACACTGGTTTTCCCACATTGGGTTTTTTCGAGGACTATTGTCCAAAATATATGTGTCAATTTGTTGATTCTTGTACTTGTATTTGTTTCTGTATTATGGTGTGATATCTACAACATAATTTATTTTAATGTTTATTGAAGGAATATCATAAATAACTTATTGAAGAATAAGTAGGAAAATTAAATCAAATGTTGTAGTGATAGAATTTTCACAAAGTAAACTAGGATTTCCTAGAGAATGGGAGTGCAGGAGGCATGGGAAAAACAAACTTTATCTGGGAGAAAAATGGGTTTAATGTCGATATCCCTTCTATTATATCAATTAAGCCTACCCAAGGGGTGTATATATACCACCTGAAATTGGTTAATTCAGTTGTGCCATGGGCTCCTGTAGGTGGGCTCTTAGCAAAAGCTGTAAACCCCACCTGAAAAATAGCATTTTATTTTATTTTTTCATATTTTAAAAGGTACAGGGGTGCAATGTTATAGGAGTCCTGCATGTACGTGATTTAGTGTGGGTAGATTCATGTATGGAATTTGAAATATTATTTTTTAATAGAAGATCAAGTCTGTATGGGAAAAGGGATTGCCCATGGACATAAAAGAGCATCAAGTCTACAGGAGTGCTAAATGATGTTATAACATAACTTGATATTTAGTATTCAAGTTGTATAACACCTACATCCAATAATTAGGGTAGTTCAATTTACCACAACCACGTTTATGGCAGTCATAAAATGACCTTGGTATAGATCATCCAAACCCTAAGTCTCCTCTCCCATGTGGCCAATATGGGAGGCAATACCAACAAGCTTAAATGAGTCAACGAGATCTTTAGAAGGGTGACTTGTGGGTAGGATGCATACTGGGGTATGTACTCAACCAAGTCCATGGCTTTAAGGAGTACCCTCACACAGGAGTCTAGTAGCACAACTCCCTTCACCAGGTCCATAGCTAGTCATAAAGATGGGGGAAGGCATATGCTCAGTGTTATCGATCAATAGTGTTCCCTTTCATGGAGGGATACATTCTCTTGCACTCCAAGCTGCTCTCTGAAGAATATGAACTTTTCTTTCGACAATGACTAGGTGAGAATTTCTACAACTTTCTCATCAATCAAGATGTGTTGCAGCCTCACTACTCCTCTCAGTCCCATATATTTGATAAAGTGGTACTTGAATTGATGTGCTTCGACCTATCATGGCATACTAGATTCTATGAAAGTTAGGTCCTGCTTTGATTGTCACAATATATCGTGGTCATATCAAGCACCTACTCAACCAACTCTGCAAAGAGCTTCCACAACCACACTACCTTGCAGCTAGACATATTAGCTACAATGTACTCTACCTCGATTGTACTGAAAGCGACAAATTTTTACTTCCTTCTCATCCAAGAAATCATGGCAAACCCCAAGCTGAAAAAACATGTTGAAGTGCTCTTCCTGTTATTAATCTTCCAGGGCCAATTTACATACGTATATCCATGCAGTCTCAACTCATCGTCGAAGGTATTTCTCAGTACATAGTTGATCATCCGATGTAGATATCTCATACCATGTTTTGTGTCCACCTATTGAAAATGAAAAGGTTCCACCATGAACTGGATCATGGTGTTAATAACAAAACATGTGTCTGGTATTTTGTTGACCAGAAACACTAAAGCTCTAATTAGCTACTAGTACAAAGAAGGATCTACCCAATCTAGTCCCACAACTTCACCCCATAACTTCTTGAAGTTTGCCTCCATTAGAGTGGCCATGGATTTGCAATCCACCCTCCCAAATATCTCTAAGAGTTTGACAACATATTTTCCTTGGCTAGGGAAAATATAACCAAGTCTTTACCACACTTCTAAGCTGAGGAAATAGTGCATCAAACCAAGATCTTTCATCTCAAATTCAGAGGAAAGCTCCCTCTTACACTGGATGATCAGAGGCTCTGCTCCTGTCAAGAATAAGTTATCAACATATAAAACCAGAATCGAAGGCAAACCTTTGACAACCTTGAAGTAGAGGTACATATCGACACTGATTCTTGTGAATCCCAACTTCATCATGTATCCATAGATCTAAGCATACCAAGCCTTGGGGGCTTGCTTTAATCCATAGAGGGATTTCTTAAATATGCAAACATGGGTTTCCTTGTCATGTTCCTCAAAGCCCTACGGTTGTTCCACGTACACCTCTTCCTTAAGTATGTCATGAAGAAAGGTTTCCTTCACATCTATCTGACAAAGACTCCAACCCTGATTAACAACAAGAGAAATGATGGATCAAATGGTAGTGTATCTGGTAACATGTACAAATATCTCATCATAATATTCTCCCTCTTTCTGGGAGAATTTGGCCATGAATCTCACCTTGAAATTCTCAATGCTACTATCAACTGCATGTTTGATTTTGTATGACCATTTGGAAGTCACAACAGACTTTTCTTCAGATCTCGAAACCACCTCACATACATTGTTCTTCATGATGGGCTCCTACTCCATGGCCATGGAATCTTTCCAAACCTATTCCTTCACTACTTCTTCATAGCTATAAGGTTTAGAATGTATAATATCACTCATCAAGGCAACATATCCCTGATATCTGTGAGGTTGCTTTCTCTCCTTGAAGGTGCCTCTCACAGCTACGTGTCTCCTTACATCTTGTAATGTATCATGAAGCTATAATGGTCTCTTTCTTATGGGAGGATCACAAGAAGGAGTATCCAAAGGATCCATGGTTACTATAGGCTCATCAACAAGGTCAGGCTCATGCATGGATGGCTTAACGTCTACATCCATAAAATCATCGCCTCTCTCAGTGCTGATAGGGACAAGAGCATCCCTAACTTTCCTAAGAGATATATCTTCATCGAAAGTCACATCCCGGCTGAATTCAATGTTCCTTTGACCTAACACATATCATATAAGCTTTAAACTTTTCACAATAGCCAACAAATGTACCTTTATTTTTGGAAGCCTCTAGCTTTGATATTTTCTCATACAAGACATGAAAGTAGACAAGGAAACCAAATATTCTCAAGTTTCCAACTTCCAGTTTCACACTTGTAAAGACTTCTTCAGGAGTCTTGTCTCCTAAGGCATGATGAGGACTACTATTTTGGACATATACAACAATATTCATAGATTCTCCCCACATAAACATAGAAAGATTTTGATCATGAATCATGGCTTTGGCTACTTCCAATATGGACTTGTTCTTCCTCTCAACCACTTTATTTTTTTGAGGTTTGTATGGAACAATGACCTCCCTTTTAATCCCAACATCTTTAAAAAAGTATTTAGATTCATTTGAAGTTTATTCTCCTCCATTATTTGTCCTCGAGATCTTGATCTTCTTCCCTATTTGATTTTCCACAAGAGCCTTCAAATCCCCAAATACATCAAAAACCTGGTCCTTGGTCTTCAAGTAGAAGATCCAAGTTTTATGAGAGCAGTCATCAACAAAGATCACATAGTATAAATATCCTCCAAGATATTTCACTAGCATGGGCCCACAAATATCAGAATGAATAAGATGAAGAAGCTCCTTAGATCTATTGTTTCTAGAAGGGAATGGTCCCTTGATATTCTTCCCACTAGCACATCCCTGGAATTTATGTTCATGATCAACCTGAATCTTGGTTATCCCTGTAACCATCCTGCTCAAGTTAGGGAAATCCTTATAATGAAGGTGTGAAAATCTCTGATGCCAAACCTTACATTGATTAGTGGTGTCATCAACCAATGCTTGAATAGGTCGACCACAAACTTTGTAAAGGCCTTCATTTCTAACACCAAGTGTGAAGGCTTCCCTCATACTAGAATTCCTCAACCAAGCAAGGACTTTACCATCAATGAATGAAACTATAAACCCCTTGTCTTCCATAACAGAGATGGATACAAGATTCCTCTTCAATCTTGGCATACACAACCCATCTTGTAGAAGAAAAAAAAGACCAATTTCCAAATGAAAATAAATAGAACCAGACCCTTTTACAAGATGAGAATAATTATCCCCAAGAAAATTTTTCAAATTGGTCTCTATCTCAACTAAATTTGAGATGACTTCACAATACCCAGTAAAATGTCTAGATGCTCCACTATCTACCAACCAACTATCAATTTTATCTGAAGATGAACTAGAAATAGAAGCAACAAGAACATATTTAGATTGAGAACTTGCAACATTATTAGCATACCTTGTGTTTCTAGATCTCTTTTGTGGGTGTTGGGATTCTTCAACACTTGCATGGGCAACAGGACCTCCTTGTTTCCTTATATGGTTGAAGTAGTTGTTATTTCCATTATTTTTTTTGCAGGACCTTTGAGCATTTCTTCTATTAGGACAACCTTGGGCTATGTGGCCAAATATGTCACACCAGTAGCATTGGACATTGGAGAAGTCCCTTATATTATTGTGAACATTAGGGATGGATTCTTCGGCTTCCCTTTGAAAGGTTTCCCTTTCCCTTTTCCTTTTCCCTTCTTCACATTGGATGCAAAGGTTGTAGGCTCTCCTTCTTCTTGTCTCTGGGTTCCTCCTCTAGAAATGAGCATGCATTCATCTTAAGTGAAATTTACCAAAAGTTCATCAAATTAAGGGAGATCTTTCTTGCAACTAATGCTTGTGATGAATGTCTCCCAAGACATGGGAAGCTCTTTCCTGAAAATAATTCTTGTGATGGATGTCTCCCAAGACATGGATTACACCAAGTGTCATCTGCACAAGCTCTCTATCACATATGACTTCTCCAATGGAAAGAATTTGATCTCTTATTTGAGATATCCTCATGAAGTATGTTGTAATAGATTCATACTTGTTCATAATTATGTCACAAAATTGAATCTTCAAAGAGATGATTTGGCTTAGATTTTTGACCTCATACATCCCAATCAATTTGTCATACATCTCCTTTGACTTCTTCATCTTGTACACATACGTGATGAGATGGTCTCTAAGAGAGTAAATGATGATTTTATTGGCCTCGATATCACCATTCTTGTACTTGGACTTAGCATTGGCATTGACATTCTCTAGAGATTCAACTATTTGGCCTTGCACATATTCCATCACATCATTCTCTTCAAGTGTGAGATCCAATGTAGCCCTTCATTGCAAAGTTGGGGGCTGCATTCAAATTCTCCTCAATCTTGAATTAGGAGGTAGTCATATTGCCCAAAATTATATCACCAATCAACAAACAGAGTGTCTAAAAGGGGTGTTCTCTTGTCTCCTTAGGCTAACCTTCACCTCAGCTCTGATACCATCTTAATTTTTCACAGTGTTCTATGCTATTATAATCACTTAAACAAATTCTTCCAACTTTTATCACCCCAATAACAGATAAGAAATTATAGATAGAACAGTAAACAATAAATGCATAATAGAAGACAACCAAGCACAATGAGACACAAATATTTGGTTAAAGAACAAGGAAAAACCCTTAATCAATTATTCTTCTTCTATTAGTCAATCAAGGTCTGGCATGAGATACAACAATCCAATAGTACATGCATAGACCAATCAAATTCAAACATTGACTTTCTAAAACCAACCAATGATGAGAGAGAAAGTCAAATCTGGTCAAAACATCAGTTTGTAATTTTCAACTTGTGGAGGTACAATCAACAACAATTAATGGTCTAGAAAAGTTAACGGCTGAACTACCCAAAGAAGTTCGCTTAACCCAACAATAATTTTGGCCTCAAAACCTTTGTCAAACTAGTCAAAACAATCTTGAAATTATATCTGTAATTCAATCAATTTCCATAATAAACTCCGCGTCAAACCCTAGTCAGCCCCCTAGTCAGCCTCAATCAAAGTGCCCATAATATTTCGGTCAAAGTATTCCTCAATTTAGCCTCCCAAAACAAAAATAAAATTGATCAAAAACAAAGTCAAAGTGCCCAAGTCAACGCTATCAAAGTATCCCAGAAACATAAAGTCAACGCAGGTCAAACATAACTCTCTCACCTCCTTCACACGTGTGAAGACTCCCTATGGTTATTAGGCCAGATTGAACCATTTGATGTGATATATGATGTGATGGATGAGTCTCTAAGTGAGGTCAAAAAATTCCTATTTATATGAGGTTGAGGAGGGGTAATTTCCTTAGGTGGGGCCGACTAGTCAAACACATAATAGAAAAATTCCTTTGGCCAAATTAAAATTTCCTTTGAAGGATAATGAACCCTCCTTAGGGTAGTTGGGCTTATCCTTAGGAAAATTCATCCTGTAGCTTCCAATTGTAACACTCCCTCTTAGTTATTGAGGAATTTCCAGCTGCACCATAAGTCTCATCTTAGATGTACCTATCTCAGCATAGGAAATCTCATCTCATATTAGCTAAACAATTGATGATTCAATCCATAGAAGAAGAGGAAGAATGATCCACATGAAAACAGGGGAAATAAATTTGCTACAAACAAGTCCATGCCAATGATAAATGGCGTTGGTAAAGATCATCCAAACCCTATCTCCGTTGACTAAACTTCACCCAACTAGATCCTCAGTATTCAAGTGGTATAACACCTCCATCCAATACTTAGGGGAGATGAATTTACCCCAACCAAGTTCATGCCAGTCATAAAATGACCTTGGTAAAGATCATGCAAACCCCAAGTCTCCTCTCCCATGTGGCCAAGATGGGAGGCAATCCCAACAAGCTTAACTGAATCCATGACTCTTTCTATAGCTACCACAGTTAAAGTGTTGATTCATCTTAAGAATTAAGTTCAGAGAAAATAAATGTTCTCAACAAAGGTTTGGGGTTTTCCAATGCCCCAAAAAAAATTCCGATAGAAAACATCATTTGTAACATAGAATAAGGGATTCAAATCCTTGGCTTGGAGGAAAAAGAAGGGATAAGGCAAGAATGTGCTCTCATAGTGAGGAAAGTCAAGCCATTGAGGAGAGATTTAAATAAATATGAACAAATTTCTCTTAGAAACCTTCGCAACAATGACAAAATTATGGTTCTAAGAGTAGACAAAGAAGGGACTATAGTTTTTATGGACAAGGATGATTACATTCTTAAGATGAATGAAGACCTTAACGACGGTAGCTATATAAATTTGAACACTAACCCCATATCCAAAGTCATAAAACAAGCTAAGAAGGCAATTAAGGAGTCCAACCTTGATGAGAGATTGAAGAAGAGGCTAACACCTTCTTGTGAGATTATCCCCAAAATTTATGGACTGCCAAATATTCACAAGGAGGGGGCTCCTCTCAGGCCAATAGTCAATACCATTGGCTCCCCCACTTATGAATTAGCAAAATATGTTGCCAAGATCCTTAAGCCCCTTGTTGGAAACACTGATTCTTTATTAAAGATTCCAATGATTTTGTTAAACTTATAAAAAATGAGAGAGTGGATCCAAATGACATCCTAGTAAGTTTTGACATGGTGTCCATGTTTACCAAAATTCCTTTAGATGAAGCCATCCAGGTTATTAATGAAGTCGTTGATCTTGAAAAAACGAATCTTGTGAGATATGTCTCTGGTCCACATTATTCAGTTTCCAAGGAAATTATTATGAGCATATCTCTGGAGTTGCAATGGGATCGCCACTCTCACCAATTGTTGTGAACTTATATATGGAATACTTTGAGAATAAAGCCCTTGAATCCTACCATTTAAAAGCAGCGTGGTAGAAGATATTTGTTGATGACACGAACATAAAGTGGACACACAACAGAGCATAGCTTGATAAGTTTTTCAATCACCTTAATTCTGTCTATTATGATATTAAGTTTACTATGGAGATGGAGGAAAATAAAAGCATACCATTCCTATATGTTCTTATTACGAAAAAGGAAGACAATGCATTAGGACATCAAGTCTTTAGAAAGAAAACTCACATGAAGAGTTACCTCCATGTTGATTCCTATCATCATCCTACTCAGAAATTTGGTGTCCTTAATACTCTTGTTGTCAAGGATCTTAGAATATTAGAAGCAGAGAACCTAGATGAAGAGAAGTAGCACTTGACTACAATTTTTAAGAATATAAGGTACAAGGACAAGTACATATGGAAGGATATAAGAAGAGTTGAAGGAAAGGTCAAATCCCAAGATCCTTAGACACATTGTGATAAGGTCTACCTCCCTTACATTCAGGGAGTCATTGGCAAGATTGCAAGGATTTTAAGTAAGAAGAATATTTCTACTCATTTCACAACAATAGGAACAATCAAGAAATAATGAGATTTGACATGAAAGACAATATTGATCAACATCAACTTAAGGGAGTCTACAAAATTGATTGTTCTTGTGGTAAATGTTATATTGGAGAAACATGACGTTCCTTGGAAAGAAGACTGAAAGAGCATGGAGCTAACATTAAAAATGAGAGACCATGCACCTCATCCATGGATGAACATTCCTCAAAAACTAAGCATCATTTTTTCTTAGAAAATGCCAGGATCATAGCTAGAGAGGACCACTATCAAAAGAGAAAGATCAGGTAATCCTTTGAGATAATGAAACATCCACATAATCTCAACAAATATGGTTGCATTGAGATTAATAGCAACTGGTTTAATTTAATCAGACAAATTGGTTCTACTAGCTCTTCTTAAGTATAACTTCTAACATATAAATCTCACTCCCTAGCTATAATTCATTTAATACTTCAGCTTATAATAATATTAATTACAATAAAAAATTTAGCATATAATATAATATAATATTTTATCTTAAAATAAATTTCATATATAATATATTAGTAATTTCATATAATATTTTAGCTTATAATAATATTTATTACATTATATAAAAAGTTAACATATAATAATAATTTATGATAATATTTTAACTTTTAATAATATTTATTACATAACAAAATAACACTTATCTCATTATATTAATTTAGTTCCATATATTAATTTCATATGGTTTAATCATATTAATACTCATTATCATTAAATAATTAATTTAGTTTCATATATTAGTTTAATATATATTAATCATATTAATTTAATTAATATTCATTAAAATTAATTATAATATAATATTCCCTTAATTAATACACATTATCATTAAATAATTATGAAATTATGCCTGATATATTTATTATTTTGGATTTTTCATTTTTAGGATTTTCTTAGCTGACCATTTTGTAATAATTTTTTTTGTTTTCTTTTATTTATTTATTCCTCTGCTTTGGCTCATCTTTCTTCAAGCATTGTCTTGATGATGGATCCTCTTTGAGATTTGAAACGTCAACAAATTTCAATCTCTATTATGGAATATCTAAACTCTCTATTTACAAAATAAAGCCACAAAAGTTTAAAATCTAACATCGTTGTGTTTGCAAGTCAGGAGCAACTCTTGTGGTTGCACTAGAAATTCGACTTTACTTAATCCTGGCCTTCTATTTAATTAAATTATGGTTTAGGTTTAGTTGTGGTTCTTTTCTTTATTAAAGAATTTGTACTTTCTTGCATTGTTTGCATAAGCATTCCATATCTCTTAGTTGCATTCCAAGTACCTTCTTGCATTGCATTACACCTCATTAATTTGTCATTCTTTATTGCATTTTAGCATTATTTTCTCTTTGATTTGCATTCACCTTTAATTTACATTGCATTACATCAAACATTCATCCTCTTGCATTCTACATCCTGCTTCTCATTTGAGCTTTGTCCTTCGCATGCCCTTTACAAATTTGTACATAAACGATCCATGAAGAGTTTCTATTATTCCGCTTTATCTAATTCACTTTCTTGGTCTAGAATACTGAGATCCCATCCAATGGTCTTGTGTGGTTCATGCGGTCACTTCAAGAGGCAGTGGCTTGTAGATACAAACATTCAAACCTATTCCCTTATGTTTATACATGACTTTACTTTATTAACAAAGAAAATGTTGGCATTATGATACAGGTGTTGTCCTTGATGGCAACTCACTCAGATGACAGTTCACAGTACAGTAGGTTAATAGCAAAGGATTACATATCAGACTCCAAAGAATGAAGAAAGAGAGGTATATGCTGGTTCACTTTTTCCAAGAAGCGTATACACGTGGGTTAACAGAACAAAAGAAGCGTATAACGTATACACACACTTTCACAGGAGGAAAAGCACGTACATGTTGGAAAACCAAGTTTTTGGTCTAAGGTATTTGGTCCAAGGTATTTTGATCTAAGGTATTGGTCCAAGGTATTTGGTCCGAGGTATTTGGTCCAAGGTATTGACCCTAGGTATTTGGTCCAAGGTATTGGTCCTAAGTGGTTTTGGTCCAAGGTATTGAGAAATGACTAAGAGTATATAAGGAGGAGAAGATCATTAGGCCATGTGTGCAAGCAATAAGATTCTAAGGAGTACTTCTATCTGAAGTATATTTTATGTTGCATGGTTATGTTTGGGACTAGATCTGAAATATTTATGTGCACCTTGAGTTCAATGTTGGATCAGGATCATGAGAAATGAAATGACTTATTCTTGAATGATCTGATATTGGTTGAGACTAGATATGATGTTTTGCACCTGTTTTACTCATTATCTATCAAGATCTGGGTTTTTCTGAAGTCTAGAATGGTAGAAAAGTTCTAAGTCAATATTTGCAGATTTGTATGCAGGTTCGTCTCGGCTAAAGAGCATATACATGCAAGTTCGGTTCTTTCGAGTAGCGTATACAAAATAAAAGCTTCTTTATCATATCTGACTAAACTATCTGATCAAATTCTGTTGTTTTACTATTGTTTGTCAATGAAGTCTTCTTAGATCTAAATGTAAAACTGAATACATAAGGAGGATGGCATTTGATTGAATGGTTGTATAAGTAAGAAGAAGTGATCTCTATCCCTGCCTGTGTAAAGCTCTGAAAGTTGACAATAGATATTTAGTATATTGATAGTTGGTACAAACTTGATTAAAATTTTTATGTTTGCAGTATTTTTGAATGTATATGTAGGTTTAATTAATGGAAGTAGCGTATACACATAGTTTTGGCACATCCAAGTAGCGTATACACTCTAATGCATGATTTTGAGGTTACAGATGGTTCTGAATGATGATGCAGGGTTCTAGGTTTAGCACAGTGTTCTGGTGTCAGTGATTTGATTGTTCAGATTATCTGAATATTAGTTGATTCAATTTGAGTTTAAAAGTTATTGATGGGTCCAGTGTGAAAATTTGATGAAACGTGGCCTTCAGATTATGGTGTTGTGATCCAGGAGTATCCAGTCTGAAAATTCATGAAACATGGTCCTTGGTGGAAGAGTGGAGTTTTTCTGTGGGATGGCACCTACGTACTAGAAAACATATTGGCCAGTACAAGAGCTAAGGGGTTGTAGCTCCCTTCCAGTAGAAGCTGGAGAATGAGAGAAGGTTGTAACCTTCTACAGTTAGAAGCCTGTGTACTGGTATGAGTCTGCACCAGTACAAGATTGTAAACAAATTTTCTTATTATTAAAAGAAGACAGAGATGACAGCAGCAGGTGGTTTTTACCCACATTGGGTTTCCACCTTACATCTTGGTGTTCATGTGTGTTGCTTATGTGTGATGCTTTATTCTGCTTTTACTGCAATGTCTAATAAATCTCTGATATACTAGTTTAAGCTCAACACATGATAAATTGTCTAAATCACAAGTTCTCTGGACATACATTGGTTTTCTTAATCACAATCACATGTACATGCTAGTTCACTTCACTGAAGTAGCATATATAAATCTGTTTGGAAAATAAAATTATTGATTTGATAATACTGATTCACCCCCCTCTCAATATTATTTCCAACAATTAGTATCAGAGCAGGTCCTTAAGAAGAATCTTGATCACTTGAAGGGAGATCCATCATCAAGAATAATCAAGCAAGCATGGGATCCATTAGACCGCCAATTTTCGATGGGAGCAACTTTATTTATTGGAAAATAAGAACCACAACCTATCTACAATCACTTGGAACGGATGTCTAGGAAATTGCGGAAGGAGGATATACATTTCCAACATCAATTCCTACAGATGTGGCAGGTAAAAAGAAATATGAAACCAATGCCAAAGTTGTCAATACTTTACTGGGAAGTCTGTCACAATCAGAGTTTGTCAGAGTCACGCAGCTCAAATCAGCCAAAGAAATATGGGACAAAATCATTCTAAGCTACGAAGGAGACTCTCAGGTAAAATGTGCTAAGCTTCAAACTCTCAGAATTCAGTATCAAACTCTTAAGATGCATAGTGATGAAAGTATAGCTAGTTACTTCTTATGTATAGATGAAGTTGTTAATTGTATGAAGAATTTGGGTGAAGAAATAAACGAAGTTACCGTAGTTGAGAAAGTTTTGAGATCCTTGTCTGCTAAATTTGAATCAAAAGTGTCTTCCATAGAAGAAAAACAGGATCTGCAGAATATCACTATGACACAGCTTCATGGAATCTTAACTGCCTTTGAGATGAGAAAAGGAGGACCATCAGACATGAGAGAAGCCACATTTAAAGCTTCAACAAAAGGAAAGGAAGAAAACAATGAATCAGGACATATTTCAGAAGAAGAAGATGAGGTAAACTTTATTAAGAAGCTTCAACGAGGTTTTGGAAGGTTTAGAGGTAAGCTACCTTTTAAATGCTTTGCTTGTGGTAGAGTCGGTCATTATGCTACCAGATGTCCTCATAAAGATAAATATGAAAAAGGAAAGGAATATGCAAAAGGGAATAGAAAACAAGTTGTGAATAAAAGGAGTTACTATACTCATGAAGATAGCAATGGTTTATCTAATAGTGATGAAGATGAAACTGGACAAGATTAAGATGAAACTGGACAAGATTACAAACTTCTCATGGCTTATGATAGCAATGATTTTTGGGATAGTTTAAAAGAGGATAGTGATGGTTTATCTAGTAGTGATGATTATAGACTTCTCATGGCTTATGATGATGATAATTTTTGGGATGCTTTAGAAGAGGAAGACCTTCATGAAGAAATCTCTAAACTCAAAATCTGTTTAGAAGAAAAAGATATGATTATAGATACCTTGACATACCAACTTGCTGAAAAGGAAAAACACAATGAAAAACTAGAATGTGAAATTGTGGGTCTAAGAAAGGATCTTGAGAAAACTAAATGTCTCAATCTTAGATTTGCTAAAGGATCAGAAACTTTAAATGAAATTATCAAAGTTCAATGTTCTCCTCTGATAAAGACAGGTCTTGGATATACTGAAGAAGCATCTCAATAACAGAAGATGTCAACCTCCACCAAAAGCTATCTTGATGCAACAAAGACCAGTGAACAGTATGACAATTGTTAGCAAAGGCATAAAGTTGATCACTAGGTAGATCATACTCAATTTACTCCAAGCATGAATAGAAGCCACAACCAATCTCAGGAAAATCATACTCAATTTGCTCCAAAGATGAATATCAATAGAAACTACAATCACCAAGTTAATAGATTCAATAGTCACAAGAACTTGTTTAATGGACAATGTTTTTCAAGTCATAATTTTGGGCACAAATATGCTCAATGCGTTGCTTACAAAAGCATCATGACTAAAGAAACACGAAATCAAAGGAATGTAACAGGGATCAAGAGAAGTTCCTATAATAACTTTTTCCTCTTGAAAATGAAATAGAATGCTCTATCTGTAACAACTTTGGTGATGAAGAATCTGATTGCAGGAGCAAATTTCAGCAAACATCTCAAAGGAGAAAACGCCATTAAATCCCAAGATATGGAGAATGGAAGAATCTCAAATAAAAAGATGTGGTATAGCCTTGTATGCGGAAGGATAAGAAAATCAGTGGTACATCGACAGTGGAAGCTTCAAACACATGACAGGTGACAAAGAAAAAATTCACTCATATAATGCCTTAGAAAAGGAAAAGAATGTCTCATTTGGAAATGACACCCCTACTATCATAAAAGGTAAAGGTTCTATTTTCTTGAAAGAAAAGGTTAAAGCTGGAAATGTTATGTATGTAGATGGTTTAAAGCATAACCTGTTGAGTGTCAGTCAAATGTGTGATCAAGGAAATGAAGTGGTGTTTCAATCAAATGGATGTGTTGTTCGTGAGCTTGATACAGGAGAGACCGTGATCAAAGGTACAAGAACTCCAAACAACTTATACATACTCAAGGGAGGACAACAACAGTGCTATCTAAGCAAAAATGATGAAAATTGGTTGTGGCATAGAAGATTGGGACATCTAAGCTTTCTCAAATAAGAAAAGCATGCAAAGTCAAGGTTGTTTGTGATCTTCCAAATATCAGCATCCTAGAAAATACAATATGCAAACCATGTCAAATCGGTAAGAAAACCAGAGTTCACTTCATGGAAAAAGAAGGGTCAGCTAGTAAGCCTCTTGAACTTGTCCATACTGATCTATGTGTACCATCAAGGAAAAATTCACCTTGTGGAGAAGAATACTTTATTTTGTTCATTGATGATTTTTCCAGAATGTGTTGGATAGGTCTTCTAAAGCATAAAGATGAAACATTTGAAAAGTTCCAATCCTTCAAAGCTTCGGTTGAAAATGAATCAAATCGAAAAATCAAATGCCTCATATCTGATTGACAAGGGGAATTTACATTGGATGAATTCTTTGACTTTTGTAAACAACATGGAATAAAAATGAAATTCTCCACCACAAGGACTCCTCATCAAAATGGTGTGGTAGAAAGAATGAGCAAAACAATTCAACAAATGGCTCAAGTTATGATAGATGAATCTGGAACTCCTGCAACCTTCTGGGGTGAAGTTGCATTCGTTGCCGTAACTATTCTCAACAAAGCAAATGTTCAGGTAAATAGCACTCAAACTCCACATGAACTTTGGTATGACAAGAATCCTACTATAAAATATTTTAAAGTTTTTAGAAGCAAATGTTTTATCAAAAGGACTGATGAAAAACTTGGTAAGTTTGAACCCAGAGCAGATGAAGGTATTCTTCTTGGTTATTCTTCCAGAAGTAAAGGATATAAATGTTATAATATAAGACTTGGGAAAATTGTTGAAAGCATTGATGTTGTAGTTGATGAAGCATGCAAAAATCCAAAATAGATAAAATCAACAGAAGAGTATGACAATGAAGAAGATGGGGATTATTTTCCCACATCAAATCAAAATGATATTGAAGAAGAAACCAATGAAGCACCAAAAGAAGAGATAATGGTAGAAGAAAAGACTCCGTCCAGGTATGTTCAGAAAAATCATCCAGAAACTCAAATTTTAGGGGAAAAAGAGGCAGGTGTATAGACAAGAAGAACCATTACAGGGACCTCAAGCTATCTAGTATTACTATCCTCCACCGAACCTCAAAATTTAAATGAAGCATGAAAAGATGAATGTTGGGTCAAGGCCATGGATGAAGAACTTGAGAAAATTGAAAAGAATGATACTTGGGAATTAGTTCCTAGACCTCATGATAAAAATATTATAGGAACTAAATGGATATTCAAAAACAAGCTGAATGAAAATGGATAAGTCATTAGAAATAAGGCCAGACTTGTTTGTAAAGGGTATTCTCAACAAGAAGGTATATATTTTGAAGAAAACTTTGCACCTGTTGCTAGATTTGAAGCCATAAGGATGTTTCTTGCTCTTTCTAGCTTTCAAAAATTCAAAGCATACCAAATGGATGTAAAGTCAGCCTTCCTTAATGGAGATTTAGAAGAAGAAGTTTATATTGAACAACCAGAAGGATTCATTCTTGGAAATAATGCAAAACTTGTATGCAGACTCAAAAAGGCTCTATATGGTCTGAAATAGGCTCCAAGGGCCTGGTATTACTGACTTGACAAATATCTACACCAACAAGGTTTTACAAAAGGTTCAGCAGATAACAATCTATATACAAAGATTGAAACTGATAAATTGCTAATTATTATTTTTTATGTTGATGATATCATTTTTGGTAGCAATGAAGAACCCATGAGTTAGAATTTTGCTTCAATAATGCAGTAAGAATTTGAAATGTCCTTGCTTGGTGACCTTACTTATTTTCTTGGTCTACAAGTTCAACAAAATAAATATGGTATTTTTCTTTCACAAACCAAATATCTCAAATAGATCTTGAAAAGGTATGGAATGGAAGATTCTAAACCTGTATGTACCCCAATGGTAACAGGATACAGTCTCAGTTCAAATGATGAATTAGCAGCACTACATCAACCAACTTACAAATCCATGATTGCAAGTCTGCTTTATCTAACGGGTACTCGACCTGACATCATGCATGCAATGGGAATAGTTGGAAGATTCCAAGCAAATCCAAAGGAATCACACCTTCAGGTAGTCAAAAGAATTTTCAAATATCTTCAAGGTACTCAGGACTTTGGTTTATGGTATCAAATCCAAAGGAATCACACCTTCAGGTAGTCAAAAGAATTTTCAAATATATTCAAGGAACTCAAGACTTTGGTTTATGGTATCCTAGAGATGTAGATCTTACTCTTCATGCATATGCTAATGCAGATTGGGCAGGAAGTATTGATGATAGAAAAAGCGCTAGTGGTGGTGCATTCTATATGGGTTCCATGTTCGTGTCTTGGTTCAGCAAGAAACAAAGTTCAATTGATTTATCTACAGCTGAAGCAGAATATGTGGTTGTTGCATCTTGTTGCACACAACTACTTTGGATGATGCAAACTTTGCAAGAAATTCAGATCACATGTACTCCACCCATCTCCATTCTATGTGATAATACAAGTGCCATCAGTATTTCAAAGAATCTAGTCATGCACTCCAAGACCAAGCACATACCCATCAAGTTGTTGGCATTATGATGCATGTGTTGTACTTTATGGAAACCCAGTTGTAGCAGAACAACTCACTTGTATATGGTAACTAGATGAATCTACAGAAGATATATCAGATGTGACAGAATGCATGACAGTGGTGTTTACAGATGTGACAAAATGCAAGACATTTCAAAGGAATCAATTCAGAAGTAATGTATAATGGAAACTCTCTCAGATGACAGTTCACAGTAAAACAGTTTAACAACAAAGGGTTACAAATCAGACTCCAAAGAATGAAGAAAGAGAGGTATACGCAGGTTCACCTTATCCAAGGTGCATATACATGCAAGTTTACTGAACAAAAGGAGCGTATACGTACACACGCACTTTCACAGAAGGAAAAGCGCGTACATGTTGGAAAACTAAGTTTTTGGTCCAAGGTATTTTGATCCAAGGTATTGGTCCAAGGTATTTGGTCTGAGGTATTGACCCTAGGTATTTGGTCTAAGGTATTGGTCCTAAGTGGTTTTGGTCCATGGTATTGAGAAAGACCTAAAACTATATAAAGAGGAGAAGATCATTAGGCCAAGAGGTGAAAGCATCTGAATATCTGACGAATTTTTGAATCATATATGCAGGTTAATGAGCTTTTGATGGTTTGCTTGATCTGATCTAAGGATGCACTTATAAGGCTGATGAAGGTTGATGGACCGGGATCATTAAGGCTTAAGGGTATTATCATTATGTGTTTTGATCTTGAACAGTCTAGATCTTAATACTGACGCGTGTTTTATTCTGTAAATGTGATGATCTGGGTATGACTAAAGTCTGGAATAGTTGTAATGTTTAAGTTATCATTTAAAGATATGTACATAGGTTTGCCTTAGTAAAAGAGCATATACATGCTGGTTCAGCATATCAAAGTAGCGTATACATCATACATTTAAATTTACAGATCTGTACACTGGTTCCCTTTGGTAAAAGTGTGTATGCATGTTGGTTCAACACATGGAAGTAGTGTATACCTTATGAAGTCGAATGTTTAAAGTTTTAGTTGTTTCTGTTTGTTGTTGCAAAGTTCTAGGTTCTGCTTTATGTTCTAGTGACCGTATTCTGATGACAATGTTCTAAATGATCAGATTGATTGTGATTAGTGATGATGGGTGATCAAGTGATTGATTGATTTAGTTGTGGTTGATTCAGAAAGTGATGATTAGGTTTCAGTGATTGGTTGATGTAGATGTATTTGATGGTAGTATTGCAGTTATGATTTTCTGAGTTTCAATGTTGTTGATGGGTCCAGTATTGAAATTTGATGAAACGTGGCCTTCAGATTGTGGTATTGTGTTCCAGGAGTATCTAGTCTGAAAATTCATGAAACGTGGTCCCTGGAGGAAGAATGAAGGTCATAGCCTTCTATAGGTTAGCGCCTACGTACTAGAAAACATATCGGCTAGTATAAGAGCTAGGGGGTTGTAGCTCCCTTCCAGTAGAAGTTGGAGAACAAGAGAAGGTTGTAACCTTCTGCAAGTAGAAGCCTATGTACTAGTATGAGTCTACACCAGTACAATGTTGTAAACATATTTTCTTATTATTAAAAAGAAGACAGAGACGACAACAGTAGGTGGTTTTCACCCACATTGGGTTTCCACCTTAAATCTTGGTTTTCATGTGTGTTTCTTATGTGTGATGTTTCATTCTGTTATTAACTACACATGGTTACTGTTTAATGTTTAATAAAGTACTGATTCATAGATGAAAGATCAACATATGATGAATTAACGGAATCATAAGTTCACTAGATATACACTGGTTGCCTTAAGAACAATTGAATGCACACGTGAGTTCCCTTCACTGAAGTAGCGTATATAAATTTGATTATGGAAATGAAAAATTTTATTGAGTTGAAAATACTGATTCACCCGCCCCTCTCAGTATTATTTCCAAAAATTGGTATCAGAGCAGGTCCTTTGATAGGAACTTGATCGCTTGAAGGAGATCCGTAGAAACAATGGGAAAGAAGAAAGCACCTCAAAAGAAGAAGGCATCTCAAAGGAACTATGACAATGGGAGAGTTGATTGGGGATTATGTGGAAGCAACTCTTTAGATTCAGAATCACCTTAGAATGAAGATGAACAAGCAAAAGAACCATCAGGTATGAATTTATTATCCTCTGGTGATACATTTCTTTGTCCATTTGAAGATGATGAAAGTGACAATGAAACAACTGAATTTTCTCTTATGGGTGAAAGAGAAAGATATCAAATAGAGGAAGAATTTAAAAGGCTCACAGACAAAATTAGAGATCAACAAGATCTATTGGACAAAAGGGAGTG
Source organism: Pinus tabuliformis (assembly GCA_031772625.1). Classification (NCBI taxonomy): domain Eukaryota; kingdom Viridiplantae; phylum Streptophyta; class Pinopsida; order Pinales; family Pinaceae; genus Pinus; species Pinus tabuliformis. Next base: position 1,038,131,058 of record CM062813.1, on the reverse strand, counting down.
TGCCCCCAAAGAAGAAGCTACCAGACTAAAAGCTCAACTGGAGGAAGGAAACAAAGTAAGGAAGCAGTAAAAGGAAAAGTAAGATCAATGTCAAAAGTTGCAGGAAGAAGTGACATCATTAAGAAATGAAGTAAATAAAAGGAGCACAACAATCAAGAAACTTAATGATAGATCCAGTTGCTATGAAAGTCTTGAAGCTAAGATCCTCTCTCTAAAAGAAGATCTTGAAAAATCAAATAAGCAGAATGAAGAACTACTCCAAACTCTTGAAGAACAAGAAAATGAAGTTCTCAAATTAAGGCAACAAGTGGAAGGAGGAAGAAAATATGAAGAAATCATGAAGAAACAATATCTTGAAAAGGAAGAGAAATATCAAGTTGAGGTAAATACCCTAAAAGGTAAATTAGAAGAAAAGGATAAGCTTTTACGATTTCAAGATAGTACTAAGATTTTGGATGATATTCTTAGTAGTCAAAGGTCTCCTACCATCAAAACTGGTCTTGGTTTTAATGAATATGTTGAAGGTGAATCTAGCTCACAAAGTGAGGCAAATGCAAAATTTGAAATGCTCAACAAGGAGATGAGAGGTCAACCCCATCAACAACCAAGGAAATAAATTCTTCAAAGAAAATTTTTTACTCCTAACTGTGGAAGTGATAGTCGGGTATTTCCTCAAATGAATAATGTTTAATGTTTAATATGTCATAATTTTGGACATGTTGCAGCAAGATGCAGATGTAGAATGGTTCAAGACTGTCACACAGAAAGATCATCAACTTTCAGGTACTTTAAGGGATATTTGTTTTCTTGCAATATGTTTGGTCACAAAGCCATTGACTGCTATAGAAGGAATATGAAACATGTAAGATGTTATGCATGTGACAAGTTTGTACATATAGCAAATGAATGCAGGAGAAAATTTCGGGCACCATACCAAAATGATAAAACACCATCACACTTGAAGATATGGAAGAAGAAGGAAGTATAGTCAGAAAAATGTGGCATGACACAATGTACAGACATAACAGACTCAGGGGGAGCTGAAAGTGTGAAACTTCAATGTTCTAAATCACATACACAAGTTTCGTGAAGACAAGTCGTGTAAATAAGTGAGTTAGAAGCAGCACAGACACGCATATGTGGTTTGAAGAAAAATGCAGTGGGACAGACTCATAAAAACTGATTTGATATGATTCAGACAATTATCAGTTATCTTTTCTGTTGTGATGATAACTGACTACAGTCTGTGGATGTTATTTAGAAGTACTTTTGATCCTCACAAGTTGTTGATAACTTGATGTATATCTGATTGATGATGATGCCTTGATACTTCTTACTGATATATGCAATGATCAGATTTGACAGTGAACAGGTGGAACAGGTTCAGGGGGAGAATATGTTATGCTTCTAATAAAGCATTGATGGAATTATGTTTAGAAGTCTTTGGTACCTAATGATTCTTATCAATGGTGATGATGCTTATGTGGCTAAAGTGTTTTAATGATACATCATGCTATGTTACGGTTATGAGTTTCCCATGATGAAATCTCATATGATACTTGTATTGCTTGGGGTCACATAGTTGGTATTCAGATCAGATTTATGGATGATTGTGGATGACTTTTTGATGATGCATATAGTACATATATGTTGCTTACATGTTGATCTTCATAAGGACAAGGAAGAAGTACAAAGCTTGAGTACAAAACTTCATTATTTGATGATGAGCCACTCATTTCTTTTATGTTGTTGTCATCATGCCTTCAAAGATGCATAAAGTTCATATGGTGCAGTTATGATGCAGGATTCCTATAGTTCTTACATGGTTAAGGATTGTTGCTTGACAAATGACCATGAGTTCATGGTTTTCTAGATACATATTGCTATCTCTTTGATGGATATACAATATGTTGGATACATGGATAATTACTTGCATGTTGATAAATATTGTTGGCTGGCCAAGAGAATGATGTTATTGCAGGCATATCCATTTGAAGACATGGATATTCGGAGACATGGCTTACTTATTCACATAATGATGATGACTTCTTACTTTATGATGATAGGTTTGGTATTCACATATGTTGACGATTATCAAATGTGGGATGTCCCCTAGTGATGATACATGATTGATATATTAAGGGTTCTTGTAGAAAGATCATGCAATTCTTGATGATGATAGATTATGACTATGGTGTTTTCACATATGATATGATGTGAATGATTTTGTACTACCGCTTGGAGATATGACATATGCTTAGCTGATTCACGGAAGGTTATGATAAATATCTTTCTACTAAGGAAACGAAGCAAGTTAATCTTGATGAGATCAAGATGATGAGTTGATATATATATGCATACATACTTTGTCACAAGTTGATGCTATTTACACTGTCATATCTTGGGGACTAATGATGGACATATACAGGTTGTTGGTCTGGATGCTATTGACAAATGCTTATGGTGCAGATCATACATGGTGTATGATAGTTACTGACGACTATCATGGTCTTGTTAGATATTTGGTCTCTATTATAAATATCATGTATATCATTCGATGTAAAGGTCATATAAAGACCCATGATGTAATAATTTGTCTATGTTTGTCGTAGTCTTTTGATGAGTCCTTTTTGGTCATATGATGTAATTTGTATCCCCACTTTGCATGGGATGGACAATCTAATTTCTGTCATCAATAAACAATTGGTATATCCCCACATGGTTGGGAGGATGAGTCAAATTTGGTATATCCCCACTTGGTTGGGATATTGATGTATGTATGATTCATTGGTGATAGGAAGGTCAAACTCACATAGTTGAGTGATAAATTCATGCTATTCTTTTGAATATTTGCAGACTCTGCATGTGCTTAGGAGGAGCATGGATGATATAGTGCATCTCAGCATGTACAAAGGGGGAGTTTGATAAAAAAATTCAGCATGTGCTTAGGGGGAGCATGATCAATGATTATATTCAGCTGTTCCGATATGAAAGTCTTCTTTTTGGTCAACCCTTTGCACTTGATATCAAAGGGGGAGAATATCTTGGTCTGCCCTTTTCCCTTGATGTCAAAGGGGGAGAGTATTTTGGTGTTGCTTGTTATCTCTAACAGTTTCTACAGCTTGCAGTAATCAACACCAACATGGTTGCCATCAAGTCCAAAGGGGGAGATTGTTGGCATTATGATGCATGTGTTGTACTTGATGGCAACCCACTCATAGCAGAACAACTCACTTGTATATGGTAACTAGATGAATCTACAGAAGAGATATCAGATGTAACAGAATGCATGATAGTTGTGTTTACAGATGTGACAAAATGTAGGACAGTTCAAAGGAATCAGTTCAGAAGTAATGTACAATGGCAACTCTCTCAGATGACAGTTCACAGTACAATAGGTTAACAATAAAGAATTATAGATCAGACTCCAAAGAATGAAGAAAGAGAGGTATACGCAGGTTCACCTTGTCCAAGCTGCGTATACACGCAGGTTTACTGAACAAAAGGAGTGTATACGTACACACGCACTTTCATAGAAGGAAAAGTGCATACATGTTGGAAAACTAAGTTTTTGGTCCGAGGTATTTGGTCCAAGGTATTTTGATCCAAGGTATTGGTCCAAGGTATTTGGTCTGAGGTATTGACCCTAGGTATTTGGTCCAAGGTATTGGTCTTAAGTGGTTTTGGTCCATGGTATTGAGAAAGGCCTAAAACTATATAAAGAGGAGAAGATCATTAGGCCAAGAGGTGCAAGGATCTGAATATCTTATGAAGTGTTGAATCATATATGCAGGTTAATGAGCTTCTAATGGTTTGCTTGATCTAATCTAAGGATGCACTTATAAGGCTGATGAAGGTTGATGGATTGGGATCATTAAGGCTTAAGGGTATTATCATTATGTGTTTTGATCTTGAACAGTCTAGATCTGAATATTGACGCATGCTTTATTCTGTAAATGTGATGATCTGGGTATGACTGAAGTCTGGAATAGTTGTAATGTTTAAGTTATCATTTACAGATCTGTACGCAGGTTTTCCTTAGTAAAAGAGCATATACACGCTGGTTCAACATATCAAAGTAGTGTATACATCATAAATTTAAATTTGCAGATCTGTACATTGGTTCCCTTTGGTAAAAGTGTGTATACACGTTGGTTCAACACATGGAAGTAGCGTATACCTTATGAAGACTGATGTTTAAAGTTTCAGTTGTTTTTGTTTGCTGTTGTAGAGTCTTGGGTTCTGCTTTATGTTCTAGTGACTGCATTCTGATGACAGTGTTCTGAATGATCAGATTGATTGTGATTTAGTGATGATGGGTGATCAAGTGATTGATTGATTTAGTTGTGGTTGATTCAGAAAGTGATGATTAGGTTTCAGTGATTGGTTGATGCAGATGTATTTGATGGTATTATTGTAGTTATGATTTTTTGAGTTTCAATGTTGTTTATGGGTCTAGTATGAAAATTTGATGAAACGTGGCCTTCGGATTGTGGTGTTGTGTTCTAGGAGTATCCGGACTGAAAATTCATGAAACGGTACCTAGAGGAAGAAAGAAGGTTGTAGCCTTCTGTAGGTCGGTGCCTATGTACTAGTAAACATATTGGCTAGTACAAGAGCTAGGGAGTTGTAGCTCCCTTCTAGTAGAAGCTGGAGAATGAGAGAAGGTTGTAACCTTATACAGGTAGAAGCCTGCGTACTGGTATGAGTCTGCACTAGTACCATGTTGTAAACAAATTTTCTTATTATTAAAAAGAAGAGAGAGATGATAGCAGCAAGTGGTTTTCACCCACATTGGGTTTCCACCTTAAATCTTGGTGTTCATGTGTGTTGCTTATGTGTGATGGTTCATTCTGTTATTAGCTGCACATGGTTACTATTTAATGTTTAATAAAGTACTGATGCACGTATTAAAGATCAACATATGATGAATTAACTAAATCATAAGTTCACTAGATATACGATGGTTGCCTTAAGAACAGTTGCATGCACACGCGAGTTCCCTTCATTGAAGCAGAGTATATAAATAGGATTATGGAAATGAAAAATTTATTGAGTTTCAAATATTGATTCACCCCCCCCCCTCCCTCTCAGTATTATTTCCAACACAAGTACCATTTTCTACATGAACAAGTGCTTGAACAAAAGGTCAAATTGGAGTATGTTCCCTCCAAAGAGCAGGTTGCTGATATATTCACTAAACCACTTCCCAGAGAAACATTTGAATATCTCAGAAAAAAGCTGGGAGTAGTTGCTACCTCATCCTACTATTAAATCCAGTTTTTCAAAGAAAGGTTATGATACGTGTGTTTCATGAAGTATAATCGCGTATACACGCAGGTTTCTATGGGTGAAGGAGAGTATATGTTTTTCAGTCAGGAAAAACAGTGGGGCAGACTCTGATATGGGTGCTCCGTCTGATGTTGATGATTACAATCTATTGATATGTTTTATTCATTAATTTTTGTAATGCCTTGATCATTGACTTGTTAACAATGCACAGGTAGCACAGGTTTAGGGGGAGCATTATCCTTCACACGCATTTTGCATTGTTGGCATTATGGTTGTTGAGTCCAGCTATGGCTTCAAATATTTATACCTTTTGTTGCTTCAGTCATGTAAAATTTTAGGGTGTTATATGTCTACTCATATATTTGAATGAGTCTTATTGGACAAAAGATGTAATTTGTATCCTCACTTTGCATGGGATGGATGATGTAATATTTATTGTATTTTTTTCATGTATAAACATTTGGTATATCCCCAATTGGTTGGGAGATTGATGTATGTATGAGTCATTGGTGATAGGAAGGTCATACTCACATAGTTGAGTTATAGAGTCATGTTATTCTTTTGGAAAATATTTTTGCAGACTTTGCATGTGCTTAGGGGGAGCATGGACGGTTTAGTGCATCTCAGCATGTACAAAAGGGGAGCTCAATCGAATAATTCAACATGTAATCAGCGGGACCATGGACAACATAATGTATATCAAAGGGGGAGAATATCTTGGTCTGCCCTTTGCCCTTGATGTCAAACGGGAAGAGTGTCTTAGTGTTGTTGTTGCCATCAAGTCCAAAGGGGGAGATTGTTAGCATTATGATACAGGTGTTGTCCTTGATGGAAACTCACTCAGATGACAGTTCACAGTACAACAGGTTAACAACAAAGGATTACAGATCAGACTCCAAAGAATGAAGAAAGAGAGGTATACACTGGTTCACTTTATCCAAGAAGCATATACACATGGGTTAACAGAACAAAAGAAGCGTATAACGTATACACGCACTTTCATAGGAGGAAAAGCACGTACTTTCATAGGAGGAAAAGCGCGTACATGTTGGAAAATCAAGTTTTTGGTCCAAGGTATTTTGATCCAAGGTATTTGGTCCAAGGTATTGACCCTAGGTATTTGGTCCAAGGTATTGAGAAAGGACTAAGAGTATATAAGGAGGAGGAGATCATTAGGCCATGTGTGCAAGCAATAAGATTCTAAGGAGTACTTATATCTGAAGTATATTTTATGTTGTAGGGTTATGTTTGGGACTAGATCTGAAATATTTATGTGCACCTTGAGTTCAATGTTGGATCAGGATCATGAGACATGAAATGACTTATTCTTGAATGATCTGATATTGGTTGAGACTAGATCTGATGTTTTGCACCTGTTTTACTCGTTGTCTATCAAGATATGGGTTTATCTAAAGTTTGGAATGGTAGCAAAGTTCTAAGTCAATATTTGAAGATCTATACGCAGGTTCGTCTCGACCAAAGAGCGTATACACACAGGTTCGGTTCTTTCAAGTAGCGTATACAAAAGAAAAGCTTCTTTATCAAATCTGACTGAACTATCTGATCAAATTCTATTGTTTTACTACTATTTGTCAATGAAGTCTTCTTATATCTAAATGTAAAATTGAATACATAAGGAGGATGGAATTTGATTGATTGATTGTATAAGTAAGAAGAAGTGATCTCTGTCCCTGCCTATGTAAAGCTCTAAAAGTTGAGAGTAGATATTTAGTATATTGATAGTTGGTACAGACTTGATTCAAAAGTTTATGTTTGCAGTAGTTTTGAAGGTATACGTAGGTTCAATTATTATAAGTAGCGTATACACACAATTTGGGTGCAGCCAAGTAGCATATACACTCTAATGCATGATTTTTGAGGTTACAGATGGTTCTGAATGATGATGTAGGGTTCTAGGTTCAGCACAGTGTTCTGGTGTCAGTGATCTGATTGTTCAGATTATCTGAATATTGGTTGATGCAGTTTGAGTTTAAAAGTTATTGATGGGTCCAGTGTGAAAATTTGATGAAATGTGGCCTTCAGATTATGGTGTTGTGATCCAGGAGTATCCAGTCTGAAATTCATGAAACGTGGTCCCTGGTGGAAGAGTGGAGTTTTTTTTGTGGGCTAGCACCTACGTACTAGTAAACATATTGGCCAGTATAAGAGCTAGGGGGTTGTAGCTCCCTTCCAGTAGAAGCTGGAGAACGAGAGAAGGTTGTAACCTTCTGCAAGTAGAAGTCTGCGTACTGGTATGTGTTTGCACCAGTACAAGATTGTAAACACATTTTCTTATTATTAAAAGAAGACAGAGATGACAGCAGCAAGTGGTTTTTACCCACATTGGGTTTCCACCTTACATCTTGTTGTTCATGTGTGTTTCTTATGTGTGATGCTTTATTCTGATTTTAATACAATGTCTAATAAATCTCTGATATACTAGTTTAATCTCAGCACATGATAAATTGTCTAAATCACAAGTTCTCTAGATATACATGGTTTTCTTAATCACAATCGCATGTACATGCTAGTTCACTTCACTGAAGTAGCGTATATAAATCTATTTGGAAAATAAAATTATTGATATGATAATACTGATTCACCCCCCTCTCAGTATTATTTCCAACAGAAAATATGATTGGATACTGGTGGGAAGCTCTAATGAGATTATAAGACCAGTAAATTTACCCTAAAGTTTGTTTATGGTTTGGTTCTAATAGTTTATATTGTGTTTTCATATTCCACTTGGCAGTTGGAGACGTGGTGTAGAAACATGGCATGAGGACACACCTAACTCAAAAAATCTTCTAGTTTCTACCAAACAAGAAACAACCTCTCTTGCTCATAAAATAAGTCAAGATCCCTCTTACATCCTAGTGAAATGAACACCTTAATAAATTATGCTAATATGCATCCAAAAGAAAAATAAAATAAAGGGTGAAAGAAGAGAAAGAAGTCATGTGCAGAAAGGTGATGCAAGCAACTTCATCGGGGTTCTGAACAAGCCTGTTGTAAGAGAAGCAATGTTTGTGATTTTTTGAGTGACTTTGTCGGGGTATTAAAAATTCTTGTTGGCAACGAACCAACACTAGAAACCCTTTTTAAATTTTGAAATATAATAAACCCTCTATCGTGTTCTCTAGATCATTGATGAAGACCGACATGTGTGAGATTTTTATGTGGTGTTTAAGGACTAACAAGACCTATCCGTGGGATATATGAATGGCGTATCTATAACTGGTCAAACTTCTTAAGTGGAGTTGTTTTTCGACAATACTGGAGTCTAGGATATAATCTTAAATCACAAACGCTACCAATCCAAGTATCACAACAAGACTACTTTGTAACAATGGAAGATAAATAGTAGTAAATCTACTAGTGCACAACATATACACAACTTTTTACAAATTTATACAACAATCCAAGTTCGTTATATTAATCAAACTGATAATACAACTATCTAGGGTTCCCATACTATGGATAATGGCCCTCATACAGTGTCTAATAAAACAAAACAACAACTAGAGCTTGGGGTTGGTCACTCCGACAACCAATCTACTCCAAACAAAGTATTTTGACTGTCTAGCTGATGTAAATCTCCTCACAACTGCCTTGGTCGTACCCTATACACACTTGCCTGGTCCTTCGACTCTCAATATGCAACAAATCCAATCTGCCTCTATCATTGAACTAGCTCCATTAGGTAACTAAACTTGAATTCACCTGCTCTCTAATTGGCCACTCATCCTTCAACACATCAAAACATCGAGACTCTTGTCGGGTTATTCACAACTCCATTTGTGAAAAACTCTCAACTGCCCACTACTACTCCTCAACTCTTGTAGGACTTTTCTTCCCACTCGTGCCTTCCTGTGCTTCCTGATGAAGACACACTTAGGGTCAGAGGGATTCCCACTATCATTGTCAAATGTCCTTCTCCAACAATGAACGTAGGGCATGGAGGACTACCCTACTTTTGTTGTAGATGTCCTTCTCTATAAGGAAAGCCTAGGGCTACTAAATTCTCTTAGCTGATCAAACCTTTGAGCTCTTCTTTTGCCACTTCTAATAATACATTAGTCCTTCAAGAGACTTGTTCCTTAAAGCTTGAAGCAAGCCTCTACAATCCTCCAAAAGTTGCTCTTTGGGATGCTCCAATTCTTCCACTCACGACCATCTTGTTCCACTCTCATGCTGCCCTTCAATATTCCAAAAGCGTTGAATAAAATGTCCTCTCCTAGGATGTAATATTCCAAATGGAAAAGTATCATAGATAATAGAAGCAATGAACAAGCTACAACTACTAAATTCAGAAATGCACAACCATACATATTTGAACACGAAAATATGGGCAAAAACTTTGAATCATTGTATTATTTTTTATAGATAGGAGTACAATAAAGGAGATAAGAGGAACTTGGGCTAGTTGTTGCAAGCTAGTCAGGTCCTAGGTGAAAATGGAGCTTCCTAAGTGCTGGAAACTACTCTCCTCAAGTCTACGTGTTGAACAAGAAAATTACTGCCACTATCGTTGTAGGTACACTGTGATTTAGGCTCTCAGATCTGCTCCAAAAATTCTAAAAAATTAAATGTAGGCTCTCCACATCAAGTCCAGTAAAAAACAGAAATATCTCACAATCCCAAATGACGAAAATGGGCTCAGGATAAACTGCGCCCTCCTCCAACAATTTATGTTGCTAGCTGCTAAATGGAACTAGGAATTCTACCCTCAAAAGTGCTCAAAAAATTCTGTAAAATTAATCATAATCTCCTCTTACGAAACCCACAAAAACCCAGAAATGGTTTGGGCTAAATCCACTAACCCCTGGTAACCTCCAACAATTGCAAATTGCCCAATTTGGCCAAAAAACGCCCCACAAAACTGATACTGCTAAATTAAGCCCAAATACACCATTGAAAATCTCTCCCAACTATAGCTAAATTATCCCCTAAGGAATATCTCCAATCTCCAACCCTTATCTCTGCTAACCTCTATTCCTCCAGCCCCTGTGCAAGCCTTCTTGGAGACCCCTGCGCACTTCCAAAAATGTCGAATTTTGTCCCCAAGAATTCTCTCAAACTCAACCCTGGTAATCACCACAAAATCTCCAACTAAATTCTGGTGTTCTACTTCTATGTAACTAATCTCCCCACAAACAATTCAAACCACTTATGTTCCCTAGAAGAAAAATGTACCAGCTAAAATAACCTGCAAATACACCCAATCGAAACTTTGAATTGAGCTCCCCAAATTACCTCACTAGGGAGAGACTCGAATTTCTTTGAAATGGGGGTGGAATTCCCACCCATAAATTCCTTGTGTTGAACAACATAGTTGTCTTGGCTAAGTAGCTCAAGAGAACTAATGTTAAATTGTCAAATGATCAAAGATACCAAATGGAGGCCTCCAAGCTCTATTTATAATTGTTAGCCCTCTCTCCCTTGGTGGTCCCCACCTTCCACTAATTTTCACCCCTTCCTTTCTTTCTCTCTTTTCACTAGTACAAATTGCTACTTGGGTCGAATTTTCTCTCCTTGTGGTCCCCGCTCTCCACTAAAGTTGTGATTTCCTCTTCTTCCTCTTAAGTATTAATGTCATAATTACGTCCTCTTCCAAAAATCATCTCTAACGCAAAAAAATAAAATTGGGGATATTACAATCCTCCCCACCAAAATTTGATTGTCCTCAAGCAATGCCTGACCAAGTACATCCTTTATCTGTTGATCACCACTATCACCATTAATAATATTAGGGTCCCAAATGTGCCATTTTGTCATCCCCGATCTCTACACTTTCTGGTCATGAAGGAATCCATCGATACAAGGTTCCCATGTTAATCTAAAAAACATGACACCGTGTCGATGTTGCACCACTCTGATTACAACTAAATGCCCATCGTGCGCATACTGTATCCTACTCTCTTGGAACCCAATCGTTAAATATTGATAAAGGCCAAATACATCCTGCACAGGCATCTCAATGATGCCAAATCCTACCCATCCAAAGCTAACCTTGAATTTGTCCAGTAATAGGGAAAGGTCACCTCACCATATGATGAAGGCCTCTGCCAACCCCCATGTGTCAACCCAAAAGTGAACTAGATCACTCTCTACCATGACTCTGCTCATCACAAGGCAAAGTGATCTATCAATCAACTGAATCCATGGATCCCATAGCCAAACATGTTGTGGTATAACTCTAACAACTGTTGGAATCCATCTATGCCTCGTCTCTAGTCCCTGCATGCAATCAATATATAGGCTCCTGTTGTGCTCTACAACAACCCCCCATTTCATATCATTTTTATTTATAAATATTAACATATGAAATGGGTCCCTTTAAAGATTAATTGGTATCAATACTTTTATTGTTCAAAAAGGTCCGATAATCAAATGAACCCATTTTATAAAACCATTTTGAAAAACCCATTTAAAGAAATAAGGCAAATCTTTGTCATTGCGATAAAGCAATCGCAAGATCGCATATCGTAATGACATAAGAAATATAAATAAACGGCACATTGATTTCCGCCGATGCGATATCGCAATCGGCGATCGGCAATACTTCATGCACATTTTAAAGCGCCCCATGCCATTAGCCCCGATGCGATGCGAAATCGGCGATCGGATATCGGCGGTAATCTTTACTTAAGTCTTAATGTGCTCAAAGCTTTCCCCCCCCCGATGCGATGCAATCGGCAGTCGGCAATCGGCAATATCCAATGCACATCATTAAGGCGCACAGATCATACCCCCGATGCGATCCGATATCGCTATCGGCGATCGGCGATACACTATATGTGCACTTTATAATCCTCATTCTCCCAACGCGATGCGATAAAGCGCAGTTTTCAATAAAAAGCCGTTAAGTGATGGGATATCACAATTCATTCATATTTAAAGCTTGATCGGTTAAGCAGTCATTTACCTGCACTCAACCGCCAAAACGCCCACTGCACGCTTAAGTGAATCATTCAGCCGAATAACGATATAATGGGCATTTAAGGGATGACAGGTTTTAAACGGCCAATTAATGAGATCATAAGTCTTAAAATCTTTCCATGGATTGTGTCCGTGCCCATTTTTAAAGGCTAATCCCTTATTACGCACCTATGCATATGTTCTCATCACTTGCAAGTTTTCATTGCTATCTCTGTATTACGCACATTTGCCTCTCTGTGCAGAATCCATCCGAAAGAGAAAACTCAAACAAAATGGGGAAGAAATCCAAGAAGACCGCGGGCGCTTCCGCTACACCAGTTGCAGGACAAGCTGCCGTAGACAAGAAGAAGGGCTTAATTTCTGATACTACGTGTACGGGTCTCACCAGAGTCACTTGGCAAGGCACTTACAATTTGATTGAAGCCGAACAACCAGTAAAGACAGTAACAGAAGCTAGTGTGGATTTACTTCGGAAGTCTGAAAGCACCCTCAAAGATTTGGCCGACTCTTTCCTTCACAGGATAGCGGCCAGAGAGCAAATTCTCCCATACACAGACGTCGTGCGATGGGCGATTGAAGAAATTCCAATCTTGGACAGAACTTTTAACACCAGAGATGGGAGGATTTTCGGATCATTCAAGGCAGATGATCTAAGGCAAATGTATCATTTGCCCGAGCCAGAGAAGGTGTATAACAAGGCGTTCCTGGAGAAGTTTGCAAACGAAAATGAAAAATAATCCGAACCCATCCGGGATTGGAGACAGAATCCAGCCAAGCGCAAGCACGAATCTTCGGGTAAGTACTCGGTCGACTCTCTGGCTTCTCCTTATTGCTATGCGGGGATAATGATGTGTAGATTATGGGGATTGCATGACTCTGCTAATTTTACCATAGAAATGGTTCCTCTAATGGAGGCAGCAGTAAACAGTATAATTATGGATTGGGCCACTATCCTTTCCGATAAACTAGCACAAGCTATGCTTGAGTTTAGAAGCAAGACCCGGGTTTCTGAAAGGATAATTCCCCCATTTTACTACAGTGCTTATATTCTAGACACCCTATGTTATAATTCTGAATTCCCAGTACTCGGCTGGAGGTGGACTGCGCAAGACCCCTCACCCATTCATATATATCACCAGAAAATGTGGAAGTCTTCCTATAAAGATCATTTATACCAAGTTTGTAATGGCTTTATGTTGCCTATTCATTATTCCATTTTTGATAGACCTGCTCCCAAGATCTCTTATCAAGCCGGATTTGATTTAGCCGGAATAGCCAGTTGGTTTGGAGAGGAAAGGTTTACCTACATAAGAGTTTTCGGCAGCCAAGCCAGACCCCATGTCCTCCCTCTGTACATACCAGATAAACTTCTAACAAGGGAAATCTCTTACCAAATCATTTCCGAGAGTGTTACACAAACACTTAAGAAGAATAAAAAGCAAGGCTGGCCCTCTTTTCCTTTGAGGTGTGGTGTGTATACCTTGCATGACCTCAAACATGCAGAAAAGGAAGCCACAAAGATTCAATCTCTGACTCTGGCGACTATCCCCAATAGGCCATATGATCCAAGTAAAGTTGCCTATACTGCACTAGAACAGGCCAAATTGACAAAATTTGAGCATAAAGAAGATATATTTGACGACCTGTTCATTGCAACCGAATCAATAGGTCAGGCTAAAGAACTCGCTAGAATGAAGTATAATGATGAAGGGTTAACTGAGTTTAATAAACTTAGAGAACAGAGGTTGCAAACTCTGCCTCTAGATTTACTGGCAACGACCCCAGCTACATCATCAAGCGAGCCCGGTCGGCAACAGTCGAGCCAACCTCCTGTTATAACAAAAGAACAGGCAGAAAGGCAGAAAAAAGAACAGGCAGAAAAGCAGCGGAGAGCACAAGAGGAAAATGAGGAAAGACAGAGGAAAGAGAAAGAGGAACAGCTAAAGAAAGAGCATGAGGTAAGGCAACAGAGGGAACAAGAGGAGCAACAGAAGAAAGAGCAGGAAAAAGAGCGGAAGGAGTCCCAAGCCCAAGCCGAAAAGGAAAAACAAACCACCACTGATGTCAATGTGGACACTACCATAGACCCCAAACTACTCCAGGAATGGCAGCAGTTTCATTCCATCATCAGTGGATTGGAATGTTCAAAAGATGGGGACACTTCCAAGACAAATGACACACAGGACATCACTTCACCTCAGGTTCCAAGTGGAACCAGCGGCCCACCCATTTCTAAGGATGTTGAGATAATTCCAAAGGACCCCTCTGATCAAATCATTCTCCAGGTAGAAGATATTCCTCCCCTGGATGTTTTCTACAATCCGAGGCATAGAGCAGTTGTAAAGCGATCAAGGAAAAGACGAAGGACTAATCAACCTTCTATCTTTCCAGAGCAAACAGTCACGGGTAATGTAGTATGGAAGGAGGAATTGGACCCCTCCGATGACCTAACAAAGTTGTCACAGTATGTAGGAGCCTATTCCGCAGCAACAATCGACAAGGCATCGGAGGTAAGTCTTCTACTGAAGACTAAGGACCAAGAAATTTTTGCACTACAGGCAGAATTGGCTGAGACAAAGCAGAAGGCAGCGCAAGCAGAGGAGCAGTTGCTGGCACAACAGCAAATGAACAATCAATTAACCCAGCAATTGCAAATAGAAAAGCAAAGGATCGACCAAAGCGCGATCCAGAAACAGAAGGAATTGTCGGAAGCATTGGCACAATTGAGAGCAGCAAATGAGCAAATGATGAAAACGAAAGATGAGCAAATCGCTCAATTGTCATCGCAGCTCGAAATAATAAAGGGCGCTCCACAGGTGGATGAGTTCAGATCAGAAGCATTGCAAATAAACAATGCATTAATATCACAAATTAGGCTCCTTTGTCAACAACTCACTGAGGCAGAGCCATTGTGTGAGTTAACTACATCCATTAATCAGCAGGTAGAGAAGGCCAGGAATGAGTTAGACCAAGCCGAAGAAATCATAACTGCATATCTTGACTGGCAAGATTCTGATCTAGGAAAAGCAGCAAAATTGCCCAGGATCCAAGAAACATATAAGGATATACTCTTCACAGAATGGCAAACTCAGGTGATGAAAGCAGAGAGGGCGGCTTCAAGATGTAAATCAACCTCCAGCAACCTAGTTGATCTGGTTAACAACACTCTCTACTTAGCGAATATGATTTCCCAATGTACGCCAGGAAAGATGACAACAGCAAACATGTTAGAGCAAACGTGTTATCCTGACTTGGAGGAAAAGGGGAGATTAATCGCTGGAGTTAACAGTTTGACCTTCGATGCATATTGGCTTTTCCTGATTAAGCCGCACACACAGAGAGCCGCCCTTAAGTGTTTAACAGATGCAATCGGGTGTATAATTCCCGACATTCAGGATGCCACCTATGCTGCCCAGCTCAGTTCGCGTCTCAACAAACTGCCTGAAGTAGAGCCAATGCTTGCGACAAGTCAGCTCAGGTTTAAAGGCAAGCAGCCTACCTGATGAATCATACCGCCGATTGCCAGATCGCTCCGGGAAATAGGATCAATATTTATTGATGCCAATTATGTAGGATTTCTGTTTATTAGATATTTAGATTAGTTTAGTATTTATAGACCCTTTCGTTGTTTTGGAAAGGGTCGTAAAGTTTTGTAACAGACTTAAAAGACTAAAGTTTGCACTACTGTGCTTCAGTCAATATTCTTTTATAAAACCAGACCAGTTGTTCTTAATTTGACAAGGAAGCTCCTTTATGCAATTGTGCACTATTGTCTTTGTTGAGGACGTTTTTGCGTTGAAGGAAGAACTACAAATAGCGATTGATATTTGGGAGTGTTAAAGCGGCTCATATGGTATTTCTATCTATGTCTGAATTCATTCCTGCTATGTGAATTGTTATTTGATTATTCTTGCTATTGTTGATTATATGCATGCGCTGTAACAGCAGATCTTTATTCATTCCACTATTGGATGTTTTATGATGTGCCTTTTCTTTAAATCATGTATATGTCAATGATATAAGTGATAAAGTGTGGTAATATCACCTTAATCGCTTTGCTTAACTATTTAGGCATAGCAATCATGAACATAATAACGTCCATGTCTGTCAAATGGAGTCATCTATATGCCCGTTTATAGATAAGGATCATCAAGCGCTGCACTTTAAAAGCTCAATAAGTCCCGGGATAGATCATAGTTATTATATTCTTGTCAATAGTTTTAGTTATTCGCTCATCGCTAGCGTAGTTTATAATCATCCATCCATCCCGTTTATCTATTACTGGGAAACTGGTCCCATTATCCCCAGTCAGAGCCACTATTCCAAACGGAAAAGGAGCTATACTAAGGTCCGGACCGGGTGGTTATCCCCGATGTTGTTGCAGCGATTTTCGAGGCATCAACAACTCCATATATCATGAACTAATCTGATGCATTCTAAACTTCACTGTGCCTGCCATAGCATAGTACTTATGACTGTTGGAAACCACATGTGCCAAATAGCTACCCCCTGAATGCAACCAATAGATGGGTATCTGATACTCATAATCGACTCAGTGTATGTGGATCCATCCTAATCCAACCAACCATCACCAATAATTCTGCCATCCTCCCTCTCGATAATGTACCAATAAAATGTATGGAGATAGGACACATACTGGAAAATTGCCTCAGTCGTACACGATATCCTCTGCTCATGCATGGTCCTAACATGCCCTGTGGAAAGAGTGACACATGTCTCCCTCATGACCAACTCCCCAAGAGTAGGCTCACTAATGAATGATATGCCACCCCTGTGGATGATCACCTCATCTCCCAACCTGTGGCTGTCAACTCGCACAATGACCCAATTTTGTCGCTGAGAAGTCTCTCCCCTAGTGCACTAAATGTCATTCAAATATCTTGGGTGAGATCCCCATCACTTGTTTCTCGTGCCCACAATGTCAAAGGACAACAACCAAATCATATGTGCCTCTAAGTGATGTAGAAGAGGGATAGGTGTGTGGGTCGCCATGGATATCATCAAGTTTCACTCATCTACATCCCCATCGATTCTGGGTGAATGACACCCAAAGGTATTTCTGATGTCTTTGTCCATAATTCTCCTTGGAGGAAACACTCCAAGACCCTGGGTGTAGCACCATATGCTCCCACATACCACCAAGCATCCTTGTATTCCTTGGCATGCCACTGTACATTGTGGCCTAGCCCTGTACACTATTGGATACCCCCTACTATTTTTGTACCATCTTGTACCATCTTGTGTCATGCCTGTGTCATTCTACCTGACACTCCACGTGCATATTCAATGCGATGCGATTCACTCCTCCTACTCCACTATGTAAACCAACATGCTATGGCACACCACCATGCATCTCCATGCTCCTCTATAGGCCACTACTCCTCGTTGCATATCCCTACACACCACTAGATGTTATGGTCTAAAATTACGTCTATATGCATCAGGCCACATCCCTCTATATTACACTAGACCCTACAACATAACTCTATGTAGTCCTTTGTACCACTTCCTATCGTTGTACCACCCTATAACATATGGTATCCCACATGTGCCAAATTATCTACCACTATGCTAGTGAACCCACCATGAGATGCGTCATGTCTCCTCATCCATCCTGGTAAACTTGAGCGACCTAACTCCACACCTGCTAGAGGGGATATCTTTGTTATGTTGATCCTCAGTGACCCCTGAGCCGAATACCTCAATGGGAGAACACTGTCTCCATATAGTGCCCAGTCCAATGGCCTACCCATACTAGGTCCTGCCAGAGAATGCGAATCATCCCATGACCCCATGCGAAACCAACATGCCAAAAAACCCCATGGGGTTTTCTCACAAACTATCTAGCCACTAGTGCTGACTAGAAATCCCCTGAAGAATGCATGTGTTCGATCATTGGGTTGACTACATCATCAATTCCATAACCATCCCACATGTTCGATATTAGAGAGGAAGCCCCACCTGGATCCAAATGCCAACTTAGGCCTCTGGTACCCTCACTATTTAAGAGCTCCCACTAAGCTTCACTCCAGACTACAACCATCTCCATGAGTCTATCCCACTCCACTGGGTACCAACTCGGAATCTCTTGCCACCCGACACCAAGAGAGGGATCAAATGCACAAACTCCGGCACATAGAACAAGCCCTCCATCCTACAAGTGTTGCAACTTGCGCAACTCATGTCACCTCATCTCACCATCCTGGCCAACATATAAAATCTGTCGAGGTGACTCTGCATCTCTCTCTTTGTTGTACAAGGGTAGCCTAGAAATGTTGCAAGCCCCATATATATAAGCCCAAAGAGAGCTACTGTCTAGAAGTACCGTAACTCTGCGGACGGTCTATGCATTTGTCTTCTCTAACTAGCCCTCCATGACTAGCTCACGTCCCTCTATGCTTATCCATGCTATTTAAGGTGGCTACTGTTTGGGAACTCAATCATGTCTTTGGGTACCTCGGTGTTTCTTGGAACCCCAACTAAGAACAACACCTCATCAACAAATGGCTCTATGGGTGCATGCTCTACTCTCTGCGCCAAGGTGTCAACCGGTGCTATCAAAGAGGTCTCTAACAATGGCACCTCTTGTGTTATACTAGGTATATCAATGTGCTTCCCACACTCCAGCATGTCCTTAGTCCCATAATCAACCTCATCCTTAGTCTCCTTATATATAAATCTGGGTCTCCACTAGAAGAAGCGCCTCCTGGTCTCACCCTCTAACTCACCTTGTCCTACTTGGTCCTTTTGAGGAGATTTGGTGCCCTGAGTTAGTAGACTTTCCCCACAAGATGTAGATGGATGCACCCACATGGCATGTGCCCCTCTAGTGTCTCTGTTGTAAGGATGAGGATGGGTTGGGTCTATTACCCTCCTCAACTGGGCCAACCTCTCATCTTTCCAATAGACTCCAGCCCAACATTTCTGCATACTGAATCACCCTTGAGCCATGGGTTTGTCTACAGTTTTACCCGTTACTGTGCATACATACCCAAATCTTCCACGATCTTGCTTGCTACCCATAGCTGAGCCAAGATCAAGGCTCTGATACCACTTTAATATTCCAAATGGAAAAATACCGTAGATAACAAAAGAACTTAACTAGCTACAACTACTAAATTCAGAAATGCATAACCATACACATTTGAACATGAAAATATGGACAAAAAATCTGAATTCGTTGTATTAATTTTGATAGACATGAGTAAAATAAATGAGATCATAGGAACATGGGCTAGTTGTTGCAAGCTAGTCAAGTCCCAGGTGAAAATGGAGCTGCCCAAGTGCTGGAAACTGCTCTCCCCAAATCTCTACATTGAACCAGAAAATTACTACCACTACCGTTGTAGGTGCACTAATATTTCAGCCCTCATATCTGCACCAAATATTTTGCAAAAATTAAATGTAGGCTCTCCACACCAGCTCCAACAAAACCCATAAATATCTCACGAGCCCAAGTGATAAAAATGGGGTCGGGGTAAACTGCGCCCTCCTGCAACAATTTATGTTGCTTAGTGCTAAATGGACCTAGGAATTCTACCATCATAAGTGCTCAATTTTTTTTGTAAAATTAATCCTAGCCTCCTCTTAATAAACCCACAAAAACCCAGAATGGTTTGGGCTGAATCCACCGACCCCTAGTGACCCCCAACAAGTGAAAATTGTCCAATTTGGCCCAAATAACCACTAAAAATCTCTCCCAATTGCGGCTAAATTATCCCCTAAGGAATACCTCCAATCTCCGACCCTTATCTCTCCTCAACCTCTATTCCTCCAACCCCTACACAAGCCTACTTGGAGGCCCCAAGAATTCTCTCAAACAAAGCCCTGCTAATCACCACAAAATATTTGGCTAAGTTAGGGGA
Organism: Pinus tabuliformis; assembly: GCA_031772625.1. Lineage (NCBI taxonomy): Eukaryota > Viridiplantae > Streptophyta > Pinopsida > Pinales > Pinaceae > Pinus > Pinus tabuliformis. The sequence goes on along the minus strand of CM062813.1, from coordinate 1,038,110,938 downwards.
AAACCCATGCAAATCCTTTGGTGTTATACTCCTCCGTAACTAATCTCCCCACAAGCAATTCAAACCACTTTTGCACCCTAGAAGAAAAATGTACCAGTTGAAATAACTTGCGAATACACCCAATGGAAACTCCAATGAATTGAACTCCCCAAATTACCTCCCTAGGGAGACACTCAAAGTGCTCTGAAATGAGCGTGGAATTCCCACTCGTAAATTCCTTATGTTGAACAACATGGTTGTCTTGGCTAAGTAACTCAAGAGAACTAATGTTAAATTGTCAAATGACCAAAGATACCAAATGGAGACCTCCAAGCTCTATTTATAATTGTTGGCCCTCTCTCCCTTGGTGGTCCCCACCTTCCACTAATTCACACCCCTTCCTTTCTCTCTCTCTTCTCACTAGTGAAAATTGCTACTTGGGTCTTTCTCTCCTTGTGGTCTCCACTCTCCAGTAAAGTTGTGATTTCCCCTTTTTCTTCCTAAGTCTTAATACCAGAATTGCCTCCTCTTCCAAAAAACATCTCTAATGTGGAAAAATAAAAATTGGGGATATTACATAGGACTTATCATCCACTAGCATCCAACCATCATCAAGAGACCATATGCAACTCATTTTTGTTGTCCTCTTTCCCTTGGGATTTGTGCTTCTAGAAGTCTAATTAGGGCACACCAACAACCCTAAATCCCTGCTCCAATCACTGTATCTCCTTCTCCAACTAGGCTTCCACCTTCGTTGTCCACTGTAGGCTCCTCAAGCACTATATTAGGTCTTGGAAGACTTCACAAGATACCCTACTATACTCCATCTAAAACGAAAAACATAAAATTTCCCTCTAGCAAAGGAAGATACCCCTATTTGGGTTGCAACATTATTTTGATTGCTATGACTAGGAAAGAGGGTCTCTCTAGCCCTCTTGACCCTATAAACAAACCTCCAAAACTCGCCATTGTAGTAGCCTATCCCTGTAGCCCAGACAATAACAAAACCCACACATAAGTAGCACAAAAGAATCCCAATATTTGTCTCTAATCTACGACTTGATCTTGCAAGTAAGATGCTCCAAAACTAAAGAGATAAATTGCTCAAACAATCCTCCTAGCCTCCACGCATGGTGCCTCATACTTGTGGCTCTCTCTCCCAAGGAAACCACACCCTAAACAAAGATAACCACTCCAAAAACTCAACTCCTCGCGTCTCTTCTTCCTTGCCTTAGTCACTGTCCAATTTAAGAGTTAATCTTGATGTTAGATGCACATAGGATTGTGCTCAAATGCCTCAACAAACTCCTTAATTTATATAATTCAAAAGTGGCACAACTAGCCCTCTTCTAGGGCTATCCTATACCAAGGGTGACCTGGTTTTGTGCCACTTTTCCCACACACAATCTTAAAACATTCATAACTTCATTTCTACAAGGCTTTTTCTGGCGCTTCAAGTTGCTCTAGGTTCCTCTAGGGGTGACCTACAACCTCTAGATACCAAGTGACCAATTCGCATCAAAGTTTCACACCCACATGCTTAGGTGCTTAGCCCATGAGTCACTTTTGTGTGCCAATTCCTCCAAAGCCCACTAGCCTAGGGTTTGGAGTACGTCCCAAGCTAAAAATCTCAACAATAGCCATGGTATCTAGTCCAATACTCCCTTGCATTTATATTAAAACTCAATCCATGGAAGGGAGTAAGGCAGAGATGCTAGATCCTACCAGTGGTTTGCCATGTGTTGTAGTTGCTACAACACCACCCAAATTTAGCCTATCACCAAATTTTGGGCCCCCCTCCTTCACCTCTCAAGGCCTACCTAGTCTGTCCTTGTTTTGAATTAGTCGAATTTAAATGACTTAGTTGTCATCAAACCTGATTGATTTTTCTATCTTCATGATGTATATTTCTTATATTCACTTCACCTCATCTTAACTATCATTATGTTAAATGTATTGGGGTTTGAAACCTTATTATTTAGGATCATGCATTCGCAAGCCTTATGTCTCCATGGGATGCATTTCAAATGATAGCCAAGTGTCTGATGTTGATAACCATATTCCGCCTTGGTCCACATCTTTTCGAATGTATTAGGGTTTAAGAAATTGTCATCTTTCTCATGCACTTTTAAAACCTAGTCTCATGACAAAAGTTCCAACCATGCGCGACTTAATCCTCATCCTCTAGGATGAATTTTCACAATATTTCTATGGAACTTGTGCTTAAACATTGTGTCATCAAGTCAGGAATTACAACACACATTAATGCCACTTTCAATCATCAAACTCATGCACGTACCTCAGTGTCAAATTCCTTGAAGAAAGAGTGTTTTTAGTAACTCCACTAAGTGCATGGAATATCGTTGTTTCAAGAGGGAATTAGGAACATTTACATCATATATCATTTAGATATTATATTAGAATACCTCTTGAAGCTTATGTTTGCATTTTCAATCATTATGATGCACCCTAGGTTTGGCATTTAAATAATAAAAAATTATTATATGCAACACTTGTTGACTAAATTATGTTATATTATGGTATGCGAGTAACCATTCAATCTATGCCATCTAACAGGATTTTGGATGGCTACAAGGTATAAAATTGATGCAAAGGTTCTCACATATGTTGATGCATTCAAAGGGTTGTATTAGAGATAATTCAATAATGTGTTGGAACATATTGAAGACAAATTAGGATCGCTATTCAAAAGGGAAACATTACATAAAATTTGGTGCTTAACATTAACATTATGGATATGCATATAAGCGAAAGGCCATATAATATAACTATTTCATGGAAAACACAAGCCATGTTTCAAACGAAGGCATGTGGAAGAAAACTTCACAAATGTTGAGTTTTAATTTTTATTGTCAATTGATCAGAAACAAAGGATATTAAAACCCAACAAATAAAATGCCATAAGGCATGATACAATACATTGCAAAAGAATAATAGAAGAGAAGTGTTAAAGATTCACATTGCCACCATCAAAGGGAAATTGAATACAGTAAATGAGATGGTTCTCCAATGCATTTCAATGATGAAAAAATACTATAAAGACTACGCCAAAGTACAAGAAAGAAATGATACAATGTGCACAAGTGTTAACAAAAGGCATGGAAAGGCGATAGAACTACATTAGGAAATGTGAGATATGCTGACATATTGCAAACAAGTTCGTTGCAAAGCTTTAAAGGGAAAAATGAAAGAAATGAAATGGATAAGAGGCAGTTTCAAAGATGACAGGAAAAATAGTTCCTGCAATGAAACCATGCAAAGTGTAAGCATGAGTCATACACTTAAATGGATGGTTTGGTCCATCTTCAAGCCCATTACAAACTCACCGTGCAATTTTTAATCACAATCCTAAGCCATTGTTCTGGATTAGGTGCTAGCACTAGTACACTGTGCCTCACCATTGGAAGGGCGTTTTTTACATGTTAATGATCCAGGTGGCTCCAAACATGCTCATAACTCATCAGTGGCTCAAAATAGCTCAAAAATCAAAGTGGTCAGATGGAAGTGAAACCCAAACTAGGTCATAGTGCTCGTCGCCCTAATTCCAACATTCTGAACGACACTCAAATCAAAGTTCATATGGATGAGATAGGGTTGGTCAAAGTGGACAAGTAACAGGCTTAAGGAGGCTACAATTTGACTAGGATTGGTGTACAAAATTCGGCTTCTGGGGATGGGGTGAAATTGTAGAACAGTTAATTTGTCCTATATCCCTTATTTTTCGATTGTTGAAAAATATCAAATACCACTATATATATATATATATATATATATATATATATATATATATAACAAAAGAAAAATATAAAAAATGGGGAGGTAGCTGCCACCCCTGCAATATGGTTATGATATGCATATGCATATGGTTAAAAGGGGTTGGGATGGGGCCATGTGGAGCGAACCCCACCCACCCACTAGATACTATATACAATGTTCAAATGATGGAATATTACCAACGGACAGGTTAACAAATAAATTGCGCCTCCAATTTTATAACATATCTAGCTATAAGAAGGTTATAAATAAACTAGGCCCTTTGCATATAACACTCAAGGTAAGAAGGTGGGGGCTAAAGAATATTTCACCTGTAGTTTTGTTCCACGCAGGTTTACGCTATGGTTGGCCTGACATTCTTTCTCTATAGTGGAGCACCTTACTAAGCAATATCTTTTCTTTTTATTCTCTCTAGTTACCGAAATCAATAGAGTCAATAAGTTCATAATATCATATACAATGAAATAGATATCTCAACAATATACTATTGTGGGGGTTGACGGGGTTTGAACCCCCGACCTCCCCGCCACAAATCCTCCACCCAACTGCTCCACCAAGGGTGGCAACTTTGTAAAGTCTGCCACCCCTCAACTATTTAAACTCAGCTCTTTCTCTTTCGACAGGAGAGCGACCAATGAAGATCAACGTGTGGAAGAACCTTGAGCCCAGGAGGAGTTCCTATTGTGAAGGTAACTCCCCTCTATAGATAGAGGCAACCCCTATAGCCCAATGAGTGGGTCTAAAAACAAACTACCATACACTATTCAAGCTTATATTTAACAAATGCAGAGAGAGAGAGTGGCCTACCTTGCTCTGATGCTGTTATGAACACACAACACAACAGGACGTGCATAGATTCTGGAAGAACAGTCCACATGGATGCGACGGTCACAACCAAAAGGGGAAGATAGCACGTTCAACTCTCATCAGATGAGTCCGCTCAAGTGCAACAATTGTTACAACAAGTTTTATGTGAAAGATCTGTTTGATGTTTGAGGAGGTAACCAACATGGGCGAGACAACGTTAACAACATATACAACACATTTTCATTAACATATATGTATTACAACAAGTGAATGAGTTCAAGTGTTAAACACAGGTTAAAGCAACATGCATTACAAGTGTTCAAGATTAGTCTTACAACAGTTACAATACATGTGTGAAAACGTATTGGCCTATTAGCAGGATTCTGAATTAAGAAAAAGTTCCAAGATACATCATTAAACCATACATCACTAACCCCATGGGCACGACGTTGGAGCCACTACTTACTCCTCAAAGAAACAATTACAGACTCTCAAGGCTATGTGGGAGGAGCTGAGGTGAAAATTACTTTACATGTACAAATGAGGGGATTTTTATAGGCAAGGGTGAAACTGACCCTTGTGGTTGTTCAACTACCCTCATGATTGTTTGACATCCATGACTTTTCAACTTTACATGTCTCTTCATACAACAAGTGGGTCTCTTGGACTTCCACGTTACATTACATTGATTTACAGTATGACCCATAGTAGAGATGTGGATAGCATGACTCGACATGACAGTGCTAGTACATTCATGTTGCTGCTATGTGCATGTCGAGTTGTAGTGTTGCTGGGTGATGGATGTCATCATGGTGTGTCACAGCTTCACCTCCGTATGGCAAAGTGCACGGAGTCCTTGATGGGTGTTGGTTCGCTTGATGTTACATTTTCACATTTCTCCTTACTTGTATGTTGGTAAGCTTGAAAAGTTTGTCCATTTGTGAAAATTGCATGTTCGTCCTCCCTCTATACGTGAACACATCTTGAATGTTTGCTCATTCATCCGTCCACGGACACATCTTTGCATGACCGTCTGTTCGCAAGCACATCTCTGTGCATGCATCATTTTTTCATTTATTGGCGAAAATGTCCTTCTATATGTACTCCTTTTGTTCATCCCATCCATCATTGTGCCATGTTTGTTTGTGTACAGGTATCTGCAGTCATTCATGATGAGACGACATCAAATCCAAAAAACATCCTAGTCTACCATGATGCATGATCATTTCGAATGCAGGTGACCAGGAGAGGAGATAAGGTTACGAGCTAGGAAGGAGGCTCCAGGCACTATTTATGAAAACTGCACAGTAGTCACTGGGTGATGAAGATGGGAAATTCAGATCAACAGTGACTGCCCATGGGGTCTAGCTTAGTAGGAGGACAAAACTACGCAATTTTTGAGAGGAATAGTCTAGGCTACGGGAAGGCTGGGTAGACAAAATCTACGCAATTTCTAGAAGGAGCGGTCAGCGGGAGCCTGGTAGTTAAAACTACGCAATTCCTATAGGGAAATCACAGCTAGTTGTTGGGTCAGTGGCAGCAAACACTGCGCAATTCCTGAGGGGGACTGGCAGTCAACTTTTGGGTCACTAGCAACAGAAACTACGCAATTCCTGGAGGGAACTCGCAGTCAACTGCTAGAGCTTGGTAGCAAAAACTACACAATTCCTAGAGGGAACTAGCAGTCGACTGCAGGGAAAAACTGCGCTGATGCTAGGAGGATGGCTTGCTGATCACCTCTACGCAATTTCTGAGTTGAGAAGACTGCTGGGAAACAGAAGAATTTCCCATGAAAACTGCGCAATTTTCTTGGTGAGAAACCGGTCAACTATTGGGAGGGTTGGCTGGAAAAACTGCGCAATTCTCTGAGGGAGACAGGGATGGGAACTAGGTGTCTGTCTGACCTGTTTATGCAATTTTCTCAATTAGTGGAGTGGGCAATATCTGCAGCCTCTGTGCAATTTTTGAAGGGATTCAATCCCGGGGTGGCTGCTGGGTCAAACTCTCCAGTTGACCAGCATGAAGGTTGATTGGTTTGCTTGCGGGTAGCACAAATTGAAATGGCTTTCTTGGTGCTTTTGTGTTGCTCTGGGTGACAGTCGATCAAGTTGGTGGCGGAGTGTTGGTCCAACTATCAGAGGGGAACCGGTCACAAGAAATTCAACAAAATGACTAAGTGTGTGAATGAGTGAAAAGGTGTATACTTGATCTTGCAAACACACAATTACATGCCTTGATGATGATATGACTCAAAACATCTAGACACGCATGCTCAACACGATTTACCGATAGTGTGAGCGACAAGCATGACACTTATGATTGATCATTGGTTGACTGTGATGAGGCTTGCGCAACAGTTTGTATGAATCCATGTGTGAGTGCGACAAATGTTTACATAGCGAAAACAACAATGTACACATGAAGCAAAGTCTTTGAGTATGAGCAGAACATGGTCACAAGCATGACATTAACATCAACATGCAAAATTTGTCAGTGGAATGATCAAGCAAGGTGGGTGTGAGGACTCACACGAGATCACAGAGTGAACCCGAGTGCATGTAGTCATCAAGGAAACTCTCAAAGGAGGCTCCAAAATTGGATGCAGGCCAAAATTTTGGAGGGTGTTGTAGCCACTACAACACTTGGCAACACACCAGTAGAACTCAAGCTTCTCTATTTTGGTTAATTTCTAGCACATGGCCTTGTTCTTTCAGGGAGTATTGAATCAAGGTGGCGGTTACTTGGGCTTCCCCACTTACCCTGTGGACATACATGGTTCACCTTTTTCCAACTCAGTCAAACACAATCAAAAGTTCAGCTTGATTACAATGTTTTGAATCTGGGAAGGGTAGTTTAGCTCGCAAGTAGAATATTTTCAGAGTATAAGTTTTCATCTCTGGTGATCCTCTACTGTCAGCAAACCTGGACAATATCCCAAGGAAGTCACGCAAGTATACACACATTGCTCCTCTGTCAACGAGCCTACTTAGTACCCCAGTGGAGTTGCATGCTTCAACTCTCTGCATAGGAATCTTTTCTCTTCTTTCATCTTTGTATTTTTTCAAGAGGACTATGCATAGGCAGTTATTATTTTTGGGGCAGAAGAGGGATCCTGACTTATTGAGAGCAGAAGAGGTTGTTCCTTCAAAGAAGCATGTAAGATCTCTGACATAGGTTTGCTCGTTTATATTTTCCCCTTCTCCATTTCTACTAGTTGGATGGGCTTGAACACACAGAGAAAAAGGCTGAGTATAAGCATGGGGCTTCCCAGTCTGGACACAGGTTCATGGTTGGACCAAAACATCCCTTGCAAATGGCTGGTATTTTTGTCAAGACTTCATCGGCCAAAGGTTATAACCAAGCACAGAGAATACTGACACAAGACTAGCAAAGTGCTACAGTGTCACAAGTCTCTCCATATTTCAGCCACATACTCATTCAAAAGCCAGAACGTAGTAGATGGCAGCATTTATTTCTAGAAAAAAAAATAGTAAGGTAGTAAGAAACTCAAGCAAACGAAAACAAAAATATTAAGAGAAGAAAACCAAACAAAAACAAAGACAGTAAGCAAGGCAAACAAAATGAAAACAACAAGCCGAAATCAGACTATGTACATGGCACGGGGCGTAGCCCAACCTACTAAAAATAATGTTTGAGATCTTGACCGTTGACAGGAAGGTTGTTGATCCTCTCGTCAAGTGATTGCAGATGGTATGTGTGTGGGCTAAGCTTCTCGTGGACTATGTACGGACCAATCCACAGGGACTAAAACTTCATATGTTTGCCTTTGTCTTCATGGGACTTATCCCATTTTAGAACCAAGTCACCAACACCGAAGTTAGCTTTCCCTATAGACTTCTTATCAAACCATCTCTTGATACGGTTCTGGTGGAGTGTGAATTTTTATTTTTCTTTCATCCTTTCTTGTTGAAGCTTATGGAGAGCATCCATCCTATGCTGAACTAGCTGGCAAGGCTTGCCTTGGGATTCTTGGGAAAGTTGAAGTGCAGGGAAGTAGATATTTGGTGGAAGGATGGTTTCTTTACCATAGACCAAGAAGTACGGTGAGGTAATCAGATAGGGCTTGGGTGTTACATGGTCATCCCATAATGCATTCATCAAGGTGGTATGCTAGTTATGCTGCTCAGAGAAAATGGTATTTTTAATTCTACGGATGAGGTTTTTATTCGTGGATTTTGCGAGACCATTTCCTTGCGGGTAATAGTTATATGAATGTTTCACCACAATACCATTCTATAATGCAAAATCATAGAGTTTCATAGATGAAAAGTATGTTGCATTATAAAAAACAAGTGATACTGGAACGTCGAAGTGTGAGATGATGTTCTGTTGGAGGAAGCTGATGACCTCCTAGTCGTTCACTTGTTTGAGTGGAACTGCTTCCATCCACTACATGAAGTAATTAGTTTCTATTAGAATGTGGCGGTGTTGCTTTAATGAATGTGGGAATATTTCCCCAATGATGTCCGGGCCCCATTGTTGGAATGGTTCAGTCACTGCAACAGGGTGCAGTGGGGTTGTTGATCTTCATGTTCTGTCAGCGCATTGCTGAAAAACCGGGCACTTGCAGGCACAAGCATGTGCATCCTTGAATGATGTGGGCCATTAGAAACTGGCTCACATAACTTTGTGTGTAGTGGTGTTTCCCAAAAAGTGACCCCCGGTGGGTCTGTGATGCAGATTTTGGAGTACCTTCTCTGATTCATGTTCCTCCAGGCACCTGAGCAAAACTTTGTCACTGTGATTTCTGTAATAGAACTCCGTGCATCGATTGATATGTTAAGGCTTTGAGGCACAATTCCCTCTTCTATTTGATGGAAAAGTGAGAGGGTGCGGTGTCATGCTCAAGGTACTGGTGCACATCTGCGTACCAAGAGGTTTCATCTTCAGTGGGTGTTGCTCGCCATATATCATACATCTCAATTTCCTGCTCCCAGCCGACGAGCTCTTCTTCACTCTCCGGTGCGTGTACCGCTTCAGCTGCAAGTCTTTAGAGCCCATGTCATTTTATCATGTGAACTGGCTTGAATTCAATATCATACTCTTGCAAGCATGTCATCCAGTTTGCACATCATTCACCCAGCTTTTGTTGTACAAGCAATGTGCGGACTGCTGGGTGGGGGACGAAGACTATACAATGGTTCTTTAGCAAGTAGGGCCTGAAGTGTTTCACCACCTTTTAAACTGCATATTCTTTCTTGTCAACAATGGGGTAGTTGAGTTCTGGTCCCTGCATGCTCATGAAGGATATAGGACTTTCATTGTTCGTTTCGTCCTTTTGAGCGAGTATTGCAGCAAGAAAATTATTGGAGGCAAAGGTGTATAGCAGGAAATCTTTCTTGAAGTCTGGGCTGTAGAGTGCAGGCACTTCTGCAATGGCCTACTTGATCTGGGTGAATGCATACTTTTCCCTCATGCCCCAGCTATAGACTATGTCTTTCTTGATCATCTCCTGCATGGGCTTGACTATCTACACATAATCCAAGATTAACTTCCGAAGGAAGTTTATCTTGCCCAAGAAATATTGCATAGCTTTCTTGTTGGATGGGTGAGGGATCTGTGTAATAGTCTGGACCCAGTCCGGATCCACCTTGATCCCGCTCTTGGCAACAATGTGTCCGAGAAGGCTCCCCTCAGACACTGTTAATACGCTCTTTTGGGGATTCAAGTAAATCTTGTATCTCTAACATCGCTCAAAATTTTTCTTCAAATGGCATATGTGGTCCTTGTATCTTCTTAAGAACAAAATCACATTATCAAGGTATACTACTATGCTCTATTCAATGAGTCCAGGAAAATCGATGTCCATGGCACGCTAAAAGGTTGCGCCTGCATTTACAAGCCCAAACGGCATTCGTCTTTAAGCGAACGTAACCCACTTGGTACAGAAGGTAGTCTTAAGTCTGTCAGGTTCTACTACTAGAACTTGATTGTATCCTAACAAACCGTCGAGGAGAGAAAACATTTGTGCCCCAGATATAGTTTGCAGAATGTGGTCCATAGACAGCACAGGGTAGCTTTCTTTGTCCGAGGCACGGTTCACGTTCTGGAAATCAACACAGAAACGGAATTCCCCAGACTTCTTGCATACAACAACAAGGTTTGAAACCCACGTGGAATGACGAACTTTGTATATGATACGTGCATCCAAAAACTTAGTAAGTTCTTTCTGTATGAGAGGTTCAAGTGACAGATGTACTTTCCTCAACTTTTGCTGATATGGCTTCATCCCTTCTTTGATTGGAATGATGTGTTGGATGATCCGCATGTCATAATCTTTCAAATCATCATACGTTCACACGAACACATCTCGGTATTGTTTGAACAAGAAAAAGGCTTGCTGCTCTTGTTGCGTGCAACATGTACCAAGATTAATGAACTTCAGATCTTGTTCTATTCCTAGGTTTATCAGTTCATGCATCATGGTGGAATTGTGGGTCTTGCTGTTCCTCGACCCCTGAAAATGTTCTTGCATGTCATAAAGCTTTTCCAATGTTTCCACACATTTTGTGATAAGGTGGCCTTTCCTGTTACCAACTTCTACTTGCAAAGAGTTCTCATGCTCGTCATCATCTATTACTACATCTTTGAAGATGTCAGTGTTGGTCATGAAATGCAGTATCGGTTGATCATCATTAAACATGTGTAAATTAGTAATATTTTCTGGGATAGATGGCTTGTACAAAATTTCAATAGTAAATCTATCCCTAATCGGTGACATTCTTGAAGTTGCGTTTGCCAGAGCATTGATAGTTGCATTACGCGTACATGGTATAATAGTGATGTTAAATGCTTGGAAGTTAGAGATTAGTCACCATACCTCTTGCTAGTAACTCTTGAGATGTAGTGACAAACAATGAATAGTGTTACGTACCTGACGTACCACTATCTCTAAATCACCTACCACTTTTGAGCGCGACCACGTTGAGCTGATGGATTTCTGCAAGCCCAACACGAGTGCTTCATACTCGCAACATTGTTCGTGCACTCAAACTCCAAGCGACTTGAAACCAGATGCTTCTTGTTGTAAGGGTCGATCAAGACACATCCGACTCTTGAGCCATCATGTGTCCTTGATCCATCAAAGTACATGGTCCACAACTTGTTTGTACACGGACTGTTTTTCATGCTAGTACTGCTGCTATTATTATTGCTATTGCTAATACTGGTACAATGTACTATACATGTTTCATTACCATCAGTTGGGCAAGGAAGGAGTCCCAATTGCGTGTCTGGTGGGGTTGGAGCTGGCCATGCATGATAACACCCCAACGTTGTTTCTAGGAGACAGTTGTTGAACATGAGTTCTACAAAGCCCAACGATTCATTCTCACTATTAAGGGGAGTGACATTGTGCTTCATATACCTCTCAGATAACACCTGGATTTGGTTGCATTTTCCCTTGTATGGAAGCCACATGTGGGACCAGTCTGTATCAAAATATTTGTTTAGCTTGCTGGACCAGTCCACAACAACAATGTTGATGCGTTAGTGCACTTGATCATTCTAAGATAGTCAAATGATCATGTCTCGAAGTTCACCAATGGCTGGTACCGATGTTTGATCAAGTTGGATGATTCGCACGGATATCTCGCTCCATTTTACATTGATATTTTTAGCAATGGAGAGCGGCATGGCATTGGCTTCTGCACCAGAATCAACCAAGTAGTTGTGAATATTGTAGTTAAAAATTTCAAATGATAGAAAGAATGGAGGGCAACCTAGTTCGATTTTTCCATCCTAAGTGTGTTAAGCACAGTAGAAAGGGATCTAGGAGGTGTGCTTGCTCCCTTGCTAGTAGAAGTTGGGTTGTCCATTGCTGTTTGTCCCAATGTGCGTAGTAGGATGTCTCGCTGACTCTGGATGTTAGCTAAATCAAATAAACTGATGTTCACACAAGTTTTCTTTATGTCATCTACAATGTTGTAGTTTAGAGGTGGTAGACTCACCGAGGTGTTCAAGGTAGAAATGATGTTTGTGTTGTCCAATGGAGTGTTCTACAGTTTGCTGCTCATGGATGTACTCTTGTCCACCGTTGTCTTCCTAGACTTGTTTTGTGTTCTCTGCTTTGGGGTGGCCAGTGGATCAACCTTCCTCATCAGCAATCTCATATTTTCTTCTACTTCCCCAAGTGTAGGGGGAGCCCCTTTACTCCTGATATTGTAATGGTCATTTTTCTTTGGGGGTTGCTTCTCGATGTTCGTCTTCGGCAATGCTTGCAAGCACTGATATGTGTTCACCACATGCCCAAAACTTGATGCTTCATCAAGTGAAATACCTTCGTCATTATCAACATCTTCCAAATCCTCTTGCATACTACTCTTTGTATCGAATGTATGACTATATACCGAGTTTGTGACTCTCTTCCAGTCCGAACAAAAGTTCTCGGGGTGATGTTCTTCGTGGAATGAACAAAACTCGAGATCCACGGACTGTTCGACGTGGAACACAAAGCTCTACACAGTTTTTGGAGTGTACCAGTTGCTGCTTAATGAGCTGCTCCCCTGTCTCTACCTAGGTGGATGGCTGCTTGCAGATGTGTCTATTTTCCATTGTTTAAGCTCAGACACTTCTATTGTCAAGTTATTGATGAGGCGAGTGAGGGCTTCAGCATCATTTTCTTCCTTGTCTCCACCCTTGCTCGCCATTTCTTGGGAATTTCTGATCGCGTCTTTGGATTCCTTTGTTGGTTCATCATCCTTGATGACTCCAATCACGCATAGGCCTTTCTCAATAACAATAGCCTCTTCGCAGTTTTCCAAGAGTGTTGGTTTCATAGCTCGCTTGATGAACTGGGCAATGTTGGTCAACAGTGCAACGTGTAGTAATCAATAGTGATGGAGTCATGAGATTTGGTGTCTGCCACAAATTTTTTCAATATGCGTGTAAACCTTTGATTGAAGTCTTTTAGCTTTTCTTTCCCCTCCATCTTCAGGCTTCCAATTCTTTGAGTAACATAGTTGGGGTCTTGTCATCAGCAAAATTTTCAAGGAACATGCATTTGAATGCACCCTAGTTCTGTATGGCATTTGGTGGAAGGCTGTGATACCATGCAACTATGTGACCGTCCAAGGTACATGGAAACAATCTACATGCTACGTCATCATACCATACCTCAAGGGTTTGTAGTTACAGGTAGAAATTTTCCAAATGGTCTTTTGCCTTCACCATGTTGTCAAGGTTGAAATTGATGTTCATTCTCTCCACTCACTTTGGCATCTTGTGCAAAACCCCCGAGAGAGCCAATGGTCCCTGAGTCATCCATTACAGATTTTGGTCAGCCATCTCTTCTTCTTCTTCATCCTCCTCCTCTCCTTTAAATTCTGATGGTTACGACTTTGAGTCTATTGGTTCGTCTCCACCTCTGCCTCCTCTATTGCCTTCCCCTCCGCCTCCTGTATGGGAGTTTGATCCCAGGATCACAAGGGTGTCTTGTTCCCCTTATCGGAAGACCAGAGGTTCCTCTCCACCTTCAATAGCTTCTACTAGACCTTCAATTGTGGCAAGAACTATTTCTTCCACTGATGATAAAACAAACCCCGTGGGAGTGGATTTTGGCTTCCTTGATGCGTATGGAAGATGTTGTATGCCTGGGATTAGTGTGACTACTTTCGCGGATTGGTGGTTGATGGGACAAAAAGAGTGAAGGTGGTGACATGAAATTTTGTGTTCAGTCCTAGGAGGTGGGAAGTAACCAACTGCAGAGTCGCACATAGGTGAGAGGGAGTGCGAGTTACTGCCTTGACCAAAAGGTTAGTGAGTGAGTGTGAGAGGATGTTCAACCATATACAATTGGCTACCCTCCTTCTAGCATCAGAAAAGTCGACAGTGTTGGACTCGCCAACATTCAGGGGATCACCCTGGTATGAAGTCCAAACTAGACCTCACACCATTTGGTGTGGGATTCCCATCTGATATGATGGATCGGTTTCCATTATATTAAAGATTTTCCTTAACTCTTGCTTGTCAGCACAAGAGAGTGGTCTGCTTCGTCTTCGAGTAGTGAGGTTCATGTGCCAGGGGATTTCTAGTTTTACTTGTGTCAATGGTTCTTTCACTGTAGAGGGAGAGGGTGAGAGTGAGTCCCAAGTCGGTTGGGAGGAAGCCCCAACTCTGTTAGGAACACACAATACAATAGGATGTGCACAACTTCCAGAAGAACAATCCACATAGATGCGGTAGTCACAACACACAAGGGAAGATAACATGTTCAACACTCATCAGATGAATCCACGTGAGTGCAACGATTGTTACAGTAAGTTTTATGTGAAAGGTATGTTTGATGTCTAGGGAGGTAACCAACATGGGCGAGATAGCATTAACAATAGATACAACACATTTTCATTAAGATATATGTATTACAACAAGTGAATGAGTTCAAGTGTTAAACACAGGATAAAGAAACATGCATTACAAGTGTTCAAGATTAGTCTTACAACAGTTACAATACATGTGTGAAAACGTATTGGCCTGTTAACAGGATTCTGAATTAAGTGAAATTTCCAAGACACATCGTTACACCATACATCACTAACCCCATGGGCATGGCATTGGAGCCACTACTTACTCCTCAAAGAAACCATTACAGACTCTTAAGGCTATGTGGGAGGAACTGAGGTGAAAAGTCCTTTACATGTACAAATGAGGGGGTTTTTATAGGCAAGGGTGAAACTGAACCTTGTGGCTGTTCGACTACCCTCATGACTATTTGACTTCCATGAATTTTCGACTTTACATGACTCTTGATACAACAAGTGGGTCTCTTTTAATTCCACGTTACATTACATTGGTTGACAGTATGGCCCACAGTAGAGATGTGGACGAAGTGACTCATGACATGACTCGACATAACAATGCTAATACATTTGTCCTTCTATTGGTGTGCATGTCGAGCTGTAGTGTTGCTAGGTGATGTCCTCATGGGGTGTCATAGCTTCACCTCCACATGGAAAAGTGCACAGAGTCATCGATGGTCATTGGTTCGCTTGATTTTACATTTGAACATTGCTCCTTACTTGTATTTTGGTAAGCTTGACAAGTTCGTCTGTTCGCGAAAAGTGCATGTTCGTCCATCCGTCCCTCCGTGAACAAATCTTGCATGTTTTCTCGTCCGTCCGTCTACGAACACATCTTTGCATGATCATTCGTTTGCCAGCACATCTATTTGCATGCATAATTTTTCCATCCGTTGGAGAACATGTCCTTCTGCATGTACTACCTTTGTTCATCCCATTCGTCGTCACACAATGTTTGTTTGTGTACCTGTATCTACACTCACTCATGACAAGATGACATCAAATCCAAAAAACCTCCTAGTCTACCATAATGCATGATCATTTCGAATGCAACTGATTGGGAGAGGAGACAAGGTTGCGGGCTGGGAAGGAGGCTTTAGGCACTATTGATGGAAACTACACAGCAGTCACTGGGTGATGAAGATGGGAAATCTGGATCGATAGTGACTGTCCGCGGGGTCTGGCTCAGCTGGAGGACAAAACTGCGCAATTTTTTAGAGGAACAGTCTAAGCTGGGGGAAGGTTGGGTAGGAAAAATCTTTACAATTTTCAGAAGGAGCGAGCAACAGGATCCTAGCAGCCAAAACTACACAATTCTTAGAGGGAACTGGCAACTGGCTGCTGGGTCACTGGCAGCAAAAACTGTGCAATTCCTGAGCGAAACTGGAAGTCAGTTGTTGGGTCACTGGCAGCAAAAAATGCACAATTCTTGGAGGGAGCTAGTAGTGAGCTACTGGACCTTGGCAACAAAAACTACACAATTCTTGGAGGGAACTGGCAGTGAGCTGCTGGAGCTTGGCATAAAAAACTGTGCAATTCCTAGAGGGAACTAACAGTCGGCTGTCGGGAGTTGCTGGTGGGAAAAACTACGCTAATGTTGGGAGGCTGGCCTATTTATCACCTCTGCATAGTTTCTGAGCTAAGAGGATTGTTGGGCAGTAGAGGACTTGCTCATGAAAACTATGCAATTTTCTTGGTGAGAAATCGGTCGACTGTCGGGAGGGCTGGCTGGAAAAACTACACAATTTTCTAAGGGAGACAGGGATGGGCATTAGGTGTCTATCCAACCTATCTGCGCAATTCTCTTAGTCAGTGGAGCAAGAAAGGTATGCAGCCTTTGAGCAATTTTTGAGGGTAGTCGATGCTGGGGTGGCTGCCAGGTCAAACTCTCTGGTTGACCAACATGAAGGTTGATTGATTTGCTTATGAGTAGCACAACTTGGAATGGCTTGCTTGGTGCTTCTGCGCAGCTCTGGGTGACAGTCAATTGAGTCGATGGCGAGGTGATGGTCTGCTTGTAAGAGGGGAGTCGATCGCCAGAACTTCAGCAAAATGACTAAGTGTGTGAATGAGTGAAAAGGTGTATATGTGAACACACACTTACATGTCTTGACGATGAGATGACTCAAACCATCCAGACACACATGCTCAACATGACTAACCGATGGTGTGAGTGACAAGTGCGACACTTGTGATTGATCATTGGTCGACTGTGACGACGCTTGCACAACAGTGTGTATGACTCCATTTGTGAGTGCGACAAATGTTTACATAGCGAACACAACATGTACACACAAAGTAAAGACTTTGAGTATACGCAGAACATGGTCGCAAGCATGAAATTGGCATCAACATGCAAAAGTTGTCGGTGGAATGATCAAGCAAGGTGGGCACGAGGAATCACACGAGCTCATGGAGTGAACCCAAGTGCATGCAGTCATCAAGGAAACTCTCAAAGGAGACTCTAAAATTGGATGTAGGCCAAAATTTTGGAGGCTGTTGCAGCCGCTACAACACTTGGCAACACACCAGTAGAACTCCAACTTCTCTATTTTGGTTCATTGCTAGCACAGGGCCTTGGTCATTTAGGGATTATTGAATCAATGTGTGGGTTACTTCAGCTTCCCCACTTACCCCGTGGACATACATGGTTCACCTTTTTCCAACTCAGTCAAACACAATCAAAAGTTCAGCTTGATCATAGTGTTTCGAATCCGGGCAGGGTAGTTTAGCTTGCGAGTTGAATATTTTCAGAGTATAAGTTTTCATCTATGGTGTTTCTCCACTGCCAGCAGGCCGGGACAGTACCCTGGCATATTCACATAGGAACACATGCATTTCTCCACTACCAGTGAGTCTAGTCAGTACCCTGGTGGAGTTGCATGCTTCACCTCTCTACGTAGGAAGCCTTTCTCTTCTTTCGCCTTTGTATCTTTTCAAGAGGATTGTGCATAGGCACTTATTTATTTTTGGGGTGGAAGAGGGATCTTGACTTATTGAGATAAGAAGAGGTTGTTCCTTCAAAGAAGAATGTAAGACCTTTGACATAGGTTTTCTCGTTTAGATTTTCCCCTTCTCCATTTCTACTAGTTGGATGAGCTTGAACACACAGAGTAGAAGGCTAAGTATAGGAATGGGGCTTCCCAATGTGGACACAGGTTCATGGTTGGACCAAAAATTCCCTTGCAGATGGCTCATGTTTTCCATCAAGACTTTATCGGCTGAAGGTTATAACCAAACACAAAGAAGACAGACACAAGACTAGCCAAGAGCTGCAATGTCACGAGTCTCTTCATATTTCAGCCACATACTCATTCAAAAGCGAGAAAGTAGTGTATGGCAACACTTATTTTTGGAAACAAAAATAATAAGGTATTAAGCAACTCAAACAAACGAAAACAAAAATAGTAAGCAAAGGAAACCAAACAAAAACAAAGATAGTAAGCAAGGAAAACAAAATGAAAAAAAAAATAGCAAGCAGACTATGTACATGGCACAGTGCGCAACCCGGCCTATTGAAAATAATGCTTGAGATTTTGGCCATTAACAAGAAGGTTGTCAATCCTCCCGTTAATTGATTGGAGATGGTACATGTTTGGGCCAAGCTTCTCATAGACTATGTATGGACCAATCCACTGGGACTAAAACTTCGTATGTTTGTCTTTGTCTTCATGGGACTTATCCCATTTCAAAACCAAGTCACCAACACCGAATTTAGCTTTCCATGCAGACTTCACATCAAACCATATGTTGATACGGTTTTGGTGGAGTGTGAATTTTTCTTTTTCTTTCATCCTTTCTTCCTCAAGCTTATGGAGAGCATCCATCCTACGCTGAAATAGATGGCAAGGATTTCCTTGCGATTCTTGGGAAAGCTGAAGTGTAGGCAAGTAGATATTTGGTGGAAGGATGGCTTATTTACCATAGACCAGGAAGTATGATGAAGTATTCAGATAGGGCTTGGGTGTTACACGGTCAACCCATAATGCATTCATCATGGCAGTATTCCAGTTGCGCTGCTCAGAGAAAACGATCTTTTTGATTATGCAGATGATGTTTTTATTCATGGATTCTGCGAGACCATTTCCTTCTGGGTAATAGTTAGATGAATGTTTCAACACAATACCATTCTATAATTCAAAATCATAGAGTTTCAAAGATTAAAAGTACATTGAATTATCAAAAATAAGTGATACTATAACGTCAAAGCATGAGATGATGTTTTGCTAGAGGAAGATGATGACCTCCTGGTCATTCACTTATTTGAGCATAACTACTTCTGTCCACCACGTGAACTAATCAGTTGCTGTTAGAATGTAGCGGTGTTTCTTTAAAGAATGTGGGAATATTTACCCAATGATGTCTAGGCCCCACTGTTGGAATGGTTTGGTCACTGCAATAGGGTACAATGGGGCTGCTGATCTTCGTGCTCTGTTGGCGCATCGCTGACAGACCGAGCACTTGCAAGCATAAGCGTGTGCATCCTTGAATAATGTGGTCTAGTAGAAACTAGCTCACATAACTTTGTGTGCAATGGTGTTTCCCACAAAGTGACCGCCGACAGGTTCATCATGCAGATTTTGAAGTACCTTCTCTGATTCATGTGCCTCCATGCACCTGAGAAAAACTTTGTTACTGTGCTTTCTATAAATCACTCTGTGCACCAACTGATATGCTAAGGCTTTGAGGTGCAATGCCCTCTTCTATCTGGTGCATGTACTGCTTCAGTTGCAAGTCTACAGAGCCCATGTCCTTTGATCGTGTGAACTGGCTTGATTTCAAGATCATACTCTTACAAGCCTGTCATCTAGTTCGTACGTTGTTCTCCCATCTCTTGTTGTACAAGCAATGTGCAGACTGCTCGATGGGGGACAAAGACTATATAGTGGTTCTTCAGCAAGTAGGGCCTGAAGTGTTTCACTGCCTTGTAAACTACATATGCTTGCTTGTCAATGGCAGGGTAGTTGAGTTTTGGTCCCTACATTCTTGCACTCATGAAGGAGATGGGACGTTCATCATTTGTTTCCTCCTTCTGAGTGAGTACTTCAACGAGAGAATTATCGGAGGCGAAGTTCTATAACAGGAAATATTTCTTGAATTCTAGGTTGTAGAGTGCAGGGGCTTCTATAATGGCCTTCTTAGTCCAGGCGAATGCATACTTTTCCCTCTTGCCCCAACTGTAGACTGTATCTTTCTTGATCATGTCCTGCATAGGCTTAACTATTTGCACATAATCAGAGATGAACTTCTGGAGGAATTATATCTTGCCCAAGAAGGACTACATAGCCTTTTTGTTGTCTAGGTGAGGGATCTATGTAATAGTATGGACCCAATTTGAATCCACCTTGATCCCACTCTTGGAAACAATGTGTTAAAAAAGGTTCCCCTCAGACACTACGAATACTCTCTTTCTGGGATTCAAGGAAATCTCGTATCTCCAACATTGCTCAAAAATCTTCTTCATATGGCATATGTGGTCCTCTTGTCTTCTTGAGAACACAGTCACATCATCGAGGTATACCACTACGCTCTGTCCAATGAGTCCACGAAAAGCAATGTCCATGGAATTTTGAAAGGTTGCACCTACATTTACAAGCCCAAACGACATTTGTTTATAAGAGAACGTACCCCACTTGGTACAGAAGGTAGTCTTAAGTCTGTCAAGTTCTGCTACCAGAACTTGAGTGTATCCTGAGAAACCATCGAGGAGAGAAAACATCTGTGCCCCAGATACAATTTGCAGAATGTGGTCCATAGACAGCACATGATAGTTTTCTTTGTCCGAGGCATGGTTCATTTTCTAGAAATCAACACATAAGCGGATTTCCTCGGACTTCTTACGTACAGGAACAAGGTTTGAAACCCACGTGGAATGATGAACTTTGTATATGATCCACTCATCCAATAGCTTAGTAAGCTCTTTCTTTATGAGGGGTTCAAGTGACGGATGTACTTTACTTAGCTTCTGCTTATATGGATTGACCCCTTCTTTGATCGGAATGATGTGTTGGATGATCCATGTGTCATAAGTTTTCAAATCATTTGACTCAAAATAGGATCAGAGGTCATGATGACGAAATGGTATAATTAGATGAGAGGAAAAATGGATTTCCCAAACCCAGGAAGGAAAGTGACTAAGAGAAGATGCCCCAAACCTGTCACGAGCAACAGACGGGTGTCATGTTCAACATCGATACACTGCCTTTACAAAATAAAAGAGATGATCACTTTCACATTTTTCCCCACAATTTATGGCGAGTACCCCATATATTTTTTATCGCAAACTGGAAGGGGATAGCATATGCTTGCCATATAAGTTCATCCTTTGGATGAATCTATCCTAGTAATTTTTACGATCCCTAGGAAGGAGAAACTCAGTCTCATCATGGTGACAATTCTTGCGTTGTTTATGTTTTATGAGTCCAACGAAGGTGAAGCTCGACATCCTTTTCATGTTTAGAGAGTTTGAAAAAGAAGTGGAAAATAAAAACTCCAAAGGTCCCTTTTCATAAATCGTCTCTTGAACTCGAAAAGGTAGAAATTAATATCCAAGAGAACCTCTTAGCCATGTTTGACTAAGTTATTCATTTTTCATACAATAGTCTATCATAGTCTGGAAAAGGGTTAAACTTATACTGAGTAGACATCATTTCATTTACTTTAACGAGTTCAAAATGACAATTACTCAACAAATATTTTCCTCTTTCGATAGTCAGAAAAGGGCTTAAAAATGAGAAGAAAGTTATTGAACTAGCTGAATGGGAAGAGGTAGAAGGTATTCAGATCCAGGGGGTCATTTTTTCATTTATTTTTTATGAGTCTGAAAATTTGATAAACTAAAGCTCATTGAATCAGTCAAAATAAATCATCATCACCAAGAATGTATGACCTGTTGCTGCACAAGGAAACACACATTATCGATTTCAAGGAAAAATATTAAAAAATGAGTGAAATATGCCATAATTTGGTAAAGATATTATTTAAAACTTATAAATAGGGAAAAAAAGTAAATTCTTTTTACCATTTTACCAATTTGCAATTTTGAGAGCATTTTACCTCATTTTACCTTGATTTTCAGGCAAGGAGTAGGATCAATCCTGGACACCTTTCATCGAGCCGCTTGTTGCAAGTAAGAGATTTTTCCCTTCCCTTGATTTTGGTACTCATTTCATGCATTTTCATCCATCATTTAGGTTGCAAGAAGGACTTGCAAAAATTTTATATTGTGGGTGACCAGCGTGGCTTTTACCCATCGGACTCATGCTACTCACCTTGTGGTTAATTAGGCCCTCGCGTTGGCAGCACGTGAAAATTCATACATAGTCTCTTTGGCACCGAGGTAAATTTTTGGTGTGAAATCCTCCATGTTAAATGGTTTATATTTGATTTTTTCTCCATTGAAGCTCATGAGATGTTGTTTTATTTATTTTCCACATGATAATTAGTCCAAAATGGTGGTTGAATGGAAATAAAGAGGACATGAAGATGAAGACCATCAGGCTGCTCAGGATCAAGATTGTATTGATACCTTAGAAGCATGTGGGTTGCTCAAGTTCTTTAGGATTCCTGGGATTAGATCTGAGCCTGAGCTATTGCAGCATTTGATTAGTTGGTGGGATGTGGATCTCCAACTATTCATGATCGGGGATCAAGAGCTCGAAATAGATGTCGCTGACATATACTTTAATACCGGGTTGTCTAGAAAGGGGCAACGGATTCAATTGTCAAGGTCGTGCACTAGAGGAGAGAGAACGAATATGTTGATTGAAAGGCATTTTCCAAGGACCAAAAAGACCCAAAGTGGGAATATCAACATAAATGCCATCACAAATCTCCCACTACGAACACTCCTGCATACTATGGCTCGAGTAGCTGGCGCTCAACCGTTGCATGAGACAACAAAATCTCATTTCCAGTATGAAATCGAGTGTCTGAATCCCATGGTTTTCAATTGGAGTGAGGGTTTGTTGGTTTTCATGAAGTGCCAACTTACCAACTGCAAGTCAGGGACTCTGAAATAATTCGGTTTTGGATCCATTTTGGTGACATTCTTCTTAGAATGTGTTCCATTGTTTCGTTATCAGTGGATAGAAGTGGATGCACCGGCACCCAGAGATCCATGATTATTCAGATGGGGTGAGTTGATGCCTCGTCATGGAAGCGACCAACAGATGTCATTCCCTATGACATTTTCAGATGGCTGTGTCAGCAACTAATCATGGTTGACGATTGGGCATATACAGGGAAGAATTTTCAAGGAGATCTAGATATTCCACTTCCACCAGGTGCACAGTGGACCGATTAAGATAAATACTATTTTTGAAGTTTTTGATTTGTTATATATATGTGTACTGAGATTTGACTTATGATGATTTGTATATGTGGGACCAGAGGGACCTCTAGGGGTTTCTCCGATAGCTAGGCTAGTGTCATGCTAGATTGAGGAGGCTCTTTATGAGGAGGGAGCAGATCTGATTGTCGAGGTAGAGTGTAGCCTAGAAGTTCTAACTAGGGACATTCTAGAGTACGCCTCGATAGATGAGGTGCCATTGCGCTACCAAAGGAAAATTGTAGGGGTTTCCACCAGACTGGGTCGACTGTTGGGCCAAGTCATTAGGGTTGTTTTGTATTATCATGAGAACCATGTGGGTGAATAGCCAGCTCTAGTTCACTTTCTACACTGATGTAGGCTTATAAAGCCATGTGTCCTAGAACACAAATTTTTTCATTTTGATGTAGAAAACTCTTTTGAAAATACTATATATATATATATATATATATATATATATATATATATATATATACACATATATGTATGTATAGATATAGATATATATAGATATATATATATATATATATATATATACACATACATATATATATATATATACATACATACATACATACATATCTATATATATATATATATATATATATATATATATATAGATATACATACATACATCTATATATATATATATATATATATATATATATATATATATATATATGTGTGTGTGTGTGTGTGTGTGTGTGTGTGTGTGTGTGTGTGTGTGTGTGTGTGTGTGTGTGTGTGTGTGTGTGTGTGTGTATGTATATATGGTTTTTTTTCTACCATGTCTATTATGTGATGCTTTATGATTTACAAGTTTAGAAAATGTCTATCTAACACATAGTTAGCCAATGCATCTGTTAATGTGTTCATGCATCTTGGAATGTGATGGTAAGTAATGAAATCAAAGTCTCATTCCAAGAGACGAACTCTCAAATACATTCTCAAAATTTGAGGGTTTCTAACTTAATATTGTCCATTAAGTTGTAGTAGAATGAGATGTGAATCAATACTTACGATTAACTCTCTAATGCCAAGAGTGATGGCTTGTGACAAAATCTCTATGATTGCACTATATTCGGAAATATTATTAGTCGTACAACCTAAACACCTTGTAAGTTCACTAACTCACCATTAGGGTCAGAGATTTCCCATGCAGTGGAATATAGATTCTGTGTACTACGACAAGCACCATCAGCAAAACCGACGTAACAGTTGGATGACATCTGCAAACCAAGTAGAGCACGAGGTAAGTAGAGGAAAACCTATTTGTAAAAGAAAACTAACACACCAAAACTGCACTGCAAACTACTGAAAACACACTAATGTACAAACGTATTTACACGAGAAATCAAACATAATACTTCTTTAGGTAAAGGTTGTTTTGGGGCTCAGCCAAAAAAATTCCTTCATAATCTACTAACTCATAGGCACCTTTTTGTAAAACTTTTTTAACAATGTAAGGCCCATGCCACATCGGTTCGAATTTCCTAGCTCCCAATTTGGCATTGGCTTGATCATATAGCAAGACCAAGTCACCCTCAGCAAAAACGCAAGGAGAAACAGTTCTATCATATTGAGCCTTAACTTGTTTCTTCTGGGCTTCAATTACTAACACTACAATACGATGAGTTTCATCGAGCCTTTCGAGGTAAATTAAATGTTCCTCCTCAGGTTAGGTATCAGAGAGTAATTTGACAGCTAGTTTTAGTGAAGGAATTTCACATTCAGTTGGAAGAGTTCCCTCTAGATCATACACCAACTAAAAGGGTGTGAATCCAGTGGCAGTCTTAGTTGTGGTTCGATAAGCCCAAAGAGTTGAAAATAACATGAGATGCCAATTTGATTTATGCATCCCAATGGTGCGTTGAAGCATGGTAACCAATAATTTGTTGACTGCCTCAACTTGGCCATTGGCCTGTGGATAATAAGGAGTTGAGTTGTTATGACACAAACCCAATTAAGCAGTGAGCTCTACCATCATGTAATTTCGGAAATGAGATCCATGATTAGTAATGATGGCTTGAGGGACACCAAATCGAGCTATGACATGGTTGAAAAGAAATTGAGCGACAATTTTACTGTCAGCATCATGTGTGGGCATCGCCTTGGCCCATTTAGTGAAATAATCAATGACGATGATGATATAACCATGCCCCCAACCGAGCGAGGGTTACATGTCAGGAAATCAATACCCCATTTAGCAAAGGGACCGATAGTAACAACCGAGTGTAGGGGTGAGGGTGGGGCGCGCTATTAACAGTTATAAATCTGGCAGGTGTGACATTTTTGGATTGCTAAAATGCAATCTTTAAATATTGAAGGCCAGAAATAACCAGCACGAAGGATTTTCTAAGTAGTAGCATACAATGACATATGACCACCACAAGCCCCAGAGTGGCAATCATTTAAGACTCTCTCAACTTCTCTAAGTGTCAGGCATCTACAAAGGATAGAATTGACACTGACACGGTACAAGGTATCACTAATGATTCGATAGGGTTGGGACTAATATCGAATGTGACGACATTCAGAATTGGACAACTCTGATAAAAAAGTTTGGGTTTGGAGATAAACAATAATATCCCCATACATGGGTTAAGGGTGCTCATGAGAAATAGAGTTTTGTGAGGAATGAGCTCATCAAAAGCCGTAGATGTGGTTGCGGAGGGAAGGTCATAAATTAACTTGGCCAAAACTAATGATTTCTTTGATTTGGTTGTAGAAAATTCCAAATCAAACTCCTGAAGGATAACAATCCACTTATAATACTTCCCCCCTAGTCACTGATGAGTCATAATGTAGGTCATGGGGTTGCAGTCATAAATCAGAGTGGTTTTCTGCAAGAGAATATAGTGGCAAAAGCATTAAACAACGTGGACAACTGCTAAAGCCAATTTCTCAACATGGGCATATCGAGTGTCACTATCAAAAGAATTCAACTTAAGTAGTAAATCACATGTTCATTTCCATCATCATCATCTTGCACCAGTACCATGGCAATAGTACTATCAGCTGCGACCAAGTACAAGAAGTAATCGTGGTGATAATTGGGGGGATTTAGTAAAGGGGCACTAATGAGGGTGTTCTTCAATGCATCGAAATATTTTTGAGCAATTTCATCCCAAATAAATGGGATCCCTTTTTTTAGTAAACAAGTAAATCCCTTGGCAAGTTCAACATAATTGGGCACAAAACAATGAAGGAAATTAGCTTTTCCTTGCAAGCTTTGTAACTGGTGTAAAGATGACGGAGGGGGTAAATTCACAATGGCCTCAACTTTGAGGGGTCTAATCCCGATGCCTTCTTTAGATACAACAAATACTAGGAGACGACTAGATTCGACGTAAAAGACACACTTATGCATATTTAAACGAATATTGTAGTGTCTATAACGAAGAAAAATCACTCGAAGGTGGTTAGGATGATCATGACACTTAACAGAATGAGCTCGTAAGTTGTCAATATATGGTTGAACGATGTGTTTAATGTCATGGAAAGCATAAGACATTGCTCGTTGGAAGGTAGCGCCAACATTTTTTAGACCAAAAGGGAGCTTTTTGTAGGCAAAGATTCCCCATGGACAGATAAAAGCAATTTTATGCCGATCGGCAGGAAGAATGTTAATCTGGTTGTAGCCAGAAAAACCATCCATAAAAGAAAAAATCTCACTCCTGACACATTCATCAATAATTTGGTCTATAAAGGAGTTGGATAATTATCTTTTGGACGCAACCGATTGATGTCACGGTAATCAACACAAACACAAATAGTCCCTTGTTTTTTAGTCATAGGGACAATGTTCAAAACCAAATCTGTCAATGAGATGGGATAAATGAAACCAGCCTTAAGAAGTTTTTCAACTTCTCCCTTTATAGTGGCTTCCTTTCTAGGGTGCACTGGGTAAAGGCACTGATGAGCAATGTCGATAGGCATCGTAGCAGTGATGTCCCCCATGTTTCCCTCAGACAAAACTTCGTGTACCAAAATAGGCATTTGAACTGGATAGGTTAGAGTATGGGAAACAAAGGTATCTAAACATGATGAAATATCTCCAAGACTCGGGAGAAATGACGAACGATGATGGCCATCATTCCAAGTAGTTTCTTCAAGAGACGTAACCTTGGTCATACTCTCGTCAGTGGGAAATGTATCATTCAAGGGATCCATAGAATCCCAAGAAACAAGCCAAGGGGACTGTGAATATGCGTCTAGATGCATACTAAGAGTAGCATGAATTCCAAAAGTGACTGCTGAAGCTAAAACAACAGCTTGATAGGATTGTTCTGCAGGGATGAGTGGCATGACATCTCCAAAAGAATCAACCTAATCGGGACGAGGGACGATCCAAGGATTGTGAGAAGTGGAGATCATGTTGACAAAAGCGAGGTTTGGAGGTGGGAGGGAAAAGTATCCCATAAGAGCAGAGTCTTTAAAAAGATGCGCCAAACACTCTCATAAGGGATTTCAATGTTTCCCACATATGGCACATTTCCATTCGAATAGCTGGAAGAGAAAAAACCTAACTAATCAATGGTGACTATTTTCCCCACATGAGGAAAATGAAGCATGCAGAACAAAGTAAAAATCATGCAAAACATAGCATGGGTCCAACTCTGACCAAGTAGAAGGTTATAGTTCCCTAGTGGATTCGCCATTTTGTTGTGAAGGTAAATCCCCCCTACGGACAGAGGCGATCCCTCTAGCCCAATGAGTGGTTCCAACAACGAACTAAACAAAATAACATACACTTTCCTAGCTTATGTTTAACAAATGCAGAGAGAGAGAGGCTTACCTCGCTCTGATACTAATAGCTCAATCCTTTAGAGATGACTTTGATTCTTTCATTCTAGGCCTCGCTCCTTACTTGTTCTTCACATCTGAATACCTACAAGGAAGATCAAATAACTATGCAAGATACAAGAGCATATATGGCATACATCAAACATAAACTACTTAATAGATCAAGGAGTATTAAGCTAAAAGCATAAACATTTACACAATTATGAAAAGTGAAAATCAGATGTATATATTAATGAGCTAAAAAGGGAAGCATGTAACCTATGCCTTGATGTTGGAGACCTCCTTTTGGTGGATTTCCGTGTCCAAGCAAAGAGTCTTCAAGCACTCCTTCTCCAAGGTAGAATGGGTAGCATGTAAGCATAATCTCAGCATAGGGATGCAACAATCAATGACCAACCATTTGGGGATGGAAGGGAGTGAATTTATAGGAAGGGAGAGGGAGTTAGGGATCCACAAAAGAGGGAGGAAATTTGACATCTCAAGGGTAAATCCTATGATGATAAGATCAAGAGGTCCAAATGGGAGAGCTCGACCATATCAACAAAAACCAATATCCAACTCATTGTTCTCGAAGGTTCTAGTGCAAAAATCTTCTCCTCTAGTTTGGGAAGACCTGCCAGAAAAGGTTCGGCTTGGGTTTTCATATCAAAACTAACATTGGTAGTGCTAGGGTAGAACTGTGCAACCTACCATCAACACGAGAAGAAAATGTAACAAAACGTGCTGGCCCTAAAAATTAGGTTTTTGGTCAACCTTCTTCAGAATGAATTTAGGGTAGTTTTCGTTTGATTCTTCAGGGAGGTTTTGGTGTATATATCATGATGGATATGTTGCAAAATTTTCAATGTTTTGGCACTTTGAGACATGGAACAGGAAGTGAACAAGAGGTGTGAAAAAATATTGTGTAATAGTTCCGACTAGCAGAACCATGAGTGGGCCACAACAGTGGAACCATGAACCTAGGAATATTTTGATGTTGAAAATATTTCGTGAGGGCCAGAGATTCCAGTGATGAAATTTGACAAGTGGATAGTTATTTTTGCACCTTTTCTCACTAGGAATCCAACCTTGTAGTCAAAATCTCCATCTGAGCAGTGGAAATGCAAGTGTCCAGCGGCTGAGAATCTTTGCAGAATCTTGTGGAATCTAAAAGATTCCTTGGAGGTTGATTTTTGCTAGTATCGTAATGATGCCGACTTTATAGTCATTTTTCATAGAATTTCACAAGGAGCGTAGTGGTTTGCTCAGAATATTTATTTGAGTAGCATATTTTTCAAGCATGTTCAAGAAGGAATCTTTGGGGGAATCTTTAAGATTCTCGAGGGTCCAAAATTTGACGGTGTTAGAATTGGATGATTTTATTTTCAATTTTGCATCACTCATCGCTAGGAATTCAGTGGTGCAGGACATTTCAGCAACCGAGCTTTGCATTTTTCCGCCATCTTCAAAAGTGGAGGTATATGATATAGTTATGTCATGTTTTTCTTCTATTTTTCTTAGATGATGTTGTTATTGTTGAGAGCTTTGACTACCATTATGTTGAGGGATACTTGTTTCCACATCATGTGAGATTTGTTAGCTCGTCATGCTGAAGGACGACCCATTTGAGTGAGAGTCCCTGTAGGGAGAATGTCTCGTGGAGATACACACCACTCAGGTTGAGGGTATTTGTACTTGTAATGACAAAGAACATGCCATGCGCATCATCATCACCTTGTAGCATTAATGAAGCGACCTCCACTCTCTTGACACCAGGCCTGGAGACGTAACCCACATTGGGTAAACTCTATTATCAATGTGTTTGTGTTCATGATTTGATGGTCATATTTATGTTTCATCTTCTTTTCAGTATGCACATGTGGTCTTTTTATACTCTATCAAATGAAATTCTACTAACATCATAGAAACAAAAGGTCTTGTTTAATTTTGGTAACTGAAGAGATCCAGATCACGTTTGGTATTAGAGTGGTCTTCTCGCAGATGTGAATTGCATGATTGAACATGTCACAAGAAGGGAAATGGAGAATAAAAAAGGTCTCTACGAGGGCCTCCTCAATATGGCATGCATGGTGGACATGATGTATGTAGATTATGAGGAGAAGATGGCAAGAGAGGAATGAGAGAAAGAAAGAGTAGAGGACGATACTCTATCTCCATCTTCCAGTGACCATTCATCTTCTTCATCACCTTCTCATAATTCGAATGAGGAGATCAACCAGAGCCTTCATGCAGAGAATTTTGAATTGAGGAGACTTCTATGAGAAGAGAAAAGAAAAAGAAAAGACTACAACTTGAACTACGAGGCACGGAAAAGGCCTCGGAAGAATTGAAGCGCAAGAAAGGCTTAGTGAAGCCATCATCACCTGTTTCCGCATCGACAGTTGAGGTAAAAAATGTTGATCGTTCTTCAACTTCATTTTCAAATGACATTGTTTGTGTTGGAAGCATGGAGGTACCCATTACAGGAACTAGCATGAGACTATGTACCAAGATGGGGTATAAAGGAGGAGGACTTGGTGTTAATGGCTAAGGCATGACTCAGCCATTGGAGGTTGCTCAAAGACCTCGATTTGTAGGTTTGGGATACACCAAAGGAGAATTCTCAAAGGTGTCAAAAGATTCCAAGACGTTAAAACTGTCAAGGAAAGAGAATGATGGGAACACATCACCATCCTCCCATGGCAGTGCACATTGCAAAGGAAGAGCTGAGGCAAGCAATCATTGCCATAATTACACCAGAGACAACCAAAAAATGTATAACAAGTCTCAATATTCTAAAGTTAATTTTGATTACAAGCATGTTAATGATGAGCATAAATCATGGCATAGAAAAACATGTAGTTTTTGTGGTTTACATAACCATGTGGTTGCTGAGTGCTGGAAGAGAATGGCAACAAGAAAGAGGATGAGGTGTGAAATGCCTTCTCCACATCAGGGAAGGAAGCAGGTTAAGCAGGTATGGAGGAAGAATAATTTTTGTAGTCATTGCAACATAGGTGGTCATCAAAGAGCCACATGTTGGAGGCTCCATCCAGAGCAACGTCTTAGCGACAAAGTGCCCATGCAGAAACTAGCCGGTGAAGGTGTTCAACAAGAAAATCCGCCACATTCCTCATGGATGACTTTGTTCAGAGTCTAATAGGTGATGTGAGAACTTGGTTCAGATCACTCGCTGCAAATTCCATAACCACTCCTGATGAGCTTTACCTATCCTTTACCAACAGATGGGAGAAAAAGAAAGATCCCTTGCACATACTAGCTGAATATCATACAATTAAACGAGGTCCTCAAGAGACCGTTTTAGAATACTATGCAAGATTCAACAATGTATATAATGCGATACCACAGAATTTAAGGCCTCCACCCAACCTTTCCTTGTACAAATTTCCTGATGGTTTTGACCCTGATATGGCATATCAGTTGAAAGAAAGAGCTCCTAAAACCCTTGAAGACGCGCAAAAGGTTGCTGTCACGGTAGAAGCCAACTTAATTGCCAAAAGAAATAGAGCCCGAATGGAAAAGAGAACCACCTTTAAGGAAGAACCCTCAGCCTTCGACCAGAAGCTTGATGCTATCATTAATGGCCTGCAAAGACTAGGAGAGAGGGTAGAAAATGTGGAGAAAAAGGCATCATGGGAAGGACAGCAGTCTAATCCCATAAAAAATCCCAATTTTAGGAGAACGAAGAACATAAATGCTGGTAGGTCTAACCAAGACCATGATATAAGACCCCCTTTTCAAGATAACTATGTAGAAGGATCTACTTCTAGTCAACCCATAGAAGATGATCATATGAATTTAATGGATCTAAAGGGTGAACATCAAACTTTCCTGACACAAGAACACCAAAATGAGCATGACTGCAATCAATTTCAGACTAAATCTGGTGAGTCTTTTGATTTTAAACAAGGTTATGATACTACTGTGTATGAAGTACACAAACATTATAAGCTCAGAACTAGGACCATTGACATCTCTGAGCCTAGCAAGACAAAGGAAAGTAAACAGCCCAACAAGATTAAAAACAAAGTTGTTGTAACAGAACCAGTTGATATGACTGTCCCAAACCCACATCAAGTGACTGTATAAGATATAACAGAAATACAGCCTTCCAAAGATCAGCCTTTGCCTCCTCCTTTCTCGAAAGAAAATTCAAACAGTGTCCCAAAAAGTACTCTTGAAGTTGCCAAACCGAAAGCAAATACTTCCCATAGCACTGACAAACAAGAGCAAGTCGCTGAAAATTCAAATGAAAAGGAAAAAATTGCCAATGCCAATACTAAGACTCCATTGGAGAAGCCTTTTAGTTTAGAAACAGAGATTGGAAAACTCAAGATAGCCATTCCTCTTTCAGAATTGGCTAAACACAATGTATATAGGCAACAAATTCAAAGGTCACTTCAACTCCCAGAAAACAAAGATGATGTAAATGTTTTGGATGATTCCCCTGAACTATTGTTTGGACCAGAAGTTAATGGAAAGTCAACACAAGGACCTGTCCCACCCTTTTATGTCAGTCTGCATATACATGACAAAGTTTTACACAACGCTATGTTTGACTCAGGGGCATCACACAATCTTATGCCCAAAGCAGTTATGGAAAAACTGAATCTCGACATAACAAGACCTTACAAAGATTTATACTCATTTGACTCAAGTCAAGTGAAATGTTTAGGCCTCATTAAAGATCTATGTGTCTCCTTAGTCCAATATCCCAACAAGACCATCCTCATGGATGTAGTAGTGGCTGACATCCCACCAAAGTATGGTATGCTCCTCTCGAGATCATGGGGAGCAAAGCTCCAAGGATCCCTTCAATTAGACCTTTCCTACGCTACCATTTCAGTCTTTGGGCAACCAAAGAGACTGTACAGAGAAAAGATGATGAAATATGTAGTAAGTAGTGAAAGCAAGCCTGAAAATTTTCCCATTTATTCAATTCATTCCGATATGGATTCTTTCATTTTATTCAATAATGATTCAAATCTGCCCACTAATAAGGAGCCTTTGGCTCTAGAACAACAAGTGCACATCAATGAAGAAATGGTTGCCCACAATAGAGAAATTGTCAAAACAGTAAATGCAACCAGCATGTTACAAGAACCTCCCCAAACAGAAATTTTAAATCTGCCCAACCCTGATTCGGATGACATTCTTAGCATTGTCAACAAGCAAGAAATCACATGGTTCTTAGAGTTTGATGGTTCTGTCAACAAGTTAGGAGCAGGGGCAGGTGTCTGGATTCACAATACACATGATAACCATGCAGAAGGACATGCCTATAGACTGAATTTCAAATGCACAAACAACATGGCAGAGTATGAGGCTCTGTTGTTAGGCCTTAAACTGCTGAAAACTCTAGGTGTTGTAAAAGTGTCTATCTTAGGTGACTCTGATCTAGTTATACAATAGATGAAAGGTAATTTTGTTATCAATGACAACAGAATGAGAGCCTATAGAACTGCTGCTACTAACATACTCCAGGCATTCACTGAATTCAAGCTTGACAAGATTTCCAGAAATCACAACATTCATGCACACAGCCTAGCCACCTTCGCGAGTACATGCAAGCTCCCTTTTGACCCGAATCATCACTTCACAGCCGAAATAAAACATAGGCCCACCGTCCCAAATAATGTCAGAGATTGGCAAGTATTCGAGAATGATGCCCAGATTAATAATTTCCTTACCCTCGAGCATGAATTTTCAAATATTCACATTGACATGGATGCCATGACAGATTCTGAACAGCAGAGAAATGAAAGTCAGCAAGTTCTAACCGCTGCAATAGCCAAACAGATTCTGAAGAAAACCATTTTTGACAATGAAAACATTTAACAGCTGAAACAAACACAGGCAGAAGAAGTAGACAGAACAGAGGCAGAGGTCATTGACTTGAAAGATAATTTTTTGCCTGCTGGACTAACTCCGCTAGAAGACATGTTTAACTCTAATGACGTTCCCAGAAAACCAAAACTGCAACCAATAAACACGGAAATTGAAGAACACAACATTGGGACACCAGAGAACCCAAAAATGATCAAACTGTCCAAAAATTTGCCACCTGATCAAAAGCCCAAGTACATTGACTTATTCAAAGAATTTCAAGATGTATTTGCTTGGAGCTATGAGGATTTGAAATCCTATGATACATCAGTGATTCAGCACACGATCCCATTGAAGCCCAATCAGAAGCCCTTCAAACAGAAATTGAGAAGAATCAACCCTGTGCTTCTTCCCCCGATTGAAAAAGAAGTAAAAAGGATGTGGGAAGCAGGCATTCTAGCCCCTATCAGATTCTCTGAGTGGGTGTCCAAGCTAGTGCCTACAAGAAAAAAGACAGGTGAAATCAGACTTTGTGTAGATCTCAGAAATTTAAATCAAGTCTCCTTAAAAGACCACTATCCCCTGCCCAAAGTGGACCACATATTGCAGAGAGTAGTGGGAGCATCTAGAATTTCCCTGCTAGATGCTTTTTTAGGTTTTAACCAGATACTTGTTCACCCAGACGACCAAGACAAAACTGCCTTTACCACACCTTGGGGAACATTTAAATATGTAAAGATGCCATTTGGACTTAAAAACGCTGGTGCTACCTTTCAACGAGCAATGGACATTGCATTCGCCAAAGAATTGCATGACTTCCTAGTTGTGTACCTTGATGATTTAACCCCATTTTCCAAATCTGATGAAGAACATCTCAAGCATCTCAGACAAATTTTCATGACATGCAGGAAATATGGCATTTCCTTGAATCCAAAGAAGTCCTTATTTGGCCTGGAAGAAGGAAAATTACTTGGCCACATTATATCAAAGGATGGGATCCAAATTGATCCTGAAAGAATACAGGCCATCCTCCAAAATGCACATCCGAGAAACATAAAAGAGCTACAAGCATTCCTCGATAAAATTAATTTTTTGAGAAGATTTATTCCAAATTTAGCTGAAGTAATAAGACTGTTAAGCAACATGCTAAAGAAGGATGCCAAGGTAATATGGTCCCTTGAGGCCACGCAGGCATTCGAGAGTATCAAAACTACATTAACCCAAACTCCTGTTCTAACCAGTCCACAGTTTGACAAGGATTTTATCATATTTTCGTTCGCATCAGACCACACAATCGCTGATGTCCTGTTGCAAAAGGATGAGCAGGGAGCTGAAAAGCCAATTGCTTTTTTCAGCCGAGCCTTAAGAGACGCCCCTCTGAAGTACCCAATAATGGAAAAGCAGGCCTATGCACTTGTTAAGGCCATCAAGGATTTCAGAGTGTACATTTTATATTCACACGTGACTGCCTATGTCCCACACACTG
The DNA here is from genome assembly GCA_031772625.1 of Pinus tabuliformis. NCBI lineage: Eukaryota > Viridiplantae > Streptophyta > Pinopsida > Pinales > Pinaceae > Pinus > Pinus tabuliformis. The sequence continues at coordinate 1,038,075,594 of CM062813.1, read as the reverse complement.
CTGTTAAAGATATATTGACTCAAGATGGATTAGAAGGCAAAAGAGGTAAGTGGATTGCAATTATCCTCGAATATGACACTGAAATAAAACCAACCAAGATGATAAAGGGACAAGGTTTAGCCAAGCTGATGTCCGAAACAAACTTTCAGGCCTTAGACATTAACCAGCTGGACAATGAACCGGAGCTGGCGACTCCACAGATCAGTGAAATATTCCTGCAATGCCCCTGGTACACTGATATTTGCTTTGTATTGTTAAACCTGTGTGCTCCCCCAGGATTGTCCAGAACAAAGAAAAGATTTTTAAAAATGAAGGCTTTGAGATTTTTTGTTATAGATGGTGCATTATTTTGGAGAAATCATGAAGGTATATTGTTAAATTGTTTAACCATGAATGAAACTAACAATGTCATGAAAGAATTCCATGTAGGTGATTGTGGAGGACATCTCTACTAGAAGTCCACAGCAGACAAAATCCTGAGGGCAGGTTTCTACTGGCCCACTCTTTTTGTAGATGTAAAAACGTTTTCCACGACATGTCACAAGTGTCAAATTTTTGAAGGCAAGAGAAAATTGTTGCCCTTGCCCCTTAAACCCATCTCCACCGAAAAACCTTTTCAACAATGGGGTCTTGACTTCATTGGAGAAATTCATCCCTCTTCCTCAGGCCAGCAAAAATGGATCCTAACAGCCACCGATTATTTCACCAAGTGGGTTGAAGCCATTCCCTGTAGACAAGCCAATGATACCATCATTATCCAATTCCTTGAATGCAACATCCTTTCCAGATTTGGCTGCCCTGAGAAAATCATCACTGACAATGCCGTTGCCTTTAAGTCCAAAAATATGATCAGTTTCTGCCATAAGTTTCATATCACCCTGGGCCACTCTACAGCATATTACCCTCAAGGTAATGGATTGGCCGAATCATCTAACAAGAGCCTCATCAACATCATAAAGAAAATGCTAGAAGAAAACAAGAAAAACTGGCACAAAAAGCTGGTGAACGCCCTATGGGCAGACAAACTTTCAAGCAAAAGATCAATTGGAATGAGCCCTTATGAGCTGGTATATGGCATGGAGGCTAGATTTCCTTCATCCCTGGGCATTCCTACTATCAAGCTGTTACAGGAAATTCAAGCTGAACCAAATGACATTCAAAGAAGAATTAATCAGACAATTCACCTTCAGCAAACCAGAGAACAAGTCTATGACAGAGCACAAATCTTACAAGAAAAGCTCAAAAAGATGTTTGATAAGAGAGCTAAAGCTGAAGATTTCAGCATTGGAGACAAAGTTTTGAAGTGGGACTCAAGAAGAGAAGACAAGGGCAAACATGCCAAGTTTGACTTTCTATGGAAAGGTCCATTTGTAATTTATGCTATTCAAGGAAACAACACCTATTTTCTCGGATCTATGGAGGACAACACTGTTGAAGAAGGCCCTGTGAATGGCAGGATGTTGAAACATTATCATGATCCTTGTTGTTGAAACAATGCAAGTTCTGTAAATATCTTTGTACAATATTATTTGTATATATCAGCACTTAGTTTAAATTTTTGTAAACAGGCCGATTGTTAAGGAATAGCAGTAAATTTGGAAAGGACGCAGCCGATGCAAATTCTTCAATCTCAAAAGCATCAAAACAGAGCAAGAACTTTTAGTTTATATCAACATAGTTGCTCAAGCATTATACATAAAGATCAAGCGCGCAGAAGAAGGCAGGCGCTGCTGTACATCTCACAGAAAGCTCTGTTGAGGAGGAGTGGTTCATAGTTCAAAGTTTCATATCTAAAACAGCCAAAACAAAGAAGAAATTCACAGTTAACAGCAACAAACAGAAGATCAAGGCAGTCTGACCTGCTGTTCTTGACTTTTCACAAGGAAAAGCCATCCCCAAGTGGAGCCACTGTTAGCCTCCTATTGCAACAGGGTATCATCTTTCATGTTTGACATTTTTACATGCCAAATATGTCATACTTTGCAAGCTGCAGTGTTCCATATTTCCAGAAGAGACCAAAGAAGAAGCCATGAAGTGTGCTGATCCAAATGCCACTGCTGCATTCCATTTTGATGAGTTGTTCCAATTTTGAAGAATTTCTTAAGGGGAGGTCCAAACAGTCTAATCCTGGTCTCCCTAGGTTTCAATTTCCTGTTGTAGAATATAGAGAATGATATCTGTCCAAACAGTCTAATCTTGGTAGATTTGTAGATAGGTAGAGAATCAAAGGGACCCAACTGTTTAATCTGGGCCTTGGCAGAAATAAGTGTAGATTTAGATAGAAAAAAAAAAATTGCAAACATGGGTCTGCAAGTCTAAGTGCACCCAAAACAAAAAGAAGAAAAAATGTTAGGACAGTAGGCTGGGTAGGTAGCTGTTTGGTGGCAGAATGATAATTGATGATCAATTTTGTATCTCACAATGTCTTATCCTTTCAGATCATAGTTATCAGGCAGTTTTGCATTCAAAGGAGGTACTCAAGCTAGAACTCACTGACCTCCCCTTCTTCTCATTTCCCCCAAGTCACTTACTAACATCCCCCAAGGGGTCAAGGTTTGCTTGAGCCTCTCAGTTTCATCATTTCCATGACATTCGCCTTGGTGAGGATCTGCTTCACTCAAGGACTGCTCACTCATCATCTGTGAGCCTTCGTTTCCCCAACAAAGCCTAAGGTCTCATACCTTAGCGCCCTCTTTTCATCTCCATATTAACTATTAACTTTATTATATAACTCCCTAACAATTTTCCCCTTCCCCTATTAAAATCATGTATATAAAACTCCCCTATGTAAATACCCATCCCTGGCAATATAGCCATATTTCCTATAAGTCCGGGAAATCACAGTCCATCTGGGGCTGTCTTTAGCCCATCCGAGTCATTAAGGAGCTAGTCTGACATCAGGTCAGCTAGTAACCGCTTCCCTAGCCCTAAAACCCCTCTAAAACCCTCAAAACTCCCTATTTCATCCCCAAACCAAAGTTTTGTGCATAAAATCCTAAACCCGCACACTTTTAACCCATATTTTACCCCTTACCCTAAGTCCCAACTGTAAATATTGATCGCGCCCATTTTAAAAAACCCCAAACCCGCTTTCCCTAAGTCATAACCCACCGTGCGCATTATTAAAAAAGGAATATTCTTGGAATATTCCCCCGCCATGTTTCCTTTACCGCCAGCCGTCCAATCCACAGCCCCGCAGATCTACGACTGGCGGGCCGTCCCATCTCCAAAGCGCCCGAGCTTTAGCGTCCGGGAGATGGGCGGTATTCCCGCCGTACTCCCGCCACGCGTCAAGCGTTGGGCTGTGGCGGAGCCCCCTCCCCCGAGACCGCCTTTGCCCATAAGCGGTGCGCCACAAAACCGCTTACCACCCGTGACGTCACACCCCACGTCACCCCCTGCACAGTCCCTGCTTACGTCACCCCTTTGTCCAGTCACCCGATGAGTCACCTGCCTGCGTGGCCTCCTGCCACGTGTCCCTGCCACCGTACCTGCCACGTCATCATCCGTACGTGATGATGTCATGCTGATGTCATCTTGCCACGTCACCCTGTTAACATCATGCTGATGTCATCCGCCGTACAATGTCAGATCATGCTGACGTCATGCTGACGTCATCAGCACTTTTTGGGTGCAAAGGCACGAAAGTCGCACTTCGGAGCCCCGAAATCCAATTCTGAGGCAGTTTTTGATGAGCGATTTGCGCCTAGCAGGATTTTTTAGGCCGAAATGGAGAATCTTCAAGGAATCTTTAGGGAATCTTCTCATCATGCGGCCCTAGGAAGCCCGAAAAGGCGCAAAAATGATCCGTTTTCTTCACAGAGCATACCAAAAGGAGCAGAAGACAATTCCAGATGATACAGAGGCCGAACAGCGGCCATTTACTGGTGATTAGACCCGCAGCACATCAGATCGGCAGTCTAGATTTTGTCAAAGAGTATCAGCAAAGATTTGTTTAGGGGCTCGAAGCACTTGAACATTGATGAAGCCCCCAGAAAGTCAAATCAATAAGCATCAGCCCATCCTTGCCTTCAAATCACCATTAAGGCATTCAAAGCACCAGGACAGCAAGGAAGCAGAAACCCATGCATATTTATTTCAGAAGACATTGCACCAAGGCACCCAGGACTACATCATTTATTCATTTTTTTTTATGGCCGCCCCCAGCGCAGCCTGAGAATTTTCATGCATTTATTTCAGATAGGAGTAGGTCAATAAATTATTCTTTATGACCTGATTAGGTCAAGATGTAATAAAAGCAAAAGATAGAAAGTTTTGCCCTATATATACCACCCTCTGTATAGTTTTAAGGGTTGGTAAATTGAGAATTTTTCACTAGAGACTCGCTGTGTATACCTGAATTTTTCTGTAATCAAAGATTGCCGAAAGCTTGGAGAGCGAACTATCTGTTGTTGATAAACGCTGTGGAGACTGAAGATGGAATTCTTGTGCTGCGGCTTGAAGCAATAAGTGCCTCTTATCTCTGTTTATGTGTTTGCCATTATCTAAATAGCAGGAAAAAAGAATAGCCTAGAATTAGTTTAAATACTCTCTATGCTCAATTTCTGTTGTTCTTGATGTTTTCCTCTGAATGAATTGGTCATGAATATTGAATTCCTTCTGGCTCATGTTTACCCCAATTCACCTATGTTGGCCAATTATCTAGGGATTCTTAACTGCCCCTAGGTAGCACCCTGTTACTTTCTCTGCTAATCTGTTGGAGAGATTCTTAACTGCCTCTCTTTCTTTAGCATTGATTTCATCCTTTAAACCTGAAAATTGCTTCAAGCTCAGCTATCTTGCTCCATGTTCCCTCACTGTTATTAAGGAAACGCACCAGCAGTTCCCCTCCTCGACTCCACGCCCAATGGTTTGAAACATTCAGACTATACTCTGCCTCTCTACCTGAAAGTGTCAATTTTCCCACCAAAACAAAACAAAAAACCCTCTGGACCCAAGACCTAGCCTAAAATCCTTTTAAACAAAGCTAAATCTAAAAGAGAGAGCCCTCTCTAATTGCAGGTTGGCTAGAACCTGCAGTCCAAAGTTGATTTGTGGTTACCTCGGCCGTATCCCTTTCTTAACCTTCAGGGACAACCTAAGTGATAACATAATGGCGACTCAACTGGGGACTTTCCTCAGTTAATTTTACAAAGTTTCACGAAGAAGGTTAAAAATCCCCTGTAGAAATCGATTTTCTAATTGCTGTATATTTCCTAAAACTGCAGATGAAGCCTGAATGTCAGCCAGGAAGCCTTTGAAACTGTTTTTGTTTTACATTAACAGGTTTAGATAAAAGCTGCTTCAGTCAATCTTCATGCTAGTTTTAAGATATACACAGCCATTCCAAAATCTTGTCTGGCCCTTGTGAATACAAAAAAATATTCTAAAAAAAAAAAAACAAGTGCAGAAGTTGGCTCCCAAGGAAAGTTCACGATATACAAGGTCAAACCCAGACCCAGATCCTCCAGCTGTTTTTGAAAACCCTAACATAATCCCTAAAATCCTTAGGAAGCAACAAAGACAGGAAAATTTTGCTGATAAAACCCCTGAAACAGCTTACCCTAGCTCTGTTCCAACCCCTGTCAAGGTTTTATTCTGGTCTACCCCTGCTTCCCCTTATTTGTCATCCACATCCCATAGCACTCCTTCCACACCTTCATTCACGGCACATATTCCCATTACCACTACTGTTATCCCTGTTATCCCCGTTGTTCCACTTATACCGGCCAATAAGGCTAATAGATATGCACCCCTGCAATTACCTGCTAACACTGCGGGTTTACCCCAAGATTACCAATCGAAAATTTCATATTTTGATTCCACTGGTCCTTTCATAGCCATTCAACATGCCAAAAAGATGCAAGACTATTTTGAGAACTACGAAATAGATGATGATAGCGTGAGAGTGAGAATTTTTGTTCAGAGTCTAACAGGTGATGTGAGAACTTGGTTCAGATCACTCGCTGCAAATTCCATAACCACTCCTAATGAGCTTTACCTATCCTTTACCAACAGATGGGAGAAAAAGAAAGATCCCTTGCACATACTAGCTGAATATGATACAATTAAACGAGGTCCTCAAGAGACCGTTTTAGAATACTGTGCAAGATTCAACAATGTATATAATGCGATACCACAGAATTTAAGGCCTCCACCCGACCTTGCCTTGTGCAAATTTCCTGATGGTTTTGACCCTGATATGGCATATCAGTTGAAAGAAAGAGCTCCTGAAACCCTTGAAGACGCGCAAAAGGTTGCTGTCATGGTAGAAGCCAACTTAATTGCCAAAAGAAATAGAGCCCGAATGGAAAAGAGAACCACCTTTAAGGAAGAACCCTCAGCCTTCGACCAGAAGCTTGATGCTATCATCAATGGCCTGCAAAGACTAGGAGAGAGGGTAGAAAATGTGGAGAGAAAGGCATCATGGGAAGGACAGCAGTCTAATCCCATAAAAAATCCCAATTTTAGGAGAACGCAGAACATAAATGCTGGTAGGTCTAACCAAGACCATGATATAAGACCCCCTTTTCAAGATAACTATGTAGAAGGATCTACTTCTAGTCAACCCATAGAAGACGATCATATGAATTTAATGGATCTAAAGGGTGAACATCAAACTTTCCTGACACAAGAAGACCAAAATGAGCATGACTGCAATCAATTTCAGACTAAATCTGGTGAGTCTTTTGATTTTAAACAAGGTTATGATACTGCTGTGTATGAAGTACACAAACAGTATAAGCTCAGAACTAGGACCATTGACATCTCTGAGCCTAGCAAGACAAAGGAAAGTAAACAACCCAACAAGATTAAAAACAAAGCTGTTGTAACAGAACCAGCTGATATGACTGTCCCAAACCCACATCAAGTGACTGTAGAAGATATAACCGAAATACAGCCTTCCAAATATCAGCCTTTGCCTCCTCCTTTCTCGAAAGAAAATTCAAACAGTGTCCCAAAAAGTACTCCTGAAGTTGCCAAACCGCAAGCAAATACTTCCCATAGCACTGACAAACAAGAGCAAGTCGCTGAAAATTCAAATGAAAAGGAAAAAACTGCCAATGCCAATACTAAGACTCCATTGGAGAAGCCTTTTAGTTTAGAAACAGAGATTGGAAAACTCAAGATAGCCATTCCTCTTTCAGAATTGGCTAAACACGATGTATATAGGCAACAAATTCAAAGGTCACTTCAACTCCCAGAAAACAAAGATGATGTAAATGTTTTGGATGACTCCCCTGAACTATTGTTTGGACCAGAAGTTAATGGAAAGTCAACACAAGGACCTGTCCCACCCTTTTATGTCAGTCTGCATATACATGACAAAGTTTTACACAACGCTATGTTTGACTCAGGGGCATCGCACAATCTTATGCCCAAAGCAGTTATGGAAAAACTGAATCTTGACATCACAAGACCTTACAAAGATTTATACTCATTTGACTAAAGTCAAGTGAAATGTTTAGGCCTCATTAAAGATCTATGTGTCTCCTTAGTCCAATATCCCAACAAGACCATCCTCATGGATGTAGTAGTGGCTGACATCCCACCAAAGTATGGTATGCTCCTCTCGAGATCATGGGGAGCAAAGCTCCAAGGATCCCTTCAATTAGACCTTTCCTATGCTACCATTTCAGTCTTTGGGCAACGAAAGAGACTGTACAGAGAAACGCTGATGAAATATGTAGTAAGTAGTGAAAGCAAGCCTGAAAATTTTCCCATTTATTCAATTCATTCCGATATGGATTCTTTCATTTTATTCAATGATGATTCAAATCTGCCCACTAATAAGGAGCCTTTGGCTCTAGAACAACAAGTGCACATCAATGAAGAAACGGTTGCCCACAATAGAGAAATTGTCAAAACAGTAAATGCAACCAGCATGTTACAAGAACCTCCCCAAACAGAAATTTTAAATCTGCCCAACCCTGATTCGGATGACACTCTTAGCATTGTCAACAAGCAAGAAATCACATGGTTCTTAGAGTTTGATGGTTCTGTCAACAAGTTAGGAGCAGGGGCAGGTGTCTGGATTCACAATACACATGATAACCATGCAGAAGGACATGCCTATAGACTGAATTTCAAATGCACAAACAACATGGCAGAGTATGAGGCTCTGCTGTTAGGCCTTAAACTGCTGAAAACTCTAGGTGCTGTAAAAGTGTCTATCTTAGGTGACTCTGATCTAGTTATACAACAGATGAAAGGTAATTTTGTTATCAATGAAAACATAATGAGAGCCTACAGAACTGCTACTACTAACATACTCCAGTCATTCACTAAATTCAAGCTTGACAAGATTTCCAGAAATCACAACATTCATGCACACAGCCTAGCCACCTTCGTGAGTACATGCAAGCTCCCTTTTGACCCGAATCATCACTTCACAACCGAAATAAAACATAGGCCCACCGTCCCAAATAATGTCGGAGATTGGCAAGTATTCGAGAATGATGCCCAGATTAATAATTTCCTTACCCTCGAGCATGAATTTTCAAATATTCACATTGACATGGATGCCATGATAGATTCTGAACAGCAGAGAAATGAAAGTCAGCAAGTTCTAACCACTGCAACAGCCAAACAGATTCTGAAGCCAACCATTTTTGACAATGAAAACATTGAACAGCTGAAACAAACACAGGCAGAAGAAGTAGAAAGAAGAGAGGCAGAGGTCATTGACTTGAAAGATAATTTTTTGCCTACTGGACTAACTCCGCTAGAAGACATGTTTGACTCTAATGACGTTCGCAGAAAACCAAAACTGCAACCAATAAACACGGAAATTGAAGAACACAACATTGGGACACCAGAGAACCCAAAAATGATCAAACTGTTCAAAAATTTGCCACCTGATCAAAAGCCCAAGTACATTGACTTATTCAAAGAATTTCAAGATGTATTTGCTTGGAGCTATGAGGATTTGAAATCCTATGATACATCAGTGATTCAGCACACGATCCCATTGAAGCCCAATCAGAAGCCCTTCAAACAGAAATTGAGAAGAATCAACCCTGTGCTGCTTCCCCCGATTGTAAAAGAAGTAAAAAGGATGTGGGAAGCATGCGTTATAGCCCCTATCAGATTCTCTGAGTGGGTGTCCAAGCTAGTGCCTACAAGAAAAAAGACAGGTGAAATCAGACTTTGTGTAGATCTCAGACATTTAAATCAAGTCTCCTTAAAAGACCACTATCCCCTGCCCAAAATGGACCACATATTGCAGAGAGTAGTGGGAGCATCTAGAATTTCCCTGCTAGATGCTTTTTCAGGTTTTAACCAGATACTTGTTCACCCAGACGACCAAGACAAAACTGCCTTTACCACATCCCGGGGAACATTTAAATATGTAAAGATGCCATTTGGACTTAAAAACGCTGGTGCTACCTTTCAACGAGCAATGGACATTGCATTCGCCAAAGAATTACATGACTTCCTAGTTGTGTACCTTGATGATTTAACCCCATTTTCCAAATCTGATGAAGAACATCTCAAGCATCTCAGACAAATTTTCATGACATGCAGGAAATATGGCATTTCCTTGAATCCAAAGAAGTCCTTATTTGGCCTGGAAGAAGGAAAATTACTTGGCCACATTATATCAAAGGATGGGATCAGAATTGATCCTGAAAGAATACAGGCCATCCTCCAAATTCCACATCCGAGAAACATAAAAGAGCTACAAGCATTCCTCGGTAAAATTAATTTTTTGAGAAGATTTATTCCAAATTTAGCTGAAGTAATAAGACTGTTAAGCAACATGCTAAAGAAGGATGCCAAGGTAAGATGGTCCCTTGAGGCCAAGCAGGCATTCAAGAGTATCAAAACTGCATTAACCCAAACTCCTGTTCTAACCAGTCCACAGTTTGACAAGGATTTTATCATATTTTCGTTCGCATCAGACCACACAATCGCTGCTGTCCTGTTGCAAAAGGATGAGCAGGGAGCTGAAAAGCCAATTGCTTTTTTCAGCCGAGCCTTAAGAGACGCCCCTCTGAAGTACCCAATAATGGAAAAGCAGGCCTACGCACTTGTTAAGGCCATCAAGGATTTCAGAGTGTACATTTTATATTCACACGTGACTGCCTATGTCCCACACACTGCTGTTAAAGATATATTGACTCAAGACGGATTAGAAGGCAAAAGAGGTAAGTGGATTGCAAGTATCCTCGAATATGACATTGAAATAAAACCAACCAAGCTGATAAAGGGACAAGGTTTAGCCAAGCTGATGTCCGAAACAAACTTTCAGGCCTTAGACATTAACCAGCTGGACAATGAACTGGAGCCGACGACTCCACAGATCAGTGAAATATTTCTGCAATGCCCCTGGTACACTGATATTTGCTTTGTATTGTTAAACCTGTGTGCTCCCCCAGGATTGTCCAGAACAAAGAAAAGATTTTTAAAAATGAAGGCTTTGAGATTTTGTGTTATAGATGGTGCATTATTTTGGAGAAATCATGAAGGTATATTGTTAAATTGTTTAACCATGAATGAAACTAACAATGTCATGAAAGAATTCCATGCAGGTGATTGTGGAGGACATCTCTACTGGAAGTCCACATCATACAAAATCCTGAGGGCAGGTTTCTACTGGCCCACTCTTTTTGCAGATGTAAAAAAGTTTTCCACGACATGTCACAAGTGCCAAATTTTTGAAGGCAAGAGAAAATTGTTGCCCCTGCCCCTTAAACCCATCTCCACCGAAAAACATTTTCAACAATGGGGTCTTGACTTCATTGGAGAAATTCATCCCTCTTCCTCAGGCCAGCACGAATGGATCCTAACAGCCACCGATTATTTCACCAAGTGGGTTGAAGCCATTCCCTGTAGACAAGCCAATGATACCATCATTATCCAATTCCTTGAATGCAACATCCTTTCCAGATTTGGCTGCCCTGAGAAAATCATCACTGACAATGCCGCTGCCTTTAAGTCCAAAAAGATGATCAGTTTCTGCCATAAGTTTCATATCACCCTGGGCCACTCTACAGCATATTACCCTCGAGGTAATGGATTGGCCGAATCATCTAACAAGAGCCTCATCAACATCATAAAGAAAATGCTAGAAGAAAACAAGAAAAACTGGCACAAAAAGCTGGTGAACGCCCTATGGGCGGACAGACTTTCAAGCAAAAGATCAATTGGAATGAGCCCTTATGAGATGGTATATGGCATGGAGGCTAGATTTCCTTCATCCCTGGGCATTCCTACTATCAAGCTGTTACAGGAAATTCAGGCTGAACCAAATGACATTCAAAGAAGAATTAATCAGACAATTCACCTTCAGCAAACCAGAGAACAAGTCTATGACAGAGAACAAATCTTACAAGAAAAGCTCAAAAAGATGTTTGATAAGAGAGCTAAAGCTGAAGATTTCAGTATTGGAGACAAAGTTTTGAAGTGGGACTCAAGAAGAGAAGACAAGGGCAAACATGCCAAGTTTGACTTTCTATGGAAAGGTCCATTTGTAATTTCTGCTGTTCAAGGAAACAACACCTATTTTCTCAGATCTATGGAGGACAACACTGTTGAAGAAGGCCCTGTGAATGGCAGGATGTTGAAACATTATCATGATCCTTGTTGTTGAAACAATGCAAGTTCTGTAAATATCTTTGTACAATATTATTTGTATATATCAGCACTCAGTTTAAATTTTTGTAAACAGGCCAATTGTTAAGGAATAGCAGTAAATTTGGAAAGGACGCAGCCGATGCAAATTCTTCAATCTCAAAAGCATCAAAACAGAGCAAGAACTTTCAGTTTATATCAGCATAGTTGCTCAAGCATTGTACATAAAGATCAAGTGCGCAGAAGAAGGCAGGCGCTGCTGTACATCTCACAGAAAGCTCTGTTGAGGAGGAGTGGTTCATTGTTCAAAGTTTCACATCTAAAACAGCCAGAGCAAAGAAGAAATTCACAGTTAACAGCAACAAACAGAAGATCAAGGCAGTCTGACCTGCTGTTCTTGACTTTTCACAAGGAAAAGCCATCCCCAAGTGGAGCCACTGTTAGCCTCCTATTGCAACAGGGTATCATCTTTCATGATTGACATTTTTACATGCCAAATATGTCATACTTTGCAAGCTGCAGTGTTCCATATTTCCAGAAGAGACCAAAGAAGAAGCCATGAAGTGTGCTGATCCAAATGCCACTGCTGCATTCCATTTTGATGAGTTGTTCCAATTTTGAAGAATTTCTTAAAGGGAGGTCCAAACAGTCTAATCCTGGTCTCCCTAGGTTTCAATTTCCTGTTGTAGAATATAGAGAATGATATCTGTCCAAACAGTCTAATCTTGGCAGATTTGTAGATAGGTAGAGAATCAAAGGGACCCAACTGTTTAATCTGGGCCCTGGCAGAAATAAGTGTAGATTTAGATAGAAAAAAAAAATTTGCAAACATGGGTCTGCAAGTCTAAGTGCACCCAAAACAAAAAGAAGAAAAAATGTTAGGACAGTAGGCTGGGTAGGTAGCTGTTTGGTGGCAGAATGATAATTGATGATCAATTTTGTATCTCACAATGTCTTATCCTTTCAGATCATAGTTATCAGGCAGTTTTGCATTCAAAGGAGGTACTCAAGCTAGAACTCACTAACCTCCCCTTCTTCTCATTTCCCCCAAGTCACTTACTAACATCCCCCAAGGGGTCAAGGTCTGCTTGAGCCTCTCAGTTTCATCATTTCCATGACATTCACCTTGGTGAGGATCTGCTTCACTCAAGGACTGCTCACTCATCATCTGTGAGCCTTCTTTTCCCCAACAAAGCCTAAGGTCTCATACCTTAGCGCCCTCTTTTCATCTCCATATTAACTATTAACTTTATTATATAACTCCCTAACAATTTTCCCCTTCCCCTATTAAAATCATGTATATAAAATTCCCCTATGTAAATACCCATCCCTGGCAATATAGCCATATTTCCTATAAGTCCGGGAAATCACAGTCCATCTGGGGCTGTCTTTAGCCCATCCGAGTCATTAAGGAGCTAGTCTGACATCAGGTCAGCTAGTAACCGCTTCCCTAGCCCTAAAACCCCTCTAAAACCCTCAAAACTCCCTATTTCGTCCACAAACCAAAGTTCTGTGCTTAAAATCCTAAACCCGTGCACTTTTAACCCATATTTTACCCCTTACCCTAAGTCCCAACTGTAAATATTGATCGCGCCCATTTTAAAAAACCCCAAACCTGCTTTCCCTAAGTCATAACCCACCGCGCGCATTATTAAAAAATGAATATTCTTGGAATATTCCCCCGCCGTATCTCCCCGCCGTGTTTCCTTTACCGCCAGCCGTCCGATCCACAGCCCCGCAGATCTACGACTGGCGGGCCGTCCCATCTCCAAAGCGCCCGAGCTTTAGCGTCCGGGAGATGGGCGGTATTCCCGCCATACTCCCGCCACGCGTCAAGCGTTGGGCTGTGGCGGAGCCCCCTCCCTCGAGACCGCCTTTGCCGATAAGCGATGCGCCACAAAACCGCTTACCACCCTTGACGTCACACCCCACGTCACCCCCTGCACAGTCCTTGCTTACGTCACCCCTTTGTCTAGTCACCCGATGACTCACCTGCCTGCGTGGCCTCTTGCCACATCACTGCCACGTGTCCCTGCCACCGTACCTGCCACGTCATCATCCATACGTGATGACGTCATGCTGACGTCATCCCACCACGTCGCCCTGCTGACGTCATGCTGACGTCACCTGCCGTACAATGTCACATCATGCTGACGTCATCAGCACTTTTTGGGCACAAAGGCGCGAAAGTCGCACTTCGGAGCCCCAGAATCCAATTCTGAGGCAGTTTTTGATGAGCGATTTGTGCCTATCGCAAATCGCTCATCGCAGGATTTTTTAGGCCGAAATGGAGAATCTTTAGGGAATCTTTAGGGAATCTTCTCATCATGCGGCCCCAGGAAGCCCGAAAAGGCGCAAAAATGATCTGTTTTCTTCACAGAGCATACCAAAAGGAGCAGAAGACAATTCCAGATGATACAGAGGCCGAACAACGGCCATTTACTGGTGATTAGACCCGCAGCACATCAGATCAGCAGTCCAGATTTTGTCAAAGAGTATCAGTGGAAGAAAAGACGCCAAAGAGTATCAGCAAAGATTTGTTTAGGGGCTCGAAGCACCTGAACATTGATGAAGCCCCCAGAAAGTCAAATCAATAAGCATCAGCCCATCCTTGCCTTCAAATCACCATTAAGGCATTCAAAGCACCAGGACAGCAAGGAAGCAGAAACCCATGCATATTTATTTCAGAAGACATTGCACCAAGGCACCCAGGACTACATCATTTATTCATTTTTTTTACGGCCGCCCCCAGCGCAGCCTGAGAATTTTCATGCATTTATTTCAGATAGGAGTAGGTCAATAAATTATTCTTTATGACCTGATTAGGTCAAGATGTAATAAAAGCAGTAGATAGAAAGTTTTGCCCTATATATACCACCCTCTGTATAGTTTTAAGGGTTGGTAAATTGAGAATTTTTCACTAGAGACTCGCTGTGTATACCTGAATTTTTCTGTAATCAAAGATTGCCGAAAGCTTGGAGAGCGAATTGTCTGTTGTTGATAAATGCTGTGGAGACTGAAGATGGAATTCTTGTGTTGTGGCTTGAAGCAATAAGTGCCTCTTATCTCTGTTTATGTGTTTGCCATTATCTAAATAGCAGGAAAAAAGAATAGCCTAGAATTAGTTTAAATACTCTCTATGCTCAATTTCTGTTGTTCTTGATGTTTTCCTCTGAATGAATTGGTCATGAATATTGAATTCCTTCTGGCTCATGTTTACCCCAATTCACCTATGTTGGCCAATTATCTAGGGATTCTTAACTGCCCCTAGGTAGCGCCCTGTTACTTTCTCTGCTAATCTATTGGAGAGATTCTTAACTGCCTCTCTTTCTTTAGCATTGATTTCATCCTTTAAACTTGAAAATTGCTTCAAGCTCAGCTATCTTGCTCCATGTTCCCTCACTGTTATTAAGGAAATGCACCAGCAGTTCCCCTCCTCGACTCCACGCCCAATGGTTTGAAACATTCAGACTATACTCTGCCTCTCTACCTAAAAGTGTCAATTTTCCCACCAAAACAAAACAAAAAACCCTCTGGACCCAAGACCTATCCTAAAATCCTTTTAAACAAAGCTAAATCTAAAAGAGAGAGCCCTCTCTAATTGCAGGTTGGCTAGAACCTGCAGTCCAAAGTTGGTTTGTGGTCACCTCGGCCGTATCCCTTTCTTAACCTTCAGGGACAACCTGAGTGATAACATGTGGTTTACATAACCATGTGGTTGCTGAGTGCTGGAAGAGAATGGCAACAAGAAAGAGGATGAGGTGTGAAATGCCTTCTCCACATCAGGGAAGGAAGCGGGTTAAGCAGGTATGGAGGAAG
Source organism: Pinus tabuliformis (assembly GCA_031772625.1). Classification (NCBI taxonomy): domain Eukaryota; kingdom Viridiplantae; phylum Streptophyta; class Pinopsida; order Pinales; family Pinaceae; genus Pinus; species Pinus tabuliformis. The sequence continues at coordinate 1,038,060,198 of CM062813.1, read as the reverse complement.
AATAATTTTTGTAGTCATTGTAACATAGGTGGTCATCAAAGAGCCACATGTTGGAGGCTCCATCCAGAGCAACGTCTTAGCGACAAAGTGCCCATGGAGAAACTAGCCGGTGAAGGTGTTCAACAAGAAAATCCACCACATTCCTCATGGATGACTTTGTTGAGTAAGAGATGGTTTTACTATATTTGATAGCTTGTCATGGCTGCATTTAATAAATCATGTGTTGTAATTTAAATTTTAAAAGTGATGACGTGTTTTCCATCGCTTATTAAAGCAACGATGATGTTTTGGCCTTTTATTGATAGCTGGGGTATTGGATTATATTCTGATGTAAACTTGACCAAAGAGTGTGTGTTATAAACTCTTGGCAAGTATGGGGATGCTTGGGTCATGGTTGGTCATTAAGCATGTAATTTACAAAGGTGTACTACAGGTCTACAGGGGATGCAAGTTTCAGCTTATCACTTATGGCTCCAAAGGACAAAGGTGAAGGAGAAGGAAGGGTGACCTGTCAGGACACTTGTGGTGCAGATGATGTACACAACAATTGTAGATTATGTTCATGCTTTTGGAGGACCAAAAGCTCCTTAGTGGGGAGGAATGATCCAGGGGGCTCCAGACACGCTCAAAACTCATCAGTGACTTAGAATAGCTCAAAAATCAAAATGGCCAGATGGAAGTGAAACCCATACTAAGTCATAGTGCTCGTCGCCCTGATTCCAACGGTGCTAATAACACTCAAATCTGAGTTCGTATGGAAGAGATAGGGCTGGTCAAAGTTTTGGTCAAAGTGGATAAGTGTTAGGCTTAAGGAGGCTACCATTTGACCAGGACTGATGCACGAAATTGGGCTCTTGGGGATAGGCGGAATTATAGGGTAGTTAATTTGTCCTATATCCCTTATTTTCCAATTGTTAAAAAATATCCAATGCCACTATATATATATCTATATATATATATATATATATATATATATATATATATATATAGAGAGAGAGAGAGAGAGAGAGAGAGAGAGAGAGAGAGAGAAAATTATATAAACAAGAGGGGGCAGGCTGCCACCATGGCCACCCCTGCAGTTATGATACGCATATGCATATGGTTAAAAGGGGTTGGGAAGGGGCTGTGTGGAGCAGACCCCACCCACCCACTATACTATATACAATGTTCAAATGGTGGAATTTTACCAACAGACATGTTAACAAATAAAATACACCTCCAATTTTATAACATATCAAAACAATATACTATGGTGGGGCTCAGTGGGGTTTGAACCCCCGACCTCTCCACCACAAATCCTCTGCCCAACTACTCCACCAAGAGTGGTAGATTTGTAAAGTCCTCCACCCCGTAACTATTTAAACTCAGTTCTTTCTCATTCGACGGGAGAGCGACTAACGAAGATCAGCGTGTGGTGGAGCCTTGAGCCCAGGAGGAGTTCCGACCAACAGAACCATGAGCAGGCCACAATAGTGGAACCATGAAATTGGTAATATTTTGATGTCGAAAGGATTCCTTGAGGGCTAGAGATGCCAGTGACAGAATTTGACAATTGGGTAATTGTTTTTGCATGTTTTCTTGCCAAGAGTTCATCCATGTAGTAAGAATCTTCATTTGAGCAATGGAAATGCAGGTGTCCAGCAGTGGAGAATATTTGGAGAATCTTGTGGAATATAAAAGATTCCTAGAGGCTAATTTTTTCCAATGCCGGAATGATGATGAATTTATAGTCATTTTTCATAGAATTTCACAAGGAGCATAGTGGTGTTCTCAGAATCTTCATCTAAGCAGCAGATTTTCTGAGCATCTTCAGGAAGGAATCTTTGGGGGAATCTTCAAGATTCCCGAAGGTCCAAATTTGATAGTGCTAGAATTGGATGATTTTATAGTCGGTTTTGCACCACTCATCGCCAAGAATTGAGTGGTGTAGGCCATTTCAGCATCCGAGCTTTGCATTTTTCAGCCATATTCGAAAGTGGAGGTATATGATACAGTTATGTCATGTTTTTCTTCTATTTTTCTAAGATGATGTTGTTATTGTTGAGATCTTTGACTACCATTACGTTGAGAGATACTTGTTGCCACATCATGTGAGATTTGTTAGTTTTTCATGATGAAGGAGGACCCATTTGAGTGAGAGTTCCTATATGGAGAACATCTCATGGAGAGACATGCCACTCAAGTTGAGGGTATTTGTACCTGTAATGACAAAGAACATGCCATGTACATCATCATCACCTTGCATCATTAATGAATTGACCTCCACTCTCTTGACACCGGGCCCGGAGACATAACCCACATTGGGTGAACTCCATTATAAACATTTTTTTGTTTGTGATTTGATGGTCATGTTTATGTTCCTCTTCTTTTCAGTATGTAAATGTGGTTGTTTTATACTCTATCAAATGCAATTCTGCTAACATCACATAAGTAAAATTTCTTGGTTAATTTTGGAGCTGAAGAGATCTGGATCAGTTAATGAGAGTGATATTGTGTCAAAGGCAATGCAAAGAGGGTAATGAATGCATTAAAGAATTATAAGCATTAATACTTGACAATGCGATCAAAGGTATACCAAAGGCAATGAATGAGTGATATTGCGGGCAAAACTACAAGGAGAAAAATGCCCACATGCTAGTATTAGAAACACAAGTAATATATATGTGCCACACCATTTATAAGAGGCGTATTAATGAATGTTATATGACCCAACATGTTTTCCGAAGCGTGACAACTTAAAACATCATTAATGGAAACAATGAGAAGGATATTAACAATGTAATTGAAATGGAATGAGATATCAAACCAAGGCACCAAAAATGAAGGGAGGTAACACCATTATGAAAGGGGATAATGTGCTCACAATGGGGGAATGTGAAAACAATTTGGTGCATTTTTTCTAATCCTATGCAAGTGCACTATGTGCTTCCTAATCACAGTCTTAAGCCTTTTGTCCTTAATAATTGCATTGGTGCCAAATCACTATGGATCACCAGGGAAAAGGCAACACTATTAGTTATCACAGAAGCCATATCAAAGTTTACGCAAATGGTATATATAAAGAAATCATCCACATACTATGTCGAATTATAAAAAAACTACAAGAATACAACCCATGTGATGGTGACTGCACCAAAAGTAGTGCATGCTAAGAAGATAATCACAAGATTATGATGTGAACTAGTGTTAAAACAAGAATATAATAAATACCAAGGATGAAATTATGCACACTATATCATAAGGTAAATTAAAATTTCTAACGTGGGGTATAAGCATAAGAGTGAATCTTTAATCAATGAAATGAGATATTGCATAATGGCGCAACCTCAATGACACACTAGCTTAACCTAGGGAAATAAGTTTTATTCTTCCTACTACTGTAATACCCACATCGCCAGTGTCTCACACAAGTAAATTGCGACAAATATCGCCTCGATTCATCTTCCACTGGGAAAGTAGTGATAATTCCATACAATGTGCTTTGATGGGATTAAGAAGTGCATCTAAACTTATCCAAAGCACGTGTTGAAATCATTTAAAGCACCATTCTTGTATGAGTCAACCCTTGGAAATTTTGTATATTGAGAAAGTCGATCAAATACATTGGAGAGCATAGCACACATGGGTAATATATTATGTTGGAAAACAATTCAAGTGATTCTCATGATGAAATTGTGTTAGGACCATTGTAAACATTTCAATGATATTTCAAAGGGTGCAATAGACCCCTTGTCGCTTTAGAAGTTGTACAAGCAGTATAAGGAATGATGTGTAAAAGGAAGTGATGAACAGTTAATCAGCCTACGATGAACATGTGACTTATTGCATTTAGATTATCATGATAAAAGAGTATCCATATTAGTAAAGGGAAGATATTATACGCACAAGAAAATGCGATGAAAGCGAGGTTGTAAATATATATTTGAAGGTTGCACTAGAATCCATGGTATGGCCATCAAATGTAAGATTTTCTCAAGTATGGAAGGTAGGGATAAATAAACGATAAAGGGTTTATACAAGGAGAAATAGCTACGTATGAAGCATGTAGAAGGTTGTCTCAACACAATTCAACGAGATTGCAATATCATGCACAATGGACATGTGTGACAAAGGTTATAGAGCATGACTGAGAGAGGCTTTAGACTATAGTAGAATTTTGTGATTGGATAACTATAAGGAGATGAGGATACAAACAACCGTTGGATCAAGTTAGCATCGAGATGAAATGATCGATTTAAAGGAAGTGAACTATTATTAATTTTAACACTAATTATATAAATCAATTTCATTTATGAAAATCATTGTTACTTTTATAATGAAGATTTTTTAGTATGCACCCTAATTGATGGTTGTGTTTGTAGGATTGGAGTTGTGAAGCAATGTTGGTCATTAAGATATAAACACGCCATGGAAGTGTGATCAAAGCTAGTGACAATTATTGAATAGTCAACCCAGTGCCAAGGTGACCCTTGGGCATAATGAAGACTTGACCAAAGTCTAATGTCTCCCTACATGAGGCTATGTCATAACTAGTTGAATTTCCAGTCATCATATTGTCATATAAGCTCACTTATAATTTCAAGAGGGAATATCAAAGGTCACTTATAAGCTCAAGAGTCATGGTGGAAGTCTAAAAGTCCTAAAGGAGGTGAAGAGTCAATTTGGAAATCAAAAGGTCATGAGAGAGTCCAAAAGTCATAGGAGAAGATGAAAGATCACCCTTCTCATTTCTAAAAATGTAAACTCATGCCTTAAGCAAGGTCACTTTTAGCACTTAAGTTAGTCTAGTAATAGGGTTGCTAATTTTTTCTTGAGGAGTTGAAAGCATTCTCTCTTGGTAGCTTATAGGTGGAGGGATTGCGAGGCTAGTTCTATGTTATGAAGATGATATAAACTGCTCTTGTCCCACTATTGGGTTTTGATGGGCTTATTGTCCATGTATTTAATGGGCGACAATATTAATGAGACAATTTTCTATTCATGCATTTATTCTTGTGCATTCCTTTATTATTATATTATCTATCTAGTATTTCAATTATGTGTGCATGTGGTTCACACATCAATTACATGTTTATGAACTAATTCTTTTTTGTGCAACTTGTGTGTTGGCTTTGAATATTTTCCCTTGATTCAATGTTAATGTTAGTGATTGATTGTGAACTAATTTGCAATTGATTGCTAACACTTTCTCTTTGTGTATATCTTAGTTAGTTTCAACTATCTGATTTCTCCTTAAGGCATGTTGTTACTCGAGATGTTGTTGTTGTATTCTTATATCATGTTCCGCAAGCCATCAATGGAGAGTTGATCTCGTCCTCAATCTTCTAATATATTACAAAAGAGTATGAATAATAACAAGAGAATGGTTTTGAAAAACTTAGGATATGTAGTGTGTAGGTAGAGTTACAATCAAAATGAAAAAGAAATAAACGAAGGACTCTAACCTAATTTGTTATAAATTAATTTGTATCATTACACCGACCACTTGTAATAACCTTCACCATGCATACATTTGACATTACAAAATAGTGGGGCAAAGAAATAAAAAAAATTGGGGTATGTTTAGAGGTTCACTACAAATGGTATGAGGGAAGAGTTCTATTCTGGAGCCTAAATAGGGGCATTGTCGTTAGGAATTGTGTGCACAAAAATAACACTGGAGGCATGGTTGTTCATATGTATTTTGGGTTGTTTGGTAGGAAGAACCTCCGCCAACTAGTACAAAGGGAGAAGAACTGTATGTGGAACTCAGGGAAGAAGGAAGTGCCATGCTATCCTCCTAGTTGGTGGATTTGATAAAGACCCTACAATTGGAGTTGGCACAACTCTGTAATAGTAATGAGAGGCTTTTGAAAGCTAGCGAAGAGCAGGAAAAGTGAGTCAAAGACTGGACAGAGAAGTATAGCCACAAGAGTGTGGACACTGAAGGCATGAAGAACAAGAGTCTGTCAAGTTCGGAAGTGGAGGAGACTATCATGAATGACCAAGAGTACATAAGAAGCGAAGAAAGGTGGAGTTACAAAGCGAATTTAGGAAGATAAAACCCCCACTATTTGATGGGAAGAAAAAGGAGGATGTGGAATCATGGTTGTTGAACATGATTAAGTACTTTCAAGTTTATGAATATGAAACTAACCTAAAGGCATGGTTGTAAATTTATCAATTGCAAGGTAAGGCTACACTATGGTGGGAGGAGAGGAAGAGTGTTCAAATGTTATAGGAAAAGACAATTTCGTGGGAAGAATTTCAGAAGCAATTCAAGTCACGCTATCTGAGTGAACGATATTACGATGACAGGGCTAAAGAGTTCCATGAGTTGAAGTTGGGGAAATGACCATGGATGAATTTGTAAATAAATTCAACAAACTTATCGAGATATGTGCCTTATTTGAAGGAGGAAAAAGTAAAAATTTAGCATTTCTAAATTGTTTGCCAGTCTCCTATAAGGAGAGAATTGAGTTTGATAACCCAAGGACCATGGATGAGGTGGCCGTGAAGGCGAGGCTATGCTATCAGCAATTCAGAATCAAGAATGAAAATGGAAAGATGTGGAAGACTAAAGAAGGTAGTAGAGCTGGTGGGGGAATGAAAAAACATAAACCACTCTATTTGAATAATTTTGGTAGAGATCATCAAAGGAAGAAGGGGATCAAATGAGAGGTACCCTTGCCTGACCAATCTTATACTTGTTCGAAAGCCACATAATAAAATAGTAAAAAAGACGATACTTCCAAACAACTTGTAAGATGTTGGGGATGCAGAGAGATGCATATGTTGAGGGACTTTCCACATAATCCTCAGTCTGTCTAGAATATCCAGGCAGTTTGTGAGGCCACCACTGTCAATGATGTTGCGAGGAATATACCAAGGAAAAACGAAACCTTGGTTTATCGACAAGCTAAACATCAGGCTACTATGTTGGAAATGGAAGATAACATCTTAAACCAATCTGTGTATATTCTAATAGATCTAGCGGCTACTCTAAGTTATAATAGCCCCCAACTATAGAAAAATGCAATTTGAGAATGGAAAAATTCATAAATGCATGGCTAGTTCAGCTCTCAATGGGACCCAAGCAAAGAGTGACCAGACATGTGAAACAATGTCTATCTAATTTTAATGGGTATTCCTCAATGTTATATTTGAAACTTCTTCCACTCAGTTTGTATGATTTGTTGATTGGTATTGATTGGTTAGGAGAACAAGCCATTGTTATAAACTATTTAGAAAAAAAAGTGGCATGTGTTGGTATGGATGGAGTCCCTAAAATAATTAAAGGAAAAGAAAAACTAGTATCAGACCGAGAGATTTCAACATTACAGTTGAAAATAAGTGTCAGAAAATGCTGCCAATTATACATGGCATAGGTAGAAACCAGAGCACAATTGGTTGAAAAGGAAATTTTGGAGACAATATCGATCATTAAGGAGTTCCTGCATGTTTTTCCATAAAAAATTCCTATATTACCCCCATCTCGAGATATAGATTTTACTATAAATTTAGTACCTAGAGTTGTTCCCATGTTGTGAGCTCCATATCGTATGAGTACCCCTAAATTATTGGAGCTAAAGATGCAATTACAAGGATTGTTGGATAAGGGATATGGCTCCGATACCAATTGTTATGGATCTGACCTGCAAATATATGAGAAGATACCAATATACCCAATAACTGTAAATAATCACCAATAAATAACAAGATCTGAATATAAATAGATATGCTTCTTTATTGATCAAACCCTTAAGGTAGGGCAACACCATAAATTCACTCCTTAAGGAAGGAGAACACTCCACAAGCCATATGCCTGTTCATACAATAATCCTTGACATCTCTCAATGGGGAGTCCCTAGCCTCTATATAGGCCTCATACATACAATACCATGGGTCATTACCATGGTTCCCTCAATACCATCTATCTAATACTATGGGCTTATTACATTATTGCTAACTACTTATGGTCCCTTACATGATACGAGTTAACCACCTTATTTATTACTATGGCCCATCCCATTATTACATTATTCCCTTGGGTACCTCCCTTTGTACCCCATATTATCCCCCCTAGGTATACTACATTCCACCCCCCTTAACATGTTTCGTCCCCAAAACATGGGAAGAACACAAATAATAAGATCTACTCAAAAGAGTAGTCCACTAGTACCATGCACGTGCATCTAGCCATCCAAGAGAAAGGTGAACTCTCGATCTAGCTAGTGCCTCTCTCGCTTGAGATGGAAGTTGATCCTCGTAGCTCTTCTCTGTTGATGTATAGTAGATGGATCGTCGCCCCTCTCTATATGCCATTCTGAGGTTGTTGTCCTTGTAGCTAATTTGTTGCCATCTTGTTGATTGTTTTCTTGCTGGGTGATGTGGGTGGTGATATGCTGAAGTTTTAACCAAGAATGTATTTTTCTTTAATTTACCACCTGATGGAGCCTAATTGTTATCTGGTACATGTGGTTCCTGTTGTGGTTTCTTATCTTCCAATATTACTTCAACCACTGAGTCCTCATCTGATGTATCAATACCTGTAAACTTTTCTACTTCAGCCTTTGTTTGTGTTTGATTGTCAACCATCAAAGGCTCATCATCTGATGTGTAAGTGTCATTAGAGCTTTGTGCTTCTGCCTCCATGGTCTCTGCTTGGGTCTTATTGGAAATATCCTGCAATGTAATTTTCTTCTTTTTATACCAGAGCTTCAGGAATTTCTTCTACACATTAACATTGACAGTACCCATAGATTCCATCCAAGGATATCCTAAAACGAAATCCATGTTATCCATATCTGAAGTATAAAAATCACAATGCAACACATACTTATCCATCAAAAGCTTCAAATCTTTATAAACTTGCACATCCTCATCATTAACCTCTGTGTTTTCAATGTGTCTTGCTGGCACTTTCAATTTTTTTTCCAAATTGATATTTATGAGATTTTGCTTGCAACTAGGATTTATAGACACAATGATCTTCTCCTTCTGAATCAATCCATGAACCTGCAATAAGGAGATACCAACAGAAAATAACCCTTTAGGTTTCTTGGTTTCCTTCTTTCATGTAAAAATAAAATCTTTCCTAAGTTGTGTGCCTATCTGTGTGATCTTAGTAAGAGGACCCACAAAATTAGATTTATGGTCAACGTGGTCACAAATAGATTTTGCGAACATCTGCCAAGTAGTTGTCCTTGGATAGCATTTTTGATGAAACTTCCACCATTACCATCTTTCGTGGTCCAAGTGCATGCTTCCCACGCTCAGCTGAGTTGTATCATCTCTGATGTGATTCAATGTGAAATATTGCTCCATTTGTGCTAGCCACCTAGCCAGATGAGAGCCATCAAATTTATACAAGTCCCTCAAATTCTGATCTAGGTCCTCCATCACAAAAAAATGGGCGAAAATTTGAAATGGCCACAATTTTGTCAATATTGCTCAGAATCCCTATTATGACCTATTTTTGGAAATGGAACAACCATTCTACATCGTTCCATGTGGTAGAAATCTCAATCTAGGCACTGGAATTTCAGATCCGTGCTACAACTGTCCTGCCATCACAAAAAAATTCTGAAAAAAAGAGCTGATTTTAAATCAGCGATATCTCCCTCATCCGGACTCCGATTCGATTGATTTTTTTTTGAACTTGGGTATTTTTTCACAAAAAAATCCAGATCTACAATTAGTTTCTTCATATTTTTCACCAAAATGTACAAATCGGCTCCGAAAAATCACTGCCCCGAAAAATGTTTGCAACCCAACTAATTTTTAGATCAGTGATATCTCCTTCATTCGGACTCCGATTCAACCGATTTTTTTGTTTTGAAATTGGGTATTTTTTCATGAACAATCTATATTTGCAATTAGATTCTATAGATTTGGCACCAAAACGTATAGATCTGATATACAAATTTGTCGCCCAAAAAATTCCTGCAAAAATAAAATAAATAAATAAAATTTCGCCACTTTGCCCAAGAAAGTGCTCTGGTACCACTTGTTATGGCTCCGATACCAATTGTTATGGATCTAACCTACAAATATATAAGAAGATACCAATATACCCAATAATTGTAAAAAATCACCAAGAATTATCAAGATCTGGATATAGATAGATATGCTTCTTTATGATCAAACCCTTAAGGTAGGGAAACACCATACATTCACTCCTTAAGGAAGGAGAACACTCCACAAGCCATATGCCTGTTCATACAATAATCCTTGACATCTCTCAATGGGGAGTCTCTAGCCTCTATATAGGCGTCATACATACAATACCATGGGTCATTACCATGGTTCCCTCAATACCATCTATCTAATACCATGGGTTTATTACATTATTGCTAACTACTTGTGGTCCCTTACATGATACGGGTTAACCACCTTATTTATTACTATGGCCCATCCCATTATTACATTATTCCCTTGGATACCTCCCTTTGTACCCCATATTATCCCCCCTAGGTATACTACAATATATTAGACCCAACGTTTCTCCCTGGGGGCTTGAGTATTGTTCATAAAAAAGAAGGATGGTACATACAAAATGTGTATTGACTATTGCCAACTCAACAAATTAACAGTTAAAAATAGATATTCCCTTCCAAGAATAGATTATTTGTTTGATCAAGTCATAAGAGCAACTATCTTCTAGGAAATTGACATGAGAACAGACTATCATCCATTGCATATAAAGGAGGAGGATGTCCAAGAAAAAATGTTTAGAATATGGTATGGGAATTACGAGTTCATGGCACTATCATTCAACCTCAACAATGCACTTGTAACCTTCATGTGTCTTATGAACATCGTACTTCACAAGTACCTAGATCGATTTGTGCTAGTATTCATTGACGACATCCTTGTGTATTCAAAAAACAAGGAAGAACATCAAGAACACCTAAGGCTAGTGTTGTAGACATTAAGGGAGAACAAATTGTATGCAAGAGGTAGTAAGTGTGAATTTTTTAAACCCAAGATACAATACTTAGGACATGTCATCTCTAAGGAGGGGTTGGCGGTTGACCCAAACAAAGTTAAAGCTATTCTAGAGTGGCCAGTACCAAAATACGTATCTACAGTTTGTTCCTTTATGGGAATTATTGGGTACTATCATAGATTTCTGAAGGAATTTTCCAAGCTGGCCTACACTCGGTCTCACACTTATCTCTGCATCTAATATCCAAGAGAAAAACACATACATAATAGCAGTCATGCCATTATCCTAGATGGGAATCTAACTCCAAATTGTTTAGGGTCTAGTTGGGATCTTTATACCAGGGAGGTTCTGTAGTGTTGGCGTATTTTTCAACACTGTCAACACAGTCGAACGCCCAATTGTTGGGCCATAGGTTGGCATTGTTCTATTGGTGGTGGAAGAACTATATGTAAATTTGTGTTTTGACCAAAGGCTAATGGGGGGAAGGTTGCGAGTTTGACTGCACGACCTCCCTGGATTCTTAACCATTGATCAAATAGTGGGACCTCTGTGTTGGAAATACTGAGGGGGGGATGAATCAGTATTTATTTTTATGTTGTTCTTTTTATCACCAAAACATGTATATATATATGGAACACATAAATAGCTAGCTGAAATAAATTCTTTTATTAACACAAAGAGTGCAATGAAATAAATACAATATATAGTTGTTTGCAATCAATTTCCAAGCTCCAACTTCGAGTTTTGTGAGGCTCCAACCTCCAGAGCACCAACTCTATTCTTCCAAGGCAATATTTCTACACTAAGGAGCACCAACTCCCAAGGATTCCAGTCCTTTCATTTCTGAGGCTCCAACCCCGTGGGCTCCAACCCAAACCTAGTATAAAATGTTTTGTTGTAGTTCTCTGCTCCCAACCCTACTGAGTTTCTACTTCACTCCTTTTCTCATGCTTCTCTTGCCTCTCCTACCTCTGTTGCCTCTGCCTGAACTTTGGCTTCCTCTCACACTGATTATTCACACACCCTTCCTTGTTTTTCCTATTTTTTGTATTCCTGATGCCTCTACCAGTTCGTTTCCACTTCCCACTAACTCGTCAACTTCTTCAATGCTTGCTTCAGCTTCCTCTATGCTGGCTTATCCTTTGGCTTCCCTCTTCTCCATTGATTTTGCTTTTCGGTTTCCTCTGTGCTGGCTTTCCATTCAGCTTCCTGGCTTTCCGGTCGTTGTGTGTTAAAACTGTAATAGAGCCCCATTTTTTTCAATGACAACAGGCATACAAAGAGGCAGCATTGTTTAACGGACATGCCACGTCCCAATCACAATCACAATCGGCATTAGTTCAACCTGCTGAACTATCAGGAGCATTCCTTAATGTATTTTTGCCTCCAACCCCCCCACACGACAAATATTTAACTACACAGGAAATATGAGAAAGAACAGGCGAAAACGTTAAAGGGCAGACTTCAAGAATTATTACACCCACATCTATACTGTATCGGGTCTGCAGTGAAATCACAATCGGCGCTTGTAGGAGGACAGCCCTTTGTGTATCATTACGATGGGCGAATGCGATACATTATTAACCCATAGCATAATGTTGCAGTGGGTCCACATATACATGTATCGCAATCGGGGGTTGCCCTTGGCGAAGGTCCGATGCGATATTACTAATCGCTATCGGCGATTGCAATGGGTCGCTTAATACTTTATGGCTCCTTCTCCCGAAGTGTCAATGTGATATACATCGGCAAATGCAAATCGCAAAGGTTTAGCTCTAGACCTTAACCTTATAGCGATGCGATAATATGTGCCAAACTTGATAAGACTATACACTCTCGTGCATAAAATTTCAAGTCCACTTTCCCAAATCTGCTAAGTGTTTAGTGTGATTTCTTTGTGTAAAAGTCATTCGGCAATAAACAAGTAAATACATGGGGGTGATGCTATATGGGTTCTACGGACCCGATAGCGCTAAAAATTTCCACCTCCAATAGTGTATTTACAATACACCCAAGTCTTCCACGTCCGATAGAGGATTCTTTGGCATTCTTACTCCGATAGCTCTATCTACTTCCTCCGATGGTTCCGATAGCTTTGATTTCTTCCTCCAATGGCTCTGTGTGCTCTTTGCTCTGTTTGCTCCTCTGGTGGCTCTGTCTGCTCCTCTTGGCTCCTCCGATAGCTCTTTTTTCTCCTATGATGAATTTTTTTGCTCCTCTTGGCTCCTCGAATATTGCCATATTGACATCAATGACAATCTATGTCAACAACCTCCCCATTTGTTATTCATGGCAATATTCTTTTTCTCTCCCCCTTTGACATCAATGCTAAAGGAATGCATACGGACTCCCCCTGTCGAATTGCTCCCCCTGTAGAACTGCTCCCCCTATCCTGCAACATCTTTATGAATGAACTTAGTGATGCTAAAGAGATAACCCCCATCTTTTGAAGATGTTCAAATGCTTCTCGAGGAAGAGGTTTTGTGAAAATATCATCTATCTGCTCCTTAGTATTGATATATTCCAAAATGATGTTTTGTTCAGCTACTTGTTCATGTAGGAAGTGATACTTGATTGGTATATGTTTGGTCTTTGAGTGCATCACTGGATTTTTGCTGAGACCAATAGCACTTGTGTTATCACAATAGATGGTAATTGGTTGATTTGTACCTATGTTGACATCTTTTAGAGCTTCCTTCATCCATAGAATTTGAGTACAACAGTCCGCTGTAGCTATATACTCGACTTCGACTGTTGATAATGATATGGATGTCTATTTTTTGTTGAGCCAAGATATTAAAGAATCTTCTAGGAAGAATGAATTTCCACTAGTACTTTTCCGATCTACACTTCCAGCCCAATCAGCATGGGTGTATGCAGTTACAGTTAGTGTTGAGCTCTTAGGGTACCAAAGACCGAAATCAGGAATTCCTTTCAGATATCTGAGAATTCTTTTTACAGCTAACAATGGGATTGTTTAGGAGCAGATTGAAATCTTCCCACCATTCCTACTGCCTGCATTATGTTGGCTCTTGTAGAAGTTAATTACAGAAGGGTTCCAATTATTGACCTGTAATAAGTTGCATCTGCTGGAGGGGACTCATCATATTTTCTTACTTTGCAATTTGTGGTCATAGGTGTTCTCATGGGTGCACAGTCTTCCATTCCATATCTTTTAAGCATGTCTTTAAGATATTTGGCTTAAGATATAAACAATCCTGCTCTGGTTTGAGATACTTGTAGTCCAATTAAGTGAGATAACTCTCCTATCTTTGACATCTAGAATTCTCTTGACAAGTTTTGAGAAAATTCATGGGTCATTTCATCATTATTGCTAGCAAAAATCACATCATCAACATAAACAAGTGTGACTAGCAGCTTACCTTCATCTGTCTTTATGTAGATATTACTCCCTGCCACTCCCTTCTTGAAGCCTTATTGTTGAAGATAATGATCCAATCTTGCATACCAAGCTCTGGGAGCTTGTTTCAACCCATATAATGCCTTTTTCAACTTACAAACTAAGTATTTTCCTTCCGTTAGATCTAACCCTTCTGGTTGCTCCATGTAGACTTCTTCCTTGAGTTCCCCATTCAGAAATGTTGATTTGACATCCATTTGATAGATTTTGAATCCTTTTGAGCAAGCAAATGCCAAGAACATCCTGATGGCTTCCATATGAGCTACTGGTGCAAATGTCTCTTCAAAGTCAATTCCTTCAATTTGGGAATAGCCTTTACAGACAAGCCTTGCCTTGTTTATGATAATCTGTCCTTCTTCATTCATTTTATTTTTGAACACCCACTTGGTTCCTATTATGTTATTGTCCTTTGTATGAGGTACCATCTCCCATGTCTTGTTCTTCTCAATTTGGGACATTTCTTCTTCCATAGCTTTTATGCAATGAGGCTCCTTACTTGCTTGTGCAAATGTTTCTGGTTCTATCATGGATAGAAGAGCAATAACATTTCTCTTTGGTGTAATTATCATCCTTCTTCAGGTTTTCATCCCTTCATCTCTATTGTTAATAGTCTGCTCTTCTAGATGATATTTCTGGAGAAACTTCATCTTTGAAGGGGTATGAGGTGGTTCTTTTTCCTCTTCTTCTTCTTCCTGATCTATTTCTTCTTCTTTAGGTTCTTCTTCTTCAATGAGAAGATCATCTTCATGTTCTTGAATTTCTTTTTTTGGAAGGTCTTCATCAATATTTACATCAATGCTTTCCACTATTTTCTTTAGTCAATATTGTAGCACTTGTAGGCTTTGCTTGGTGTAGAGTATCCAAGGAATATCCCTTCATCAACTTGAGAATCAAACTTTCCTGGTGAGCCATCATTGATTTTATGAAGCATTTGCTTCCAAAGATCTTGAAGTACTTTACTGAAGCAGGTCTTCCTTTCCATAATTCATAAGGAGTTTTTCACAATTTGGTCTTAATTGAGTTCGATTCAAGGTATAGACAGTTGTCCCGACTGCTTCTCTCCAGAATTTTGGCTACAAGCCTACTACTAATAACATTGTTCTTACCATTTTTTGAACTATTTGGTTTCTCCTTTCAACTACCCCATTTTGCTGGGGTTTTCTGGCAGCAGAGAATTCTCTTTTAATTCCATGTATGTTATAGAAATCATTAAATTCTTTTGATGTGAATTCTCCCCCTCTATCTATTCTAAGGAACTTAATTTTTGAGTCCTTTTCATTTTCTACAAGTGATTTTATATTCTTAAAACACTCAAATGTTTCAGATTTATATTTTATAAAATATATCCACATCATTCTAGTATAGTCATTAACAAATAAAACAAAGTACCTTTCTCCTTAGAGTGCCCGATTTCTAGTTGGTCCACATAAATCAACATGGATGATCTCCAAGGGCTTTGATGTAGAGAGCTCCTTGATCTTATGGTTGGTTCTGGTTTGCTTTCCATGTTGACAAGGACCACATACTCCTTTATTTGGTTTGAATAGCTTTGGGATGTCTAGTACAACTTTAATATTGCTGATATTGATCAGATTTTCGAAGCTTGTATGTCCAAGTCACTTGTGCCACAACCAACTTTCATCTATCTAACTCAAGTAGCATTTATTTTCTTGGATCTTGTTCAGAATGTAAATGTTGTCTGGTGTTTTAACCCCTTTCGCCACAAGTTCCCCTGAGGAAGAGTTCCTTATTTCACAGTCTTTGGTGCTAAAGACAACATTATGTCCTTGATCACAGATTTGGCTGACATTCAGAAGGTTGTGTTTGAGCCCATCTACTAGCAGAGAATCTTGAGCTTTTCCTTTTCCATTGATGAGGGTAACAATTCCTTTTCCCATAATTCTGCCAAATCCACTTCCAAAGGACACATTTCCTTCCTTTTTGCTCAATGAGACAAACTTCCTTTTATCCCCTGGTATGTGTCTGGAGCACCCACTATCCACAAACCAATGATTTTCATTATTTTGAGCATATAGAGCCAGGCCACATTTATCCATGTTGGGAATCTCACTACTTGTTTTTCTCCTTTTGAGTGGGCGGTTTTGTTCATAGTGTCCATTATTGTAGCATAATGAGCAAATCATATCAAATTTGGTCAAGGGATCAAATGAATTGAAGGTTCTGATTTGTCCCTGCCTTTTGGGGGTATATGGTTTGATTATTTGATCCTTTAGCTTTGGTGTTTCACACTTGCGAGCCATGCAATATCTAGCTTGATGACCAAAGTTTTTACAATGAAAACAATGTACAAGAAGGAGAGTTTTCTACCTGTTGTAGTAGCCATGGTTTGAGTCAATTTCCTTGGAATTACTCCCGCTTCATTATTTGGATTTGAGATGGGCTTTTGATGGAATACTAGTTTGTATTTGCTGTAGTATCCATGATTCAAATCCATATTCTTCTTTGGAGTTATTCTTTCTTCATTCTTTGAATCTGGATGCACCTTTGATGATATATTTTTTCTTCTTTTGGGTTGCTGGAAAGTGCATCGGCATAGCTTTTCGCACTATTCTTAGTGCTTGATGGTTCTCCTTTAAAGCCTATTCTAGATTTGTCATGTTAAGGTTTTTGACTTTTTAGGATAGTCTCAAGTATTTGAGAGCTTTTCCAACCCATTTTGACTTGCTCCAATTACTTCCTCAGAGATACTATTTCGGCTTCACGTTCCTCGCAAGTCTCTTCTTTTTATTTTAGCATTGTTTCCAAGAGATCTTCTCTTCTTCTTATTTCCTCGTTTTCTACCTTGAGAGAAATGATTTTATTCCGTAATTTCTCATTTTCTTCAATGGCACTTATTAACAGTTCATCTACATTTCCTTCTAGCCCTGAGTCATCTTCATTTGCGAATGCCATGAACAATGTTTCTTGGCTTTAATCATGGTCACTTTCCTCATCTAATTTCCTTTTGATGACTACAAATTCATCCTCATCAGACTCATATTGCTTAGAGAAGAAGTTCTTCTTATTGGTCCGTTTCTTTTTGTATACCCTTCTTTTAGAATTTCCTTCATCATCACTATCATGTTTATGAGGACATTTTGTAGCATAATGACCTATTTTTCCACATTTGAAATAGATAAGAGGGTACTTACCTTTTAGCTTAGATCCTCTCTTCAGCTTTCATACAAATTGAGCCAATTCGGATTCCACATTGGAGTCATTACTACAGTCATTCCTTTCTTTCCTCTTCTTTGATTTTGAAGCCTTGAATGTTGCATCTTTGGAGCTTGGGCCACATTTCCTCATCTCATAGGCACTGAGGATTCCATGGATTTCATCCATCTTGAGAGTGTCTATATCCTTTGCTTCTTCTATGGTGCTTATTTTAGAGTCAAATATTCTGGAAGAGATCTTAATACCTTTTGAACAATGTTACTTTCTTCAATCTTTTGGTCCAATCCTTTAAGGGAGTTGACCACTTCAGCTATTTGGAGGAAGTATGATGAAATATCTTCCTCATCTTCCATCTTCAAACCTTCAAATTTCTTTCTATGAGTTTGAAGCTTTGCCTTCTTGACTTTTGAGTCTCCATCGTATAAGCCAACTAGCTTGTCCCACACTTCTTTGGCAGAATTACAATTCATGACTTTTGTGAACTTGGAATCAGTGATTCCACTAGTGATGGAGTTCATGGATTTTGCATTTGCAATGTAGGCTTTCCTCTCATCTTGATCTGTTGGAAGAGTGGGAGGAATTTGGTACTCATTTTGAATGAAATGCCAGACTTCAGGTCCAAGAGACATTAAGTAGTAGGTCATTCTCTTTTTCCAGAAACCAAAATTAGTGCCATCGAACAAAGGAGGTCTTCCTAATGCTTCGTGATTCCTCACCATGGCTATGAATCCTTCTTCAAGCTCTTAGGCTAATATGAAGAAGCTAACTCTGATACCAATTGTTGGAAATACTGAGAGGGGGGGTGAATCATTATTTCTTTTTATGTTGTTCTTTTTATCACCAAAACATGTATATATATATATGGAACATAGAAATAGATAGCTAAAATAAATTCTTTTATTAACACAAACAGTGCAATGAAATAAGTACAATATATAGCTGGTTGCAATTAGTTTCCAAGCTCCAATTGGACTTTTGTGAGGCTCCAACCTCTAGAGCACCAACTCTATTCTTCCAAGGCAATAGTTCTGCACTTAGGAGCACCAACTCCCAAGGATTCCAGTCCTTTTAGTTCTAAGGCTCCAACCCTGTGGGATCCAACCTAAACCTAGTATAAATTGTTTTGTTGTAGTTCTCTGCTCCCAACCCTGCTGAGCTTCTGCTTCACTCCTATTCTCCTGCTTCTTCTGCCTCTCCTGCCTCTCCTGCCTATGCTTGAACTTTGGCTTCCTCTCACACTGATTATATGCACACCCTTCTTTGTTTTTTCTATTTTTTGTATTCCTAATGCCTTTGCTTGTTTGTTTTCACTTCCCACTGACTCTTCAGCTTCCTCTGCGCTAGCTTGTCCTTTGGCTTCCCTCTTCTCCATTGATTTTTCTTTTTGGTTTCCTCTGTGCTAGCTTTCCATTCAGCTTCCTGGATTTTCGGTCGCTGTGTGTTAAAACTGTAATAGAACCCCTTTTTTCAATGATAGCAGGCATACACAGAGGCAGCATTGTTTAACATACATGCCACGTCCCAATCGTAATCACAATCGGTATTAGTTCAGCCTCCTGAACTATCGGGAGCATTCCTTAATGTATTTTTGCCTCCAAACCTCACACACGACAAATATTCTACACAGGAAATATGAGAAAAAATAGGCAAAAACGTTAAAGGGCGGACTTCAAAAATTATTACACCTGCATCTATACCGTATCGGGTCTATAGTGAAATCGCAATCGGCACTTGTAGGAGGGCAGCCCTTTGTGTATCATTTGTGATGGGCGATGCAATACATTATTAACCCATAGCATAATGTTGCAGCGGGTCCGCGTATATATGTATCACAATCGGGGGTTTCCCTTGGCGGAGGTCTGATGTGATATCACTAATTTCTATCGGCGATTGCAATGGACCACTTAATACTTTGTGACTCCTGCTCTCAAAGTGCCGATGCGATATACGTCGACAATCACAAATCGCAAAGGTTCAGGTCTAGACCTTAACCTTATAGCGATGTGATAATATGTGTTGGACCCGATAAGACTTAACACTCTCGTGCATAAAATTTCAAGTCCACTTTCCCAAATCCGCTAAATGTTTAGCGTGATTTCTCTGTGTGAAAGGCATTCGGCAATAAACAAGTAAATACACAGGGGTGATGCCATATGGGTTCTACGGGCCCGATAGCATTAAAAACTTCCACCTCCGATAGTGTATTTATAATACGCCCAAGTCTTCTACCTCCGATAGAGGATTCTTTGGCATTCTCGCTCGATAGCTCTGTCTGCTTCCTCTGATGGCTTCAATAGCTCTGATTTCTTCCTCCAATGGCTCTGTCTACTCTTTGCTCTGTTTTCTCCTCTGGTGGCTTTATCTGCTCCTCTTAGCTCCTCCGATAGCTCTATTTTCTCCTTTGATAGCTCTGTTGCTCCTCTTGGCTCCTCAAATATTGCCATATTGACATCAATGACAATCTATGTCAACACTTTGCCCAACCACTAGTGTAACAACCACCAGCCACAACGTTGATCCTTCATGAGATCCAACCACAATTTGAATGTCATGTCCACACTTTCAATTAGCTAAACACATAAAAAAGTTTTAATTTGGTGTTAATTGGTTCGATCAGGCGATAATATAGCCCAACTTGTAACCAAATACACTCACAGATTATGGTTTTTACAACAAAGTTTGGGGTAATATGTTTTGCGCCCATACCATATAACATATGGTTAAAACTGTGTGATAGTTGATTGGAATGGATAACATATATGGTTTGTTATAACCAAATTTTAACGTATCACATATATATGTTTATTTCTTTTAATTAATATGCTAACAGACTTTAAAATTTCCACCAACGTTAAATATTTAAACCATGCATTTGAACTTGAAGGGGGGAAGGAAGTATACGTCAAGTTGCATGACTCAGTGCACATGCCTAGAGGGGACCCACAACCAAGCGAGTATAAAGCCTAAGATATATTCTAGAGAATATTCTAGGGGAATATTCCAAGCATATTCGGATCTGTTGTGGCACGAAATTTGAGTAGGATGCAATAGTTCCAAAACCTAGTCAATTTTAAACATTTTTCTTGAAATTTCACAAGGAATCCACTAATGCAGTCAAAATTGGGATCTGAGCAGCATATTTTTGGGTCATCCCTAGATTTGGGGTATTTCCATGTATTTTTCCATGTAATTTCCATTATTTTTTTGAGATAATATAGAGGCCTCTCCACTTTGAAGCTAAGCTGAAAGTATTAGGAAACCAACTCACAAAAATATAGAAAAGATAGATCAACGCCTTAGAATTCAGCCTCTTCGAGGGGGCAACCTCCTTTACATTACACAAATGAACAATTCTTGGATGATACAAATGACTAAACCTCCCTTCTATATATAGGAGTTTAAGGGGTCACAATATAATCAAGCCGACATAACAGTGATAACATAAGGGAACAAAAATAATAATAGTGGGTCTCTATGGGGCATACTAATAATAATATGGGGACAATAGGGGCACAATAATAACAATAATGGATACAATGACAATAGTAATGGGGGAATCACTAGTATTATAGGGGCCTAACATGCCTCTCTCCTTCTGAAAAGTGTTGTCCTCAACACTTGAGTAGTTATGGATGCTTTTGTATAAAATTCTCATCCTCCCATGTGGAACCTTCAGCGGATAAGTTCTTCCACTTGATGAGATACTCCGAAATTGATCGATTTCATAGTTGTTGAGTTCTTGTTTCTGTGACTGCTTCCAGTTCCAATATGATTTTTCCTTCCTCGTCAAGTTCTGACAATATTGTTTGAACTGGGAGCTTGTCACCTATGACCTTCTTTAAACATGAAACATGGAAAACTGGGTGCACTTGGGGAGCTGCAGGAAGCTCCAATTTGTATGCCACAGTACCAATATTTTGCAACACCTTTTACGGACCATAATACTTTGGTGATAATTTATTATCCTTCTTAGCTTGCTTGAGGGACATTTGTTTATATGTTTGTAGCCATAGGAATACCCAGTCACCTACACCAAAACTTCTTTCACTGCGATGTTGATATGCCTGTTGTTTCATTCTATTCTGCGACAACGTGAGGTTATCCTTTAAGAGTTGGAAAACTTGTTGTTGATGCTCGATGTGATGTTCCATTGCTTGAACCTTAGCATTTTCTCTTAAATATGATGTGATGGATAGTGGATGATATCCATAAAGTGTTATTTTTGCTGCAGCATGGAAGGAAGTGTTATACCACCATTCAGCCGGAGGCAACCATTTGACCTATTGTGTTTTCTTATCAGATACAAAGCAATGAATATATCCTTCCAAACATTTGTTTACTATCTCAGTTTTCCCATAAAGTTGAGGATGATAAGATGAGCTATGAGCTAACTAAGTACCAAGACAAGAAAATAATTCTGTCCAAAAATTTCCAGTGAAAATGGGATCTCTGTTGCTTACAATAATCTTTGGGTTTCCATGTAGCTTTTGAATTGTTTCCATAAATGCAATAGAAACTGTATTGGCTTTAAATGGTTGTGATAATGCACAAAAGTGTGCATACTTGGTAAGTCTATCAACTACCACCATGATGATACTATTTCCTTCGGACTTCGTTAAACCTGTGATAAAATCCATTACAACCTCCTCCCAACGTTGGCTTGGAATGGATAAAGGTTGTAATAGATCTGAGGTCTTAATTGTTTCAACTTTATTTTGTTGGCAAACCAAACATTCCGCCACAAACTTTTGAATATCCAATTTAAGGCCATCCCAAAAAAATCCTTCTTAACCTTGTGGTAAGTTTTTAAAAATCTCGAGTGCCCTCCTAAGGGAGAAGTGTGCAATTCCATAAGAATATTTTATTTGAGTTGGGAATTTTTACATAGGTATAAACAATCTTTGTACTATAATGAATCATTTTTCTAGCTAAATGTATCAGATGTACTGGGATCTTGTTGTAACTTTCGAATGAGTGCCCACACTTCTTCATCATTCTTCCATTCCTCCCTTGCTTCGTTTATCAAATATGGTAGGATAATAGAAATGGCACACAACAATGCTTCCACATCCTCATCCTTTCCTGAGAGTGCATCTACCACAACATTTTGCTTCCCTTTTTTGTAGATGATTTTAAAGTCATAAGCCAACAACCCATTTTTTTTTCTCTTCAGAGGATAATCTTTGTTCTAAAAAGTATTTAAGACTATCATGATCCGTTTTTACCTTGAAGTGTCTTCCCATTAGGTAGGGTCGCCATTTCTTAAGTGCATGTAGTATTGCCAACATTTCCTTCTCATAAATAGCTTTGTGTAAATACTTTCCCTTGATTGGACAACTTTCGAAAGCAATGGGTCTTTCACCTTGCATTAAAACAACACCAATTCCTTTTCCTAAAGCATAACATTCCACAATAAAGGTTTCTGTGAAGTTCGGCGTAGCTAAGACCGATGCTTGGCACATTGCCTATTTAAGATGTTCGAAGGCCTTTGTTGCTTCTAGAGTCCATGAAAATGCATCTTTCTTCAATAATTTTGTTAGAGGTGTTGCTAGTCTCCCATAATTCTTAACAAACTTGTGATAATACCTTGTCAACCCGAGAAATCCTCGTAGATGCTTTATGGATGTGGGGCTTTTCCATTCCTTAATGGCTTTAATTTTGCTAGGGTCTACCTTAACACCTTCATGAGATACAATATGACCCAGATATTCCACCTTTTGTACTCCAAAGAAACATTTGGAGCTTTTTGCATATAATTGTTTCTCCTCCAATAGTTTGAACACCCTGTCAACATATTCAACATGATCCTTTCAAGACTTGTTGTAGATTAGTATATCATCAAAAAATACTAACACAAATTTTCTAAGGGTGGGTTTGAAAATGGAATTCATCAAACCTTGAAATGTAGAAGGTGCATTGGTAAGGCCAAAAGGCATGACCAAAAATTCATAATGACCCTCATCAATTCTAAATGATTTTTGGAATGTCTTCAGTATTCATTCTAATTTGATGATATCCTGAACGAAGATCCAACTTGGTGAAGTAAATTGATCCATGCAATTCATCAATGACAGGAATCGGAAATTTATCTTTAATAGTGAGCTTGTTGAGCTCCCTATAATCCAAACACATCCGCCATGATTCATCCTTCTTGTGCACCAATACTACTAGAGCAAAGAAAGAACTTTGACTAGGTCGAATTATACCAAGCTCTAGCATTTCTACAACCATACGTTCAATTTCACTCTTTTGGGCATAGGGATATATGTACGGCCTGATGTTTGGAGGAACACTTCCTGGAATCAAATGAATAACATGATCATGATCACGAATAGGTGGGAGACCTTTGGGAGTCTCAAATACCTTGGAATGATTGTCAAAGAATTTTTGGAGATCTCGAGAAATAGATGATTTAGATGTGGGAACCTCTAGCGAACATAATTGTGCAATTACACCTCATTGTTCCTTCTTTATAAGCTTTGTCATACCGTTAGAGCTGATTATCTTTCTCGGTTTCCCTGCAATACCCCTTAATTCAACTTCCTTTCCTTCCGCAAAAAATTTCATGAAAGGTTCTTGAATGTTAAAATTTATTGTACCCAAGGATTGTATCCATTGGACTCCTAGTACAACATCAGCACCACCCATTGGCATGGGAAGCATTGGGCTATTCAATACATATTCTCCCATGGATAGCTTGATATTATGGCACTTTCTAGAGCAATTTATGGTTCCTCCAATTGCAACCATCACTTGACACTCTGGTGCTAGATACAGGAAACAATTCAATTCCTTTACTATCTTACAATGAATAAAATTATGGGTACTTCCCGGATCAATCAACACTATTACCTTTTTCTTCTTGATATGTCCTTCTATCTTGATATTTTTAGGAGTGGTAATTCCAGCCAATGAATTACAAGATATGATCGGATTCATTTCTTCTTTATCTAGGGTTTGTTCCTAAAGTATATCCTCTTCTTTTGACATTTCTAGTTCCTTTTCTTCCTCCTCTTCACAATCTATGTAGAATAATTTCTTCTGAGCACACTTAGGACCTTTAGTGTATTTTCTATCACAAATGTAACAAAGCCCTTATGATCTTTTTTCTTCCAATTGTTGTGGTGTCAGCCTTGTAGGTTGTGGAAGGCTAGGGGCAACAACACTTCCATCTTTATAGTTGTGAGTGGTAGACTTCCTAGTTGCCATAATTTTGCTTTCCATTTTTCTTGCTAACCTGAATTCCTTCCAATGAATCAGGTTCCCAAAGGTTAACCTCATGTTGGATGTTATCCTCTAAATTCCCTATGAACACATCAATCCTATGCTCCTTTGGAATGTCTTTTACCCTTATGTTCAATTTTTGGAAGTCCTCAATGTGCTCCATCATTGAACCCTTTTGTTTGAGATTTATCAATTGGCTAAAAAAGGTGTTGCTTTTTGTATCCTCATAATGTGTTATCATTTCTTCTATAAAAATTGCCCAAATGACAATTTGGTTACGAGAGAAAAGCCATCGATACCATACAAACTGATTTGGTTCCAAATATAAAGTTTCAATATGTACCTTTTGTGTGTTTTGCACATTATGGGGATCAAAAAATTGCTTCATCTGTAGTATCCATGTTTCGAGATCCTTGCCATCAAACTTCCTCATATCGATTTTTGGAACATGGTAGGTCTTCAATCCAACATTAGGGTCTATGAAATCATGATTAACATTTCTTTTGTTCTCATCATGATTTTCCTTTACTACCCTTTCACCATTAGTGATCATTTCGTGTAGCAACTTATTCAAATTTATCTTCATTTCTTCCATCTTATCGTCCATGCCATTCATCCTAGCGTCCATGCCATTCATCTTAGCTTCCAACACCATCCATCTTAACTTGAATTCCATTCATATTAGCTTCCACACCATTCATCTTGGCTTCATTTACCTTTAGTAAGAGTGAAATTTGTTGTACTTGGTCTTGTAATTTTGATATATCATGTTGCATTTCTTCCTCTTCTTCACAAGTCATGCTAGAGCTTTCAGGTTGCTTACTAGGTGTTTCCATTTTCTTTCTTCAGGGCATTAATTAATGCTAATAATTCTTCACTATTCCCTTTGAATTCCTTCAAACTAATTTTTCAGACCAATCTTATGCAAAAATTTTAAAAAACTACACACCTTTTTTTTCACTTTGTAAGAGCTCGATATTGAATCTATTGTATCTCTGTAACTGCGGATCTTGAATATCTGAAATTTTGTCCTACGGTAGCCATTTGAGTCCTCTTTCTAACCCTGCATGTTTGATCAAGATTGGATTCTCCAAGGAAGATTTATTCCAAATCTCCCACGATGACCGGATTATAGACTAGTTCAGTAGAGCGAACTTGTACAACATGCCACATGTCACTGTTTCAGTCTTAGTACCTGAAACTGATACACAGAAAACTACGGGCCGTCCCGTTTCTGAAAATTTTTATGAAATTTCAATATGATGCTCAAAACAATAGTTATGACGATTTTCCCCAGGTCACCTGTTTGGAATGTAATTCAGGAGTCTGCAAAAACCCTAACTTCCTCAAATCATATCTCTGCAAATATAGTGATACAAGCTTTGAAATTTGGACCCAAAGTTTAGAACGATTTCGGATCAAATGGGTTTTGTTTGTAGCTTCTGAAATGTCACAAAAAAAAATTTATAGAAAAAATTCCACGATGACCTGTTTGGAGCAGCAAAACCCTAGAATCCAAAGCTCTGATACCAAATGTTAGGAAACTAGCTCACAAAAAGATAGAAAAGATAGATCAACGCCTTAGAATTCAACCTCTTTGAGGGGGCAACCTCCTTTACATTACACAAATGAACAATTCTTGGATGATACAAATGACTAAACCTCCCTTCTATATATAGGAGTCTAAGGGGTCACAATATAATCAAGCCGACATAACAGTAATAACATAAGGGCACAAAAATAACAATAGTGGGTTTCTATGGGGCATACTAATAACAATATGGGGATAATAGGGGCACAATAATAACAATAAGGGATACAATGACAATAGAAATGGGGGAATCACTAGTATTATAGGGGCCTACAGAGAGACGTAGCTCAAACATTGTGAGTGAAAACCGTTAACAAACCTTGGTGTATTGTCGAAGTTTCTTTCTTTTTATCTCGCTTCTTCATGAATGTTGCATTTATGGTATTTTCATGCTCTTTAAGAAATTATATTTAACATCACCAAAGAAAAGATCCTTAATCATTAATGGTCAACATCCTCTATGTATTGATAAGACATATTTTCTATCATTAATAAAATTTATGTATGTCTACGACCTTTGTTATTGTAGTTAGATGTTATGATTTTTTATCTCACTCCTTTAATTCGATGTGATTTTGTTTATGGAAAAATTGTACATAAAGAATAATCCACACCAATAATGTTGCTCATTGTTAAAATCCTTTTGGGGAAGACAATTAAGAGTTGATCCAATGGTTCTCAACTTTAACTCATAGGTTGACTTATAGTTGTAGTTAAATTTTGTATCGAGTCCCTTGCATTTATAATAGAAAACCCATGCAACTTGTTGTCTATTGATTAAAAAAAGTTTACTAAATTTTATGTGAGATGGGAAAAAATCACAAATGTCAATCATCAAGCCAAAATTCCTCTATATGAGTTATATTAATAACATTTTTTGTAAATTCCTTCAATTGAGGAAAAGGACACAATCAAGATATTTTGGGCATATAGTTTGCAATGAAACACAGTTGATCACCCCCTCAAAGTTTAACTATATGATTCAATACAAAATGTTAGATTATAAGGCCTAAATTTTGTAATAAAGTCACCTTGATGACTTAGTGATGTTTAATAAAGCTAGTTATTGCCTCATTAATAACTTTTAGGGTTTCATGTGAGAGTCATGTTTTTAAGTAGTGTTAATTGGACGAGTGCCATGTTTTCAAGTGTTGTTAATTGGATGAGTAGCATGTTTTTAAGTGTTGTTAATCTCCCAAATAATATATAAGGAGACAAACCCATTTGTCACATAGATTTAGGTATTTTCATAATATATTGTATTATGGTGTATACCTTCTTTTGTGCTTAGTTATATAGCTCAACCCTATCTAGGGTTTTGTCATTAAGTTATCTAGTTCATTTAGTAATATGGTATCGAAGTGGGTTGATTCTCATGGCCAAGCATGAGACTTTAATTGAAAAGTAAGGAGTGTTTTCTAATAATGGGTTGAGAGGGTCGATATCCTATTTGCAAGAACAAAGCTAGTATTTATTTGAATAGATCCATATGTGAAGGTGAGATCAATTTTCGTTTGGAGAAGAAATCACAACCATTAATATTTCCACTATTCTGACAACTAGCCATATGTAGTTTCCATTTGCATAAAATGGTTGTCATCACATAATAAGCCACGTCCGTTTAGAGTAGAAATCATATGTTCATGAGTTGTCCTTCATCCTAACACATGAAGGAGATTGAAGTTGTGATTTAATAGGAATGCACACCAATTTATGGGACATATTGAAGTCATTGTATGGAAACTGAAAGTTTCCAAACCTATCAACTACCATACCTATACGAAGCCTCACAAATAATGAGAGAAAGAGCCATTGGTGTTTAGAAGTTGTTGGTTCATCAACCAATTCTATGTGCCCACACAACCTGACCCAAATTTACTAATGATAGAGATGAAGTAGTCATAGATCTATATCCAAGGAGGTAGAGCATTCACAGATACTATTGTGAAATCTTCTCGTTGTTTTATTTTTTTAGTAGAAGCAATCCCAATTCCAACTTCAAAAGGCATAAAGTGAAAATAGAGAAATTTTCCTCAAGGTTTACACATAGTTTGTTTTTTAGTGGAAATCCAATTATAAAAATATTTTGGCCTCAATTTTGACGCCAAGAAAGTAAAAATCTAGCTGTCATTGACAAACACAAACTTATGGGGATTAGTAAATGGGAATGAGAGATCACCTATCTATCCAAATAAATTACTAGAATGGTAGAGTATAGATGATAAATCCAAAGTCATTATTGGTCTTTGTCTCTTATATTTTGGGTTACAACATGTAGACATGGAAAAATCGCTCAAGGAAATCTAAGATAATAAATTGTTTGGAGAAAAAGTGGTTAAATGTAAAGTTTTTTCAATAGTTTCAGTGATTCAAATTCAAGATTGCTAACAAAGTCACTATCTTTAGCCACATAAGCAATCTAAGATCTCTCACTGGACAACTAACAAAATTCAATGTTATAGTAGATGAAGAGTGCAAAAGCCATTTTCTTAAATAATGATCCTTTTAAATACAACAATATCATTTTTACTCTAAGTTGTGTTGATCAATGGTTGTCATTGATGTCAACCCAAGCAACACCAGGGGCTACCCCGATATTGCAAGGGAATTTTGACTCGACAGCTCATATTATTTTGCGTCAAATATCTTCTCGATAGATTCTACTCATCGAGATGTTTCCGTTGATATATGGTACGCCTCCTAGTTCTTCGTGGTTTGAGAGATTTGCGTTTG
Source organism: Pinus tabuliformis (assembly GCA_031772625.1). NCBI lineage: Eukaryota > Viridiplantae > Streptophyta > Pinopsida > Pinales > Pinaceae > Pinus > Pinus tabuliformis. The sequence continues at coordinate 1,038,031,125 of CM062813.1, read as the reverse complement.
AAGTTGGTAACCCCAGTTAGTGGGATAGAACCCTATGGGGTTGTGGCATGGCACTCATAATTGGTTGTGGTCATTGAATAGTCAATAATTAATAATATTTTTTTCTCCTAAAAGCCCTCTAACATTCACTTGTTGAGGACCCTCTCAACTCAAGACATTCATATAAATAATGACCCTCCTATCCTCCTCTTGTAGGGATTTTGTGGCTTCAAACAAGTCATCATGGCATTTTCGCCATAACTTTTCTTTTGAGAAGCTTCAGAATCTGAAATTAAAAATCATTTGATTTGAAATCTTGATGAACCACGTGACCAAATTCCAGATCTTGATTCACTATATTTTCAGAGATATGAGCTGAGTAAGTTAGGGTTTTCGCAGGCTCCCGAATTCCATGTCAAACAGGTGACATTGGGAAAATCGTCATAACTTTCTCTCTGAGAATTGGATGAAAATTTTGTAAATAGTCATAGGAATTGAATGAACTTTAGTTTGTTGAAAAGCATTTTCAGGGCCAAATCTCACAACAGTGACACGTAGAACCTCGTACAAGTTCGCTCTACTGAACTAGTCTATAATCAGGTCATTGTGGGATATTGGACATAACGTTTTCTTGAAGAATCCAATCTTGATCAGACCTGTGGGGTTGAAAAGAGAACGCAGAGGGCTACGATAGGATGAATTTCCAACCCTGGAGATCTGAAATTACATAGATACAACAGATTCAATATCGAGCTCCTAAAAGGAAAGAAAACACATGCATTCAAGGATCATTGCAGTAAGGACCACACATCAATAATCAAGGGTAAGTCTCCTACAGCAAGGTATGTATGATTAGTGTTTACATTTGAATTTTGAGTATCATCTATAACATATGCTTTTGCAGGACAATGTAAGTATACATAGCATCTCGGTTATATCTCTATGTCTCTACATGTCATAGTTAGTTTTTCAGATGTCCTATTCTTGATACTACACATTTTATGCTACATATTCTTGATGCTACACCAAGTTTGCTAAATGTATATGATGTTGTAATTTCATGTTACTTTTCTTGTCATTATTGATAGAATGGCCTATGTTGTTGTACTTAGAACTTGGTCCATCACAAGTCTATGGTCTGTCATCAGTTTTTATTGTATATATCTTTAGGTCAGTTTTGGATACAGTCTTGCATAGAGTCTAGACCTATATCAAGAGTGGGAGTCTTTGTCTACTATTGCAACAAGTCAACAACAAAAGTGACAAGCACACTTCAGGTATGCATTGTAATTTTAATTTGTATTTATTCATTATTATGCACTTACATGTGTTTTGCAGGTAGAGGTAAGTTGAAGGGTATTTTGTTTTGTTTTGGGATTGGTTTTGCTAGATAGATTTTTCATGCAGGTAGAAGAATATTCAAGTACAACTTCAAACAAGAATTCAAGAGCAGAAGTATGAAATCAAAGGAAGAATTGCAGCGAGACATCCTTTGAAGACATGATAGCCATCCGTATATTGTGAAGAATTCTCAAGGCCAAGAGTCATCATTGTAAAGTTGTAAAAGAGTCATTTGCAAAAGTGTCATCATTGGAAGAGTCATTATTGTAAAAGAGTCAATCTGCCTAGAGTCGAAAAGGCATTATTGGGAGGTAAAGGAGTCTCTGTTGACATGATGTCATGGTTGGGTTGCAGGTCATAGTGTGATTGGGTGTTTGGTCAAATTCATTGTAAATCATATTGTATCTTGGATCGTTGTCCTTGGTATGGGAATCCACACTCTTGTCTCATTTCAATCATTATAGGGTGGCAGGGATGTGTTAGGCTAGTGCATGAAGTCGCCTATAGGTTGGAGCCTATGAACACTTCAGTGTGGTAGGTTGGTCTAGGATGTTGGGGCATCCATTCAGTTGACTAATGAAGAAACCAGGGTATTGGGGCATCCTTCCAGTGGGAGTTGGAGAAGATTGCTTTTCTAGAATTTTAGGAAGTTGTTGCTTTCATTTTAGTTGGGGTTGAAGATTAAAGAATTTACTAGAAAAGCGTTTGGTGGTTTTTGACCCAGAGAGGGTTTTCCACCTAAAATTTTTGTACCTACTATGTTCTTTTATTTACTGTTATTTCTGCATAAACATTAATAATAATTGAAGATTAACTAATGCTCCGAAAATATTTAAAAGTGCTAATTGCGAAGAAATACTGAGTCACCCCCCTCTCAGTATTTCCAACAATTGGTATCAGAGCTTGGTTCCTTCAATAGCAGTTTAACAACTGGAAGGATATCATGGAGTATACTAAGAATAGAGTTCTTTTGTTCAATGGAAATAACTATGCACTTTGGAGTGGAAGAATGCAGGTTCATTTGCTGGCGCAAGGATATGAAGTATGGGAAATCGTTGACAAAGGCTTCACACCAACCCAAGATGAACAAGGTAAGAAAAATATGGTATATGATGAAAAGGCTAAAGATCTTATTATCAGTGGGCTTATCAAATCTGTTTATCTTAAGGTATTGAGTTGCAAAATTGCTAAAGAGGTATGGGGCAAGCTTGAAAATATATATGCAGGTGACTCAAAGGTGAAAGAAGCAAAGCTTCAAATTTTTAGGGAAAAAATTGAGCAACTCAAAATGATGGAAGATGAAGATATTGTTGCATACTTTCAGCATGTTGATGAAACAACAAATACATTGGAAGGTTTGGGAGAACATATTGAAATGAAAATTGTTGTCTGAAAGATCCTCAGAACCTTGCCAGCAAGATTTAACCCTAAGGTATCTGTCTTGGAAGATAGATCGAATCTGACCAATCTTAGCATAAATGAATTGCATGGAATTCTTATGGCATATGAAATGAGGATTGAAGAAGAGGATGGTGCTTCTCACTTATAAACAACATTTTCTGCATCCAAGAATAATAACAAGGATAGGAAGACTCCGAAAGAAAAAAATTGCAATTGTATGAATGAGGAAAAGGAAGAAGATAAAGAAGAATTCTCAGATAAAGAATTTTCCTACTTCACGCAGAAAATGAGAACAGGTATGGGAAAATTCAAAGTTAAACTTCCATTAATATGCTTTGATTATGGTGAGGTTGGGAATTTTGCAGCCAATTGTCCTCACAAAAATGAGGGTGTTACGAAAGGGAAGAAAAGTCCTATGAAGTTAAACAAGCAAGGCAAGAAGAAATGGTTTAAGAAAATCTTATTCTCCAAAGAAGATAGTTACTCATTCGAAGAAGATAGCGATAATGAAGAATAATTCAATGGAAGAGTAGTATTTATGGCCAAGCACAATAAACAAGAGGCACCTGACAAAGAAGGAGACGAAGAAGAAGAAATGACTGAAGTTGAATTTCAAAACAAAGTAATCAGGGTTATCAAAGAGCTCAAGGCTGAAAATAAGCATGTTAACACTCTTGAAGAAGAATTGAAGATAGAAAGGGAACAAGTCCTCAATCTTAAAATCAAGGTTGAAGAATACAAACGATTTGAAGAATCACTTAGGAAAGAAGTAAAGGAAAGAAACAAGGAGAGAGAAGCATTGGAAGCTGAAAGAGTTTCTCTGCGAAAGGAAGTAAAAAGTGGAAAAACTCTTCAAGACTACACCAATAGTTCAAAGGCCTTGGACGAACTCATTAGCAACCAACTATCATATAGTGACAAGACTCTCCTTGGTTACAAAGAAAAATTTGAAAAGGAGTCAAGTCCTTCTATGACAACTAAAGAAGATGGATATGCAAAAGGGGTGGATCCCCAAGCTAGATCAAGAGATCAAGACTCGCAGGAAGAACCTTGGAAGACAATTCCTTGAATATTTCCTCCTAGGTACCAACCTATCTTTTATGGTCATTGTTATTCATGTGGAAGGTTTGGACATAGAGTTGTAGAATGTCGCATGTATGTTTGGAATGAATATAATTCCAAGAGATCCTTCAGAAATGGATATTCCAGAACTCAGCATAATATCAACAAATTTGATAATTTGAGAGATGATGTCAAATGTTACAAATGTAACAATTTTGGACATATGGCTAAGGATTGTGAAGTTCCAGATAGGTACAATTATCATCGGCAAAATCCTAGAAGCAAATTTGTAGGATCGCGAGATAGACACCAAACTGAATCTTCTATGAATAACATCGAATGTTACAAATGTCATAACTATGGACACATAGCTCGTAACTGCAGGTACGATATGGAATCAACCATGAATGAAAAGCTTTACGACGAGAATAAGAAGGTTTGGAGAGGAAAACAAGTACAGGATGAAAAAGTACAAAATGAGCAAGAAAAGCAAGGCAATAAGATCCCAACAATTATGCTTTCACGATTTGTAACGGATTGTGAGGAATTAGCAGTTGCTTCAGATAATGACTCAAGTCAAGATGGTCTGGTTGGTGACTCACTATTTTGAACAATCTGGCTTGTTGACTGCTTAATTTTTGTAGAGGAGGAGTCTATGCATCAGTATATGGCACAAGTCTACGATTGTCAAGAAGGTAGTTTGACCAAGATGGCAGTTTCATTACAGGTTCAGGGGAGAAAAACAGTTGAAGGATTACAAGTTACCAACAACAAGGCAAGATTAGTCTGTAAAGGATATGCACAAGTTGAAGGAATCTATTTTGAAGAAACATTTTCTCCCGTTTCCAGAATGGAAGCTATCAGGATGTTTCTCACTTATGCATGCTCGAGAAAAATCAGGTCTACCAAATGGATGTTAAGTCAGCCTTTCTAAATGGTGAATTGGAAGGAGAAGTTTACATTGAACAACCCGAAGGTTTTCTACTCACTGACAAAGAAAAATATGTTTGCATATTAAAGAAGGCACTATATGGTCTCAAGCAAGCTCCTAGGGCTTGGTATGATTGTCTTGATAGGTATTTACATCAACAAGGATTCAAGAAAGGAAGTGCTAACAACAATCTCTATGTGAAAGTGGATCAAGATAACCTAACGATTATCGAGATATACATGGATGATATAATATTTGGAAGCAATGATGACAGATTAAGTAAATACTTTGCCACAAAAAATTCAAAGTGAGTTTGAAATGTCTATGCTTGGCGAGCTGACATACTTTTTGGGGCTTCAGATTTCTCAGCAGGATAAAGGAATATTCATTTATCAAACCAAGTACATCAAGGAAATGCTCAAAAAAATCCAGATGGAATATTGCAAGCTAATCCTTACCCCCGTGATAACAGGTTGCAAGTTAAGCTTAGAAGATTTTTCAAAGGATGTGGACCAAAGGTTGTATAGATCCATGATTAGTAGTCTCCTATATGTGACAGCCTCCCGGCCTGATGTGATGCAGGCAGTTGGACAAGTAGCGAGATTCCAAGCAGAACCAAAAGAATCTCATATTACTGTCATCAAAAGAATTCTTCGATATCTTAAGGGCGCATCGTAATATGGTCTATGGTATCCCAAAGGAAATGATCTGGTTATCCAATCTTATACAAATGCAGATTGGGCAGGAAGTGTTGATGATCGTAAGAGTACTAGTGGAGCAACATTCTATCTAGGTGGTTGTCTTGTTTCATTGTTAAGTAAAAAGTAGTCTTCAATCTCATTATCCACAGCAGAAGAAAAATATATCATGGCAACAGCTTGTTGTACACAAGTTCTTTGGATGAAGAAAAATTTGCAAGATATTCAAGTCAAGTTTGATGAGCCCATTCCCATGTTTTTCGATAACACCAGCACCATCAGTATTTCCAAGAATCTTGTGATGCATTCCAAAACGAAGCACATTCTGATTAAATATCATTTCGTTAGAGAGCAGGTCGTCGAAAGGAATATCAAGCTTGAATATGTTGGCACAAAGGAACAAATTGTTGACATCTTTACCAAACCACTACCTCGTGAAGCATTTGAGTATCTTCGCCAAAATCTTGGGATTCTTCCAAGTTTTCATTAGACTCTTTCTCTTATCTACTTGAGTAGAAAGGGGGAGTGGAGGTGTGTACATGCCCGTAGGATGGCTATTTGTTAGGGGCAGTTACCCTTTAACATTGATGACAAAGGGGGAGAGAAGGTAGTAGGAGGAGGTGTCATGATCACAAGGGAAGTACTTGTGTTGCCATCAATGCCAGAGCGGGAGATTGTTGATCAATGGTTGTCATTGATGTCAACCCAAGCAGCACCAGGGGCTACCCCAATCTTGCAAGGAAATTTTGACTTGGAAACTCATATTATTTTGCATCAAATATATTCTCGATGGATTCTACTTGTCGATATGTTTCCGTTGATATATGGTACGCCTCCCAGTTCTTCATGGTTTGAGAGTTATTTCCATTTTGAAGTTAGTAACCCCAGTTAGTAGGCTAAAACCCTATGGGGTTGTGGCATGGCACTCATAATTGGTTATGGTCATTGAATAGTCAATAATTAATCATATTTTTTTCTCCTAAAATCCCTCCAACATTCACTTCTTGAGGATCCTCTCAACTCAAGACATTCATATAAATAATGACCCTCATATCCTCCTCTTGTAGGCATTTTGTGGCTTCAAATAGGACATTGTGGCATTTTCGCTATAACATTTCTTCTACAAAGCTTCAGAAGCTGAAATTAAAACCCATTTGATCCAAAATCTTGATGAACCTCGTGACCAAATTCTAGATCGTGGTTCACTATATTTTCGGAGATATGAGCTGAGGAAGTTAGGGTTTTCAAAGCTCCTGAATTCCATGTCAAACAGGTGATGTTGGGAAAATTGTCATAACTTTCTCTCTGAGCATTGGATGAAAATTTCATAAATAGTCATAGAAATTGAACGCACTGTAGTTTGTTGAGTAGCGTTTTCATGGCCAAAGCTCACAACAGTGACATGTGGAATGTCGTACAAGTTCACTCTACTGAACTAGTCTATAATCAGGTCATCGTGGGATATTGGGCATAATGTTTTCTTGAAGAATCCAATCTTGATTAGACCTATGGGGTTGGAAAGAGGACTCATAGGGCTACCATAGGATGGAATTTCATACCCTGGAGATCCGAAATTACATAGATAAAACAGATTCAATATTGAGCTCCTAGAAGGAAAGAAAATGCATGCATTCAAGGATCAATACAGTAAGGACCACACATCAACAATCAAGGGTAAGTATCCTACATCAAGGTATGTGTGATTAGTGTTTACATTTGAATTTTGAGTATCATCTCTAACATATTTTTCTGCAGGACAACATAAGTATATACAGTGTCTCGGTTATATCTCTATGTCCCTATATGTCACAGTTAGTTTTTTGGATGTCTTATTCTTGATACTACACATTTTATGCTACAGATTCTGGATGCTACACCAAGTTTTCTAAATCTATATGATATTGTAATTTCATGTTACTTGTCTTGTCATAGTTGATAAAATGGTCTTTGTTGTTGTGCTTAGAACTTTGTCCATCGCAAGTCTAGGGTCTGTCATTAGTTTTTATTGTATATATCTTTAGGTCAGTTTTGGATATAGTCTTGCATAGAGTCCAGACCTATATCAAGAGTGGGAGTCTTTGCCTACTGCTGCAACAAGTCAACAACAAAAGTTACAAGCACACTTCAGGTACGCATTGTAATTTTTATTTTTATTTATTCATTATTATGCACTTACATGTGTTTTGCAGGCAGAGGAAAGTTGAAGGGTATTTTATTTTGTTTTGGGATTGGTTTTGCTGGCCAAATTTTGCATGCAAGTAGAAGAATATTCAAGTACAACTTCAAGCAAGAATTCAAGAGCAGAAATATCAAATCAAAAGAAGCATTGTAGCGGGACATCCTTTGAAGACATGACAACCGTCCGTATATTGTGAAGAAGTCTCAAGGCCAAGAGTCATCATTGTATAGTTGTAAAAGAGTCATTTGTAATAGTGTCATCATTGGAAGAGTCATTATTGTAAAAGAGTCAATATACCTAGAGTTGAAAAGACATTGTTTGGAGGTAAAGGAGTCTCTGTTGAGATGATGTGATGGTTGGGTTGCAAGTCATAGTGTGATTAGGTGTTCGGTTAAAATAAGTGTAAATCATATTATATTGTCGATCGTTGACCCTAGCACAAGAATCCACACTCTTGTCTCATTTTAGTCATTATAGGGTGGTAGGGAGGTTCTAGGTTGTTGCATGAAGTTGCCTGTAGGTTGGAGCCCGTGAACACTTCAAGGTGGTAGGTTAGTCTACAATGTTGGGGTATCCATTCAGTTGACTACTAAAGAAACCATGGCACTGGGGCATCCTTCCAGTGGGAGCTGGAGAAGAATTCTTTTCTAGAATTCTAGGAAGTTGTTGCTTTCATTTTAGTTGGGGCTGAAGATTAAAGGATTTATTAGAAAAGCATTCGGTGGTTTTTGACTTAGAGGGGGCTTTCCACCTAAAATTTTTGTGCAAACTGTGTTGTTTTATTTATTGTTATTACTACATAACATAAATAATAATTAAAGATTAACTAATGCCCTGAAAATATTTAAAAGTGCTAATTGCTAAGAAACACTGATTCACCTCCCCTCTCAGTATTTCCAACAAGATGCATTCTCAAACTCGAGATAGTATGATTTCATCTATCTTCATTAAAGAAAATAGAGCAACTAAAAGAGATACAAAAGGTGATTCTCAACTTGGGATTGCATTATACTTGAGAAACAAAGTATAAGCCTAAACAAAGAGAGAGGGGAGATTGAATGTCATTATTGCAAGAAAATAGATCACACAACCTATAGCTATAGAATTTGAGTCGAAGATGTTCTTAAGGGAAACCTCAAAGACAAACCAAATGCAATTAATATAGATATTGTTGAAGATATACTAAATATTGACAATAGTGATGACCTTACTGGAGAACACTCATTTTTCACATTTTAAGAAACCCAAACTCTGATGATAGGATAATGTCTAGTGTACATGAAGCTTAAGCATGGATGGTGCATCTTGAGAATCATACATTTACGAGGTTCATCAGACAACTTAATGGAGTACTATGGGTATAAATATAACAACCCCTATTTAAGATATATAAATAATTATATGATTAATAATTAACACACCTTTATTCAACTAATTAGCATAGAATTTTTTAGAAATAAGAGCAAAGGAAACTTCCCTGTAGCGATGATATTCCTTACTTGTAATTCGGAGTTGAATGATAATTGAATCCCACTAACCACAACAAAGTTTTGGAGATGACTCTCCACCCAACCATAGGCTCAACTGCACATAATCTTTCTACAGCTAGCCACCCCCAAGCACTCAATCAATTTACTACTGCCATGGAATCCTTTGTCTCACAACTATTTTCTCCCCGTGGAATGGAGGAAGGAATAACGAATCTCATCTTCCTTACCTTCTATTAAATAGACCAAACAATGGAAAGGGTTTGCATGCAAACATTCAATGTGTCAACATGCAACTTTAATTTCTTTATTTTAAGTTTTACTTAATTTCATATTTCTCTTAATTTAATTATTTCTTATTTTATTCCTTTTTACTTTTTGTTAACTTTACTTATTTTTACTATTTTTATAGTTCTCTTAGTTTAACTATTTTTTATTTTTATTTTTTTAACTTTACTTATTTTTACTATTTTTATAGTTTATCTTTATATATATTTATTTAAAACTCCAGTATTATTATTTACTATTATTATATTCTCGTCATTATTTATTATTTATTTACTATTGTTATCTTTTCTTTATTTTTTATTATTTATTTACCATTATTATCTTTTCTTTATTGTTTATAATTTATTTGCTTATGTTTTAATATTATATTATATTATTTATTATTTTTATTATTATTAGGGGACATTACATACTCCCCCTCTTTAAGGAATTTCATTTCGAAGTTAGGTTGAATTATTTAACATTTTATTTATTTAGTTATTTATTACTTCGCGTTTTCCTTACACCCTTTGTTGAACTAGTATAACCAGCAGGCATCGAAAGTTTTCACAACACTCGGGAAATATCAAGGAAGCTTTGTCCATTTTCCCACTTTTGGAACCAGGCATGAGCCTCATCGTTCTATATCATAGCCCAAGGTTGGCCCCAAGGCTCGCGCCCGACTCAGACCACATCTAACCCAAGGCAAGCATCCGGTTCCAGTACTCAATGACTCCAGGCATCTCGCAAGACTACCCCACTCCCTCCACACTTACTAAGGTGCACATCCCCAGGCATCGAAGTCCTTATACCCCCACTAGACTTTGGTATCCCAATCCATTATCAGGCACCTAGCCTACAATATCAGGCACTTGGCCTCCTCAAAATGGTCCCTAGCCCCTCAAGAGCTATACAAGGCAAAGGAACTATTGGAATATGTAGTGTTGATTGAGTATGACCCCAACCCATATGGTATTACATATTCTCTCTCACAGGTATGGGCTCCCACAAGATCATCAAATAAACCAGCCCTCTCAGCCCATTTATGGAGTTCCTGTTAGTCACCACACCTCAACATGCAACCAATGCATTAGTTATAACCATAGTATCTAAGAAAATAGTCCATATGCCCACTTTTGCATGTCATCCTGATAACATAACATCATTGTTATCACAACATTTTAAATAGTAAATAACTGCATGCTCTTGCATGTTATAAAATCTGCATGTGATTACCACATGCTTCACATCATAAAATACCGTCATAACTTATAACATCAACATATTTGCATCATGACATCACATAATAATGAACCACATGTCAATATACATCTTCTCATAACATCATGATCTCTATGCATATCATATCCATCATGAACACTGAACATCATTTTCATAAAAATTAAATAAATAAGCACCACATACACATCATTAACCTCTCATCTGAATTATATCCATTTACCACATACCATCACATCATGAAACATCATTAATATGAGAATCATCTCAATACTTATCAAATATAGAAGAACAATACACTTTAAGCAATATTATCATGAATTAATTTCATTTACTTATATAAACAATGGATACTAACTACGAATTAAGATTATTTAACATCCCTCTTTGACCTATGTTATCTCATCAGTACTATTAGTGTCATGTCATAACCATTTCTTGTTCTTTTGTTAACGGTCCTGTACCCGCCAACATGTTAGGGGATTTCCCCGCTAAGAAGTCCCAACTAGGCCTCAAACAGTTTGGTGTAGGAGTCCCAAAAGTGGATAGTACGGTATCGCCTTGACCGTGGTTGGGTGCAGAGGTATGTAAGATGTTCTTGTTGGTAGCAAGGGTGCGACCTTGCAACAAGTCAAGGAAGGTTTATGAATGGGTCTAACACACGAAAGGGGGAGTGAGTGCACCCCTTAGAAACCTATGATAGCACGTAGCTTGAAAGCGAACACACAAGCAGTAAGACATCACAAGATGGAAAGAAAGATAGACGACAATCCAAAGTGATGGGTTATATCAGCAACATGCTTCGATAATATTAATACAAACACATAAGAAGTAGTCCATACATACATGCATAAATAACAACTACATACATCATTAAAATAACTAGGACAAACCGAACTATAATAACAACATATGCATGAAACGTGTTGGCTCTATTATATTAAGAAAGTGAAAGATCCAATCATACATACAACCAAGACTTCCACTAGCCCTGATAGTGGAACATTACAGTTACTGCTACCTACTCCTCCAAAGAGATGTACTAGCTCTGCACTATGGAGAAGCCAAGGCTCGTTACAATACACTCTAAGCTTTCTCTAAGTTACACCTATAGTAAACTTGGCTCCCAAAATCTTGTACAATGAGTTATGAGGTTCTATAAATATCAAAGGGTGGGGTGACCCTTGGCATTCCCCTTTATGACTCTTCACCTACCCTCATGACTCTTCAACTACTACATGACTATTACATTCTAATATCGACACTTGGTCTTTCACTTTTACAACATGTTACATTACAATCTACACATGTACCCATGTGAGACAAAATAGGCTTGAGTAAGACATGCAAGACATCACTAAGACTTGAACATCTATGGGAAGACTAACTCTTTGACATCGCCGCGATGATCGACGATGGTGAATTGATGCCAAGCTTGGTAGTCTGTTATGGTGTCTGCGTTCTCTATGGTGACATCCTTTTGAAAGTGAACTATTTATCTATGGCATTCGAGTACACTTATTTGGCACCTCTGTCCAACTCATCTGATAACATGCACATCATAGTCTTAAGTGTAGATGGACCACCAACATACTGATGTAGAGTGTCTGTGCTAGTGGCTACACACATCAACTGATCAAAGTACATGTCCAGCTCCAGTCGGACTTGGTTCTTTAACTTCACCTCAGTGAGTGTGCTAATGGATGGGATTGCATGCGTGTGCACAATGACATCCAAGCTCCTGAACACAAGTGCATGTGAAACCTGTAAACTAGTGATGAGATGGGGAAGTTCCTCATAGTTCCGGATTTGACTCCGGATGCGTGCCTTCAACTATACCGCCTTTGGCTTCATCATCTTGGGCAAGTGCAATGGGGCTCCTTTGTAACTCATTGTCCATGTTTGCATGTGATCGACAATAGTGTGCAGATCTGACAAGATGCGTGCTCTCCTAGCACAACGTTACTGCCAACCGTTGAGATGGATAACTGACTTATGCACAATGACAAATCTGGAATACATCTTCCACATGACTATCTCGAGAAACGATACTTCATCTAGTATCACTCTCCTCAACTCTGCTCTTGCAAGATGTTGTAACATGTTCTCCTCCTTTCTTGGCCGCTTGTAACTCCTTAGCCATGCGCTCATTCTCAGCTATCAAGAATCTAACACTCGAGCTGGTGGCTTCGGCATATGCTTTGGTAGCATCGGCCAATGTAGCTGGATTCTTGCACACATCGGACATGATCACTCGTTCTTCAAATTGCACAGGAGATACATGGACATCTAGAGTAGGCACTTTGCGCGTCTACACAACTATGTGTTGTGACTCGTTGAAAGATATGTCATGCATCTTTGTTTCTGGATTGTCTTCAAGGATTTTTGTGTCTCCTTGATCACTTAGGACTTTCTTTGCTTCCAAATCTAGTGAATCCGGTGGGGTGACCTCTTAGTTATGAGGCATGAGGTCCATACCCTAGTCTGACTTTGGCTGAACCATATTCGTGTCCATCTGCTCTAGCATTGTTCAATCTCTTGAGCCAAGTCCTGCTTTTGCGACTACTCATCGTGTTTACTTTGTGCTAGCTACTCGGATGAGTCTATAACCTGTATGGGCACAATTCCAAAAATCTATGCATGTTGTGCCTCCTGCTGTACATGTTCATGTTGCGCTTCCTTTTCTCTTCTGCGCAGCTCCTGTTCTTCCCTGATTTGCCACTTCAACTCTTACAACTCCTATTTTGTTTCCTCCATATTTTGTTTCTATCTTTGCCTTTGTGCGATCCTCTTGTCACGTTGTCGCCTCTTAACCTCAATCTCCAAAGCTGCTTTCAACACAAGTGGATCTACTTTGAATTTGTAGATTTACTCTGCCTTTGCGCTGACAACAACCTTTATCTTGTCTTTGTCGCAAGTAGGTTTTCTACCCTCTGTTGTTGCTGATGATGTTGCTTCCTTTTGCTTTGCTAACAACTCTACAACTATGATGACCAATTCATTGAGCCTTGAGAAGTGATAGAAGTGTCTCCATGGGTCTTACTAAGGCCAATGACACGCTCCGTGGATCCAAGGATGTTGCACCCTTGCATAGTGGTCCTTCACTAAGCAAGGTGGGTAATACGGATTGAAACTTCAGGTGCTGAAGGTGAATCTTTTGAATTCCTTTGTCTTAGCCTCAACATGCTTGAGATTCCAGATCTCATACAATCCAATCCGAAAAGGAAGACTGGGCCAAGGTGCCTTCTTCTTCCTGTGCAGTCTAGCTGACAACCCTGTCGAGATGTGATATGATAATTCTTGCATTATGAGTTTGTCCATGGAAAACTTCGGTAAAACGTGCGGAGCCTTCTCCACATTGTACATCCATATGAAGGTGCCAAGGGGTGAGGCATACCAATATGCTATGTCGATCAATGCCTCCATCATTGCCTGCAACATGCAAGGTGGATCCTCCTCAAATATCATCCTGTATATCGGGGTGACGAAGTGGTATCATAAATGTATGATAACTCGGCGGAAGATGCATTCGGAGAACAACCTGCAATAAGTGTGCACAAAGGTTTCCGAAGGTGTCCATTCCCAACCTAAGGTTGGGAACTACTGGCAGGCACAGAATGCATCCAATACGTAAGCGAACATGTATATCTTTGCTTGCTGACCCTTAGGCGGATGCTAGCCTTCTGTTACCTATTCCTTCAACCTGAGATTCAAAATGTTGGACCAGTTGCAAGGTCTTCCTTTGCTCGTCAATTGATCCAACACAATCACCCAACTTTACGGGAAGGTCTTTGTGCTCTCTTGGCCATATAAGAATCATGCAAAGATGACCAAAAGTTGATATGCCTTTCGTGATATCTTCGTCTTGTAAACCTTGCTGGGTGTTGTCATGAACTTGGATGGCTCTTTCACCCAGCTCTTCAAGATATCTCTTGAGTTTACACAACTGTTGGGTTTGCTGAAGGGTGTATCCATCATGATCACCGACTATGGAAAGTGACACATCTTCTGAAAGTCCTTCACCCTGAAGGTCGCAAGTTTTGTTCCACTAACACTTCTCAACACCATTGTCTCTGGATTAGTATGCGAGACAATCAAGTGGATCATGTTCGCGCATGGAAATGTGGGATACCTAAATGCAATCTGGTGATAAGCCTCGGTATTGCAACAAGAATGCTGCAACTCCCAAGGCTACCGACTTTAATTATCAACCTGGGGTTCGTACAAACTTAAAAGGTGTCGGCACTATATGTGTGGCATACATTGTGTCCTTCCTTTGTTGTCATGATGTAATGGAGTGCATGTACTGAAGTCAAATCCTAAACTAATTGCAGAAAATGAAATGTTTGAAATGGAACCTTAACCTATTGCAAGAAAGAAAGTACCAAGAAAGAGATGGAAATACAATGCTAAATCACACCATTTACTAATTAACTTCCAAGAAACTATGCTTTGCAATAATGCTAAATTATCATGAACCAAATGCTACTATCTAAGCATGGAAGTAAGAAGCATCAAACATCACTAATGTTCAAATAAAGGGACTGAAATAAATTTGTTTTTGTCTTTTTGTCTTTTCATGCAAAATCAAGTATGCAAACTAATTTCCTTTGGTGATGTGGCAGGTGAATTAAGGATGTTGAAGGTTGGATGGAAGGGTTAGGAGATGGTTGGATGGTGTGGGAGACTCTTGGGAGGCTTTTGGTGACTTCCTAGAGGTTTCCTCTCAATTCGACCTCAAAACAGGCCATTTCAGGAAAACCTATAGGATGTACTAAAAACCTACAGGATCATTACAATGAATGGAGGAAGCTTTCCCCACCAAAACCCATTGATTAGTGTATCTAGTCCCCAATACCAGGAATTTGCATTAAATGGCAAGGAACACATTCCTAGATTTTCTGCCCAACACTTCATAATCTGCCCAATATTCTCATAATATTCCACAAAAATAAATAATATTAGACACAAATATTCAATTATTCATAAACCTTCCTAATTAATATATTAAAGTTAAAAATAAATCATCTAATACAAAAAGAGAGGTTTAATGTGCTGAGAGATGGTCATAGGCCTTAATTTATGTTTTAAATTAGAGGCATGCACCTTAATTTATGTATAATTTAGAGGCTCATCATACCCCCCTGTTGAAAGTGTTGCTCATCCTCTAAGCAACTTAGTGACCTCATTGTGCCTCATCCATGGCCTTAGTGGCCTCTCTCTTTTTCGTTAAGAATCATGGTTGTAAGCTCTGCAAGGAAAAGCCCAAAAACATATTTTTTCAAAGAAAAATCATTGTTTCTTGAGACCATTAACTTGCTTTCTTGCCCTTATTCAAGATGAGTTCTTGAATATTTTTTTAGTTTGGCAAGGTCTTCCACACCCTTGTTGGCATAGCAAGTCATTTATTTGCCTTAGGACTGCCTTCTGTAGGATTTCTGGGTCACTGTAATTCCTACAGGATCATCTTGTAGAAAACACAATCCCTTTGTAAACTGAAGTAAAGGAGTGGAAAAAAATGACAGAAATGGTGGAGGAATGAATGGTAATGAGTGGTAAAATAAAAATGTGACTGGCAGGGGTCTCTTTGTGATCCTCTTATGCTCTTTGATCATCCTTCTTGCTGACATGCAAATGGAAATTTCATGAAAATGGAGAGGATGCTCTCTTTGTTTTTTGTTTTTTTTTGTTTTCAAGAATGAAATGGGATGGATGAATGATGAATAGATAGTGAATATGAAGTGGATGGAGGGTTTGGAGTGTTGTGGTGACCTTGGCCTTTGCAAAAATTTCTTCTTTTAATTGTTCTCCTCATTCCTTGAAATCATCACCCTTCATAATTTGACTTTTCAACATTGCATGAGTGAAGGAGTGCGCTGCAATCAACTAGTTGAAGGCGGCTAAGACTATTGACCCATCCTTAGCTTATAAAACCTCATCTCTCATGCATCGACAACAAGTTTCTAACTATAATATGCTCAAGAGAAGAGGTCAAGAATATTGCATACCTGTATCTTCCTGATGGTTGTTGGAGAGACATGCATGCTGATGCTGAGTTGATGTTGATGTGCAGGTGTTGGATGGTGATGATGATAATCTTGATGCTGCTAGTAAGCTCTGGAGGAGCTTCTTTGACCTCTGGATCTCCTTTAAAACTTCTCATAGCCAATCCTATAGGTTTACAGGACATCAAGTTGTTTTGTCCATATCTCCCAAACGGTAGACTGGATTGAGTTGAAACATTTTGAGCATGTTTCCATCATCATTATGCACTTCCCTCTGTGCCAGTGAACTTAGGCATGTATTTCTGATATTCTCCTACAGGCATGGCATTCAAAGGAATAGGCAGGACCAGGGGTCCATACCTAGCAGCAATGATTCTTTCCATGTTTGTAGGTGCTTGTTGTCCTGCCATGACTGGCGTATGTGGAAGGACACTGGCAGATTGAGTAATTTGAAGCAATGTAATGGATGACAGAGACAACAGGATGTTCTGGACTGTATGGGAAGCTTTCTTTGGATTGAGATTCAAAGGGGAACTAAATGGACAAGGAGCTTTATGAATCTCTGCAGGTGTTTCTTCACTAGCAACACTAGGCTCTATATCTTCAAATTGTGTGTCCTCAAATAAAAACTTCTCATGCAGAGACAAATAAGATTTCTCGGGCTTACCTGATCCTAATGCTCCTTTCTGCAAAATTTTCTTCGACTTAACAATCTTCTCAGGGTCAGGCATTGGGATAGCTGGTGATTTCTGAGGATTTCTTCGAGTATGCCTCACAAACTGAGCCAGGACTGTAATGTGGAGTCGCCAAAGGTTGGTCTTCCTCCAGTGGAGTCGCCAGATAGATGATTACAACCAGAAATGTGCCCAGACTTTTTCTATCATCAAAATCTGGAACTGTGTCGTTTTCCCAGGGAAGCTGAGCTTCAATCTCCTCTCCTCGGCAACGGCGCCAATTAATGTTATCACCCCAAGAAACTCTCCTAGGTTGTATCTCGGAGATGCTCGGGAACATTACAAACTCAACATAATGTTGGAAATGGATGAATGGAAGGAATGATGCTTGTCCAAGCCAGATAACCACTTCTACTATGCTTAACTCCAGACATGGGTGAACACCCCCAGACTACAAGGCTTTAGACCACCAATTACTCACAGTTTGAGGATTAGGTGAACATGGAGAATACTGACCACACCAGCAGATGCACAAGACCATGTGATGGCTGGCTGCAACCAGTAAAGAGGTCTACAAATCTATTTCCTAATGCACAGACATGATGACAACTCTCTGGCATTAAGTAAACAGAAACCTGCATAACACATTCAATGATACATACTAGACTTCAACACAGAGGTGGGATGACAGCCCCTCTAATGCTAAATATCAAGAGCACATGAACAAATGCATAACAGGCATAGCCTAGAACAGAGTAGAAATGGAAAGTGAGCAATTAACAGCAAAAGAAGCTTGTATTAGCTAAAAATGAAGACCAAACGCTGCAAGTATCAAAGTAGTTACAGTCTCTAGAAGTTGAACCTTACATCAAAACAACAACCATCAACCCTGATTACATCTGTGTTCTGGATATATATAGAGGTTGATTACAAAAATGCTCTGTTATTCTATGCGTGGAGGGGTCATAATGGACCACCAACCACTTTAACTATCTAATATGGGTCTCTACTATAATCTGCTTGCTTTAATAAATGAATTTGATCTTTTCTAATATTCTGTTGTCCTTCTTGAGCAGATGGAGTGTTGTACAAAAGAAGTTCCATAACTGATCAATGCTGCAATCTACTCAAGGCACGTCCTTCTCGTTCTCGGTCATACTGCTCATGAATGCAGTTGTTGGAGATGAAATGCGCCAGGTACTTGGTAGATGATCGTTGTCGTCCTTCAGGTGCATGGTGTGACCAGGGTGTGTTGACTTCATGGAGGATGTACAAGCGGGCGGAGGATAGATATCGGTCGTTGGATCACACAGATGGATGGTGGATATGGCTCAGCAGGAGATATCGGGAGAAACGGGAGCAGATGATCGTGAACCATTGGATCTCGGGTGGGCAGATCCAACAGCTATCGGGCGGAGGAGATGCATGGGGGGTTAACGCGCGGGGAAGGCGGTTTCGGCGGCGGGCAGTATTTATCGCACTGCTTACTGGGGGATGGGCGTTAATAGTACATGGTCACGCGATCCCATTCATCGCACGACACGTGGATGATGGGACGCGGCGGAAACCACCCTTATCGCGAGTTAACATGCGGTTAAGTTACGACAGCGGGGGAAAGTGAATGACGTCTGATCCTCTTAGAAATGATCAGACGGTGGACGATCAATGCATATGTTTTTGTCAGATGCGGCCGGGGAAGCAGCAGGTTAGAGATTTCGTGAAAGCGTGTGGCTATATGGGTTTACAGCTTAGTGCCTAGGGGCTATACTGAAACGGGGTTTATGCCGAGTATTGGAGGAAAACAGGGGTAGCGGGGTTAAGAGAGTGTAAGGAGGATGAAGGAGAAGGAAGGAACAAACTGCTGTGAGCTGCCTTCTGAGCATAACACATGGCTAAGCTTGTATTTGGTCCTCCAAATGTTGAATTGAATAGCAGAGCTAACACTGGCTCCCTCTGGGGATAAGATCCTCCCTGTGAGGTCTCAAGAACCTGCAGATCACTACCTTTATGATGAAAACAAATTAGAAAAATACCTAGTGTTCCATTAGGCATGGAGTCTGACTAATCCTACACTAAAACAGATAAAACGAAATATTTACAACTTTTAAGGCCAAAAGACCTTAAATCACATAAATTTTCAGAAAATTACCATTAACTGAGCCATCAAAAACTGCTTCTCCTTCCATGCTTTTCAACATGAGGGTATTGTTCCCTTGGATTTGAGAAATGATAAAAGGTCCTGTCCAGAAAGCATCAAACTTCCCATGGTTGCCTTTCTTTTCTTTCAGTGCATCCCACTTTAGAACCAAGTCTCTAACCTGAAAATTATCTGATTTTGTCTTTCTGTCAAAAACATCCTTGATCTTCTTCTGATGTGCTGCAAACTTTTCAACCAGCTGTTCTCTGATTTGATGTACCTCTGCCAAATCCGTGATCCTTTTTGCCATGTCTTCCTCCTCATTCTGTTCTTGTTGCAGGAACTGGGAGATTTAACTAAATTGGGAACACAGCCTCAGTGCCATATACCAGCTTGAATGGAAAATTCCCTGTGGATTTCTTGGTGGGTACTTTATCAACCCATAGTGCATACCTGAGCTTACAATCCCAATTCTTTTTATTGTCTTCCAATAGCTTTTTAATTATTCTTATCAGGCTTTTGTTGGAAGACTCTGCTAGGCCATTGCCTTGAGGGTAATATGAGGTGGAATGAACTAGCTTGATGCCCATTGAGTCACACATGTCCACCAATTCTTTTGCCCTGAAGGCTGCTGCATTGTCTGTGACTAATTTATGTGGACAACCAAATCTGGTGAAGATATGCTCTGTTAAAAAATTGATGACCACATTATGATCAGCCTTTCTGGTAGGGATTGCTTCAATCCACTTAGTGAAATAATCAATGGCAACTAGTATCCACCTGTGCTGGCCACTGGAATGTGGATGGATTTCCCAGATGAAATCCAAGCCCCACTGCTGAAAAGGACCATGTGTATGTATTGGTTTCAAGGGCAGGTACTTCAATCACTGTTTTCCTTCAAATCTCTGGCACATATCACAGGATTTAACAAATGAAAATACATTAGAAAATAAGGTGGGCCAATAGTACCCAGCTTTGAGGATCTTATGGGCAATGTTTTTCCAAGAATGGTGTCCTCCACACATGCTGGAATGAAACTTCTGCATAACCTCTATTGATTGTTCTTTGTCCAGACACCTCAAGAGCATCCCAAATGGGTCCCTCCAATAGAACAAATTTTTATGGATGCAATATTTTGTTGCCCTGAGTTTAACAGTTCTGGCTTGACTTGTGCTTAAGCCTATAGGGATTTCTAGCTTCAACAAGAAATTCACTATTGCAGAGTACCAATCAAGAGAAGCTAGATTTTCTGCCACCGACTGCTTTCTCTCTGGTTCAGCTGCTTCCTCTTCTTCTGTTTTACCACTTTCTGCATCTGTGCTTATGAGATTTATGTCCAATGTTCTGCAATTTTCTTCAGCTAATAGTCTAGCAAGACCTTGACCTCTGACAAGCTTAGTGGGCTTTAGTTCTATATTAAATTCAATCAACTTTGCAATCCATTTAGCCCTTCTTCCATCAGCATCAGGCTGTGTTAGGACATCTTTTATTGAAGCAGAAGGCACATATGCAATTATCTTGGAATGCAAAATATAAACTCTGAAAGCTTTCAAAGACTTGATAAGAGCATATGCTTGTTTTTCAATAATATCATACCTTAGCTCAGCATCCCTTAAGGTTTTGCTGAAGAATGCCACTGTATGCTTTGAGCCTTCTTCATCTGCTTGTAATAAAACTGCTACAAGAGTGTCATTAGAGGCAAAAGAAAAAATATGGAACTCCTTGCTGTAATCTGGACTGATTAAAGTAGGAGCCTCCATAATAGCTTTTTTAGTGGACTCAAAGGATTTTCTTGTTGCATCAGATCATTTGATTTCTGACACCTTCTTCAACATGGAGGTAATATGCTTCACTAGTTCTGCAAAATTTGGTATAAACCTCCTCACAAAATTAATCTTGCCTAGAAAAGACTGGATGTCCTTCTTTGATCTCGATACAAACAAGGTCTATATTTCTTTTACTCTTTCTGGGTCAATCGGACACCTGCAACAGAAACAACATGTCCTAACAGCTTGCCCTCTTCCAAAGCAAACTGTGACTTTTTAGGATTCACTAAAATCCCAAACCTTCTGCACTTCAGAAACACTTTCCTCAAATGCTGCAAATGGTCTTGATAGTTGCTGGAGTATACTATTATGTCATCAAGGTAGATAAGGACAAATTTATCCTTCTCTCCCACAAATGCTATATCCATAGCTCTCTAAAAGGTGGCTCTAGCATTCATCAATCGAAAAGGCATCTTGGAATACATAAAAGTGCCCCAAGGAGTGGTGAATGCAGTCTTCTCCTTATCATCTAGATGCACAACAATCTAATTAAACCCTGAAAATCCATCCAAGAAAGACATCACTTTGGCTCCTGAGACTTTTTGCAGCAGGTGCTCCATCTTGGGTAAGGGATAATTGTCTTTCTTTGAGCACTTGTTTAAGTTTTTGAAATCGACACAGAGTCTGATTTCTCCACTTTTCTTCCTCACCACAACCAAATTGGCTACCCATTTTGAATATCTGAGAGGGACTATGATCTTGGTAGCCAACAACTTTTTAATTTCTTTTTAAATCAAAGGAAGGAGTAAAGGATTTATTGGTCTCAGCTTCTGTTTGAAAGGTATAGTGTCTTTCTCTAAAGTGATTTTATGCTAGATGATCTTCTTATCATATGTTTTCAGGTCGCTATATTCCTAAGCAAAGACATCGGCAAATTGCTTCATTAAATTGGAGTATTCAGTACTTTGGTCAGCAGATAGATGAGAAGAAAGATTTATGTATCTAGGCTGACCTGGACTCCCTATATCATGCTTACAGACTGCAGACTGATCTTCATCTTGGGCAGCCTTGTAAGGTGTTATCACTTAGGTTTTTCCCCAAAAGTTGTAAGAAAAGGGAATACTGCCAAGGTAACCACAAACCAATCTTTTAGATACAGAATCTAGCCAATCTGTATCCAGATAGGGCTCTCTCTTTATGATTTAGCTTTGTTTTTAAAGGTATTAGGCTAATTATGAAGTTCAAGGGTTTTGTTTGAGTTTGGGTTTGGGTGGTAAGATTCAATAGAACAAAGAGGTAAGACAGAATAGTTCAGTCCATTGGGCATGATGAAGTCAAATAAGGTAGCTTTCTGGATTAGGTTTCTTAACAGAGGATAGCATCATAGAGCAAGGTAGTCAAACATGGAACAAATTAAAGATCTGAAAACAAATGGAATGGGCTCAAATGGGTGAAAGGCAGTTAAGAATCCTTCAACATATTAAAAGAGGGAAAATGGATGCTTACCGACAAAGAGCAGTTAAGAATTCTTTATCAAATAATCAATATGAGAGAATCAGGAAACAGAAGCAATTAAGAATTCACTATTTATTCTAATTTTGAAGAAAACATAAAGAATAATAAAGACTGAAAATAAAGTGCAGTTAAACAAATTCTGAATTAATCTTTCTCTTTATCATTCAGATCATGAAACATAGATGACATAATAGACCAGAAAACTGTGAAGCACAAGATATAGGGGACTTATTGATCCAAAGGTTGATTCAAGAATTCTGTGACAAGCCCTCTGCTTCAATTCTTCATCCAGTAGGCTAGACAATAGTTTGATCCCAACATCTCTTTTATTCCAAAAGTTCAGTATTACAGCAAAGTCTAGGAAATATACACACACCCAACCTCCTAATATTCTAATGATGGGGGTATTCATACAACAAATATGTACAATAGATATCTCATAACAGCTGTGAGATAATATCTAGGTTTAACCTAAAATCGTTTACAAGTAAAATAGAAACAACTCACTAATGTTGTGCTGGAGGCAGGCCTTTAGGGTTCGGCTTGCCGCTGTTCTCTGAGGTAGCTTTGTGCCGAATGCCTGTCTTAAATGTGCATTAACTCTGATCTGCTGCCTTTAATTCTGCTCTGACATTCTTCAATTCTGATCTGATACACTTTAATGCTCGTCTGATACTCTTTGACTTGTTTTGATGCTCTTTAATGCTTGAACTAATACTCTTTAACTCTGATCTGACCTCGGCTTACCGTTGTCTGATACTTAGCCTAAAATTTCCCTTTTCCCAAGGATAACGGCGTGGCTATGGACCTCTCTGTGGCTGGTATGCTAAGTTCTATGGAGATTTTCTAAGAAATCACGGAAATTGATGCCCTGATAGCCGATTGTTGGAGATAGTTGAAAAGGTACCTATATTTACAGTGGAAAACTGCCTACTGCAATTTTTTTTATTTTTTTTAAATGGCCGTGAGCTCGTCGATGTAGCTTTTCTAGTGGGAAACTGGAGCAGACTCGGTCGAGAAACTGGAACTGTAACCTCAGTTGCTTTTACACCCGGAGCGCAAAATGCAGGAAAACATAGCAAAATGACCTTTTCATCCATTTATTCGACGAAATAGATTTTGGCGAGAATTTATGATTTAAAGGACGGATGACGTAAGCATGACGTCAGCGGGAGTATGGGACGAACGACGTGGCAGTGACATGGCAGTACGGATGGTGATGTGGCAAGTGATATCAGCAAAGGACAGCTGACGTCAGCGGATGATGTCAGCGGAGGGGCGGTGGTAAGCGATTTTGCTCACACTGCTTTTGGTGTTGGGCGGTTTTGGGTGGAGGGCTAGCGAAAAAAGTGACAGAGTGATGCATGGCAGTGGTACGGGGGTAATACGTTGGTTCCCCGCGAATTAAACATTGGACGAAAAATGGGCTGCGAAATGATTTTGGACCGTTGGATGTGAGGACGCTGATCGGACAGTTGACGGCTTTGGGACATGGCGGAAGGTTATGCTGTGGGCCCGATCATAATAAACAATGGTTTTTTAATGGTTTTCGGGCACATTTTGATTGGTTCGAGGTTAGGTTATTAATTAACGTGGGGTTAATTAATCCCATTGTTGCGCGCGGTGAAGGCTATGGTTATATTTAACCGGGGGCAGGAATATTAACAATTGGGGATTTTTATTATATTTTTACATGATACGGGATAAAGGTGATAAAGAGGGATTTACATAATAAAATTCAATGGTTAATATGAGTTTGAAATGAAACTGAAAGCTCCAAGTCATAAACTTAGGCTTAGGGTAAAAAAGGGGTTTATGCGATATTTGTACAATTTCCTAAGTAAAAAAGGTTTTACTTAGACACTTGATGAAATGAGATGGTGTGGCTTTAGTGATATTAAGCAGATCTCAATGCCATTGGAGAAGTTAGTGAATGACTGGGGAAAAGGATAAAGGGGAGTTAGTCATGAAACTCTGCCTCGCTTGAGCTGCTCCAAGATGAAATGTCCGCCTTGGCACTTGTGATAGAGATAAGACTAATAGATTTTTTAAAGAAAAATCAATCACAAATATGTTTCTGCAACACCATCTTCCTACCCTGCCTACTTTGCCTAACATTTTTGCTTCCTTCTTGGGTGCATTTAGACTGGAAAACCCTTTTCAACTTTTCTTTTCTTTTCATGGTAAGCCTACCTAAGTCTGCCATTATTACATCCAAGGGCTCAGATTAAACTCTTAAGCTCCTTCGCTTCTCTACCTATCTACTTATCTGCCAAGATTAAACAGTTTTTATTCTCTATCTCTAAAACTTGAAATTCAAACATGGACTAGCCAAGATTAAGCTGTTTGGCCATTCATCAACTGTGGCGTGAGTTTACAAGCTGTACACAATGCTTTATTTACATAAAATGAAATAGTAGTGGCATTTTGGACTTGCACACTTTCCTGGTCTTTTTGTTTGGGGTTCATTTCTTTCACTTTTTTGACCATTTTATTCCTTTTACCAATTGATTTTTCTTTTAGGGTATACCCTCTTTACATTACATATATATATATATATATATATATATATATATATATATATATATATATATATATATATATATATATATATCTATATCTATATATTTTATAATATGGAAAACCTTTGCAACAAGGAAAGGTATGCACATATTATAGAGCTCAACCAGTCAATCATGAAATATGACACCTATTGCTATAGGAGTATAACACTAGCTCCATTTGGGGATGGCTTTCCCTAGTGGAAAGTCAAAAACAGCAAGTCAGATGGCCTTCTAAATAACTTTTGCTATGCTCTGAAATCTTCCTTTGCTGAATCTGGAAACTGTACAAAAAGGACTATGTAAAATATATACACTATTCAACAACTGTACATCTGTTCTGGATAGTTTATTTGGATTATTTGATCTTATGTTCATGCTTTCAAATCTTCTTCTGCAATCTCTGATAAACTGAAATGAGGCAAAACAAAAATGGTAAAGTTCCTTCATTGTTTTCAAAATTTTCTGCACTTTCCTCCTCACTCTCTTTGCTGAAAAAAAATAAAAATAAAAATAAAAATAAATAAAATAAATAAATAAATAAAAAATAAATAAAATAAAATAAAGTAAAAAAAAAGAAAAAAATTGATTACTCCTTTCAAGTTGTTGAACCTGAATTTCCGTATGTACATGTTAGGGTCAAAATATATCACAAGACCGGATCAAAGAAATGTTTCAGCATTCGACCATTCATTGGTCCGTCTTCTGTTTCTGTACCATCCAGGGTCTTTAAAAAGTAAGTATTGTTCCCTTACAATGCCTGGATGATAAATGGCCATTTCCATAGGAAGTCAAACTTCCCATGTTTTCCTTTGTCTTCTCTCCTGGAATCCCACTTTAGAACTTTGTCTCCAATGTAGAAGTCTTCTGCTTTGGTCCTTTTATCAAATATTTTTTTTAGTTTTTCTTGTAACACTTGGGATCTTTGGTGCACTTCTTCTCTAGTCTGCTACAAATGGATGCTCTGATTTATTCTTCTTTGAATGTCATTGGGTTCCACCTGAGCTTCTTGCAGTAATTTCATTATAGGAACTCCTAAATACGAAGGAAACACAGCCTCCATGCCATAAACTAACTCATAGGGGCTAGTTCCAATAGATCTCTTTGTAGTAAGTCTGTATGCCCATAGTGCATTTATGAGTTTCTTGTGCCAGTTTTTCTTGTTTTCTTCCAACAATTTCTTAATAATATTGACCAGGCTTTTATTTGAAGACTCAGCTAGACCATTACCTTAAGGGTAATAGGTCGTGGAATGACCTAGAGTGATATGGTAGTTGCTGCAGAAATTTATCAGTTTCTTAGACTTGAAGGCAGCACCATTATCAGTTGTGATCTTTTCAGGATAGCCAAATCTAGACAATATGTTGGTTTCTAAGAATCCTATGGTCACTGTATCATTGGCTTGTCTACAAGGAATGGCTTCTATCCATTTGGTGAAATAGTCGGTGGTAGTAAGAATCCATTTATGTTGGCCAGAAGAAGGAGGATGGATCTCTCCTATAAAGTCCAAACCCCATTGTTGAAGGGTCTTTCAATGGAAATCGGTTTCAAGGGCAAAGGTAACAGTTTCCTTTTGCCTTCAAAAATTTGGCATTTGTGGCAAGCAGTGACAAACTTCTTTACATCAGCGAACAAGGTTGGCCAGTAAAATCTGGCCCTCAGAATTTTGTCTGTAGTTGATTTCCAGTAAAGGTGTCCACCGCAGTCCATTGCATGAAATTCTTTGAGAACTTTGTCAGCTTCTTCCTTTATTAAACAATTCAATAAAATACCTTCATGATTTTTTCCAAAAAAGAGCATTATCTAAAATACAGAATTTTGAAGCTTTCATTTTTAAAAACCTTTTCTTTGTTCTGGATAACCCTGGAGGAGCCTATAGGTTTAATAATACATGAATTATATCAGCATACCAAGGGGATTCTAAGAAGTTCTAGTTGATTTGTGGAGTCGCCATCTCCTGTTCATTATCTAGTTCATTAATATCCAGGGCCTGAAAGCTTGTTTCATTCATGAGTTTGGCTAATCCCTGTCCTTTTATCAGCTTTGTAGGTTTTATCTCAATATCATACTCTAGTATAGTAGCTATCCATTTACCTCGTTTTCCTTCAATTCCATCCTTAGTCAGGATATCTTTAACAACAACATTTAGTACATAAGCTATTACATGGGAGTACAGTATATAGACCCTGAAGTCTTGAATAGCTTTCACAAGTGCAAAGGCCTATTTTTCCATGATTTTGTAATTCAGGGGTGCATCTCTAAGTTCTTTACTAAAAAAGGCTATGGGTTTTTCGCATCCTTGATCATCTTTTTGAAGTAAAACAACTGCTATAGTGTTTTCTAATGCAAATGAGAAAATTATGAAGTCTTTATCAAACTTTGGACTTGTAAGGAATGGTGTTCTAGTCAAAGCCATTTCGGTTTCTTCAAATGCTTGTTTGGCTTCTACTGTCCAATTAACTTTTGAATCCTTTTTTAACATGTTGTTTAGCAATCTGATTAATTCAGCCAAATTAGGTATGAATCTTCTCAAAAGGTTAACCTTCCCTAGGAAAGCTTGAAGTTCTTTGACATTTCTGGGGTGGGGTATTTGCAGAATAGCTTCTATTCTAGCAGGATCAATTCTGATGCCATCTTTGGAGATGATATGGCCTAACAGTTTGCCTTCTTCTAGACCAAACAAGGTTTTTTTAGGATTTAATGAGATACCATACTTTCTGCATTTTAAAAACACTTGTCTCAAATGATCTAAATGTTACTGGTCTGATCTAGAAAACCAGTGAGATCATCTAGATATACAACCAGAAAATCGTGAATTTATTTTGCAAAAGCTATGTATATTGCTCGATGAAAGGTTGCCCCTGCATTCTTAATTCCGAATGGCATTTTGACATACTTGAATGTACCCCATGGTGTTGTAAATGTGGTTTTTTCTTGGTCATCAGGATGAACTAGAATCTAATTAAAACCTGAAAATCCATCCAAAAGTGAAATCCTAGAAGCACCTACTACCCTTTGTAAAATGTGATCCATCTTAGGTAAGGGGTAGTTGTCTTTCAAAGAAACCTTGTTTACATTTCTTAAGTCAACACATAATCTGATTTCTCATGTTTTCTTTCTTGTAGGCACTAAATTAGACACCCACTCTGAAAATCTAATTGGAGCAATTATCCTTACATCATGCATTCGTCTGGTTTCTTTTTCAATTAAAGGAATCAGTACATGGTTGATTCTTCGGAGCTTTTGTTTGAATGGTTTTTTATTTTCCTTGAGGGGTATTGTATGTTGAATTATCGAGGTGTCATAAGATTTCAGGTCTTCATAGCTCCAGGCAAAAAGATCCTGGAATTCTTTGATTAGTTCAACATATTTAAGCTTTTGATCAGGGGGCAAAGATTTGGACAATTTTACCATTTTTGGATTCTCTTCCATTCCTATGTTGTAGTCTTCAATGTCTGCTTTTGGAGGTTCCATCTGGGGTTTCTTTGGAATATCGTTGAAATCAAAGAGATCTTCCAAAGGAGTTAATCCTTTGGGTAAATGATTGTCTTTCAAATTAATAATTTCAGATTCTTCTTCAGTAATCTCATCAACATCTGTTTCTTCAAGACCTTGTATTTCCTCTTTGGTAAATTTGTTTGGATGGAGCATTTGAGTTGCATTTTCTGTTGAAATATCTGTTTCTACCTGATTTGCTGAATCAACTTCACTAACCGTATCTACATCTATGTTAGTGCTAGAAAATTCCTCTTCTAGGGTTAAAAAAGTGTTGATCTATTTATTATTGTCAAACACTTGCCAGTTCTTTACATTATCAGGTATGGCTGGCCTATGTCTAATTTCTGTTGTGAATTGATGATTTGGTTCGAATGGTAATTTACAGGTGCTGGCGCAAACATTACTAGGCTATGAGCTTGCAAGTTTTGTTTCCTCAGGATTTTGGCAAGTTGAGTTTCTAGAAACGTATTGAGGATCTCTATGGTTGTTCTTCTGTACTCTCTCAATCTGGGATCATTTGTCAAGAACTTCCCTTTTATCTGTTGAAGGATTAAGTCAGAATCTCCTAGGACTGACACTCTAGTTGCTCCCAATTTCTTGACTAGTTTAAGACCTAGCAGTAGAGCTTCATATTCAGCCATATTATTAGTGCATCTAAAGTTTAACCTGTAGGCATGGCCTTCAGCATTATTATTTTCAAGATTGTGCACCCAGACCCCTGCCCCTGCTCCTAATTTGTTCACAGAACCATCAAATTCTAAGTACCAAAGGATTTCATGTTTAAAATCAGTATCTGGAGCGTCAGGGATCTTTTTAATAGGAAGAGATAGTTTTTTGTTTTCTTCTGGTTTATCTGATGTTGCATGATTTTCAGAAATTTCTTGGATTTGGACACTAGACCTTTCATTTGCAATTTTTTCTGTTTCATCCGCCAGAACTTTTATTTCATGTGGGGGATCAATTTCAGCATTGTAAAGGATTAAAGAATCTATATCTGAATGTAGTGAGTAGATAGGGAAATTTTGAGGTTTCTCTTGACTACTTACTACATACTTCATTAAGGTTTCTCTGTATAATCTTTTGGGTTGACCAAACACTGAAATAGTAGCGTAAGACATGTCTAACTGTAGGGGTCCTTGAAGCTTTGCACCCCAAGATCTGGACAATAACATACCATGCTTTGGTGGAATATCAACTAATACTATGTCCATTAAGATGGTTTTGGCAGGATATTGGACTAGTGACACACATAAGTCTTTGATTAAACCCAAACATTTGACCTGACTTGAATCAAAAGAGAAAAGGTCTTTATATGGCTTGGTGATGTCAAGGTCAAGTCTCTCCATTACAGATTTAGGTATTAAGTTATGAGAAGCACCAGAATCAAACATGGCATTATGGAGTACCTTATCATGTATGTTTAAGCCAACATAGAAAGGAGGAATTTCTCCCTCTACTGTTTTTCCATTTGCTCCAGGGCCAAATATCAATTCAGGCTGATCATCAAAAACATTTACTAAATCTTCGTTCACAGAAATATTGAGTGATCTGTTGATTTGACTTCTGTAGACATCATGTTTAGCTAATTCTGATAATGGAATAGCTATCTTTAGTTTGCCCACTTCTGTCTCAAGATTGAAAGGTTTCTCGGTCTGAGTTCTTGTATTTTGGATAGCTGAATTTTCTGCGTTTTTCTCCTCTTCAGGAGTGGGATTATGGGCTGAAATTGTTTCCAAATCAAGTTCTAGAGGCTCTTCTTCTTTTCCTTTATCAGGAATAGAAGTGGAAGGTTGTTTGTTAAGTGGCTGATTATCTGATAAATCTTCAACAATTGGGTTATTGGGGTTAGTATCTGTTTTGGAAAGAATATGTACTGGGGAATTACTGATTTTACCTTTGTTAGTCTGCTTGGTATCTTTCTGTTTGTTGATTTCAAGGACATCTATCCTTCTGCTCCTTAGATTGTATTGTTTGTGGACTCCATAAATGGTTGTATCATATCCCTCCCTAAAGTCAAATGATTCACCTGACTGAGTTTGGAATTGTTTAAGGGTGTGAGCTTCTTGATCCTCTTGGGTCAAGAAAATTTGTTGTTCATTGTTGAGTCCCATTCGATTAATTTGAGTGTCTTTTGTTGGTTCCTCGGAAGTTGAGGCTTCAGCATAATTTTCTTGAAATGGGGGCCTAATATTTTGGTCAGGTCCTGTCTTTCCAGTGTTAGGATTTTGATTCTTCCTAAAATTTGGATTCCTCCCAGTATTGCTTGGTTGACCATCCCAAGGGGATGTTCTCTCAATTGTTTCCACTCTATCTCCAAGTCTCTCCATTCCTTTAATGATTGCATCTAATTTCTGTTCAAAGGCAGAAGGTTCCTCTTTGAAAGGTGTTCTCCTTTCAGCTCTGGCTCTAGACCGTTTAGATATCAGGTTGGCCTCAACACTGACAGCTATACTCTGCATCTCTCCTAAGTTTCGAGGAGCTCTTTCCCTAAGTTGGTATGCCATATCAGAATCAAATGCATTAGGGAATTTTATCAGGGCCAAATTTGGAGGAGGTCTGAGATTTTGAGGAATAGCATTGTAAACATTATTGAATCTGGTACAGTAATCTTGGACATTTTCTTGTGTGCCTCTTCTTAGGTTTTCATACTCTGATAAAAAGTGGAGAGGATCTTTCTTCTTTTCCCATCTGTTCAAGAAGGTTTGATAAAGAGCTTGTGGGTCATTGATACTGTTTGCAGGGAGGGCTCTAAACCAAGTTCTAACATCTCCAGTTAAACTTTGAACAAATACTTTCATTCTAACACCATCATCATCAACCTCATATTTTTCAAAATAGTCGATCATTTTATTGGTATGTTATTGAGTTGTGTAAGTGCCAATACCATCAAAAGAAGGGATTTTACTTTGATATTCTTAAGGCAAAGCCCCTAGATTGGCAGGTAAGACCAAGGGAGTATATCGGTTTTCTGTGGTTGCAGAAATAGGTGTGACAACTAGAGGAGTAGGGATAACAATGGGAAGGTGCGTTGTGGGTGGAGGAGTGGAAAGGGTGGCTTGAGGTGCTGATGGTGAACTGAGAGAAGTTGTAGTAATCACAGAAAGGTTTGGGATTGTTCTAGAGATAAGCTCAGATTGAGTGGAGTTCTGCAAATATTTGTCAAGGTGTGAAGTAGCAGAATTTTCTTGGCTCTCTTGTCTTCTAAGAATCTTAGAAATCATATTAGGATTTTTAAACACAGGTGGGGGATTTGGATCAGGGTTTGATCTAGTGTAATGAATCTTTTCTGAAGCCAGTTTCTAGGTATGTTTTTGGTTTTTTCTTGAAATAAACTTGACAATACAACTTTCAACAGTTTCTTCTAGGAGGTTTTGATGTGGGAGTTTTGAACTTTCCTAAAGACTTTTTGAAAAGAGGAACTGATCAAAGTATTTGAAACCTACTGTCCAATCTATAAGCTAGACCAAAGATAGACTGAAGTAGCATTCATTTACTTTTGCAATTGAAAGGCAAAAGCATTTCAAAGGCTACCTGGCTAACTTCAGGCTCCATCTATAGCTTATATAATAAACCATAGTAACAAACAATCATTCAGTTCCCCATTGGAGTTTCCAATGATGTTATCACTCAGGTTTTTCCCTAAAAGTTGTAAGAAAAGATAATACTGCTGAGGTAACCACATACCAATCTTTTAGATACAGAATCTAGCCAATCCGTATCCAGAGAGGGCTGTCTATTTATGATTTAACTTTGTTTTTAAAGGTATTAGGCTAGTTATGAAGTTCAAGGGTTTTGTTTGGGTTTGGGTTTGGGTGGTGAGATTCAATAGAACAAAGAGGTAAGACAGAATAGTTCAGTCCATTCGGCATGATGGAGTTAAAGAATGTAGCTTTCTGGATTAGGTTTCTTAACAGAGGATGGCATCACAGAGCAAGGTAGTAAAACATGGAATAAATTAAAGAGCTGAAAACCGATGGAATGGGCTCAAATGGGTGAAGGGCAGTTAAGAATCCCTTAACATATTGAAAGAGGGAAAATGGATGCTTACCGACAAAGAGCAGTTAAGAATTCTTTATCAAATAATCAATATGAGAGAATCAGGAAACATGAGAAATTAAGAATTCACTATTTATTCTAATTCTGAAGAAAACACAGAGAATAATAAATACTGAAAATAGAGTGCAGTTAAGCAAATTCTGAATTAATCTTTCTCTTTATCATTCAGATCATGAAACATAGATGACATAATAGACCATAAAACTGTAAAACACAAGATATAGGGGACTTATTGATCCGAAGGTTGATTCAAGAATTCTGTGACAAGTCCTTTGCTTCAATTCTTCATCCAGTAGGCCAGACAACAGTTTGATCCCAACAGCTCTTTTATTCCAAAAGTTCAATATTACAGCAAAGTCTAGGAAATCTACACACACCCAACCTCCTAATATTCTAATGAGGGGGGTATTTATACAACAAATATGTACAACAGATATCTCATAACAACTGTGAGATAATATCTAGGTTTAACCTAAAATAGTTTACAAGTAAAATAGAAACAGCTAACTGATGTTGTGCTAGAGGCAGGCCTTTAGGGTTCAGCTTGCAGCTGTCCTCTGAGGTAGCTCTGTGCTGACTGCCTGTCTTAAATGTGCATTAACTCTATCTATTGTCTTTAATTCTACTCTCACATTCTTCAATTCTGATCTGATACACTTTAATGCTCATCTGATACTCTTTGATTTGTTTTGATGCTCTTTAATGCTTGAACTGATACTCTTTAACTCTAATCTGACCTCGGCTTACCATTGTCTGATACTTAGCCTAAAATTTCCCTTTTCCCAAGGATAATGGCATGGTTATGGACCTCTCTGTGGCTGGTATGCTAAGTTCTGTGGAGATTTGCTAAGAAATCACAGAAATTGATGCCCTAATAGCCGATTTTTGGAGATAGTTGAAAAGGTACCTGTATTTATAGTGGAAAACCGCCTACTGCAGTTTTTTTTTTTTTTAACGGCCGTGAGCTCGTCGATGTAGCTTTTCTAGTGGGAAACTAGAGTAGACTCAGTCGAGAAATTGGAACTGTAACCTCAATCGCTTTTACACCCAGAGCGCAAAATGCAGGAAAACATAGCAAAATAACCTTTTCATCCCTTTATTCGACGAAATAACTTTTTGGCGGGAATTTATGATTTAAAGGATGGATTACGTAAGCATGACGTGAGTAGGAGTATAGGATGAACAACGTGGCAGTGACATGGCAGTACAGATGGTGATGTGGCAGGTGATATCAGCAAAGGATAGCTGACGTCAGTGGAGGGGTGGTGGTAAGCGGTTTTGCTCGCACTGCTTTTAATGTTGGGCGGTTTCAGGTGGAGTGGTAGCGAACAAAGCGACAGAGTGACGCGTGGCAGTGGTACAAAGGTAATACCACCGGTTCCCCGCAACTTAAACATCAGCCGAAATATGGGCTACAAAATGATTTTGGACTGTTGGATGTGAGGACGTTGATCGGACGGTTAACAGCTTTGGGACATGGCGGAAGGTTACGTTGCAGGCCCGATCACAATAAAAAATGGTTTTTAATGGTTTTCGGGCACGTTTTGATTGGTTCGAGGTTAGGTTATTAATTAACGTGGGGTTAATTAATCCCATTGTTGCGCGTGGTGAAGGCTATGGTTATATTTAACCAGGGGCGGGAATATTAACAATTGGGGATTTTTATTATATTTTTACATAATACGAGATAAGGGTGATAAAGAGGAATTTACATAATAAAAGCCAATGGTTAATATGAGTTTGAAATGAAACTAAAAGCGCCAAGTCATAAACTTAGGCTTAGGGTAAAAAAATGGGGTTATGCGATATTTGTACAATTTCCTAAGTACAAAAGGTTTTACTTAGACACGTGATGAAATGAGATGGAGTGGCTTTAGTGATATTAAGCAGATCTCAATACCATCGGGGAAGTTAGTGAATGACTGGGGAAAAGGATGAAGGGGAGTTAGTCATGAAACTCTGCCTCGCTTGAGTTGCTCCAAGATGAAATGTCCGCCTTGGCACTTGTGATAGAGATAAGACTAACAGATTTTTTAGAGAAAAATCAATCACAAGTATGTTTCTGCAACACCATCTTCCTACCCTGCCTACTTTGCCTAACATTTTTTCTTCCTTCTTGGGTGCATTTAGACTAGCAAACCCTTTTCAACTTTTCTTTTCTTTTCATGGTAAGCCTACCTAAGTCTGCCCTTATTACATCCAAGGGCTCAAATTAAACTGTTGAGCTCCTTCGCTTCTCTACCTATCTACTTATCTGTCAAGATTAAACAGTGTGGACAGATTTTTATTCTCTATCTCTAAAACTTGAAATTCAAACATGAACTAGCCAAGATTAAGCTGTTTGGCCACTCATCAATTGTGGCATGAGTTTACAAGCTGTACACAATGCTTTATTTACAGAAAATGAAATAGTAGTGGCATTTTGGACTCGCACACTTTCCTGGTCTTTTTGTTTGGGGTTCATTTCTTTCACTTTTTTGACCATTTTATTCCTTTTACCCTTTTACTTTTCTTTTAGGGTATACCCTCTTTACATTTTTTTACATTTTTTGATTTTTATTTTTATTTTTTGATAATATGGAAAACCTTTGCAACAAGGAAAGGTATGAACATATTACAGAGCTCAACCAGTCAAGCATGAAATATGACACCTATTTCTATAGGATTATAACATAAGGCACATCATTTGGGTCAAACAGTTTTTCTAGAGGAATTAAACACGTAGGAATGTGACTGCTGGGAAGCTGGACAATGCTATCTTTACCAATTTTGTTTCTAAGCTGGGATTGGGGGCTTTCTTGCAAGGCTTCATTCTCTTGGTCAATTTGTATTTCAAAAAATTCATCAATGACTTGCAAGAATCTGTTCACTTCATCATCATCTTCAAAAACTTTCCAATGGTGGACATTGTCAGGCAAGGATGGTCTGTACTTCATTTGGACTTCATAAACTAGTCTGGGAGGCATGGGAGGGATAAACATGCTAGCAGAGACAGCAAGGGAATCAGCAAGGTGATTTTTGGCTCTAGGGATATATGAAATACAAAAATTATCAAAGGAATCTTTGAGTCTCCATACCTCATCTCTGTATGCTTTCAGCCTTGGATGCTTTGCTTGAAATGTTCTGTTTACTTGTTGAATGATCAAATCAGCATCTCCGAACACCTTTATGCTTCTGATTCCTCTGTCTTTAGCTACGTTAAGGCCCAATATCAGAGCCTCGTATTCTGCTATGTTATTAGTGACTTGAAAAGCCAGCTTAAAAGACAGATGTGTGCTTTTTTGTTCTAGAGATATCAACACTACCCCTGCTCCCGCAGTCTCCCTGGAACATGCTCCATAAAAAAACATCTCCCAAACTTGACTTCCTTGCTCTTCCTCGGCCTGAACTATTGGTTTCTTAAGCTGCATTTAGGCCTTCTAAGATTCTTCCATTTGGAGAATACATGCTCCAAAATCGGTGTCCACAGCATAGATGGGATGATTGGATGGATTCTTTTCATCACTGATGATGTATGCCAGTTGTGCTTCTCTGTACAATCTCCTGCTTTCTCCTCCAAAAACTAGGACAGTGGCATAAGATAGATCATTCTGTAATGTACCACCTAGTCTCTTAATCCATCCTCTAGACAACAGCATGCCAAACTTAGGAGGGACATTTGCTACCAAAATATCCATCATCATACTCTTCATGGGTAGCTGAGTTAGGGTAATGGCTAGATATTTAATCAACCCCAGACATTTCGCCTTTATTGAACCAAATAAGAATAAATCATGATATGGTCTGGTGATGTCAAGGCCTAACTCTTCCATGACAGCTTTAGGCATCAAATTGTGGCTGGCCCCATGTCTAGCAGACAATTGTGGAGGATTTTGTCATGAATGGTGAAGGAGACATAAAATGATGGAGAATTATTATCAGCAGGTTCGATCATAGGGCTAAGCACAACTGCAGGCTTGTCATCTAGCAAATTGATAGAGTCAGTGGAGGTTTGTGTGGTTTCTAGCTCAAGAGCTTCAAGGATAGGCTTTCTAAACACTTCACTCTTTACCAACTCTACCAGAGGCATAGATATTTTTAACTTCTAGACTTCTAACTCAAAGATGAAAGAGGAAAGTAACTTATCAGAACCTCTTATCTCTTTAACTGGTGCTTTGAGGATGACTGGATCAGTAGCTGGTCTTCTTTGTCTGATATTTTGTGACTCTGCTTGGACAGCAGCTCTTTGGGTAGGATTCTCCTTGACATTTTTTGCATTTGACCTCAGATTATATCTTTGCTGCTCCTCAGTTTATAGAACTGCCTCTCTGTCCCACCTTTGACTATCTTGATCCTGTAGCAAAGATTCTTCGTATGCAGCCAATGTAAAAAAGGCAGCACTGCCTTTATCCTCCATATAGTGAATTTCATCCTCTTCTTCAATCTGCTCCTCCTCCATGACTGCATTTTGGAAAGGAGCTTTAACTCTTTGTTCTTCGTTATCTTCTTTACCCCTCTGAATTATTTGTAACTATTCATTTGCTCTTCTGAATGGATTTGGATTTCTTGGAGCAAATGTATTTGGGAGCTTTGTCTTTCCCGAGTTCTGTTCAACCTTCAGCTTAGCTATCTCAGTAGCCAATGACTCTATCATTATAGTCATTTTATCTATTTTAGGCTCTGAAGATGAAGTAGAGGAAGAAGAAGCCTCACTTCTCTACCTTCTTCTATCAGCATGACTCCTGAGCTTCTCTGCGGCCATAATATTAGACTCTAGTTCTAGTGCTGCATCCTGCATGTCAACCAGAGTAGCACATCTTCTCTCTCAACAACAAATAGAAATCAAAGTCAAAGGCACTGGCATAGGCAAGTTTGGCAAAGGTGGGGGTAGGCTTTACTTCGGCTGGTATCTTACTATACATACAATTAAATCTCTTACTAAAATCAGGCAATGATTCCCCATTTTCCGTCTTCAGGTTACCAAACTTAGTATGGTAATACAGCAAGTCCTTTTTATCTCCCCAGTGCTTCAAAAATGCTTCATCTAAGGCTTCAATATCAGCAATAGATCTAGGGGGCAATTCTCTAAACCACTTTCTAGCCTTTCCATCAAGGCTCTATAAAAAAACTCTCATCCACACATCATTTTCACTTATATCCAAGTCATCAGCATAGCTATAGAAAGATTCAAGGTTCTCTTCGGTTGTTACTCCCTTTGTGCTAGTGAACTTAGGCATGTATTTCTGATATTCTCCTGCAGGCATGGCATTCAAAGGAACAGGCAGGACTAGGGGTCCATACCTAGCAGCAATAATTCTTTCCATCTTCGTAGGTGCTTGCTGTCCTGCCATGACTGGGGTATGTGGAAGGACACTGGCAGATTGAGTAGTTTGAAGCAATGTAATGGATGACAGAGACAACGGGATGTTCTGGACTGTATGGGAAGCTTTCTTTGGACTGAGATTCAAAGGGGAACTAAATGGACAAGGAGCTTTATGAATCTCTGCAAGTGTTTCTTCACTAGCAACACTAGGCTTTATATCTTCAAATTGTGTGTCCTCAACTAAAAACTTCTCATGCAGAGACAAATAAGATTTCTTGGGCTTACCTGATCCTGATGCTCCTTTCTACAAAGTTTTCTTTGTCTTAACAATCTTCTCAGGGTCAGGAACTGGGACAGCTGGTGATTTCTGAGGATTTCTTCGAGTATGCCTCACAAACTGAGCCAGGACTATAATGTGGAGTCGCCAAATAGATGATTACAACCAGAAATGTGCCCAGACTTTGTCTATCATCAAAATCTAGAACTGTGTCGTTTTCCCAGGGAAGCTGAGCTTCAATCTCCTCTCCTCAGCAACGACGCCAATTAATGTTATCACCCTAAGAAACTCTCCTAGGTTGTATCTCAGAGATGCTCGGGAACATTACAAACTCAACATAATGTTGGAAATGGATGAATGGAAGGAATGATGCTTGTCCAAGCTAGATAACCACTTCTACTATGCTTAACTCCAGACATGGGTGAACACCCCCAGACTACAAGGATTTAGACCACCAATTACTCACAGTTTAAGGATTAGATGAACATGGAGAACATTGACCACACTAGCAGATGCACAAGACCATGTGATGGCCAGCTGCAACCAGTAAAGAGGTCTGCAAATCTATTTCCTAATGCACAAACAGGATGAGAGCTCTCTGGCATTAAGTAAATAGAAACCTGCATAACACATTCAATGATACATACTAGACTTCAACACAGAGGTGGGATGACAGCTCCTCTAATGCTAAATATCAAGATTACATGAAAAAATGCATAACAGGCACAACCTAGAACAGAGTAGAAATGGAAAGTGAGCAATTAACAACAAAAGAAGCTTGTATTAGCTGAAAATGAAGACCAGACACTGCAAGTATCAAAATAGTTACAGTCTTCAGAAGTTGAACCTTACATCAAAACAACAACCATCAACCCTGATTACATCTGTGTTCTGGATATATATAGAGGTTGATTACAAAAATGCTCTGCTATTCTATGCGTGGAGGGGTCATAATGGACCACCAACCACTTTAACTATCTAATATGGGTCTTCACTGCAATCTGCTTACTTTAATAAATGAATTTGATCTTTTCTAATATTCTATTGTCCTTCTTGAGCAGATGGAGTGTTGTATAGAAGAAGTTCCAAAACTGATCAATGTTGCGGTCTGCTCGAGGCACGTCCTTCTCGTTCTCGGTCATACTGCTCTTGAATGCAGTTGTTGGAGATGAAATGTGCCGAGTACTTGGTAGATGATCGCTGTCGTCCTTCAGGTGCACGACGTGACCAGGGTGTGTTGACTTCATGGAGGATGTACGAGCGGGCGGAGGATAGATATCAGTCGTTGGATCACACAGATGGATGGTAGATATGGCTTAGCGGGAGATATCAGGAGAAATGGGAGCAGACGATCATGAGCTGTTGGATCTCGGGCGGGCAGATCCAACGGCTATCGGGCAGAAGAGATGCGTGGGGGGTTAACGCGCGGGGAAGGCGGTTTCGGCGGCGGGCGGTATTTATCGCACCGCTTACGGGGGATGGGCGGTAATAGTACATGGTCATGCGATCCCATTCATCGCGCGACACGTGGATGATGGGATGCGGCGGAAACCACCCTTATCGTGAGTTAACATGCGGTTAAGTTATGGCAGCGGGGGAAGCGAATGACGTCCGATCATGTCAGAAATGATCAGATGGTGGACGATCAGTGCATATGTTTTTGTCGGATGCAGCCAGGGAAGCAGTAGGTTAGGGATTTCGTGAAAGCGTGCGGCTATATGGGTTTAAAGCTTAGCACCTAGGGGCTATATTGAAACGGGGTTTATGCCGAGTATTGAAGGAAAATAGGGGTAGTGGAGTTAAGAGAGTGTAAGGAGGATGAAGGAGAAGGAAGAAAAAAACTGTTGCGAGCTACCTTCTGAGCATAACACACAGCCAAGCTTGTATTTGGTCCTCCAAATGCTGAATTGAATAGCAGAGCTAACAATCCTCTTGGTGAACTTACTTCAACCTTGGTAACGAGGAGCAACATTTAACATGATGTGATTCTGCATGGACAACACAAACATCTTCTTTTTGCTCATTTTGTATTCTTAACATTTCTACTTTTTGGTTAGATTGATAAGAATTTTTGTTTTAGAGTCATCAAACAAATTTCCAGGTTTAGCTTGACTTACCGATCTTGATGTTTATTTACCTGTAGAAATTCCCACTGTAGATCAATAGATTATGCAATATACTAAAGCAAAATACAAGATCTACTTCTACAACAACTTTGCAGAAGCTTAATCGAATTGAGCAAGATCAATGAGAACACATATAACTAAGAATCAGAAGACAACCACACATAACACAGAAGAAATAACACGGGGAAATCCTCAGCCTAGAACCCCAATCTCTATATTATCATACAAGTGGAAATCTTGTTCAAGTTACAAAAAGATTCAGCTCTCAAGCTATCCTGCTCTCTCTGCAATCAAACAATACCGCTCACAGACTGAAAAGACACAATATATGTCCTCCTCAAGCCCTCCAAGCCTCTTATTTCCTTGTGCAGTTTTTCTTGGGGTCCAGTGATGCCACGTGTGAATTGGCCTCATCACATTCACAAAACCTGAAGAAGTAACTGCGCAATCCTCAAGGAAATAATTCCTTCTACATGCAAGAGATATTCATAATGGAATATTATAGCAACTGATAGTACACTGCCCCTTCGTCTGATCTCAACTGGGTCTCTGTCTGAACTGACATGCATGAGTTATTTATGAGAGAATATTCAGTTATCTGAAGTGCAGCAATTACATGCATACATGCATTAATTAACTGAACTCACAATTAATTCAACAAATTGTTTGAATTAATCTAACTAGACTTGAATCAGTTAACTGAGCCAACTAATTACAACTCAATATTACAACTCATCCTTATCTCTTTAAGTGATGGATAAATTCCTCAATTAATGGAGAAACTGTTGCATGTCCCCACATAGACTTCATGTTTGATTTTCTACAACTAATTAACTCATGGTGAATTAATTAATTATTTTACAAACAACTACTAAGATCAAATTCGAATTTTACTTCTCTATTTTGGTTCAGGGGCTAACTAAAATAGGAAAGTATCCCGAAATGCTATTTATAGCAATACTAAATTTAGCACTTCTATATTTAGCATTTCCTGTTGCTATTTTCAACACTCCTTCTCAACAAGAAAGGGATTATCAGTAACACCAATCTTGTCTCTATGGAACTCGAACTTGCATTTT
Source organism: Pinus tabuliformis (assembly GCA_031772625.1). Lineage (NCBI taxonomy): Eukaryota > Viridiplantae > Streptophyta > Pinopsida > Pinales > Pinaceae > Pinus > Pinus tabuliformis. Next base: position 1,037,989,545 of record CM062813.1, on the reverse strand, counting down.
GACAATGCCTTAGTTAAAATATCTGCATCCTATTCCTTGGTCGAAACATACAACAACAGCATGATCCTCTTGACCACAGAGTCTCGAAGATGGTGATACCAGATATCAATGTGCTTGGACCTATCATGAAAAACTGGATTCTCAGAGAGTTTGATACAACTCTGATTATCGTAGTAGATCACGGTTGGATCCATCCTCTGACTAAACAATCCCACTAGAATCTTCCGCATCCAAATGGCCTCACATGCAGCTTGAATAGCAACCATGTATTCAGCCTCTACTGAGCTAAGTGCAACTAACCTCTGTTTCCTGCTGTACTAGGAAACTGCAGTTGAACCAAGGTTGAAGATTCCTCTAAAAGTGCTCTTCCAGTCTGATGGACTCCCTGCCCAATCTGCATCTGTGAAGCCCTGAAGCTTCACTCCCTCTGTCTATTTGTACCACAATCTGAACTAAGATGTGCCTCAGATGTATCTCAACACATGCTTCGTTGCCTTCCAAAACAGCTTGGTAGGTTGAACCATAGCTTGACTTAGTTGGTTCACCGCAAAGCATAAGTTGGGTCGTGTGTTCACCAGATACATAAGTGAACCCACCAGCTGGCGATAAACAGTAGCAACTACTACCTCACCTGAAGTAGCATCCTCCTTCCTCCAATTACCAGCTAAAGGAGTCTGCATGGGCTTGCACTTCTCCATGTGAAAGCACCTGAGTATCTCATTGGCATACTTGCCTTAAGGCACAAATACTTTACCATCTTTTTGCCACACCTCCATGCCTAGAAAGTAGTGCATAAGACCCATGTCTTTCATTTCAAACTCTCTTGCAAGGTTCTCCTTATAAGACTGTATTAGTTGATTATTTCTTGTCAAAATCAGATCATCGACATAAAGAACAATGATCAATGGTTTACCTTCTACCATGATGTGGTAAAGGTCTGCATCTGCTTCACTCTTGGTGAAGCCCAACCTGGTGAAATAGTTGTCTATCCTAGTGTACCAAGCACAAGGTGCTTGCTTCAACCCATACAAAGCCTTCTTGAGTCTGCACACATGCAACTCACGATCGAAGGTCTCTAAACCTTCTGGCTGCTCAATGTACACGTCCTCCTCAATCTTCCCATTGAGGAATGTTGTCTTCACATCCATCTGGTGGATCTTCCACCCCATCTGAGTTGATAGTGCCAACATCGATCTAATCGATGAGTACCTTGCTACGGGAGCAAAATTCTCATCGTAGTCGATCCCCTCGACCTATGAGAAACCTCGGGCAACAAACCTTGCCTTATGTTTCTCAACACTGCCATCAGCTGCCTACTTTACCTTGTAACTGGAACTCACCACTGACTTACCCTGAGGTCTCGGGACAACATCCCACACACTGTTCCAAATGGTAGAGTCATACTCTTCTACCATTGCATCAACCTAGACTGGTTGCTGCAATGCCTCCTTGAATGAAGAAGGTTCAATATCTACACGCTCCCCAACTAGGGCCATGTACCCAGTGGACTGCTCGAGCGATCTCCTCTGTCTACGCTAAGAAGATGGTTGTCCCACATTCTCCCGCGCATCCAGCATCAACCTGTCAACTTCCCTTGAGCATTTCTGCCCATCTCTGGAAGTCTTAGCATGATTGGATGTCTCCACTCCTGGATCCTCTGCATGCGGCTGCTCTGCATCAATCTGAGGCTCCTCCTCCTTAGGAACTGAAAGTTCCTCCTCTGCATGCAACTTGAGCTCCCTCTCAAGTGATAATCGCATGGCTTTTTGCTCGTTGAACTTCATATCCCTGCATACCACTGTTCTCTGACTGGTAGGCAGGTACACCTGATAGTTGTGGGGTGTATTCATGTACCCCACAAGTATTCCCAACTCAATTGTTGGATCCAGCTTCTTTCGAGCATCTTTGGTCACATGACAGTAAACTAATGATCCAAATATTCGGAAGTGACTCACATCTGGTTGCTTCTCGGAAAAGGCCTCCACAGGTGTCCTCATCCCCAGTATACGGTGCGGGCTTCTGTTCTGCAAGTATATTGCTATATTGCATGCTTCAGCCCACAAATGCAGTGGTAGGCTTTGGTCATGTAACATCGCTCGAGCTGCTCCCACAATCGATCTGTTCTTCTTTTCGGCCACCCCATTATACTGTGGGTTATGGGGTGTCGTCAATTCCCATTTAATTCCTACTGCAGCTTAGAAGTCTTTACACTGTTGGGAGACATACTCTCCACCATCGTCGCTACGCAAGACTTTTATTTTCTTTCCAGATTCTTTCTCTACGAAGGCTTTAAACTCACAAAACCTAAAGAAGGTCTGATCCTTCTTTTGCATAAAGTAGATCTAGCATCTACGAGAAAAATCATCAATAAAAATAACATTGTACCTTTGTTTAGCGGTGGAGGTTTTAGAGAAAGGTCCACAAACATCTAAGTGAACTCGCTCTAAGATTGCTCCAGCTCTACTATCTCGATCAGGAAAGGAAGATTTCGCATACTTACCCAAGGTAAAACCTTTGCATGTATTCGTCTGCTCAAGTTTTCCCTTGGGTAATCCGGTAGAAATCTGCTTCATGATCTTCAGGGCTCCATGGTGCAAGTGGCCTAGTCTTCTATGCCATATCTTGCCAATATCTTGGCTCTGCACCATCTCATCTTTGGAACTCAATGCAACATAGTCGTCTACCTCCAGCTTGTAGAGATTCTTTACTCAAATCCCAATTCGCTTTGTCTGTCCAGTACCAATATGCCTCAGGAATACCTTTCCTTTACTAAAGACTACATCATAGCCTTTATCTTCTAGCATAGCAATAGACACAAGATTCTTCTTCAGACTTGGTACATACTTTACATCAGTCAGGGTGAGGGGAGCTCCATGCTCCCTCTAAAACACAACCATACCTTCACCTGAAACATGGGACTTTCCACCATCGTCCATCTCGATCCACATCTAGAGATCCTTCTCTTCCATGGTACTAAAAAGATTCTTGTCACCTGACATGTGGAATGAAGCTCCACTGTCTAGGTACCACACACATCCCACCATGGATGAAACCATGCATGCGATAAGCGAGAAATCCAGCTCAAACTGTGAGGCCAGTGCCTCACCATCAGATCCCTTCGAAGAACCCTTCTTGGATTTCTTCTGTGGACAATTTGTAGCATAATGGCCCACTTCATGACAATGAAAGCATCACACTTTTTATTTGTCCAACTTCTTCCCACCATGGGAAGAACCGAATTTGGGATGGGATGCCTTCCCTTTCCCTTTCCTTGCCTTACTCGCTAAGGCTAGATTTTCCTCATCATCTTGCTTTGATGAGGATCCATCTCTGGTGCTTCTTCTTATTTCCTCCTGCATCAGATCTGACCAAAGTCATTCCCAATTTGGCAGTTTTTCTCTTCCATTATCCGAGCCTTGGTAGCTATGCCAGCTCTTAGGAAGACCGAGGAGTGCAAGACTCACCATGTCATCATCAACGGTCGTGATTCCTACACTTCCAAGCTCATCCCTGCAGGTGGTGAGCTTGTTCAAATATGTAGAGATCGTGTCGCCCTATTCACACTTGATTTTCCGAAGCTTGTCTTTCAACGCCAGCTTCCTCTGATCATTGTTGTTTTAATATAGATCTTTCAATATTTTCCACATCGAAAACGGTGTCTCCTTCCCATGGAGACTCGAGACTATGTGGTCTCGAACTCCCTCCAGAAGGATTCTACTTGCTCTAGACACACATTTCTTCCATTCCGCCAATTGAGTAGCATCAGTCAGCTTGGGGACTTCTTGATCAATGAAGTCCTTTAGACCGTTATCCTCTAATACTACTTCCATGTGATCCTTCCAGACTATATAATTCGAGCTTCCATCAAGGGCATACTCGAGACTTAAACTGCTAAATGCCATTGGTGAAATTGAGATGTGATAAGAACTCGATTTCTATATTCAAGAACCTTAAACTTCAAACTTCTCCCTTCTTGTATACTGTTCTTCGCTTTGATCACCTTTGCTCAGATACCATGTAGAAATTCCCACTGTAGATCAACAGATTATGCAATATACTAAAACAAAATACAAGATCTACTTCTACAACAACTTTGTGGAAGCTTAATTGAATTGAGCAAGATCAATGAGAACACATATAACTAAGAATCAGAAGTCAATCACACATAACACAGAAGAAATAACCCAGGGAAAGCCTCAGCCTAAAACCCCAATCTTTGTATTATCATACAAGTGGAAATCTTGTTCAAGTTACAAAAGGAATCAGCTCTCAAGCTATCCTGCTCTCTTTGCAATCAAACAATACTGCTCACAGACTGAATAGACACAGTATATGTCCTCCTCAAGCCCTCCAAGCCTCCTATTTCCTTGCGCATTTTTCTTGGGGTCCAGTGATGCCACATGTGTGAATTGGCCTCATCACACTCACAAAACCTGAAGAGGTAACTGTGCAATCCTCAAGGAAAGAATTCCTTCTACATGAAAGAGATATTCACAGTGGAATATTCTAGCCACTGATAGTACACTGCCCCTCCATCTGATCTGAACTGGGTCTCTGTCTGAACTGACATGCATGATTTATTTATGAGAGAATATTTAGTTATCTGAAGTGCAACAGTTACATGCATGCATGCATTAACTAACTGAACTCACAATTAATTCAACAAATTGTTTGAATTAATCTAACTGGACTTGACTCAGTTAACTGAACCAACTAATTACAAGTCAATATTACAACTCATTTAACTGATGGATAAATTCCTCAATTAATGGAGAAACTATTGCATTTCCCCACATAGACTTCATGTTTGATTTTCTACAACTAATTAACTCATGGTGAATTAATTAATTATTTTACAAATAGCTACTAAGATCAAATTCGAATTTTACTTCTCTATTTTAGTTCAAGGGCTAACTAAAATAGGAAGGTATCCCGAAATGCTATTTATAGTAGTACTAAATTTAGCACTTCTATATTTAGCATTTCTTGTTGTTATTTTCAACATTACCTACTCTTGTTTTTCCTCTTAATATGTGTTGGCATGTTTCACAAGTTTCCTCAAATGATAATTGATATACATCACCTCTACTTATGAGATTAAGGAGATCAATCCACTCATCCCTAATTATTCTAACTAAGAGGGTTTTTAGTGTGTCGGATCCTAAATGATGTAATTTTTCCCTCTTAAGATTATACATGAACCTCTCTATTAGATCTTCTAGACTCCCATCTTCTCTTTGATTCATTCTAAAGATTTCTTCTTTAAGAACATGATATTTATATTTTTCTATAAATATATTTTGCATATCATTCCATGACCTTATTGAATTAGTCCCTAAACTCATGAACCATCTAAGAGCTTTATCCTTCAATGTTTCCGAAAACAATCTTAGTTTTTGAGTTTTTAATAAGTAACCATAAGATCTACAAATAATTTCAAATTCAAAGAGAAAGGATTTCGGATCCTCTGACCTTAGACCATGAAATTTTGGAAGAAAATATGGAGGAATGTTCTTCATGTGCACACTACCATCAGTATATGTTAGCTCTGCTATAAAATTCACTGCTTAAAGGGTTGAATTGTGGTTGGCTTGTGTCGAGAAATCGTGTTGCGGTCTTCTCTTCCTTCCTTCTTCATTTTCATTATGCCCTTATAACTCCCGCTACTCTGTTTTTGTCTTCGTTTTGCCTCCAAATCCTTTGTAAACCCACTTTCCCTTTCACCCCGCTCATATTTCCTAACCACTGCGCTAGTGTCTTAATCCTTCAGAACCCGCATAAACCTACGTTTCTTTTGCTCGGGCGCTTAAGACATAATCCCGCGCCATTATTAACCCTCTGTCACTTTTGAAATCTTCACCGTTGATCACCATGATCTAATGGTCCTCATCGCCCCAGCCCACGTGTTAAACTTCACGCTCCTTCCTTGCCATCTGACCGTCCATCGCCAGATCGACGGTGGACGCTCCTCACGTTCGCGCGACCTGCACGCTTGTTAACCCGCGGGGAAGTGGTTTCCCACTACCACGCGATGTTGTTTCATTGGATCACATCGTTATATACGGAAACCGCCTTTGCCAATGAGGCGGTGCGGGGAGACCGCCCGCCATGCAAAACTGTCGTCCTGTACGATTCCCCAGCCATTAACCTGTGCACGCCTTCTGAAAACGATCACCATCGGATCTAGCGTGTCCAGATCCGACGTCCAGTATTTGTTTTCGCCTTCTGCTCATGCTTCCCGCCAATCTAATGGCCTGTTTCTCCCACAATTTCTTACATGGTCTTCTCCCACAGCCTTTTCAAACTCCTGAAGGATGGAGGTGGTCTGCAGATTGTGTACCTGTGAAAAGTATTCTACAACAACCGCATTTAAAGAAGAGCATGTCAGAGGACAAACAGGACGATCTCGAGCAGTGAATAGCATTTATCAGGCATGGAATTTAATCCATAATTCACTCCAGCTGCTAGAGAAGGACAGTAGAATCTCCAGAAGGGTCGATTTTGCTCATTAAAGCTCTCAGACTGCAGTAAAGGCCCATTTCAGATTTTAAATGTGGTTGGTAGTCATTTAGTGACTCCTCCACGCATAGTTTAGCAGACTGTTGTAAATCAACCTCAATATATACCAAGAAACAAAATGTAATAGGTTGATGAGTGTTATTTTGTTGTAAGGTTCAACTTCTGGAGATCGTAACTGCTGTGATACCTACAGCGTCTGGTCTTCATTTTTAGCTAATGCAAGCTTCTTTTGTTGTTAATTACTCATTGTCCACTTCTTCTTCTTGTTCTATGTTGTGCCTGTTTTGCATTTATTCATGTGCTATTAATGTTTAGCATTAGAGGGGCTGTCATTCCACCTCTGTGTTAGGATTTAGCATGTATCATTGAATTTGTTTGCAGGTTTCTGTTGTTTTAAAGCTAAAGAGCCGTTATCCTGTCTGTGTATTAAGAAATAGATTTACAGACCTTTTAACTGGTTGCAGCTGGCCATCACAGGGTCCTGTGCATCTGCTGGTGTGATCAGTCTTCTCCATCATCACATTTTCTTTAAAACTGTGAGTAATTGGTGGTCTAAAGCCTTGTAGTCTGGGGATGTTCACCCATGTCTAGGGTCAAGCACAATAAAAGTGGTTATCTAGCTTGAATACGCAGCATTTCTTTCATTCATCCACCATATTTCCAACATTTTTGTTGAGTTTGTAATGTTCTCGAGCATCTCCGATATACAACCTAGGAGAGTTTCTTGGGGTGATGACATTAATTGGCACCGTTGCCAGGGAAAGGAGAATCAAAGCTCAGCTTCCCTGGGAGAACGACATAGCTTCAAGCTTTGATGATAGACAAAGTTTGAACACAGTTTTTGGTTGTAATCATCTATCTGGCGACTCCATTGGTGGAAGACCATCCTTTGGCGACTCCACATTGCAATTCTGGCGTAGTTGGTGAGGCATGTTTGCATAAATCTTTAGAAACCATTAGCTAAACTAGTTCCTGATCCTGAGAAGATCGTTCAGCAGAAGAAAATATCGTAGTATGCAGCACCAGGATCAGGTAAGCCTTAAAAATTCAATGTATCTTTGTTAGTGAAGTAGTCACCTTCAAAGATTCATTCAGCTCCTTGTCATTCATTTCCCTTTCGGACCTCAGTGAAAGAAACATTCCTTGATGTCCATTATATTCCTCTGTTTCTGCCATTCCATTCATTGATTCATTCCACTCAGTCTACCAGTATCCTTTTACCTTACCTCAGTCATGGTAGGCCAGCAAGCCCTTACAAAGATAGAACGAATAATTGCTGCTAGGTATGGACCCTTAGTCTTGCCTTCCCCTTTGAATGCCATGCCTGCAGGATATTATCAAGAATTTATGCCAAAGTTTACTGGTGTAGAAGAAATATCAGCTGAAGAGCACCTCGAGGCCTTTTACAACTATGCTGATAACTTGGATATCAATGAAGAGGATGTCTGGATGAGGGTTTTTATCCAAAACCTAGAAGGGGAAGCTAGAAAATTGTTTAGAAATTTACCCCCTAGGTCTATTGCAGACATTGAGGCCCTAGATGATGTATTTTTAAAGCACTGGGGAAATAATAAAGATCTGCTCTTTTATCATGATGAATTTGGGAACTTGCAGAGAGAAGATGGTGAGCTGATGTCTGAATTTAATATAAGATTCAATCATATGTATAGCAGAATGCCAGCTGAAGTAAGACCTACCCCTGCTTTTGCCATGTTTACTTATGCTAATGCCTTTGATTCTCAGTTATGCTTGCTGTTAAGAGAAAGGAGATGTACTTCTCTAGCTGATATGCAAGATGCAACTTTTGAAGTTGAATCGAACATTCTGGCTGCAGAGAGACTTGAAGGTGATGCTGAAAGGAGAAGACAGGGAGATGAATCCTCTTCATCCTATGATTCTGAAATTGATGAATTGGCTAGGGTGATAGAGTTTTTGGCCTCTGAAGTTTCCAAGCTAAAGGCTGAGCAACATTTTGAGGAAGCATGAGCTCTTTGTTCCTCTACTCTTTCAAAGTTATATCCACATAGAGGAGCAAATGAGCATTTGCAGATTTTGCAACGAAATAAAGTCACAAATGAAGATAAAGGGGTGAGGCCCCTTTTACAGAATATAGTCATGGAAGAAGTGCAGCATGAGGAGGAGGTCCATGTTTTGGAAGGTGCTCCTTTCCTAACAAGGGCTGCCTATGAAAAAGCAATATCCAAACGCGTTGCTTGTCAGTTTGTTATAGCTGAGAACAACAAGCTTATCAGCAGGAGCAATCAGCAGCTGGTCCCTTCATCCTTGAAAATTCTGAGCTTGAAGCCTGCCCATCTTCCCATGGCTATGCAAATCTGCCAATTTTCCAGCCTGCTTTTGTTCCCATTCCAATGATTAAAAAGGGAGAGGAAAGCTCTCCATCATCATCTTTTGTCCCTCTGTCTGCTTAAGTAAAAATCCCTCACAGTTGCCCCTTAAACACTGAGGTAGAACAAATTTTAGTGTTCAAGGCTAAGACTGATCACCTCGGTTTTGATTTTTTGAAACCTACTCAGATGGTCCCCACACAGAATGAAAGGGCAGCTTATCAGATGACAAAGGAAGAAAATATACAGTTGTGGGATTCCTCCTTGGATGAGGATTGTTCAAAGCAAGATACAGGAGCAGATAATGTCCTTATGTCCCCTGCACAAGAAAACAATGGTGCATCTTTCATATTTATTGTGCAGGCCACAGAAGACAAAAACAGGTACACAACAGCCATGATTATTCAGTAGGTGTACAAAGGCTCCTCTAAAGAACATCCAAGGAGGAAAATACACATAAGGGAAATGAAATTTGATCCATATCTTCCTGTCAAGCTCAAATGTCCTAAACTGTTTGAGGTGGAGGATCAAATTAATCCTGTTTTGCAGCTCTATGATGAAGGGGCCGAGAGCAGGAGAAGCAATTTTGAGGGCCTATCAATTGGACAATTTTTGAGTAATTGTATTTATTGTAAGCTTTTTCTTTTATAGGTTTTAGTGTAGACCTAGTTTGACTCCATGCCCAATGGATACTAGGCAATGTTTTTAAAAGTTGGTTTTGTACGAAGGCATTGGTTTGCAGGTTCTTGAGACCTCACAGGGAGGATCTCATCCCTAGAAGGAGCCAATGTTAGCTGTGCTATAAACTTCACTGCTTAAAGGGTTGAATTGTGGTTGGTTTGTGTCGAGAAAGCGTGTTGCAGTCTTCTCTTCCTTCCTTCTTCATTTTCATTATGCCCTTATAACTCCCGCTACTTTGTTTTTGTCTTCATTTTGCCTCCAAATCCTTTGTAAACCCACTTTCCCTTTCACCCCGCTCATATTTCCTAACCCCTGCGCTAGTGTCTTAATCCTTTAGAACCCGCATAAACCTACGTTTCTTTTGCTTGGGCGCTTAAGACATAATCCCGCGCCATTATTAACCCTCTGTCTCTTTTGAAATCTTCACCGTTGATTGCCATGATCTAATAGTCCTCGTCACCCCAGCCCATGCGTTAAACTTCGCGCTCCTTCCTTGCCATTTGACCATCCATCGCCAGATCGACGGTGGATGCTCCTCCCGTTCACGCGACCTGCGTGCTTGTTAACCTACGAGGAAGTGGTTTCCCGTTGCCACGCGGCATTGTTTCACTGGATTGCATCATTATATACGGAAACCATCTTTGCCCGTGAGGCGGTGTGGGGAAACTGCCTGCCGCACAAAACCGTCGTCCTATACGATTCCCCAGCCGTTAACCTGTGTGCGCCTTCTGATAGCGATCACCGTCAGATCTGGCACGTCTAGATCTGACGACCAGTATTTGTTTTCACCTTCTGCTCATGCTTCCCGCCAATCTAATGGCCTGTTTCTCCTGCAGTTTCTTACATGGTCTTCTCCCACAGCCTTTTCAAACTCCTGAAGGATGGAGGTGGTATGCAGATTGTGTACCTGTGAAAAGTATTCTACAACAATCACATTTAAAGAAGAGCATGTCCAAGGACAAACAAGACGACCTCGAGCAGTGAAGAGCATTTATCATGCATGGAATTTAATCCATAATTCACTCCAGCTGCCAGAGAAGGACAGCAGAATCTCCAGAAGGGTTGATTTTGCTCATTAAAGCTCTCAGACTGCAGTAAAGGCCCATTTCAAATTTTAAATGTGGTTGGTGGTCATTTAGTGACTCCTCCACACATAGTTTAGCAGACTATTGTAAATCAACCTCAATATATACCAAGAAACAAAATGTAATAGGTTGATGAGTGTTATTTTGTTGTAAGGTTCAACTTCTGGAGATTGTAACTGCTGTGATACCTGCAGCGTCTTGTCTTCATTTTTAGCTAATGCAAGCTTCTTTTGTTGTTAATTGCTCATTGTCCACTTCTTCTTCTTGTTCTAGGCTATGCCTGTTTTGCATTTATTCATGTGTTGTTAATGTTTAGCATTAGAGGGGCTGTCATTCCACCTCTGTGTTAGGATTTAGCATGTATCATTGAATTTGTTTGCAGGTTTCTGTTGTTTTAATGCTAGAGAGCTGTCATCCTATCTGTGTATTAAGAAACAGATTTACAGACCTTTTAACTGATTGCAACTAGCCATCACAAGGTCCTGTGCATTTGCTGGTGTGATCAGTCTTCTCCATCATCACATTTTCTTTAAAACTGTGAGTAATTGGTGGTCTAAAGCCTTGTAGTCTAGGGGTGTTCACCCATGTATGGGGTCAAGCACAGTAGAAGTGGTTATCTAGCTTGAATATGCAGCATTTCTTTCATTCATCCACCATATTTCCAACATTTTTGTTGATTTTGTAATGTTACCGAGCATCTCCGATATACAACCTAGGAGAGTTTCTTGGGGTGATAACAGTATCTTCAATGGAAAATCCGAGAGGATCTTTCTCATTGTCATCATATCCATCCATTTCTTCTACATTCTTTGTCATCTTCTTCTTCTACCTATAAAAGTGAATGGTGACGTGGCTCTTACTGCACCACCTGATCAATTGGGAGGTGGATTGGTGTTGGAGAAATTTTGTTTTTGTGATTGAATGAAAACACTAATGCAATGCAATTTTCTATTTTTGAAATGAAATATGCATAATGCAAATATTTTTTTTTTCAAAAAGTAAAAAGAAATGAAGCACTAGGGAAGAAAACAATGTATACTTTGAAACCTCCCCGAAAATGGCACCAAAAAGTGATGAGCCTCGGTATTGTAACAAGAATGCTGCAACTCCCAAGGCTACCGACTTTAATTATCAACATGAAATTTGTACAAACTTAAGAGGTGTCAGCACTATATGTGCGGCATACAATGTGTCCTTCCTTTGCTGTCATGATGTAACGGAGTGCATGTACTGAAGTCAAATACTAAACTAATTGCAGAAAATAAAATGTTCGAAATGGAACCTTAACCTATAGCAAGAAATAAAGTACAAGGAAAGAGACAAAAATTCAATGCTAAATCACACCATTTCCTAATTAACTACCAAGAAACTATGCTTTGCAATAATGCTAAATTATCATGAACCAAATGCTACTACCTAAGCATGGAAGTAAGAAGAATCAAACATCACTAATGTGCAAATAAAGGGACTGAAATAAAGTTGTTTTTGTCTTTTTGTCTTTTCATGCTAAATCAAGTATGCAAACTAATTTCCATTGGTGATGTGGCAGGTGAATTAAGGATGTTGAAGGTTGGACGGAAGGGTTAGGAGATGGTTGGATAGTGTGGGAGACTCTTGGGAGGCTTTTGGTGACTTCTTAGAGGTTTCCTCTCAATTCAGCCTCAAAATAGACCATTTCAGGAAAGCCTACAGGATGTACTAGAAACCTACAGGATGATCCTGTAGGAATTACAGTGAACCTATAGGATACAACCGAGAGAAAAATGTGAGGTGCTGGAGGTGATGGGAGGCCTAGAAAAGGTGTGCTATGGGTGGAATGGAGTGGGAGAAGGTCTAGAATCACTCAGAAGTCAATATCCAAGATAGTAGATGGATGGATTCGCTCAATGTGCTTGGAAGAAGTTTTATGAAAAATGATGGAAAAATAGTGGAGGTGATGGTGAAAACAAGGGATGGCTAAGGTGGATGGAGTGGAAGGTGGTTGTTGGCTATGAAGTCTTAGTCTCCTCTTGAAGCACCAAAAATACCTTTTTCAACCTATGCAAAAAAAATAAAAAACATTACTAATCGAAAATCTAGAAATTCGAGAACTAGTGAGCTAGTAAATCTAAAAAATGCCTAACCAAATCAAGTGCAAATGCAATGGGGTAATTTTTGTTATGAACTAGAATGTTTTTGTGATCTAATTCAAGTGGAATCAATTCGATTGAAGCTCATTAGCATGCTCTAAAAAATAGCAGAAATTTATTGTTCTTTGCTAAAAAGGAGGTCCAACAATCTAGATTTGGGAATAAGAAGACTAATCCAAGCAGCTCAATGATTACTATGAACTTACAAAGATTTTCCAAGGATGAAATAATGCTTTTGATCCTACAAAAGAACTTTCATTAAACATTTAACTCAATCCTAAAACAAGAAATCATTAATACTAAATGCAAAAATAGAAAGAACTAAAAACTAGAGATGCATGTGAATAAGTAATAAAAAGAAGGAAAGAAAATTATACAAAAGGGCTCTAAGGCTCCTGCGATGGCCAAGCCCAAGGAAACTCAGAGACCTATGGAGGAGAACAAGATTTAGAAGCTGAACATGACACCAGTCTTCATTATTTTCATCAATAGAATTACATCCCTGCGATACAAGCTCTCTCCATAATAACACTAATGAAAAATCCTCTCCCTAGAGGAAAATTCGACTTGGTACTTATACAAAATGATTAGGAATCATTCCCCATGAATAGAGGAAGATTTCCTACCAAAATCCCTTGATTAGTGGATTTACTCCCCAATACTAGGAATTTGCATTAAATGGCAGGGAATACATTCCTAGATTTTCTCAATCATTCCCTAAAGGCAAATTCGACTTGGTACTTACACAAAATGATTAAGAACCATTCCCCACGGATGGAGAAAGTTTTCCCCACCGAAATACCTTGATTAGTGGATCTGCTCCCTTGATTGGTGGATCTGCTCCCTTGATTAGTGGATCTGCTCCCTTGATTGGTGGATCTGCTCCCTTGATTAGTGGAACACATTCATAGATTTTCTCAATCATTGGAGTTCCACAATTTGTGCCATAATTCCATGATATCTTGTTCACTTATTATTTATTATTGATCTTCTAGTAGTAAGGAACATGTCCCTAATTTATCTCCTCCTCCAACTCTTCATAATCTGCCCAATATTCTCATAATATTCCACAAAAATAAATAATATTAGGCACAAATATTCAATTATTCATAAGCCTTCCTAATGAAAATATTAAAGTTAAAAATAAATTATCTAATAAAAAAAGAGAGGTTTAATGTGCTGAAGGATGGTCATGGGTCTTAATTTATGTTTTAAATTAAATACATGGGCCTTAATTTATGTCTAATTTAGAGACCCATCATCCGGTATAAGCCAGGCTTGTGTATGTTGACATACACCCTGCAGCCTTCCAGATTTTCCTCAAATGTGCCTGAGAAGGTGTCATTGGTGTCCTACCATTTCATCTTGATATCCTTGTTTATGAACAACTTGGTGTCTTCATAGATAGGCAAGCTCATAGACACTTGCTCCACTGCAACTCCAGTTGCACTCTCAACGATGTCCTTTGACCTTGCTCTCTTGGAAGCCATTGTACTTGTACTGTTGAGAGACGGATGAGCACCTGTGATACATGGAGATAAAGCAACACTCATAGCAAGAAATCTGTTAGTTGAAAACCAAAAAAACTTGAGGACTGACATGCAAAAAACCTGGGTGACTGACTGGGAGGCTTGCACAATTTTCACTAGGAGGCCGGGAAACTGACTACCAAAACTATGGAAAGAACAGTGTGACCCATCAGTGAGCTGACTAATTGCTGAAACTGTGCAATGCACAATCCAGCTTAGCTTGCTGAGGACTGAAACTGCGCAATGCGCAGCTTTAGTCAGCAATGAATGCAAACTAGCAAATTGCATTTGCACATTTCTAGGGTCGGCAAGGCACTGCATCTCAGAATTGCGTAGAGAAAGCTTGGAGGCCAGTGCTAGGCCATATTTGTGCAATTTCTAGAGGAAGGTAGAGCTTTCACTCTCAGAAATGTGCACTGAAAGCTGCGCAAGGCAAGGTCTAAGTCAAGGCAACCCAGACCCACCGATGGGCGACTAAAAACATGAAAAGTTTGAATGCATGGCGAAGCTGAGTGCAAACAAGAGTGAATGATCATGCATGGAAACAGTGAGTGTAATATTTAGAGAATGGGAAAAAAAGCATGTGTGTGAAGCAAGTCACCGTAACAACGACTGTTAGTGCAGAAACAATGTCATGCATGCGACAACGTGAGATGCAATGAAAAACTTGAAACAATTCTTCTACAATCCAACATGCATTAAAACGATAGCAAGCGTTGAACATAACCAAGAAAACAACACTCACACAAACCGAAATACAAAAAGAGACAGAAAAGAAGCAAAAGATATGAAAAACGAACTTACTCGGAAAAAGTTGAGCTGAGTGTGTCGAATGCTCCTAGATGTGATGTGAGATGTCAGAGCTCCAAGATCGGTGTCAAGAATGAACTCTGAAGCATTGAATACATAATTTTCATAAGATCGAGGCTTATGATGCGCATGCCACAAATCTAGGAAAAAGCAACACTTGGTGGGAGGTTTCTAAAACTTCTTTTGCATGTAACCTCTAGCTGCTAAAAATGGATCTCTAAAATATAGGGATGCTTTTGTTTTTTTTGTTTTTTCTTTTTCAGAAAAAGCAACCCATGCATGCAAATCAAGATTTCTCAGTCTAGGAGGGAACTGGTCAACCTGGGAGCACATGCAACAGTCTGCAAGCCTAGGAATGACATTTGCGCAGTTTTTTGGCTGAGCAAGTGTGGTTATCCCTCTAGCATTGTGCAATTTCTAGACTGAAGCCCTCGCTATCAGTTAGAATTGCGCAATTTTTGAGATGAAGCCCAATGTTGGGCTGCATTGCACATTTTCTAGAGGGAAGGTTGTCTAGCTGTTCTACTCATTTCTGGAGAGAAAAAGACAACCCAAATGGATTGTGCAATTTCTAGAGAGAAGGTTGGTTCCCCTCTAGAATTGCGCAATTTTCCAAGTGAACATCACAACTAGAAACTGACCAAGTTTCGGAATGTTAGGCTATAGGTGGGAGACAAACAAGTTGTTGCACACAAGTCAATAAGCCATTGAAACTTAACTGAAGCATTTGTACTTAGACAGTGCAAGACATGCTGCTAAGGATGGTTGGTAGGGAGGCTCCAAACAAAGCTAAGAAAATTTTTGGAGGGTGATTGTAGCCACTACAACACTTGGCGACACACTAGTAGAACTCCAGCTCTTTGAATGAACCTCGTTCCATGAAAATAAAGTCTAACTCCTCTTAAAGTATTGTTAACCTCTTAGATCATCTTGGTTTCCACACTAGATTGATCGAAAGATATAGCACCTATCATGCTCTTGACTGGTCAGCACACATTCCAAGCCAAGTCAACATACTTGTTTCAATTGGGGATGAGGGGTATATTGGTGCACAAGCAATATGACTGTCAGAGTTTAAGTTTAATCTCTAGTGTTTCTTTGTTGCCAGCAAGCCTGGACAGTACCTCGACAGAGTCACGCAGGAACACAAGCATCACTTCACTGCCAGTGAGCCTGGTCAATACCCCGGCGGAGTTACTTGCATCACCTCTCTGCGCAGGAGTTGTCTTCTTTCACTTTATTCATTTTTCAAAAAAAATCACATTTCCAATTTTCATTTTTTCAAGAACTGTGCATAACACTTATTTATTTCAGAGGCGGAAGAGGCATCCAGACTTATTGATAGCAGAAGAGGTTGTTCCTTTAGAAAAGTATTTTGTATGTACCTCTGACATACTTGTTAAGGTTTTCCCCCTCACCTTACTCTACTTGACTGAGCTACAAGTGTTAACCCAAAACAACCGACTAGAGTAGGTGATAATAGTTAGTGCACAAGCATTGTGTTTTCATCAAGGTTCACTTCGAACAGAACATATTTTCCATTGGTGTATCATTGACTGAAGACAACAAGTTCTACATAAAGAGAGGAGACAACAGATAACCATGTACTGATAGTTGTACAAGTCCTCTTGTACTTTATCCTGCTTGTTTCAAGAGTCATACACAGTTTCATGTGAAACTAACCTACAAACGTATAACAAACAAACAAAACAATAAAGCAAAGAGTAAAAATAAATGCGAAAGAAAAGCAAGTAGGCCAGCAAACAAACAAACCAAGCAAGAAAACAAACATGCATGCAAGAAAATGAGACAAAAGAAAACACTACTCCTACTTCTAAGCTAATAGTGCATGGGTCTGATCACATGAAGTGGTATTTCTAATGCAGCCACTGGTGCATTGGTTAACCCATGTTGGTGAAAGCATGGTTCATGAACAACACAGTTAGGTGAACCAACAAACATGAAAGGTACAACAATGAATACAAACACACTTCGAGTTTAAATGCGTCCACATAAAAGAAAAAAGTGAAAGTGCATGACATGCACTCTATAGACTTACCATGTTGTTGGGCTACATTGCATGCAAATGCTAAGCATATGTACTCTCTTGACTGTGACATGCAAGAAAACATGAGAAACATAGACAACTTGTGTCACGCAAGTGTGCTTGCTGTGTAAGATTCCTCCAATGCATGAGCGATGGGATCATGTGATTCGAGTGAAGTGAAATCTATGGGTTGGATTGATCTTCAATGCATACATATGAGTGATGAGGAGCCTTGGGTGTTTCAACAATTTCCTGATCAGAAGTGAAACTAGCCTCAGAATAACGAGGGCCTGACATAACCATCAGCTTGGGCTGAATTGCCTCTACAACCTATGGGGTTTCGACTTCATCGGAAGATAGATCATCATAAATAGGTGGCTTTGAAAAATCAACAACGATAGAATCATCATCATGATCAAATACAGGGGTAAACAGATCACGACATCTACGATCAGAAAAATCAATGAGTTCATCGACATCCTCGTGATATGATAAATCAAACAAAGGGGTAGATGAGAAGCAAGAATGTTCACCCTCAACGTTTCCGGAAAAAATAGATGAAAAATCAAGTGGATTTTCAGTGAATAATTTGTCCTCTCTACTGTCTAATGATGTACTGACATCGGGTGTGTTTTGCGAATGATCAACAGTAGGTGCACTAGTGGATGGATTTACACAAGCAAAGTCAGAGGTAGCTGAATCACCAAAGATGTCAGGTAAAAGCGGAGGAGGCGTGGATAGAAGGAGATCATCCTTCATCGTGGGTTGATGTTCAGGTTCCCAATCATACTCATCATAAATGACAACGCAGGTTGGTTGTGCAACACCAACTCCATCGATGGCTTGATCCTCGTTCACAATAGGTGTAGAGTCTAAAATGGAAGAACACAAGACAATGCAATCTCGAGGATCAATAGAAGTGGAGACGGAGGTTGAGGTAACAAGTGCATGTGACAAGCCATGGGCTTCCCAACCAAATCTGTGCAAAAATTGAGAGTAGTGATGATGGGAGGATGTAACAGTTGAACAAACACGTGTGCATGTTCTACCACATCACTCGGTGGTGGTGGAGCTGTTTGATGAGGGGAAGGTGGACATTCACTTGTGACAGTGACTGTGTCCTCTTGTGATTGCGCAACTCCATCACCGAAGTATGCTGAGCGGGGTTTGAACTTCAACTTCATCTTAGGATAGAATGATTTATGAAAGAAATACTTAAATCTGTCCCAAAGATATTGGAATTTCATCTGGTTTTTCGAAGCTTCAAACTGAAGTACACGGAAGCGTTGCCAAAAATCCATAGGCAATTCATGCGGAATCTTCCATTGTTTTAACCGTTTTTTATCAAGAGGCTCAGGATCAAAATCATGGAAAGTAGATTCAATTAAATCACATAGATGCTTAAGTGAGTGCAGGCAAATGTGAGGCAAGTTGTGGCACCAACGTTGTGGGGATTCATGAAGTGTGGTTGAAAGCAACATGCTGACCTCGACTTCATCGAACTCATCTGCATCCTCCAAGAATGCAAAGAGGTCATGTAAGTACTCAGGCCAAGCCACTTCTCCTTCACCATCGTACAGGAATTCCAACAAGAGATCATAAAAGTCCTTCGTGATGTTAAAGGGTTTTTCATTAGACAGACCTCACAGAGGGTGGAATCTAACGATATCCATGACAAATGTGCGAAGATTCAAAACAGGATGCGAGGACTCAGCTTGTCATCTGGCCCACCTTCTAGCGCCAAAAATGTTAACGGTGTTGGACCCGCCAACATGATAGGGGATCTCCCCTGTAAGAAGTCCCAACTAGACCTCAGACCGTTTGGTGTAGGAGTCCCAACAGTGGGTAGTACAATATCGCCTTGACCGCGGTTGCGTGCAGAGGTAAGTAAGATGTCCTTGTTGGTAGCAAGGGTGTGACCTTGTAGCAAGTCAAGGAAGGTGCATGAATGGGGTCTAACACACAGAAGGGGGAGTGAGTGTGCACCTTAGAAACCTGCGATAGCACGCAACTTGAAAGGGAACACACGAGCAGTAAGACATCACAAGATGGAAAGTACGATAACTGACAATCCAAATTGATAGGTTATATCAACAATGCGCTTCAATGAGATTCATATAAATACATAAGGAATAGTCCATACATACATGCGTAAATAACAACTACATACATCATTAAAGTAACCAGGATAGTCGAACTACAATAACAACATATGCATGAAACGCGTTGGCTCTATTATATTAAGAAAGTGAAAGATCAAATCATACATATAACCATGACTTCCACTAGCCCTGATAGCGAAACATTACAGTCACTACTGCCTGCACCTTCAAAGAGTGTACTAGCTTTGCACTGTGGAGATGCCAAGGCTCGTTATAATACACTCTAAGCTTTCTCTAAGTTACACCTATAGGAAGCTTGGCTCCTAAAAGCCTATACAATGACTTATGAGGTTCTATAAATAGCAAAGGGTGGGTGACCCTTGATATTCCTCTTTGCGACTCTTCACCTACCCTCATGACTCTTCAACTACCACATGATTGTTACATTGTATTATCGACACTTGGTCTTTCACTTTTACAACATGTTACTTTACAATCTGTGCATGTACCCATGTGAGACAAAATAGGCATGAGTAAGACATGCAAGACATCACTAAGACTCAGACATCTGTGGGAAGACTAACTCTTCGACATCCTCGCAATGCTCGACAATGGCGAAGTGATGCCAAGCTTGGTAGTCCGTTATGGTGTCTACTTGCTCTATGGTGACATCCTTATGAAAGCGAACTCTTGCCTCCGTTGCATCTGGATACACTAATTTGGCACCTCTGTCCAACTCGTTTGATAACATGTGCATCATAGTCTTGAGTGCTGCCAAACCAGAAACATGTTGATGCATAGTGTCTGCGTTGATCTCCAAGTCTACGCCGGTGGCTACGCACATCAACTGATCAAAGTACATGTCCAGATCCAGTGAGACTTGGTTCTTTAACTTCGCCTCGGTGAGTGTGCCAATGGATGGGATCGCATGCGTGTGCACATTGACATCCATGCTCTTGAACACCCGTGCATGTGAGGTCTGCAAACTGGTGATGAACTAGGGGAGTTCCTCATACTTCTGGATCTGACTTTGGATGTGTGCCTTCAACTCTATCGCCTTTGGCTTCATCATCTTGGGCAAGTGAAATGGGGCTCCTTTGTACCTCATTGTCCATGTTTGAATGTGATCAACAACAGTATGCAAATTTGACAAGATGTGTGCTCTCCTAGCACAGTGTTGCTACCAACCATTGAGATGAACAACTAACTTATGCACGGTGACAAATCTAGAATACAGCTTCTGCATGACTGTCTCGAGAGACAATACTTCATCTAGTATCGTTTTCCTCAACTCTGCTCTGGCGGATGCTGTAACCTGTTCTCCTCCCTACTTGGCTGCTTGTAATTCCTTAGCCATGCACTCAGTCTCGTGATCAAGAATCTAATACTTGAGCTGGTGGCTTTGGCATATGCTTTGGTAGCATCGATCAATGCAGTTGGATGCTTGTGCACATCAGACACGATTACTCGTTCTTCCAACTACGCAGGAGATACATGGACATTTGGAGTAGGCATTCTGCGCGACTCCATAACTCTATGTTGTGACTCGTCAAAAGATATGTCATGCATCTCCACTTCTGGATTGTCTTCAACGCTTTCTGTGTCTCCTTGATCACTTGGGACTTGCTTTTCTTCCAGATCTGGTGAAGCCGGTGGGGTGACCTCTTAGTTCTAAGGAATGAGGTCAATATCCTAATTTGACTTTGGCTAAACCATATTCGTATCCATCTACTCTAGCATCTGTTCAATCTCTTGAGCCAAGTCTTGCTCCTGCGACCGGTCACCCTGTCTACTTTGTGCCAGCTGCTCGAATGAGTCTATAACCTGTATGGGCATAGTTTCATCAATATATGCATGATACGCCTCCTAATGTACCTGTTCTTGCTGCACTTCCTTCTCTCTTCTGCGCAACTCATATTCTTCCCTGAGTTGTTGCTTCAGCTCTTGCAACTCCTTTTCTGTTTCCTCCATTTCCTGTTTCTCTCTTTGCCTTTGCGTGATCCTCTTATTGCATTGTCACCTGTTAGCCTCAATCTACATAGCTGATTTAAACACAAATGGATCTGCTTTGAACTTGCTTCTTTGCTCTGCCTCTGCGCTGTCAACAACCTTTACCTTGCCTTTATCGTGCACAGGTTTGCTACCCTTTGCTACTGATGATGTTGCTGTATGAGATGTTGCTTCCTTCTGCGTTTCTAACCACTCTACAACTATGTTGACCGGTTCATTGAACCTTGAGAAATGATAGCAGTATCTCCATGGGTTTTCCTAAGGCCAATGACATGCCCTGTGGATCCAAGGATGTTGCACCCTTGCACAATGGTCCTTCACTAAGCAATGTGGGTCATACAGATTGAAACTTCTGGTGTCGAACGTGGCCTCATCATGCTTGAGATTTTTGGATCTCATACAACCCAATCTGCAAAGGAAGACCGAGCCAAGGTGCCTTCTTCTTCCTATGCAGTCTAGCTAACAACCCTTTCGAGATGTGATATGATACTTCTTGCATGATGGGTTTTTTCATGGAAAACTTCGGTAAAACACGCGAAGCCTTCTCCACGTTGTACATCCATATGAAGGTTCCAAGGGGTGAGGCATACTGATCTGCTATGTCGATCAATGACATGCAAGGTGGATCCTGCTCAAATATCATCCTATATACCAAGGTGACGAAGTGGTCTAATAATTATATGATAACTCCATGGAATGCATTCAGAGAAAAACCTGTAATAAGTGTGCACGAAGGTTTTCGAAGGTGTCCATGCCGAACCTAAGCCTCGGAACTGCTGGCGGGAACAAACTGCATCTAATATGTAATCGGACATGTATATATACACTTGTTGAACCTTGGGCGGATGTCGGCCTTCTGTTACCTGTTCCTTCAACCTGAGAGCCAACATGTCGGACCAATTGCAAGGTCTTCCTTCGCTTTCCAATTGATCCAACACAATCACCCAACTCTGCAGGAAGGTCTCTATGTTGTATAGGTCGTATAAGCAACATGCGAAGATGACCAAGAGCTGATATGCCTTCTGTAGTATCTTGTTCTTGTAAACCTGGCTGGGTGCTGTCCTAAACTTAGATGGCTCTTTCACCCAACTCTCAAGATATCTCTTGAGTTTGCACTGTTGTTGCGTTCGCTGAAGGATGTATCCATCATGATCACTGACTATGGCAAGTGATACATCTCCTGAAAGTCCTTTGCTCTGAAGCTCGCAAATTGTGTTCCACTAACACTAATCAACACCATTGTCTCTGGATCAGTATGTGAGAAAATCCAGTGGATCATTTCCGCACATAGAAACGCGGGATACATGATTGCAATCCAGTACAAGCCGGACTTGTGTATGCTGACATAGACCCTGCCGTCTTCCATATTTTCCTCAAATGTGCCTGAGAAGGTGTCATTTATGTCTTGCCATTTCATCTTGATATCATTGTCTATGAATAACTTGGTGTCTTCATAGATAGGTAAGCTCATAGACACTTGCTCAACTGCATCTCCAGTTGCACTCTCAATGGTGTCCTTTGACCCTGCTCTTTTGGAAGCCATTGTACCTGTATTGCTAAGAGACAAACGAACACCTGCGATACCTGGAGACAAAGAAACACTCATGGAAAGAAATCTATCAGTTGAAAACCGAAACAACTTGAGGACTGACATACAACATACTTGGGTGATTGACTGAGAGGATTGCACAATTTTTACCGTGAGGCTAGGAGACTAACTACCAAAACTGTGCAAGGCACAATCTAGACTGTCAACGGGCTGACTCACTACTAAAACTGCGCAATGCATAGTCCATCTTGGCATGTTAAGGACTGAAACTACGCAATGCGCAGCTTTAGTGAGCAATGACTACAAACCAACAAATTGCATTTGTGCAATTTCTGGGGCCAGCAAGGCACTGCCTCTCAGAATTGCGTAGAGCAAGCGTGGAGGCTAATGTTGGGCCAGATTGTGCAATTTCTAGGGGGAAGGTAGAGCCTTCACTCTTAGAAATGCGCATTGCAAACTAGGCAAGGCAAGGTCCGAGCTAAGGCAACCCAGACCCATCGACGGGCGACTGAAAACATGAAAATTCTGAATGCATGGCGAAGTTGAGTGCAAACAAGAGTGCATGATCATGCATGCAAACAATGAGTGCAAGATTTGGAAAATGGGAAAACAAGTATATGTGTGAAGCGAGTCGCTGCAACAACGACTCTTAGCGCAGAAATAATGCCATGCATGTGACAACAGTGAGATGCAATGAAAAACTTGAAACAATGCTTCTACAAGCTAACATGCATTAAAATGACAATAAACGTTCAAAAAAACCAAGCAAACAACACTCACAAAAACTAAAATACAAAAAGTGACAGAAAAACTGCAAAAGACATGAAAAGCAGACTTACCAAGAAAAAGTTGAGCTGAGTGTGCCGAATGCTCCTAGATGCGATGTGGGATGTCAGAGCTCCAAGATCAATGTGAGGAATGAGCTCTGAAGCGTCGAATAAATAAGTTTGATAAGATTGAGGCTTATAACGCGCATGGCACAAATCTAGGAAAAAACGACACTTGGTAGTAGGTTTCTAAAACCACTTTTTCATGTAACCTCCATTTGCTAAAAATGGATCCCTAAAATCTAGGGATGATTTTTTCTTTTATTTTTTGTTTTTTGTTTTTTTGGAAAACGTGGCCCATGCATGCAAATTAAGATTGCTCAGTCCAAGAGGGGACCGATCAACCTGGGAGCACATGAAATAGTTTACAAGCCTGGGAATGACATTTGCGTAGTTTCTGGGTTGAGCAAGTCTGGTTGTCCCTTAGGCATTGCGCACTATATGTACTAAAGTCTTGGCTGTCAGTCAGAATTGCGCAATTTTTTAGATGAAACCAATGCTGGGCTACATTGCATATTTTGCAAAGGGAAGGATGCCTGGTTGTTCTACGCATTTCTGGAGAGCAGCAGGCAGCCCAAATGGATTGTGCAATTTCTAGAGAGAACGATGGTTCCCCTCCAAAATTGCACAATTTTCCAGGTGAACATCACAACCAGAAACTAACCAAGTTCCAGAATGTCAGCCTGTGGGTGGTAGACAAACAAGTTGTTACACACAAGCTGATCAGTAACTGAAACTTAACTAAAGCATTTGTACTTGGACAGTGCAAGACATGCTGCTAAGGATGGTTGGTAGAGAGGCTCCAAATGAAGCTAAGGCAAAAATTTTTAGGGTGGTTGTAGCCGCTACAACATCTTTCTATTAGTAACTTTACCATTTACACCATAGGTATACTCATCTAAGTATATCATTAAATCTCGAATGAGCCTTAATCTCTCATAATATATTCTTCCTTCTCCAAGGAAATTTTAGTAAAATTCATTTTCAATATATTACTGTTTGTACAATCATTTAAATCATCAATATCAAGTTAAAATTCCATGATCACTATACATATTTTTCTAATCCATTTTAGTACCGTTCTACTTAATGACACACATACACTAGTGTTGGAAATAATACTGAGAGGGGGGTGAATCAGTATTATCTAATTCTTTTAATAAATCTTCCTTATTTGTTCTTTGAATTATTTTTGCATGTCAGTACCATAAAATAATGAGCATGAACAAAGAAAACAGATAGTCACACCAAAGAACACAAGATGTAAGGTGGAAACCCAATGTGGGTGAAAACCACCTGCTACAATATGTCTCTATCTTCTTTCAAATTAGAAACTCCTTTTACAATGGTTTTGTACTGGTGCAGTCCTTTACCAGTACGCAGGCTGCAACCTGCAGAGAGCTACAACTCTCTCTCTCGTTTTCTAGTCTCTCCTGGAAGGGAGCTGCAACCCCCTACTTCTTTTCTTACAAGGACCACTTTTTATAAAATTTCAAACTGGATCCATAAGCATCAAATGATCATCAAGTATAAGAAAATCACCCAGTCAACTGTAGTAACCAAATCAACAATAATAGAACCAAACCCAGAACACAGCAATGATAAACAAAGATTTTAAGAGAAGTAAGCAGCTTCACCCATGTACTGCCTGCTTACAGTACGCACCCTGCTCAACTACTCGCCTGCTTACGTACGCACCCTGCTCAACTGCTCGCCTGCTTACGTACGCACCCTGCTCAACTGCTCGCCTGCTTACGTACGCACTGTATCCATTGAACTGCCTGCGGACCTCCGCACCTGCAACCCTTCTGTGCCTGCGTACCGGCGCACCTGAAACGCTTCGTTCCAGCGTATATACGCACTTTTCTTTCACTGTACCTGCGTACCTTCGGGCATAGATGATTTCAAGACTTCAGAAATAACCCAGACAGTCAGATCTACAGATCTGAACATGCGCCGAAGAGATCTCAATCCATCAGTAGATTCGCCTTATTTAGATCTAGACATACTCCCAAGAGATCATAATATTTCAGATCTAGCCCTCATAAGATATTCAACCCAAAACATGCACAAGCCAAATGATCTCCTTTGCTTTATATAGGAAAGCTCTTCCTTGAATCATGGATCAATACCACGGGCCGACACCATAATAACACAAAACCGACGGCTAAATACCAAATGTTAAACATAAGAAACCCCACGTGTGCTTTTCTCTGCCTTGAAATGTGTGCACTGGGGGTACGCACCTCCTGAACGGCTGACCTGCGTATCAGGCCGCGGTCCCTTCACGGTGTACCTGCGGGTACGCACTTTCTGAACTAATCTCCTGCGTACTTCTTAATTTTCAACATATTGAGAGCCTTGCCATGGGTGTTGCCATCAAGTACAACATCTGTAACATATAGCCATACCAGAAACATAATGCCAACAATCTCCCCCTTTGGACTTGATGGCAACCTCAAAACTTCAGCTTCATTCTCCCCCTTTGACATCAAGGGCAAAGGGTTATGCTCCCCTAAGAACATGCTCCCCCTGAATATGAACCAGATTTGCAACGAAGAACCATAATCCACCATGAAAGAGATAGAGACATATTGCAGCTACTTCCAAGATCTCCTTCTGCACATCCTCCATAATGCCAACAATGCATTATATGCTCCCCCTGAACCTGTACCATCAATCAGAAGAGGTTCAGCAATAAGATGATGCATCAACAACCCCCAGCTTTTGCCTGAGGTATTCAAAAGTGTCCCTAGGCAATGGTTTGGTGAGAATATCAGCAACTTGTTCCTTAGAAGGAACATACTCCAACTTGACCTTCTGTTCAAGCACTTGTTCCCGGAGAAAATGATACTTGATTGGTATGTGCTTGGTTTTTGAATGCATAACAGGACTCTTTGAGATGCTGATTGCACTTGTGTTATCACATAAGATGGGGATTGGTGGTGTACAAGTGATTTGAAAATCCTGCAAAGTCTGCATCATCCAAAGGAGTTGGGTGCAACAAGATGCAACAGCAACATATTCCGCTTCAGCTGCAGACAAGGCAATCGAACTCTGTTTCTTGCTGAACCAAGATACCAGTCTGGAACCCATAAAGAACTCACCACCACTTGTGCTTTTCCTGTCATCCACACTTCCGGCCCAATCTGCATCTGTATAAGCATGAAGTGTAAGATTTGTATCTCTAGGATACCATAAGCCATAATTTTGAGTCCCTTGAAGATATTTGAAAATTCTCTTCACTGCCTGAAGATGAGTCTCCTTCGGATTTGCCTGAAATCTTCCAACTATTCCAACTGCATGCATGATGTCCGGTCGGGTACCTGTCAAATAAAGTAAACTTCCAATCATAGATCTGTAGGTTGGTTGATGTACTGCTGCAGATTCATCATTTGCACTGAGGCTACATCCTGTGACCATGGGTGTACATACTGGTTTTGCATCTTCCATACCATATTTCTTCAAAATCTGTTTGAGATACTTGGTTTGAGATAAAAAGATTCCTCCTCCTTTTTGTTGGATTTGCAAACCAAGGAAATATGTCAGTTCTCCTAGCAAGGACATTTCAAATTCTTTCTGCATGACCAAGGCAAAGCTTTGACTCATAGCTTCTTCATTGCTCCCAAAAATAATGTCATCTACATACACAACAAGTATTAGCAATTTGTCATTTTCAACTTTTATATAAAGATTGCTATCTGCTGATCCTTTTGAAAAGCCTTGTTGATGAAGATATTTGTCCAAACGGTAGTACCAAGCCCTTGGAGCTTGTTTGAGACCATAGAGAGCCTTTTTCAATCTGCATACAAGATTTGGATCATTTCCAAGAATGAACCCATCCGGTTGTTCAATGTATACTTCTTCTTCCAAGTCTCCGTTCAGAAAGGCTGATTTCACGTCCATTTGAAATACTTTGAAGTTTTGAAAACTTGAGAGAGCAAGGAACATTCGGATGGCCTCAAGTCTTGCAACAGGAGCAAAGGTTTCTTCAAAGTCTATTCCTTCTTGCTGCGCATACCCTTTACAAACAAGTCTGGCTTTGTTTCTAATTACTTCTCCATTTTCATTCAATTTATTTTTGAAGACCCATTTTGTTCCGATAACATTCTTATCTTTTGGTCTAGGAACCAGCTCCCAAGTGTTGTTCTTTTCGATCTGCTCAAGTTCTTCATCCATTGCTTTCACCCAACATTCATCTTTGCATGCCTCTTTCACATTTTGTGGTTCAGTAGAGGAGAGTAATGCCAAATAGCTTGAAGCTTCTGCAACTGTTCTTCTTGTTTGTACACCTGCTTCTTTCTGCCCCATAATCTGAGATTCTGGATGATTCTTCTGAACATATCTGGATGGAGTCTTTTCTTCTATTCTTGTTTGCTCCTCTGGTTCTTCTTGAGGTTCTTCTTCTTCATCATTCTGTCGTTGGGGGTAGCCTTCATCTTCTTCGATGTCTTCATGATGTACTTGCCTAGGAATGTATCCCTTCTCATCAACCACTACATCAATGTTGTCAACAATTTTGTCAAGTCTTTTATTGTAGCATTTGTATGCTTTGCTATGTGGAGAGTAACCAAGAAGAATGCCTTCATCTACTCTAGGTTCAAGTTTGCCAAGCTGCTCATCAGTATTCTTGATATAGCATTTGCTCCCAAAGATTTTGAAGTGCTTTACCGAAGGAGTCCTACCACTCCAGAGCTCATGAGGAGTTTGAGTGTTGTTCACCCGGACATTTGTTTTGTTGAGAATAACAACTGCAGCATGTGCAGCTTCACCCCAGAAAATTGCGGGAGTTCCTGACTCATCAAGCATAGCACGAGCCATTTGTTGGACTGTTCTGTTCATTCTTTCCACAACTCCATTTTGCTGAGGAGTTCTTGCTGTAGAGAATTCTCTTCTTATCCCATGTTCTTCACAGAAATTGAAAAATTCATTTGAAGTAAATTCCCCACCTCTGTCGGATCTGAGGCACTTAATTTTGTGACCTGATTCATTTTCAACCAAGGCTTTGAAGGATTTGAATTTTTCGAATGCTTCATCTTTGTGCTTCATAAGTCCTAACCAGACAAACCTGGAGAAATCGTCAATGAATAATATCAAGTATTCTTCTCCTCTAGGTGTTCTTTTCCTGAAAGGACCGCATGTATCTGTATGTACTAGCTCAAGAGGCATGCTAACTAATCCTTCTTTCTCTGGAAAGTTAGTTCTGGTTTGTTTTCCAAACTGACATGATTTGCATATGGTGTTGTCAGGAATTTTGATATCTGGAAGATCGCGAACTGCCTGATATTTGCATGCTTTCCTTATTTGTGAAAAGCTTAGATGTCCCAACCTCCGATGCCATAACCAGTGCTCATCATCCTTGCTCAGATAGCATTGTTGTTGTCCTTCTTCAAATATGTACAGATTATTTGGAGTTCTTTTGCCTTTGATCACTGTTTTACCTGTATCAAGATCACGAACAAGACATCCATTTGATCTGAATATAACCTCGGTTCTTTGATCACACATCTGGCTGACACTTAGAAGATTATGCTTCAATCCATCAACATACAAAACATTTCCAGCCTTGACCTTTTCTTTTAACTGAGCAATGCCTTTTCCTTTTATAGTTGCAGGAGTATCATTTCCAAAAGAGACTTTCTTTCCCTTTTCTAGAGCAGAATAAGACTCAAGTTTTTCTTTATCACCTGTCATATGCTTCGAACATCCACTGTCAATGTACCATAGATTTTCCTGTCCTTCTGCATAAAATGCTATCCCACATCTTTCTGTTTGAGGTTCCTTTATTCTCCATGTTTTGGTGCTTGAGGCTTGTTCCTTTTTCTGCTGAAACTTGCTCCTTCATTCAGAGTCTGCATGACCAAAGTTATTGCAAATAGAACATTCAACTTCATTTTCAAGAACCGAAAAGTTGTTATAGGTCCTTTTTGTAATCCCCGTCATACTTCTTTGTTTTTGAGCTTCCCTAGTCATGATCGTTTTATATGCAACACATTGCGCTGCTTTGTGACCAAAGTTATGGCAAGAAAAGCATTGTCCATTGAAGAAAATTCTGCGGTTATCGAATCTACCAGCCAATTGATTGTAATTTCTATTGTCATCTATTCTTGAACCAAATTGAGAAGATTTTACCTGTGGCTGGTTGTAGCTTTTGTTCACCCTTAAGATGGATTGCCCCTGATAGTTTCTGTTTGTAATTCGTCCCTGCTTTACCTGATGATCTTCATTGTGCTTTTGCTCATTTCTTCTTGCTTCATCAAGATAACTTTTTGAGGTGGATGCTTGAGAAGTTTCTCCATTATAGCCCAAACCTGTCTTGTTTAGTGGAGACCGCTGCACATTGATAATCTCATCCAAAGTTTCAGATCCTTTGACAAATTTAAGATTAATAGCTTTTGTTTTCTCAATCTCTTTTCTAAGACCAACAATTTCACCTTCTAATTTTTCAAGATGTTTTTCTTTTTCATCAATTTGAAATTGTAGAGTATCAATGATCATATTCTTTTCTTCTATACATCTCTTGAGTCTAGTAATGTCATCATAAAGGTTATCCACATCTATAGCATCCATATAATCATCATCTTCAAATGCCATTAACAACTTATATTCATTACCTCGTTCATCTTCATTACTGTTTGATAGACCATCACTATCTTCATGAGTGTAGTAGCTTTTCTTATTTGCATTTTGTTTCTTGTTCCATCTAGCAGGTTCCTTTCCTTTATCCTTATAAGGACATTTTGCATCATAATGACCTACTCTTCCACAAGAAAAGCATTTAAAAGGTAACTTACCTCTGAACCTTCCAGAACCCCTTTGAAGATTTCTGACAAAATTTGATTCTTCTTCTTCTTCTTCCGGGACGTGGCTTGCTTCATAATAATCTCCTTTGCCTGATGCCTTGAAAGCAGCTTCTCTTCTGTCTGATGGAACTCCCTTTCTCATTTCATAAGCAGTTAGAATTCCATGTAGCTGAGACATAGTAAGGATTCGTAGATTTTCCTTTTCTTCTATTGCAGATACTTTAGATTCAAACTTGGGAGACAATGATCTTAGAACCTTTTCAACCACAATAGCCTCTTTTATTTCTTCACCCAAATTTTTCATACAATTAACAACCTCATCTACCCAAAGAAAATAGTTAGCCACACTTTCATCATTATACATCTTGAGAGTCTCATACTGAATTCTGAGAGTTTGAAGTTTAGCACGCTTTACCTGTTCATCTCCTTCATAGCTCGTGACAATTTTGTCCCATATCTCTTTTGCGGATTTATAGTGCATTACCTTCATGAATTCCGATTGGGATATACATCCTAATAGAGTATTGACTGCTTTCGCATTTGTTTCATACTTCTTTTTCTCGGCTGCATCTGTAGGAGTGGCTGAAGGAAAAGTGTAGCCTGTCTCTACGATGTCCCAAACTTCTGTACCAAGAGATTGAAGATAGGCAGTAACTCTTACCTTCCAATAATTGAAGTTTGTCCCATCAAAAACCGGTGGCCTGATTGATACTTCTCTCTCGTAGTTGCTCATGATGAACGATCTACCTTCAAGCGATCAAGCTTTTCTGAAGGACCTGCTCTGATACCAATTGTTGGAAATAATACTGAGAGGGGGGTGAATCAGTATTATCTAATTCTTTTAATAAATCTTTCTTATTTGTTCTTTGAATTATTTTTGCATGTCAGTACCATAAAATAATGAGCATGAACAAAGAAAACAGATAGTCACACCAAAGAACACAAGATGTAAGGTGGAAACCCAATGTGGGTGAAAACCACCTGCTGCAATATGTCTCTATCTTCTTTCAAATTAGAAACTCCTTTTACAATGGTTTTGTACTGGTGCAGTCCTTTACCAGTACGCAGGCTGCAACCTGCAGAGAGCTACAACTCTCTCTCTCGTTTTCCAGTCTCTCCTGGAAGGGAGCTGCAACCCCCTACTTCTTTTCTTACAAGGACCACTTTTTATAGATTTTCAAACTGGATCCATAAGCATCAAATGATCATCAAGTATAAGAAAATCACCCAGTCAACTGTAGTAACCAGATAAAAAATAATAGAACCAAACCCAGAACACAACAATGATAAACAAAGATTTTAAGAGAAGTAAGCAGCTTCACCCATGTACTGCATACTTACAGTACGCACCCTGCTCAACTGCTCGCCTGCTTACGTACGCACCCTGCTCAACTGCTCGCCTGCTTACGTACGCACCCTGCTCAACTGCTCGCCTGCTTACGTACGCACTGTATCCATTGAACTGCCTGCAGACCTCCGCACCTGCAACCCTTCTGTGCCTGCGTACCGGCGCACCTGAAACGCTTCGTTCCAACGTATATACATACTTTTCTTTCACTGTACCTGCGTACCTTCGGGCATAGATGATTTCAAGACTTCAGAAATAACCCAGATAGTCAGATCTACAGATTTGAACATGCGCCGAAGAGATCTCAATCCATCAGTAGATTCGCCTTATTTAGATCTAGACATACTCCCAAGAGATCATAATATTTCAGATCTAGCCCTCATAAGATATTCAACCCAAAACATGCACAAGCCAAATGATCTCCTTTGCTTTATATAGGAAAGCTCTTCCTTGAATCATGGATCAATACCACAGGCCGACACCATAATAACACAAAACCGTCGGCTAAATACCAAAGGTTAAACATAAGAAACCCCACGTGTTCTTTTCTCTGCCTTGAAATGTGTGCACTGGGGGTACGCACCTCCTGAACGACTGACCTGCGTATCAGGCCACGGTCCCTTCACGGTGTACCTGCGGGTACGCACTTTCTGAACTAATCTCCTGCGTACTTCTTAATTTTCAACATATTGAGAGCCTTGCCATGGGTGTTGCCATCAAGTACAACATCTGTAACATATAGCCATACCAGAAACATAATGCCAACAACTAGGTCATCTTTGTTTGAGTTTGTTATCTTGCTTAATCAACTTGGATGAGGGTTTGTTGATCCCTAGTGCTTTATCCATCACTGTGTAATGATCATTATACATCCTAAAAAGACCTACTTATCTCATCAAGTTCTCATCTCAATACCACTTGATCTCACTTCTTTTGTCAATTTGTGTGTATTCTTCTTGAAGTATCATTATAGAATTTCCAACAACATATGTTCTTATGTTTCATGCTCAATGTTTTCTCATTAATCCAACTAGTTTATCGCTTGTCATTTCTCACCAATTACACATATTCACAAATTCCAATCTTGACACTTAAATTTTGTAGGTCATCACTATGACCCTTACCAATCATGTTGTTCAATCCACCCATCCATATCCTCGAAACAAAGTCAACATCTTGAATTCTATTATATAGGCACTTTAAATACATTCCACGTCCACTTTAAATACTTTCCACATGAAACTCTCAATTCTCTATGGATTGTATATCATACTAATATTTTCCCTTTGATAAGAAAACATGATAATTGATAAACATTACCTCCTTTCATTTATATCACTAAATTATCGCTTCCAAATTACATCATTCCTAGTAGGTTGTCATAGTAATCATCACCCCATAGTTTCATCATAAATAAGTTTGAAACATTTGTTGTGGATTACTCCTCATCTCATTGGGATATAAAAACTTAAAACACTTCAACCTTCCTATATTTCGTTAAGTTTCCACAATGCATCACTCTAAAAGGTGTGCCTCTTAAGAAGTGCAAACATAAAGATCTTAGCGACCATGCAATTCCTATAGTTATTTTTTTAATACAACCTCTTTAAGATACACATGACTTACATTAGTTTCAAAATAATCAATTTGTATATAATCCACCTTAATTCACTCAAATATGATTTTCCACACCTAGTTTGCACATATAACTTGGCAAATTTAGCCTATTATTAGTCTCGAATGTTACTTCAGATTGGATGACCACTTCCTAATGTTCATAGTTAGGATTTCATTATCATTCCTTCCTTCTTCAAGAGGCTACATCCTTAGATAAAAGTCAACCAACAAACTATCAATATTCACCATGAATCCAAAATTTCAATCACTCCATCTCACTTAACCAAGTAATCCATGTCATTATTACTAGGATTTTGTTTATTCACTTCTCTTTCAATGTAAGTAATCAAATATGATCTCAATCCTTGCATCTTTTCTTCTTTTATTTCATCTTCTCTTTTTTTTAAATATTCAAATAAATTATTTATCAATTATTAATTTACACTCAAATTTCTTATTAAATAAAATACAACACTCATAATAATTACAATGAACCTTCATAAATAAAATAAAATATTACAACGTATTTCTAATAAATATTTTTTTTCTTTTTTCAAATCACAAATATAATATTTTTTCTAATAATCTCCAAACTACTTTTACAAAAACCATCTATTTCCACCTTTATATATATATAAACTTGACCAAAATATAAACCTCTTTTACAATATTATTATATCATCAATACTCTATTTTTACAAATATATAGCTTTTATATTATTAATAATTATGTATGTCATAACAAATTAACTAGAAATTCTCTTGAAGTCTTAGGTTTCAGTTTGAGATATAACTTTAATTATCTATAATTAATTTACAATTTAGAATATAAATTTTAATTATTTATAATTAGTTTTTATTTTAGTTATTTCCAAAATAATTTTTAATGTAAAAAAAAATTATAAAGTTTAAGATAACAATCAAATAACTTTTAGTTATTTATGACTAGTTATATATAACTAACTTAAGATAAGTTTTAATTTAAATAAATAATAATAATAATAAAATTTAAAATACTTTTAGTTAATAACTAGTTTTCATTTGAAATATAACTTGTAATTATCAATAATTAGTTTCAATTAGAAATATAATTATTTTTAGTTTTTTTTTTTAAATAACTTTTTACATCACAAGTAAATCACAAAGTTTATAATAATATTTATATAAGCTATTAGCTTAAAATAAATTTTAATTTAAATAAATAAATTAATTAAAATAAAATTTTAGTTCAAAAAAAATAATTCACTTTTATGTTTAATATGTAAAAATTATAATTTGAGATTAATATAACATATGAATATATCTTATTAATTGTGTTTCTTTATTTTTTTTAAATAATATATATATATATATATATATATATATAGAGTATCCATGTTACTATATTGTAGAGTATGTATATACATCCAAAGATTATTTAAAAAAAAGTTTATCTACTTTCATAAAAACAATGACAGTTATTACTAATTTTCATGATAATTATTTAGAAATAAAGATATTTATTTCATAATTTATATAATAATTGTTGTAGAAAAATATAAAAATTGTATTTATTTCTCAAATTTATTTTCATTAAAGTTTTCCTTATCATCACAAGCAAAATTATTGATGAATTTAATTAAATATTTTTCTTAAAATTTTACCCAGAAGTCACATAGAGTAGAACATGCTTTGATACCATATGTAACAACCCCTATTTAAGATATACAAATAATTAGATGATTAATAATTAACGCACTTCTGTTCAACTAATTAACATAGAATTTTCGAAAAATAGGAGCAAAAATAACTTCGTTGCAGTGATTATATTCCTTACTTGTAATTTTGGAGTTGCTCGTTATTTGAATCCCGCTAATCGCAACAAAGTTTTGGGGACGACTCTCCACCCAATCGTAAACTCAACTGCACATAATCTTTCTACAATTGACCACCCCTAAGCCCTCAATCAACATACCACTACCAAAGAATTATTTGTCTCACAACACTTTTCTCCTTAGAGAATGGGGAAAGAATAATGAATTTCATCTTCCTCATCATCTATTAAATAGACCAAACAATGGAAAGGGGTTTGCATGCAGACATTCAATGTGTCAACATGCAACTTTTATTTCTTTATTTTAATTTTTACTATATTTGACATTTCTTTTACTTTAATTATTTCTTATTTTATTACTCTTTACTATTTTTTTTTAACTTTACTTATTTTCACTATTTTTATAGTTTACATTTATATATATTTATTTAAAATTACCATTATTATCTTTTATTTATTGTTTATCATTTATTTGCTTATGTTTTAATATTATATTATTTTATTTATTATATATTATTTTTATTATTATTAGGGTATATTACAATAACTCAATACGGATGGTTGTCCAATAATTTGAGAGATTTCTAATTTGAGAGCTTGGAAAGGTGGAACTCGAGAACTTCGGAATTCATCTTGGAGGGGGGGGTGACTACAACATTATGAAGGTTACAAAGCAGCTTGATGGAATTCTACATGGTCTAAGAATTATTCTCATAGAGAATCTTTTGAATAATGCATGGTTTTGATGTTTTAGTTTTCAATCAATATGTTATTTTACTTCAATAAGTATGTTTTGCTTTTAATACTATAAGCCTTAAGTGTGGGTGTTAAAATATAAGGCTTATCCTTAGTAATAAAGTCACCTTATTGACTTGATGGTATGTAATAAAGTGAGTTATTGCCTTATTATTACGTTTTAGGGTTTTCAATAATTATCACATTTTAATTATTGGTTAATCTCTCAAAATACTATACAAGGAGATGAATTGTATTTTAATAGACATTTAGGTATTTTCATAATATCATATTGTGTTAATGTGTGTATCTTCTTTTGTGTAATAAAGTGAGCTATTGCCTTATTATTACGTTTTAAGGTTTTCAATAATTGTCACATTTTAATTATGGGTTAATCTCTCAAAAGACTACATAAGGAGATGAACTGTTTTTTAATAGACATTTAAGTATTTTCATAATATCATATTGTGTTAATGTGTGTATCTTCTTTTGTGATCAATTTTACTGATAAACTCTGTCTAGGGTTTCATCATTAAGTGATCTAAGCTCATTTAGTAATACACACTAAGTAAGTTCATA
Source organism: Pinus tabuliformis (assembly GCA_031772625.1). Taxonomy (NCBI): domain Eukaryota; kingdom Viridiplantae; phylum Streptophyta; class Pinopsida; order Pinales; family Pinaceae; genus Pinus; species Pinus tabuliformis. The sequence goes on along the minus strand of CM062813.1, from coordinate 1,037,953,017 downwards.
AACAATAGTTTGATATGTAGTCAATAAAAAGTGAGGCAACGGTGATTAATTGCTTGAAATTCTATTAATTAATGTTGTAAAAATAAGACTTGGAAATCACTGACTTAAAAACCTAGACTAAAGCAAAAACTTGGGAAAAACAAAAAAATGACTTAAAAAACAATAAAAGAAGCAAAACATTTCCACTTCCTAAAATTGTTGCCCAATCAATGAAAATTTTCTCTTTTCTTAATCCTATAAGTGTAACCAATATATCAATCTCAGCAAAATGGCTCACTTTTTGGGGATTTATAGCCAAAATTTTGCATCCTTGGCGTTTTCTTAGAAATAATTACAATTTTGTTGTGGTGTTTTTTGGTTCATTGAATTAACCATTGGAAAATAGTAAAATCAACTTGATTAGCATCAAATATGGTAGTGAGTTACTAAAAATTGATGTTTCGCTTATTGGTTTAGAGTCACCCCCAAGATAAATTCCAATAGGTTCAACTAAAAATTGATGTTTGGCTTATTGGTTTAGAGTCACCTCCAAGATAAATTCCAATAGGTTCAACTTATATTAAGCTTGCACTGATTATCCATTATCAAGGGATCACATCTAGTATAAAACTATCCCCTATGTCCATGTGGGGTTGGTGTCTTTAGAAGCTACAAATTAATCTTTGACATTGATAGTTCAAGGATTTTTTACAAGCATCCTGTCAACCATCTCCAAAAGTCTCAAGCCTCGCATATCTACTATGTTTCTTGTTGGCCATCTATTAGGCATAATTTAGAAGGTTGGAAGAAATTTTAAGAATATTTGTGTGAGTTAGGTATGGAGGTGAGAAGGGCTTGCTCATGGTTCCATGAGATGTATGGATTTTCCCTATTGAGAAAGGTGGTTTAGCCTTGACTAATGTGGAGTTTCAAGATAAAATTTTAGTAGTAAAGCGGATTGCAAGCTGCTTGGAAGGCTCAACTTCTTAGGAAGCTTTATTGAGGTATACAATTTTGAAAGCAAAACATATCATTAGGATTCATGGTTCTTTTAGCTTATGTGATATTACCTCTTCTTATCAATTGTTCCAATTTTAAGTCTGTTTATTTCAAACAGCATTTGAAACACATGGAAGTTTGTGGCCAAATTTGTGATTCATGGTTCTTCTTTGGTAGTGAATATGTTTGGGACCTAACTTTGCACCCATCCTCTTTCTATGGAAACATAAGATGGTATCATGTCACCATTTGTTTGTTTAAAAAAAATGGTAACTTGTCTTTTTACGAATGGTAAAATTAGAAATAAGATCGATACACCCTCACACACTTGAGTGAAGAGTAGGGTTTGCTAGTACCTTGCTAGACCTATACAATAATTTTCCCAAAGGTTTCATTAACAACACTCAATATAATCAATAGCCACATCTGACCAACCCCAAGTAGGGGAAGGTCATGCCCACCAAGATTTTAACCTAGGTTATCATCACAACAACTACTCCAACTTCCCCCTAGACCATATCATGATGGATCCCCTTATGTCAGTTATGAGTCATGGCCAATCATCATTAGTCTACTATAATTGGCATTGGGCCAATCAATTAAACATTTGTCAATCGATTCCCACTAAGCACATCACTTGAACAACTTATAAACTAACCTATTATTGTCATCAACAAACAATGACACTTACTGACTTGACATCACTAACAATCTCCCACATGGCAACAAGGTTGTTTCTTTCACTCTTTCCATTCTCCCACATGGCAACAAGGTTGTTTCTTTCACTCTTTCCATTCTCCCACATGGCAACAAGGTTGTTTCTTTCACTCTTTCCATCCTTGGCTTTGCATCCATAAGAGCTTTGAAAACTCTCAAGTCTTCATAACATTAGGATAATCATACATTGGGTTATGAATGTAAGAAAATAAAAGAATCTACGCAAATGTATTTCAGATTCATGCTAGCAATAATGAATTTAGGTAAAAAAGATGGTGTGGATAATGCATCATTGATTAGACCATAAATGCATCATAGCATAAATATAAAGATGGTGTGGATTATGCATCATTGGTTAGACCATAAATGCATCATAGCATAATTATAAAGGGACAACAACAATATTGTAAATATCTTAAAGATAAGATAAATATATTAATGTTAAACATTGACCAAAAAGTAGGTAAATTGGACTGAAAAAAGGAGCACAATAAAACAGAAGCGCCTATAGAAGTACCACGGGCTACTCTAAAACAATAGAGTAAGCTATATTCACTAATACATGAAAAATGCATGGAAGAAGGATCAATTAATGTTAGAAGGAAACCAATGAAAATAAATATTCTCATCCTCACCTTATCATATTGTAGGCCTTAATTCTAGTTACTCACCTTATCATATTGTAGGCCTTAATTCTAGTTAACAAGCAAGCAATTGAAAGACATGAAATTATTGATATATATATATATATATATATATGGGCACACATGGAGGACATAGAAGACAAATTGTATCGGAGGAGATGAATGCTATTATGTTTAAGGAGATGCAAGTGTTGAAATACCACATATTATATCTATGCTATACACCATGGATATTTCAAGTGAAGATTCAAGTTATACTACTAAATTTCAGTCATTTGTTCAAGTTATGCTACTTCAGCCATGCAAAATGGCAAGGCTTTGATTTTCATCCTTCAATATGCAATATGTAACTCCCCAGGCCCAAATCCAATTACCGTTTCAAAAGTTTCAACTTTAGGTGAAACACTTGATACGTGATATGTTTCATGCGTATTCAGTAGCAGCTCATAAAAGTGTCTTCAATATGATATATCATAACGTTGACGTTTTCTTTGTTCACATCTGGAAGCTATTTAGAGAGGATAACCATGCAAAAGGTGACCTTCCATGGTTGTTCAGACCTAGTTCCCCAGCATGGAATACATCCACCTTAAAATTTGGAGTCTACGTGGTGCTGAATAAAATGTATGGAAGTAGCGCAGATCTACGAGAACTGATGCAAAGGCAATAGTGGGCACTGAGTGGAGCCACCAACCCACAAGGACAAAAGCACATGGCCAATGCTGATGAGATATGAGCAGCCCATATAGTCTCTTCCCATTTGACATAGCCCAGGAATGAATCCAAGATTCTCAGGCTTGGCTCAATCTGATCTTCCATTTAGACTTACTAGACAGTCCAGTGGACAAAGTTTTATGCAATATCCTTTTAACGTTGACAATAGCAGACAGCATTACTGGTTATACCCTTCCGGAAGTGGTACCACGTGGTGAAATGGCACAGATCTTTTTGGCAGCCCATCAAGTCCATCTTCTTCGTCATCATCGAACTCCAGCAGATAACTTCCAAACATTAACAAGTACTTTTCAATACAAAATAACAAGGAAATGTAGAATATTGAGCTAAAATGAACTAGCAAGAAAAAACATACAAGAAGACAAATCCCCTGATTTTTCTTTTAATGAATCACTGTTTAAAAAGCAAAACCTACAAACTAATCTTTGAAATTTTTTGTTAATTATCAAGGCATTCTCTAGATATTAATGTCCCTGGCCTATACCCCATAGTTTGTATTCCTGAATAGGATGTACAGAGTCACAGAAAATCAGTGAATCTACACTGTAGCCTATATCGAAGGAGACAGAAACACGGGGAAACACTTTTGCAGCATAAACATCAATTTCAACATGATATAATGGTCAAATTCCACACTGTTATCCAGTTATGAAAATGCATAATCATAATATTTCACCCCAAAACAACACTTTAAAATATAAAATCCTAGCATCAAAACAAATGAAGCAAAGTAGATCCAAGCGTAAGTTGCATGACAACCAGGATTGACATGGCTTGAACACTAATGCATGAAGGTTCAGATAAAGAAGATTTTTTCATGTGTTTACCAGTTGTTGTACACATTGCAAATGACTCCAATGAGTTTAAATTCAGTATATCCTTCTCATCATTTGGTCTTCCACTTCTCTCTTAATTTGATCTTTCAAATGCAGTTGTCTGCTCCTCTTCAGTTCAGCTAACTCTTGGAGATTCAGTGCTCCCTATTTTATTTTTTTTGTGACCATATGGAGTCTGGACCATTTACTGAAGTTTCATTTTTGGAAACTACCTCTAGAGCAACTTCAGATCCATGATGAAGCTAACTGGTCTAGTCAATTGGGAAATTCTCATACGTTAAATGCCTTTTTCAAAACAAAGTCCATGAAGTTTAATTAAAATTTTAGTTTTATAATTGTATTTGAGGAAGGCAGCCCAAATTTAAAAGGTCAGGTCTCTGGGATGTCTACATGCATATGCAACGATTAATTGAAATACAATTGTCTATAGATTGAATTGTCTGTTGTTGGAGAGCGTTAAGAAATAGAACACAAGACAAGAAACAAGAACTTGGCAGAAAAGCCCTTAAGCCATTCTGAACACTTGTATTCATCATATGATATCAATTTATAGTAAATGTACTTGAACACCTCTAGATCTGTGTCTCATGGACAACTCATCAGTGGATAATGACACCACCCCATCAGTAGATAAAGATGACAACTCATAAGAAGGTGGTCTTAGACTTTGTGATTGTGCAGGAACTTGGTGTCTAACAGAGAATAGGGTAGATTGTTATTTATACTTTCATGGCTATAAGCCAGGGTTGAAGACCGCAAAGCTAATAGAACTTGTTATCCACAATTTTGTCAACAGTCCGAGGAAGCAGTGTGCAAGTTGAATTTTTTTTTCAAAGATCAAAGTCATCAGTCAGCATGAATATGTCATTTTAAAACCAATTTCTGCAAGTTGTATTGTATATGATGCTAGTGTGACCATTTAATTATGTAACAACGCCTAAGTAAGCCTCTGATTTTGGCAAAGGATTTTATCCTAGGAAGTTTTTTAACCTCCCCGAATTATGTGTGTTTGTAAACACGCCTAATCGGCAAAATTTTTCTTCCAGCTTAAACCCCAAAGCTAGGGTGGAATTCATTGACAAGGTCCTAAGCGAGTCCTAGTGCTTATCGAGTCTGATGTAAAAGTGTGTTTACTATTTAGGAATAATTTTAGTACATGGTCCCTCGCAATCAGAAACCATGGCTAAATTATTTTATTATAAGCAGACTTGGTTTCATATTAGATCATATTGTGTCACAGAATTGAGTAAATTATTGAGGGTCTATGTCTAAAAGTGTTTTCCCCTTTCAAGGGTTGAATTTGTAATTATTCTTATGTAAAAATATTTTGGTGCATGGTCCCTTGCAATCAGAAACCATGGCTAAAATATTTGAGGGTGGAAAAAATTATTAATTCCCTCTATATTCAATTAATTAATTTTTTTGTGTAAATTAAATAAAAATCCTAAGCCAAAAAATTAATTAAATTTGAGTCAAAAAAATAATTATATAGAAATTAATTTCTCTCCAAGTAAAAAATAATAAAGATTTGTCGGTCAAAAAGAAGTCAATTTTTGGAGGTCCTCCACCAAAGGAAAAATGGATATTTTAAGAAAATTTGAGCCCTTGGACCTTGGTGGTTAGGTCAAAGTCATTTTTTTGAGGAAATTAATCTAAAATATTAATTTTTGGATTATAAAAAATGATTTTTAATTTTTTAAGAAATAATCAGAATTTTCCTCAAAAATTAAAAATTCGACAGTGGAAATTAAAAGAAGATCAAGTTATTTTCGATGGACGAGATTAATATGATGAGGATCAAGCCAACTAGCCATTATTTCCACTTGGAGGAGTTTTCTCTATATAAGGAAGTCATTTAACTTTTATTCCCCATCTTTGGATGAGGTGATTTTGTAATGCTTGTACTAAGCTATTGCTCTGCTGGGAACATTTTTTATCATAATAGAAAGACTTTGGGGTTCAGTTCATGGTGTTCTTCTATCTGTTGATCTGTGGTATGTGCTAGCTATGTGTTTATCCTATATTGTGTTGAATATTTTTTAACTGTTATTTCATTTGTCAGTGATAAGAACATTCTATTGGCATGAGTTATCTTAGGTGATCTGGTTCACTACATGATCTAACAATTTATCTTGAGAATTTATAGAGATTTACAGGTACGCTAGCCCTTGGGCTCCAAGTTCACAGACAGTGGGGAAGAGCCGACCTGGTTTGGGATCTATGCTTTCATTGTGGTGAATTATTTTGCAGAAGGGTTTTGGCTAGTCTATCCTTCGAATTCATCCATAAAATTTACTTTAAAAAACTTCTCAAAATTTTATTTGATCTTGAGCTAAAATATTTAACATGTTAGTAAGAGCTAAAAATTTTATTTTGTAAATATTTGTAAAATTATTTCTAACCCTTGTTTTAATTTTGTGGTACTTAGGGTTTTGAGGTTTTTCAAATTTTTGTATATATTTGGGTTCTGAGGAATTCTTTCACTCATTTTTCCAGGTGAATCTTCAAGCTCTCGAGGAAAAACATTGAGATTTTGAGACAAATCTAGGCCTAGGAAGGCAAGATCTAGCCTTTAACATTCATCCAAGCTCAACGTCCAGCTAAGAAAGGAAGATGTTGGCCCTAAGGAAGCAAATTTTTGGAACTTTTGTGGAGAATTTTTGTGATGGCTTCTGAAATTTTTTAAGGCCTCTAAGGCCTAGCTGTCAGCTTCCCTAGCCTAGTCATGGCCTCTTCTTCCCTTGTTTACTTTGGCCACAACCCTAGCGGGGATTTTCCCTTGGACAACAACCCTCTTGGGCCTTCCTCTTGTTGAGAAATATAGGTGCAGCTAAATTAGGTGATTTATCTTACTATAATGTCCCAGTTTTTATTTTTCTCCATAGTACAACCAGGGTGGATTTCCAGGGCAGGAGATGGCCAAGTCAGTGGAGCAGCTTTATGGCATCAGGGGTTCTGATGGAGTTTTGAGGATTTTTCATGGGGTCCAATGGCATTCGCTTGGTATATTCATCAACATGAGAAGTTCTGCACATCTTGTTTTTGGTTCCATGACTTTAGAATAATTCTCGTAAAACGGGGTTATTATTGGCATAACTTAATTAATTATTCTCGAGGTGGCATTTCGAGGAGATTAATTGATGGAACACCTCAGTGTAATAGCTTGTTGGAACCAGAACGAGAAAATCTATAGGATGGGATGCTGAGAAGTGACTTCCAGTGGCCGAAGAGAGTATGGTGGGCAATTTACCATTTTCCTTAGTTAAAAATGAGTTTATTTATTCATTTAATTAAGGAGAAATAATTAATTAGAGGAAATGGACCAAAAGTGACTTAAGTAAAATAAAATAAAATAAAAGGGTCACTTCAAATAAAGTCAATGGAGGAGCTTCTAGAATAATAATAAAATAATAAAATAAGATGCTTCTAGAGGCTTGGAGATCTATCCATCAGATCTATAAAAAGAGGAGGAGAAGGTCATTTGGGGACATCTTGGATTTGTGTATTGTCTTTGTGGTGAGGTTTGGAGAACCTGGTTCTCTACTTCAGTAGTAGCCCCAGGACGGAAACCCTCGGGTGATTCAGTGAGAGTGGGCGAGCACCCATCTCTTCCCTTGGTGGATCCATTCAGCATTCACATGTTGCAGTTTATTGTTTTTCAGTTTGTTTTGGAGGTCAATTGCAGCGTTATTGTAGATTTATTTGAGGCCAGTTCTATCTCAACGATCTCAACTATATGGGTTGTATCAGCATGTAAAACCCCAGTTTATCTAATATAATAAGGCTGAGAATTATCTTGTTCATTGTGATATGTTCTGCAGTGCTCTATTTGTTTAATTTTTACATCGCAATCTTTTGTTAAATGCATGATAGTTTTATGTGAAGTGCTTATTCCAAAATTTTTCACTTGGGACATTACAATGGTATCAGAGCCTTGATCTTGGCTCAGTCGTGGGTTATCTTGAAAGGCCAAGTTGAGGGATTATTGTGAAGCCAAATTTCTTGTGCAAGGGCCGAGATTATTGTGCTAAATTTGTTGGAGACAGTGGTACCCTTCCAACTCGAATTTAATTGCTTGGGTACGTGGCTTTCATTGGAGGGTTTGCTGAGTTCGATTTTGAATCCAGCAATACCCCACATGAATGTCCAGCCGCCTTTCCAAGTAGAGGAACCACCATATAATTATGTTTTTTGTGCACTGTGCAATGGGACGATGAATTTCAATCCGGAGCGGTGCATGAATGCAATCTCATGAGACTTGGTTGAACATTGGTTTGACATAGTTCAATCTGGTGTATTGAATGTGCGTTGAGCCAATTGTTTCCCTGTAGCAGAGATTGACAGAGGAGTGGGCAATTTATTTAGAGTGGCTTTGTCGGCAAGAGAGTTCACGTCAGTGCGCATCCAATGTACAATGCATTGAGCCACAATTCCGATATGAATGCACAATGAACATTCAATCACTTTAGCGTGTCGAAGGTTGTGACGGCTAGTGATTCTTAGAATGAGAATCGAGTTGAAGACAGGGAAAGAATAATATATGCAAGTCGATGTGCAAGGTATTCATGGGCAAGGAAATTAACTAAAGGCGATCAACATAGATTCAGGCAAATCAGTATAAGAAGGCTAGGATTTCTCATTTTTTCCTGAGCATAAATTTATTTCCATTATTGAGTCTTGGTAACCTTTCATTCCAAAGGGGCCGAGATTGATTCCAGTGGGTCGTTTTGAAAATTTCGAAGGCATGGTTTAATGGCTATGAAGGTATAATATTTAAGAGGGTCGATAGTTAAATGTGGGGCTGCATTTGGAATGAGCCATCACAACCGCAATTGGGATGAGTTAACAACGTGGGAGATGCAATTATGATTTGACTCTTGCGCAAGTCAAACTCAAGAGTGTTGAATCAAATCGGAGCCATACAAGTGAGTGCAAGCTGCGGAGGACGTCGAATGTGAGATTGGCGATGCGGCAGAAAGCATTGAGGAAGTGTGATCGACAATGTTTGGTCATTGTAAGCATTCGTCATAATAGCCATGTCACAGTAAGAGCGACATCAAATAGAAACAAATTTTAATGCCAAAGCAGTTGACCGTGACACCGGAAGGACGCATCTTGATTATTTGAGGGCTCCCAAATTTTTTCGAAAGTTTCTGTTGCAAAGCATCGACATAGCAAATTTTGAAGGGCTGAGTAGAGGCCATATTGTTTCATAGGCCAAGCTATATAGCAAATCTAGGTGTATTTCCTAGGGCCGAGAGCTCACTTCTTTCATTTTTGGAAGGATCGTGGCACCATCATTTCACTGAAGTTTAGAGTCTAGTTTTTTTCTTTTGGCTTCCAAGGAGCAGGGGTTACACAGTTTGTAATTTCTAGAAATCCGTTCCACCAGAAGATTGTGTAGTGATTTGGGCCACAAGACACTGGTGTCGAATTCTTAGATGTTCGGGGCCAAATTATATTGGTTTTTCCAACGAATCAACTTGTCACTGGGAGGGGCCGTGTGCAATATTGGCATCATAGAAATCAAATTGCAGACTTGTGAAGGGACCATTAAAAGCTATGAGCATTGAACTTTGTATTTCACAAGGAACTGTTCCTAGTGCATTCTATTGACAGAGAGAAGCAGAAATCATCCCTTGTAGAGAACATGAGTCACTATGAAGGTCATGGCTTCTAGGATTGTTGGATAGTGTCATTGTACCTCCATCACTGTGTACACAGGGTTCCCAAAAACAGCCATTAAAGAAAAACAAGCGTTGGATTGATAACCTGTGTGTGAGTCCCTTTGGAGAGGTGTTACTGATATACTCTTGCGATGCGTGCTATCTATTCGTTGGGTAACTGTCCTTGAGTCGCATAGATCCAAGAAGTCGATGTGAAGACTAACACAACGCCCAGTTGATTGTCCAATCGTCATTCCTTTCCAGGTTCCATTTTTCTATTGTGTATCTTTCTTGATATGATGTCTTGTTCAAAATATCATTGTTGTATAGTTTTATGAGTGGCTATGATAATTTTCTGAGTTTGAAATAAAATATTAGTAGCTAGTTAGAGGATTGGTCTCTCTATAAATATACCCCTCCTACAGCAGCGCTCCCTGAACTACTTGACAAAGGTACTAGTGAAAATTTTCAATATTAAACGCAAAAAATCATGATCTTTGGGGAGGTCTCAGTAGAATCTCACAACGATGCATCAAAACCTTCTTCATAAGGCAAGCCTTGTAATGTGGTCTAGTTGTCAAATGTCCTGAACTATTGAGTGATGTACGGTATGTGTGTTGAGATAGTTGGTCATCTCACTGTATTATGTGAAAATTTCTAAACTGAAATTCTATTACTGCAGCAACTGATTTATTTAACCTACTTATTATTCTCAATAAGTTATTTATGAAATTCCTTGAACAAATATTAAAATAAATTCTACTACAGTTATCACACAAATACCTAGAGAAAAAAATGCATGCACAAGAATCAATCACATCGACACAGTTATTTTTAGACAATTGTCCTCGGAAAAACCCAATGCAGGAAAATCGGTGCAGCAGATGAGGGCTTTATTAATTTTCAACAGTAATTGCTTTTACAAGGAATGATTTTACATAGAAACTGAAAGAAAACACCTGAGAATTTCCCTCTGAGACCATCTGACAATTTGGAGACCCTGCTCCCACTTCTGCATCACCCCTGCATCACTCTGACTGACCCAGCGTGGCTCTGCGTTTCTCCTGCGTCAACCTGCGTAGGCCCTGCGTCTCTCTTTCAGCGTTGTCTTCCACTGCACCTGTGTCACCTCCTCCTTGATCACTACCGGTTGCTGAGGCCCTCCTCTTCCTCCACCTTGAAAATCCCTCTGAAATCGATCTCCTCTCCCTTGAGAATCGATTTTTTTTGAGATATTGAGTATCTACCGGTGTATCTCCAAATGACCCTCAAGTCTTCTCTTATACTTTTCCTGCTAATGAATCAATGGCCGAGATTAAGTCACTAATCAACGACTAAGATTAAAACAGACTTGATCCTCGTCTCTTAAAAGCTTCTCATCCTTATCTTTATTAATACCCATTAGTATTTTTATTTTCCTAAGTTTAGACTTAGGAACCCATTAAAAATATTATTTTTTTAATAACTCCTCATTTGAACGGAATTTCTCAAAATGATTTTTGGGTCTTGGAAATCTCATGTGCCTTAGCCTCTCCTCCAAATTTCAAGGCTAGAGCACATCCGATGCTACCAAAAATCAACACTCCCTCTTAGCGAGGAATGTGCTCTAGCAATGTTTCACTATAGAAACATCACACTGATCTTCCGCATCGGTACCTGTGCTGATGCTTGGCTTGCTGCCTTACATCCCCTGCACTGTTGCTTCCTGTACTTCTGCCCATTACACTACCATTGCTGCTCCTATACTGCAACTCCCTCTCAACCTGCTACATCATACTGCCAATAGCACTGCCACTGCGAACTGCTGCACTGCAACTTCTGATACTTATCCATTATTGAAATGGATTCTTTACCATCCCCATCTTCTCCCTGAAATGAACAAACTTTGTTCTTCCTAGAGCCTTGGTGAGAATGTACTTCAACTATACAACCCCTCGTTGGTGAGGATGTACTTCAACTATACAACCCCTCGTTGGACACAATCTCTGACAAAGTGACACCTAATATCAATGTGCTTCGACCAATCATGAAATATTGGATTCTCAAAGAGCTTGATGCAACTCTGATTATCACACATATAACTAGTCGCTTCCATCCTTCTCTTGAATAGATTCAGGAGCAATTTCCTAAGCCATATGGCTTCACACGAAGCTGTGCTATCTGCCATATATTTTGCTTCAGCTGAGCTCAGAGCCATGGATTTCTGTTTCTTACTGCACCAGGAGGTCATTCCTGATCTAATGTTGAAACAATACCTAGTTGTACTTTTCCGATCTCCTGAACTTCCAACCCAATCTGCATCAGTGAACCCACTCAGCCTAATGTCATTGCCTTTGGTGTACAATAGTCCATGCTCGACTGTTCCTTGAACATACCTGAGAACATGTTTGGCTGTTGCCCTGTGCGCCCTCAAGTTCTACCATGAACTAACTGAGGGTGTTGACAACATAACAAATGTCTGACCTAGTATTGACTAGATACATTAGGGACCCTATGAGCTGCCTGTAACAGGTGGGATCAACATCTTTATCTTTTGATGCATCAATCTTCTTCCAGTTGGTGATAATTGGAGTAGCCATAGGTCTACAGTTCTGCATCCCAAATCTCTTCAAGATTTTTGTAGCATATCTCCCTTGTCCCAGGAAGATTTCACCCTTTTGCTACCAAACTTCCAACCCCAGAAAATGATGCATCTGTCCCAAATCATTCATGTCGAACTCTGTGGCTAGGTTCTTCTTGCAGTCTTTGATGAGTCTGGATGATCCTATCAGGAAAAGATCATCCACATACAACACTAGGATTAGAGGATCATTCTCTACAACCAAATAGTAGAGATTAGGGTCTGCGTCACTCTTGACGAACCCCATCTTCTGCAAGTAGCCATCAATTCGACCGTACCATGCCCTAGGTGCTTGTTTCAGCCCATACAAGGCTTTCTTTAATCTGCATACATGAGATTTCTTCTCATGTGTCTCAAAACCTTCTGGTTGTTCAATATATACTTCCTCTTCTATTACCCCGTTCAAGAATGTCGTCTTGACATCCATCTGATGAATCTCCCACCCCATCTGTGCTACAAGAGATATCACGGTCCTAATAGAAGTATACCTGGCTACTGGAGTGAAGGTTTCTTCGTAGTCTATCCCTTCCTTCTGAGCATACCCCTTAGCGACGAACTTGGCTTTGTATTTCTCCACACTACCATCTGTAGCATATTTGACCTTGTAGATCCATCTCGAACCTACTATTGATCTGTCTTGAGGCTTAAGTACCATTTCCCAGACATCATTGACCATTATAGAGTCGTATTCCTCCACCATAGCATCTACCCATACTTGACGTTGAACGGCCTCTTGAAAGCTAGACAGTTCCCCAACCTGAGCTACTAAGGCCTGGTATATGTCTCGCTGTCTTTTCTCCCTTTTACTATTCCTGGGTGCACCAATGAAGTCTTCTGCATCCCGTAGAATCTGTCAGAGTTCCCGACTCATTCTTCCACTGGTAGTAGGTACATCTATCAACTCCTCTTCTTCCTGAGATTCCTCCTGTTCTGAAGCCTTGTCTTCAAGAGGATCTCTGGTATTAGTTTCCACTGGTTGAAGTGGTCTGACCAATGGCTCATCTTTTGACTGCTCCTCGGAAAGCATTTCTCGAGATTTTCTAAAAGCTCTATCCTCCATGAACTTTACATCCCGCCGAACTACTACCTTCCTATTCCTTGGAAGATATATTCTATATGCCTTAGCGTTCTCGCTATATCCCACAAGATATCCTTTCTCAGTAGTTTGATCTAATTTCTTTCTCTTCTCTTTGGGTATACGACAATATGCTAAACTCCCAGATATCCTAAAATGATTGACTACAGGTGTCCTCCCAGTGAAGACTTTCTTCGGAGTGATTCTGCCCAATGCCCTATGAGGAGTCCTGTTCTGGACATAAACTGTCATGCTACATGCTTCTGCCCATAGGAATTTAGGCATATCTTAATTATCCAACATTGCCTTAGCTGCTTCCACAATAGTCTTGTTTTTCCTTTCTGATACTCCATTTTGCTCCAGATTGTAGGGAGTTGTCCACTCTCTTTTGATGCCTTCCTTAGCGCAAAAATCGGTGAAGTCCTTGTCAACATACTCTCCAGCATTGTCCGAGCGCAACACTTTTATCCTCTTTCCTATCAGATTCTCCACTAGAGCCTTGAACTCTTTGAATCGACCAAAAACCTCATCCTTGGTTTTCAAAAAGTAGATCTAAGTCTTCCTAGAATGGTCATCTATGAAGGTGATGAAGTGTGATGAAGTATTCGGCACCACTAGGAGATTTTGTGGACATCGGTCCGCAAATATCTGAGTGTATCAATCCTAGCACACTCTTTGCCCTATCGTTACTTACAGAAAATGCAGCTTTGGCATACTTGCCCAGAGTGCACCCTCTGCATACATCATCCCGTTCAGTACTTAGTTCTAGAACTCATGATACTATTTTCCTAAGAATTCTCAAAGCCCCATGGTGTAAGTGTCTCATCCTCCCATGCCATAGCTCATTCAAGTCATTTTCTCCATTACTGTCTGTAAGTGCCATTGGTGATTCTAGTTGTAACTTGTACAACCTATTACTTCTAATTCCAATCTGAGCCTTCTTTTTCCAACTTGGGTGTTTGACGTATACTTTCTCCTTAATGAATAAAACGTCATAACCCTGTTTTGAACTTGAGATATGGAAAGTAAGTTCATCCCCAATCCCGGCACATGCAACACATTGGTTGCTTGAAGTCGCTCTCCTGCTTCGATTTGAAAAACTATGGTACCTTTTCCTACTAGAGTACACTTTGCCTTATTCCCCATGGTGATCTAAAAATTCATTCTTTCTTCCTGATAATCTGAAAAACATTCTCGGATTCCTGTCATATGTTAGGAAGCTTCACTGTCTATATACCAAACCTCCAAGGAGGCAGAGCTTGCAAGGCAAGCAACTTCTTTTTCCAATCTGGAAGCTAACATCGAATATTTGTCCCTTGTGCATTCTTTTGAAATCTACGCGATTCCCCTTGAGTGGATGCCTCTGCATCATGCTCTTGACCCATAATCGATTTTCTTTTCCTGTTGTCGGATCTCTGCTCTGATACCATGTGAAAATTTCTAAACTGAAATTCTATTACTGCAGCAACTGATTTATTTCACCTACTTATTATTCTCAATAAGTTATTTACGAAATTCCTTCAACAAATATTAAAATAAATTCTACTGCAGTTATCACGCAATTACCCAGAGAAAAAAAATACATGCACAAGAATCAATCACATCGACACAGTTATTTTTGGACAATTGTCCCCAGAAAAACCCAATGGGGGAAAACCGGTGCAACATATGAGGGCTTAATTAATTTTCAGCAGCAATTGCTTTTACAAGGAATGATTTTACAAAGAAACTGAAAGAAAACACTTGAGACTTTCCCTCTAAGACCATCTAACACTTTGGAGACCCTGCTCCCACTTTTGCATCACCCCTGCATCACTTTGACTAACCCAACGTGGCTCTGCGTCCCTCATGCATCAACCTGCGTAGACCCTATCTCTCCTTTGGACTACGTCTCTCTTTCTATGTTGTCTTCCACTGCCCCTGTGTTACCTCCTCCTTGATCACTGCATGCTGCTGAGGCCCTCCTCTTCCTCCACCCTGCACCTCCCTCTGAAATCGATCTCCTCTCCCATGAGAATCGAATTTCCTTGAGATACTAAGTATTTGTCGGCTTATCTCCAAATGACTCTCAAGTCTTCTCTTATACTTTTCCTGTTGATGAATCAACGGCCGAGATTAAGTCCCTAATCAATGGCTAAGATTAAAGCAGACTTGATCCTCGTCTCTTAGAAGCTTCTCATCCTTATCTTTATTAATACCCATTAATGTTTTTAGTTTCCTAAGTTTAGACTTAGGAACCCATTAAAAATATTAATTATTTTAATAACTCCTCATCCGGATGGAATTTCTCAAAAATGATTTTTGGGTCTTGGAGATCTCATGTGCCTTAACCTCTCCTCCAAATTTCAAGGCTAGAGCACATCCAATGCTACCAAAAATCAACAAATTATCATTGTATACTTATGTTGTGCTATTAATCAAGTCTTGTATGCTGATGTATTGTTGCTTCTAAAGATGGAGTACTTAAAGCACCTTTTAAATCAACACAAAATACATCAATGGGTTGCAACCCAGACCAAAAACCAAAACAAAACATCAGACCCTTCTCAAAGGGGGTCTATGCCATTCTTCAGAAAGAACAACCCAAGGATGTGCAAAAGGGGCAGGAAATAGGGCACAAAATATTTGCTCTTTGGGACACATTTGAAGCACATGAGGGCCGCATGGAAAATCCTTTTCAAACTAGATGAACTAGATCCACTCCTTTCTGAAGTGAACCAGTTAGAAGGAAAGAAATTGATGTGGGCTCTAAAACCAGCTATGCTTGCTCTCATACAACAAAAGTTCTCGGACGAACCTTGTGAAGGGGTTAGACTTCCAGTTGCATCATATCTTAGTAACATTATGAGATTGACTGCACCTATAGCTCCTTACAATGATGATGTTATGAGGAGAGTTTTCAAGCTCATAGTGGTTACTTTTTCAGAACTTAGACAACAGTGCAGGTTCTACCTTTGGGAAGAAGCTTGAGATTTTAGGAGTTATGGCCATGACTAAGACTTATGAAATCGTGTTTGATCTAGAGTGTGATGGTTTGATCTTGCAGATATTCCAATGCTTCTTCAACATTAGGAAACATCATCCTAACATAGTCATAGCACACATGCAGTCCATCTTATCATCATGTATGAGAAGTTGTGATGCCATTTGTTGGGAGTTGTAGTCTCGAAAGTTGTTTGTTTGGAGGAGAGAGCAATCAGTCTCACCTACTGCTTATAAGCTAGCCGAAAGGTTGGTTGAGCAAAACATTGGGTTGTTCAAGAGACAGATGACCAAGGAGGAGCTACTCAGGATTGGTGGATCATGCAGCAAGAATGAGCTAAGGAGAAATGGACTTTGCTTCAACCGCAAAGGAACTTGGGGTCCTGACCACTCATGCTTGAGTGTAAGGAGATGTTAAAATTGGCAACTATAGTCAAACTCCATGTGGGTCATCTTATTTATGGCAGCTGATATTTTTCTTCGAGCCCTCTCATCGAGAGGTGTAGGATTGATCTAAAGATCATCCGATTCCGATAAGTATTCATGGAGTTATGAATTTATTTGTGTTATAAGACAATTCGTCAAGGTCGGCCAGCAACCAAATATACTCCACATGTGCTCAACATTTTAGTATAAAAGGAAATAGCTTGATAGTCATTTCTACGCACACTTCTATCTTGATTTCTCTCCACTTGCCTTGTGTTTTAGTGGAAGAGAAATATCGGAGTGGAATCCCTAGATGTTGGAGGATTGAAGCTTCCCTAGCCGCAGTCAAGAAGAAGAATGTTGCCCTAATCTAGAGGACGCAGTCAAGTGAGAAGCCCTAACGCTACAAGGAGGACAGCCCTAGTATCTACACTATCAAGAAGAAGCCCTAGCATATACACTGGCCTCTACGCAGCCAAGAAAGAGGCTGCCCTAGACAGCGTGGGAAAGAGAGGTTGTTTGAGTGCTGTTGTAGGGAGAAAGGCCGAATTTTGAAACTTAGGGCCACAACAAGAAGAGGCAATTCAGCGTGGGTGAAATAGGGCTGTTCTGAAGCCATTTCAAGAAGACTAAAGGGATGAAAGGAGGCCGAGTATCTTGCTAGAAGGCTGAGGAGAAAGGGAGTTGTTTGAGGGCTCGTAGAGGATGGAGCAGTCCTCTAGAAAGGTTGCCGCAGGCCTGTTCTAAGGGTTGTAGGATGACACTGTAATGAGAGGAGGGCAGAGCCATTAGTAAGGGCTAGAAGGCTGCCCAAAATTATAGCGAAGGGGACAACCTTCCCTTGGAGGACAACTGCATTAATTAAGGGAAAATTTAGGCAGATTTTAGGCGTTGTTTGGTTGGGTGTGTAAGGGTTGCCAGATGCCCTAACCAGTCACCACATAAGAAGCAGTGAAGGACAACCAGGCAATGGAGCACGGCAATGGAGCATGGTAGAACCATGATGCATGGACAGCAAGACAGCAATGTTGCCATATGCCCAGAACAACGGTGTTTTGGGCATGACTGTTAGGTACAACAGTGCAATAGTACAACTAGGACAGCTAGGCAATGGTACATACATATTTGGAGCAGCGTAAGTATGTTATGTTGCTGTAGGGACAGCAGCAATGTTGGGTTGCTGTAAGCATATTGAGATAACAAACCATGATGGGATAGCAGTACTAGCAGCAATGATATTGTGCCACAATGTTCAATGGGACAGCAGCATGATGAGACAGAACAATGATGGGACTGCCATGTCATTGTGCCACAGTGTCACAATGCATGGACAACGTGGATAGTTGTGGCAAGCACATGACACATGTTGTATGACAACTTGGTTCAACCATGGCACATGGGACAGCAGTGCATCATTAGGTGCAGCAGCCATGAGGTCCAGCATTGTGACGATGGCTGCAATATGGTGCAGCATGATGACGAGATGCAGCACAATGATAGGTGAAGGAATCACCTTGGAGAATCAGTTGAAGCAGCATGTCTTCAACTGATCTCATGTATCATCTTCTTAGAGATGATCTATGCTCTTATCTAGATAAGTCAAGTGTTGACTTTTGTTGTAAATGTACTATCTCTCTCTCTCTCTCTCTCTCTCTGCTGAACTATTGAAGAACATATAAGAAGAATTGAGCAAAGGTTCCCCACATTGGGCACATCTTGTGTCCTCTTGTCTTGGCTTGTCTTTTGCGATTTATGTTTATGTTCTATTTGCAGTTTAATGCTGATGTGATTGCTAATCTAGAAAAGATATTGAGCTTACTGTGAAAATTGAAATAAATTGCTCTAAACATAGAACATAACTAAAATTGACAGGAGATGACAGCGGTAGAGCAGGGAGATATTCTTTATGTATGTCCGGATGAGGACTCTTTGTTGGATGAATTCATGGGTTCATACGATGATACCTCTGAGGAGCACGAGCAGTCTTGTGGAGTTGATGACAATAGCCCAAATATACATCCATGTGTGGTAGAGGAGTATGAGAAGCAGTTGATTGTTCCCATGAGGGAAGGAGATCAGGGAGTGGATGAGTGATTTATGATTCAACATAGAGAGCACATAAAGGATCATGAGTCAGATGATACACACAATGTACGGGATGGGCCATTTTTGGAGAGTCAGCTAGTGGCTCTTGTTGAGCCCATGATGGAGGATGAGTAGAAACCCTTGGGGCCAGCCATTAGAGTGGAGCGGACAGATGTGCAGGCAACCTCCAGGGAGGCAGTATTTCAGACACTTGTCCTCAACAGATGTTGGAGATTGACACGGTAGTCTTGTAGGAGGCTAGTAGTGACATGAGCTGTTGGAGATGGTCGTGCATCCATCTTTGGGCCGACCCATTGCTGATATGAGGGTAGATGCACAGACAACTGGTAGAGTTGCAGGACATTCAAGGAGCAACCCTCTCCAAGAGTACATAGATACGGCTTGTAGCACATCTTGCCTGTCTATTATAGTGAGAGGGGCAGGTTTCCTTAAACAGATTTGGTTGATTAACTAGATAGAGCATCACTTGTTGAGCAGGGATCCATATTAGCCCAGTAGACTTGTCCCTTGCATAGGTGTCCATGCATTGGATTGGCGACAGATCATGAGCTGGTATCCTTTTGATGGAGTATCATTTTTAGTCAGGAGCATTGCATTGCAGGAGCCCTCAGAGGTGAAGGATATCACATGCTTCAGTGGGTAGCAAGATGTAGGCTAGCCACTCATTAGTATTTCAACACGGCATCAACATGATGAGATTAACCTTGGTTTATGCCAAGGGTTGGAATAGAGAGAGGTGATGAGTTGGTACACGGTGGATCGAGCAACATTCATGGTTGGAGTTATAGCACAGCAGGAGCCATGGAGCCTTGATATTTGTTCTTGGTGGCATTGGGCTCCAAAAGGATTTGTTGATGACAGGTTCAATCAGAGATTGGTCTGGGGCCCGAGCATTGAGGGGTCCGTTCATGATGGGTTGACATAGGAGTAGGGCACTACCCAATGGTTTGTATGGGATCCGGGCATTGGGTCTCAGTTGCGTTGGGCCACCAGATTGGTCCACAGATTTGGATTGATTGAGGGCAAGGAATCATGGGGTGGGAGGACTATAATGTCCCCATTTTTATTTTTCTCCATAGTACAACCTGGGTGGATTTCCAAGGCAGTGGATGACCAAGTCAGTAGAGCAGGTTTATGTCATCAGGGGTTCCAATGGAGTTTTGGGGAGTTTACATGGGGTCCGATAGCATTGGCTTGGCATATTCATCATCATGAGCAGTTCCGCACATCTTGTTTTTGATTCTGTGACTTTCTAATAATTCCCGTAAAACGGCGTTATTATTGGCCTAAGTTAATTAATTATGCTCGAGGTGGCATTCCGGGGAGATTAATTGATGGAACACCTCAATGTAATAGCTCATTGGAACCAGAATGAGAAGATCTACATGATGGGATGCTGAGAAGTGACTTCCAGTGACCGAAGAGAGTATGGTGGGCGATTTACCATTTTCCTTGGTTAAAAATGACTTTAATTAGTCATGTAATTAAGGAAAAAGAATTAATTAGAGGAAATGGACCAAAAGTGACTTAAGTAAAATAAAATAAAATAAAACGATCACTTAAGATAAAGTCAATGAAGGAGCTTCTAGAAAAATAATAAAATAAGATGCTTCTAGAGGCTTGGAGATCTATCCATCATATCTAAAAAAATAGGAGAAGGTCATTTGGGGACATCTTGGATTTGTGGTGAGCTTTGGAGAGTCAGTTTTTCTACTTCAGTAGTAGCCCTAGGATGGAAACCCTCAAGTGATTCAGTGAGAGTGAGCGAGCACCCATCTCTTCCCTTTGTGGATCCATTTTAGGCTCACAGGTTGCAATTTATTGTTTTTCAGTTTGTTCTGGAGGCTGATTGCGGCATATTATTGTAGATCTATTTGAGGCCAGTTCTATCTCAGCGATCTCAACTATATGGGTTGTAATAGTTGTATCATCATGTAAAACCCCAGTTTATCTAATATAATAAAGTTGAGAATTATCTTGTTCATTGTGTTATGGATTGCAGTGCTCTATTTGTTTAATTTTTACTTCGCAATCTTCGGTCAAATGCATGATAGTTTTATGTGAAGTGCTTGTTCCAATTTTTTTTCATTTGGGACATTACACTTATTTTGATAACTACTTGTGATGTATTTTTACTTAACATGATTAGCTTCTTCTTTCACTTGATTATTATTAGTGTTCTTATCATCAAATCACTACCAAACTATGAAGATCAATGAAACAAGAGGACACAAAATGTAGGTTGCAAGTCAAGGCCAAAACCTCTCCTCTTGAGAGGAAAACCCACAAGAATTCTTCTTTTCTTATAGAATGTTCAGAAGACAAATTCCAAGACCTAAGACCCTTGTCAAAGACCTATCCAAGACCAAGTCAAACTTCTCCTCCTTGATGAACTTTTCTTTCCAACTACTTTGGCTAGCAACTTCCAACAATATCGACCCAGCAACTTCAACCCAACAACTTCCAAGAACTTCGACCTCCACCAACTTCCAACAACTTTGACCTTCCAACAATTTTGACGTAGCAGCAACTTCTTCTGCAACTTCGACTTCCCGAGCAACTTCTTCTGTAACTTCGACTTCCCCAACAACTTCTACAATTTCAGTCTAGCAACTACTTTAGAAAACCTAACACAAGAGAAAGAGAGAGGTCCAAACTTCAATCTTGTTTCTCTTCCTTTTCCAACTTCTTTCATGAGGAGATCGAACTTCCTTTCATCCTTGTTGAATGTCTTTCCAAATGAAGTCAAGGTTCCCTTATATATAGGGTTCTTAGGAGGCTGAATTGTTGTTCATGAGGACGACTTTATCCTTCTTGTAGGCCTGCTCGTTTGACAAGGTCTTGGAGAGCCTTTATGACACTTTTGACTTTACAAAAAAATTATGTACAAGATACAACATGCCCAAAGGGGTCTTACATGTACGACAATGACTCTTTTGACTTCATAATTCTATGACAAACCTAGAAGCACTCAATGGGTGCTTGACCTACAAATAAATTTATCTTGCACATGAAATCCATGCATCGAGAATAACAATAATAAATTTCTTTTCTCTTTAATATCAAATATATAAAATCATGATTACACTACACATTATGAAGACTGAACCTAGTTACATATTTCAACACTCCCTCTTAACTAGGGAGGTATTCATAATCCATACAAGGTACTTGGACATTCTCATAATGAAGAATTCTCATAAGAAAAGTCGGATTAGTAAACCATCTCATAAGCTATCATATCAGTTTATATCAACGCATCTCATCATATCAACCAACATTGTCACATAGCAAGGCCTTGACTAACAACTCTATCTCTCCACAAGATCAGAGCACAATGTTGGTGAAACAATGACTAATAGACGCCTTTCATCATTGTCTCTCAAGGCACATACCCCATCCAGATGTTCACAAAATATGTTCTTTTACAACCATTACTATCTTGGAATAACACATCCTCAAGAAATTTCCTCTTTGACTACTCTTGCCTATTGGATGCCCCACCACATCCTCAAAGAATATCGAAATCAATCTCAAATGCTTACCCAATCCTCCATTCTTTCTTCATTACATGAAGACAAGAATGATGTATCTATCTCTCCCTCTCAACTAGGGAGGATCTACACATTCCTATAAAAGGAATATTCCCAAGCTCCCTTTTAACAAGGGACTTGCCCAAGCTATAAACATGTAGACTTTCTACTTCAGCGATCCTTCCATGATGATGTCATCTCTATCTTACTATAATGCATTTTATCATACTCGTGATTCTTTTTCTAACTGAAAAGAAATAAGTGAAGGAGGTTATCTCAGCCAAAGTAGAGATCTTTCATTTCCTCTTTTGATTTCATTTTTTCTAATTCTTCCACTTCTTCGGTAACATGGGCTTTATTTATTTCCTTTCTCTTCTTGTTGTCCTTCTTGAGTTTAGGACAATTACTTTTAAAGTGCCCATATTCATTACACTGATAGCATTGTATCTTTGACATATCGATCTTCTTCTTTTTCCAAGGATCAAATTTTCTGAACTTTCCTTTTCTCCTGGCCATGGCATGGCAGCGTATGCCTGAACTTGTTCATTTGATCCAACATCGTCTTTTGCCTTCAACCTAATTTCTTCAATCTTACATAATGACCAAAGTTCGTTGAATGGAGTGGCTCCCTTCTTTCCATAAATACTTGATACAAAGTTGCCCCATTCATCAAGTAGTGCATTGAGCACAACGGTGGTCATCTCTTTATTAGACATTATTTCTCCTAATTCTTATAGTCGATCTCTTATTTGAGGTACCCTCATAAGATATGAGGCTACCCCTTCTTCCTTTGATACCTTCATTTTGTATAGTTCGGTTCTCAATGATATGACTTCTACTACAGCACTTACAAATAACAATTCTACCAATTTTCAATAGATATATTTTGATTTCTCCAACTTTGCTACATAAGGAATGAGGGAATCCTTGATTGATTCTATGAGGATTCTTTGAACCCTTATTTCTGTTGATTTATGGTAGCATCAGATGTCCTCTAAGTCTCAAAATTTGCAGGGAGTCTTAGACACATGCATTCTCCAATACCAAGAAATTGTTTTGGGAAATTCCACCCGGAGACAGTTTTATTAAAATAATTAATTATTTTTAATGGGTTCGTCAGTCTAAATTTAGGAAATTAAAATAATTAATGGGTATTAATCTAAAATGTGGGTGAAACTTCTAGAAGAAGGTGGAAATCAAGTCAATATGATCCTAGCCATTGATTAGAATCTAATCTGGGTCGTTGATTGATCAACGAGAGGATTATAAGAGGAGGCTTGATGGGCACTTGGAGAACACATCGAATAGAGTTCAAAAGATCGAATTTCTGAAGCAGAGCAGCTGCCGGAGAGAAATTTGAAGTGAGCTTTTTGCAAAGAGGGGCAAGGATAGTTTCCGAAGGGAAATCTCTCCCGGTCGGAGAATACTCAGCAGAGAAGGCAGAGAGAGATCCAGCAGTGGCACTGCAGAGCCAGAGGGGCTGACGCAGAGTCATGCAGAGGCAGCACAGAAGCCAAGAAGGAGTCTGAAAATTTGCTGAAGGAATCAATTGCAGAAGACGAGAGCCAGGGTGTGAGACCGGGAGGCAGAAATCGAAGTTCCTGGGCAACAAATTGATCAGCTAGAGGAGTGACGTTGTCCCTAGAGGGGTTGATGTTGGGCTGACACAGGGGCAGCCAGGGGCAGTCATTCAGGGGCTAGATCAGCCAGGATTTCTAGTGATAATGTGAGGTAACCTCACAGATCTCTCTATCAGTGATATTCTCTGTAACTGGATTGCTGGGAAGGCATCCAAAGATTGTATTCAGAAATTACTACTTAATAATAAAACCCTCAGAGTTGTTGCATCGGTTTTCCCGCATTGGGTTTTTCCGGGGACATTTGTCCAAAAATAACGGTGTCATTGTGTTGTATTTTCGTTCTTGCTTAGTTTCTTGTTTTCGCATATAATTTAATTAAGGCTGCAATGTATTAGTTTCGATATTTGTTGTAGGAAGCAATAAATAATTTGTTCAGTAAATAACTTGTATGGATTAACAAGTAGGAGAAGTAACATCAATTTGTTGGGGATGCTAGGTTTAGGAATTTTCACATGGTATCAAAGCTGCAAGTGAAGCAAGAAGAGCAGAGTCAAAAATCCAGCGTTGAAGGAAGAAGGGAGTTCAAAATTCCTGCAGAGGCAGCAATTCGAATTCCCAGAGGGATTGCGTAGTTCAGGCCAGGAGGGCAAGATTTTCATGGTAAGTCTCTCAATGAGTGAGTCGACAGGGAGGAAGGATTGCCAGATCGAGATTTGTCAGTGGCAAAAGGATCAGCACAGCAATAGTTTCAGTAAAGAGGTTTTTTTGGTGGGATGCAGTTTTCTGCAGCATTTTGCTAGGCAGAAAAATGTCAGAAGGGAGAGACACAGTTGAGGCAATTCTTCCTTAGAGGACTTCCAGCCAAGAAGTCTGAATTCTCATTTGTTGAGCAACAACAGGAGAGAGGAGGCTATTCGACATTTGTGTTTGGCAGAGATGGCAACCAGTGGGTTGAGAGATCAGGACAGGTTGGATGGCGCATCCAACTATGTGATCTGGAAGGCAAGGATATCGTGCCTTTTGGATGAGCATTTTCTCAAGGCCTATGTCGACAATGTGGTGCCTGTGCCTGTGCATCCAGATCCGCTCAAGAAGTACAGGGGAGAAACGACAAAGACAAAAAGAATGATCTGCGACAGAGTGAAGGATCATGTAGTCTGTCACATCGCTAGCAGAGGGACTACTAAGGAGATGTGGGATGCATTGTCTACGCTGTATCAGGGATCTTCCGAGCAGTGGAAGATGTACTTGGAACAGAAACTAAGATCTATGCAGACGCGGAAGGAGGAACGCATTGATCTATTCCTTGCAAAGCTTCAGGAGACCCGTGATGAGCTGGCAGTTATGGGGTCAACACCTCAAGGTTCTGAGATGGCTAGACTGGCCCTCAACTCAGTTTCAGAGGAGTCGCAAGTCTTTGTCCAAAGCATCATAGGCAGGGCAACTTTGCTAGATTGGGGCAGAATGTGGGCAACTCTTAAGCAAGAGGAGCTGAGGAGAGACTTGGTCAAGCGCAAACTTAATGGGAGCAGCAACAGTGGGTCGAAGTCCAAGGAAGAGGAGGAGAATGCAACCCTAGCATCCAAGGGGTAGCCGGAGCAGCGAAGGCGGAAGAAGGATGTCTTGAAGATCAAGTGCTTCAAGTGTGGTGAATATGGTCACTACGCAACACAGTGTCCTCTCAAGAAGAGGGACAAGGATGAGAAGCACGATCCGAAGGTTGCACTCGCGAAGATCGAGGAGGAGGAGTTTTCCATGACAACTAAGACACCTCCAGGAGGGAGGTGGGTTGATTTACAGTTGTAGTTCAAAAGGCTTGCAGATGGGCAGGATCCTTGAGGAGCCCACCTCTCATATCAATACCTTTCTACGAGAGCCCAGATCAGTAGTAGCAAGATGGACCAGTGTCAGTTGGTGCAGAGGAGTGTCAGAGTGACAGTTGCAGTGGCTAGGAGTGCCAAAGACTGAGCAGTGTAGAGCAGAGTTGGTAGCAGTGCAGTTGGCACAGAGCAGAGGTCAGCAACAGCGTAGAGGCTTCAGAGGGTTAGCGTAGAGGCTTCAGAGGGTCAGACTCCAGCAACGAGATGCATCATACTAAACACCAGTTCAGTAATTTTGCACGCTTTTCTGTTGCTTATGTAGTAGCAGCAGCAGTTGGAGAAGGTTGCAGTGTAGGGGCAATTGGCAGTGGCAGTGCCAATAGCAGCATGGATGCAGAATTTTAGAGGGAGTTGCAGTACAGATGCAACATTCGTTCAATAGTTGGTGGACAAGATGTCAGACATCAACAACGCAGAGGGAGATGTTTTGGAATTAGGGTGATGCTTCAGCAGGTTGCATTACTAGAGCACATTCCTCGCTAAGAGGGAGTGTTGATTTATGGTAACATAGAATGTGATCTAAGTCTCAAAATTTGCAGGGAGGCTTAGACACATGCATTCTCCAATACCCAGAAATCGTTTTGGGCAATTCCACCAGAAGACTGTTTTATTAAAATAATTAATTATTTTTAATGGGTCCCTAAGTCTAAACTTACGAAATTAATGGGTATTAATCTAAATTGTGGATGAAACTTCCAGAAGAAGGCGAAGATCAAGTCAATATGATCCTAGCCATTGATTAGAATATAATATGGGTCATTGATTGATCAACGAAAATATTATAAGAGGAGGCTTGATGGGCACTTGGAGAACACATCGAGTAGAGTTTAGAAGATCGAATTTCTGAAGCAGAGCAGCTGTCGGAGAGAAATTTTAAGTGAGATTTTTGCAAAGAGGGGCAGGCATAATATCCGAAGGGAAATCTTTCCCGGTCGGAGAATACTCAGTAGAGAAGACAGAGGGAGATCTAGCAGTAGCAACGCATAACAAGAGGGGTTGAGTCCAAAAATTTGTTGAAGGAATCAATTGCAGAAGCCAGGAGTCGGGGTGTGAGACTGGGGGGCAGAAATCGAAGTTCCTAGGTAGCCAATCGATCCGCTGGAGGAGTGATGTTGTCCCTAGAGGGTTTGACGTTGGGTAGCGCAGAGGCAACCAGGGGCAGTGATTCAGGGGCTGGATCAACCAGGACTTTCAGTGATAGTGTGAGGTAACCTCACAGATCTATCTGTCAGTGATACTCTGTAACTGGATTGCCAAGAAGGCATCCAGAGATTGTATTCAGAAATTACCACTGCTTAATAATAAAACCCTCAGAGTTGTTGCACCGGTTTTCCCATATTGGGTTTTTCCGGTGACATTTATCCAAAAATAATGGTGTCATTGTGTTGTATTTTCGTTCCTGCTCAGTTTCTTGTTTTCCGCATATAATTTAATTAAGTGAAGGTTGCAGTTTATTAGTTTCGATATTTGTTGTAGGAAGCAGTAAATAATTTGTTCAGTAAATAACTTGTATGGATTAACAAGTAGGAGAAGTAACATTACTTTGTTGTAGTAGGGATTCCGAGGTTAGGAATTTTCACAATTTCCCCTTTCATATACTCAATAGTGCTTGAGCTTGGTCTTGAGATGGTTTGGAGATTGAACCCTTAACATATTCAATAACCATTCTCTATGAGGATCAAGTCTATCCTCTTTTTCCATGCAAGGAAGTTTGATGACCCAACCAGTTTGTTGCTTTCCTTGCAAAATGAAGTCATGTTGATAGTAGATTCAGACATAAATATAAACATTCTTACTTGTCAAGTGAAGATGCTCCTTTGAAGACGATATCTTCAATTTGATGTCTTCTTGATGATATTGATAATTGGAGATGCCTTCAAGGATACTGGAGATGTGATTCTTTCTTTAATGTGAGGGAGATGGCTTTGATTCCTTTGATGATGGCAACGCTTCTTTTGGATGATGTGAGCTTCCCAAGAATGCTTCAACTGTAGAGTCCTTCTTTGAATGAGGTAGGGTCTTTGAGGTCTTCTACTTCTACAAAGTTTTGATCCTTCTAGATGATATGATCCTTGTAATGAGATGGGTAGTCCTCTTTGATGCTCCTTACCTCCTTTCTTCAAGATGATGTGTGGATTAGTCCTTCTTGCTGATCTCCTTGTGCTTATCCCTTATGTATCTTTCTTTGAGTGATCTTCAAGTTGCCTCTTCTTATTTTGTCACCTTAGCTCTGATACCATGTTGAGAAATATAGGTGCAGCTAAATTAGGTGATTTCTCTTACTTTGATAACCGCTTGTTGTTGATTTTGGGTAGCATCGGATGTGCTCTAGCTTCAAAATTTTGTGGAGGGGCTAGAATACATGAGATCTCCAGAACCCAGAAATCGTTTGGAGAAATTCCACCTAGATGAAGAGTTATTAAAATAATTAATATTTTTAATGAGTTCCTAAGTCTAAACTTGGGAAGATAAGAATATTAATGTGTATTAATAAAAATATGGGTGAAAAGCTTCTAAGTGACGAGGATCAGCCCTATTTTAATCTTAGTCGTTTATTAGAGATTAGATCATGGTCGTTGATTCGTCAACAAGAAAAGTATAAGAGGAGGCTTGAGGGTCAGTTGGAAATACACTAAGAGATCAAAGAGTTCGATTTTTTTGGGGCATGGTTTGTTGAGAAAATCGAGCTAGTGGTTTGAGTAGCAGTGAGAGGGGCAGTTTGGTAGAGGGACTTCAGTCCAAGGCCGAGGATACATAGCAGAGAAGCAGAGCAACAACAGAAGAGACAACGTAGCTCCAGAGAGGATGACACAGAAGCTAGAGGGGATGACGCAGTTCCTTAGAGACAGTGTTGGGGTTTTCTGTGGGGCAGAAAGAGCAACAATTCAGCATATCGACTTCTGAGCAAGGGAGGCTCACTAGGCGGGTCATGCAGCTCCTAGAGGAGGTGACACAGTTCTAGTGCAGAGCTTGGAGCAGCCACTGCTGCCCAACACTGGGAACAACAATTGTCATCTGTGGGGTTTGATCATCCAGTCGCTGGATTGCCAAAATATTTGTCTTCGAATAGATGTACTTTTTCCATGATTATTCTCTGTTGGGTGAGCTAGATTTGGCACCCTAGTTGTATTCAGAAATCTGCTTAATAATACAAACCCTCTATATGCTGCACTGGTTTTCCCGAATTGGGTTTTTCTAGGGACGATTATCCAAAAATAACAGTGTCGCTTGTGTGATTGTCTCAATTCATTTTAGTTCATGATTTGTATGCATGTGTAGGTTGCAATAGTGTTTTCATTGTTGTTTCAATAATTAAATAACTTGTTAAATGTAAAGAACAAGTAGGAGATGATAAACCAGTGATTGCAGTAGGATTTCTGATTTATATATTCAGAAATATTCACATGGTATCAGAGCATTGTAGATCATAGGACACTGAAGACACCAACTGAGAAATCCAGAGAATTTGCTTCACAGAAGCAGTCGTCCCGAGTGACAGTGTTTTTTCAGAGGCAGAGGAGCCGCTGCAGGAGTGACGCAGAGGCTCACACAGTGCCTGCGTCATCATTTCGAACCTGCAGAGGGTGACGCAGAGCTAGAGAGGAGCCCAAGCAACGACTGCATCAGCTCTTTGGGCCAGCGCAGAGCCTGAGAGGTTCGAAACAGTTAGTTGTCGGGCTGAGGGAGCAGAGCAGATTCAATTTGAGGAGCTGGTGGGACGTTGTTTCTGATTGGTGTAGAACAGTGTCTGTGGAGACAAAGCCGAGGTAGAGGGAGTCACTTCCTTGACAGATTTCTAGCCAAAGAAATCTAGATCCGAGTTGCAGCAGCAAAGGAGGATTGGAGAGGAAGTGATTCAACAGTTGGTAGAAGGATTTCCGTGAAGGAAATCAGGACTCAGAGAGAGTCTAGAGGAGCTTGTTCCTTAGAGGATTTCTAGTGCCAAAGAAATCCAGATCGAAGTCTTGCTAGATTGACAACAGGAGAGGGAGAAGAGAACTAGTCCTATTTTTTAGCAGAGATGGCAATGAATGGGTTGAGGGATCAGGACAGATTGGATGGAGCATCCAATTTTGTCATCTGGAAGGCCAGGATCCTGGCAATCCTAGATAAACATCGCATCAAGGACTATGCCTTGAAGGTAGTTGTTGAGCTAGTCGACATTGATCTGTTGAAGAAGTACGAGGGGGCCTAGGTTAAAGCCAAGTGCATGATCCTAGACGGGGTCAAAGATCATGTAGTACCACACTTTGCTGATAAGAACACAACAAGGGAGATGTGGGAGGCGCTGACCACCTTTTATCAAGGCTCTTCCGTCCAACGGAAGATGCTATTAGAAAATCAGCTAAGACAGTACCAGATGTAGAAAGGAGAGGAGATCGATCCCTTCCTTCTTAGGTTGCAAGGGATTTGCAACTAGTTGACTTCTGTGGTGTCTACACCAGATCCTGAGTTCATGGTCAGGACTACCCTAAATGCAGTCACCGAGGATTGGGAGACTTTTGTCCAAAGTATCTTGGGCATAGCGACTCTCCCCAGTTGGGAGGAGATGCGAGTAGCTCTTCAACAAGAAGAGCTTAGGAAGATGGCCAAGACAGGGAGTAGCGGCAAGGGAGCTCGGGCCAAGGAGGAGGAGGAGGATGCAACTCTCGCATCAGCAGAACAACAAGGGGAGCAGAAGAGAAAGAAGAAGGACATCACCAAGGTCAGATGCTTTAACTGTGGGGAGTTGGGACATTATGCCACTCAATTCCCTTAGAAGAAGGGCAAAAGGGAGGCTTCTGACTCAAAGGCTGCTCCAACGAAAGCTGAAAAGGAAGGCGAGGATGATGATTATGCCATGAGTGCTCATGCACCTCTGGAGAAGAGGTAGGGCGACATGGATTTGTAGTCGAGAGGACTACATGCCCCGAGGCAGGATCCTTGAGGTGCCCAAAGTCTTGGATCAACTATGGGAGCCCTTAATGACAGTAGCAAAATGACGGGTGTCAGTTGGAGCGAGGTGTGATGGAGCGACAATGGCATTGCTAGAGTGCCAAACTCTGAGGCAGCATAGTGTATGTTGTAGTAGTGCAAGAGGCACAGAGCAGTTTGCAGCAATGTATTGGCAGCAAAGGGTCAACACAGATTAGCAACAGAGGTAGCTTCAAGATCAAAAGGCCTCCATACTAATCAGGATGTCAGTTTTTGGGTGAAATATCAGTTACTTACTTCTCAGTAACTAAGTTGCAGTGCAACAGTTAGCAGTGGCAGTGCTATGGGCAGCATGAGGCAACATTTTGAGAGGGAGCTATAGTACAAATGTAGCAGTGGCAGTGGTAGAGTCATGGGCAACAGTACATGAAGCAGTAGTGCAGTGGATGAAGGGTAGCAGGCCAAGCATCAACAACACAGAGGACTGATGCAGTGGATAAGTGTAGTACTTCCGTTGAGAAGTATTACTAAAGCACATTCCTCGCTAAGAGGGAGTGTTGATTTTGGGTAGCAACGGATGTGCTCTAGCTTTGAAATTTTGTGGAGGGGCTAAAATACATGAGATCTCCAGAACCCAAAAATCGAATGGAGAAATTCCACCTAGATGAGGAGTTATTAAAATAATTAATAGTTTTAATGAGTTCCCAAGTCTAAACTTAGGAAAATATGAATATTAATGTGTATTAATAGAAATATGGGTGAGAAGGTTCTAAGTGGCGAGGGTCAAGCCTATTTTAATCTTAGCCGTTGATTAGAGATTGGATCACGACCATTGATTCGTCAACAGGAAAAGTATAAGGGGAGGCTTGAGGGGCGTGCTTTGCTGAGAAAATCGAGCTAATGGTCTGAGTTGCAGTGTGAGAGGGGCAATTCAGTAGAGGGACTTCAGTCCAAGGCCAAGGATACATAGCAGAGAAGCAAAGCAGTGGCAGGAGAGACAATGCAGCTCTAGAGAGGGTGACGTATAAGCTAGAGGGGCTGACACAGTTCCTTAGAGGCAGCGCTAGGGTTTTCTGTGGGGCAAAGAGAGCAGCAGTTCAGCATATCGACTTCTGAGCAAGGGAGGCTCATTGGGAGGGTGACGCAAATCCTAGAGGAGGTGACGCAGTTCCAACACAGAGCTTGGAGTAGCAATCACTGCCCAACACTAGGAACAACAATTGTCATCTGTGAGGTTTGATCATCCAATTGTTGGATTGCCAAAATATTTGTCTCCAGATAGAGGTACTTCTGCCTGGATTATTCTATGTTGGGTGAGCGGAATTTGGCACCCTAGTTGTATTCATAAATCTGCTTAATAATACAAGCAATCTATATGTTGCACCGGTTTTCCCGAATTGGGTTTTTTTGGGGATGATTGTCCAAAAATAACGGTTTCCCTTGTGTGATTGTCTCAGTTCATTTCAGTTCATGATTTGTATGTATGTGTAGGTTGCAATAGTGTTTTCATCGTTGCTTAAGTAATTAAATAACTTGTTAAATGTAAAGAACAAGTAGGAGATAAACCAATGATTGCAGTAGGATTTCTGATGTATATATTCAATTAAATTTCTGTTGTGTCTCCTGAACTTGTCAATTGTCGACGGGTCTTGCATCTTCATATTTCATAGCCTGCTATTCGGGGATAGCTAGAACAGAGAAGACGAGGATCAGAGTGACAGCCCTTGACCTAATTGTTGTCGCATCCTGCCCATACAATTTGAGCAACAACAAGACTTTTTCGTAGAAAGCCCATAACTTGCATGAGAAATGCCATAATGATAGTTGCAGGGACATAATAAATCAAACTACATGATTCTATCTCTCTAGATATATAAAAATGCTCATAAAGGGGCTAGCCATTAATGCAACTATACTGGGTAGCAAGTTGAAATTCCATGCAAAAGTTGAGAGTTCGTGAGCTTGAACTTACCTTAAAATCTAGAGTACCTTAGTGGTCACCTGTATGCTGATTTTGATAGATAGGTGGGATAGCATTGAAATCCACCCACATGGTGTTTTAGATGTTGAATTGCTTGTTTTGTTTTTGTGTTATTGTGGTACTGTCAAACACGATCTCGTACTTCATTAGCAAGTACATTGGGGATCAAAGAGCTTAATATTCATTCTTAGATACTCCTATGCCTTTGCACTATTAAATGCTATCTCATAAAGGTTAGGATACATGCAAGGGAAAGAGACTGGGGATTTTGGGAGTTCATAATTAGAAAATATGAATATACACCATTAGGTGACCCACAAAAGCAAAGCAAAATGCTACGCGCCTATACATGTCTAATAAACTGAAATGTCTTCTATTGTAAAATTGTCACAAATCTTCACTGGTTGTATGCTAATATTAACAATGTGTCAACTTGTTTGACTCAAGTTGAAAAAAATTGTAGGCTTGATTACAACTCCTATGTCATGAATTCGCATGACAATCAAGAGTTCCTAATATTCAACCAGAGCTTTCAAAGCATTTGAGCTAGATGCCCATTTTGATAGAAGTAGACTCCACTTTATTTTATAGCTCAATATATAAGTGGGAATATATACAATGATATCAACAAAGATTAAATCAAATCCATTGGGACCTTTGTGAGAAGTTTCTTTCAATGAAATTAAAAGTAAAGAATCATTGGTTCTAGTACATAGCCTTGAAGGACAATGCGTAGGTGGCACTTTTGTTTTACTATTGTAGGTTGGCTAACTGAGAATTCCATTCTAGAATGAATGCCATATCTTGTCGACAAATGCTACAATGACCAGTGCCTAAATTTATCAACTTTCTTTTGTGAAACATTTCAAAGGTGGGCTAAACTTTGTCCTCTATCTTCATTGAATAGGCACATGATGAGTTGATAGATTTTTTCTTTAACCTCAATGTTTCTCACATCGATTCTAAGCTTTTTGGGCCTATTACCACTATTTTAGGAGTATTTGTGAAATTTTTTAGCAGCAACAGGGAAATATGTTGCCACCTTTAGACTTATTTGTAGCAGACATCCTTGGTAACATTTCATGCATGAGCACAACATATTTGCAACGACCTTTTTGTTATCTAGAAGAGCAAATCATTTGAGGCAAGTGCAATAGATTACAATCCATTTCTTAAGCAGTCTTCTAGATCTAGGTCCAGTTGTTTTCAGGCCTGTGGATTTTGCATTTAAGCAGACACTCATAAAGCCCTTTCAGCAATTCAGATAAATAAGATCCTTCGTTGTGATGGATGGAATCATGGATATTCCGAGCAAGTTGAAAAACTGAACTCAGGCAGAATGAGAGTTTCTCTATCTAGGGCTTTTACAAAAACCCTCTTCGAACATGGTTTCCAGCATCATATCTTGGCTCAATCTCCTTTTTGTTACCTTAACGGTGACCTTGAAGCTATTTGTCCCAACTGATGATGACTACAATGCACCATCATGTATGATCGCAACAAGTTGGATTTTTCAGACAATTTGTTCATAGGTGTTTAGATCTAGAGATCTTCGCGTGTTCATACTTCAAGCCTCCGCGTTGTGTCCCACGTCCCAAGTTATGATGGTGATGGAATTGGAGGTTGGTGGAACGATTCACTGGACCTCCCTAAGGCGAGAGCTTCTCATCAAAGTTTTTCAGTCTCTCGTGTAGAGGAAGATTCTGCTTTAGCCCCTAACGACAAAACCCCCTTGCACATTTCTCTACATCATCACAAGTCGTCAGACTCTTATACTTCTTTTGCACCCTTCTTACCAAATTCCTCTAACTCTAGTCCCTCCGCTCCCATTTTCCATCGATTGTCGGTTGTTCTGGACTCCCTCTCCTCGCCTACCGTTTCTCCAAGATTTAGTGATATTTTGTTGTCAGAAGAGCTACTACGCAGTTGTAGCATACCTAGTACCGCTACTCATATCTTGATGCGGTCGACAGTTGGAAGGACACATAGCACTGAGAATGAAAAAACTGCAAAGAAGTGTATTAAGAGGAAATAAGTGGGGGCCAACTTGAATGTTGGGGAGGACATCAAGCTAAACAACCTACAAAAAATGGAGAAGACAGTTGTAGGAAGATTTGCTAGTAAAAGAATGTCCATGACAACGTTGTGCAAATGGTCCGGAGCCACCTTTGCCACTCTCCTTGGTTACACTCTGAGTTGTCTCATTCTTGCTCGTGGATGGATGGTTTGGATAACATCTTCATTACGCGACACACAAAAGATTCTAAGACATCTTCGGTTCTTGGGTTCGCAAGCCCTCTTAAAAAAGAAATGGAGTATAGATTTTGATGTGAGGGAAGAAATTGTAGATGTAACCCCGATTTGGGTCAAACTGTTGGGTTTACCTATTATTTTTTGGTTGGAGGTTGCTTTTAGAGAGATTGGCAACACTTTGGGCCTTTACTATGAGACAGGTCTCTTCTTTCAGAGATCTGAATCAATGTTGCATGAAGCGGGGGCACTTTTTGGAAGCAAAGCGTTGGAAGCATCATTTTCCAAAAATCTAGGAAGTTAAGCGTCTCATAAGTGTCTATTATATATACATATTTTTATATTTTTTTGCATTTATATTTAGAAAAAACATCCAAAATACCAAATTAGTTGTAGAAGATATGAAAACATGAAAATCAAGATAGATATGGCATCCATTGTACATAAATGATTAATTATTTGAGCATCAACCATCTAGATGCATCAACCATCTAGAATCTAGATTCCTCTCCTCTTGTCTAGCCTTTGCCTCTACTTTGATTCTTTAGGGATTTTAGTCAACATTGCCCAATTTTAATCAAATGTCCTAATCCAAGCCTTATAATATGGTAGTGAAAGCTTAACATCCCTGATAAATGATTTTGACTTGAGTGAAGGGTACACTTTTGCTAAGGCCATGACAAAGGAGTTCAACAATCAACATCCCAACACTGGGGTAAATGGGGCTTGGTGCTCTTGATTAAATTCCAATCACATGCCCTCATACATGATACAATCTAATGTGATGCCACAATCCCATTAATCTTGAAATCCTGAAAACTGTTAAGTTGATGAATTTTGAATGGGATATGAAATTCTATTTTTCTCCATATGAAGTCTAATCAAGTTGGAACCACTCCCAAACATCCCGAGTCATTTCATGGTAATGTTAAAAATTTAAGTAAAAGGATGAAAATGAAAGATAAAGGAGAATATCACTTATACCATTAGAGAGCATCAAGGGGGCACCTTAGGAGTGTTCAAGAAGCATAATTCCTCACATAACAATTCCAAAACCCAAGTTAAGTGCAAAAAAAAAGTTTAGAAAAACCCCAAGTGTGGAGATAATCTGCCTTTCTCTCAAATCCGCTCGCGATCCACGGCCGATCCATTCCGGAACCACAAATCGGGCCGTCGTGGTTCCATTTTTCCAGGAATCGCGAAAAAGAGGAGGAACTTTGGATCCAATTTTTGGATCTACAGTTCCTCTTGAGGATTGGGGGCAGATCCGTACGAGACACGAATTGGCCTCTAGATTTTGGGGGGGGGAGATCCTGCAACATTGATCCGGACTCCAAATATCTGGGGATGGCGCGGATTTTGGTGGGTTTAAACCTAGAAGTGAGAGTTTAGTATGCTTCCTCACCATATATCATGGGTCTAGCAGCTTCAAACAAACTCTAAATTACAAGGGTATACCATTTTGTTGCGGTTGCGGCCACACATTTCGACATCTCAACAAAAATTGCTCTCTGTGAAATTCTCAAAAGAATTGGGTCAGGATAGGTCCCTCCCCTTCCAAGAAATCCAACTCGTCTCAGATGCCCCATTCAGGGCCCTTCCCTGAACACCTGCCCGGATCTTTGAACCATCTCTCTGAGCTAGGCGAAGGTTCACATCCGTCGGTGATACCTTCTTCTCCGGGTTTGGACCCTCCCCCTGTACTAGAAAAAATTCTTCAGTTATTATCCAAAGAAGCACCTTCATCATCCACGACGGTCTCCACATCAATTCTTACATCAACCATTGAGCCTCCATTGTGTTGATTTTCTAGTTGTAAACACGACTAGAACAATTTTCAAACTGATAGCTACTTCTAATGATATATTTGACTTCTTTATTGAATTCCAATCATTAAGTGGTTATACTTGAAAATTTCAACCATAAACTTCAATAGAGCAATAAAGATCACAATAAAAATAATGAAGCGAGTGTAATGTCCCTTCTCAATAAATTTTGCTCAAGGAGGGAATTACAATTTTTGCAATTTTGAGGCTAGCATAATATTTGGACACCAGCTTAGGAAAAGTGGGTCGAATTATTTTGTTGGTGGATTGTGGGGGCCACACCCACATGAAATACGCACCCCTTGGAAAGGAAGTCAAATAGCTAAGCGAAAATCGAATTGTTGGTTGGAGGGACCCACATGGGGAAGAGGAGGTAGCTAGTATAAGTATGAGGAAGGGAGCAACTATTGGAACCTTTTGATATTTTATCACTTACCTTTGTTGCTCAAGTTGTTTAGTTGGGTCACAAGTACTGTTGAGCACATGAGTTTTCTAGGGAGAAGACTCACCCTTCTCTTCGGTGGACCTCGAGTGCCACCCTAGGAAAGCATTACAACTTTCAGTGGGAGGATTGTGGGGAGGTGGTGGTACCTTTAGGTGTCACTTTCCAGCCAATTCATACTCCACAAGGACATAGAAGCCAGATCATTCCCATTTAGTAGAGCAAGTTCCAAAGGGTGTTTCGGCTGAAGAAGATGGGGAAATTCCACTAACGGGAAATCCAGCATTTTAGGGGAATTTTGGAGCTAGGAGTTGTTTCTTAGAGAGAGGCTAAAATTACTCTTGTTGGGCCACGGTTGGGGGTCAC
The DNA here is from genome assembly GCA_031772625.1 of Pinus tabuliformis. NCBI lineage: Eukaryota > Viridiplantae > Streptophyta > Pinopsida > Pinales > Pinaceae > Pinus > Pinus tabuliformis. The sequence goes on along the minus strand of CM062813.1, from coordinate 1,037,915,460 downwards.
CAGGAAAATTTTCGTGGGGCTTGGGTCAACCTTATTGTGCGGGATTTTGGGGTGGAAACTTCTCCTACCTTCCAGGCATAAATTTTGGAGCCTCTGTGCAGCAGATTGGGGAGAGATAAGGCATATTCAACAACAGAGAAATTGAGTGGGATGCAGTTCCTAGTTTGGAGGGCGAGCACAAAATTCGAAAATTTTGGGAGTTTGAAATTAGCCCAATTCCTTTCTAGGTTTTGTTGATCGAGACTTCAATAGCACCCTCCTAATTTTGCAGAATTTTTGGAGGTGTCTTGGGCCCTCAAATTCCAGTTTCCGGTAGCAGCAGTGCAAAAATTTCTGGGTGCAGCGTACAGCTTTTCTGAGCAAATTTTGTGGGGGATATTCCAACCACTCTTGCCTGGGTATTTGCTTGCTTTTCCAGCAAGCACAGGTGCACACTTTCCACCACCTATTGTAACAAATTTTCAGATCTATATTAATAAAAAGGCTAAGATTTTTGTTGCTAACATATGGGTTTTTGACTTGTTTGTTTGTGAAATATCTCCAGAAACTTATAATTGTTAAATGAGCTATAACCAGTGCATGTTTCTATTATTCACTTAATAATTCCGTTAGGAATATTACAGTGGTATTAGAGCATGTTCTTGGCCAGCTATGGGCTCAAAAGCAAGTGATGACAGGAACCATTTGGTGGAGCAATATATCGACATAGAGGCAGAGGCAGAGGTAGAGGAAGGGGCCAAGGTAAAGAGGGGAAGACGGACCCATTCTTTGATAAAGAGGTGGAAAACATCAAGGGTCACATGGACAGTTAAGAGGACAACGAACAACCCAGATAAGGGGTCCTGTTGACCACTCCATGTCAACTACCCCATAGTTGTACATTTTTTCGCGCATGGATTTCCATCATGTCCGAGCATTCAGATGATCCATAGATTCATCATTATCAGCTATATGTACACTGGAGTTTTGTAAACCCATTCTGCATTTTGTAATGTAAATGATCCTAGTAAGACAAATGTATGTAACAACCTAGGTAAATTTATTTTTTTGATGATGATTTCTATCCTAGGAGGTTTTTAGTCTCATCGATTCATGTGTGTTTCTAAACACGGATGATCGGCAGAGTTTTTCCCTCTAGCCTCACCCCAAAGCTAGAGTACATTTTGTCATTAGGAATTTAAATGAGTCATAGTGTTATTTATCGAGTCTTTGTAAAAGTGATTTGGGAATAATTCTAACTATTTGGTTAGATTATTTTATTACAAGTCACTTAGTCTACTAGATCATATTTTGTGTCGTAGAAATGGGTAATTATTGAGGGTCTATAACGAATGGGTGTTCCCCCTTCATGGATTAGAATTGTAATATTTCATGTAAAAAATATTTAGTGCATGGTCCCTCATAGTTAGACACCATGGTTAAATATTAGACGGTTGGAAAAATTAATAATCCCTTCATAGGTCAATTAGTTAAAATTTATGGCTAAAATAAATTAAAATGCTAAAGCTAGAAATTTAATTAATTTAGGTCCGAGGAAAAATTAAATTCTCCAACATTTAAAATTCATGGGCTTTAAAGTTTCTGATTTTTTGAGGTCCCCGGCTAAGGGAATATTGAAAATTTCAAGATATTTTGAACCCTTGGGCCATAGTAGTTAAGTCAAAATCAACTTTTTGCGGCAATTAACTTAAAATAATCATTTTTGAGTTAATTAAAAGGAAATTAAAATGAAATTCGAATTTCCTCAAACAGTAACTTTATTTCAATGGTGATGATTAAAAGATCATTTGATCTTCATCAACGGTTGAGATTTCTTTGACAGGGATCAAGCCAACTAGTCGTTGGAGAATTTTTCTATAAATCAGAGGCTTTTCTCTATTATTTCATCCGATTTCTGAATCGTGTACTTGTTCTAAGAAAGTATTTGTAACGTTTTATGATTAATAAAATGCAAAGACTTTGGTGTTTCAGATCGTGGTGTTTCTCTTTCAGATTTATGTGGTAATATTGTCCTTAATACTTGCTGCTTTTATTTGCATTTGTTGGTTAATAGCATTTGAGGATTGATCTATGTACAAGTATCTTGCACAGATTTCTAGGTTTTTTAGAATATCAATTTAATTTGATAGAAGTAGCAAGTATCTCTATTTCTTGATAATTTTATGATCATTTTTTAGATCTCTATTAATCTAACAAGCAAATTTAAGTGTGCAGAAATTATCATTCAGATATTGGGTGTTTGGAAAAGTCCTCAATTGGACCAACTGACTCTCAGTTTACAGAATCTAAAAGAGTCCACTTTCTTTTTAATTTCTGAAGTCATTTTATAGAATATTTTACTTGCAGGGTTTTCCTTGGACTTTTGCCTCTTTAAAATTCAAATATATTTCTAAATATTGTGCAAAAATTTGTTTAAATATGGCTGATAGAGGGCTTTGATTTATATATCTGTAGAATATTATTATAGATTTGTAAATAACAAATTTCTAATTCATTAGGGTTCTAGGTATTTCATATTTTTGTATATACACACTTTGGGGTCTTCTATTTTTTATTTGTGCAGGAAAAAATATGAAAATTGCAGGTGATTTTTGTGGATTCCAGAGAGAGATCTGAGTCCTAGAGGGCATCTCCATTTTGTTTGTAGGTTGAGGAGAAATTTCAGAATGATCGTGGGAAAAAAAAAAATTTAGGGCCTTGAGGCCTAGTGATGGCCATCTCCAACCTCATTCTCAGCCTCTATCATTCCACCCTCAGGCCTCTCATCTTTGCAACCTTCTTCACCATAATTTTCCCAATAAATTTTTCCTAAAATTTTCCAGAAAAAATTTAACATTTTTTTCTCAAAATTTTCTGAGTTTGGCATTTGCATTGGAGAATTTTTAGTGACTTGGACAGCCCATCTTCAAGTGTCCTCAAGCCCCTAGGGGCTGACTGGTGCACATCTTCTAAACCCTTAACTTTTTCATTGATCTAATTAAAAGCAAGATTATTACTGACATAAAGTTTTAGTTATCTGAAATTTAGTAGCAAATTAGTTTGCATCTTTCACTACATTACATTTCAGAAATATAATTATTTTCAAAAACCTTTGCATACTATTTTCTAAATATTATTTCGTTGTTTTTTCTAGTAATTTTTTGAGTTTTTAGACCAAATACATCAATAAATTAGAAAGAATTAAACTCGGAAATTTTCTAAATTTAGCAGCAGATTTAATTTACATTTTTACTGTTGTATAATTGCTAAAATAGAAGTTAGTGTCAGTAACTTTTGCAAATAAATTTCTGAAAATTGTTTTACTGTTGTTTGGTAGTATATTTATGAGTTTTTATATCAAATAAATTAATAAATCAGAAAGAATTAAACTCGGAATTTTTTGAATTTAGTAGTAGATTTAATTTACATTTTTACTGTTGTATAATTCCTGAAATAGAAATTAGTTTCAGTAACTTTTGCAAACAAATTTCTGAAAATTATTTTACTGTTGTTCAGTAGTTTATTTCTGAGTTTTTTAGATCAAATACATTAATAGATAAGAAATAAAACTCAGAAATTTTCTGAATTGTAGTTATCAATTTGTCATTTAATTTTTTTTTGTTATTATACATAAAAAATTCTAAATATTGCATGGTTACAAGACTGTTGATTTAAAATATATTTTTGGTATTAACACTTGTTTTAAGAGCAAATTTCTAAACTGACATTTCATTGATATAATCTGAGTTTAAGCACTTATTTTAATTTCAGAAATACATTTGTTTTTTTTACATGCTCATGCGAGTTTTACTTATGCATCTAATGATCTCTGATTGAGTATTTCATACAAATGAATTTTTGAATTTAAAGGTGTTTTATTCCAGCGTTTTACATTTCATTCCATTGTGCATTTCAGTCATTATTTATATATATTTTACATTTTGCAGTGCTGGTATAAGTACCTGCTTTTACATTTAGATCACCACCTTTCTAAGCCTTAAGTTAAGTAACATTTAAGACATATTTCAGAAATAATTAAGTCCTCATTTAACTAAAATTAAGCAAGTCCCTGCATTTCACATAGTTTTAAATTTTGCATTTGCATATGAGACAGTCAAGTCTTTTCAGTGGTCATTTCCCATCCTTTTCTTGAACCTTATTTTCTTCGCAAGATAGTTAACTCCACAAAGCACTGATATCACTTTCTTCAAATCATTTTGAATCCTTAAAATCTTGCGCAATTTAAAACAAGTATTGGTTGCTTAGCTATGAATCCCAGGTTAGTTGGTTCCCAACTAATTTTTCCTTTTTACACTTCCATAGGGTCTACCTCCCTTACTCTGCTATTGGGAGAGAACTCAAACGGAGTGATTGGGGATCAATGTGACAACCCCCGATCTAAGTCGTTGTCGCGGTGCATCGACATTCTGAATGACAACAGGGCCAAAACCAGATTTTAGAAGATTTTTTGAGGACCAACTAGTAGATATTGAGGCAAGGGTAGCTCATGATGGACATGATGTAGCAGGTGATAGGCTTGCAGGTGAATGGGAGACCAAAGGGAAAGCACCAGGGTGATGGGGGTTTCAGAGCTGGAGGTGGCAACCGTACCTTTCATCCCCCACACACCCCTCTGCATGGACAGGCAGGCCGTCTCACCATGCCTCATTTCATCGATGAGAGGGAGCCAGACCGAGTTGCAGACTTAAACCACTCAGTTGCATTAGGCATTGATGAGTACAAGGGTTTGGATGTTGGGATTAAGAAGATGATGTCCTTTGGGGAGTACATACACCTTAAGGAGAGGTGTACCACTGGGGCCAAAACACATTATAGAGGGGGACAAACTAGCTAGGAGGTACAAAAGATAGCGAAGAAAGTTACACTCCCCAACTTTGATGGGTCGGCTAAGAGTACAGCCAAGGTGTAACGACCCATCTCTAAATACACATATTATATGCTCCAAAAAAAATAAAGATATTAATAAAATGGAATAAAGATTAAGTATTAGTATTAATAATTAATTAATCTAAAGTTCTAAAAGTTTATATTAAAAACAAACATAAAATAAAATAAAAGTATACATGAATATCAAAAGGTCAAAAGACAAACATGATAAAGTACATATCAATGTTATAAAGTAAAAAAAAAAAGATACGTATATGGTTAATAGAGGTGTAATAATATTATAAATAACCATAACACTTTTAGGAGGGTAAAACATTATAAAAACCTGAATGCTTCATACGAACACCGGTAACGGAAGGATGACTCACGCCCTTGAGGAAGTTGTCACCGCGGGAGAAAGCGGTGGAGTCGCTGGTGTATAGGGCGGCCACCGCTAAACCCAGCAATAAAACCGCAAATAATGGGCTGAGAATGGGGGGAAAAAAGAATAGAGCAGGAGAAAACCAGAAGCAGAAAATCAACAGGAGAAAACCAGGAGGAAGAAAATTGACCATTGGAAGAGCTTTAATCAGTGTGAGGTTCTGGGCACGGGGGACAGTGAGCTTCTGTGAGAAGCTTACTGGATTGAGCAGCCAGTCTCTGCTCAGTCTGGCTGGGTGGAATTGGTCTCTCGGTAATTGGAGCAGAGCAGTAGCGGCATCATCAACTACACCAGATTAGATAGCAGTTCAGGTAAGTACAAAATCAAAAAATTTACGGTTCCTGTATTCCAGTTTTGGTTACTACACAGGGCATGGGTTCAAAGGCTAGATACATACTTTCCCCTGAATCCCCATGCGTGAGACTGATACTATCCGGTTTGCTACTCTACACTTGGAGGGTGATGCCCAGTATTGGTGGTACCATGGGTTGATTACGTTGGGGCATATCCACATCACTTCTTACACAGAGTTCACCTGGACGTTGATTGGGAGATTCGAGAAGAAAGACCCTAAGCTACACTTCAGGGAGTTGGCCCATCTAAGGCAAACTAGCATCGTAGAGGCCCATATTTCAGAGTTTCAGAGGTTGTCCGTGAGTGATGGTGACCAACATTTTAGAGACTCGGTTGATCATCTTGTTTGTGGAGAGGGGCTTGTTGAGCCATTACATGGTTGGGTGAGGGCCTACAAGCCAAATCATTGATGGACACCATCTCCAGGACCTAGGCTATGATTGACGCAGTGCCCAAGACATGAGCCTTAGTTCCCACCCAACTTTTGATTTAGGGTAGCATCGGATGCGCTCTAGCCACGAAATTTGGTGGAGAGGTTGGGGCATATGAGATCTCCAATACACAGAAAGGGTTTGGGCAGATTCTAAACAAATCAGGAGATATTAAAATAATTAATATTTTTAATAGAGTCCCTAAGTCTACACTTAGGGAAAATAAAATATTAATGTGTATTAATATGAATCTGTGTTAGAATGGTCCAAAAGACATGGATCAAGCCAGATCTAATCTTAGTCATTGATTAGGGACTTAACCTCGGTCGTTGAGATGTCAATAGAAAAAGTATAAGAGGAGGCTTGATGGTCACTTGGAGAATACACCAGAGTGATCAATCATTCTATTCTCTATAGCGGGGTTTGCTATGAGAGATAGAATCAGTGATCGGGAGAGTAGCTAAAGGGCATTGAGTACAGAGAAACAAATAAGGCAGAGATTGTGCCAGGAGAGCGGCACAGCAGCCAAGGAGAGTGACGCAGAGCCAACAAGGGCTCACGCAGAGGCAGCCAAGTGTTGCGCAAAGCACCAGAGGGGCCAGCGTGGCTGATGCAAAGGCTCCCAGAACTAACGCAGGTCCTCCTGAGGCTAACACAGGGCCAGCGCTGGGCTAGGAGTGGCTGACGTAGTCCAAATAGGGCAGACACTGGGGTTGCAAAGAAGTTTTGTACTGAGGAACTACCGAAAGGGTTTTTTGGGGTTTCAGCCAGAAGATTTCTCTCAAACTGTGAGGTATAGCTGCTAAGGAAATTCTCTGTTGGGTAGGCCAGTTTCGACACGCAGATTGTACTCTGATATTGCTTAATAAGAAAACCCTTAGATAGCTGCACCGGTTTTCTTGCATTGGGTTTTTCCGGGGACATTGGTCCAAAAATAATGGTGTCATGTGGTGTGTTTGTTCTTGCTTCTTTTAGTTGTTGATCTGTAATATGTTGAGCATGCACTGGTGTTTATTTTTTAGTATTTACTTTGTAAATAACTTGTTAAAGAAAAATAACAAGTAGGTAGGAATAAATCAGAAAATGTGCATGAAGGGTTTCTAAACTAAGTAAACTTAGAAACTTCAACATGGTATTAGAGGGTGATTGTAGATCACAAGAGGACTAAAAGACATCAGCCGAGCGGAGCAATAGCAGCAGAAAACAACTGCCGCAAGGTGACAAATGTTGTTTCTAGTAGTGCAGAAGCTAAGAAGTGTGATGCAGAGCTAGCCAGAGCCACGTGGAAGAAGCCGAGAGTTGCACAAAGCCTCAAAGAGGCCAGCGTTGCTGATGCGGAGGGCCAGAGGGCTGACGCGGACACATCTGGGGTGACGCACATCCAGCATGAGGCAGAGAGGGGCTAACGCAGTTCACAGAGAGGCAGTTGCTAGAATCCAGAAAGATGCAGAAATATTGCAGAGTGGAGTTGGTGAGGTACTGTAGTCAGAACAGTACCTAACAGAGCAGGGCCAAAGGAGTTGTTACCGAGGGTTTCTCGCCAAGGACCCTGGATCAGCAGTGCAATTGCACAAAACAATCAATGTAGGGGGCATCTCAGCAAGTGGCAGAAGAATTTCCAGGAGGGAAATCAGGACTCAGAGGGAGTCCAGAAGAAAACTTCCAGACAGGAAGTAGAGACTTAGAGGAGTCGAACAGAGAACTTCCAGGAGGGAAGTAGAGGAGCATCATGGCACTACACGGGGTAAAAGACAAGGATAGACTAGACGGAGCATCGAACTTAGCAGTCTGGAAGGCCAAAATCTTATCAGTGCTTGACAGGAATCGTGTCAAGAACTTCGCCTTGAAAGTTATAGCTATCCCAGTGGACCCCAATGATAATGACAAGTACAAAGAGGTGATGGCGAGGGCCAAGTTTATTATCCTTGACGAGGTCAAGGATCATGTGGTACCACATATAGCAGAGAAGGAAACGACAGCTGAGATGTGGGAGATTCCCAAGAACCTGTACTAGCATACTTCTGTGCAGAGAAGAACGTTGTTCGAGAACCAGATGAGGTCGTATCAGATGAAGAAGGGTCAATCAATTGACACCTTCCTCAGAGGATTGAATGAGATCCGAGACTAGTTGACTCCTATAGGAGCCACACTGGATTAGGAGCATATGGTGAGGACAGCCCTGAATGTTGTCTCAGAAGATTGGGAAGTGTTTGTCCAGAGTATCCTGGGCAGAGGGACTCTCCTACCTTGGGACAAGATGTGGGCAGCTCTTCGCCAGGAAGAAATCAGATGGCAGTCGAAGACAAGTAGCAACAACAAAGGGATTAAGGTCAAGCACGAGGATGAGGATGTGGCCCTAGCAACTGAGGGAAAGCAGGAGAAGTGGAAGAAGAAAGATCTCTCCAAGATCAAGTGCTTCCACTGTGGGGAGATGGGTCATTATGCGACCCAGTGCCCAAGGAAGAAGAGTAAGGGAGAGTCTTCCGAGACTAAGGCAGTGCCAGCACAGGCAGAGAAGGAAGTTTTGACAGATGATGATTGTGCCATGAGTGCACACACGCCACTTGAGCGGAAGTGGGGAGACATCGAGTTGTAGTCAGGCGGACTACAGGCGATGAGGGGTAGGATCCTTGAGGTACCCAGCCTCTTGGATTAGACCTTGCTACAGGAGCCCCAACAAGGAGTAGTAGGACTGGCTGAGTGGGTAGAGACGGATGTGGATGGAGCGGCAGAGAGAGCTACAGTGCAGGAGTCTAGAGACAGCGCAGAGCTAGCAGGCTGCAGCAGTGCGAGAGGCATAGGAGTGTTGCACTAGTGCAGGAAGGCACAAAGAGGTGTGCAACAATGTGAGATGCAAAGAGTTGTTGCAGCAACGTTGTCAGAGATAGGGAGCACTTGTCAATGGCAGAGGGAGCTTCAGCATCAGTGGGTGTTTCTAGCCCAACAGGGAGGTCAGTTGGGAGATCAATTAATTACTTCTCAGTAACTGAGTTGCAGTGCAGCACTGGGCAGCACAATGCAGCTTGATGAGAGGAGGTGCAGTGCAGATGCAGTGCTGGGAGAAAGGACTAGCAGCAGCACAGATGCAGAGGGAGTTGTCGTACAGATGCAGCAGTGGCAGTGGCAGAACCATGGGCAGCAGTACAGGAGGCAGTAGTGTAGAGGATGTTGGGCAGGAAGGCCTAGCATCAGCACAGGTACCAATGCCGGATGATCAGAGTAATACTCAGTGAGGAGTATTGCTAGAGCACAGTCCTTGCTAAGAGGGAGTGTTGATTTGGGGTAGCATCAGATGTTCGCCAGCCACGAAATTTGGTGGAGAGATTGGGTCACATGAGATCTCCAATACCCAAAAAGGGTTTGGGCAGATTCTAAACAGATTAGGAGATATTAAAATAATTAATATTTTTAATGGAGCCCCTAAGTCTAAACTTAGGGAAAATAAAATATTAATGTGTATTAATAAGAATCTGTGTTAGAATGGTCCAAAAGACATGGATCAAGCCAGATCTAATCTTAGCCGTTGATTAAGGACTTAATCTCAGTCGTTGAGGGTCACTTCGAGAATACACCAGAGTGATCAATCATTCTATTCTCTACAGCGGGGTTTGCTAAGAGAGATAGAATCAATGATCGAGAGAGTAGCTGAGGGGCATTGAGTGCAGAGAAACAGAGAAGGCAGAGATTGTGCTGGGAGAGCAGCGCAGCAGCCAAGGAGAGTGACGCAGAGCTAGCAAGGGCTCACGCAGGGCCACGCAGAGGCAGCCAAGTGTTGCGCAAAGCACCAAAGGGGCCAATGTGGCTGACGAAGAGGCTCCCAGAGCTAACGCAAGACCTCCTAGGGCTGACGCAGGCCAAGGAAGGTTGACACAGGCCCAATGTTCGGCTAGGAGTGGCTGACACAGTCCAGATTGGGCAGACGCTGGGATTGCAGAGCAGTTTTGTGCTAAGGAACTGTCGGAAGGGTTTTCCGAGGTTTCAGCTAGGAGATTTCTCTCAAACTGTGAGGTATAGCTGCTAAGGAAATTCTCTTTTGGGTAGGCCAGTTTCGGCACCCAGATTATACTCTGATATTGCTTAATAAGAAAACCCTTAGATAGCTGCACCAGTTTTCCCGCATTGAGTTTTTACGAGGACATTGGTCCAAAAATAATGGTGTCATGTGGTGTGTTTGTTCTTGTTTCTTTTAGTTGTTGATCTGTAATATGTTGAGCACGCACTGATGTTTATTTTTTAGTATTTACTTTGTAAATAACTTGTTAAAGAAAAATAACAAGTAGGTAGGAATAAATCAAAAAAAGTGCATGAAGGGTTTCTAAACTAACTAAACTTAGAAACTTCAACACTGACCTACTGCCCCATAAGGGAACCGGGACACTCGACCCCCTTAGAGGGATGGAGGACGTGGCCAGTTGGATAAGGAGACTAGGAGGGACCTTAGGAGGAAGAAGTTATGCTTCACGTGCCACCTGGGCACAAATGCACCAAGGGCAGCACCACCACCACCACCCCATAGAGGAGGGTCATTTGCTCGATCAGGGGAAGTTCTTGCCTCTCTTCGAGGAGTTCAGAAGTACTTGACAATCAGGATCAGAGGGACTATGCAAGGGAAGCAAGTGTCAGTTCCAGTAAACGGTGGGGCAACCCACAATTTTATCGATGCCAAATGTTGGAGTGTAGGGGCATTCACACAAAGACATTTGAGGGGTTCTCGGTGTTGGTGCCATGAGACCGGACAATGCAATGCACGAAGTATGTTCCTAGCTTGACTCTGACGATGGAGAACTACTACATCACTGATTATTTCTTTGTTGATGTTCCAGACACCAACGTTGTGATGGGTGTCTAGTGGCTATACTCATTGGGAAGGGTCACCATTGATTGGAAGAAGCTAGAGATGGAGTTTATAGGCCCAGATGGGAAGCTAGTACTGTTGAGAGAGATGCACTCTTATCCACCCCAGACAGTTTCCGCTCATCGGATGGAGACAGACTTACGACATGGGGACATAGAGTGGGTAGTGGAGCTTAGGATTTCAAAGACAGGAGCTCTAACACGACCTGTGCATCCAAACATACTAGTCTTGTTGGAGAGACACCAAGGGATCTTTGGGGAAATTCCTCTAGGCAGACCACAGGAAAGAGAGTTCGAGCACACTATTGAACTGGAGGAGGGGGTGCACGCAGTCATCACTACCCCCTCTAGGCACCCTAAAGCCTATCGAGACAAGATTGAGATGGAGATACACGAGTTATTGAGATTAGGGCACACCAAGCCTAGTTCGAGTCCCTTTTCTTCTTCCGTGGTGTTGGTGAAGAAGAAGGATGGGACTCTCCACATGTGCATCGACTATAAAGCCCTCAACAAGAAGACATTGAAGAATAGCTACGGTTACCCCATTCCGCGTATTGATGAGCTGATGGATGAGCTTAGGGGAGCGAGATACTTCTCTAAGATAGATCTGTGTTCGAGGTACCATCAGATCTAGGTGAGGGAGCAGGACATCCCCAAGACTGCCTTTCGCTGCCATTATGGACACTTTGAGTTCTTGGTGATGCTCGTTGGGCTAACCAATGCTCCCACTACATTTCAGTCCTATATGAACCATGTGTTTCGTGGGCAGTTGCAGCGCTTTGTCCTTGTCTTCTTTGACAACATTCTTATCTATAGCCAGACTTGGGAGGAGCACCTCCAGCACTTGGAGGAAGTACTTCGCATACTTGAGGAGTAGCAGTTGTATGCAAAGATGGCCAAGTGTGAGTTTGGACTGACGAAGATGTTGTACCTTGGGAACGTGATAGGAGAGGATGGAGTGAAGGTACACCAGAAGAAGATTAGGGCCATCATGGATTGGCCGACACCTAGGAATGTGACAGAGTTAAGAGGATTTCTGGGTATTTGCACGTGCTACAGGAGTTTCGTGAGAGGATTCTCACAACTTGTAGCAACCCTCACAGACTTGACTAAGAAGGGGACCTTTGAGTGGATGCAGGTGGCACAGGAGGCCTTTGAGCGCCTTAAGAAGGTTATGAGCTGTTGTCCTGTTTTGGCCTTGTCAGATTTTACACGGTCGTTTGTGTTAGAGTGTGATGCCTCTACTGAACGGGTTGGAGTTGTGTTAACGCAAGGGGGCCATCCTATGACATTTGAGACTAGAACATTACTACCACATGAGCGGTTGTTCTCTAATTATGACAAGGAGATGCCAGTCATGATAGATGCACTTGCCAAGTTCAGGCAGTATTTGGTGGGAACCGGTTCAAAGTGAAGACTGACCACAACAGCCTTTGGTTTTCCTAGAGCAGTAGACATTGCAGGACAGATAGCATAAGTGGGTGAGTAAAATCCAGGGCTACGAGTAAGTCAAGGGAAACCAGAACGTAGTGGCAGATGCTCTCTCACGGAGGCCCGCGACACTACATTTAATGGACGTCACTCATGATTGGAAAGCCCAACTTTTGGTTGAGTATTCCAAGGATAGGCAGGCTTGTGAGATTTTGGATGGCACATATGGGGATGACAGGTTCAGAGTGATGGATGATGTGATATATTGTAAGGACAAGATCTACTTGGTGCCTAAATCTCAACTCAAGGAGAAGATTATGCAGGGAGCACATGACTCCCCTCTAGCAAAACACCATAGGTTCCTCAAGACATACAGTGCCATCAGGGAGCATTTCTCATGGAGGGGAATCAAGGGAGATGTCTTGAGACGCGTACAGGAGTACGTAATCTATCAGAGGAACAAGGGGAAGCTATCACACCCGACAGGGCTACTTCATCTGCTCCCTATCCTAGAGAGGAAATGGGAGAGCGTATCCATGGACTTCATCACAAGGCTTCCAATTGTACAAGGACGAGATTGTATATATGTTGTGGTGGACAAATTGATCAAGTTTGCTCACTTCTTCGCTATCCCTTTGAGGACATCTGCTTCCTAGGTAGTAGAGTTGTTCTTCAGAGAGGTGTTTCAGTGACATGGTCTTCCACAGACCATAGTTAGTGACCGAGACAGCAGATTTATGGGGGCTTTCTAGAAAGAGTTATTTAGACTTGTGGGGACGAAGCTTATAGCCAGCACTAGTTATCACCCCTAGATTGACGGGCAAACCGAGATTGTGAACAAGTGGCTGGAGGGGTACCTATGTAACTATGTGAACGGTGTAGCAGAGAGCATGGGTGAACTGGCTTCACCTGGGAGAGTTTTGCTACAACACTACCAACCATATATCAATTGGTATGTCTCCCTTTAGAGCTATTTATGGGTATAATGCACTTTCTTTTTCTGACATGTTTTTGGAGATAACAGGGCCCTTGGGGCAAAGGGCTGGGTCACAGAGAGCCAACAGATTACAGGGCTCTCAAGGACAACTTATAGGTGTCACAGAACCAACAGAAGTTGTATGCTGACAAGCACAGGGTGGGGAGGCAGTTTGAGGTAGGGGATATGGTATACTTCTATCCTCAGCCCTACCGGTAGCCATCACTGTAACAAAAGGGGGTCGAGAAGCTCAAGCCCCGCTTCTATGGGCCTTATAGGTAGCCAGGAGAGTTAGGGAGGAGGAATACGAGTTGGAGTTGTCCCCCAAGAGCCGGATTCATAATGTGTTTCATGTCTCTTGCTTGAAAAAGGCCTTGGAAGTTGGAACAGCAGGTTACAACAGCTACTGAACTGCCTCCCTTGGATGATGAAGGATACTTGGTGTTGACACAAGAAGCGATTTTGGAGACAAGGGAAAGGAAGCTGAGGAGCAGGGTCATTTTGAATTACTTGGTTCGATGGAAGGATTTGTCGGCGAAGGATGCCACTTAAGAGAGTGAACAGATCTTGTAGCATCCAACATTACAGTTGCTTGAGGACAAGCAACATTTGGGAGGGGAGGAATGTAATGTCCCTTCTTAATAAATTTTGTTCAAGGAGGGAATTACCATTTTTGCAATTTTGAGGCTAGAAAAAATGAGGCGAATTATTTTGTTAGTGGATTGTGGGGGCCAAACCCACATGAAATACACACCCCTTGGAAAGGAAGTCAAATGGCTAAGGGAAAATTGAATTATTGGATGGAGGGACCCACATGGGGAAGAGGAGGCAACTAGTATAAGTATGTGTTAAGAAATCTATAGGGAAATGATTATAGTGATTTCTCTTTACTCGACAACTGCTTGTGATGTCTTTTTACTTATTAGCTTTGTTACTTATTATTATATGTGTGTATCATCAAACATCTACCAAAAACAAAGAATATACGCTGCAAGCCAGGGCCAAAACCTCTGCACTTGAGAGTAAAACCCACAAATCTTTTCTCTTCCTTGTAGATTCGTCATTGACGAATTCCAAGACCTTAAAATTGACACCAATACCCTCCAAGACCAAGACCAACCTCTCTAGATGATGTGCTAACCTTGATCCAATCAAACCCAATCAAATCTCTTCCAGTAGTACTTCTTCGACCTCTAGCTGCAAAATTTCGACCTCCACTGCAGATCTAAAATTTCACCCCCCCAAACAATTGTTGCCACATGTGTGAGCTTCGATCTACCTTTTGAGCCTTCCTTTGACCTTCGCTTGCCTCTCCCTCACTTCTGGAGCTTGAGGATGACCCTTGGTGACCTACTTGCCTTCTTTTCTCCAAGATCGAACTTGGATAAACCAACGCTCCCGTGTGTTTTGCGGCATGGAATAACTGCCTCTCATGGATCCTTATCTCCGGCAATACAATCATTGACTAGCACCTGCGGGTTTTTGTCTAACGGCAATCGTGATTCCCAAAAAGTGGTATCAAAAGCGTAGGTCACGAGTTCGATACACACTAGGCTCGCAGTAGGGGGTGGATTGTTGGACATTGGATAAACCAACGCTACCCATGTGTTTCGTGACATGGACTTACTGCCTCTCGTGGATCCTTATCTCTGGCAATGCAATCGTTGACTAACACCTATGGGTTTTGGTCTAACGGCAATCGTGATTTCCAATAAGTGGACTCCAGCTACAAGCTTATTTCTTCTAGGGAAGCTCCAAGCTTTGTCTTAAGATATTATCAAGGCTTGTTGCATAAGCCTTTGGGAGGCCTTGAAGAACCATTCAACCTACATTGAAGAGCTGCAGTAGATTGATAGGGTTGGTTCCCTAGAGGATAGGTGTCCTCAAGAAGATCAAGTTGGAGCTTGTGCCAGTGGAGAGGGTTGGAGCCCTATAGGTTAGAGCCTCATAAAGACAAGGTTGGAGCCTTGTGGAAGATAGCGTTGGAGCCCTAGAGGTTGGAGCCTCATAAAGACCGAGTTGGATCTTGTTACCATACAGGTTAGAGCATGGTTGATTGAAGATTGGTGTCTTCATCTAGGGTTGGAGCCCTAAACATTATTGTACTTGATTTATTGTAAAGAAGAGAGTTGGAGTCCTCGTGATACCAGTGGTTGGATAAAGTTGTCAATATGATGGCAAGTTGGGTGCATTGTTAGAGATAACGAAAGCCTAGCCCTAGTTGAAGCATGCCTTGGATAACCCTAACCCTAAAATGCATATTGGGACTCTAGATCTACATAAAACCCTAGAAATGATGAGTTGGCATGCCCAAACCATAATTAAACACAATGAAACCCTAAATGATGGCAACCCTAACTTATGCAAAGAAGCCCTTGTCCTAATATGATGGAACCCTACCTTGCTAAGCCTAAGCCTATGCCCTAATCATATATACCCTACTCCTAATGCATGTAAGAGCTTTACTTGGTGCTTAAAATCCTTGCTACAAGATGCCCTAAGAACACCCTAAAGAAACCCTAGATTCTATAACAAGACCTTGAGAAACACTTCTTAGAACCCTAAATCCAAGCATAAAAACCCTAACTAATTAATGCCCTTGTTGCATAAAAGAATTATTCATTTAGGGCTGTCATGAAAAATATGCAGATGACAGAAAAAAATAAAATTTTCATCATTAGAGGTCAACTTGTAAAGGAGGTCAAGAGCTTTCTAATGAGTATTCACATGCCCTATAATTGCTTACCGTTGAATAGAAATCAATTTTTGAATTTGAATATGTCAAATATCAATTAAATATGCTAGCCGACTTAAGTAGACTCCAATGTGCCCTTTCAAAAGTTGTGTCCCCTTGAAATTCAAATGTAACGTGTATATATTAGAGACCAAACTCATCATTTCAAACACGGAAGCCATCTAAGTAAGATGTTTAGTGAAGAAAACTCGGATCTGAAATGAGAACAAGAAGAAGGTCAAAATAAAAAACGAATTTGAAGAACAGTTGCCTTTTGTTAGGGTTTTTGGGTCTTGAACACATGTTATTCTTGACTTTTGGTGCCCTAGACTTGTACATAACTCAACCCTAATTTGATTTGTTGAGAAGAGAACCTCAGATTAAGCTCAGAAAGTGAGGAAGAATCTCAGACCAGGCATAAAAGTGAAGACCAGACCTTAGAACAAGCCCAGACGTGGAGATCAAGTCACAGACCAGGTACAGAAGTAGAGTATAGGCCTCAGACTTGTGGAACAAGCAAGATTTTTGGACCTGTAATATCTTTCTGAAGATAAATTCGAACCTGTGTAGAATTCCTTGACTACAGAGAATTAGATTGTTGAAGATATTTGGTATTTTCTCTTGTGAACAAATCTGAGTTGGAAACACAGTCTTGGAATTGTTTGAGACACAGTGTTGGATTGTCTTACAGTAAAGTCTTCTAGCAGACCTTGGTTGGAGGGACATAATTCAGATTGTTTTTACAGTGAAAACTCTCTTGAAGACATTGGTTAGATGCACAGTATTGAATTTGTCTTGGAAGCACAATATTAGCTTTGTTTTTGTAGAACCATTGAAGGCTTGTTTAAGTCTTGACACAACCTGTTGAAGAACATTCTCTAGAGCAGTCTAAAAGATTTAAAGACAGTGTTTTGGCTCACTTGAAGACTTGGATGAAAAAGACCAACTGTGTTTGAAGACCTATTTGGATAGAAACGTTGAATTGTTGAGCTCTCTTGAAGCATATTTTGAAGGCTTATTGTAGCAGGCTGATAAAGCATTCTTGACGGCATTGTTTGGACCAATGTTTTAAAACTCTACCTCCAACTCCGACTCGGCCGAGGGTCGACTCCGACTCCGACTCGATATCGACTCGACCAGCTCAATTTCAATAACTCAGTCGTTGTAAAAAATACATTAAAATATTTATTTTTTTATAAAAAACATAATTTTAAAGATTTTCATTCATGTTTCCAAACACACAGCATTAGATTATAGATAGAAGACAACATGTGATCAAAGTAGGCTCATGTATATATCCATTATATCAAAATGGTACCTAGTGCACTGTCCAATACATATATGATGATGATATAGAGATCAAAACAAAAACACATAACCAAGGAGGCTAGAAATGGCCTCTACAACAAAAGTAAACTGTGACCAGTGCTACTAGCTACTGCTAGAGAAGCCAAGATCATCTGGATCAACCTCTGGAGCAAAGAGAACAAGAGAGATTTTAGCATTGGTTCAAATCTCAAGAGGTTGAGCTTAAGCTTTGGAGGAGGCTTGAATCTTAAGGAGCAGTTTTATAAACTTAAGCACCTAGGTCGAATTGTTTTCTGAGATATAGGCAGTGTATAGGCATCACTTTTCTCACCCAACAGTCAGCCAACAAGAGGTCGAGAATCTTGGGCCTCAGCATCACAATTCTTGGGCCAATCTGAGCATGCTACAGCGTGATTTTCAGGAGGCTTCAGTGAGTTGTCTAGGGTAGAAAAGCCTGCTACAGGAGTTCTAATTCTAGCGGAGAAATATATGTCAGAGTTCTGAAGTATTGATTGTTCCTTGCATTAAATTCCCTGTACACTGTAAGCTAAAAGGAGGCCATATTTTTCACTAGATGAGAGAGACTGTGTGAAGAGGTCGAGTAGGCTCAGACTCAATCGGCTCGGTAATAACCCGATTGGCCGAACCGGTTCACAAGCTGAGTCGACACGGTGAGGCCCTAACTCAGACCAACTCGGTTCTGAGCCGGCCGAATCTTAAAACACTGGTTTGGACAGAACCTTAGAGCAGCATTGTGTAGACATCTTGAAACAGTCCTAGAAGCAGCTAGAAGCAGACTTGGGTTGGCAGTTACTTTGGAACATTGTCATGATGACAAATTGAAGGATTATCTTTGGAACTTGTGAAGACTTGCTTTGAAGACTATTCTTGGTATAGCTGATTTGAACATTGTTTGAGAGCAGTCCATCAAACATTGTTTTGAAGATACCTTGAAGTAGTATATATCCTGAAATGGATTTGTAGCTGCCTTGGGAATATTCTTGAGCATAACTTGGGAGGCATCTAGAAGCCTATATTATCTTGGAGCAATCATTGTCGAAGACCTTTGATGCATGACTGAAGTCCTTCATGGAATAACTTTGAAGGAAGTTGTTTGGGCATGATGAAGAGTCTTGTTGACACTTTCTGCAATTGATAAAGTTGTCATTGATGAGCTAAGATTATTG
The DNA here is from genome assembly GCA_031772625.1 of Pinus tabuliformis. NCBI lineage: Eukaryota > Viridiplantae > Streptophyta > Pinopsida > Pinales > Pinaceae > Pinus > Pinus tabuliformis. The sequence goes on along the minus strand of CM062813.1, from coordinate 1,037,896,877 downwards.
GAGATCAATTGAGGGTATATGTTGAAGGTTAATTTGAAGATATTATCAAGGCTTGTTGCAAAAGCTTTTGGGAGGCCTTGAAGAACCATTCAACCTACATTGAAGAGCTGAAACATATTCATAGGGTTGGTGCCCTATACTCTAGAGGATAGGTGTCCTCAAGAAGATCAAGTTGGAGTCTGTGCCAGTGGAGAGGGTTGGAGCCTTGTAGAAGATAGCGTTGGAGCCTCATAAAGACGAGGTTGGAGCCTTGTGGAAGATAGGGTTGGAGCCCTGGAGGTTGAAGCCTCATAAAGACCAAGTTGGAGCTTGTTACCATACAGGGCGGATCCTGGTTGATTGAAGATTGTTGTCTTCATCTAGGGTTGGAGCCCTAAACATTATTGTACTTGATTTATTGTAAAGAAGAGGGTTGGAGTCGTCGTTATTTCTGATTAATAAAATTATTTATTCTATATTGTTCATTGTGTTCTGTTTATAACTGATCTAAACTGGTAAAGTAACAATTGTAAAAGAAATATTGATCCACGCCCCCTCTCAGTGTTTCCAATAGTAGATGTCAAATGCCACCATTACACCTTTGGAGTCCATGACTTCCCAGAGAGTATCTCTGCCACCAGTCATCAACAATCCCTAAAATAGACCACCATGTTGATGATGCACTACTCTGATTATAACTGAGATGCCACTATGCCATAATTCTAACTCCTGATATACTCGTCATCCTGCTGCAACAACCTGCAAGATTGGATTCCTTCTTCCTCGCACCATCCATCCATCCCATTCTTATGGGTCACCTTCTCTCTATGTGGGCCACACAATAATGTGGAAGGTTGCTTATTACTCACATCTCTATTCCCATGCAATGGCGAACTCAACATGTAACAAACCTTGCTTATGTACTTCTAAAGAGTGTTGTTGTACATCTCACCTCCTAGTCTTGTTAAAAGCAATTCAAGAGTATGTTTCTACAGCTGTGCTATCAGGAGTTTTAATTGCTCCTGAATACTAGGAAGCTTGACACTGTCCTAGCACTCCTGATCCTCCATTCTTCAAGCTCACTATCCTTTAATATTGTGCCTTTTAGCCTCATGTGCTTTTCCTTCATTGCTAAGAGGCCTTCTACAAGATTATTAATCTTTCCTTGAATGTGCTCCTAGTGACTATCATGTTGAAGCCTTGTATTCACTATGGAAGTATTCATATCTGCTTGCATTTCATTGCTGGATGGTCCATAATGTGAATGCTTAACCATCTCACCGTTTGAGCCTTGGATGAGTTCTTCGGAAGAAGTGATTCATGATCATTTTGCTGCAAAATATATCTCTTTTCAAGCTCCTACAAATCCGTAGATTCTTCATACCTGTTCAGCTTATCCGTCATATCTTGAGTGTCAGTGCTACTATCATCCTCTTGTCCTATGGCATTTGTAGATTATGAGGAATGTGCTTCACCAACTCTTTTTGCTTCTACCAGTTCCTCATCAGCTGACATGTTCTCTTCTTGAGTTGGGACACTATTTCCACACTCCATAGTCACAATTGCTTCGTTGTCTTCAACTATGTTTAGTTGCCTTATATCCTTTCCCTTACTAACTCCACCAAAGCAACCACATTTCCTTAAACAATTTTGCTTCCTTCTTACTTGGTTCTTACCCTTCTTGTAACATCCTATGACTTGCACCCCTATTGAATTTAGTTCTTCTTCAATTAGTTGCTTTTTGAACCTCCTTATGCTATGCTCAACCAAGATTTTTGAGAATTGATGTGCAATAGGAGAAACAACCTGCTCCTTCCTCCAAACAACCAACACCTTTGATTGCAGCCACTTGCAAATGGCATCATCTTTACCTAAAATTAAAGACAAAATATTTTCAATGCTGGTCTCAACAATGTCAAGATGATATTCTTTGATGTTGGTGAAGCAACATTGGAATATTTGAAAAATCAAGCCACTGCATTCTAGATCGAGCATAATGGCACACAATCTGCTTTTTTCAATAATATCTAAAACCTTGAGCTTCTTACCAAAGGTAGGGTCCCCGATATCATGCAACCCCTGATATCTCACTGAGGTAAAGCAACTGCAAGTCTTACCTCCTTACTAGGGTGTTCCATAAACCTACGTTGGATCAAGGCAAGCATTGATGGCTTCAAGACCCAACTCAATATCCTCCAATCAGACTGCTCTACCTTGGTTAAACATGCGTCTAGCTCCTCCACTGTAGAGAGGACGTCTCCTATCTTCACAAACTTCAGATTTGAACCCAGTATGAACAACCAATTTCCCACTTCCTTTCTTTCTGTAGATACTTTGGCTACTTGTCAAGACTACTAAATTTGACTATAACATGACCATTATGCGATCTTGTAATATCTCATGCTTACCTGAGCATAGGAAACTTCTCCTAGGAAAACAAGTGAGGATAGATGCAATTCATATGTAAATTTGATGGATTCGATAACCCTTGGTCATGAAATCTAAGCCAATGTTAAGCCTACTTCATTAACAAAGGGCAATTTACTATTTAGAAACCGACAAAAATATTATTTGTTCAAAATGTTGGTTAAACCACCATTTTGTGCGTGATATCCCTAGGAGAAAAAAATTTCCAGGATGGTCCTCAACTGGCAGCCCCTTGCAACCACCAACTAGCTTGTTGTACCATTTCTCTGCCACCTAAGCTAGCCATGTGGTCCCTCACCCATTTGTCATGATCGTATGTTTGAAGGTGGGCCTCCCAAACCTAAAGGTATGCCTTGTCATTTGGTAATTGAGTATTGTAGTTTGCTTATCATGGACACTTTTGGGCATGGATTAATGGGGGGATTCGGCGGAAAGAGTGGGCTAAGTTTGTTCTTTTGTCCCCTATACCTCTTTTGGATGTTACCCTTGGATCCTAGTCTGTGAGATCTCCGTTATTGACCTTTGAGATTTACGAATGTTACTACATGGGAAACCCCGATTTTGGTTGCATGGTCCCACTCCCTCACCCACATATATCACTCCCCTTCCACTCATTATAATCCCATTCGTCATTTCTCCCACCTAGGTCCACATTCCTCCACTAGAGCTTTACGAATGTTACTACATGGGAAACCCTGATTTTGGTTGCGTGGTCCCACTCCCTCATCCACATATATCACTCCCCTTCCACTCATTATAATCCCATTCGTCATTTCTCCCACCTAGGTCCACATTCCTCCACTAGGTCCACATACGGTTAGCCTTCCCCCTCCCCTTGCCCACACCTTGGGTCGGGCCTGGAATGATGCCCCGGAGGTTGATGCAACTGAAAAAGAAAAGTAAAAGCATAATTGGCCACATTCAATAGTTAGATGTACCACAAAATGCAAAAGATGGATGGGACAAACACATTCAACACGTGAGCAAAAGCCAATGCATGAGCTCTACTCCATCATCATGGCCATCACACTGGTTCCTATAGGCCCTGGATGAGCCTTCTTTATCATTCAGGAACCCATGATTGTCCCAATCCCTAGTAGGCAATGAACCGCCCTACCTTAAAGGGGGTATCCACCGTTATACCTTACACATCATGCTCTTATCCCTTGAGCCCCGAGCAGTTAATTAAAAAAAATCATAAAAGGAAATAGGCATATAAATAAGGGTGGAAAAATCAAGGTCGGGGCACCTCATGTACCACAATTGCTCCCTCCTATACATTATATACCCAAGTGTAGGCTTCCATTTTACTAGCTACCCTTATACCCCAACATGTGTCCCAGGGCTTCCCTTTTCACTCCCTATTCCATTCATCTCTTTATCACATGCCACCATCCTTTAAAGGATGTACCTTAGACATACTATCCCCTTTAAAAGAAGAAACCACCTAATAGGATAATTGGTTAACTCCATTTGTAGCTTAGAGACATTAGCACATGCCAAAGCCCGCTATAGAAGGGCATGCCATTATGAAGTGCCCACCTGTTGTCCATGGTTTGTAAGCTCTTTTCATCGATTTCCTTAGATGACTTCTTGTACTGGAAGGCTAGGGGACGGATTAAATCTTATGCAGGATTGAAGATGGTCTCCATTTTGGGTTTGGTCTCCCTATATGGGGTCCTAACCCTCCAGAGAGCTACATTGGCACATGTAGGGTGTGTGTTGAGAGCCATGGACCTCCACGGCAGTAGACTGTTGATTTGGGGTAGCATCGGATGTGCTCTAGCCACGAAATTTGGTGGAGAGGCTAAGGCACATGAGATCTCCAATATCCAAAAAGGGTTTGGGCAGATTCTAAAAAGTTTGGGAGATATTAAAATAATTAATATTTTTAATGGAGTCCCTACATCTAAACTTAGGGAAATTAAAATATTAATGTGAATTAATATAAAACTGTATTAGAATGGTCCAAAAGTCATGGATCAAGCCAGATCTAATCTCAGTCATTGATTGAAGACTTAATCTCGGCCATTGATTTTTCAACGAGAAAAGTATAAGAGAAGGCTTGAGGGTCACTTGGAGAACACACCAAGAGATCAAGATTTCGACTTTTTAGGGCTGGGTTTGCTAAGAAAGTTGAGAGAGTGATATGGAGTTGCCGCTGAGGAGCACTGAATACAGAAGCAGAGGGGCAAAGATAGTGTCGGGAAGATCAGTGCAGGAGCTGGGAAAGCTAATGCAGAGGGAAAAAGCCGAAACTGCAGGGAAAGCTAACGCAGAGGGAAGAAGTCGAAACTGCTGGGAACAGCTAGAACTGTCGGGAACTGCCGGAACTACCGGAAAGCTAATGCAGACGGCAGAAGCCGAAACTGCCAGTAGCAGCCGGAACTACCGAGAAAGCTGACGCAGAGGGCAGAAGCCAGAACTGTCGAGAACAGCAGGAACTGTCGGGAATTACCGAAACTGTAGAGAACGCTGACGCAAAGGGTAGAAGTTGGAACTGCTGGGAATTGTTGGAACTGGCGGGAAAGTTGATGCAGAGGGCAGAAGAGGCTGACGGTGGGGTTTCTCGTGGGGCAGATTGGAGCTAAGGAGTTGCCGAAGTGTTTATTCAGGGTTTCAGCCAGAGCATCTGTCTTCGAAGGAGAGGTACTACTGCCGAGAAGTTTCTTTGTCAGATGAGCCGGATTTGGCACCCAGATTGTATTCTGAAACTACTTAAGAAATCACACCCTCAGATAGCTGCACTGGTTTTCCCACATTGGGTTTTTCCGGGGACATTAGTCCAAAAATAACGGTGTCATTTGTGTGCTTGTTTTTGTTTCCTTCAGTTGATGATTTGTAATGTGTTGAGCATTTACTTGTGTTTATTTTCAGTATTTACATGGTAAATAACTTGTTAATTAATCAGAACAAGTAGGAAGGAATAAATCAGGAAGTACATGGATGGTTTTTAATTGTTAGACTTAGAAACTTCAACATGGTATCAGAGCATGGTTGCAGATCACACGAGAACTGAGGACATCAGCCGAGTACAGCAGCCAGCAGAAAATAGTTGTCCCGAGTGACAAAAGTTGTTCCTAGCAGCAAAACAGTAAGGGGTGACGCAATGCCTGCATCATCAAGTTCAGGCCAAGAAGAGGCTGCGTAGAGGCCGAGGGAGGCAAAGACAAGCTCACACAGAGCAACACAGAGGCCAAGAGGACTGACGCAGTTGGCTTAGGGTGCTAGTTTGCCTGTGGTGGGACTGCGCAGAACCTAGGAGCTCTCACCTTCAGGTTGTTGGGGTTTAAGAGGCTGTGGATAAGTTGCAGAGTGGAGCTAGTGGGGTATTGTTGTCAGAACAGTACATAACAGGGCAATGCCAAGGAGGAGGGAGTTGCTACCGAGGGTTTCTAACTGAGAAATCCCGATCAGTGGTACGGTTGCATAGACGATCAAAGTAGGGAGCATCTCGACATCGGAAGAAGGATTTCCAGGAGGGAAATCGAGGCTCAGAGGGAGTCACATCGAGAACTTCCAGGAGGGGAGGGAAGTAGAAGAGCAACAGAATGGCACTACACGGAGTAAGAGACCAGGACAGATTGGACGGAGCCTCAAACTTCGTAATTTGGAAGGCCAGAATCTTATCCATACTTGACAGTAATCATGTCAAGCACTTCGCCTTGAAGACGATAGCGGTCCCAGTTGACCCAGCTGACAATGACAGGTATGAGGAAGCAATGGCGAGGACCAAGAGTATCATTCTTGACGGGGTCAAGGATCATATAGTACCACATATTGTCGAGAAGAATACAGCACGAGAGATGTGGGAGGCCCTAACCAAGATGTATCAACATACTTCCGTGCAGAGGAAGATGCTCCTAGAAAATTAGTTGTGGTCATACCAGATGCAGAAGGGAGAATAGATCGACACCTTCCTTGGTCGATTGAAGGAGATCTGAGATCAGCTGACTTCCATAGGGGCCACACCAGATCGAGAGTTGATGGTGAGAATAGCCCTGAATGTAGTCTCAAAACACTAAGAGGTGTTTGTCCACAGCATACTGGGCAGGTTGACCCTTCCAGATTGGGAGGAAATGTGGGTGAGTCTTCGCCAAGAAGAGATCAGGAGGGTGACCAACACGGGAAGCAGCAGCAAGGGGATCAGAATCAAGAAGGAGGAGGAGGTGAATGCTGCCCTAGCATCTGAGGGTAAGCAAGAAAAGCGGAAGAAGAAGGACCTCTCCAACGTCAAATGCTTCCACTGTGGGGCACTGGGTCAATATGCGACCCAGTGTCTGAGGAAGAAGAACAAGGGAGAGGCTTTTGAGACCAAGGCAGTGCCAGCAAGGGCAGAGAAGGAAGTGGAGATAGACGATGATTGTGCCATGAGTGCACACACACCACTTGAGCGAAAGTGGGTAGACATCGAGTTGTAGTCAAGAGGACTACAGAAGATGACAGACAAGATCCTCGAGGTACCCAACCTCTTGGATTATACCTGGCTACGGGAGACCCGAAAAGGAGTAGCAGGACTAGAGGATGTTGGTAGAGACGGAGGAGGATGGAGCGGCAAAGAGAGCTATAGTGCAGGATTCCCAGGACAGCGCAAGGCTAACAGGCTGCAACGAGAGGTCAGGAGTGTTGCACCAGTGCAAGATGGCACAGACAGGTGTGCAACGGTGATAAAAGCAGGGAGTTATTACAGCAGCGCAAATGTCAGAGAGGGAGCACTTGTCAGCAACAGAGGGAGCTTCAGCATCGGGAGTGTCTCTAGCCTGACAGAGATGTCAGAATTGGGAGATCAGTTACTTACTTCTCAATAACTAAGTTGCAGTGCAGCAGTTAGCAGAGGCGGTGCTATGGGCAGCATAATGTAGCATGATGAGAGGGGATGCAGTGCAAACGCAGCAGTGGTAGGGCCATGGGTAGCAGCACGAATGCAGAGGGAGCTCTCGTATAGATGTAGCAGTGGCAGTGGCAGAGCCATGGGTGGCAGTACGAGATGCAGTAGTACAGATGATGGGCAGCAGGCTTAGCATAAGGGACTGATGTCGGATGATCAGAGTAATACTCAGTAAGGAGTATTGCTAGAGCACAGTCCTTGCTAAGAAGGAGTGTTGATTTGGGGTAGCATCAGATGTGCTCTAGCCACAAAATTTGGTGGAGGCTAAGACATATGAGATCTCCAATACCCAGAAAGGGTTTGTGCAGATTCTAAATAGTTTGGGAGATACTAAAATAATTAATATTTTTAATGGAGTCCCTAAGTCTAAACTTAGGGAAATTAAAATATTAATGTGAATTAATAAAAAACTGTGTTAGAATGGTCCAAAAGTCATGGATCAAGCCAGATCTAATCTTAGCCATTGATCAGGGACTTAATCTCGACTGTTGATTTGTCAACGAGAAAAGTATAAGAGAAGGCTTGAGGGTCACTTGGAGAACACACCAAGAGATCAAGATTTCGTCTTTTGGGGGTTGGGTTTGTTGAGAAAGTTGAGTGATCTGGAGTTGCAGCTGAGGAGCAGTGAATACAAAAGCAGAGAGGCAGAGATAGTGTCAAGAGGATCAGCGCAGCAGCCGTTAAAGGTGACGCAGAGGGCAGAAGCCGCAACTGCCGAGAAAGCTGACGTAGAGGGCAGAAGTCGGAACTGCCAGGAACAACCAGCACTGCTGAGAACTTCCAGGAACAAACGGAACTGTCGGGCACTGTCGAAACTGCCGGGAAAGATGACGCAGAGGGCAGAAGCGGGAACTGCCGGGAACAGTCGGAATTGTTGGGAATTGCTAGAACTGTCGGGAACGCTGACGCAGAGGGCAAAAGAGGCTGACGCAGTCCCTAGACGCTGACGATGGGGTTTTCCATGGGGCAGATTGGAGCTGAGGAGTTGTCGGAGTGTTTATCCAGGGTTTCAACTAGAGCATTTGTCTCCGAAGGAGAGGTACCACTACCGAGATTTTTCTCTGTTGGGTGAGCTGGATTTGGCACCCAGATTGTAATCTGAAACTACTTAATAAATCAAACCCTCAGATAGTTGCACCGGTTTTCCCGCATTGGGTTTTTCCAAGGACATTAGTCCAAAAATAACGGTGTCATTAGTGTGCTTGTTTTTGTTTCCTTCAGTTGATGATCTGTAATGTGTTGAGCATGTACTTGTGTTTATTTTCAGTATTTACATGGTAAATAACTTGTTAATTAATTAGAACAAGTAGGAAGGAATAAATCAGAAAGTACATGGACGGTTTCTAACAGTTAGACTTAGAAACTTCAACACAGACAACACTCCATGGATCCCCAAAAATGTTTAAAGATTGCTTGAGATTCACCTCTTGGACGAGGAAGATGCACCTAGTTCACCATGCTCAGCCGACCCCACAGTTGCAACATGGACTTGGTAGACGACCCGAGACTTGTACGCTGATGTGGAACCACTTACACCATCATCTGATCCCTTACAAATGGTCTACAGGCATCTTCGACCTACTTCAAGACCCATGAGGTTACTTGTGTGACCTCACACCCATTTCGAGCACCATAGGTTTATTATTTGGAGAACAAGGGGCCAACCCGTTATCCACTACTTTTTGGAGTCTTATTCATCATTATGGCACTTATGGACTTCATCAGGCTTCTTAAAGGCCCAACGACATGTGTTATTGATCATTTGACCTCTTGAGAGGCTTATTCTTTTGTGTATGAACTAGTTTGTTGGGCTTGTCACCAAAAGTTAGTTAGTTTGCACATTATTTTATTCTAGGGGCTAATGTAGACCTAATTAGCTAAATCGAACTCATTGGGAGTGTATAAATACAAGTGATGTGAATTCATTTTAGGATCATCACTTGGATTTGAAAATTGTATCTCTTTAGAGATTTTCGCTATCCTTCTTAGAGGATGAGATTTTGGAGCATGGAATGAATTTTGATGTTTGGATAATTTTCATGTCTTGGAGCTTCTTGATGGCAAGTTTTTGGATGGTTGGATACATTCTTATACATCTAAGTACACTTTAATGCTATTCTTTATTTCTAATTTTGTCACATAGATTGTTGCTATGATTTTGCTATACTAGGGCTTATTTGTTGCAACTTGCATCTCTTATGCGAAGTCGAGGAAATTTTGTTTTTGTATAGTGAATGCTTCATGTATAATGAATGAATGTTCCTAGGGATGTTTCACTACTGAAATTCATCTTGATAAGCCATTTATCTTGCAAACTGAAGTATAAAGTCTTTGAAGCTACTTTTGTTGTTGCCCTAGTGCCAAGCGAAGTTGTCTTTAAGGCCTCCTGAACCTAGAAAATTTGAAGGTCCATAGTCATAATTCTACCTGACTCCAAATCTCCCCAAAGGATTAGGCACTCGTCCACCCAAAGGTGATCACCTTAAACCTTTCTCATCCAACTCCCTCTTCTTTTCTAGGCCTAGCTTATTAGGTCCCCTAGGGCAACATCTATCTTGCAAACCACCCATCAAAAAAATTGGATCTCTTGGCCCCTAAGGTGTTGGTGTGTCTCCTAGGTGCCCTCCAATTTGGAAGAAATTTCGATGGTGGGATCTTGAGATATCTCAAGCCCTAGCCTCGAGATTGAACCTTGCCCTTGCTTTCGTTAGGCTAGAAGCCTCATTGGGACCCCCAAATTGTCTTGCATTAAAAATTCTTACTTTGGTCCCTTTCTCCCTCTGGAATAGGCCACGTATGCTTATGGGCTTGGAACTCAAGCCTGGGGTTTTGCACCCATAGATATTTGGGCCAAATTGTGATGAGTTTTCGACATGTGATGGATGAGGATGATAGCTCTTAACGAGACGATTTGAATGCAACGAGAATCATCCAATTCCGAGTTGTGGTTGAGGAGTTATGAATTTTTTGAATTCATATGATGGGTTGGCACCATATGAATTAAGGTTCACTTAAGTTTAGTAAGCCTCCTTGACAGCTAGACAGCTAGACAGCCCTAGAGTGATGTTGAAAGGAAACCCTAATTTATGTATAAATAGAGGGTGAAGGCAAGGTTAATGATCATCCAAGAGTACAACATTTCCTCCAAGAAGGACTCTGTGAAGAGAGGGAGCTTTGCTCTAGACACAGCAAAGGAGTTCTGGACAGCGTGAGGAGAAGGCTCTAAAGTCTGTACTGGAGGCCGAGTAAGCTAAGGTACAGGGGTCTGTCTTTGGGCTAAAACATTGTTGTCTCAAGGGCCGAGTAGGCTTGCTATTGGACCGAGTAGAGGAAAAGCAATACATTGTTGTTTTAGTCACTGTTTGGGCACATTTGTGGAGGTTGGTTACTACAACAAGCTGTTGTGCTAGGCCGCAGGCCATAGCACACAACAGGAGGCTACATTAAGGGTTGTCAACAGTGGACAACACCTTTAGGAGGCAGTGTGGGTGTAGAGGAGGGTCTCCAAGGTGGACCGCAACCCTTGAAGGGCTTGTTTGTTGACTGTAGGATGAAACTGTTGATTTTGGGTAGCATCGGATGTGATTTAGCACCAAAATTTTGTGGAGGGGCTAACATCCATGAGATCTCCAAGACCCAGAAATCGTTTGGAGAAATTCCACCCAGATGATGAGTCATTAAAATAATTAATATTTTTAATGGGCCTCCTAGGTCTAAACTTAGGAAAATAAAATTATTAATGGGTATTAATAAAGATATGGGTGAGAAACTCCTAAGAGACGAGGATCAAGTCTGTTTTAATCTTATTCGTTGGTTAGGAACATAATCTCGGTCGTTGATTCATCAATGGGAAAAGTATAAGAGAAGACTTGAGAGTCATTTGGAGACACACTAAGCAAATACTCAGTAACTTGAGGGAAATTGATTCTCAAGGAGAAGCAGTTCGATTTCAAAGGGAGAGTAGCAGGGTCAAGGAAGAGGAGGGCATTAGCATCAGTCAAAGACTGGGGAAGAGGTGACGCAGAGTATCTGAGAGACAACACAGAGGGAAGATCAGTGAGACAACGCAGCGGGAGACGTAGTCCTCACGCAGGGTGACACAGAAGTGACGCAGAGGAGGGTAGACGCTCTCCAAGGTGTCAGAACTTCTTCAGGAGGAGGAGAAAAATTGTCTGAGGTGTTTCTCTCAGAAGTGTCTCAGTATTCTGTAGAATCTTTCCTTGTAAAGAGATTGTTGTTGAAGATTAATAAAGAAACCCTCATCTGTTGCACCAGTTTTCCCGCATTGGGTTTTTCCGAGGACAATTGTCTAAAAATAATTGTGTTGATGTGATTGAATCTTGTGCTTGTATATCACAGTTATTTTTCTCTATGCTATTATGTGATAACTGCAGTAGAATTTATTTTAATGTTTACTAAAGGGTTTTGTAAATAACTTATTGTGGAAAATAAGTAGTAGAAATAAACCAATTACTGCAGTAGAATTTCGTGTTAGAAATTTTCACATGGTATCAGAGGAGAGATCGAGCACCGGGATTAAAGAATCTGCTATGAGTCAGGAGCATGATGTCGGGGTATCAACTCTGAAGGACTCACGCAGATCTCCAGAGAAAGAAGAGAGCATGAGAGCATGGATCATGATTATTCTATGTTAGTTTCCAGACTGGAAGAAGAAGTCGCTTAGTGAGTTCTTCCTCCTCTGAGGTTTGGTATATAGATAGTGGAGCTTCCTGGCACATGACAGGGATACGAGAATGTTTTTCGAATTATCAAGAAGAAATGATGAACTTCCAGATCACCATGGAAATAAGTCAAAATGTACCCCTGTAGGAAGAGGTACTATAGTCTTTCAAACAGAAGCAAGGGATTGGCTTCAAGCAACCAATGTGTTGCATGTGCTAGGATTGGGGATGAACTTACTCTCTGTATCTCAGCTTCAAAACAAGGGCTATGATGTTTTCTTCATTAAGGAGAAAGTATATGTCAAACACCCGATTTGGAAAAAGAAGACCCAAATTGGAGTTAGGAGTAACAGGGCATATAAATTACAGCTAGAATTTCCAATGGCACTGATAGGCAACAATGGGGAAAAAATTTGAATGAACTATGGCACAGGAGGATGGGACACTTGCACCATGGGGCTCTAAGAATTCTTGTACGAACAGTAACATGAGTTCTAGAGATGAGTACCAAACGAGATGATGTATGCAGAGGGTGCGCACTAGGCAAGTATGCCAAAGCGACATTTTCCAGAAGTAACAATAGGGCTAAGAGTGTTCTAGGATTGATACACTCAAATATTTGTGGACCCATGTCCATAAAAGCTCTTAGTGGTGCCGAATACTTCATCACCTTCATTGATGACCATTCCAGAAAGACTTGGATCTACTTTCTAAAAACCAAGGATGAGGTTTCTGGTTGATTTAGAGAGTTTAAGGCTCTAGTTGATAATCTGACAGGAAAGAGAATTAAGATATTGCGCTCAGACAATGGTAGAGAATACATCGACAAGGACTTCACTGATTTTTGCGCAAGGAAAGGCAACAGAAGGGAGTGGAAAACTCCCCATAATCCAAAGCAGAATGGAGTAGCAGAAAGGAAGAACAGCACTATTGTTGAAGCAGCCAGGGCGATGTTGTATGATCAGGATATGCCCAAGTTTCTATGGGCAGAAGCATGCAACACAACTGTTTATGTCCAAAACAGGACTCCTCACAGGGCATTAGGTAAGATTACTACGGAGAGTGTCTTCACAGGTAAGAAGCCAGAGGTGAGTCATTTCAAGATATTTGGGAGTTTGGCACACTGCCATATACCCGAAGAAAAGAGGAAGAAATTGGATCAGACTGCGGAGAAAGGATATCTTATGGGATATAGCGAGAATGTTAAGGCATATAGAGTCTATCTTCTGGGGAATAGGAAGATCGTAATTCGACAGGATGTAAAGTTCATGGACAGAGATTTCAAGAAATCCCGAGAAATGCCTTCCGAAGAGTACTCAAAAGATGATCCATTGGTCCAGCCACTTCGACCAGCAAAAACTAGCACCAGTATTTCTCCTAAAGGTAAAACTCTAGAGGTATCACGACAGGTGGAGTCTCGGGAAGAGGAGCAGCAGATAGATATACCCACTACTAGTGGAAGAACGAGTCAGGAACTTCAACAGATACTACAAGATGCATAGGATTTCGTTGGTGTGCCCAGGAACGAGAAAAGGGAGCGTAGAGATTTAGACAGATACCAAGCCTTGGTGGCTCAGGTTGGAGAAACCTCTAGTTCTCAAGAGGTCGTTCAGCATCAAGTATAGGTAGATGCTATGGTGGAGGAATACAGTTCCATAATGGTCAATGATGTCTGGCAAGTGGTAGCTAGGCCTCAGGACAGGTCAGTTGTAGGTTCAAGATGGATCTACAAAGTCAAATACGCTGCAGATGGCAGTTTGGAAAAATACAAAGCCAGGTTTGTGGCTAAGGGGTATGCTCAAAAAGAATGGATAGACTACGAAGAAACCTTCGCCCCAGTAGCACAAATGGGGTGGGAGATTCACTAGATGGATGTCAAGACAACGTTCTTGAACGAGGTGATAGAGAAGAAGTATACATTGAACAACCAGAGGGTTTTGAGGCACATGAGAAGAAATCTCATGTATACATGTTAAAGAAAGCCTTGTATGGGCTTAAACAAGCACCTAGAGCATGGTACGGCGAATTGATGGTTACCTGCAAAAGATGGGATTCGTTAAGAGTGATGCAAATCCCAACCTCTACTATCTAGTTATAGAGAATGAGCCTCTAAACCTCGTGTTATATGTGAATGATCTTTTTCTGACAAGCTCATCCAGGCTCATCAAAAATTGCAAGGAAAACCTAGCTACAAAATTCGACATGAAGGATTTGGGACAAATGCATAGAGAATGAGCCTCTAATCCTGGTGTTATATGTGAATGATCTTTTTCTGACAAGCTCATCGAGGCTCATCAAAAATTGCAAGGAAAACCTAGCTACAAAATTCGACATGAAGGATTTGGGACGAATGCATTATTTCCTCAGGTTGGAAGTTTGGCAACAGAAGGGTGGGATTTCCTTGGACAAGGAAGATACGCAACAGAGATTTTGAAAAGGTTCAGAATGCAAGACTATAGACTTACGTCTACTCCAATGATTACCAACTAGAAGAAGATTGATCCATCTGAAGATAAAGAAGTCGATCCCACCTTGTACAGGCAGCTCATAGGGTCCCTAATGTATCTAGTCAATTCCAAGCCAGACATTTGTTACGCTATCAACACCCTCAGTCAGTTCATGGTGGAACCAAAGAGGGCGCACTGGGCAGCAGCCAAGCATGTTCTCATATATATACGAGGAACAGTCGAGCATGGACTAATGTACACCCAAGGCAATGACATCAGGCTGAGTGGGTTCACTAACGCAGATTGGACTAGAAGTTCAGTAGATCAGAAAAGACCACTCGGTACTGTTTCAACATTGGATCGGGAATGACCTCTCAATGTAGTAGGAAACAGAAATCTGTAGCTCTGAGCTCAATTGAAGCTGAATATATGGCAGCTAGCACAACTTCATGTGAAGCCATATGGCTTAGGAAATTACTTGTGAATCTATTCAGGAGAAGGATGGAAGCGACCAATATTTTGTGTGATAATCAGGGTTGCATCAAGCTCTCTGAGAATCCAGCTTTTCAAGATCGGTCAAAGCACATTGACATCAAGTGTCACTTTATCAAATATTGTGTCCAAAGAAGGGTCGTACAATTGAGGTACACCCCGACAAGAGAACAGGTGGCAAACATTCTCACCAAGGCTCTAGTAAGAACAAACTTTGTTTATTTCAAGGAGAAGATGGGGATGGTTAAGAATCTGTTTTAGTGGCAGAAGCGGATAGTATAGGGAGTTGCAGTGCAACAGCTAGCAGTGTCATTGCTCTGGGCAGCATGATGCAGCGTATTCAAAGGGAGCTGCAGTACAAATGTAGCAGTGACAGTTGCAATGTCATTTGCAACAGTACAGGGTTTAGTAGCGCAGTAGATGAGGGTCAGCAGGCCAAGCATCAACAACGCAGAGGACCGATGACGTGGATCAATGTGATGCTTCTATTGGAAGGCATTGCTAGAGCCCACAGAACACATTCCTCTCTAAGAAGGAGTGTTTTTTTTGGGTAGTATTGGATGTGATCTAGCTCCAAAATTTTGTGGAGGGGCTAACATTCATGAGATCTCCAAGACCTAGAAATCGTTTGGAGAAATTCGACCCAAATGATGAGTTATTAAAATAATTAATATTTTTATGCGGCTCCTAAGTCTAAACTTAGGAAAATAAAAATATTAATGGGCATTAATAAAGATATGGGTGAGAAGCTTCTAAGAGACGAGGATCAAGTCTGTTTTAATCTTAGTCGTTGATTAGGGACTTAATCTCGGTAATTGATTCATCAACAGGAAAAGTATAAGAGAAGACTTGAGAGCCATTTGGAGACACACTGGGCAAATACTCGGTAACCGGAGGGAAATCGATTCTCAAGCAGAAGAAGTTCAATTTCAGAGGGAGAGTAGCAGGGTGAAGGAAGAGGAGGGCATCAACATCAATCAAAGACTGAGGAAGAGGTGAAGCAAAGCATCTGAGAGACAACACAGAGGGAAGAACAGTGAGACAGTGCAACTAGAGACACAGTCGTCATGTAGGCTGACACAGAAGTGACGTAGAGGGTAGAGGGTCTCCAGGGTGTCAGAACTTCTCCAGGAGGAGGAGAAAAATTGTCTCAGGTGTTTCTCTCAAAAGTGTCTCAGTATTTTTTAGAATCTTTCTTTGTAAATAGATTGTTGCTGAAGATTAATAAATAAACCCTCATCTGCTACACCAGCTTTCCCGAATTGGGTTTTTCTAGGGACAATTGTCCAAAAATAACTGTGTTGATGTGATTGATTCTTGTGCTTGCATATCACTGTTATTTTTCTCTATGTTATTATGTGATAACTATAGTAGAATTTATTTTAATGTTTACTAAATGGTTTTGTAAATAACTTATTGTAGAAAATAAGTAGGAGAAATAAATCAATTACTGCAGTAGAATTTTGTGTTAGAAATTTTCACAGAAACTAAGGCTACAGTACGTGCCCTAACCAGGAGTGCAGCGAACAACAGTGGCAACATTTTATTCATACATTCAGTCGATGGAGGGTGAAAGAAAACCAAATGGATCTAGAAGTTATTACGCAGCTCACTGTTCTGACTCTGATGGTTGTATCGGGCCCTTTAGTTATTGTTTTATCAGCAATTCGCCCAAACAGTGTTACAGCAGTGTTTTGTGGAGGATTTTTGGGTCATGGCTTTCACCAATGCTTGGATTAGTTTGATGGGCAATTGTAGGAGACCTTAGGAGTTGTTTGGAGGAGCCCACGTGGACTGTTGGGAAGCCTACCAAGCAGAGGTTGAAATTTCTAAGTTTGACACGTCAAAAATTCCTACTGCATTATCTAGTTTATTTCACCTACTTGTTTATTCTATTAACAAATTATTTATACATATAAATACTGAAAATAACTACAAATGCAACCTTAACTCATATACAGATCAGCAACTGAAATACTAGACAAACACACAAGGGACACCATTATTTTTGGACAATCTTCCCCGAAAAAACCCAATGCAGGAAAACCAGTGCAGTAGTTCTGATGGTTTTATTATTATGCAAATTTCTTGAGCACAACTAGGGTGCCAAACTGGCTCACCCAGCAGAGATTTTTACACTACAGTAATACCTCTTCTCGGAGAAAGATATTCAGCAAGTCTGCCCCACGAAAATCCTCCCGGCGCTTCTCCAAGGTTCTGCATCAGCCCTACTAGCCACAGCATAGCTCTAGAACCCTCTGCGTCAGCCTTGCGCCTCTCTGCATCAGCTGTCTGGTCTTTTGCGTCACCCACGCAAGCCCCTCAACCTCTCCGCAATCTCTAACTGCCTCTCCGTGGCTCCTGTCGTCTTTGCATAGCTCTGCCTGCCTCTGCGTGGCTCCCGCTGCCTTTGCATAGCTCTGCCTGCCTCTGCGTCAGCCTCTTCAGTCACTGTGCTGACCCTCTGACACTATCTCTGCCTCTTTGCTATGTACTCACTGCCCCTCGATGCAATAGATCACTTGTTTGAATTTTCTCAGCAAACCCCGCTCTAGAAAATGGAACTGACTGATCAATATTGGTGTGTCTCCAACTGACCGTCAAGCCTCCTCTTATACTTTTCCTGTTGAGACTTCAATGGCCGAGATTAAGTCCCTAATCAACGGCTAAGATTAGATTTGGCTTGATCCATGTCATTTAGAACCTTCTCACACAGTTTTATATTAATACCCATTAATATTTTAATTTTCCTAAGTTTAGACTTAGGAACTCCATTAATAATATTAATTATTTTAATATCTCTCTAACTGGGTGGAATTTCCCCAAACCATTTCTGGGTGTTGGAGATCTCAAGTGCTTTAGCCTCTCCACCAATTTTTATGGCTAGAGCACATCCAATGCTAACACAAATCAACAATGCCTCTTAGCAAGGAATGTGCTCCAGTAATGCTCCATCACTGAACATCACATTGATCCTCCAGCACCGGTACCTGTGTTGATGTTGGGTCTATTGCCCAACATCCACTGCACTGTTGCTTCCTGTACTACTGCCCATGGCTCTGCCACTGCCACTGCTACATTTGTACTGCAGCTCCCTCTGCATTCATGTTGTTGTTGGTCCTTCCTCCCAACACTGCATCTGCACTGCAACTCTCTCTCAAATGTTGCCCATGCTGGCCATAGCACTACCACTGCTAACTGTTGCATTGCAACTCAGTTGTAAGTAACTAATCTACCCAAATCCTGACATCCTTGCTAGTCTGAAAGCCTCTTGATGCTGAAGCTACCTCTACTGCTATCATGTGCTCCCTCTGCTGCCTCTGTGTTGCTGCAAACACATCTATGCCTCTCGCACTGCTGCAACCTCCACTGTGCCTCGCGCATTGCTGCAAACACCCTTGTGCCTCTCGCACTGCTACAACCCCCATTGGGCTGCTACAGACCTCTGCACTCTAGCACTGCCTTGTCGCTCCATTGCATCTTGCTTCTTCCCAACATCCGTCATCCTGCTACCGTCATTCGAGGCTCCCATAAGCCAGATATGATCCAAGACTTTTGGCACCTCAAGGATCCTGCCCCTCATCTTCTGTAGTCCTCCTGACTAAAGCTCGATGTCTCCCCACCTCTTCTCTAAAGGTGCATGAGCACTCATGACACAGCCGTCATCAGTCTCGACATCTTTCTCTACCTTAGCCGGAGCTGCCTTGGAGTCAAAAGCCTCTCCCTTATTCTTCTTCCTGGGACACTGGGTTGCATAATGACCCAACTCCCCACAATGGAAGCACTTCACCTTGGAGATATCCTTCTTCTTCCTCTTCCCCTGTTGTCCCGCAGATGCCAGAGCCGCATCCTCCTCCTCCTCTTTCTTGATTCGACCTCCTTTGCTACTACTCCCCGCCTTGGTCAACCGTCTGATCTCTTCTTGGCGAAGAGCTGCCCACATCTCTTCCCATCCTGGAAGAGTAGCTCTACCCAAAATGCCTTGGACAAATGTCTCCCACTCCTCAGAGACTGCATTCAGGGCGGTCCTCACCATGAACTCCTGATCCAGCGTGGCCCCTATGGAAGTAAGTTGGTCCTGAATCTCCTACAATCTGAGGAGGTATAGATCTATCTGCTCCCCCTTCTACATCTGATATGACCGCAGTTGATTCTCTAATAGCATCTTCCACTGCACGGAAGTGCCCTGATACAATGTTGTCAAAGTATCCCACATCTCCTTTGCCATGTTCTTTTCGGCAATATGTGGTACGACATGATCCTTGACCCCATCAAGGATTATGCACTTTTCCCTCGCCATTGCATCCTCATACTTCTCATTATCAGTTGGGTCTACTGGGATAGCCACGGTTCTCAAGGCAAAGCTCTTGATGCAATGTCTCTCCATGACTGCAAGGATCCTGGTCTTCCAGATGAGAAAGTTGGAAGCCCCATCCAACCTATCTTGATCCCTCAGTCCGTTCACTGCAATCTCCGCTCTTCTTCTAGACTCCCTCTGAGATTCGACTCCCCTCCTAGAAATCTCCCTCTAAGTCTTGATTTCCCTGCTGGAAATCTTCCCGCCAAATGTTGACCCGCTCCTCTCCAATCCTTTTTGCAACTGCAACTCAGATCTGGATTTCTTAGCTAGAAATCCGTCAAGGTAGTGACTCCCTCTACCTTGGTTCTGTCCCATTAGGTATTGTTCTGCTTCGATAGAAACAGCACCCCACCAGCTTCCCAATCCACAATCTGCCCACAACTCCCTAGGCCCCGACAATTGAAGAAACTGAGCCTTCCAGCTTTGCGCAATCCCGGCAAAGGCTGAATCACTCCTCTGGCCAACTGCGTCAAGCCTACCTGGCTGACTAGGATGACGTGTCTCTTTGTGAGACTCTTCTACCACTCTTTGCCTCTGTGTTGGCCCTCTCTCTGCCTCGAAATGATGACATAGGCCATCTACGTCACTCCTCTGCTGCGTTCTGCTTAGGAGCAGCTCTGTCTCTCCGGACAGCTGCTACTACTGCAAATTTCTGATATTGCTGGTGCCTTTAGTCCTCCTGTGATTTGCAATCCTCCGATACCATCTTGAAATTTCTAAGTCTGACACGTCAGCAATTCCCACTGCATTATCTGGTTTAATTCACCTACTTTTTTGTTCCATTAACAAGTTATTTATACATATAAATACTAAAAAAAACACAAATGGAGCCTTAACTCATATACAGATAAGCAACTGAAATACTAGACAAACACACAAGGGACACCGTTATTTTTGGACAATCGTCCCCAAAAAAACCCAATGTGGGAAAACCGGTGCAACAGTTCTGAGGGTTTTATTATTATGCAGATTTCTTGAGTACAACTAGGGTGCCAAACTGGCTCACCCAACAGAGATTTTTACACAGCAGTAATACTTCTTCTTGGAGACAGATATTCAGCAAGTATGCCCCACGAAAATTCTTTCGACTCTTCTCCAAGGCTCTGCGTCAGCCCTACTAGCCTTAGCGTAGCTCTTGAACCCTCTGCATTAACCTTCTGCCTCTCTGCGTCAGCTCTCTGGCCTTATGCGTCACCCAGCAAGCCCCTCAACCTTTACGCTCTCTAGCTGCCTTTGCGTGGCTCCTGCTGCCTCTGCGTAGCTCTGCATGCCTCTGCGTCAACCTCTTCAGTCACTGCGCTAAACCTTTGGCACTATCTCTACCTCTTTGCTATGTACTCACTGCCCCTCGCTGCAACAGATCACTTTTTCAAATTTTCTCAGCAAACCTTGCTCCAGAGAATCGAACTGACTGATCAATCTTGGTGTGACTCCAACTGACCCTCAAGCCTCCTCTTATACCTTTCCTTTTGAGTCTTCAATGACCGAGATTAAGTCCCTAATCAACAGCTAACATTAGATTTGGCTTGATCCATGTCAAATAGAACCTTCTCACCCAGTTTTATATTAATACCCATGAATATTTTAATTTTCCTAAGTTTAGACTTAGGAACTCCATTAAAAATATTAATTATTTTAATATCTCTCTAACTGGGTGGAATTTCCCTAAACCATTTATGGGTCTTGGAGATCTCATGTGCTTTAGCCTCTCCACCAATTTTCATGGCTAGAGCACATCCGATGCTACCACAAATCAACAGCAGCTGAGGTGACAACCGGCACATCAGATTGGAAGGCAAGAGGACAACAACAAGGAGCGTTGCAGATGTTTCCTTGGTTGATGGGTTGATGGTGTCCTAGGAGAAGACAAGTTGGTGATGTACAAATTTGTGCAATAGCTCCTCTATTGCATAGAAAAGGGAAGATTGGTGGACTCTGTGGGCAGCCATGTGTAAGGGTCTCCTAAGTGTGGGGATGTCCTAACTAGGAACAGATGCTACAGCGAGGATTGGTCACTCGTGTACTATTGGAGGGTAGCGTGAGAGTGGACCAAGTGTGGACATGATTGGTCACTTATGGTCTGTTGGAGGACAATGTGACAGTGTCCAAGTTGGAGCCAGTGTTTTTAAAACCGGAACCGGTGACCGGACCGGTCCACCTAATGAACCGGTTTACCGACCGGAACCGGTCTAACCAGGACTGGTTTGGTCTAAACGAACCGGTTTTAAAAAAATACATTAAATAATTAATTTTTAATGAAACAAAACTATTTTTAAGATGTAAAACCATGATTCCAAGCCAATAGAGACAAAATATGCAAAGTTTGCTCATTTATATACCATGCAAAGGTGATTATATCAAAATGGCACCGAGTGCAATACATATCATCGACAAAATAGCAAAATACATAAGAAATGAGGCTCTAAATGACCTATAAAGTCCAAAAACAATGCTGCAAGCTATGAGGCCATTGGCCTACTACAAGTCTACAGTGTACACATGATCAATCATCAAGTCCATCACCACTACTAGACACAGGATCATCATCAGGAGCTACATAGACATCATCTGGTTCAGAGTCTGAGGATGCCTCAGCCTGATCTGCAACCTCAGTATCAATGCCACCAATGACATCAAGGAGAGTACACAAGAATTTGCTCAACAATAAGCTCAGTTATGTATGATGTACATCCAACATTTAGCAGGTAAACCTGGAAGGTAGTACAAGACTCCCCAAGTCTAAAGATATGCAGACTAAGTCTGCAGGGGTCTTCAGTTTCCTTTACAATCAATCAATTCACACATTCATTGCTGCTCTATGACTGCTGCCTACTGCTATTCTCACTGCATCTTCCTTTTGCACTTCCTGCTCCCTCTATGCAACTTTTCACTGCTCCCACTGATCCAACTGTCCACTAACACTGCTGTCACTTGCTTACTCGTAATACCAGGTTACTGCCATCAAGAGGATTACTGTGTCATTGCCACTTTCACTGTCCATAGATCATAGCCATACCTCTCTGTCATGCTGCAGTCATCACTGTTGCACTGTTTGTGAAGTCACTGTCATGAGTCAAGCCATACAATCCTGTCATGACTCACTTGTGCTCATCACATTTTGTAATATTATAATATTTCTTTGTGACTTTGTCTTGTTGTGACATTGTAAGTTGTAACTTCTAGTACAATTTGTCGTCTAGTATAGTGTTTATCATTTAGATTCTCCAGCTGTATGCATGACTTCTATTTATATATTAAATTGGTATGTTGGGGAGTTACATAAGGTGTCAAATTTATGATAGGGTTCCTTTTCTATCTAAGGACCCTCGCTTCACTTTTAATGGATAAGCTATGTTCTCCAAGTTAATAAAATTGAAGTGCTTTTGCTTCCCATCTTGCTCCCACCTTTAGCTTATACCTATTTTGGCATCAGAGCCTAAAGATTAGGTCTCTTTCACTCCAGTTGGTCTATGTTTAGATAAGTGCTACAGTTTACTATATCCACATTTCTCATCCTGTCACTTGTTTTGTAGAACTTGGGTATTTGTTGGTGCCACATATCTGTGTATTTATCTACCATATTTGTAAATTTTCATCATGGGCATGAGCACATTGAATGTAGTACCGACTCTGATCACAGGTCACAAGTTGTGCCTAAAACCGGCCGGTTTAGGACAAAACCGGCCGGTTTGTTACAAACCGGCCGGTTTTGTCCTAAACCGGCCGGTTTTTACCGGTTAGGTCAAAAAATCGGGCAAGTGATGGGTTAAACCGGGTTTTTAGGCCGGTTCCGACCGGCCAGCTAGCTAACCAGCCGGTTTGACCGGTTACCGGTTTTTCAAAACGGTTTTTAAAACTATGGTTGGAGCCCAATGAGCAACACCTTGATGGACAAAGGTAGTTGCAAGAGAGGCAGTTGTTGAGCTCAAGGATTTGATCAACCAAGAGCAGTTTGTGCTGTTGATTTTTGGGTAGCATCGGATGTGCTCTAGCTCCAAAATTTTGTGGAGGGGCTAGAACACATGAGATATCCAAGATCCATAAATCATTTGGTGAAATTCCACTCGGATTGTATTTTATTAAAATAATTAATATTTCTAATGTGGTTCCTAAGTCTAAACTTAGGAAAATTAAAATATTAATGGGTATTAATGAAAATATGGGTGAGAAGCTCTTACAAGAAGATTAAATCTATTTTAATCTTAGTCATTGATTAGAGATTAGATCACAGTCGTTGATTTCTCAAAAGGAAAAGTATAAAGGAAGGCTTGGGGTCAGTGGGAGAAGATACATAGAGATATTTTGGAAATCGATTTTATGAGGTGAGAATTTCTCAGGAGGAAAATTGATTGGGGAGATCTTGCACCTGAGGAGCAGGGATAGTTCGGGAAGACTGACAGAGAGGCGGAGAGAAGCTTGTGGAGGCAGCGCAGTAACCAGGAGAGCGGATGTTGTGCCTGTTTGGGCCCACACAGCTTTGACGTAGAGCCAGAAGGGCTAGCGCAGAGGAGAAAGTTGCCTTCCATGTAGAAAGCTAGAACTGTAGAGGAACTGTCGAGGAACTGCTGGAACTGCTGGGAAAGCTAACGCAGAGCCTCAAAGAGCTCCATGCAGGCCCACACAGTTACTGTGAAGGGGCAGTGCAGTTGTAGCAGAGGCTAGCCAGTTTTGTTGTCGAATCAACCGGAATCTACCGAGTGAGGTGAGGTAAAACTCACTCAGGTTTTCCGCCATTGTATTTCTCTATCACTGGTTTGTCGGGAGGGCAACCAACATTTGTATTCAAAACTACTGCTTAATAATAGAAAACCCTAAGAGCTATTGCACTGATTTTCGCGCATTGGGTTTTTCCTAGGACGTTTAGTCCAAAAATAAGTGTCCTTTGTGTGATTGTCTCATTTAATTTTCAGTATTTGCTTTGTATATTGGTGTAGGCTGTAGTGTATTTGCATTAATATTTTCTGAATATTTCTGAAAAATAACTTGTTAAAATGAAGAACACAAGTAGGTAATGCAAATCAGTTTACTGCAGTAGGATTTCTTATTTGTTGGATTCAGAAATTTTCACATGGTATTAGAACAATTGCAGATCAAGGAGGACTGAAGCCATCAACGAAAGGATAGAGGAATTTTTTTTTGTGAAGACAGTTGTCCCGAGGGGCAATGCATTTTCGAGCCGAGAGAGCAAGCGAGGAGTAATGCAGTCACCAAGGGAGGCTCAGGCAGAGCCTGCGTTAGCCTGATTAGGTGACGTTGTTGCAGTAAAGGGCAGCGCAGTGGTTACTGGGCCAGCGCAGACACTGTTGATTCTCGTTTTTCTGGTTGCTATGGCTAGAGGTGCATTGCAGATTTCATCTGGAGTTGCTGGTGGGGTGTTGATTCTGTTGGTGCAGAACAGTAC
This sequence comes from Pinus tabuliformis, assembly GCA_031772625.1. Classification (NCBI taxonomy): domain Eukaryota; kingdom Viridiplantae; phylum Streptophyta; class Pinopsida; order Pinales; family Pinaceae; genus Pinus; species Pinus tabuliformis. The sequence goes on along the minus strand of CM062813.1, from coordinate 1,037,872,201 downwards.
CTAGTGGGGCAGAAGCAAAGTAGAGGGAATCAGTTCCTCAGAAGATTTCTTGCCAAGAAATCTAGATCTGGTGCTGAGCAGCAGCAAAGAGAGATCAGAGAAGGGTGGTTCGACAGTGGTTGGCAGAAGGATTTTCGTGAAGGAAATCGAAATTTAGAGGGAGCTTGTTCCTTAGAGGATTTCTAGCGCAAAAGAAATCCAAATCCGAGTTTTGTTGGGGCAGTAGCGAAAGAGGGAGAAGAGAACCAGTTCGACATTCATTTGAGCAGAGATGGTCGTTAATGGACTGAGGGATTAGGATAGGTTGGACAGGGCATCCAACTATGTCATCTCGAAGGCTAGGATCCTAGCAGTTTTGGATAAAAATCGCATCAAGGATTATGCCTTGAGGACGTTTGTTGCTCCAGTTGATGTTGATCCTCTCAAGAAGTATCAGGAGGCTCAGGGAAAAGCAAAGTGCATGACCTTGGACGGGATCAAGGATCATGTGATCCCACATATTGTTGAGAAGGACACAGCCAGGGAAATGTGGGAGGCCTTGACCACATTGTACAATGGAAATTCTATTCAACGAAAGATGTTGCTTGAGAGTCAACTGAGACAGTTTCAAGGGAGAAGAAATCGATCCCTTCCTTCTAAGGTTGCAAAGGATCCATGACCAGCGAACTTCCGTAGGGTCTACACCAGATGTTGAATTTATGATCAGGACTGCCCTGAATGAGTCACTGAAGATTAGGAAACCTTTGTCCAAAGCATCCTCTTCCCAGTTGAAAGGAGATGTGGATAACTCTTCGACAAGAAGAGATCAAATGGTTGACCAAGGCAGAAAGCAATGACAAAGGGGTCAGAATCAAGAAGGAGGAAGAGGAGGATGCGGCTCTCGCATCAGCGGGACAGCAAGGGCAACAAAAATGAAAGGAGGACATATCCAAAGTCAAATGCTTCAGAAGTGGAGAAATAGGTCATTTCGCTACACAGTGTCTTCGAAAGTAGGGCAAAGAAGAGAATTCTGACTCAAAGACTGCTCTAAGCGCAAGCTGACCAAGTGGACGATGATGATTGCACCATGAGTGCTTATGCGCCTCTAGAGAAGCGGTGGGGCGATATTGAATTGTAGTCGGGAGGACTACATACAAGGGGCAAGATCCTTGAGGTGCCCTAACTCTTGGATCACATACAACTATGGGAACCCTTAATGACAGTAGCAAAATGACGGAAGTCAGTTGGTGCGAGGGATGATGGAGCAACAATGGCAAAGCTAGTGTGTCAAAGTTTGACGCAATGCAGCGAAGTGTTGCAGCAATTCAAAAGGCACAAAACAGATACAACAACGACGTAGTAGCATTAGAGGGTCGGCACAGATTAGCAGTAGAGGTAGCTTCAGTGTCAAGGGGCATCTTAACTAACTAGCATGTTAGGTTTTGCGTGACTTTTTCAGTTGCTTACTTCTCAGCAACTGAGTTGCAGTGCAGCAGTTAGCAGTGGCAGTGTTATGGGCAACATGATACAACATACTGAGAGGGAGTTGCAACACAAATACAACAGTGACAGTGGTAGTGTCATGGGCAACAGTAAAGATTGCAGCAGCGCAGTGGATGAAGGGTAGGAGGTTGAGCATATACAATGCAGAGGATCGATGTCGTGGATCAGTGTGATACTTCTATTGGGAAGTATTGTTAGAGCACATTCCTCGGTAAGAGGGAGTGTTGAGTTTTGGGTAGCATTGAATGTGCTCTAACTCCGAAATTTTGTGGAGGGGCTAGAACACATGAGATCTCCAAGACCCAGAAATTGTTTGGTGAAATTCCACCCGAATAGTATTTTATTAAAATAATTAATATTTTTAAGATAGTTCCTAAGTCTAAACTTAGGAAAGTTAAAATGTTAATGGGTATTAATGAAAATATGGGTGAGAAACTTCTAAGAGACGAGGATCAAGTCTATTTTAATCAATGTTTTAAAAACCGGAACCGGTGATCGGACCGGTCCACCTAATCGAACCGGAATTGGTCAAACCCAGACTGGTCAGGTCTAAACGAACTGGTTTAAAAAAATACATTAAATAATTAATTTTTAATGAAAAAGAAAACTATTTTTAAGATTTAAAACCATGATTCCAAGCCAATAGAAACAAAATATGCAAGGTTTGCTCATCTATATACCATGTAAAGGTGAATATATCAAAATGGCATCGAGTGCAATACATATCCGCAACAAAATACATAATCAATAAGGCTCTAAATGGCCTGTAGACTCCGAAAACAATGCTCTAAGCTATGGGGTCACTGAACTACTACAATTCTACATATCAATGATCAACAACATGATCACTCCTCATCATGATCAAACTCATCACCACTACTAGACAACAGATCATCAACATGAGCTACATACATAATATGCCTCCGAGTTTGAGGACTCCTAAAACTCCTTTACAACTTTAGTAGTAGTAGCAAAAATAGACATCAAAACTACAAATCACTGATCAACATGGTCACTCATGAAACTTATCATTGATTCAACACTATTAGAAATACATAAACATCATCAACAAGAGATACATGAACATCATCTAGCTCAAATTCTTCAGACTTGGATTGCTCAACCTTATAACATGATAGAAATTGAAAAGGTTTAACATGCCTAACCAATGATTTTGGTTTGAGTGAAGGGTTCATCTCCTCAACCTTATAATGTGGTAGAAAAAGATTAGGATGCCTAACCAGTTGTTTTCCTTTGAGTGAAGGGTGCATTCTTGTTAATGCCATGGTAGAGGAGTTAACCAATCAGTACCACCAACATCAACAAAGTTCAACAATCAATGCCACCACGATCAAGGTTCTTAAAGGGCTTCATGCTCTTGATCAAATGTCAATCTCATACCCTCACGCATGATAGAATCAAATGGAAACATTGCAAACCCCCAAACCATGAAATCCTGAAAACCATTAAGTCTGCTGAATTTTGAGTGAAATCTAAAATTCTAGTTTCTCCATATGAAATCCAACAAGGTCGAAACCACTCTCAAACATCCTGAGTCATTTCATGGTAATGTTAAAGATTTAATCAAAAGGATGAAAATGAAAATTACAGGAAATGTCACTTTTACTTTAAGAATTTAACATCACCATTAATTGCCAACATTGTTAGGGTTGAAATGTGTTAGGAAAATGAGAGGGTAGGCATGTTTTTCTTGGAGGGACTACTTTTGGAGGAAAACAACCCCAAATTTCCCTCAAAACAGCTGCAAAACTCACAAAAATGCATTTTGTGGGGGTTATAGTTGCCCTGGCAATAAACTGGTCGGTTTAGGACAAAACCGGTCAGTTTGACCACAAACCGGTCGGTTCTATCCTAAATTGGTTGGTCAGGATCGATTAGGGCAAAAGAAAGGCAAAATGAGGAGGTAAACCGGGTTTTTAAGCCAGTTTGACCCGGTGGGCTTGCTAATCAGCCGGTTTGACCACTTACCAGTTCAAACCGGCCGATTTTTAATCTTAGTCATTGATTAGAGATTAGATCACGACCGTTGATTTCTCAACAGGAAAAGTATAAAGGAAGGCTTGGGGTCAGTTGGAGAAGATACACAGAGAGATTGAGGAAATAGATTTTCTGAGGTGAGAAGTTCTCAAGAGGAAAATCAATTGGGGAGATCTTGCAACTGAGGGGCAGGGATAGTTTGAGAATACAGACAAGGAGGCGGATAGAAGCTTGTGGAGGCAGCGCAGTAGCCAAGAGAGCTAACATTGGGCCAGTCTAGGCCAACGCAACCTTGACACAGAGCCAGAAGAGCCAACCTAGAGGAGAAAGATGTCTTCCACGCACAAAGTCGGAACTGCCGAGGAACTGCTGGAACAGCCGGGAAAGCTAACACAAAGCCTCAGAGAGCTCCATGCAGGTCCACACAGTTACTGCGAAGGGGCAGTGCAGTTGTAGCCAAGGCTAGCCAGTTTTGTTGTCGGATTAGCCGGAATCTGCCGACTGAAGTGAGGTAAAACTCACTCAGGTTTTCCGCCATTGTATTTCTCTGTCACTCGTTTGTCAGGAGGGCAACCAACATTTCCATTCAAAACTACTGTTTAATAATAGAAAACCCTCAGAGTTGCTGCACCGGTTTTCTCGCATTGGGTTTTTCCAGGGACGTTTAGTCCAAAAATAAGTGTCCTTTGTGTCATTATCTGATTTATTTTTCAGTATTTGATTTGTATATTGGTGTAGGTGCAGTGTATTTGCATTAATATTTTTTGAATATTTCTGAAAACAACTTGTTAAAATGAAGAACACAAGTAGGTAATGCAAATCCATTTACTGCAGTAGGATTTCTGATTTGTTAGATTCAGAAATTTTCACATGTGAAGCCCGAGACTTGTGTGTGGAGAAGGACTTCTACAGCAGATGATGGGCAGTCCTCCTAGCCCGTGTTTATTGTGGGAGATGGACATATTGCAGTCATAGGTGGCAGCCCTCCGTACCCTATGTTGGTCTTCATTGGAGCAACGTAGGAAGACCATAGTGGGTTAAAGTCCCTGAGTAGATGAGGAGTAGTAGTGGGCAGCTGAGAGTTGTGATCAACTCGACAGGAGTCTCGACGTGTTGATGTGTTGATGGATGAACAATCAAACTAGTGAGCAGATTGGATAGCCGAGATTCAGTGGCCATATGGACTTGGAGCATTGATAGAGGCATAAGTTGTAGATCGAGATCCAAAGGGTCAGGCAGGTATAGGGTATGACCGAGGGAGCTAAGAGAGTCGACTTCATCAACCAGATGGTCAGAGTATCTTGTTAAGGGTAGATGGGTTGTCGATGCACTGACACCAAGCCCCAGTTTTGTATCTTGTACTAGTGGATGTATGAGGGCCATTATCCTTGGTACGGGAGCCCTAGACTGTTGTATTATATGTTGTTTAATATAACGAAGTTGGGTTGAAAAAGTAAAAAGTTGTCTATATTATGTGCATGTGTGATTTATTGTTGTTTATATTCCATTGTGCAAAGTAGTATCGTTGAGATTCTTGGTTTGGTAGCATTAGAGATTTTAAGATTCTATCCTAGACCCAAGGTCATGGAAATTCAACATCCTCCACACCAAGTCAGCCTCAAGACAAGTAATTCAACCTCACAGAAGGGCTATAAATACAAGGAGTTTGAATTCATTTGGAGCATCTCATTCTCTCTCACATAGTTAGATTTCTGAAATTGGAAGCTAGAAAAGTGCGAAATTGAGAAAGGACTAGAGGAAGGGCTGGAGAGGAGTGTGAGTTTCTGGAAGGAGATAGTAAACCTCAAGATCGAAATTTTGGGACAAATCTCACCTTGTCTAAGGTGTATCAAGGGAGATCGAAGTTCTTCAAGTTTGTTTGAAGTCGTTGCTACTGCTGCTAATGGATCGAAGCTACTACTGGGTCAAAGTTGTTTTTGAAGGGTTGTCATCTGCAAGAAGGATTGAGGGCTAACTTGGTGTGGAGGAAATCTTTCTCTGGGTCTAGAGTCTTGGATTATCTTGTAATATCCCTAATTAGCCATGGCTAATTGGAATATTCGATTTTGCTCAATTTTGCCTTCTATAGTTATTTATAAATAAAAAGGTGAGGAAAGGGGGACATAACTCACTATTTGAATAAAGTCACTCCCTAGTAGCACAACGTTGTAACTTAAAAAGGGAGCCAAGGGGGCCAAAGGACCACGTAGAGTAGGGGGCCCATGTAGACACTTGGAGGGACTGCGCAGATGGAGAAGGATCACGTGGCAAGTGAGAGGCTACGTTGGAGGAGGTGGGCCTTAGGGTTTTGAGAGAGGCCAATGCTATAAAGGAGAGAGGAGCCTCCTCATTTGGGCATACGATTATGTTGCATTTGAGCTAGTCACTTCGACTTAGAGCACGCTCGTTGTTTAGCCTGTCTGCAGCACTGTTTAGTGCATCGAGTGTCTCCGTTCGGAGATCTCACCCTTAGCCCTGGGGGACTTCGAGTGCCTGCTCGGGCAAGGTAGTTTCATCAATATTTTGCAGGAGGAGCGATCTCTGGAGTTGAGGAGGAACTGAGCATTTTGATGACTGCGCAGTCTTGAGAGGGGAGGACGCAGTTTCTTTTGGTAGGAGCTCCGGACTGGGTTTTTGTGGAGGATTTGAGCTTGGAGATTGAGCAAGGGATCAACCCTTGCATATTGGAGGATTTTGGCAGAGTTTCGGGTAGAGTTTTGGAGGATTCTCTTCAGGAGCAGCGCAGAGCCTTGAGGGATAGTGTAGATCCTCAAGGGGGTGATTTTCAGAGATCAGCTATTTTAGAAAATCTTTCTGGGCTTTTCTGGGTTTATTGAGTAGAGGCTGATTCCAGAGTTTCGACATTTTCTGAGGAGGGGAACAGCCCCAAATCCTCACTTGATTCCAGCAGTAGCAGCAGCACAGCAGTTCTCCGACAGCAGTTCAAAGAGAGGCCATTTCCTTACCATTCTGAGTGTATTTCTTCACTTGCCTTGTGCAAGTCGAGGTGCTATCTTTCTGATCACCCCTTGTACTCTTTCCATTAGTCAGTATAATAAAATGGCTTAACATTTCTCTCTGCATTTCTCGAGTATCTGCTTATATTCCATGTATACATTATTGTATGTTGCACTACTGTTATTTTTATCTCTTTGAGCTTCCCCGCTACTATACCACTTGTGTGTTTTTCTTCTATACTCTTGGACAGAGTCTGGAAAGGGCCAGGTAGCCTCCAGATCTCGTCCTCTTCTCAAAGGCGGCATATCTGGTAAACGCCCTCCCAGTCCATCTCTAGTTGGAGTTTGCTTGTGTTTGAGGGATATCCCTAATAAGGGATATTACATATCTCGAGAAACTATTTTAGGAAGAATTGTTGACTAGGTGTTTCCCTAGATAAGCGCATTTCCCTAGTTGTCCACCTACCTCTGTTGTCCTTTTGTTATTGTCTTGGTAATTGCTTGATGAACTAAAATATAAAAGAAGAACATAAAGAAAAAATAATCACAAGTAATTATCTATATAAGAAAATATTTCTACCTTTCTGATTTTCTAACATGGTATCAGAGCTAAGGTGAAGGAGGAAAAAGGTAGTCTTGAGTATCTACTAGAAGGAATCTAAAGGATTGATCTAAGGATCATATAAGGAGCTCTTATAAGAGAAGAAGCTCACTATCTTCAAGGACAATGTCTAACACATTAAAGAGTGCGAACAAGCTGGAGGGAGCATCAAACTACAAATCATGGAAGAAGAGGATTGACCTCATTCTTGAAAAGAACAAGGTCTTGGATGTGATCAGAGGGAACATGAAGAAACCTACCGAAGAATTGAGTGATGCAGACAAGGTGAAGCATAGGGAATTGGAAATATTGGCTATGACTCTGATGGTAGAAAGCATTAAGGACAATCTTGTCCAATACATTTCCAATATAGACCATGCTCAAGAAATGTATGAGGCGTTGACAAAATTATTCACTATGTCAAGTAGCAAGCTCGAAGAATGAGTTAAGGACTCCAAAGATGACAAAGGAAGGTATTGTCGCTTCCTTCTTTGTAAGGATATCAAGGATTAGAGATGAACTTCAAGCCATAAATGAAATAGTATTGGAGAAGGAGCTAGTAATCACTGCACTATTGGGATTACCACCTACTTGGAGTTCTTTTGCTTCAGGTCTCAATAGTTGGAAAGAAGCTCCCACCTTTGAACAATTGTGGAATGCTTGCACCCAAGAAGAAATGAGAATTTCATTAGTATCCAACAACGAAGAAGAAAAGGTGTCAAATGCATACTTTGCCTCTCACAAGAAAGGACACTCCAAGAAGTCAAGAGGGCAAAGAAAGAAGGTTGATATGTCTAAGATAGAATGCTACCAATGCCACAAGATGGGTCACTATAAAAGTGACTGTCCCGACAATCCAAAGAACAAGAAAAGAAGCAGGGATCAAGCCAATGTAGCTGAAGAAGGATCTCCAAAGAAGACTAAGCCTGAAGAATTGGATTTAAGGGACTTACACTACTAAAGTCCTTTGATCTAAGCTTTTGTTATTTCACTTTGATTTATCTCCAAAGAAGACTAAGCCTGAAGAATTGGATTTAAGGGACTTACACTACTAAAGTCCTTTGATCTAAGCTTTTGTTATTTCACTTTGACTTCTAGTTTTTAGGTTTAACATATTTTTTGGAAAAATATTTTTATTTGTTCATAAGGTTATAGGTATCCCTCAGGCTTGGAGGGAACCCTCATCAATCTCCAAAGATAAGTATCCTATTACCATTTTCATTTTTAGTTTTCCTTGTTTAGTTTTGTTTGCATTAAATACTAATCACATTTCTACTCTTATTTTCCTTGTTTAGGAAAACTTGTTGAAGACTCAAGGAAGAAGGTGTCACAAAATAAAGCATTGGAATTACATGGTGCGTTAAAGAGGTATGTTTTGAATTACAAGTTTTTTCTCTCTCCATATTCATTCTAGATTAACTATTACTAACATCTTTTTGTCTAGCCTTCCTGAATCCTAAAGATTCTTGATTGGGTGATTCATCATTAGATAAATCTACCCTCATATATTTAATTACTCTTGTGGAACCTTAGAAAGGTTCATTGTGAAAACCCTAACTTAAGGGTATGTCGATAATTATGTGTGAAACCCTAACCTACTTAAGGTTATTGCTGAAAGAAAATGTTTGATGTTTTGATGAAGTCGTGTTTGGGGTTTTGGTATGGTTATGGAAACCCTAACTTGTTAGGGTTGGATGGTGATGTCTGAAATCTCGAACCTTTGAAGTATTGATAATTTACGGCTTGCTATGTTTAGTATTGAAACCCTAAATCATTAGGGTTTGGTAGGGTGTATAAGTAAGAACCTTATAATGTTCTAGAAATGAAATTCTTGGTATGTGTGTTTTCATATCAAACCCTGAAATTTGATCAAGTTTGTTATATGTCTAACTCTTATTGATATTTGTGAAGTTGGGTTTGACTAACACATGTTATGAAATGCCTATGCATGATGATGGAGTCCTAGATTGTTAATTTTTGGTATGTTCTATGCTAGAGCAATTTATTTAATTTCTTTTCCATATTAGCAATCACATCAGCATAAAGTAAACTGCAGATAGAACATAAATATAAATCGCAGAAGACAAGCCAAGACAAGAGGACACAAGATTTGGCGCAAGCTAGGGACAAACCCCACAATGTGTGGGGAAACCCTTGATCAATTCTTCTTTTATGTTCTTCAAAGTTCAGCAGAGAAAGAAAGATAGAGAGATAGTACATTTACAACAGAAGTCGACACTTTGACTTATCTAGATCTAGCATAGATCATTTCTTATAACGATGAGATCAGTTGAAGACATTCTGCTTCAACTAATTTTGCAAGGTGACTCCTTCACCTATCATCGTTCTACATCTCATCCATTTGCTGCACCTAACTGTGTAGCACCATCATGTTGCTCATGATCACGTTATCCATACATCATGCTGCCCATGAGTTACATCATATTGCCCATACATCATGCTGCTGATGAGATGTCCATGCTCCATGCATCATTGTGCTGCCCATGCACATGATTATATTTACCATGATGCTCATACATCATGCATCATGTTGCTCATACTACTGCCCATTATGTAGTGCATCATGCTGCTCATAATACTGCCCATTATGCAGCTCATCATGCTACTCATAATACTGCCCATTATGCTTCATTATAGAGGTCATATAGATATCAGCCTTAGCTGCTTTGCTATGGCTTGCAGCCTAGCAAAGCAGCTAAGCTATAGAATCCTCCACGCAATCCCATTATTTGCTGCATATAGGGTTTGCTGTGTTAATGGTCTCCTGACACCTTCACATAGCGTATTGGTATTCCTTTTGACAGCTACAGGTTACCATAAGGGCCAGATCTCTTTGACTGTAGCTAGATATTATTATAGCAGTTAGATCCTGGGACCTGTGTATAAATGTTTCCACAACTGCATATAAAGTTTCCATCCATGAGTGCGTCTTGTTGCGTATAAAGATTCATTGGTAATGCTGCATTTGACTGCGTCTTTTCCATAGCAGTTTCTGTTGCTTTATTTATCCAAGAGGTATGCCCAGAATGAGATAGAAACTTCACTTTATCATTTAAATATTCAGATCATAGCTATGCGCTGAACCCTAGATCTGTTTCATCGAAATGCAGATCTTCTTGACTTTTGACTGCGTATAAATATTTCTAAGAACAGCGTATTCATGAACAACGTCCAAATGTCTTCATGAACTGTGTTGGATTAAGTCTTCACAACTGCGTGGAGTGTCTTCATAACCAGTGTATATATGTCTAGCGTACATAGAGTCTTCATAGCCAGCATATTAAGCATTGCGGCTAGATTTGGGGTTTTCATGATGTTCATAGCTGCGTAAGTATCCCTTGAGTGTTGTGTGTATATCTTTATAGCGTTTAGGGCATTTACGTGACTGTGCGTATATTGTGATATAGTCATGACAGCGAATGTATATATATTCTTCATTGTGTACATATAGATGATAGCGTATAAGTGCCTACGGAACAGCGTCAAGATAGTACTGCGGCGCTTCCAACGGAACAGATACGTTGACTGTCTTGTGTAATGACTGTCTCCATGCGTATGACTTGTCTCCATGCTCAACGTAGGATAAGGGCATCATTTTGCAACTAGGGCTCCTTCTAGGCCAGCGTATTCTTTTGGTTCTCTCCTTCTCCAAAAACCCAAGATGTGGAGAGGAGATCACCTCAAGAATACATGTCCCAAATGACTTCAAGTCCTCACCAATTTATACTAAAATGTGGATGATGAATAAACACGTCTATTTGGCTTCTTGAGCCGACTTAAGAGTTGGTCGACTTGATAATAATTATATAATCGAAATAAATTCATATCTCCATAAATACTTATCGGAATCAGATGATCTTTGGATCCAATAAAAATATCAGCTGCCATAAATAAGCTAACCCACATGGAGTTTTGCCCTAGTTGCCAAATTTAACACTCCCTCTCAACTAGGGAGAACTCCATTCGCTGATCCATAAGTTTGATTGTACTATCTTTGCCATCAGTGCCCTACACTGCTCTGCCCAGCTCTGCTCTGCTTTGCTCAGCTCTGCTGGCTTTGCTGGCTCTGCTCCGCTGAACTATGAAGAAGAAGAATTGATCGAGAATGTCTCATACCATTCTCCACTGACCCAAAGTCAGTCTCAGAGTGTGTACCACTGGTCCCAGACCAGTCTCAACCGACCCAAAATCAGCGTCATAGTGGGTACCACTCCTACCACTGGTCCCAAACTAGTATCACAGTATTAGAGTGTACCACTGGTCCCAGACCAGTCTCAACTGACCCGAAGTCAGCGTCATAGTAGGTACCACTCCTACCACTGGTCCCAGACAAGTATCGCAGGCTCAGAGAGTATACCACTGGTCCCAGACCAGTCTCAACTGACCCGAAGTCAGCGTCATAGTATATACCACTCTCATTGGTCCCAGACCAGTCCTGCACTGACATGAAGTCAGTCTCAGAGTATGTACCACTGGTCCCAGACTAGTATCATTGATCCCAGATCAATGGAGGACATCCTAGCGTAGGGAGTATGGTAGATACAACGATGCGTCCATCAGTACTACTATGGTCCCTAACTTCATTTCCCTGCTCATTGATCAAATGAGAGGTACTTCCCATGAGTCCCAGACTGCAGGGGTAGGATGCCATGACAGGGGAACTAATCAATCCTGTCCTCACAGGAGAACACATCAATCCTGCTACAATTGCCATGGAGAACACATCAATCCAGACCGCCATGGAGAACACATCAATCCAAGCCTCACAAGGGAACACATCAATCCTGCTACAATCGCCATGGAGAACACATCAATCCAGGCATCACAGGAGAACACATCAATCCTGCTACATTCACCATGGAGAACACATCAATCCAGGCCTCACAGAAGAACACATCAATCCTGCTACATTTGTCATGGAGAACACATCATCCAGCCCTCACAGGAGAACTAATCATCCTGCTACACAGGAGAGTGAATCATCCTCTTCCACAAGAGAGTGAATCATCTTGTCCCACAAGAGAGCGAATCATCTTGTTCCAGTACGCACCACCAGGGGAGGGTGAGTCACCCTATGGTCGTATGTTGCTCCAATAAGAACCGCAAGCCCCTAGAGCTCCCAGAGCTCAATGTATGCAACATGCAGGACCCTTGTACAAGGGTTTCTTGACGACTCCAAGTCGTTTGGGAAAATCACAAATTAGATCATCCCCGAGGCTTTGACAAAGTGTATCGACTTGTACATCATCTTAATGCAATGGAGCCTCCTTGCTCATTGACTTGCCATATCCAGATAAGGCAGTGTCTGATGTCTATCTACTGGAGCAATCGTCGAATATGGGGTTCCTTAATAATCGAATCCCACCTCTAATTGTTACAAAGAATCACAAAGGTATCCATCATGTGTACAAACAACTTACTGAAGAGCTTCCCCAACCAGGAAACTTCATACGAGATCATACTCGTAGATATGTATCCGGTCTCGGCGGTGCTTACAACAACAGACTTCTGCTTCCTGCTCATCCATTATATCGAAGTGGAATCCAAAGAGAAACAGCACTAAGAAGTGCTCCAATGATCCTCCACACTACCTGCCTAATCATCATTCAAATAATCATGCAGTTTCATATTTCCGGCAGTGTATCTCAATCCATGAGAGATTGTGTCCTGAAGACATCTTAGAAGATTCTTGGCACCAATCTAGTGAGCCTCAACCAAATATGAGCTCACAATGCTAACTGCAAAACATATGTTCAGGCAGAGGTTCACCAAGAACATCAACGCGAATGAAACTCAAAAGCATTTCCCAAATCTGTTCCAACATCACTATCATATATATTCTGGAACTTAGGATCCTCGAGGTAGTCACAGGGTAGCAGTTTATCTTTCCACATTCGGAATCCAGCTCCCTCTGTCTTCTACAAATGAGAGGGCCTGCACCTATCAGACATAGGTGTCGGTATGAGAGGTCTGTCATCCACAACCTTTGGATGGTTTGGATCGATTTCACTTCTAGTGAATCTCAGCTTCATCAGACAACTGCTGATCCTCTCATACTATGCTCAGGGTGTCTTGCTTCAAGCCATGGAGGGCTCTGCATGCATAAGATTCCCGATCATGAATCAAACTCCTCAGGTTGTTCCAAACCTATGGAACTGTGGCATGAGGGGAATGGTCCCCTTATAAGATTTTCCTTTGATACATCTCAAACATGTAATTTCATGTTCTTTTTGAATTCAGGCTTCCCTAACACCATCTGACTCACAGACCTCCGATGCTATGTGTCAATGGACATGGTCCTACTCGTGGACTTCCTGTAACTTAATACAACCCTGAACTCAAAAGCATCTTAGAAAATTCTATTTTCAAACACATACCTCTCCATCGACGAATGCCACCTTAAAACCTTCGACTTCCATTCCTGGGGTTCCTTGCTTCCTTGAAGAGTCGACCGTGTCTCTCCGCCATTCAGACACTCCTTCGCATAAGGGCCGAACTTATGACCAAGACATCTGCCTTTCCTTCCACCCTTAGATCCGAACTTCCCAATGAAGTGATCTTTATGTAGGCCATCAGAATTTCCGCTGCGCCATTCTGATAATATGCTCTGCTTCGAATTCACTCTAGGTGAATTATGAGGAACCCATTGATCATTTTGTCTTGTCCCAACTGTCTTTGGTGATTGCTCTTGCACTCTTGCTTGGGCATTGTCTTCACCTCAGCTCCGATACCATGTTAATTTGGTATGTTCTATGCTAAAGCAATTTATTTAATTTCTTTTCCATATTAGCAATCACATCAGCATAAAGCAAACTGCAGATAGAACATAAATATAAATCGCAGAAGACAAGCCAAGACAAGAGGACACAAGATTTGGCACAAGCCAGGGACAAACCCCACAATGTGTGGGGAAACCCTTGATCAATTCTTCTTTTATGTTCTTCAAAGTTTAGCAGAGAAAGAGAGAGAGAGAGAGAGATAGTACATTTACAACAGAAGTCAACACTTTGACTTATCTAGATCTAGCACAGATCATTTCTTATAACGATGAGATCAGTTGAAGACATTCTGCTTCAACTAATTCTGCAAGGCGACTCCTTCACCTATCATTGTTCTGCATCTCGTCCATTTGTTGCACCTGACTGTGTAGCACCATCATGCTGCTCATGATCACGTTGCCCATACATCATGCTGCCCATGAGTTACATCATACTGTCCATACATCACGCTGCCCATGAGCTATCCATGCTCCATGCATCATTGTGCTGCCCATGCACATGATTATATTTACCATGATGCTCATACATCATGCATCATGTTGCTCATACTACTGCCCATTATGCAACGCATCATGCTGCTCATAATACTGCCCATTATGTACCTCATCATGTTGCTCATAATACTACCCATTATGCTTCATTATAGAAGTCATATACATATCAACCTTAGCTGCTTTGCTATGGCTTGCAGCCTAGCAAAGCAACTAGGCTATAGAATCCGCCATGCAATCCCATTATTTGCTGCGTATAGGGTCTGCTATGTTAATGGTCTCCTGACATCTTCACGTAGCGTATTGGTATTCCTTTTGACAATTACAGGTTAGCATAAGGGCCAGATCTCTTTGACTATAGCTAGACATTATTATAGCAACTAGATCCTGGGACCTGTGTATAAATGTTTCCACAACTGCATATAAAGTTTCCATCCATGAGTGCGTCTTGTTGCGTATAAAGATTCATTGGTAATGCTACATTTGACTACGTCTTTTCCATAGCAGTTTCTGTTGCTTTATTTATCCGAGAGGTATGCCCAGAATGAGATAGAAACTTTGCTTTATCATTTAAATATTCAGATCATAGCTATGCGCTGAACCCTAGATCTGTTTCATCGAAATGCGAATCTTCTTGACTTTTGACTGCGTATAAATATTTCTAAGAACAGTGTATTCATGAATAGTGTCCAAATGTCTTCATGAACTGTGTTGGATTAAGTCTTCACAACTGCGTGGAGTGTCTTCATAACCAACGTATATATGTCCAACATACATAGAGTCTTCATAACCAACGTATTAAGCACTGCGGCTAGATTTGGGGTTTTCATGTTGTTCATAGCTGCATAAGTATCCCTTGAGTGCTGTGTGTATATCTTTATAGCATTTAGGGCATTTACGTGACTATGCGTATGTTGTTATATAGTCATGACAGCGAACGTATATATAGTCTTCATTGTGTACATATAGATGATAGCATATAAGTGCCTGCGGATCAGCGTCAAGATTGTACTGCGGCTCTTCCAACGGAGCAGATACGTTGACTGTCTTGTGTAATGACTGTCTCCATGCGTATGACTTGTCTCCATGCTCAGTGTAGGATAAGGGCATCATTTTGCAGCTAGGGCTCCTTCTAGGCCAGCATATTCTTTTGGTTCTCTCCTTCTCCAAAAACCCAAGACGTGGAGAGGAGATCACCTCAAGAATACATGTCCCAAATGACTTCAAGTCCTCACAAATTTATACTAAAACGTGGATGATGAATAGACACGTCTATTTGGCTTCTTGAGCCGATGTAAGAGCTGGTCGGCTTGATAATAATTATATAATCGAAATAAATTCATATCTCCATAAATACTTATCGAAATCGGGTGATCTTTGGATCAATCCTACACCTCTTGACGAGAGGGATCCAATAGAAATATCAGCTGCCATAAATAAGCTAACCCACATGGAGTTTGGCCCTAGTTGCCAAATTTAACATAGATGCATGAGTTGACCTGTTTGTCGTTGGTCATGAGTCCTAGGGTTTGGAACTAAGCTCTAGTCAAAGTTTGATTCTCTAGGATGATAGTTTTGTGAATTCTAGGGTTTGGTAATTAAACCTTAGTAGAAGTCTAAATCTCTGATGTATGATGACTATGTCATGATCTGAGATTGAAGTAAGATTGGTGAAATCTGAGTTTTAGTTATGATTGATGTCGAATTGTCTTTGAAAAATCTAGGCTTTGCAACAAATTCTAATGGAATCTAGTCATGTTACTTTGAGTTGAGCTGTGATTGGTTTTGATTGTTAAATCTCATGTATGAAATCTAGGGTTTGTATGAAATCCTAGTAAGAAGTCTAACATATGAAATCTCGAAGGTTGTTAGATACATTGTAGATCTATATTGGTTTGAAATGTTTCTAGGGTTTGCAATTTGATGTAGTAGGGTATGTCATACCTTTGGAAGAAACTTTTAAACCCTAGATCTAATGAAGGTTGTTATGAAATGCTCAAAGTCTTGATGAAGTAGTCTAGGGTTTATAACAAAAACCCTAGTAAGAAGTTGAAGAGTATGTGTCTCTTGTTTTGTAATTAAGTTTGGGCATCTGATATGTAAAGTTGAATGCTTTTGTGATATTTGATATCGTTAACTTCATGCTCCTATAGTTTTGGTTGTACTTTCTATTTAAGTTGTGCAGGTACATGATCTTCAAGATAGTGAAGATGTTCGTAAAATAAAGTTGAAGTGATAAGCATGATGTGAATGATGATGATCATGATAACTCTAATGAGTATGGAAGCCCTGAAAGATTCTGCGATGTAGAAAAGAAGTAGAATTCCCTAAGTTAAGAGGGAGCCTGGATGAAATATCCCTAGGTTAAGAGGGAGCTTGAATGAAAGAAATCTCCCTAGATTGAGAGAGAGCACGAACGAAAGGAATCTCCCTAGTTTAAAGGTGTGAAAACTCCTAGATCTAACAATCTCAGGTATCCTACTGCAACCAGCTGAATCTATTTCACCTAGATTGTAAATTAGATTAAAAACTTATTTCAGATTTCTTCTTGAAACATTGAAGTAAATCACTGAAGCAACCTACACTAATTAAATATGATTCTGAAACATAGAAACTAAGCAAGAAAATACAAACACATAGGACAACATTACTTTTGGACAAAAGTCCCCGAAAAAACCCAATGCGGGAAAACCGATGCAGCAACTCCGAGGGCTTTATGATTATGCAGGAGAAAATCTGAGTACAATTCTAGGATGCTCACCTAGCAATCCAATACAAAGAGAATATTGAACAAAAGACTGGTGAAATGATCTCACCCTGTCAGTGGGAGAATCAGTGACTGATCATGCTGAAATGGAGGCTCTGCATCACCCTCTGCGTGGTCTCTGCGCAGAACTATGTCACTCCTGGGAGTTTCTGCTTCACCCCTCTTGGGTATTACGCCGCCTCTCCTCTAGATCCTCTGTTGGCTAAGAAAAACCGACCTTCTGCCTCCCAGACTCACACCCCGGCTTCCAGCAACTGAAACTTGACTTCCCTTGGTAGGAAACTCAACTTCCCCTCAAGGACTACGCTGCCTCTGCATCAGCACTGTGTGGGCCAACGTCAGCCTTCCTCTGGACGTCTTTCTATTCTCCCTATTCCTTGTACTCTCCAGAAATTCCTTCTTTTGGATTCTCACTACCCCTCTGCTACAAGAAATCTCTTCAATCGATTTTTTCCTACTGAGAACTTACCACTTCAGAAAAATCGATTTCCTTGATCTATCAGTGTGTGTTCCAAATGACCCTCAAGCCCCTTCTTATATCTTTTTGTTGGACAACCAACAGCCTAGATTAAATCTTAATCAAAGGCTCAGATCGTTTTGGCTTGATCAGTGTATTTTTCTAGAAGTTTCACCCATCATTAGATTAATACCCATTAATATTTTAATTTTCCTTAGTTTAGACTTAAGAACCCCATTAAAAATATTAATTATTTTAATAAAATCACTTCTAGGTGGAATTTCCCAAAATGCTTTCTGGGTTCTTTGGAATACATGTGCCCAAGCCTCCCTGCAAAATTTGATACCTAGAGCACATCCGATGCTATCCCAAATCAACAAAAGGGAGGTCATGTCATAGTCATGATGGACACCTTGATAGAAGAAATAGGAGAATGTATTTTGAATGGTTGTTGAGATAAGAAAAGTCGAATTGATTTATGAAATATGTTGTTGCATGAGAAGTAGGAAAGGACGTTGCATGGTTAGGAATATTCTATCAAGATTAATTGGGAAAGATCTAAGTCCTACTGTCGAAAGTTGAAAAGCAACATCAAGTTGTCTAGAAGACCCCGGAGGTTTGTATCTGTTTATGTACATTTGAAAGTTTGCTACTGATTGGGGTTGTGTTTTGAACAGGAAAATATCTCGTAAGTTTGATAGCATGTTTTCACATGCTTAAGTGTTGTCGATCAGTTTGATTGGAGAGATTTGTTGCCGATCTGTTTGATCGAGAAGGATTTGTTACCGATTGGAAAGTTGAGGCTTTGTGTGTGAGACATTGCTTGGGAGGACATCTGGTCGGCACTTTATGTTGATGTCTAGTTCCCGAAGTAGGGAGGGTGGTGTTGGTGATGGAGTTCTGACCTCGGTTACGCACCTAGATCCCTGGGCTGATGGTTAGTAAGTAACCCTGATGGTACCTAGAGAGGCTAAAAGCCTTAGTCCATCTTAGTCCCACTTGGATAGATTGCCCTAGTCAAGAATCTAGTCCATGGCATTGCGGTGCCTAAAGTTCTTCATGGTTCATGTGTTATGAGATATTCCTTGTAATTGTACTGATGAATACCTCCCTAGTTAAGAGGGAGTGTTGAAATTTGTAACTAGTTTCAGTCTTCATAAATGTATTTGACATGTACTTATCAAAAGAATGAAGAAAATATTATTATTATTATTATTATGACTTATTAAAGCATGGGTTTCATGCTTGAGTCATCATGTTTTAGGTCAAAGTCCCCATTGAGGACTTCTAGAATTTATTCTGAGTCATTAGAGTCATTGTACATTTAAAGAGACCCTTCTTGGGCTTTTTTAGATCATGTAAAAAGAATTATTTTTAAGTCAAAAATGAATTTAGTCTCCTCCACACCAAGTCGGCCTCAAGACAAGTAATTCGACCTCACGGAAGGGCTATAAATACACGGAATTTGAATTCATTTGGAGCATCTCAATCTCTCTCACATAGTTTGATTTCTGAAGCTAGAAGTTGGAAAAGTGCGAAGTTGAGAGAGGGCTAGAGGAAGGGCCGGAAAGGAGTGCAAGTTTCTGGAAGCAGATAGTAAACCTCAGGATCAAAATTTTGGGACAACTCTCGCCCTATTCTGAAGTGTCTCAAGGGGGATCAAAGTTCTCCAAGTTTGGTTGAAATTGTTGTTGCTACTACTGCTGCTCGGCCAAAGTTGTTGTGGATGTTGCTAGGTCAAAGTTGCTTGTGAAGGGTTGTCATCTGCAAGAAGGATTGAGGGTTGACTTGGCATGGAGAGAATCTTTGTCTAGGTCTAGAGTTTTGGATTATCTCGAGAAACTATTGAAGGAACAATTGTTGACTGGGTTTTCCCCTAGATAGGCGTTTTTCCCTGACTGCCCGCCTACAATTGTTGTCCTTGTGTTATTGTCTTGGTATATGCTTGATGAACTAAAAGATAAAAGAAGAACATAAAGATAAAAGAATCACAAGTAATTACCTATATAAGAAAATCTTTCTGCCTTTCTGATTTTCTAACACCCCTTGACCTACCCCCCAAGTCCACTTGGTCAAGTGTGGTCCCCTAAACTATTAAAGGTAATTCTTCAACTATCACTGGGAATCCAAGCTTTCACAAGAATTTCAAGGTCTAGGAACCCCCATTATAAGATACATACCCTAAACCTAAACCTTGAAGTTCCCCTTAAGCCCTTCCTTGAGAGCTTTAAACCTTGCCTCCAAAGCAAGCAAGCCACATATTTGAGCCTCTCTTGTGAATAGGCTTCTAGGATCACCCCTCACCCTATCATTGGTCTATCCATTTAGTGATCCTCATCATAACGGTTCTCCTCCCATCGTTGAAAATTGGTAAAGAGCAGGGAGCCTTAGCCAAAGTGACAATGGGCTATTGCTCCATTTGTTGCCCTTGGCCTAGTAGTAGCCCTCCAAGGATCCCCTTTTAGGACCCTTGCTAGTTTGAGCAGTAACATTATCCACATGTTAAAAGGTAGCCTACAAAAAGGTCCTCTAATCTAATCAATAAAAAGACAAAGTGGAAGATCAAAGTATTCTTGCGTGAATGGATTTGTTGATACCTTGTCTATAAAGTACAAGCAGATAAAGTACAAATTTCTGAAGCTTCTTGGTCATGTATTGGTTCAGTCTCTCCAAAAATTGGCATTAAAAACAATGATACACAAAGTACTTTGGAAGCTAGCAATTTCAAGTCTAACAGTCTGACTTAAAATAACCAGTAGGTTGATTTCATGTCTATTGCGATCAATGCACAATTAAAAGCTTTTAACCTACAGAAGTCTTGAGCGTGTAGAGAAAACAACTTAATCAAACTCAAAAATAAATGCTTGCAATAATTGTATGATTTGACAAGATTCCAAAGGTAGCCCCTAGAAGACACAAGATCTCCATCAGATTAACTAGAATCAACCTTACAGATTCAAATTAAACAATCAGTCACAACCATGTCATGGAAATTCACTCACAAACTATTTATTATCATCCATTACAGCCCAACATGAAGAATTTCATTTCAAGATTTTTTCATGCAGAGACTTCGCTATTCCTTAAATAAGTGAGGATCAACTTACTCATCAAATTTCTTCTGGAATTTTTCCGAGCATAATCAGAAAGCCAGCAGCAATACCACACCATTTATTTGCAGGCCAGACAAGAAAATGTCAATATGTGAAAGGAAAAATAAACTTTGACCTGAGACATTACATCATTTACCAACTAAAAAGACAACGTTGAACTTTCTAGCACTGAAAAGAAATTATTTGAAAATTTTGTTCCTCCCATAAGCTCTTTATCATCATTTTCAGCACAGGAAAACTAACAAACATGTTAGTGGATACATCCAATCACAGGTCATTGTTATTTCCAGTTCACTGATTCCACTTTAAGGTTAAGTTTAAAAGTGCAATAAATATGAATCATGACCTTTAACCAGGAACACTATGCAACTATGCAAGTTAAAAAACATGTATTATTGTTAATTTCTGCTATGGCCGACAATTGGTACAAGATTTAGAGCTACTGTTACTGAACAGTAAAACAAGGTCACCACAGATATCAATAATAGAGCCTCGAGCTTCAAAAATTTGTGCAAGGTTCAAATACATCAACCAATTATGTGTATCTGAACCATGCTGTTTTGGGATATTTCTGAAGTGAGCATCTGACCTTTCCAGTGCCTTCCCAGTCTTCATTTCGTTTCTTCAGCATAACCATTCTTGATAATGTAAACCTCAATATGGTGCAGTAAATTTATCCACACAGACTTGTATTTTGGTTAGTTTGAGATTAATGACCACTTTTGTCTCTTTCTGTATCAATTCAGAACTCTAATTTTTTTCTCTGCATTGCACAAACTCCATAATTAGCCTTCCTAAGCAAGGATTAGTTATTGGCAGGTGGTTAGGGGATTCCATTATATTTAAACCTCTGTGGAAAACCTCCCGATAACATCCTGATAAAATCAAGAAATCGCGAGTTTTTCAACTCACCGATGTTATCGGCCTAGTTTTTCGGGAGGTTTTCAAACTTAAAAAATCGCGATTTTATCGCGGTTCTATCCAAAAAATCATGATTCTTTTCCAGGCCGCATATAAGTTAGGGAAAATCGGATTTTTTTTAAACTCATTTTGCACTCAATTCTTAACGATTCGCCCATGTAGGGAGAGGAGCTTGTCACTGCCGAGGAGGAGGAGATTTGACCAGTTTTGTTGTGTGGAAAAGCCATTCCCTATTCCCATAAAAGGGGCAGAGGAACTCATGATTGATTAGCTTATGACATGTAGATGACTCATGATGATGATATACATTTATTATGTTCTTTTGTTGATATTTTCACTCTTGAAACTGAGTCAGGACTTGATTCCCTGTTGATATGTGATGTAGCACTAGACTTCTTAAGTTATTATACATCTTATATATTATCTTTCTTTTCATTTTTATGTGGCAATGCATTTATCTGATGTTGTGGATACTTTAGATGCTATGAATATTTTGTACTTTTTTATTTTGTCGAGTTTTCGCTGATACATTCAATTTTCTCCCGACTTTTAAGACTTTCAATTTTCGAACCTGTTGACCACTCTGTGTCAACTACCCTATAGCAGCATATAATTTTTCAAAGCATTCCATCATGTTCAAGCAGTCAGCCATGCAAAGATCACCATCATCTCTTAGTGTTTTTGTAAACCCAAATTTTGCAACTATTTGAGCCATATGTAAAAATGATACTAGCATGTTTATAAAGCCATGTAAAACAACTAGGTAAGCTTAAGATTTTCAGCAAAGAGTTTCACTCTAGGGATTTTTTTAACCCCGACTAATTATTTGTGTTTTTCCTAAACATCAAATAATTAGCAGAGCTTTTCTCCCAAGCATACCCCAAAGCTAGGGTGGGGCTCGATGGTGATGTTTTAGGTGAGTCCTAATGTATAGAGTCAATATAAATTATCATTCTAGATCATGTCTAAAGTCTTGAGAATTTGGTGAAGTCTAAGTGTTTAATTTTAATTATTAAAATTCCCCATTGGTCGGGATTTTAATAATTATTTTGGTGTAAAATGTAAAATGTAATGTCTATAAAAGTCGATGGAGGTATGAATACTCATAATTAGAACCTCTACACCTCAACTCTCTATTTAGACAAATTTTGAGGGTTGAAATGATATCTATCCAGTCAATTTTTTTTTGGCAAAATATGGCAAAAATTTAACCAGAAATTAGTCAAAATATTAAAATGAGAGAATAAAAAAATTATCCAAGTGGAAAAACGAATTTTTGGAGAAGATTGACTTTCCCAAGGGAGATTAAATTTGAAGGACTCATTTCCAAGAAAGAAAATCCCACAAAAAAATCGTTGGGCCAGAAAAATTAATTTCTCAAGGAAAGTCGGATTTTTTGTTCCAAGTAGTTAAATTAATGAGGGAATTTCAAGAAGGAAAAATTAAACAAACATTTTGTGACCCTCCATCGAGTAAAAAATTGATTTTTTAAGGAAAATTGAACTGTTGGACCATGGTGGTTAATTGAAGGGAAATTTTTCAAGGAAAAAAATTGGAATTTTTTTTTTTGGACCGGGCTCTGTTACCCACCACTAGTGGGTGACACCCATAGGAGAAATTTTTCTCCTAGATTGTCTTTAGTTGGCTGTCAACAATCCCTTGCAGCGACCAGATAGCTCGATGTGCCATCATCTCCGCCACCTGAGCCAGCCATTTTGCACCCTCGCCCATCAATTATGATCACATGTTTGAAGGTGGGTCTTCCAACATTGAAGGTATGGCTTTCATTATGTAGTTGGGTATTTTTTTCTTACTTATCAAGGACACTTTTGGGCATGGATTAGCAGACAGATTCGATGGAAAGAATGGGTT
This sequence comes from Pinus tabuliformis, assembly GCA_031772625.1. Classification (NCBI taxonomy): domain Eukaryota; kingdom Viridiplantae; phylum Streptophyta; class Pinopsida; order Pinales; family Pinaceae; genus Pinus; species Pinus tabuliformis. Next base: position 1,037,848,742 of record CM062813.1, on the reverse strand, counting down.
TGGTTTGTACTCTTGTCCAAATTGGTGGTTAACCTTGTATCTTAGTCCAATGGGATTTCTTTTATTGGCTACTAGCTTTAGGAGTGGCACTACATGGGAAATCCCGATCTTGGTTGCATGGTCTTGCTTCCCGACACCACATACATCACTCCCCTCTACTCACTATAGACCCTTTTCACACTTTCCCATCCAAATCCACATTTTTCCATTGGGTCCACTTAGCCTCCGCCTTCCCTTGTCCACACTTTGGGTTGGGCTTGGAACGATGACTTAGACGTTCATGCAGCTAAAACAAAGTAAAAAGCATAATTTGGCGACTTACAACAAGAAATGTAACATAAAATGCAAAATATGGTTGGGAAATAAATATTTAGCACATGGGCAAAAGCCAAGAATGAGCTCTACCCCTATCCTTATGGCCATCACCATGGTTCCTAGTGTTGAAGAATCTAGGGCAATGAAAAGTTACTAAGATTCCTCTTGACTTGATAACAATTTGTGAAGTTCTTTTGCAATTTTATCTTAGCTTGATCTTCTTATTATTATTGGTATGTGTGTTTGCTTCATCAAACTGCTATAAAAAAACAAAGAGACAAGAACACAAGATATTTGGCTTTCTGCTAGGGCCAAAACCTCTCCCTCTTGGAGAGGAAAACCTGCACAAAATTCTTCTTATAGAAATTCCAATTGACGAATACCAAGGCCATGACCCTTCACCTATTTAGCCACTCCAAGACCAAGACACCAATCCTCTTCCTTGTCACTGCTTGAGAGCATTATCTTCGCTACACCACTAAGGTCATCACTTTTGCACCATCTTGATCTTTATCACTGCTGCAACACCACTATTGTACCTTCACCGAGGTCTTCATCATGACAATGAGATCTTCATATGCATGATTGAGAGCTGCACTTAGATCCACTGAAAGGCATGACTGTTTCTCTATAGATCCACTTCGTTGTACTGAGATCATAGTTGCATCATCACCGAGACATTGATTAGGATCATGACCTTACATCCTCATTATGTCGAGGTCATGACTGTGTTCATCAGACAAAGTGCATACTGGACTCCTTCTCATACTTGTATCGAGATCTTGACTATATCTAGAATGTCGAGACTGTTTGTGCTACAATGGGATTCCTGGGTTCATCTTCATCACCGAAACTATGACTGTGATTTCAACCTTCACCGAGATCAGTATCATCAAACTACCACCAAGGAGAACACTGTGATTTCTCGAGATCTTTCTTATCACAATCATGCCGAGACTATACTTCTGTGATACCATCCGAAAGAGTAGAGATCTCAGGGATCTGCGAGGATTTGATACTGTGATTACTCACTGTAATCACCACTGTTCTGCCCTCCTTTTATACAGACCTTAGACCTTATACCCATCTGAATAGCATAGTAATATTTCTCCATCTGAAACCCTAAACAATTGCCTTATTGTAATGCGGATCTCAGCCTATATATCCATCCGGACATTATAGATAAATGCGAGTTCTGTGTCTACCTTTTGCGGATACCTTGATGGGGTATTTATAGTGGTTTGTCTCCATATTTGAGCCGACTTCAACAAGTGAACCGACATGTCTATTTATTGAGCCAACATGACTGCCATTTTTGCTATTTAATTAATTTTGAGGCCGACATGATGATCTCCTTCTCGTTTTTCTTGCAGACTTCTTTGTGCTTGTAGCTGGAGGATTGTGCTTGGTCTTTGGAGGGCTTCTACACATTTTGTAGACTAGTATACATTAAATATAGGCTCAAGAAGAGTTGCTTCATACATGACTTGACTCTTTGACATTATTAATAAATCCTAAAGACATCAAGAAGAATTCTTTAACCTATGACACTTCTTGCTCATGAAACCCATGCAGCAAGGCATACAAAATAAATTTATTTTCTTTTATTACATCATTTTCAAAGATCAAATCATTATGAAGACTGAACCTAGTTATACTTTCTTCAACACTCCCTCTTAACTAGGGAGGTATTCATAATGGTACTTGGTCATTTTCAATCTGAAGAATTTCTCATAAGAAGAATCGGATTTGCAATCCATCTGTTATAGCATCATTTCAACCAACATTGTTTTTATTTAGCAAGGCCTTAACTAACAGCGCTATCTCTCACTTAGATCAGAGCACACAATGTTGGCGAGACCAATGACTAATAGACAAGCATCATCATTGTCTCTCTTAGGGTCATACCCACCTAGGTGTTCTTCGAATATGCCCTACTAGGACTATTCTCATCTTGGGTTCCCAGCCCTCGAGAATATTGGTCCTCTTGCCCACTCTTCTCTTGGATACCCTACCACATCCTCAAAGAGTGTCGGATGCCAAATGATTACACAATCCTCCATTCTTTCTTCCAAACGGAAGACAAGAATGTCACGTCTAACTCTCCCTCTTAACCAAGGATGAGTTCCAAAATTTCTTTTCACTCGGACACTTCCTCGAGTTCCTTTACTCATAGGAACCTTCCAGAGCTCCCTCTTAAACAAGGACTCTATCATCAGTACTTTATAGGGTCTTCTAGTTGACTGATGATCCAAGATCTCGATGTCATCAATTTCTTCATATGAAGGGTTCAACCATCCATCACTTTCTTCCATCATGTCATTCCTTCTTTCCTGGAAAGTATCCTCCTTGGCTTTACATCTGGGGCTTCCTTCATAGGGCCATCTATCTTCACCTTTCCTTCAACAGTGATTGCTCTAGATCACAAGGTACATAGTTGTGACATCCTTCACAACTCTCCTTACCTTGGCCCTACACACATACCCAGACTTTCTTGAAGAGGTCAGAAACCAAAACAAATCACATATTACCATTTTGGTGATGGCCTTTTCCAGTGACATCTTCTTGTAGGTATCAACACCCTGCATACATGTTGACACATCTCCAAAAGATATCTTGTTGTCAAGGATCTTCATCTTTTCAGACTTCCATCAGAGTTTGCATATCTTTCCAGGAGATTTCCTAGTCAAGTCTTCCTAATCCTTTGGATGTCGATTGCCTTCAACGTTGTTGTATATTCACAATCTCTTCCATCCTCGGACATTCCATTCCCAGGAGCTTTCAATCAGAGTTACTTAATTGTAGTCAACCACTTCATACTTCATACGAGGACATATTATGTTGATTTCATCTAGTGCGACTTATGCCTTCCTGCATCCTTTCAGAGGAGGAGATCCTTTTTTTCTCTTGATCATGCTTGATCCATGTTACCTGCAACCATATGACATGACATTACAATATTAAACACAAGCATACATACCTTATTTTACCTTTAGGTCATCTAGGCTTCTTCCAACAGCTTTCTTGATTGAAAAGATCTTCAATCGCTTGAACTACTTCATTTCTCATGTCATCATCTCATGAATTCCATAAGGCAGGTTTCCTGATGAAACACTTGCTACCTCTCTAGATCAGTGAATCCTCTGTTGAGGTTTCCATCAGAGAATCTTCAGGATCTTGCATATCCCTATCTGGCAAATGTTTCCTTTGTCTCAAATGACTTCTTCCTTTCCTTTAATGTCCAATGAGGTTCCCACGAGCTACATCCTTCATGTTAAACTGCCACGGATTATGCCCTTCATGATTCCCATGGTGATATCATGAACTCTTGTTTTAATGCATCCATGACGTCACGATGCATCTTATTATCATGGTCATATTTACAAGGACTTATGATAGGACCTGTTGACCACTACAGGTCAACTACCCATAGCAGTACGCCCCCTTTTCTTCACAAAAAGGGATAGCGCTTGATCGACATGTCCGTGCCATTCGACAGTCATCGTCGACTTCATCATATATGTTGTAAACCCAGTCTGCATGTGTAAATTGTAAATAATCTTAGCAGATATGAGTCATGTATGTAAATTGCCTAGGTGGACCTAACTTTCTAGTGATAATCTACGTTCCGGAAGGTTTTTCGTCTCACCGATCCATGATCGGCAGAGTTTTCCTTCAGCCTAACCCCAAAGCCGGAATGGATTTTGTCATTAGAATCTTAGGAGAATCCTAGTGTGTTAATCTGCTAGATTATAGTTGTGTCGCAAAACTGGGTGGTTTATGAGGGTCTATGTCAAATGGGTTTTCCCCCTTGGGATGTAAAGTTGTAAAAGTCATGATGTAAAGTGTCTTGAGGGTTAAGAAATGTTTTAATCCCCTCATAAGTCCTAAGTCCTAGGTCCTAGGTGATTTTTCCAAAAGCTAAGTTCGAGGATCCATTTAAAAATAAATTAAAATTTTAAAAAATTTAAAAATTAAAAAATAATAAAATAATAAAAAAAAAGTAAAAAACCTAAAAATAATAAAATAATAATATTTTGAGTAAATAAATGCAGAATTTCAATTTTTTAATACATTAAAAATTTGACGGATGAGATTAAGAGATATCTTGATCCTCATCGACGGTCGAGATCATTTTGACGTGGATCACTCGAACTAGCTGTTGGGAATTTTTCCTTTAAATAGGGTGCTAGGGGTCATTAGAGATTAGATCTGAGAGTCTGGTGCTAAAGAAAGCTCTCTTGTAGTCATTTTTGTGCAATAAAGAAAGACTTTGGGGTTAAAAATCTTGCTGGTGTTACTCTTCTGGAAATGCTGTAAGATTGTTTTATTTTTCTGCATAATTTTATTTTCAGCCATTGATGATAGCTTAATGAAGATTGATCTAGGCAAAAGTATCTTGTCTGATCTTTGGGGTTTGAATGATAGTTTAGATTCTGAAATATAGTGGCAGGTATCTCCATTTGATCGGGGTTTCACTATTGTTTTCTCCTTCTATGTTGATGGTTGATTTTAAGCTGTGCAGGAAATCCTTTTTTTCAAATTACCGGGTGTTAGGGGAAGTTCTCAGCTGAACCATCCAACTCCCGGATTGTGTTTTCTGAAAGAGCCCAGCCAGTTCTTGATCCCGGGCTTCTCATTTGAAATTTTTTATTAATGCATGCAGGGTTTTCTGAAGCACCTCACATTTAGTTTAAAATTCTGAAAATATAACTGTGGATTATTGACAAATCTGGCTGCTAAGGAGCCTTAGATCTGTAAATATTGTAAATTCATAACTGGTTTGTAGGGTTTTATTTTTAATCCTTGCATATATTTTCTGGGTTTTTTGTTTTCCATTTACAGGTTGCAGGTCTGAGAAGAAATCTTGTGGGAAAATTAGTTTTTGCAGGGTCTCTGTTTTGGCTGTCCAGGGGTTTTAAGTTCTGTTACTTTCAGATCTGGAAATCTTTTGAGAGGGTTTCATCTACAAAACTGAAGATAAGTGGCTCAAGTAATTTCATCAGAGTCCCTGGAAAGTATTTTCTTTATTTGTGGGTTGCCTGGTGGGATTGCAAAGAGAACCCGCAGTCTTTTCTCAGCCCTCACGCAGCTGCACTCTTCCATCTCTCTCGCAGTCCATACCCTGCTGCTGTCTTGCCCATCTGTCCATCGTTTCTCTCACAGCTCTCCATCAAACCTGCAGTACTCTCTTTGTGCTGCGTTTTCTTCCTTACTCTGCCATCGCTCACTCACCAAACCATCATTGCAGCTACCCACCTCCATCCTCACCGCAGCAAATCTGGCCGTCCCTCACCTACAACATTGCAGCTGCTATTCCCACGGATTTCTTTCCCTTGCATACTGTCCCCAGAGCTTGCCAAAACTGCAGCGTCCCACCAAGAAACATCTCCACCTCCAGCCTAAGCTCCTCACGCTGCTATCTCGGCGCTGATTCCACGCTCGGCTAGCTGGTTGCTCACCTACACACACAAAAAAAACTGTGAATTGTATGTGTGGGTAAGATGTTAAGGTCACGCACAAATTTATCCAGCAATACGAGCCAGGTAACGATTCAAGGTTTCTCTCGTGGGCGCTGGATGATTTCTTCAAGACTTGCGTGCTCCATTGAAGAGCATTCTGCTATTCTGTAAGAGATCACGTCCTTTTTTTTACGGGCCAGGTAAATTTTGGTGAACTGTTATACGTGAGTTTTTTCCCTGCCTGCGTATGAAGAAATCGTTTTGGGTCTTCAGCATAAGTGCGAGTTGAAAAATTTAAATTTTGGTTGTATTTTATTTAGATTATAGTTTAGAAGTTTAGCGTTAGTTTAGCTTTCAACGTCATTTTATTTTCATAGAGTAGGTATTTTTGTTTGTTTGATCTGATTTAGGTGTGTAAAATTTAAAATCAAAAATTCGATTTTCATTTTTTTATTTTTTTTATTATTGTGTTTGATTTTGACTGTAGATTTAAATTTTTATTTAGGCTTTGTTATTAGAATAATCCTATTTAGTATTTAAGTATTTAATGCTCATTCTTTTAGCTGTTGCTAATTTTTATTCTTTTAGCAGTTTCTTAGATGAAATTGATTGTTTCCATTATCTAAATAGAAACTTGATGTTTCTATTTTCTGTAAATATCTCTGTATTATTATTGAGCTTGTGCTTGCTCATTAATTAATCAATTTCATTGAAATCTACATGCGTGTTTCGCACTGTTTTATGGTATCAGAGCACAGGTTTCTTTCGAAATAATTTTTCACTGTTTGAAAAATTTTGTTTCATTTCGAAATTGCTCTTTAGGGGTCTGGATTTTTTGTTATCGTGGCCACATTCGAAATTTTTTTCCAAGGGTTAGCGTCTCCATTTGCCGAATCAACAGCAAAATTGAGAACAATCCACGCAGAGATTCGAACCAGTAACCGGACAGAGAGAAGAATCATTTGGGCTATGATGTTTTGATTGAATGAGATAGTCCAACGCCCACTCATCTGGTAGCTACAGGTTCTGTCGTGACTGCAACCTCAGACGTCGAGAGAAAATTGAAATTCCTCCAGCGGACGATTTTTCTCCACATAGCAAGTTCTGCCTCGAGCTCTGAGGTCACGTCGGTGTGTCGTCTCTAAGCTGCTGGTCAGATCAGGTGACTAGTTCCTTGAGGCTTCCTCAAGCGAATAATTTTTTTTTTCTCACAGCCCGTGACAGAGCTCTGTCCCCTCGGCGTGACCCGCGTCATTTCGACCTTCTCGAAGGCTCAGTGAATCAGCGTATAGACGCAAAGATATTAACGCAATCTGACGTAATACTTCTTCGCTCAGGCTATAGGTTCTTGACAGTCTGGTTATATTTCAGTCAGTCGACTACACGGGATCTCCATTAATCGACGTCGGGGCTCTACAGCAATCCAAATCGAAGTCGTAGGAGAGGAGGTAGCGGTGCTTGAATTTTGGTTCAAGTTATTATGCGAGTTTTCACTCAAGCTGGGGGTGCTGCTGTTTATCACAAAAACGTGGCCATTTCTGCTCCGAAACAGTGTTATCGAAACAGTGTGGTCGTTTTCATGCTTGGCTAAATACGTGATTCGGAGAAAAGCTGTATCTAAGCGCTGCCAATCTGCATTTTTTTAAATCTGTATTATATTATTAGCCAGAGCAGGCGTTGTTTCGCATAGAGAAACAGAGACTTTGTCTGTCCAGCCGAAGGAAGAGGACCTTCACCCGCGCTCATTTTTTATAAATTATTTCTGTGGAGATTTTGCCGGGTAAGCGCTATATATATATTTTCTTGAACCTGCTTCGCAGAACAAATTCTGCTTTGTTTATCTTTATTGCACCAAGATCAGCGGGCATCTACATTGAAATTTGTGCCAGACTTCTTTATTGTCTTTGGGAAACGTACAAATGGCCTCACTCACCAATCTGATGTTAGAAGGAAATCAACGCTTTAATGGCAGCAATTATAACATCTGGAAACAAAGAATGTTGACCATTTTTTAATACAGGCGTCTTGATCAGCTTGTTTTGGGCAAAGAGCTTCGTCCAGGTACAGCTGGTACCGATCAAGATAAGTTTGATGATCGAAATCGAGAGGCTGTTATGCTTCTCAAGCTCTCTGTAGCTGATGATCAGTTACCGCAGATTCCTTCTGGCAAGACAGCTGCCGAGATCTGGCAACAGTTGAAAGAACTGCACGAGACATCTGACAAGAGCAGAGCTTTCTTTCTCAAAAATCAGTGGTTCTCCATCATGATGGATGAACATATGTCTTTACAGGAACATCTCAACAAGATTAAAGACATTCGAGCCCAGCTCGAAGCCATTGGTCTACCAAAATCTTATGAGCACTTCATAGAAACACTCAACATTACCGCCACTAATGTTGATCTGAAGTTTCCAGAGTTATGCACCAAACTCATGCAGCAAGATCGTTGGAAACAACAATTTGGGAGTGGTACAGCATCAACCTCCTCAGAAAATGCTTTTGTTGCCAAATATCAGTCCTCTCAGTCCTTTCAGCAAAAAGGTTCTTCTCAGCCTTTTGATCCTACTAGGAAGAAAAATGTGCAGTGTAATTACTGTCACAAGTTCGGCCACATAAAGAAAGATTGTCGACAAAGGATTGCCTCTGAACAAAAGAAACAGGGAGGGCTTCATCAGACAGCAAATGTTGCAGAACATTCCGAACAGACAGATTCTGCCTTTTACGCCTTTATGGCTAAAAGGTCTTCAGATCATGTTCCGTCCTCTGCCTGGTATATTGATTCTGGTGCATCACGCCATTTTTCTCACAGGCGTAACTGGTTTATTGACTTCTCACTTTTCAGTGATTCTGTGGTATTTTGCGGAGGTGAAAAGTAAACAGTAGTTGGTAGAGGTACAGTTCAAATCCAGTCTGGTGGGCGCACACTCATCTTTCTGAATGTATACTATGTTCCTGGTATGGAAATTAATCTGCTATCTGTCAGCCAGATTATGAGAAATTCTCCTCAGCTTGATGTAGTGTTCAGTGCGCACAAGTGCTCCATTATTGACAGGGAGACTAGTCTTACAGTTGCTGTTGGCCTAGAGGACCATGGTCTATACAGGCTACTTGACACCGGTGACTCTTCAGAAGTGGCTCTAGCAGCGCGTGTCTCTTCCATCAGCACTCTATGGCATCAGCGATATGGGCATCTAAATATGCAGTATCTCTCTCAGCTCTCTCGGGAGGGACTTGTGTCAGGATTACCTGATATTCAGACTCAGCAGTTGGGGGTATGCGGTGCCTGTCAAGCGGGAAAGCAACATCAGTCTTCATTCAAGGATGGAGAATCTTGGCGCGCATCTAAGGTACTCCAGTTACTTCATGCTGATATTTGTGGTCCTATGAATACAGCTTCTATCACTGCTTGCAAATATTTTTTACTTCTTGTAGATGATTTCAGTAGAAAGATGTGGGTGTATTTTCTAAAAAATAAATCTGATGCACTTAGTACTTTTCAGAAGTTTAAAACCTTAGTTGAAAAAGAGTCTGGCTGTAACATCATGACTCTTAGGACCGACAACGGGGGGGAATTTTGTTCTTCAGCTTTTGCCAACTTCTGTGATATTCATGGCATCAAACGTCAGTTAACCACACCCTACACTCCTCAGCAGAACAGTGTTGTCGAGCGTCGCAACCGCACGGTTGTTGAAATGGCTCGTTCCATGTTACAACACAGGAGTGTTCCAAACAAATTCTGGGCTGAAGCAGTATTTACTGTTGTTTATCTTCTTAACCGATCACCCACTCAGGCTGTTAAAGGGAAGACTCCCGAAGAGGTTTGGTCTGGCCGTAAGCCTAAGATCAGTCACCTCAAAGTATTTGGCTCAGTTGCATATGTTTGGATTCCAGCTGCTAAGCGCTCTAAGTTGGATTCCAAAAGCCAGAAACTCATGATGACAGGGTACAGTGATCATCACAAGGCTTATAGGCTGATAGATATAGCCACTGGTCGTCTTAGCTTCAGTCGGGATGTAGTATTTGATGAAGACAGAGGATTCTTTCAGTCTTCTTCTTCTGAGCAGTGTTCTGAGGATCAGCCTCACAGTGTTCTTCTTCCGGTCAGTCCACCTGATGGGAGGGATGATGTAGCATCAGTATTTGATAATACTCTATCTGAGCTTCCTCCAGAAAATAACCCTCCTCTTGCTGCCCCTATTGCTCTTGAGTCTTCTCCACCTCCTCCTGATATTGGTTCCTCTACTCTTCGGCCTAAATGGTGGGCTAAAACCATTGGTGATCTCCGGGATGATGAGCTCCTTGAAGGTAGAACTTCTAGACATAAGAACAAACAACAGTCTACAGTCAATTTTGCTCTTATGGCTAACCTACACAGTATTTTTGAGCCTCAAACCTATTCAGAGGCTAAGGGTACATCTGAGTGGGAACAGGCTATGGAAGCCGAATTCCAGAGTCTTCAGAAGAATCACACATGGACCCTTTCTGATCTTCCTACAGAAAAAAAGCCCATAGGCTGCAAATGGGTGTATAAAGTGAAATACAAAGCTGATGGAACCATAGACAAGTATAAAGCTCGTCTTGTGGCTCGAGGGTTCTCACAGAAGGAAGGCATCGACTATGAAGAGACTTTTGCTCCTACAGCCAAGATGAGTACCATAAGGCTTGTCCTTGCCCTAGCAGCTCAGTTCAATTGGAAAGTTCATCAGATGGATGTAAAGAGTGCTTTCCTAAATGGTGATCTCCAAGAAGAAGTCTACATGACGCAGCCTCCAGGATTCAAGGTTGTTGGTCAAGAACAGAAAGTGTGTCGATTAGCTAAAGCACTCTATGGATTGAAACAAGCTCCTCGGGCTTGGTACATGAAAATTGATCAGTACCTGACAGATCAGGGTTTTCAACGAAGCCCATCTGATGCAAACCTGTATATCAAGCATACTGGTGATGATATCTTGTTTGTGGTTGTCTATGTGGATGACCTTATCATTACTGGCAGCTTTGCACATTTGATCCATGGGATCAAACAAGATTTATGCAGAACCTTTGAGATGACAGCCTTGGGACTTCTTCATTACTGTCTGGGGGTTGAAGTTTGGCAGACTGAAAATCATATCTTTCTCTCTCAGTCCAAGTATGCCAAAAATCTTGTGGACAGGTTCAGAATGCAGGATTGCAAACCGGCCACGACTCCTATGGAACTAGGGCTCAAACTTTCAGCACAGTCATCCTCTCCCCTTGTGGATGAAACTTTATTCAGGCAATTAGTGGGCAGTCTCATCTATCTTACTGCCACCAGACCTGACATCAGTTTTGCAGTAAGCTACATTTCCCGCTTCATGTCAGTTCCTAAAGCTGATCATTGGATAGCCGCAAAGCGTGTGCTACGATATGTGCGTGGCACTTCTGATTATGGACTCCTCTACACTCGCAGTTCCGATCCTATACTCAGTGGTTACACAGATTCTGACTGGGCTGGTTCGGTCGATGACCGTAAATCTACAGCTGGGTATGTGTTTAGTCTAGGATCCGGTGCTGTTACTTGGACTAGTAAGAAGCAACAGGCAGTGGCTCTCTCCTCAACAGAAGCAGAGTATCGGGGAGCAGTTAAGGCATCCTGTGAGGCAGTTTGGCTTCGACGTATGCTTGCAGATATGCATGTTTCCCAGACAGGGCCTACTTCTTTGTTTTGTGATAATCAGGGAGTGCTCAAACTTGCCAAGAATCCAGTCTTTCATGAACGAACAAAGCATGTGGAAACTCATTGCCACTACATTCGCCAGCTTGTTGAAGACGGATCAGTTCAGTTGCAATATGTTCCCACAACAGAGCAGCCCGCAGACATCTTCACCAAGCCTCTTGGTCCTGATAAATTTGTAAAATTCAGAGGGTCTATTGGTGTTGTAAATAGATTGAGCATTAAGGGAGGGTATTAGAATAATCCTATTTAGTATTTAAGTATTTAATGCTCATTCTTTTAGCTGTTGCTAATTTTTATTCTTTTAGCAGTTTCTTAGATGAAACTGATTGTTTCCATTATCTAAATAGAAACTTGATGTTTCTATTTTCTGTAAATATCTCTGTATTATTATTGAGCTTGTGCTTGCTCATTAATTAATCAATTTCATTGAAATCTACATGCGTGTTTCGCACTGTTTTATTTGTTTTGTTTTTATGCATTAGATTATTTTTTGATTTAATTTTAAAATTATTTTAATATAAAAAATCAAAATTCATAAAAAATTCGTTAGATGTTAGTTTTTGTTTAGATTTTTTAATCTTAGGATAATTTTAAATTAAAATTTATTTCTTTGTTTCATTTTGAGTTTAAAAATTAAAATTTATAAAAATTATAAAACTTAAAAAAAAAAAAAACATAAAAAATTATAAAACTTCAAAAAATCATTTTCTTATAGTTTAGATTCTGATATTATTTAAATTTTTATTTAAAAGTTTCATTTAGCTTTAAAATTTTGCTTTATCTGGAAAACATAAAAAAAAAATTGGAAATATTTTGCCAGATTCGGTCTTGGCTCGGGGATCTATCACGTTTTATCTTTTCTGCTAAGGCGAAAATTTTGATGTGGAATTAATGTTTATCATTTTTTTTATGTGATTTGGCATGCTTGAATGATCATATCTGGTTAGCGTTCAAAATTACATGGTTGTGTATCGAGCTTTATCTTTCGAAATTTTAAATTGTTGGAGTATCATTTAAGTATTTTCTCGCATTTGATAAATATCTTTGTTTGAGTTATTTGATGATAAATGATTGCTCTACATGGTTTACATTTCTGCAACATTTAGTAAGTAATCATTTAAACATTAACTTCATAAGGCACTGGTCTATTTAACAAATCAATTTAGTGCTTGTTCCTTCGTGTCTCCCAAACCAACTGGTTCACAGTTGGTCATATATTTTCCCATAGGGTCTACCCCCCTTAGCTACGGGAGACAGGCTTAAATGGAGAGATTGGGGATCAGAGTGACAGCCCCCGGTCTGAGCGTTGTCGTGACAATCTGTGCGACAACAGGACCCTTTCGTGAGGGACACCATCTCACTCACAGTAGAGGTCTGTTACTTCCTCTTTCCTTGGCCCTTCTTCTTCAGCTTCTTCCATCCTTCCAAGGACATAAGCTTCTTTCCATAATCTTTCCATAGCACTGAATCTTAGCTATACTAATCTATCTTGTTTGAGGACCAAGCTTCCATTCTCATGCTTTAGTCCTTTAACCTTCAACACTTTTGTCCACAACTTACCCTTTTTCCATCTTGCACAGGTACCACAAGTTGTTAGATGATGAAACTTCCTTGTCCCAAGTGTTGAAGTTTCCAAGTTTACTTAGTTTAGAAACCCTTCATGCACTTTTTCTTATTTATTCCTACCTACTTGTTATTTTTCTTTAACAAGCTATTTACAAAGTAAATACTAAAAATAAACACCAATGCATGCTCAACATATTACAGATCAGCAACTAAAAGAAACAAGAACAAACACACCACATGAAACCATTATTTTTGGACCAATGTCCTTGGAAAAACCCAATGCGGGAAAACCGGTGCAGCTATCTGAAGGTTTTCTTATTAAGCAATATCAAAGTACAATCTGGGTGCCGAAACTGGCCTACCCAACAGAGAATTTCCTTAGCAACTATACCTCACAGTTTGAGAGAAATCTCCTGGCTGAAACCCCAGAAAATCCTTCTGGTAGGTCCTTAGCACAAAACTGCTCTGCAACCCCAACGTCTGCCCAATCTGGACTGCGTCAGCCCCTCTCTGTCTCACGCTGGCCATATGTTAGCCTTTCTTGGCCTGCGTCAGACACGTTGGCCTCTCTGGTGCTCTGCGCATCACTTGGGTGCCTCAGCGTGGCCCTGCGTGAGCCCTTGCTGGCTCTGCATCACTCTCCTTGGTTGTTGCGCTGCTCTCCCGTCACAATCCCTACCTTCTCTGTTTCTCTATACTCAATGCCCCTCAGTTTCTCTCCCAGTCACTAATTTTATCTCTCCTAGCAAACCCCGCTCTAGAGAATAGAATGACTGATCACTCTGGTGTGCTCTCCAAGTGACCCTCAAGCCTCCTCTTATACTTTTCTTGTTGACATCTCAAAGGCCGAGATTAAGTCCCTAATCAACGGCTAAGATTAGATCTGGCTTCATCCATGTCTTTTGGACCACTCTAACACAGATTCATATTAATACACATTAATATTTTATTTTCCCTAAGTTTAGACTTAGGGACTCCATTAAAAATATTAATTATTATAATATCTCCTTATTTGTTTAGAATCTGCCCAAACCCTTTCTGGGTATTGGAGATCTCATGTGCCCCAACCTCTCCACCAAATTTCGTGGCTAGAGCACATCTGATGCTACCCCAAATCAACACTCCCTCTTAGTGAGGATTGTGCTCTAGCAATACTCCTCATTGAGTATTACTCTGATCATCCGGCATCGGTACCCGTGCTGATGCTAGGCCTTCCTGCCCAACATCCTCTGCACTACTACCTCCTGTACTGCTGCCCATGGTTCCGCCACTGCCACTGCCACTGTTGCATCTGTACAACAGCTCCCTCTGCATTCGTGTTGTTTTTGTTCCTTTCTCCTAGCACTACATCCGCACTGCACCTCCTCTCATCATGCTACATCGTGTTGCCCACTGCTGCACTACAACTCAGTTACTAAGAAGTAAGTAACTGATCTCCCAACTGACCTCCTTGTTGGGCTAGAAACACTCACTAATGTTGAAGCTCCCTCTGCAGCTGACAAGTGCTCCCTCTCTCTGACCTCTACATTGCTACAACAATTCTCTGCATATCGCACCGTTGCACACCTCTCTGTGCCTTCCTGCACTGGTGCAACACTCCTGTGCTTCTTGCACTATTGTAGCCTACTAGCTCTGCGTTGTCTTGGGACTCTTGCACTGTAGCTCTCTCTGTCGCTCCATCCGCATCCGTCTCTACCCACCCAGCCAGTCCTGCTACTCCTTAACGAGGCTCCCATAGCAAGGTCTAATCCAAGAGGCTGGGTACCTCGAGGATCCTGCCCCTCATTGCCTGTAGTCCACCTGAATATAGCTCGATGTCTCCCCACTTCCGCTTAAGTTGTGCGTGTGCACTCAAGGCACAGTCATCGTCTATCAAAACTTCCTTCTCTACCCGTTCTGGCACTGCCTTAGTCTCGGATGACTCTCCCTTACTCTTCTTCCTTCGGCACTGGGTCGCATAGTGACCCATCTCCCCACAGTGGAAGCACTTGATCTTGGAGAGATCTTTCTTCTTCTACTTCTCCTGCTTTCCCTCAGATGTTAGGGCCACATCCTCCTCCTCCTGCTTGACCTTTATCCCTTTGCTATTGCTACCTGTCTTTGACTGTCGTCTGATCTCTTCCTGGCGAAGAGCTGCCCACATCTCGTTCCAAGGTAGGAGAGTCCCTCTGCCCAGGATGCTCTAGACAAACACTTCCCACTCCTGAGATAGCATTCAGGGTTGTCCTCACCATAAGCTCATGATCCAGTGTCGCTCCTATAGCAGTCAACTGATCTCCGATCTCATTCAGTCCTCCGATGAAAGAATCAATCGTTTGACCCTTCTTCATCTGATACGACCTCATCTGGTTCTCAAGCAGCATTCTTCTCTGCACAGAAGTATGCTAACACAGGTTCTTGAGAGCCTCCCACATCTCAACTGTCATTTCCTTCTCGGCTATATGTGGTACCACATGATCCTTGACCCCATCAAGGATAATGCACTTGGCCCTCGCCATCGCCTCCTTGTACTTGTCATTATCATTGGGGTCGACTGGGATAGCTATAACCTTCAAGGCGAAGTTCTCGACACGATTCCTGTCAAGTACTGATAAGATTCTGTTAATTTTAGGTATGTTCTATGCTTAGAGCAATTTATTTCAATTTTCACAGTTAGCTCAATATCTTTTCCAAATAAGCAATCACATCAGCGTTAAAGTAAACTGCAGATAGAACATAAACATAAATCGCAGAAGACAAGGCAAGACAAGAGGACACAAGATGTGGCACTAGCCAGGGACAAACCCCAATGTGGGGAACCCTTGATCAATTCTTCTTATATGTTCGTCAATAGTTCAGCAGAGAAAGAGAGAGAGATAGTACATTTACAGCAGAAGTCAACACTTTGACCTATCTAGATAAGAGCATAGATCATCTCTAAGAAGATGATACACGAGATCAGTTGAAGACATACTGCTTCAACTAATTCTCCAAGGTGACTCCTTCACCTATCGTTGCGCTGCATTTCATCATCATGCTGCACCTCACCGCGCTGCACCATGTTGCACCCATCATCACTATGCTGCATCTCATCACGCTTCATTAATCATGACTGTACCCATCACTAAACTGCATTATGTGCCATTGATGCACCATATTGCCATCCTGACCTATGCTTGGTTGCACCTTACTTGCTTGTTGTCCCTTGCTTGCTTGTTGTCCTTAGCATGCTTGTTGTTGCATGCTAGTTGTCCCTTGCATGCTAGCTGTAACAATGCATGCTTGGTGTATTTGCTGCTAAGTACCATACAACTGTCCCAAAGTTAGTTAGTTGTCCCTTGCACGATGCTCTTCTTTGGAGATAGATGCTCTGGCTGTTTCGACAGTTCCCGACAGTTCTGGCAGTTCTAGTTATTCCCGGCAGTTCCGGTTGTTCCCGACAGTTCCGGCAGTCCCAATAGTTCCAGCATTTCCAGCATTTCTGGCTTTTCTGGCAGTGCTGGCATTTCCATCATTTCCGGCTTTTCCGACTTTTCTAGTAGTTCCGGCTTTTCCGACCTTTTCGGCTTTTCTAGCAGTTCCAACTTTTCCGACATTTCTGGCTTTCTCGGAAATTTCGGCTTTTCCGACAATTCCGGCTTTTCCGATAGTTCCGGCTTTTCCAGCTTTTCTCGCAGTTCTGGCTTTTCCAGCATTTCCGACTTTTCCGATAGTTCCGGATTTTCTGGCAGTTCCAGCTTTTCCAGCAGTTCTGGCAATTCCAGCTTTTCCAGCAGTTCCGGCTTTCTGACCTCTGGATCAGGGCAACGTTATTCCTTAAGATCTCTTCTCCTACTAAAACCCAAAGACAAGTAGAGAGAGGAAGAGATCCCAAGTGTGTTGAAATGAGTTGAAGGCCACCTCTATTTATACTAAAACGTTGAGCACATGTGGGGTTTATTTGGTTGTTGGCCGACCTTGATGAATTGTCTTATGACACAAATAAATTCATAACTCCATGAATACTTATCGGAATCGGATGATCTTTAATCAATCCTACACCTCTTGATGAGAGGGATCCAAGAAAAATATCAGCTGCCATAAATAAGATGACCCACATGGAGTTTGGCCCTAGTTTCCAATTTTAATAGATTATGGCCTTCCAGACTGCGAAGTTCGATGCTCCGTCTAGTCTATCCTAGTCTCTTACCCCGTGTAATGCCATGACGCTCCTCTACTTCCCTCCTGGAAGTTCTCTATTCGACTCCTCTGAGTCTCTACTTCCCATCTGGAAGTTCTCTTCTAGACTCCCTCTGAGTCCTGATTTCCCTCCTGGAAATCCTTCTTTTGCTTGTCGAGATGCCCCCTACTCTGATCATCTTGTGCAACTACATTGCTGATCCAGGTTCCTCAGCTAGAAACCCTCGGTAACAACTCCTCTGGCCCTGCTCTGTCAGGTATTGTTCTAACTACAGTACCTCACTAGCTCCACTCTGCAATATTCCTGTAGCCTTCTAGTCCCCAGCAACTGCCTCTCTGTGAACTGCGTCAGCCCTTCTCTAGCTCATGTTGGCTCTGCGTCACCCTGCTTAGGTTTGAGTCAGCATTGGAATGCCCTGCATCAACCCTCAGGCCCTCGCGTCGGCAAAGCTGGCCTCTCTGAGGCTCTGCGCAGTTCTCAGCTTCTTCTGCGTGGCTCTGCGTCACACTTCCTTAGCTTCTGCACTGCTAGAAACAGCATTTGTCACCTCGGGATAGTTGTTTTCTATTGCTATTGCTCAACTCAACTGATGTCTCTTAGTCCTCCTGTGATTTGCAATCACCCTCTGATACCATGTTGAAGTTTCTAATTTTCCTTAGTTAAAAACCCTTCATGCACTTTTTCTGATTTATTCCTACTTGTTATTTTTCTTTAACAAGTTATTTACAAAGTAAATACTGAAAATAAACACCAGTGCATGCTCAGCATATTACAGGTCAGCAACTAAAAGAAACAAGAACAAACACACCACATGACACCATTATTTTTGGACCAATGTCCCCAGAGAAACCCAATGTAGGAAAACAAGTGCAGCTATCTTAGGGTTTTCTTATTAAGCAATATCAGAGTACAATCTGAGTGCCGAAACTAGCCTACCCAACAGACAATTTCCTTAGCAGCTATACCTCACAATTTGAGAGAAATCTCCTGGCTGAAACCCCAGAAAATCCTTCCGGCAGCTCCTTTGCACAAAACTTCTCTGCAAACCCAACGTCTGCCCAATTTGGACTGTGTCAGCTCCTCTTTGTCTCACGCTGGCCCTGTGTCAACCTTTCTTGGCTAGCATTAGCCCCAGGAGGCCCTATGTCAACTTTCTGGGCCTCTGTGTCAGACACGCTGGCCTCTCTGGTGCTCTGCGCAGCACTTGGCTACCTCTGTGTGGCCCTACATGAGACCTTGTTGGCTCTGCGTGACTCTCCTTGGCTGTTGTGCTACTCTCCCGTGACAATCTCTGCCTTCTTTGTTTCTTTGTACTCAATTCCCCTTAGCTGCTCTCCCGATCATTGATTCTATCTCTCTTAGCAAACCCCGCTCTAGAGAATAGAATGACTAATCACTCTAGTGTGCTCTCCAAGTGACTCTCAAGCCTCCTCTCATACGTTTACTGTTGACATCTCAACGGCCGAGATTAAGTCCCTAATAAACGGCTAAGATTAGATCTGGTTTGATCCATGTCTTTTGGACCACTCTAACACAGATTCATATTAATACACATTAATATTTTATTTTCCCTAAGTTTAGACTTAGAGACTCCATTAAAAATATTAATTATTTTAATATCTCATTATCTGTTTAGAATCTGCCCAAACCCTTTCTGGGTATTGGAGATCTCATGTGCCCCAACCTCTCCACCAAATTTCGTGGCTAGAGCACATCCGCTGCTACCCCAAATCAACACCAAGGACACTTGTTATCTTGCTTATTTAAGAAAATTCATGATTGTCTTCTTATCATCTTTCTCAGATCTCCCAATTGAGATCTCATGAAGATGACCTTATTTACTGCATTTCAGACAGCACGTCTTCTAGCATTTCATATATTTCTTTTTTGT
The DNA here is from genome assembly GCA_031772625.1 of Pinus tabuliformis. NCBI lineage: Eukaryota > Viridiplantae > Streptophyta > Pinopsida > Pinales > Pinaceae > Pinus > Pinus tabuliformis. Next base: position 1,037,829,654 of record CM062813.1, on the reverse strand, counting down.
CTCCTTTCTTGCTACATAGAGATGAGAGGACTTTTAAGAGTTCCCTCTCATGAATTCAAAGGAGACTTGTTCATTGATTTCTCTTTTTCATAAGGATTCTGTCAATCCTTCTTATTCTATGCAAGGACCTTTGATGACCCATCTATCTATAGATCTCCTTGCAACCATGAAGTCATTTCACCAAAAATAATTAATGAAAATACCTACTTGAGATGTGAAGATGAAATCTTCACCTTGATCATGTTGGCAGTAGTTGGAGCAGATGTATTGATGCTTCCTCCGACTGAGATCCTTGATAGTAAGATTGCCTTCTTTGCCTCTGAGCTATCTTGATTTATATAATCAACAAACTGTTGATATAATTGGGCTACATAACGAACCTTGTAGTATGCAGCATCAACTTGAGGTTGGTTGTCATGATGTATAGAGACCCATCAGTTAGAGTTATTATGGCTGTGTCAACGAACATCTTCATTCCACATCGAGTATTGTCCATACAAACTATGACTGAGGTGTAGTGAGACTCATTACTAAGCACTATGTTGTAGATGATCTGCTTCTATATGCCCTTGAGTATGAATCATTAAGCTTTTGGGAATCCGAGTTGTCAAGACTGTTCTCTTTATAGAAAGGATTCAATCTGAGGTTGTGACTATCACCGATATGTTGAGATCATGCCTTTGTGAGATGATTGAGATCATTGTGGTATGACATAGACCGACACTGTGGGTAGTTGTAGACGTTTGTTGTAGGTTGATTCTTCAGAGTAGATCTTGATTCCTTTCGACTTGCTTTAATGCTTTGCTTTAAACTTGATGTCTCTTTTCTGCCCTTCCTTTGACTTTTGAACCTTCCCTCTAATACCATGTTGAAGAATCTAGGGCAGTTAAAAGTTACTAAGATTCTTCTTGACTTGATAACAATTTGTGAGGTTCTTTTGCAATTTTATCTTAGCTTGATCTTCTTATTATTATTGGTATGTGGGTTTGCTTCATCAAACTGCTATAAAAAACAAAGAGACAAGAACACAAGATATTTGGCTTTCTACTAGGGCCAAAACCTCTCCCTCTTGGAGAGGAAAACCTGCACAAAATTCTTCTTATAGAAATTCCAATTGACGAATACCAAGACCATGACCCTTTACCTATTTAGCCACTCCAAGACCAAGACACCAATCCTCTTCCTTGTCATTGCTTGAGATCATTATCTTCGCTGCACCACTGAGGTCATCACTGTTGCACCATCATGATCTTTATCGTTGCTGCAACACCACTATTGTACCTTCACCGAGGTCTTCATCATGACAATAAGATCTCCATCTGCATGATTTAGAAATTCACTTAGATCCACTAAAAGGCATGATTGTTTCTCTATAGATCCACTTCAATGTACTGAGATCATAGTTGTACCAAGATATTGATTAGGATCATGACCTTACATCCTCATTATGTCGAGGTCATGACAGTGTTCATCAAACAAAGTGCATACTAGACTCCTTCTCATACTTGTACCGAGATCTTCACTGTATCTAGAATGTCGACACTGTTTGTGCTACAATGGGATTCCTCGGTTCATCTTCATCACCAAAATTATGACTATGATTTCAACCTTCACCGAGATCAGTATCATCAAACTACCACCGAGGAGAATACTGTGATTTCTCGAGATCTTTCTTATCACAATCATGTCGAGACTGTACTTTTGTGATACCATCCGAAAGAGTAGATATATCAAGGATCTGCGAGGATTTGATACTATGATTACTCACTGTAATCACCATTATTCTGCCCTCCTTTTATGCGGACCTTAGACCTTATACCCATCTGAATAGCATAGTAATATTTCTCCATCTAAAACCCTAAACAACTGCCTTCCTATAATGCGGATCTCAGCCTATATACACATCCGAAAATTTCAGAGAAATGTGAGTTCTGTGTCTACCTTTTGCGGATACCTTGACGGGGTATTTATAGTGGTTTGTCTCCATATTTGAGCCGACTTCAACAAGTGAACCGACATGTTTATTTATTGAGCCGACGTGACTACCATTTTTGCTATCTAATTAATTTTGAAGCCAACATTATGATTTCCTTCTCATTTTGCTTGGAGACTTCTTTGTGCTTGTAGCTGGAGGATTGTGCTTGGTCTTTAGAGGGCTTCTACACATTTTGTAGACTAGTATACATTAAATATAGGCTCAAGAAGAGTTGCTTCATACATGACTTGACTCTTTGACATTATTAATAAATCCTAAAGACATCAAGAAGAAGTCTTTGACCTATGACACTTCTTGCTCATGAAACCCATGCAACAAGGCATACAAAATAAATTTATTTTCTTTTATTACATCATTTTCAAAGATCAAATCATTATGAAGACTGAACCTAGTTATACTTTCTTCAACACTTGGGGCCCCTTTTGTGAGCCCTTTACATCATTAAGGAACCCATGATTGTCACAACCCCTAGTAGGCGATTAACTACTCAACCTTAAGGGGGTATCCACTGCTATAGCATTCACATCACACTCTCATTCCCTAGAGCCCTGAGCAGTTATAAAAAGAAAAATCAATAAAAGGCAAAATGCATATGAAAAAGGGTGGAAAAACAAAGGCCAAGGTAACTCATGTACCATGATTGCTCCCTCCCACTTCTATACACCCAACTATTGGCTTCCCTCATTACAGCTACTATTGTACCATGGCATGTGGCTTGGAGCCTTCCCCTGCAACCCCACTTTGTTCCATCATTATTTCATATGACACCTACCATCTGACAGATGCACCATGAACCTGTCACTCCCTTGGAGCTTGAAACTACCTAATAGGGTCCTTGATTAACCTCCTTCTTGAGCCTGGAGACACCTATACATTCTAAATCCCATTATGGAAGGGCTTGCCACTATGAAGTGCCCATTTGGTTCCATGATTTGTAAGCTCATTTGGTTCCATGATTGCTCTTTCACTCTTGCTTGGTCTTTGTCTTCACCTCAGCTCCAGTACCATGTTAATTTTTGGTATGTTCTATGCTTAAGAGAAATTTACTTCAATTTCTTAATTAGCCCAATATCAATATCCAGTTTAGCAATTACATCAGCGTGATAGTAAAATGCAGATAGAACATAACATAGATAGTAGAAGACAAGCCAAGACAAGAGGACACAAGATGTGGCACCAACCAAGGACAAACCCCAATGTGGGGAAACCCTTAATCAATTCTTCTTATATTCTTCAATAGTTCAGCAGAGAGAGATAGTATAAAATTTACAAAGCTGATAATTTATGACAGCAGCAGTAAAGCCCAGTCAACTCGATCTCCAACAACAAGATGAATCAGCCCAAAACAATCCGAAAAGTCCAGTCAAATGCTGGTCAACAAAAGTCAAACTACAGCCAGCAACTAGGGCAGTCTGTTGAAATTTCTAATTCTGACACATTAGAAATCCCTACTGCATTATTTGGTTTAATTTCGCCTACTTGTTCATTCCATTAACAAATTAGTTATAAATATAAAAACTGAAATAAACAAAAATGCAGCCTTAACTCATATACAGATGAGCAACTAAAATAACTGAGACAAACACACAAGGGACACCGTTATTTTTCGACAATCATCCCCGGAAAAACTCAATGCGGGAAAATCGGTGCAGCAGATATGAGGGTTTTATTATTATGCAATTTCTGAGTACAACTAGGGTGCCAAAAATGGCTCACCCAACATAGATTTTCATTGGTAGTAGTACCTCTCCTTGGAGACAGATATTCCGGCAGATTATCCCCTAGATGCTTGATCCCACAGCGACTACGGCAGCTCCTTAGCTGGACAGCGAAAGCTGCTCCAAGCTTCTCCACTGCTCTTCGTCACCCTCTCAGCTCTAGTCTGCCCCAAGAAAATCCCAGTGCTGCCTCTTCGGCTTCCATCAGCCTCTTGGCTCTCTGTGTCAGCCTTCTGGCTCTCTGCATCAAGCTTCTGGCCCTCTACGTCACCCACATTGGGCTCCCCAACCTCTACGTCAGTCCCAACTGCCTCTGTGTCAGCCCTCCTTGGCTCTGTGTTGTCTCTTCAGCACTATCTCTGCCTCTCTGCTATGTATTCTTGGCCTTCTGTCGAGCTACCCCTCGCTACAATAGATCGCTAGTTCGATCCTCTCAGCAAACCCCACTCCAGAAAATCGAACTAACTGATCAACTTTGGTGTATCTCCAACTAACCCTTAAGCCTCCTCTTATACTTTTCCTGTTGAAATTTCAACGGTCGAGATTAAGTCCCTAATCAAAGGCTAATATTAGATTTGGCAAGATCCATGTCATTTAGAACATTCTCACCCAGTTTTATATTAATACCCATTAATATTTTAATTTTCCTATGTCTAGACTTAGGAACCCCATTAAAAATATTAATTATTTTAACATCTCACCAACCGGGTCAAATTTTCCCAAACCATTTCTGGGTCTTGGTGATCTTATGTGCCTTAACCTCTCCAGCAATTTTCATGGCTAGAGCACATCTGATGCTACCACAAATCAACACTCCCTCGTAGCAAGGAATGTGCTCTAGTAATGCTTCACCATGGGAACATCAAATTGATCCTCCGCACCAGTCCCTGTGTTGATGCTAGGCCTGTTGCCTCACATCATCTGCATTGTTGCTTACTGTACTACTGCCCATGACACTGCCACTGCCACATCTGTACTGCCACTCCCTCTCAATATGTTGCCCATGCTGCCCTTAGCACTACCACTACTAACTGCTGCACTGCAACTCAATTACGAAGAAGTAGGTAACTGATGTCTCCCAAACAATGACATCCCAGCCACTCTGGAAGCCACGTGAAACTGAAGCTGCCTTTGCTGCTATACTATGCTCCCTGTGTTGCTACTACGCTTCTAGATACAGCTCTTTGCCTCTTGCACTCCTGCACCCTCCACTGCGTTGCCTCAGATTTCTGCACCCAAGCACTGCCTTGCTGCTCCACCCAACATTTGTCATTCTGCTACTGTCGTTAAGGGATCTCGTAGCCGGATATGATCCGAGAGTTTGTGCACCTCAACGATCCTGCCCCTAGTATGTCTCCCAACCTCCTCTAGAGGTGCATGAGCACTAATGGCACAATCGTCATCAGTCTCAACCTCTTTCTACGCCTTAGCTGGAGCTGCCTTGGAGTCAGAAGACTCTCCCTTGTTTTTCTTCCTTGGACACTGGGATGCATAATGTCCCAGCTCCCCAAAATGTAAGCACTTCACCTTGGAGATGTCCTTCTTCTTCCTCTTCCCTTGCTGTCCCGCAGATGCTAGAGCCGCATCCTCCTCCTCCTCTTTCTTGATACGACTTCCCTTGCCACTACTCCCCACCTTGGTCAACCTCCTAATCTCTTCTTGGCAAAGAGCTGCCCCCATCTCATCCCATCGTGGAAGAGTAGCTCTACCCAAAATGCCTTGGACAAATGTCTCCCACTCCTCAAAGATTGCATTCAAGTAGGTCCTCACAATGAACTCAAGATTCGGTGTAGACCCTATGGAAGTAAGTTGGTCATGAATCTCCTACAATCTGAGGAGGAACGGATCTATCTTCTCTCCCTTCTGCATCTGATATGACCACAATTGATTCTCCAATAGCATCTTCCGCTGCACGAAAGTGCCCTGATACAAGATCGTTAAAGTATCCCACATCTCCTTTGTTGTGTTCTTTTCAGCAATATGTGGTACGACATGATCTTTGACCCCATCAAAGATCATGCACTTCGCCCTCGCCATTGCATCCTCATACTTCTCATTTTCAGCTCAGTCGACCGGGATAGCCACGATTCTCAAGGCAAAGTCCTTGATGCGATGTCGATCCAGGACTGCCAGGATCCTGACCTTCCAGATGACAAAGTTGGAAGCCCCGTTCAACCTGTCCTGATCCCTCGATCCGTTCACTGCCATTTCAGCTCCTCTTCTGGACTCCCTCTGAGTTTCAACTTTACCTCCTGGAAATCTCGCTCTATGTCCTGATTTCCCTACTGGAAATCCTCCCGCCAAATGTCGAACCACTCCTCTCCAATCCTCCTTGCAACTACAACTCAGATCTGGATTTCTTGGCTAGAAATCCGTCAAGGTAGCGACTCCTTCTACGTTGGTTCTGTACCCTTAGGTACTATTCTGCACTGACAGAAATAGTACCCCACCAGCTTCTCAATCACAATCTGCCCACATCTCCGCAAGTCCCGGCGAGTAAAGACACTGATCCTTTCAAGCTCTGTGCAATCCCAGCAACAGTTGAATCTGTTCCTCCTGGCCATAGCGTCAATCCTTCCTGGCTGAGAAAGATGATCAGGCACTGCGTAGGTCTGATCTGCCCCTCTGCCTCTACGTTGACCCTCTTCTTGGCTTAGAATGATGACGCAGGCCCTCTGTGTCACTTCTTCTCTGCTGCTTCTGCTTTACAACATCATTGTCTCTCAGGGCAACTGCTACTACTGCAAATTCTTCAGATTACTGTTGGTGCCTTCAGTCCTCCTGTGATCTGCAATCCTCTAATACCATGTTGAAATTTCTAAGTCTGACACGTTAGAAATCCCTACTCCATTATATGGTTTAATTTCTCCTACTTGTTTATTCCATTAACAAGTTATTTATAAATATAAATACTGAGATAAACACAAATGTAGCGTTAACTCATATATAGATTAGCAACTGAAATAACTAAGACAAACACACAAGGGACACCGTTATTTTTGTATAATCGTCCCCAGAAAAACCCAATGCGGGAAAACCGCTGCAGCAGATATAAGGGTTTTATTATTATGCAGTTTCTAAGTACAACTAGGGTGCTAGAAATGGCTCACCCAACAGAGATTTTCCTTGGCAGTAGTACCTCTCATCGGAGACAGATATTCCGGCTGATTATCCACCGGATGATTGATCCCACAGCAACTATGGCAACTCCTTAGCTAGACAGTGAAAGCACCCTCTCAGCTCCAGTCTACCCCATGAAAATTCTCAGCACTGCCTCTTGACCCTGTGTCAACCCTGCTAGCCTCAACGCAGCTATTTTTGGCTCTACATCAACCTCGTGGCTCTCTACGTCAGCGTTCTGGCTCTCTGCGCCACCATTCTAGCCCTCTGTGTCACCCACACTGGGCTCCTCAACCTCTGCGTCAGTCCCAGCTGCCTCTGCGCTGTCTCTCAGACACTATCTCTACCTCTCTGCTATGTACTCTCGGCCTTCTGCCGAACTACCCCTCGCTGCAATAGATCACTAGTTTGATTCTCTCAGCAAACCATGCTCCAGAAAATCGAACTGACTGATCAACTTTGGTGTATCTCCAACTGACCCTCAAGCCTCCTCTTATACTTTTCCTGTTGACGATTAAGCGGTCGAGATTAAGTCCCTAATCAACGGCTAAGATTAGATTTGGCTTGATCCATGTCATTTAGAACATTCTCACCCAGTTTTATATTAATACCCATTAATATTTTAATTTTCCTAAGTTTAGACTTAGGAACCCCATTAAAAATATTAATTATTTTCATATCTCTCCAACTAGGTGGAATTTTCCCATACCATTTCTTGGTCTTGGAGATCTTATGTGCCTTAGCCTCTCCATCAATTTTCATGTAGAGAACACATATGATGCTACCACAAAGCAACACAGTCAATGCTGGTCAAACCAGAGGTCAGATCACCTCGATTTTCATGCCCAAATTTGTCGCCTACCAAGGAGAAGACCCTCACCCAAATCTGCAGTGAAGAGGAGGTCAAAACTGGTGAACACAACCCAAAACAGCAACTCTGAAATTCAGTGAAACTGGTAAACGCAGCCCAAACAGAAATTTTCCTTCTTCCTTCACACGTGTTAGAGATGTTGCCTATATTAGTGTACCCAATCAAGTGAGGAGAGAGAGATGTGAGGATGAGATGATCAAATAATGACTTGAGGTCTCCTCCTTTTACATGCAACGTTGAGGATGAACTGGGATAAGAATGCATGTTTTGATTGCTAGCCGACCTTGACAATTTGTCAATAATACAAATAAATTCATATCTTCATATTTACATGTCGGAATCGGATGATCTTTAGATCAATCCTACACCTCTCGGAGAGAGGAATTCAAGAAAAATATTAGTTGTTGTAAAGGTCACCCATATGGAGTTTGGCCCTAGTTGCCAATTTTAACATTTCTGCTAGTGGTGCAGTATTTATTACATGTCATGACTCCTCCTCCATCAATCCATCTTCCCGAAACATTTCAAATCTCCTATTGCAATCAATCAGAGATGTTGGTCCGAATAATGTGGTTCAAGTGATCACAGATAATGCAGCAAATTGTAAGGCAGCAGGAAAAGTTATTGACCGTATTCATTGACACATCTTTTGGTCTAGGTGCCTGGTTCACACATTGAACCTTTAGATGCATGATATTGTAAAGCATAAAGAATGTGGGTGGATTAATGAGCTTTACAGGAGAGGGAAGAAACTCACTAAATTTATCATAGGGCATACGAAGGTGAACTACTTCTATAGCACTTACTCCAAGTTGCAGTTGCTAAAACTTGCAAAAACAAGATTTGCAAGTTATTACCTCACCTTTAGGCGGCTAGCGAAGGTGAGACATGTTGGAAACACTGAGAGGGGCTTGAATCAATATTTCTTTTCAATTGTTATTATTACCAGTTTAGATTCTTCACAATTTTAATCAAAGAAATGATTTTACTAAAATACAGAAAAAAGATTGAATACAATATCTGATGAATTTTGTCAAGCACCAACTTGGACTTTGATGAGGCTCCAACCTCTACAGCTCCAACCCTATCTAGTCAAGGCACCAACCTTGGATTTAGGAGCGACAACTCCAAGGACACCAATCCTTCCAATTCTGAGGCACCAACCACAAGGGCTCCAACCGTATAGTTTTGCTTTGTCATGAAATTTTTTTATTGTATTACACTGCTCCCTGTCCTTGTCATCTTTGTAATCTATCGTTGTCTGCACTACATAACTGCTTCAGGAGTGACTGCTTCTCACGAGCCCTTTTAGAGATTAACCCAACCAATAGACTTGCTCGACCTTCGGCTTCCTTCCTTTTGTTGGACCTTCGGCTTTCTTCTTCAACGTTGGACCGTCAGTGTCCGTCTTCGACATTTGGCTCTCCCTATTTCTTTGAGTTCACGAGTTGTGAACTGTCAATTCTACTTTGTGCCTAATGCCGAGATCAATGCTTGAGGTGAGGCATTTTAACCCGTATTTATACGAGTCTCACCAATAACCAAGAGACACGTTCATTGGAGGGAGAGGCCGACTTATGAATATTCATCCAATTATTCACAGACTTGTTTATTTATAAAAAAATTCATAAGAGAGGCGGTACCCACATGAGCTCCCACATCCACGTCATTACCTCAATCGCAATCGCAACTTTCGGAGGTCTTTTACAAGTCGTGCTCATAACATAGCCGATTGTCGATTGCCCCTACTAGATGCAATATTATATTAAATTGTTTTGATAACTCTGTTGGGTCCACCACACTATCACAATCAACGGTCTGGGGTCCACCACTCTATCGCAATCACAACTTTATAAGACTCCCGCAATCGCAACTTCATGAAAATCCTGAAATCCAGCCCTTTGGATTTACAATGTAACATTTTCAATACCCCCACTGCCAATGGAGCGGATGTGATATTCAATACACTGTTTTTAATAAATCTTCAGGTCCACACCTTTATCGCAATCAGCAGTCCGTTGGGTCCACAAGCCTTATCGCAATCGGCGGTTTTATGAGTCATTCCTTTGAAACTCGCGATACTGTGGATGTGATATTACAATAGGGCGTATTGTAATGGAGCAATCGGGTCCACAACTCAAATCGCAATCGGAGGTTTCAATCGTGACAAGGCTTTAAAAACTTGCGATATGGCAGATGCGATATTGTATTAAGGTGGGATGTAACGGAACCATCAGGTCCGCAATGCTCATATCGCAATTGGGGGTTTCGAGCGATGACACATAATAAAACCTGCCAATATTATATATGCCGATATGTTAACTCCTTCGGTTTGTTTTATTCCATGTGTTGTGAACTTTTAAGGGGTTTCCATGGTTTATTCCTTCCTCTGATATTTCTCCTTAATTCCTCCGATATGGCTCTTATTCTTGGGCATATGCTTTTTCTTAGCTTGTCGCTCCTATGACTTCCGATAGCTACTCTTTGATTCTTGATATGTTTCTCTTGCTCCGATATGACTTCCAATGGCTTCCTTGATGGCTTTCGTTCTTGGATTCTTACTCCTGTTACTTCACGGATATGCTATGCTTCTCCTTGGCTTCATATCATCATTTAGTATCCTAGAATATTGCAATATTGACATCAATGACAGTCTAGATCAACAATCTCCCCCTTTGTCATTGATGGCAATATTCTTCTTCTCTCCCCCTTTGACATCAATGGCAAAGGAGTGCACAAGGACTCTGCTTGTTGAACTGCTCCCCCTGTCATGCGACATTTTAAGAATCGGTTTAGTGTGATGCTAAAGTAATAACCCCCATCTTTTGATGGAGATGTTTAAATGCTTCTCGAGGAAGAGGTTTGGTGAATGTATTTGCAATCTGTTCCTTAGTATTGATATATTCTAACTTGATGTTTAGTTCAGCCACCTGTTCACAGAGAAAATGATACTTGATTGGTATATGTTTGGTCTTTGAGTGCATCACTGGATTTTTACTGAGACTGATAGCACTTGTGTTGTCACAATAGATGGTGATTGGTTGTTTAGTTTCTATGTTGACATCCTTCAAAGCTTCCTTCATCCATAGTATTTGTGTACAATAGTCAGTTGCGGCTATATATTCAACTTCAACTGTAGAGAGAAATATAGATGATTGTTTTTTGCTAAGCCAAGCTACTAGGCAATCTCCCATAAAAAATGCATTTCCATTGGTGCTTTTACGATCATCCATGCTTCCAGCCCAATCAGCATCGGTATAAGTTGTTACTGTAATATTTGTGCTTTTGGGATACCAAAGACCAAAGTCAGGAGTTCCTTTCAAGTATCTGAGAATTCTTTTCACAGCCAACATGTGGGATTGCTTAGGAGCTGATTGAAATCTTCCCACCATTCCCACTGCTTGCATAATGTGTAGATTTGGAGTAGCATTGAATGTGCTCTAGCCACGAAAATTGGTGGAGAGGCTAAGGCACATGAGATCTCCAATACCCAGAAAGGGTATTGGCAGATTCTCAACAGTTTGGGAGATATTAAAATAATTAATATTTTTAATGGAGTCCCTAAGTCTAAACTTAGGGAAAATAAAATATTAATGTGAATTAATATAAAACTGTGTTAGAATGGTCCAAAAGTCATAAATCAAGCCAGATCTAATCTTAGTCATTGATTAGGGACTTAATCTTGGTCGTGGATTTGTCAACGAGAAAAGTATAAGAGGACGCTGGAGGGTCACTTGGAGAACACACCAAGAGGTCAAGATTTCGACTTTTTGGGGTTGGGTTCGCTGAGAAAGTTAAGAGAGTGATAAGAGTTGCAGCTGAGGGGCAGTGAATACAGAAGCAGAGAGGCAGAGATAGCACCGGGAGGATTAGCACAGTAGCCAGAGAGAGGGACGCTGAAGCAGTCAAGGGTTCACACAGAGGCAGCCAGGGCTCACGCAGAGGCAGCGAGGAGCTGCGCAGTGCCTTAGAGGGTCCAGCATGGGTGATGCAAAGGGCCAAAGGGCTAACGCAATGCCTCCAGAGGCTGACGCTGGGCTAACGCTAAGCCAGAGAGAGGCTGACACAGTCCCTAGACGCTGACGCTGGGATTTCGTGGGGCAGATTGGAGCTGTGGAGTTGCCAGAGTGTTTATCTAGGGTTTCAGCTGGAATATCTACTTCCGAGTAGAGAGGTACTACTGCCAAGATTTTTCTCTGTTGGGTGAGCCGAAATTTGGCACCCAGATTGTATTCTAAAACTGCTTAATAAATCAAACCCTCAGATAGCTGCACCGATTTTCCCGCATTGGGTTTTTTCCAGGGACATTAGTCCAAAAACAACAGTGTCACTTGTGTGCTTGTTTCTATTTCCTTCAGTTGATGATCTGTATTGTGTTAAGCATGTACTTGTATTTATTTCCAGTATTTACATGGTAAATAACTTGTTAATTAACAAAACAAGTAGGTAGGAATAAATCAGTAAAGTGCATGAAGGGTTTCTAACGTTTCAGATTTTGAATTTCCAACATGGTATCAGAGCGTGGTTGCAAATCACAGGAGAACTGAGGACATCAGCCAAGTAGAGCAACAACAGCAGAAAATAGTTGTCCTAAGTGACAGAAGTTGTTCCTAGCAGAGTAGCAACAAGGAAGGGGTGACGCAGTGCCTGCGTCATCAAGATTGAGCCAAGAAGAGGCAGCACAAAGGCTGAGGGAGGCAAAGGCAGGCTCACGCAGAGCCATGCAGAGGCCAGGAGGGCTGACGCAGTTGGCTGAGGAGGCTGATTTGCCGGTACCGGGATTGCGCAGAGCCTAGGAGCTCTAACCTTCAGTTTGCTGGGGTTTAGGAAGCTGTGGGTAAGTTGCAGAGTGGAGCTGGTGGGGTACTGTAGTCAGAACAGTACCTAACAGGGCAAGACCAAGGAGGAGGGAGTTGCTACCGAGGGTTTCTAGCCAAGAAATCTGGATTAGTGGTGTAGCGGCACTAAGGATCAGAGTGGGGCCATCTTGACATTGGCAGAAGGGTTTCCAGGAGGCAAATTGAGGCTCAAAGGGAGTCATACCGAGAACTTCCAGGAGGGAAGTAGAGGAGCAATGAGAGGGCAATGAATGGGGTAAGAGACCAGGACAGGTTGGATGGAGCCTCAAACTTTGTAGTCTGGAAGGCCAGAATCCTATTCGTTCTAGACTGGAATCATGTCAAGAACTTTGCCCTGAGGAGTATAGCTATCCCAGTTGACCCAGCTGATAACAACAATTACGAGTAGGCAATGGCGAGGGCCAAGAGCATCATCCTTGACAGGGTCAAGGACCATGTAGTACCACATATTGCCGAAAAGGAAATGGCAAATGAGATGTGGGAGGCCCTAAAGAAATTGTACCAGCATACTTTTGTGCAGAGAAGGATGTTACTAGCAAATTAGTTGCGATCATACCAGATGCAGAAGGGAGAACAAATCGACCCCTTCCTCGGTCGATTGAAGGAGATCTGAGATCAGCTGACTTCCATAGGGGCAACGCCGAATCAAGAACTGATGGTGAGAACAACCTTGAACGCAGTTTCAGAAGACTGGGAGATGTTTGTCCAGAGCATACTGGGCAGGGCGACCCTTCCAGATTGGGAGGAAATGTGGGCTGCTCTTCGCTAAGAAGAGATCAGAAGGCTAAGCAAGGTGGGAAGCAGCAGCAAAGGGATCAGAATCAAGAAGCAGGAGGAGGTGGATGTTGCCCTAGCATCTGAGGGAAAGCAGGAGAAATAAAAGAAGAAGGACCTCTCCAAGGTCAAATGCTTCCACTATTAGGGAGCTGGGTCATTATGCGACCCAGTGTCCAAGGAAGAAGAGCAAGGGAGAGGCCTCTGAGACCAAGTCAATGCCAGTAAGGGCAGAGAAGGAAGTGGAGACAGACGATGACTGTGCCATGAGTGCACACACACCACTTGAGCAGAAGTGGGGAGACATCGAGTTGTAGTCAGACAGACTACAGGCGATGAGGGGCAGGATCCTCGAGGTACACAGCCTCTTGGATTAGACCTTTCTACAGGAGCCCTGAAGAGGAGTAGCAGTACTGGCGATGTCAGTAGAGATGGATGCGGATGGAGCAACAGAGGGAGCTACAGTGCAGGATTCCCAGGACAGTGTGCAATAGCAGTGCGAGAAGCACGGGAGTGTTGCACCAATGCAGGATGGCACAGAGAGGTGTGCAACGGTGTGAGATGCACAGAGTTGTTGCAGCAGCGCAAAGGTCAGAGAGGGAGCACTTGTTAGTGACAAAGGGAGCTTCAACATTGTGGGTGTCTCTAGCCTGACGGAGATCTTAGAGTTGGGAGATCAATTACTTACTTCTCAGTAACTAAGTTGCAGTGCTGCAGTTAGCAGTGGTAGCGTTATGGACAGGTCACAGCACCATGCAGCATGATGAGAGTTGTCGTACAGATGCAGCAGTGGTAGTGGAGGCCATGGGTAGCAGTACAGGATGCAGCAATGTGGAGGATGTTGGGCAGCAGGCTAAGCATCAGTACAGGGATCGACGCCAGATGATCAGGGTGATACTCAATGAGGAGTATTGCTAAAGCACAGTCCTCGCCAGCGTGGAAAAAGTCTGGAAAAAATCCCGATTTAATCCTAAAAACGCGATTTTTTGAACTAAACGATTTAATCCCCCGACTTTTTGGCGACTTTTTCACAAAGGAAAAAATCCCGATTTTTTCCTTATACTCCCGACCCAAAAAGTCTGCCTCCCTTCCTAGGCCGCGGATAAAGAGGCCACAAAGGTGAACCTTCCCAGGCCGCGGATAAAGAGGCCACAAAGCTTCCATCCATGCATTTTCAAGTTATTGCATTGTATTGTTTGTCATACTTCTTGCGAGCATAGCAGTCTCATTTGTAATCTGTTAGTTTTGAGGTTAAGATATGTTTTTGTTTTCCAAGGAAAAACAAATCTTTATACTTCATATTTCTAGTTAGAAAGCAAAGTATACATTGGCTAAGCCTCCAGGCTTTTAGTGATCCAGACTCTAACAGCCACTGCCCCTTCAAAAGATTACAAAAGTACCAAAAGGACAGGCATACAACAGTCTTCCGTAGAAAGAACCCCACACCATCAAAAACATTGTTACAGTTGTTGAATGCTTCCAGAAGAAACAACAAAGAGGAGGTCATGAAGATCAAATAGCAACAACCTGTCCAGAAAAAACAAAACCAGTGCCTCAAAAAAGAACCCATTTTTCTGACAGGAACAAAGTACTTGTGAAATCTTGTGACAACAAAGATCCTTCCTGCAATGAGAGCACGTTTTGAAAGGGAATCTTCTTTAGTGGTGAACTCCCTGTAAATGTGGGCAAAGGTTATGTATCAGAAGTGGATTTTACCTCCAAGAGTTTTTGAATAATAGATGCCAAGGCTAGGTTAGTAATCTGACATCTACTGTTTTCTCAGAAAATAAGCAGCTTGGAGTCACCAAGCGTTAGTTTTCACATCTACTGTGATACTCACTGTTAATTTTCATTGAACCTACCACCTGACACCTTATTACCCAAGCAGATTACAATCTACTGAATAAATGCATGACTTATTTCTTAATACAATTAGCGGAAACAAAAATTAAAAGGGGAAGAGGATCTCAGTGACTGATTACTTGATGACTTTTAGATGACTCATGATATACATTTATTATATTTTTTGTTGATATTTTGACTCTTGAGAGTTGAGACTTAGACAGGACCCAAAATTCAGGAGTTGATTCACTATTTTGATATGTGATGTAGCATTAGACTTCATATACATATTATATATTAGCTTTCTTTACATGTTTATGTGGAAATGCATTTATTTGATGTTGTGGATACTCTAGATGTTAAAAAAAAAAAAAAAATGAATAATTTTGTGTTTTTTTAATTTTGCCGACTTTTTGCCAACTTTTTCAAAAAACTCCCGACTTTGACGAGTTTTTCAACTTTTGGACCCTTGCCGAATTAATCCCGACTTCGACTTTTTCCACATTGGTCCTCGCTAAGAGGGAGTGTTGATTTCGAGTAGCATCGGATGTGCTCTAGCCACGAAAATTGGTGGAGAGGCTAAGGCACATGAGATCTCCAATACCCAGAAAGGGTTTGGGCAGATTCTTAACAGTTTGGGAGATGTTAAAATAATTAATATTTTTAATGGAGTCCCTAAGTCTAAACTAAGGGAAAATAAAATATTGATGTGAATTAATATAAAATTGTGTTAGAATGGTCGAAAAGTCATGGATCAAGCCAGATCTAATCTTAGCTATTGATTTGGGACTTAATCTTGGCCGTTGATTTGTCAACGAGAAAAGTATAAGAGGAGGCTTGAGGGTCACTTGGAGAACACACCAAGAGATCAAGATTTCGACTTTCTGGGCTGGGTTTGCTAAGAAAGTTGAAAGAGTGATCAGAGTTGCCGCTGAGGGGCAGTGAATATAGACGCAGAGAGGCAGAGATAGCACCAGGAGGATCAACGCAGTAGTCGGAGAGATGGACGCTGAAGCAGCCAAGGGTTCACGCAAAGCCATCTAGGGCTCACACATAGCCATCTAGGGCTCACGCAGAGGCAGCCAGGGGCTGCACAGTGCCTTAGAGGGCCAGCGTGGGTGACGCAAAGGGCCAGAGGGCTGACACAATGCCTCCAGAGGCTGACGCAGGCCAAGCCAGAGTGATGCTGGGCCAGAGAGAGGTTGGCGCAGTCCCTAGAGGCTAACGCTAGGGTTTCGTGGGGCATATTGGCGCTGTGGAGATGCCGGAGTGCTTATCTGAGGTTTTAGCCAGAATATCTACTTCTGAGTAGAGAGGTACTACTGTCGAGATTTTTCTCTTTTGGGTGAGCCGGATTTGGCACCCATATTGTATTCTGAAACTGCTTAATAAATCAACCCCTCAAATAGTTGTATCGATTTTCCCGCATTAGGTTTTCTCGGGGGACATTAGTCCAAAAACAACGGTGTCACTTGTGTGCTTGTTTCTATTTCCTTCAACTGATGATCTGTAATGTGTTGAGCATGTACTTGTATTTATTTCCAGTATTTACATGGTAAATAACTTGTTAATTAACAGAACAAGAAAGTAGGAATAAATCAGTAAAGTACATGAAGGGTTTCTAATGTGTCAGACTTAGAAATTTCAACATAATGTCGAGTCTTGTAGCAGTTAAGTATAAGTAAGCTTCAATTATTGACTTGTAAAGAGTTGCATCTGTCGGGGGGCATTCATCATCTTTGCTTAATTTGTCGTTTGTGGTCATCGAAGTGCTCATAGGTGCACATTCTTCCATTCCATATCTTTTAAGCATGTCTTTGAGATATTTTGTTTGAGAGATAAACATACCTGTTGTGGTTTGCGATACTTGTAGTCCAAGGAAGTAGGATAGCTCACCAATCATTGACATTTCGAATTCTTTTGACATATTTTGAGCAAACTCATGGTTCATTTCATCATTATTGCTGGAAAAAATCAGATCATCGACATATACAAGGATGATTAGTAATTTATCCTTATCCATCTTCATGTAGAGATTACTTCCTACCACCCCTTTTTTGAAGTTTTGTTGTTGTAGATAGTGATCCAATCTTGCGTATCATGCTCTAGGAGCTTGTTTCAAACCGTATAATGCCTTTTTCAACTTACATACAAAGTCTTTTCCTTCTACTAGATCAAAACCTTCTGGTTGCTCCATGTAGACTTCTTCCTTGAGTTCCCCATTCAGAAATGTTGATTTTACATCCGTTTGATAGACTTTGAATCCTTTTGAGCAAGCAAATACCAAGAACATCCTTATAGCTTTCATACGAGCTACCGATGCAAAGGTTTCTTCAAAATCGATTCCTTCAATTTGTGAATACATTTTACAGACAAGTCCTGCCTTATTTTTGATGAATTGTCCATCTTCATTCATTTTGTTTTTGAACACCCACTTAATTCCAATTATATTTTTATCCTTTGGACGAGGTACCAGCTCCCATGTCTCAATTTTCTCGATTTGAGACATTTCTTCTTCCATGACTTCCACCCAATGAGGATCCTTGCTTGAGTAAAAGTTTATGGTTCTCTCACAGATAGGAGAGCAACATCATTTTTCTTTGGTGTACTTGTCATCCTTCTTCGGGTTTGTATTCCTTCATCTATATTGCCAATAAGTTGCTCTTCCGAGTGATGTTTCTGGAGGAATTTCACTTTTGAAGGAGTTTGAGATGGTTCTTTTTCTTTTTGTTTTTCTTGATCTTTTTCCTCTTTTTCAGGTTCTTCTTCGCTTTCTTCAATAAAGGGGTCAACTTCATGATCTTCAAGTTTCTTTTCTAGAAGGCTTTCATCAATCTTTATATCAATACTTTCCACTATTTTTCATAGTTGATTATTGTAGCACTTGTAAGCTTTGCTTCTGGTATAATACCCAAGAAATATTCCTTCTTCAACCCTAGAATCAAATTTTCCTGGGGAGTCATCATTGATCTTTATGAAGCATTTGCTTACAAAAATCCTTAAGTATTTTACTAAAGCAGGTCTTCCTTTCCATAATTCATAAGGAGTCTTCTCATTATTAGGTCTTAGTTGAGTTCGATTCAAGGTACAAACTGTTGTCCCGACTGCTTCCTCCCAAAATTTTGGCTGCAAGACAGCGGCTAGTAACATAGTTCTTGCCATTTCTTGAACAGTTCGGTTTCTCCTAGCTAACCCATTTTGCTTAGGTGTTCTAGCAGCGAAGAGTTCTCTTTTGATTCCATGTTTGTTACAGAATTCATCAAATTCTTTTGATGTGAATTCTTCCCCTCTATCCGTTCTAAGACATTTAATTTTGGAGTCCTTTCATTTTCTACAAGAGCTTTATGATTCTTAAAGCATTCAAAGGCTTTAGATTTATATTTTATCAAATATAGCCACATCATTCTAGTATAGTCATCAACAAATAAATCAAAGTACCTTTCTCCTTGGAGTGTTGGAGTTCTGGTTGGCCCACATAAATCTGCATGAATGATCTCCAGAGGTTTTGATGTGAAGAATTCCTTAGTCATGTGGCTTGTTCTAGTTTGCTTGCCATGTTGACACGGGCCACATACAGCTTGATCTGGTTTGAAAATCTTTGGAATGTCCCTTACTGCATTGATTTTGTTGATATTGATAAAGTTATCAAAACTTGTATGCCCCAGTCGCTTATCCTACAACCAGCCTTCATCTATTTGACTTAGATAACATTTATCTTCTTGAATTTTGTTCAGAACGTAGACGTTATCTGATGTTCTAACTCCTTTTGCCACAATTTCTCCTGAGGAAGAGTTCCTTATTTCACAATTTTTAGTGTTGAAGACAACATTATGTCCTTGATCATAGATTTGGCTAACACTCGAGAGATTGTGTTTGAGCCCATCTACCAGCAAAGAATTTTGAGCCTTTCCTTTTCCATTAATAAGGGTAACAGTTCCTTTTCCAACAATTTTGGTAGACCCACTCCCAAAGGATACATTTCCTTCCTTTTTGTTTAATGAGACAAACTTCCACTATCCACAAACCAAAGATTTTCCTCACGATGAGCACATAGAGCTAGACCACATTTATCCGTATTGGGATTTTCATCTTTTGCTTCTCTACTTTTGAGGGGGCAATTTTGTTTGTTATGTCCATTATCATTACATAATGAGCAAATTGGATCAAATTTGGCCAAAGGATCAGAAGAGTTGAAGGTCTTGATTTGTCCTTGCCCTTTGAGAAGACATGGTTTGTTTGTCTAATCCTTCGATCTTGGTGCTTCATTCTTACGAACCATGCAATGTTTAGCTTGATGACCAAAATTTTAGGAGTCATCATTGTTGGTATTCCATCCTTTCCCCTTTTTTGATTTTGAGGCCTTGAATGTTGCATCTTTGGAACTAGGGATTCCTTTTCTCATCTCATAGGCAATGAGGATTCCATTAAGTTCATCCATCTTGAGAGTGCCTAGTTCCTTCATTTCTTCTATAGCACTTACTTTGGAGTCAAATATGTCTAGGAGAGATCTTAAGACTTTTTGAACAACAATGCTTTCTTCAATCTTTTCTCCCAATCCTTTAAGAGAGTTGACTACTTTAGCTACTCGGAGGAAGTATGATGCAATATCTTCTTCATCATCCATTTTCAGACTTTCGAACTGCCTTCTATGAGTTTGAAGCTTTGCCTTCTTAACTTTGGAGTCCCCATCACATAAGCTAACCAGCTTATCCCATACTTCTTTGGCCGAGTCACAATTCAAGACTTCCGTAAACTCAAAATCAGTAATTCCACTGGTAACGGAATTTAGAAATTTGGCATTTGCAATGTACGCTTTCCTTTCATCTTGATCAGTAGGAAGAGTGGGAGGGTCATTGTACCCATTCAAAACAGTGTTCCAAACTTCAGGTCCAACGGACATTAAGTAGTAAGACATTCTCTTTTTCCAAAAACCAAAATTAGTACCATCGAACAAGGGAAGCCTTCCTGTTATTTCTTGATTCTTCATTGTAACTAAGAATCCTTCTTCCAGTTGTTAGGTTGATTCTGAAGAAGCTGGCTCTGATACCAATTGTTGGAAATACTGAGGGGGGTGAATCATTATTTATTTTCAATTGTTATTATTACCAGTTTAGATTCTTTACAATTTTAATCAAAGAAATGATTTTACTAAAATATAGAAAAAGATTGAATACAATATCTGGTGAATTTTGCTAAGCACCAACTTGGACTTTGATGAGGCTCCAACCTCTAGGGATCCGACCCTATCTAGTCAAGGCACCAACCTTGGATTTAGGAGCACCAACTCATAGTACAACAATCCTTCCAATTCTGAGGCACCAACCCCAAGGGCTCTGACCATATAATTTCGCTTTGTCAAGAAATGTTTTGATTGTATTACACTGCTCCCTATCCTTGTCATCTTTGTAACAGATCATTGTCTGCACTACATAATTGCTTCAAGAGTGACTATACTTCTCACAAGCCCTTTTAGAGATTAACCCAACCAACAGACTTGCTCGACCTTCGACTTCCTTTTGTTTGTTGGACCTTCGGCTTCCGTATTCGACCTTCGGCTCTCTCTGTTTCTTTGAGTTTACGAGTTGTGAACTGTCAATTCTACACTGTGCCCGATGCCAAGATCGATGCTTGAGGTGAGGCGTTTTAACCCGTATTTATATGAGTCTCACCAATAACCAAGAGACACGTTCATTGGAGGGAGAGGCCGACTTATGAATATTCATCCAATTATTCACAGACTTGTTTATTTACAAAAAAATTCATAGGAGAGGTCATACCCACAAGAGGTCCCACATCCACGTCATTACCTCAATCGCAATCGCAAATTTCAGAGGTCTTTTACAAGTCGTGCTCATATCATAGCCGATTGTCGATTTCCCGTACTAGAAGCGATATTATATTAAACTGTTTTGATAACTTCGTTGGGTCCACCACACTATCATAATTGGCGGTCCAGGGTCCACCACTCTATCGCAATCACAACTTTATAAGACTCCCGCAATCGAAACTTCATGAAAATCCCGCAATCGCAACCCTTTGGCTTTACGATGTAACATTTTCGATACCCCTACTGCCGATGGAGCGGATGCGATATTCAATAAGTTGTTTTTAATAAATATTCAGGTCCCTTTATCGTAATCGGTGGTCCATCCGGTCCACAAGCCTCATCGCAATCGGCGGTTTTATGCGTCATTCCTTTGAAACTCGCGATAGTGTGGATGTGATATTACAATAGGGCGTACAATAATGGAGCAATCAGGTCCGCAACTCAAATCGCAATCAGAGGTTTCAATTGTGACAAGGCTTTAAAAACTTGTGATATCGCAAATGTGATATTGTATTAAGGCAGATGTAACAAAACCATTGCAATGCTCATATCGCAATTGGGGATTTCGAGCGGTGACACATAATAAAACCCGCCGATATTATATATGTCGATATGTTAACTCCTCCGGTTTATTTTATTCCATGTGTTGTGAACTTTAAATGGGTTTCCACAGTTTATTCCTTCCTCCGATATTTATACTTAGTTCCTCTAATATGGCTCTTATTCTTGGGCATATGATTTTTTTTACCTTGTCGCTCCTATGACTTCTGATAGCTACTCTTTGATTCTCGGTATGTTTCTCTTGTTCTGCTATGACTTCCAATGGCTTCCCTGATGGCTTTCCTCCTTGGCTTCTTGCTCCTATTACTTCACGGATATGCTTTGCTTCTCCTTGCCTTCATATCATCATTTAGTATCCCAGAATATTTCCATATTGTTAATTTTAGGTATGTTCTATGCTTACAGTAATTTACTTCAATTTTTCATATTAGCCCACTGTTAATATTCAAATTAGCAATCACATCAGCATGATAGTAAAGTGCAGATAGAACATAAACATAAACAGTAGAAGACAAGCCAAGACAAGAGGACACAAGATGTGGCACCAGCCAGGGACAAACCCCAATGTGGGGAAACCCTTGATCAAATATTCTTATATTCTTCAATAGTTCAGCAAACAGAGAGATAGTACAAATATACAAAGTTGATATTTATGACAGCGGTAGAAAACCCTTGCCCAAAGAAGACAATGTTGGTCAAACTGGGCAGAATCTTTCTCTGAAGATCATTCATATGGCACCAACAGGATGATCATCCCAGAATGTTGTTGTCTTCTTGCTGCACTAGCTGTCACTACTTTAGTCCTTATACTTCAGATAGACAATAATGTAGGCCTTCAAGGCTGCAATGTTCCACGTTTTCCAAGACTGATAGAATAGCCTATGCTGCTGGCTATGGCCTGCGGCCTAGCTCAGCAGCAAGTTAAGCCTATGGTCCTCAAACAAGCAACAACCAATAATATCAACTCAACAAAATTTAGTCCTACAAGGACTCAGTTTTATTGTCAATGCTTTCTCATACCCAACTGTGTCAATCTAATCTTAGTCTAAGGTAGATTATGACTGTGATTTATCAACCTTGAAAACAGTCCTAAGGAACAGCCCTTATCACTGAGCTATCACCATGCTTCTTCCATCATGCTGTCATCTACAGCAACTGAAATTCAACGTTGTCCTTCCAGGCCTCTTTATGTTGTTAAGGCTCCTTCTAAACTGTGGATAAGGGTCTCTCTTTGCTGCGGCTAGGGCTCTTCTTGGCTGCGGCTTAGGGCCTCTTCTTAACTGCAAGTTAAATCTTGTTTCGCTATGGGATAGAGCTCCTTTTGACGGCAGATCAAAGCCTCCTTTTTGACAGCAAATTAGGGCCTCTTGACAGCGGATAGATGACCTTAGATTAGGTCTCTCTAGATTGCATTTAGACCTCCTTTAGGCAGTAGATGAGAATTCCTCTTAATAGCGGATTAGGGCTCCTCCTCTAGCTGCATATTAGTGTCTAATTGTTGCGGATTAGGGCCTTCATCGAACTGTGTATTAATGCTTCTAGGATCTATGGTTAGGGCTTCTTTTAGACCTGCGGCTAGGGCACTTTTAGGACTGCGTATTAGGGCTCATCAATAGCTATGGATTATGCCTTACCCTTGCACAGATAGGAGCCTTCCTTTGTTGCGGATTAGGCCTGCATATGAGGCCTCCTTGACTACGGCTAGATCTCCTTAAATTGCGGCTAGGTGTCTCTCCCTTCAACTGCATCTAGGGCACCTTACCTTGCTATGTCTAGAGCCCTTCCTTCACTGCGCTAGGGCTTCTCCCTCTTGACCTCTCTAGCCACCAAACCCAAACGAGTGGAGAGAGATCATAAGAGAAGTGTGTGTCAAATGACTTGAGACCTCTTCTATTTATAATGCAATGTTGAGGATAAGTGGAGTAATTAGCTTGTTGGTCGACCTTGAAGAATTGTCAAATAACATAAACAAATTCATCTCCATAAATACATGTTGGAATTGGATGATTTTAGATCAATCCAACACCTCTCGAAGAGAGGAATCCAAGAACAATATCAGCTGCCATAAATAAGGTGACCCAAATGGAGATTGGTCCTAGTTTCCAATTTTAACATTCCCTCTCAACTAGGGAGAACTCCATCTGCTAATCCATCTGCCAGTCTGTACTATCTCTGCCATCAATGCAATGCCCTACACTGCTCTGCTCTACTCTGCTGAACTATGAAGAAGAAGAAATGATCGAGAATGTATCATATCATTCTCTACTGACCTGAAGCCAGTCCTATTTAAAGAGAGTGTTTCATACCACTCTTACTGGTCCAAAATTAGTTCCAAATAAAGAGAGTGTCTCATACCACTCTTATTGACCCGAAGTAAGTTCAGTTGTACACGATGCATCCATCAGTAGTACTATGGTCCCTATCCTCATTGACCAGATGAGAGGTACTTCCCATGAATCCCAGACTGCATGGGTAGGATGTCTCAGCAGGAGAAGGATGAACCACTCATCTTGCCTACATGTCGCCATGGGGTATCCCAGGGGAAGGCTGAAGCACTCACCATGTACACAACAAATCACTAGGGTAAGGTTGAACCACTCACCCTATGAATGTGTCTCAGCAGGAGTAGGATGAACCACTCATCCTACCTACATAGCAAACCACTAGGGGAAGGTTCAACCACTCACCCTATGGTTGCTCTTCACTCCCATAATTACCCCATGCCCCCCGAAGCTTCCAAAGCTCAATATCCATATCATACAGGACCCTCAACAGAGGGTTTTCCCACGACTCCTAGTCGTTCTCGGAAAGTCAAGAATTTGACCTTTCCCTGGGGCTTCGTCGGAATATAGGCGACCTGCACATCAATCCCAATGTGATGGAGCCTTGTTGCTCCTCGTTGTACCATATCCTAGATAAAGCAGTACCTAATATCGATGTGCTTGGAGAGATTATGAAATACGGGATTGTCTGATAACCGGATCCCACTTTGGTTGTCGCAGAGGATCACGGTGGTATCCAGAACATGTTCAAACAGCTCACTGAAGAGCTTCCTCAATCAGACAGCTTCACAAGAGGCCATACTCGTAGCTATGTATTCGGCCTCAACGGTGCTTAAAGCAACCGACTTCTGCTTCCTACTCAACCAGGATATCGAAGCAAAACCCAACGAGAAGCAGCACCCAGAAGTGCTCTTGCAATCCACCACACTGCCTACCCAAACAGCATCAGAATAACAATGCAGCCTCACATTTCCGGTAATGTAACTCAGTCCATGAGTGATTATGCCCCGAAGATATCTCAGAAGATTCTTGGCACCAATCCAATGTGAATGATGAGGCTCAACCATATATTGGCTCAACATAATACAAAACATATATCCGGACGGGAGTTCACCAAGAACATCAATGCTATTATGAGTTGACGAAACTCAGAGGCATTTCCCAATTCAGGTCCGGCAACACTACCGCATAACTTCTTAAAGTTAAGCTCCATCAAGGTAGTCACAGGCTTGCAGTCCACCATTTCAAATTCGGAATCCAACTCCCTCTTACGTTTGTAAATGAGAGGGTCTGCACCTGTCAAAAAGAGGTCATCCATATAAAGCACCAATATGAGAGGTCTATCATCCACAACCTTAAGGCAAAGGTTTGGATCGGCTTCACTCCTAGTGAATCTCAACTTCATCAAATAGCTGTCAATCCTCTCACACCAAGCCTAGGGTGCTTTCTTCAGACCATAGACAGCTTTCTTCAACCTGCAAATATGAGATTCCTAATCATGAACCTCAAACCCCTTGAGTTGTTCCATATCTGTGGTCCTGCTATTACTTGTAAGTTTTCCCTCAGTACATACCGGACATATACCTTCATGCTCTTCTTTGAACTCGGGCATCCTTGTCACCATCTGTCTCACATTAGGTAGGGCCTTATAATGAAGATGGGCAAACCTCCGATGCCATAGTTCAGATTGAAGAGATGGGTCACACAACATGGTCCCCAATGGAATTCCTGCAACTTGATACAAAGTGCCAACCCTGAACCCAAGTGTAAAAGCATCTTTAAAATTCTGTTTCCAAACATGTACCTTTCCATCGATGAATGCTACCTTGTAACCTTTGTCTTCCATTGCCGAAATGGACACCGGGTTCTTCTTGAGATCAGGTACATAAAGAACTTCTTGTAAATGAATCATGTTACACTGATTCAATGGGAGGGTAACATTCCCTACACCCTTTACGGGAAAGGTGGCATCGTCTCCAAGAATAATCTCCAAGTTTGTTTCCTCCTCTATCAGATTAGAGAGAGCTTCTTTGTATCCGGTGAAGTGCCTTGAGGCACCACTATCAATAAGCCAATTTCCCAAAGAGTTCGTAGGTGACATAGTGGAGAGGGCCGATATAGGATAATACTCCTTTTGCTTATCAGAAACAACATTTGATTCTTCATACCTGGAGTTCCTGGCTTTCTTGGAGGGTCGACCATTTCCTTGATGTCCTGCATTCCTTTTTCCTTCGCCATTATACCTATCATTTCTTCGAGTTTCCCCTGGAATGATTGTGATCATCATCATGTGATGTGTCCCTTCTATTTGGACACTCCCTCGCATAATGGCCAAACTTATTGCAAGAAAAGCATCTACCCTTCCTTCCACCCTTAGATCCGGGCTTTCCACTGAAGTGACCTTTAGACCCTGCATTATTTCTCCTTTTGGCATGAGCGGAGAAAGCAGTAGGGTTGCCTCTATTAGAAGGCATTTCTTGCTCCACCATTCTGGTTTCTTCTTGAATGCATCTCGACATCAATTCTTATACCCAGGAATTCGATCATTGTTGAGAATAGTGGTTCTAAATATATACCACTCAGGTGGGAGACCTCCAAGAGTAGTGATAGTAAGTTCCCTGTCAGGAATGACTTCTCCAATCGATAGAAGATCATCATTGATCTCAGTGATCCTTAAGAAGTAGAATTGAATATCCTTGTCCTTGCCCTTCTTAATATCTTTCAACTTATTTTTGAGGAACAAAATTTGATTTGCATCACTAACCTTGAACATGCTTACCAATCTGTCATAGATCTCCTTGGAGTTGTTCAAATCAGAGATGTAGGCCACCAGACTCTTGTCAATGGAATCTTTGATAATCTTCTTCGCTTTGACTTCACCCTTGGTGTACTTGTTCTTTGTAGCAGTCGGTGCATTTGATGGAGGCTTAGGGATTTTACCCTTCACATAGTCCAACACTTCTTGTTCTTCCAATGTCAGATCAAGAGACATCTTCCATCCATGATAGTCAGACTTTTCATGGAGCTTGTCTTCAGCTAGGAAGTGGGATGAGGAACCCATCGAGCCTTTTGTCCTTTCCAACTGTCTTCGATGATTGCTCTTTCACTCTTGCTTGGGCTTTGTCTTCACCTCGCCTCTAATACCATGTTAATTTTAGGTATGTTTTATGCTTAGAGCAATTTACTTCAATTTTTCATATTAGCCCAATGTCAATATTCAGATTAGCAATCACATCAGCGTGATAGTAAAGTGCAGATAGAACATAAACATAAATAGTAGAAGACAAGCCAAGACAAGAGGACACAAGATGTGGCACCAACCATGGACAAACCCCAATGTGGGGAAACCCTTGATCAAATCTTCTTATATTCTTCAATAGTTCAGCAGAGGGAGAGATAGTACAAATATACAAAACTGATGTTCATGACAGCAATGGAAAACCCTTGACCAGAGAAGACAATGCTAGTCAAACTGGGCAGAATCTTTCTTTGAAGATCATTCATATGGCACCAACAGGATGATCATCCCAGAATGTTGTTGTCTTCTTGCTGCGCTAGTTGTCACTACTTCAGTCCTTATCCTTCACATAGACCCTACCTTCAAGGTTGCGGAGTTCCATGATGTCCAACACTGATAGAATAGCCTATGCTGTTGGTTATGGCTTGCAGCCTAGCTCAGCAGCAGGTTAAGCCTATGATCCTCAAACAAGCGGCAACCAATAATATCAACTCAACAGAATTTAGTCCTACAAGGATGCAGTTTTATTGTCAATTCTTTCTCATACCCAACTGTGTTGATCTGATCTTAGTCTAAGGCAAATTATGACTGTGATTTACCAACCTTGAAAAACAGTCCTGAGGAACAGCCCTTGTCACAGAGCTATCACCATACTTCTTCCATCATGTTGTCATCTACAACAACCGAAATTCAACGTTGTCCTTCCAGGCCTCTTTATGTTGATAAGGCTCCTTCTAAATTGTGGATAAGGGTCTCTCTTTGCTGCGGCTAGGGCTCCTCTTGGTTGCAGCTTAGGACCTCTTCTTAACTGCAAGTTAGAGCTTCTTTAGCTGCGGGATAGAGCTCCTTTTGACAGCGGATCAAAGCCTCCTTTTTGACAGCGAATTAGGGCCTCTTGATAGCGGATAGATGACCTTAGATTAGGTCTCTCTAGACTGCATTTAGACCTCCTTTAGACAGCGGATTAGGGCTCCTCCTCTAGCTGCATATTAGGGTCTAATTGCTACAGATTAGGGCCTTCATCGAACTGTGTATTAGTGCTCCTAGGATCTGCGATTAGGCCTTCTTTTAGGCTTGTGGCTAGGGCACTTTTAGGACTGCGTATTAGGGCTCCTCAATAGTTGTGGATTAGGCTTTATTCTTCTACGGATAGGAGCCTTCCTTTGTTGTGGAATAGGCTTGCGTACGAGGCCTCCTTGACTGTGGCCAGATCTCCTTAAACTGCGGCTAGGTGTCTCTCCCTTCAACTGCATCTAGGGCACCTTGTCTCGCTGCATCTAGAACCCTTCCTTCACTGCGTCTAGAGCTTCTCCCTCTTTATCTCTCTAGCCACCAAACCCAAACGAGTGGAGAGAGATCATAAGAGAAGTGTGTCTCAAATGACTTGAGACCTCTTCTATTTATAATGCAACGTTGAGGATAAGTGGGCTAACTAGCTCGCTGGCCGACCTTGACAAATTGTCAAATAACATAAATAAATTCATATCTCAATAAATACATGTTGGAATCGGATGATCTTTAGATCAATCCTACACCTCTCGAAGAGAGGAATCCAAGAAAACTATCAACTGGCATAAATAAGGTGACCCACATGGAGTTTTACCCTAGATGCCAATTTTAACACATATTGATATCAATGACAATCTAGATCAACAAGACAACCTTTAAATAATATGGTGACTACTAAATCATGGGAGGAAATTAACACTAATATAGATGGTGCTAATGTAGCTAAGGACGCTATTCTTGACATGTACTTTTGGTCACAGGTTAAATATGTTTTGCAATTCACCAAACCAATTTATTACATGATCAAGTTTGGAGATTCAGATCGACCAATAATTGAAGAGGTGTATGAGCAAATGGATAGCATGTTGAGGCAGATTAAAGACATTGTTGAGCCTAGAGATATCACCTTGTACAATTATATTCGTGCAGAGGTGGAAAACCGATGGGAAATGCTAAATGTTCCATTGCATGCATTAGCATATGTTTTGACACCTAAATACTATCATCCATCATGGCTTTCAACACCATCACCTGGGGAGGCAAGAGAAAATCACACCAGGATCAAGAAGTTCACAAAAAATATATGATTGCATTGAGAAAATTAGTCCCTGATGAAGAGGAGGCTGCCATGGTATGGAGACAGTTGAGCAACTATACACTTAGCACTGGTCCATTTGGGAGCATGCATGCAATTAGAGATCGGGAGACTTTTTCTTCTCTTGAGTGGTGGAACATGCATGGAGGTGCTACTCCACTTCTACAGACTTTGGCATTGGGGTGCTATCACAGGTGGTAAACACTTCTTCTGCAGAGAGGTGTCGGAGCTCTCATTCTTTCATCCACAGTGTTACAAGGAACAAGTTGAGTTTAGACTGGGCAGAGAGCTTGCTTTATGTTCATTACAACTTGTGATTGTTGTCCCATTATTGTGATGATGCAAAGACTAATAAAGACCTTAAGGTTTTGGACAGGAATGTAGAGGAGCCCAATTTGGAGGATGGAAAGTTGTGATTAGAGCAATTAGAAGATGCTCTTATCCAGGTATGTCCATTGTGGTATAAATTTTTCTTATAAAGCATTTCTCTAATTCCCGTTTTTAATTTTTTTTGTTAACTAGTGGTTTTCTTTGGTATGAATTTTTTGAGTGATTCCAGGATGATGATGATGATCGAATTGAGATGTCACCCCCATCTAGTCCCTTGGTTCGCAGGTTCCATGGTTCAACACCAACAACAGGGGCTTCGTCTTCATCAGTTTCAATACCACTCCCACGCAGACACCTTCTTCATTGCCACCACATGGAGGCCCACTGCCACGTTCTCTTCGTGGTGGAAGGAGGAGGAAATCAGTATATATATTCACAATTTACTGCTTTTGTCATAGATTAATCATTAGACTTGTAAGCCTGTTGTGAATTTGAACCTTTTTGTCTTGGTGGTGACGAAGTGGCCTATTTTGTAAACATTATTATTTGAATTTTGGACATGACAAATGTTGAAAGTTGCCCACTTGCTAGATAATATGCTCTATGTTTTATGTTTTATAATATGCTTAAAAATTTGATGTATATTTGTAATTGCTAGAATGTAGATCGTTGATGCTCAAATAATTAATCATTGATGTACAATGGAATCATGGATGCCATAACTATCTTGATTTATGTAAAAATATGCATGCTTTCATGTCTTCTACAACTAATTTGGTATTTGGGATTGTTTGTTTTGAATATAAATGCAAAAAAACATAAATATATATATATAGTAGACGCTTCGCTTCTTAGATTTTTGGAAAATGACACTTCTATATATATATACATAGTAGACGCTTCGCTTCTTAGATTTTTGGAAACTGACACTTCCGCATCCCCGCTTCCAAAAAACGTCGTCGTTTCGTCCCTGCTTTGTGCAACGTTGGTCGAGTGTCACAGCTGCTAGGCTCTACGTCACCCTTCTTTCTGGACGACTTGCCTCTGGAACTTCAACTCTTCTGCCCTTCCGGTCTCACACCCCGGCTTCTGGCTCTAAAACTCAACTCTCCAACAAATTTCGAATCTCCTGTCAGGCTCTGCATTGCCCTGACATGGCTCTACGCTACCCAATGTGGCTCTGCACTACCTCTTTTGGATCTCCTGCCTCCTCTGCAACGTATCCCCAGATCAGGAAGCTCTCCAACCAAAAAACTATCTTTGCCCCTCGCTGCAAGAAATCTCCTCGATGACCTCTCCGGCAATTACGCGTCGCTCTCTTGAGAAAATCGATCTTTGATCTCTCACTTGATGTGTTTTACAAATTCCCATCAAGCCTCTTCTTATAATCCTCTCGTTGATCAATCAACGACCTAGATTAGATTCTAATCAATGGCTCAGTTCATTTTGACTTGATCTGTGTCTTCTTCTAGAAGTTTCACCCTAGTTTAATTAATACCCTTAAATTATTTTATTATCCTAAGTTTAGACTTAGGCATCCATTAAAAGTAATTGATTATTTTAATAAAACTATCTCCGGGTGGAATTTCCCAAAAACGATTTTTGGGTATTCTGGAATACATGTGTCCGAGCCTCCCTGCAAATTTTAAGGCTTAGAGCACATCCTATGCTACCAGAAATCAACCCCTGCCATGTGTCATTTCATACCGCCACATCATACTGACGTCAGATGCCACTGTAGCTTATTGAGACCAATCATATGCCACCACGTACCCTGCTACAGAAAAAGAAAAGGGCCCGCCCACCTTTGGTTTTGTGATGAAATCCTTTGTTAATCCTTTGTCGCCATTCCCGATGATTTTTAACACTATCGACACATTATGCATATAAGAACTTTTAAAGGTTTCACCTTAAGAAGTTCCAATTCTCCAATTCGTCCACCTTCCGATGTGTTGATATGCAATCGCTGATATGCAATCGCTGATATGCCTAATGCTCTGATGTTGCGATCGTCGATATCTCTGGACCTCCGATATGCGATCTTCGATATATCAAACCTCCTATATTCCTTCATAAGGCTTCAATCATTGAACTTCAGCAAACCATATCTTTTGATCCAGGAGTTCCTTTTTGGACTTCCACATATCATTGGAAAGCTTGTTCAGAGCACTTTCCAGTGGAGAGGGACCAATTTAGGCTTTGAGTCCTTCTGCTACTTGGAAAATGACTGCAAACTTCTCTGTTCATTTACTCTTTGGACAACTAGAAACACATTTTGCAGTAAGTGACAACACTTATCATGGACACTTCTAGGCATGGATTAATGGGGGGATTCAACAGAAAAAATGGGCTAGGTCTGTGCTCTTGTCCCCTAAACCCCATTTGATTGTTAACCTTGGATTTTAGTCCCATGGGACCTAGTCCTATGGGATCTCTTTTACTAACCATCTGGTTTTAGGGATGGTACCTTATGGGAAACACTGATTTTGGTTGTGTGGTCCCGCTCCCTCATCCACATATATTAGCCCCTTTCCACTCATTATAACCCCTTTCATCATTTCTCCCGCCTGGGTCCACATTCCTCCACTAGGTCAACATAGGGTTGGCCTTCCCCTTACCCTTGCCCACACCTTAGGTCGGGCCTAGAATGATGCCATGGAGGTTGATGTAGCTGGAAAGAAAAGTAAAAACATAATTGGCCACATTCAAAAGGAAAATGTACAACAAAATGCAAAAGATGGTTGGGACAAACATATTTAGCACATGAGCAAAAGCCAATACATGAGCTCTACCCCATCGTCATGGTCATCACCCGGTTCACCTTTGCCCAGTCAGCCCCACAGTTGTACCATGCACTTGGCAAATGACCAGGACTTGTATGTTGATGTGGCATCACTTACACCATCATCTGAGTCCTTATAGATGGTCTATAGGAATTTCAACTTACTTGGAGACCCATGAGGTCACTTGTGTGCCCTCACAGCCATTGGGAGCACCACAGGTTTATTATGTGGAGAACAAGGGGCCAACCCCTTGTCCATTACTTTTGGAAGTCCAATTCATCATTTTGGCACTTATGGACTTCATTAGGGTTCTTAGAGAGCCCAATGACATGCATTATTGATTATTCGACCTTTTGAGAGGCTTATTATTTTGTTTATGAGCTAGTTTGGTGGGCTTGTCACCAAAAGATAGTTATTTGCACATTATTTTAGTTGATGGGCTAATGTAGGCTCAAATTAGGTAATTCGAACTCCTAATGAGTGTATAAATAGGAGAGACATGAATTCATTTTGTATCATCACCTGGAATGGATCATTCTCTCTCTTGAGAATTTCACATTTCTTTCTTGGAGGACAAATTGGAGCATGGATGAATTTTGATGTTTGGATTGGATTCCCTTATCTTGTATCTTCTTTATTGGCAAATGTATTGATGGTTGGATATATTCTCTTACATGTAAGTACAACTTTGATGCTAT
Organism: Pinus tabuliformis; assembly: GCA_031772625.1. Classification (NCBI taxonomy): domain Eukaryota; kingdom Viridiplantae; phylum Streptophyta; class Pinopsida; order Pinales; family Pinaceae; genus Pinus; species Pinus tabuliformis. Next base: position 1,037,796,651 of record CM062813.1, on the reverse strand, counting down.
TTTCTTTTACTTTGTCACATACATTGATCATGGGATTTTCGCTATTTTAGGGCTAATTGCTATATGCATTTACTACTTCATTGTGGAATTATGTTTCTATATTGCATATTTGTATGTATGGGTCATGTTTGTTGAATGAATTGTCCTAGAGATCGAAGTTATCTTGATAAGCCATCTTTGTTTGCAAGCGAAGTATAAACACTTAAGGTCACTTTCTTTTTTGCCCTAACATTGGACAAAGTTGCCCTTAGAGCCTACTTGAGCTAGGAACGAGATCCTTCTTCATAATTCTCCTGACTCTATATCTCCAAAAGGAATTAGGCACTGATCCACCATAAGGTGATCACCTTAAAACCTTTTTCTTCACCTTTTTCCGCTCTTTTCTAGGTCTAGCCACTCTGGGCCACCTAGGGCATTACTTTCTCGACAAAGTAGCCAAAGAAAAAGTTCGATCTCCTAGCCTCTACTACACTAGTGTGTATTCAAGGTCTCCTCCAAATTTGAAGAAATTCCGACGATGGGATTGTGAGATATCCCAAGCCCTAGCTCTGAGATCAAACTTTACCCTGTTGTTCCCTAGGCTAGAACCTCACACGATCAATTGACACCTTTGAGTGGAAAATCTTGTTTTGATCCTTTCCCCTTCCTTACTTAGGATAAGATCATCATCAGTTGCTAAACTCCCTTCCCTTAACCTAACCTGGGTCCACTTGGTCCTGTGTGGTCCCATACCTTTGAAAATTCAATTCTTCAAGAACCAAAGTTCAATAATTTAGGGATTCGGAAACTCCTTTACAAGACACATTCCTTAAACCTAGCTCTTCAATCCTCACCTCCTTCTCCTAGAAAGCTTTGTACATTGCTTGAACAGCAAGCAAGCTCGATCCTTAACCTCCTAGGAAAGGATCATTAAGGTCACTTTACATACATTTGTTGATTCATCCTTCACAATTGACTTTCCATATACCATGTCTCCTCCCATTGGTGAAATTCCACAAAGAGTAGGGCGTCTTAGCTGAGGTGAAAGTGGGCTAAGTCTCCATTGTTGCCCTTGATCTAGCAGTTGTCCCTTTTAGGCCCCTTGCTAGTTTGAGCAGTAAAATTTTTGCGTCGTTGCTGGGGAAACGAAATGTGTGTTTTGTTCCCTATACGACATATTGACATATCAGAATTGGCGACTCTGTTGGAAGAACAAAACCCCAGTTCTTCATTAAGATTTAAAGTTAATGCTTGGAGGGTGAAGCAAACATCTATCAAGGCACTTTAATTCACCTTGGCAACTCCATTTCAATCCTAATATGCAAGATCATAGAAAATGGACTATAGTAAAAGAGAGATTAATCTTGGTTCTACATTTTCAAAACTCATTGACCAAGACATTCAAGAACTACAAAAGAATGGGAATAAATATGCAGAATCTTATCAAAATGTATTGGAAGGTATGGATATGGAACTCATGCTCGGGTTTTATAGATCACAACAAGTGCAACTCGACATAATGAGGGATTTATATGAGGGGGATCCTAGTCACCTCTTTGACCTTGCTTGCCTAACCTATGCTTTCAATATTCTGACTGACCTAATCAATGATAAATGTTATAGTCAACCGCAAAGTGCCACAATGGGTAATCAGTTGGATGACATTGAAAGATCAAGTGTGAGTGAGGATGATGCGCAAATGTCAGTTATAGAATTGAAAGACAATGGCGATGAGGAGAGGAACATCTCCTCTGATGATGAAGAGTTGGATCCTCTAAGCCTCCAAATCACGCAAGAAAGAATAGATGAATATAGTAGGTCATGAAGGGGGTTAGTAAAGCAATGTAATTCTAATGAAGTATTCTTTCCTAAGTCACCTGGCATGGGGACACGGGACATGTAGGACATGAAAATTCTCACAGTGAAATCTCAAAATAATTGATGCCCTAGCTATCACACCAAGTGGGAACCCTAGGTGCTATCCTTCAACTTGGGGATTCTTTGAAGGTTTGAGCTCTAGTACTTGTTGAAGTATATCAATCATAGCCTTTTCTCTTGTCTACCCTGACATTGGGTGAACTTTTATCTCGTCAAATATTTCAACCCTAGGCCTCGGGTAGATTTCCTTTCAAGGGGTTTTTCTTGGAAAGCCATCCTAGCTTCTCCCAAAGCTTAGACGATTGTTGAACCTTTCCATTGAATGAGTCTCCTTGCCTCAATTAAACCTATCATAGATACATCTACCACAAGTGAGGGACACTGGGACTCCTCCCATTGGTGAAAATCCAAGAAGAGAAGAGGACAAAGGTTGGGGTGACAGTGGGCCTTTGTCCCAAGGTATTGTTGTGCCCTCTTGCTCTAGCCTGTTTACTAGGCCCGCTAGTGTTTGCAGCAGTAATACACAAAAATCAGAATGCAGCCAACCCATCAAGGATGGTTACTCCATGTCACCAATCTGGCATGTTTATCAAACTGCAAGTGACAACACAGAAAGAATTTTATTATAAAAAGTGCGGTGACAAGACCTATATCTAAAACGCTAAAGAAAGACCATGAATAGAAATGAAGTCAAGAAGCAAAGAAAGCTTTTGAAGATATCAACCAAAGTTTATGTTAAATTCTAGTTTTGGTTAGCCTTGATTATGGTAAGGAATTTCAATCATTTTCTTTCGCTTTTGACTTTACTATAGCTACTGTTTTATTGCAGAAAAATCAGCAAGGGAGTGAGAAGCCAATCACTTTCATGAACAAGGCATTGTGAGGGGCAGAATTGGCTTATGCCTCCACAGCAAAATAGAATTACATCTTTATGAAAGCACTCAAGTACTTTTGTGATTAGAGTGTAGTGGCATGAGGGGTGAGTGGATCACCAAGACCCAGGAGTATGACATTGCGCTCAGGCCAATCCGTTTGGTTTGTGGCCAAAGGTTGGCCAAATTGATGACTCTGAGCAACATTGATATGAAGGAGAAAGCCATTGTTGAACATTCACCACCAATCAGTCAAGTGAACACATTGTTATATTCATCAGAGCAGCATGATTGGCATTCTAACATTGTTTATTGTTTGAAAAACTTATTATATCTACTAACCTTGACAAGAAGAAGTGGTCCAGTCCCTTTAAACTTTGTATAGCTAAGCATTGTTTGCTGTAGGGTAGATTTAGGTGGAGAAACTTGGGTGGGGTTATCCTTAAGTTTGTTGACCCACCTAAGTCCATAGGCCTTTTGCATGAATTGCATATAAGTTCACGTAGTGGACATTTCTCAGCCAGAACCACCGTGCATGTGGCCTTTGTAGTGCTTTGATGGGAAACAAAAATTTCCAGCATTGCCTCTAGATTTAGTCATAGAACAATGTTTGTTCCAGTAATGGGGGCTTTATTTTAAGGGTTAGTTCCATTGGAATTCCAGCAAATGGATTTCGTTGGATACTAACAGCTACAAACGATTTCACCAGATGGGTGGAGGTAATGTGCCTTCGAAGACCTCCTTCAAGTCCCACTATTGTTAGGTTCCTTGAGGAGAACGTTATCACATGGCCTTTGGTACCTAACAAGAACACCATAAAAATGCTAGTGTCTACTACTTAGCAGAGTTATTGACTTTTTGTTCCCAGTACAGAATTACTATCTACAGGGGAATGCCATAGCAGAGTCCAGTAACAATAAGCTAATCTGCATCATCAGGAAAGTAGTTGGAGAGAATAAGATATCCTAGAAAAAATTATTTATTTAGGACAGGTCGCCTCTCATCCCTCACTCTATAATTCAAGTTGTTTCCCCTACATACTACAACGCTACTCATAACATGCAGAATTATGAAATCTGCCTTTTCCTAAAGTTTGGTATTCATCCATAGACTAGGATTCTACAATTAAATAGTGGATACTTCCCTTAAGTGACATGCAATCAACAAAAAAATACCTTTTATAAATGCAATTCTAACCATGATGGTTGAAATGTGATGCCCGCTCTTCTGTAGCATCCAAAATTTAACACATTTACAGCATATCATTGTAGTTGTAATGGGGAATGGTTCACTTCTAATGGAATTACCATAAATGACTTACAAACAATAAAATTAAGTGAGAAGAACTCACTTCTCAAGATCACCCTAATTCTTTAAGCAATATGGCTTCACTTCAGCTTAAAGATTGCATAGATATGCAATGTTAATAATGATTGATGATAATAAGATGCATAAATGATGATTTTTAGGGTACTTATATAATTTTCTGTTACTAGATCCCTTTATGCCAAACTATCCACATTTTCGCCCAATCACCTGACATAGCATGTTCATATTCCCCTTAATTAGAGATGCTTACTTTATTACCTGGATAAGGGGTAATGGTATCTAGAATGTGACTGTCTTAATTTTCCATGTATTATCATTTAATTTCATTTGTTTTCCAAGTCAACTGGCATCAAGCAGTGTTTTATACTTTTCCATTGTTGCATTAAAACTAGGCCTATAACATGTAAGTAATAACCCTTTGCCTCGGACTTTGAATAGTTACCTAAAGGCAAACTAAAAACAATTCACAAAATGTGAGGGACTTTAGCTGCAAATCAAAACCTTGCTGTATTACCTTGCGATGAGAAAATGATACAATCGCCTTATACAGGGCCGTTGTTCCAGGGTACACAGCCAATACTTGAACACCTGTTGCAAAATTAGGTGTATTTGAAGGATCTGTGCGCTTTGGAAAAGGGATGATATGAGAAGGTGGCAACTTGAATTTCCTGCAACAATCAAAACCAAAAGAAAATATATTTTCTGAAATTTTCATATCATAGAAAAGGTTGCAAGTCACCTGCATTTTCTAAGAATAAAACAAATTTAACGTCATCTTCAAACTAGTTACTGAGTTGCGGAATGCAAAAAAAGACTAATATGGTAAGAAAGTGTTAATTTTAGTTAACATGTTCTTTGCTTAGGACAGTTACTTCAATGTTCCATATTAGCCCAATTACAATTTCATTTCATTTCCATTAACAATCACATAAACCATTATCACATTGACAGTAACCAAAGAAAGAACATAAACAATAAATGCAGAAGACAAGCCAAGACAAAAGAACACGAGAATTTGGCTCAAACCAGGGAAAACCCCAAGATGGGGAAAACCCTTGATCAATCCCTATTATCAAATATCAAATGTTCAGTAGAGAGAGAATATCCAATAGAGTACAATGGTAATAGTCAAATTGACTTGCCAATACAATGATCCAATACCACTAGTCATAGTCAAATAGATGGCCCAGTCAAAGTATGCAATTCTGCCCTCAGTCAACAGCAGTCAAACTCTGCCCTAACCAGAAAGTCAACAGCGATCAAAGGCTAGTCAAACTCTTCCAAAACTGCTCGGTCAAAGGAAAGAGGAACTCGGCCTCTTCATAGTCAAACAGCAGCAAAACAGTCAACTTTGGAGTGGTCAAACCCAGTCAAACAAAAGATAATCCCTGTGGTCAAACGGTCACTTCAGGCCTGCGGTCAAACCCAGTAAAACAAAAGATCAGCTCTGCAGTCAAACACTCACATCAGGCCTGCGGTCAAACCCAGTCAAACAGCCCAGATGACCTTGGTTTTTGTGCCAAGCAATGCGGCCTCACCAGACAAAGATATGCCCAAGAGATCAAAATCAAAATCTGCTCAAAAAGTGAAAGTCAATGCTAGTCAAAGTTGCAGACAGTTCAGATTTTCGGCCAACTGTAATTTGATCCTCCTTCCTTGCACGTGTGAAGAAATTGCTGTAATTTTCAGAGCTATTGAACCCAAGAAGAGAAGAGAAAATGTGTGTTGATGAGATGCCAAAATGAGGTGACCTTAGGTTATATTTATAGTGGTTGGCATGGGTGAAGAGACATCTCTTTTCATCAAGAGGGCCAACATGAAAAGGGGGCATTTGTAGGAGGGCAAAAATTCCAATATTTCAAATGAAGAATGATGCCATCAAGTGTCTTCAAGGGTGAAGAGTGCCATCGAAAGAGGTGCTGCCAAATGAAGGAATTAGTCCCTAGTTGCCAACTTTAACACTCCCTCTCAACTAGGGAGTAATTTCACCTAACAGTGTCCATCCATCATAATGCCATCCTGATCATCATGTACTATCTTTGCATCTCATCTCGCCTCTACTAAAGATTGATATAGATAATTAGAAGGATCGATCAAGAGTGAGTCACAAGACATTACCACTCTCCACTGACAAAAGACAGTCGACATAACCGAGGGTAGAACACCAATTGAACTTGATCTTGAGTGATCAAGTTGTTGAACATCATGCATCCTAGTCATAGGGAGTACAACCATACACGACGTGTCCATCTGTAGTGCTATGGTCCCTATTCTCCTTTCCCAACTCATTGGCCAGATGAGACGTACTTCCCAAGAGTCCTGGACTATATGGGTGTTGTCGCACAAAGTGTCTAGGCACGGCGACAACGCTCGGAGTAAGGGCTGTCACTCTTGATCCTTACTCACTCCGTTTAGACTCTCTCCTAGGCAAGTCGATGGGGGTAGTCCCTAAGGTAAATGGGTGATGACAGCCTTTGAAACACAGACTCTAGGAGATTTTAATGATGGACAACTTGATGAATCTAAAGCAAGCCTTGGTCAATTATGATAGATGGATTAAGATAAGACACAATTACAAGATATAAATGACTACAGACCAGTGCCATTATATTTGATTAACCGTAAACTAAGTAATAACAAGTCATCCAGAGAAAACTTATAGATATGACAAAGCGATGATCATGAACAATTAATGTAAATGCCCAAAACTTTAACATGCAAGAGATTCCAGATTTTAATGATTTTCATTAACTGCCTAGATCTAGATTCAATTAACTTTCTCCAACAGTTAATTTGAGTTAAAACATTTATTGCACTTGACCATAGAAAAATATCAAAAATGCATTTAATCACCAAATAATACTAAGGAACTTCAAATTTTAAATTTTAATTATTCCTTAGGCACTAACTTCAATGTGAAAAATGAATAAGTAAAATAAATCAAAGGGTTAATGAATTGAATTTTTAATGGGCCGTAGGCCACGTTAAAAAATTTTAATGTTAAAGCATAATTCCTTTAATTTATTTCTTTAGTCATCAAAATTAGATTCTTTAATGATTTTTTAAAGTTTTTAATTTTTAGAATTTTTTATGATTTTTAAATTTTGAGAATTTTAACTTTTTTAAGATTTTTAAATGTTTAGGATTTTTAGGATTGTTTTAGATTTTTTTTTATTTAGAAGTTTTTTTATGATTTTTTAAAGTTTTTATATTTTTTTTAAATGTTTTTAAATTGAAATCAAAATAAAATAAGAAATGTAAAATAAAAACTCAAATCGAAAATATAATATAAAAGAAAAAGAAAAGGGCAAAACAATACACCAACCCCAACCTCTAAACTTCAACGCATATACATATGTAAAAAAAATAAATTAAAAAAATCGAAATGGTGAAATGAAACTAACCCTAACTTTATGTGCATACAAAGCAAAAAGAAAACGAAGGAGAAATCGATTTTTTTCTTTTTTTGTGTGCAATACAGCAGCAGGAGAGCTCGAGAGTAGACAGCAAGGGTTTTGGAGCTACGAAAGAGAACTATGGAAATGAGGGAGTCGCAGGGAGGGCGGATGACAGCTGAAGAGGTATGGCAAAGGAGGCAATGTGTAGTAGACGCAGCGAGAGGAGCAGCGTAGGCAGCTACAGGGCAGCGGGATGAAGGAAAAAAGCTACGGAGATGGGAGGAAATGGTTTTTTCTTTGTGTTTGCAGGTGGAGGACGGACAGCGGGAGGAGGAACAGCTCAATGGCAATGATGAATTTGCAAATGATGGCAGAAAAAGAACCGCAAGAGGATTTTCCGAGGGTTAAAAATCGAATTTTTCCAATAAAACCCGGAAATTTAAAAATGATATCCCAACAGTAACCCAAAAAATTTCAGATTAAAATGTTATACTTCAGCTTTAAATTTAACGCTGAAACTGAAGAAAATATCCAGATTTAAAAAAAAAAAATTGGAACCCTTACGAATTTTTCCAGATAAAAATAAATAAATAAATCCCTGCACTGTAAAAGGCTGATTAATATTCCTGCAAAATGATGTTGATGAACCCCATAGATCTAGATCTTACCCTCCAGGGCCTAGATCTGGACTCTATACAGATTTCTCCTTCAGATCTGTAGCTGCAAGACAACAATAAAACACCCAAACAATATATACAAAAACCCAGAAAAACCCAAGTCAGAAAACTAAAAATAATTACATATCTATGTACATGAATGGCAAATCTATCAGATCTAGGGAGTGTGAGTCCAACTCCGCTCCCAGATCTGATAATTTGAGGCTCTCAACAGCCAGATCTATCGATTTAGCACAGAAAAAATTAAATTTTTTAAAGTTTAAAGGAGGTGTTGAGCTCAAAACCCTTCGGGCATCACCCATAAAAAAAAAATATTATGATAAGTCCGGGATAAAATTAAGCTAGGCTCTTCAGAAAACATGGATCGGGAGTTGGTTGGTCCAACTAAAAATTTCCCCGAACACCTGATGATCTAATAATCAAGAATTTCCTGCAAAACTCAATTCAATCATCAACTTAGAGCAAGAAAATGGTAATAAAATTCAGATAAATAGAGACACCTGCTATTATATTCATAAATTATCATTCAAACCCCAGCGACTGAGCAAGATACCTGTACTCAAATCACTTTTCAGAAAACTACATCAATGGCTAAAAATAAATCTATGCATTAAAATGACACATCTTATAGTATTTCCACGAAGAGTAACACCAACAAAAATTAACTCCAAAGTCTTTCTTTATTGCTCATAAAAAGATTACAAGAGAGCTTTTCGCCTAGCACACGATCAAAAGATCGGATCTACTGACTGACAAATGACCTCCTATTTAAAGATAAATCCTCCAACGGCTAGTTCAAGTGATCCTCGTCAAAGCAATCTCGACCGTTGATGAGGATCAAAATTTCTTTTAATCTCATCCATCAAAATTTTAAATTCATGAGGAAATTCGAATTTTTAAATTTAATGCAATTTAATTAATTCAAAAATTAAATTTTTGAATTAATTTCCTCAAAATTTTGACTTTTACTTAACCCAGGGACCAAAGGCTTAAAATTTAGTACAATAATCAATTTAACTTAGTCCCGAGACCTCTTAAAATTTAATTTTGAAGGGCCAACGAATTTTGCCTTCGGAGAATTTAAATTTACATAGGACCTAGAATTAATTAAATTTCTGGCTTAAGATTTTAATTATTTTTTACCAGAAAATTTAATTAATTAACCTATGAGGGGATAAATTATTTTTCCAATCCTCAAGACACTTTACATCATGATTTTCACATTTTTTACATCTCAAGGGGGAAAACTCATTTGCAAAAGACCCTCACGGACTATCCAATTCTGCGATACAAATATAACCTAGCAGACCAAGCAATTTGTAATAAACTAACCTAACCAAATAGTTAGGATTATTCCCAAATCACTTTTACATAGACTCGATCTACAACACTAGGAATCCCCTAAGATCCCAGTAACAAAATCCATTCCGGGTTTGGGCCAAGGCTAAAAGAAAACTCTGTCGACCATCCGAGAATGGATCGGTGAGACAAAAAACCTCCCGGGATGTAGATCATCACCAGAAAAGTAGGTTTATCTAGGTAATTACATACACAACACAGATTTGTTGAGATTATTTACATTATACACGTGCAGAATGGGTTTACATTATAAGATGATGATCAAGCTGATGATGATAGCTGGACGGCACGAACACATCAATCAGGCACTATCCCTTTTGCGAAAAAAGGGGGTGTACTGCTATGGGTCGTTGACATGTAGTGGTCAACATCTGGCTCTACTTGGGGACAGGTTGCTGCACTAGAGGAATTTGAGAATCCAGAATCTGCATCCACGCAACACACAACATAACATAAGTAGCGTCCATCTAAAAACCATCATATAACGTTAAGCATAGGAAAGATATAAGCTCTTCATTTATTAACTAGTCTAAGAACATAAAAAACACAAATCTAACTACAAAAATGAAATAATGAAATAACAGGGCATAAGGTGAGAAATACAATACAAAGATGCCCCATGGCATCAGATGCATTCAATATAGTGCATACTGAGCATTTGCCTGTTTTCAGGTAAATCTGTAGGCTGTATCTAGGATGTGCCATGTCCAATCCTGCATACAGTAGGACTTTTTCCTATCCGAAAATCAAGCTGCTCGCGGCCATCTGATGCATCAAATCACTTTCTCATTCTCTTTCTCTTGAGTTTTTTCTTTGTGGCAGGCTATATCACTGATGATGTGGAACATCCTACTTCAAAACTCTCAAATGAAGCATGTAAGATATGTGTGACATGTCTTTCTTCATTTTGCATCTGCTTTGTCAAGACTAATGGATCAGTGGCACAAGTGTCATGAGTAATAACTTGACCTTTTTTAAATTCTTCTTTGATCATGTCATTCTTAGTTAAATCTTCGTTAATGGAGTTAGCCTCTTTCTCGGGATATTCGCAATAAGACGGGACCTATGATTTCCTCTCTTCTAGCCTCTTATGTAGTGAACCCACTTTTGATAACATCGACAATATTCGAAAATATCGTGATATTTTCGGCAAAACGATAGATCGCCAAGAAAATATCGCGATATTTTCTGTTTTGAAAATATCGCGATATTTTCAAAATATCGGCTATGTTTAAAAATTTGAAAAAATTATTTTTTATGCTTGCCGATATTTGCGCTGATATTGCCGATAAGATGTTTTTTGGACCCTCGCTGATATTTTGTTGATACCAATATTTTCAACACTGAGTGAACCCATTTCTCTGGTATGTCTTACTATTAACTTCGCTTAATTGAGTTAAGTTTTCACAAATCTTTCTTGCAGAGTGACATGATTAGCTTGCATAGCCTTTATTTGATTCTAAATAATGGACATCTTATTAGAATGATTAAATTCCATTATTTTTAATCTATTTTCGATGATATGTATTTCATCTGTATTTATGACACATGATATTTGCTTTTCTTCTATGGCCAATAATCTATTCTGAAGAGATATTTGACCAACTTCCATGTCCTTCATAATTTTATCATTCTTTGCTTTCATGCCCATGAAACAGTTTTGCATATAGTTTATCTATTTCTTATGATTTGTTTGCATGGTAGCTAACTGATTATTATAATCGAATCTCATGATGGTCATTTCTTCATCCATAGTTGACAATTTGTTCTGAATCGAGCTTATTTCTTCTTGATAACTTGCTTCCATGGTAGTCACTTGATTTGAATGATTGAATTCCATGATTGTCATCTTTTCCTCTACGACTAATAACTTGCTTTGCATAGAATTAATTTCCCTGTCATGATTAGCTTTCATGGTTTCCATTTCCTTAGCGTGCCAACTCTGCATGTCGGTTACATGATCAGAGTGTTTAATTTTCATGATTTCCATCTCCTTGTCACCTTTTTCCAGGTGGGTATACAAAGTCCCCATATCCTTGACGTAATCAGTAACAATTTTTTCTTGATTAAGTTCCATATTTTTTACCAGCTGCGTTTGAGTGAATTGCATGTCTTTAACCAACTGCTTTAGTTCTTCTATAATTTGCTTATCATTTTCCCTTTCGTTGTCGACACTGATTTGATAACTTGTTCCTGCTTTTCCACTATCATGGACTTATCTTGCAATGGTACAAGTGGATGGCACATTCTGATATGGAGAATTGTCTTGAAATCTTTCATTGACAGTTGGATCCTTTACAAGATCACTTTCATTCTGTTGCATAATTTTAGGGGCACAAGGCGAACTACCTTGATAACCATATCTATCTGAAAAAGCATTGATGATGTCTTGTAAAGAAGCGAAAGAATCTTCAGGACAATTATTAAACCAATTCAAAACATCACCCTCTAAAGAAAAGGCAAATAAACGAATCTTGACATCTTCATGTTTATATTGGGGAGAACTACAATATTTGATTATTGTATGAGTAAACCTGCATAGATGTTTTCTAACAGCGACTAAATCACCACCTGAGAACAAAGGCAATTTACGAATGGCCTCTTCCAGTATATCATGGAGAAAATCAGTAAAATGACACAAGGTAAATGAATCATCCATGATGACCTGCTTCAAGGGATAAGGAGGGACCAAATGGATGCTAGAGAGAGACCCCTGCTCAAGAAAATCAAGAGATCAACAAGAAGCGAGCTTCTATTAGAAATTCTTGTAAGAAATGAAAGAAGTGGAGTTGCCACTTGAACATGATTCTAGCTCTAAGATCCAAAAGGCAAACAACTGGATATAAGGGAGGGTTTCCAGTTTGAGAAATAATGGATGAATAAGTGGAGTCGCCACCCAAACAAGAAACAAACCGATATGTCCAGGTGCTAAAGGTGCAGATGAAACGATTAATGAGATGACGAAAGGTAAGGCGATGAAAAGATCAAATGACGCCAAGAAATGTTGTGCCTTTTGACAGGCTAATGAATGGCAGAAAAGATGAGATGATTGAAATGATGTCGAAGAAACCAAGGACAAGAAGTGTTGGCTTTGTCGGCTCAATTGAGAGATGAGAAAGATGAAAGATGAATGGCGTAAAGCCAAGGCACAATAAATCGGTCCCTGGCAACAGCGCCAAAAAATATTGTTGCACAAAGTGTCTAGGCACCGCAACAACGCTCGGAGTAAGGGTTGTCACTCTTGATCCTTACTCACTCTGTTTAGACTCTCTCCTAGGCAAGTCAAGGGGGGTAGTCCCTAAAGTAAATGGGTGATAATAGCCTTTGAAACACAGACTCTAGGAGATTTTAATGATGGACAACTTGATGAATCTAAAGCAAGCCTTGGTCAATTACGATAGGTAGATTAAGATAAGACACAATTACAAGATATAAATGACTACAGACCAGTGCCTTTATATTGGATTAACCATAAACTAAGTAATAACAAGTCATCCAGAGAAAACTTATAGATGTGACAAAGCGACGATCATAAACAATTAATGTAAATGCCCAAAACTTTAACATGCAAGAGATTCCAGATTTAAAATGATTTTCATTAACTGCCCAAATCTAGATTCAATTAACTTTCTCCAACAGTCAATATGAGTTAAAACGTTTATTGCACTTCACCATAGAAAAATATCAAAAACGCATTTAATCACCAAATAACACTAATGAACTTCAAATTTTAAATTTTAATTATTCCTTAGGCAATAACTTCAATGTGAAAAATGAATAAGTAAAGTAAATCAAAGGGTTAATGAATTGAATTTTTAATGGGTCGTAGGCCACCTTAAAAAAATTTAATGTTAAAGCGCAATTCCTTTAATTTATTTCTTTAGTCACCAGAATTAGATCTTTTTATCATTTTTTAAAGATTTTAATTTTTAGAATTTTTATGATTTTTAAATTTTGAGAATTTTAAATTTTTTAGATTTTTAAATGTTCAGGATTTTTTAGGATTGTTTTAGATTTTTTATGATTTAGAAGTTTTTTATGATTTTTTAAAGTTTTTAAAGTTATTAAGGAATTTAGACTTCTGTGATCCATAACATTGTTAGAAAATCTTCGGCAAAAATTGTGATTATGTTTTTAAAGTTTTTTATTTTTTTAAATGCTTTTAAATCGAAATCAAAATAAAATAAGAAATGTAAAATAAAAACTCAAATCGAAAATATAATATAGAAGAAAATGAAAAGGGCAAAACAATACACCAACCCCAACCTCTAAACTTCAACACATATACATATGTAAAAAAATCGAAATGGTGAAATGAAACTAACCCTAACTTTATGTGCATAGAAAACAAAAAGAAAACAAAGGAGAAATCGATTTTTTCTTTTTTTGTGTGCAGGATGGCAGCAGGAGAGCTCGAGAGCAGACAGCGAGGGTTTTGGAGGTGCGAAAGAGAACGATGGCAATGACGGAGTCACAAGGAGGGCAGATGGCAGCTGAAGAGGTATGGCAAAGGAGGCAGCGCACAGTAGACACAGCGAGAGGAGCAACGTAGGCAGCTACAGGGCAGCGGGATGAAAGAAAGAAGCTACGGAGATGGGAGGAAAGGGTTTTTTCTTTGTGTTTGCAGGTGGAGGACGGACAGTGGGAGGAGGAATAGCTCGATGGCAGCGATGAATTTGCAGATGATGGTAGAAAAAGAGCCGCAAGAGGACTTTCGAGGGTTAAAAACTGAATTTTTCCAATAAAACCTAGAAATTTAAAAATGCTATCCCAACAGTAACCCAGAAATTTCCAGATGAAAATGTTACACTTCAACTTTAAATTTAACCCTAAAACCCAACAAAATATCCAGATCTAAAAAAAAAAAGGAACCCTTGTGAATTTTTCCAGATTAAAAAAAAAAAAACAAAACAAAAAAAATAAGAATAATAATAATTAAATCCCTGGACTGCAAAATGCTGATAAATATTCCTGCAAAATGATGTTGATGAACCCTAGAGATCCAGATCTTATCGTCCAAGGCCTAGATCTGGACTCTATACAGATTTCTCTTTCAAATCTGTAGCTACAAGACAAAAATAAAACACCCAAACGATATATACAAAAACCCAGAAAAACCCAAGTCAGAAAACTGAAAGTAATTACATATCTATGTACATTAATGGCAAATCTATCAGATCTAGGGAGTGTGAGTCCAACTCCGCTCCCAGATCTGATAATCTGAGGCTCTCAACAGCCAGATCTATCGATTTAGCACAGAAAAAATTAAATTTTTTAAAGTTTAAAGGTGCTAAGCTCAAAACCCTTCATGCATCACCCATAATAATAAAAAAATTATAGAAAAAAAAAATTAAAAAAAAAATTATTATGATAAGCCTAGGATCAAATTAAGTTGGGCTCTTCAAAAAACACGGATTGAGAGTTCACTAGCCCAATTGAAAACTTCCCTGAATGCCCGATGATCTAATAATCAAGAATTTCCTGCAAAAGGCAATTCAACCATCAACTTAGAGCAAGAAAATGATAATAAAAATCAGATAAATAGAGATACCTGCTATTATATTCAAAACTTAAATTATCATTCAAACCCGAGCGACTAAGCAAGATACCTGTACTCAAATCACTCTTCAGAAAGCTACATCAATGGCTAAAAAGAAATCTATGCATGAAAATGACACATCTTACAGTATTTCCACGAAGAGTAACACCAACAAAAATTAACTCCAAAGTCTTTCTTTATTGCTCATAAAAAATTACAAGAGAGCTTTTCGCTTAGCACACGACCAAAAGATCGGATCCACTGACTAACAAATGACCTCCTATTTAAAGACAAATCCTCTAATGGCTAGTTCGAGTGATCCTCGTCAAAGCAATCTCGACTGTTGATGACAATCGAAATTTCTTTTAATCTCATCAGTCGAAATTTTAAATTCTTGAGGAAATTCGAATTTTTCAACTTAATGCATTTCAATTAATTCAAAAATTAAAGTTTTGAATTAATTTCCTCAAAATTTTGACTTTGACTTAACCCCAGGGACCAAAAGCTTAAAATTTAGCAAAATGATCAATTTACTTTAGTCCCGGGACCTCTTAAAATTTAATTTTGAAGAACCAACGAAGTTTGTCTTCGAAGAATTTAAATTTACCTAGGACCTAGAATCAATTAAATTTCTGCTAGTAATCCGGCACAAGAGCTTCGTTGTTACTGCCTACAAAGGTGGTGTTGCCTGAAATGATATGTTGTTAAAGTCTTCCCTGTTGCTCAGAAAATTCTGGGAAATTAATCCCAGCCTCTACGCAAGCAACCTAGAATAACCCTCGAAGGAATTGGCCAAATGTTGACCTCGAAATTTTGGCCCAAATTCACCTTCGCTCCTCTAGTTGTTGGCTAAGTTGGGACCCCTGTTTGGCTCCTCAGATCTGCCCAAAAAATTCTATAAAATTAGGAGTATGATCCTTGCGCACAACCCAGAAAAACCAAGAAAGGGTTTCCCTTGGTTCCAACTTTCAAAAATTGAATCTTCACAGCTTGGCCCTCCTCCAATTTCGAATTCTATTGTTGTGACTGATCCTGTTAATCTCTGCTCTCCCAACTCCAGCAATCCTCCTAAAATGGCCCTCCAAATGATCTCCCGGCACCCTAGCTTCAAACTCCCCCGGATGGTGCTGCCCCAACAAGTCTCACTCCAATGACTGTGCAATCATGGAGGAGATGATGCAGTCATGGAGGAGATGAAATGAGGATTGCATGTAGGATGGCCCTCTTGTCTGTAGCTGCCTTCTATACTCCTGAAAATGATGAAAGGATGCTCGTGTCTCCCCAACTTCCCGGAGTGCTTCATGCTCTGACTGCACAATCCCCATGTTGTTGTAAATCCCCCTGCAGCTGGTACTCAACTTACAGTTGTTGTAACTCGTCTCCCTATTGCTGCTACGAACTAAGATGAAGAAGAACTCCCTCCTAGGGTTGGCACTCGAAGTCCACCGAAGCGAGGGTTGAGATCTCGACCCAGAGACACTCGTGTGCTAAACAGCACAATAACTCGACTAAGCAGCTCAAGCAACTAAGATTGAGTTCAATATGTCAAAAGATAAGATATCCAAATTAGGAGAGTGTTAGTTTTTGGTAACATCGAAAGTGCTCTAGTCTTGAAAATTGGTGGAGAGGCTAAGGCACATGAGTTCTAAAGAACCTAGAAACTCATTGGTGAAATTCCACTCAGATTGTATTTTATTAAAATAATTAATATTTTTAATGGAGTTCCTAAAGTTTAAACATAGGGAAATTACAATATTAATGGGTATTAATCAAAATATGGGTGAGAATGATCTAGAAGGCAGATCAAGTCATGTTTTAATCTTTTTCGTTGATTAGAGATTTAATCTCAATCTTTGAAGACTCAACAGGAAAAGTATAAATTGGAGGCTTGGGGTTCGTTTGGAAACACATACAGAGAGATTGAGGTAATCGATTTTCTGAGGTGAGAAGTTCTCAGGAGGAAAATCGATTGGGGAGATCTTGCAGTAGAGGGGCGAGAGAATCCGTGAGGAGGAATTTCCAAAGAATACTGACAAAGAGGCAGAGAGAGCTTGTGGAGCCAACGCAGTCGCGGGGAGAGCTGATACTGGACCAGTCTGGGCCCACGCAGCCTTGATGCAGAGCCAGAACTGCTAGCACAGAGGAGAAAGTTTTCTGTCACGCAAAAGTCGAAACTGTCGAGCACTGCTGGAACAGCCGGTATAGCTGACGCAAAGGGCAGAAGAGGTGGCGCAAGGCTGACGCAGGGCCAACGCAGAAGTAATCGGGGTTAGCCAGTCTTGTTGCCGGATCAGCCGGAATTTTGTTGGGTGAAGTGAGGTAAAACTCACTCAAATTTTCCGCCAATATTTTCTCTATAAAGGATTGCTAGATGAGCATCCTAGATTTGTATTCAAATATTTCTCCTACATAATAATAAACCCTCAGAACTGTTGCACTGGTTTTCCGGCATCGGGTTTTCCCGGAGACTATTGTGTCCAAAAATAAGTGTGTCCTATGTATCTTGTTCTTTGCTCTGTTTTCTATATCATGGGATCAAATATTTAATTAGTGTAGGCTGCAAGAAGTAATTTGCTTCAGTATTCAGAAGAATAACTTGATGAATGTAATTTAAAAAATCAAGTAGGTGAAGTAGATTCAGATTTGCTGCAGCAGGAGTTCCTTCAGTGTAGGAATTTTCACAGAGAGCTACCTTCCTTATATAGATTTCGTGGAGCACTTTTCCCTCCATCGTGGGTCCCTCACCTAACCATCGATTTCCCCTCCATGCAAATCGAACTAGGGAATGTGTATTCCCCTAGTATGGGTGGCCCCCACGTATACTTAACCACATCGAATTAACTTCTATTAAGTCTAGCCTCCTAATAAAATCGAATGGGCCCCCATCACCTCCAAAATTGGCCCCAAAATGTAGAAATTAATATTGTTCCAAAATAATTTAGGAAGGTACATGGCAATCCTCCCCTCCCAAATGTTGCTTGTCCCCAAGCAACTTCAGTGCTAGATGCTCAAGTATGTGCTCGCCCTCCCAAGTAGCATTCTCAACTGGCAAGCTCCTCCAATGCACCAAAAATCGTTTGTCCTCAAGCAATGTCTAAACGAGCATCCTCTCTAACTGTTGCTCTCCACTGTCACTGCAACATGTGCCAGGGTCCCAGATGTACCACTGAATCGTCATTGACCTCAGCACTATCATGATATGAAATAATCCTTCAATACCAAGATCCTAGGCCATCCTGTCGAACATGAAGCTCCCCTTGCTCCACTCACTATCATGCCCGATGCAAGTACCAGAAGTCCCCTGCTTCATCAGTGACTCGCTAAAGCCTAGTGGAAGATCTGTATGATCTCCCCCTACAATAGCCGGCGCATCCCTAAAGGTTATTGAGTTGTGAAGAGTTGTGATGCCCCAATTCCATGCTAGTCTCAGAGTGGTGCCACCACGCTGACGCTGTGCTACTCTGACTATGTCATATTCCCCATCATGCGCAACCAGTATCCTCCTCTCTAGGAACTCGATGGTGGAATACTGAAAGAGGCGAGACACATCTTGCCTGGGCATCTCCATGGCGCCAAGGCCTACCCATCCAAATCCAAGGCCTACCCATCCAAATCTAACTCCGAACCTATGCAGCAATAGAGAATGTCTGCCTCCCCATATGATGAAACCCTCTGTGGACCCCCATGTGTCATCCCGAGAGCGAACTATATCACTCTCTGCCACGATTCCACTCATCACGAGTGATCTATCGATCAACTGAATCTCTGCATCCCATAGCCAGACCTGCTGCGGCATAGCCCTGTCAACTGATGGAATCCCTCTAGCCCTCATCTCTAGTCCCTACATGCCACCGATATATAGGCTCTATACATCATGAACTAATCTGAGGCATGCTAAATTGTCATGTGTCTGCCATTGTGTAGTACTGATGACCACTGGAAACCACGTGTGCCAAATAGCTACCCCTGACTGCAACCAATAGATGGGTATCTGATACACACAATCGACTCAGTGTATGCAGATCCATCTTGCTCCTGCCAGCCATCGCCACTAGTTCGACTACTCGCCCCCTGGAGAATGTGTTGATACAATGTCAGGAACCCAGATACATACTAGACAATTGTCTCAGCCGTACACAGTATCCTCTGGTCATGCATGGTCCAAGCATGCCCTGTGAAAAGAGTGACACGTGTCTCCCCTGTGACCAACTCCCCAAGAATAGGATCAATGATGAATGATATGCCATCACTGTCGTTGATCACCTCATCCCTCGACCTGTGGTTGACAACTCGCACACCGACTCGATGCCCCCACTAAGAAGTCTCCCCTCTATCGCACCAAGTGTCATCCAAATATCTCAAGTGAGCTCCCTGTCCCCTGCTACTCATGCCCAAAGTGTCAAAGGACAACAACCAGATCGCTCATTCTTGTAAGTGATGTAGAAGAGGGTCAGGGGTGTCAGTCCCCACGGATACCATCAAGTATAGCTCACCTGTGTCCCCATCGATCCTGGGTGAACTACACCCAAAGGTATGCCCGGTATCTCCGTACATGGGTTTCCCTGGAGGCAACACTCCAAGACCTCGTTGTGCAGCACCATACGCCTTTGCATACCACCAATCATCTCAGTACTCCTGGATATGCCAATGTACATCGCGGTCTACCCCTATGTACATCACGGCCATCCCGTACCGTCCTGCTTCCCTCTTGTGTCACTGCATCTATCACTCCCCTCACGTACTTAATGCGATGTGAGGCACTCCCACTCCACAACGCATTCCAACACACCACCATGCATCTCCATGCCCACCTTTGGACCACTGCTCAACGCTACATTCTCCCACACATCCCTGTATGTGATGGCCTAGAGCTATGTCTCTACGTGTCAGGCCACACCCGATCAATATCATCACCTCCACCATCGCATCACTATCCCTGTCGATGAATGGATCTTCCCTCCAAATCCCCCATGAGGGATCTGAGAAGTGACTCTCCCAATATGTCATTAGTGATGCCACCACTGCTCTGCTCCTCTACATCCTCTGTGCCCCACACAAAAGTGAAGAGTCCCTAGCTCCATACAAGGCACCATCTGGTGGCCTGCCAATGCCACCTCCTCCAACAAACTCCCACCAGAGTATGTTGATCACCCAGTGACCCCGTGTACAAATGCCATACCAGGAAAACCAAAGAGTCTGTCCATAAACTGGTCGGCCACTGGTGCTGACCGAGACTCCCCTAGTGAATGTGCACGCTCAACTGCTAGGTCAACTGTACCATCCTTGTTGTAGTCAATCGGCATACTTAGGAAATGATAGGCAGTCCCATTCGAAACCCAATAGCAGTATGCACTATCGGTATCCCAGTGCCTGGAAGCTCCTGTTGAGCTACACCTAGGTCCACTACCATCTCCATAGCCCACTCCACAGGGTACCAACTCAAAATCTCTCGCCATCTAACCCCATGAGAGGGATCAAATGCACGAACTCCCGCACACAGAACAATCCCAGCATGCGGGTGTTGCACCCTATGCAACTTAGGTTGTCTCGTCTCGTTACCCTAGTCAACACATGAAATATAACTAGGTCGCTTTGTCTATCTATGTCCAATGGGTAAAGGTAACCTAACAGTGCTACCAACCTCGTCTATGTATGCTCGAAGAGGGCTACTCTCACACCCCAACGTGCACTCTAGCTACACCAGTAGGGAATCTAACCGCTCCCCAACGTGAGTCAATTTGGTCGTGGACTTGGCACAAACTGCTCTCATGCCCTCCATCTCCTCGTTCTGCCGCAGAATAGCCTCACGCACTAATGCGACCTTCCTTTGTAATGCTAGAAGGTCGGACTGAAATCGGTGGAACTGCGGTGGGCATCTATCCCCTATAAACTCAGTCACAGCTCTAGATACCTCAGCAATTGTTGGCATCTCATCCATGGGTGGCACCCCCTCAACAGATGGCTCTATGTGTGTAGGCTCTATCCACTCCACCAAGGTGTCAACTAGGGCTATCAAAGAGGTATCTAATAAAGGTCACTCCTGCGCCACATCGGGTCTATCGATGTGCTCCTCACCATCTTGTGGGCTCTCAGCATCATGCTCAACCTCCTCATCAAGCCCCTGATATCTAAAGCCAGGTCTCCACCAACAAAAGCGCCCACTAGTCTCACCCTCTAACCGTCTTTGTCCTGCCCGCTCCTTTTCAGGAGATCTGGTGCCCTGATCTGGTCGGCTTTTCCCACATGATGTAGATGGATGCACCCCCACGACCTCCTCACCTCTAACGAATCTTCCTTAGGGTTTACTGAGAAACCATGGTTTATGGCTGGGAAGATTGTTTTGGTTACTCCCTTGGGTCATTGAGTTTGGCCGAGAGACATTATGGTTGGGGAGGTTGGTTTTCACGCTTGGAGTGATCCCTTAGGTCATTGTGTTTGACCGAGAGACCAGTAGACTTGGTTGGGGACACTGATTTTGAGTACTCTCCCTTGGGTCATTGCATTGGACCGAGAGACCATATGGTCAAGGAAATTGACCCTTTTGACATGAAGATCAAGATTCCTCCCTTAGGGTCATGGACCGAGAAACTATATAGTCAGGCAGTTTGATATTGAGATAGGGATTCCTCCCTTAGGTCATTGAGCTTGACTGAGAAACCCTTGTTTATGGTCAGAGAGATGGACCCTATGTACTCTCTTAGGTCATTGGGATTCACTAGGAGACCAATGGTATGGTCGGAGACTTTGATCCTACTTACTCCCTTGAGTCATTGTGTTTGACTGCGAAACCAGTAGGCTAGTCGGGGAGATTGATGTTGAGTTCTCTTCCTTGAGTCATTGTGTTTGACTGAGAGACCAAGTGAACTTGAACAGGAATATTGATTTTTGAGTACTCTCTTGGGTCATTGTGCTTGATTAAGAAACCATTGGTTATGGTTGTATAGTTTGGCCTCATGAACGATATTGATTGATCCATGGTCAGTTGGGCATTGACTTTAATACCATTGGGTTTTGGCTTATGGGATGAGTTTGATGCTATGTATCTTTCCTTATGTTTGACTTGTACTTCTAATCTCTCCCTTGCGTTTTTACTGAGAGACCAATTGATTGGTTAGGGAGATTCATCTTCAAAGAGAATGAAAAATACCTCCCTAGCCAAGAGGGAGTGTTGGAAATTTAGTAGCCATGGTCAGTATTTTCATCAATAAAGAAAAAAGGAAAAATTTGAATTTATATTTTTGACCCCACAACACCCATGTCGGCCTCCTAGATCAAGTCAGTCCGCCTGGCCCCTTGGGGAAATGTGTAAGGCTGTTGGCTGGCTACCTGTATGAGATAGGAGAAAAGTTTTCTCCTATGGGGTTAACCGTTTTTGGTGGGTAACAGTCACTAATGTATGCCCAAGTGGCAATTTTAAT
This sequence comes from Pinus tabuliformis, assembly GCA_031772625.1. NCBI lineage: Eukaryota > Viridiplantae > Streptophyta > Pinopsida > Pinales > Pinaceae > Pinus > Pinus tabuliformis. Next base: position 1,037,774,202 of record CM062813.1, on the reverse strand, counting down.
TAATGCATTTTGGGCAATTTTGGTAGTGGATCCACCCAATTTTGAACTAGCTAGGATTGGCTGCTTAACAGCCTACCTTTTTATTTCTTTTGATAAAATACCCATCATCTACATTACTGGTTTATATTTATAGTCAAAAGTAAGCATTTTTTGAATAAAAACAATTCTGAACTTTTGAAATATAAAACAACACAAAAGTTATGTTCAAGACAGCCAATAAACATGTCTAATACCTTTGATAACTCTCTTCATCATCACCTGGCTCTTCATCGATTACTTCATATCTGCAAGATTGATGCAAAAATAAGCGTCTTGTTATAATGTAACAAATACAAACATGATAGAATAACAACGAATCTGTCCTAGGATAAAGACTACGCACTTTGCTGTATCTCTATCATAACGGATCACTTTCACCACTATCCATTCAACTTTATCATCATTATCTGTTGTAACTCTTGCTGCAACCTGAAACACAATGAAATAGATATTGTTGCCAACAATTGGCAACATTGGTCAGAAATCTTTAATGAAGCACAAGGCAAAGAACAAAGGCATTACTCAAGTATGATCGTTTCTATGTAAAGGATGTGGCACCTGCTCTTAACTCAAGATAATCAGTGAAACCCTACAAGAAATCTCATATTAAAGAAGACAAATACCGTGGGTATAGAGGTCTATATGGTTGTCACAGTATGAAGTTAAGATAAGGCAGGAAAATTTTATTAATGTTCATGAATGTCCACAAAGGTAGGTCAATGTGACTCGAAATCACAATCCAATAGCATTGATAGAAGTCCATAGAATATGCAACTTACATATTATCAACCAAATCATCCTACCACTAAATAAGGAAACAACAGTAAATAGATCAAATGATTACCTGATCTCCAATAATAATATTTGCTTGCTCAGGTGGCATTTGTAGGGAAACAGCTGGTGATGCCAACTTTGCAGGTTCTGCATCTGCTTTTATCCCTTTTCTCTTTCTCTCACTCACTTCTGCTTGGCATGGAGAATCAAATAAATTTAGAGGAGAAAAAAACGGATACAAACAAATGATTTCATGAAAGTCCAGTGGAAAGTATATTAGTCATTTTTGCAACTCTCTCGATTAAACATGGAAAATAAGTGCATATGTATTGCCATTTTCTCTATAATTCATCTAATGTAAAGTGGCTTTATCATGGTATAATCCAACAGGAGACAGAAAATAAAAGTATGACACAAAGTAGAGTGAAGCAATAAACACAAGAGTAAAAAATGCCAAGAATCAACTCTATTACAAATATATAAAATCAATCCCCAACCATCCTCTAGTGTCTCCACTGCCGGTCTTTTCCTAGCAGCCTGCCTTGTGCATAAAAAAGTATTCAACTTAATCTCAAGTTGTTTGGTATTTTACTCCTCTGAGGGGGGATCAGCCAATTCTGCCAAAAGGTACAATTGTCACTAATTGTTTTGTGGCATATTGAACTTCAGGCAACTACCCTTACAGACACACACAGATGAGTATGACTTGTTCCTGACTTGATCAGATTCCTACTCATAAACCTGCACCTTCAATTCTCCATCCACCAGTTGCATTCCTGCGCTCATCAGCTCATTCACATATAGCAGTATATCAGTTTCTCTGCATCATATTTCAGATGTGCTACATGATCACTCTGATGCCTCAGTTCCAGTTGGTATGCCTTTACAATGTATCGTATCCTTGCTTAAAAATAGTGCTAAGGATTTAACTTGTTTGTTAGTGCTATTGGGCAAAAGTTTCTACCAAGAAAAATATAAAGAAAAAGGTTATGAGTATACAATACCAACAAATCTCGATGTGAGGAGGAAAGCAAAGATGAAACAAAGAACAATATACTTATCTTTTGGTAAAATGGTGAAGGCTCCCTCTTAATCTAGTATTTCTGAGGGATACCTACAACTTAAACAATCCAAAAAAGTTCTAACAAGATATATTAGATCTACAAACTATAGAAATCAAAACATAAAAGAAAACATTACAGATGTTGAAGTAGAAGGATATGTAAGGGATAGTATCCCTAAGAGACTTTAAATAAGCCTTTGACTTCAGATTCTTCAGTCTTGTTTTTCTTGGGTGGAGCTTCATCGGCAATATTTGTATGTTCTCTTTCTTTCTTCTTATTTCTTGGATTCTCAGGACATTGACTTTTGTAGTGTCCCATCTCATGACAATTGTAGCATTCAATCTTTGATAGATCAACTTTCTTCTTTGGACCTTTGAACTTCTTGTATGCTCCATTTTTCTTGTGATGGTCAAAGTAGGCATTCGAAGTGTTGTTTTCTTCATCCTCCTCCTTGTCACTTACTAATGAGATGCGGGCTACTTCTTGACTGCCTACATTCCACATTTGTTCAAAGGTTGGTGTATCTTTCCAACCACTAATTCCTAATGCAAAAGAGCTCCAAGATTTTGGTAGACCTAGTAGTGCAGCAATCACGAGTTCCTTCTCTAGTACAACTTCATCAATAGCTTGGAGTTCATCTCTTATTCTAGAGATCCTTAGAAAATAGGATGATACGTGTCGTCTTTTGTCATCTTTATTGTTCTTAATTCATTCTTGAGACTAGCTATCTGACCAATGTTCTTGATGGTAAACAACTTGGAGAGGGCTTCATACATTTCTTGTGCAAAGTCTATATTGGATATGTATGGGATTAGATTGTCCTTCACTCCATCTACTATTAGATTCATGGTTAAGATGTCAGTTTCCCTGTACTTTTCCTTTCTTGCATCATCTGTAGGTTTCTTAACTTTTCCTTGAGCAAAATCCAAAACTTTATGCTTAGCAAGAATAAGATCCATCCTCTTCTTCCATGCCCTGTAGTTGGAGGCTCCTTCTAGCTTATTTTCAGTCTTCATTGTCATGTCTTCTTTTCTTGATATAGATAGTAGACCTTCCTCTTCTTATATGATCCTTATCCTTTGACCCTTTCAGTAGATCTTCAAGCTCCACTTTTCCTTTCCTCCTTCACCATAGCTCTGATGCCATGTTAGAAAACCAGAAAGGCAAAATGATTTTCTTGTGTTGATAATTACTTGTGATATTCTTATAGTCTTATTAACTTTCTTTATGTTCTTCTTTTAACTTCTTTCCATCAAGCAATCATCAAATCAAAACATGAAGATCAACAACACCATATGTAGGCACTCAGCCACAGCTAAAACCCCTCTATAGGGGAAAACCCAGTGAAACTCTTCCACTAGTAAATCAAATTGAGATAGACCAAGACCTTAGACCAAAAGACTCTTCTCACTCCAGCAAGTCAGCCCTCAAACTGTCCTTCCGGACTCCAAAGATCAACTACAACAATACTGCATCAATATTGCATCAAAGACAAGATTTCGGCCCAGCTTCAGTTCTACAATATCGGCCCTTCCAGAAACTTTGCACTTATGGTAGTAGAGAGAGAAATTTCAACCTCCTTTGCTAGACAAAGACTTCCTTCTCCTTCACTACATTTTCCTCCTCCTTAGGTATTTCGCTCTCTTTTCTTCCTCCAGCGACTGCAAATCAAACTTACGCAATGTGTGCTCCAAATGAGGTCGAGTTGTTGCATTTATATAGTGAATCTGTGAGGTCGAATTCCCTTGATGAGGCCAACTTGGTGGAGGAGACCTAGAAGACAATTTATATCAAAATAAATTTATTTCTTGATTGATGAAACCCAAGAAGGGTCTTTTACATATGACGAGGACAAGGACTCTTGACACAAACCCTATAACCCTACAATGGAGGCTTTTACCTAAAAATCATTGACCCAAGCATGAAACCCATGCTTTAATAAGTAAATTTCTTTTACAATAAAATTCATTTTTCTTTCTTTTGACAAATACATTACATAATGACTCAAATATAATTATGAAGACCGACACTAGTTACATTTTTCAACAGCTTTGAACATGGTACTTGACTATGAAGTCTTCTCCCTTCCATTTCCACAGTATTATACACTAACACCTATCAATTAATGGGTGGACCAGGGAAATGTTACTTCCCCTTAAGGGCTAAAGCAAGTAATAGAGTTTCCCATTAACCACCCATACCAAGGGGAGGCCCCAATAGCCTCAAGAATTACCCTCTAGCCTTCTTATACTCTTGGATAACTCCCAAGAGGTGTTTTAACACAATAAAGGCCTTTAACACAAGCAATAGCTCGTTGGCCCTACATTTTAACGCAGACTTTGTAGTATGTCCAACAAGAAAGCAAGTTGTTTTCACATATAACTCTAAAACCATGCACTCAATCAGAAAACTAATAGCATATTTGGTTAGACTATTCTTAGTAGACCAAAATCCATAGGTTACATGCTATAAATCAAATGATTTGTCTAATGATAATTTGTTGTTAGAAATATGCTTTGTTTTTAGTGTTTGTTTATAGCAAGATAGCAAGCGGGAAGAGAACACCTTCATCCATTTGACTCCTAAAAGGCAATGATTGTTAATTTTTAAGTGTCTTTCAAACTGATAATTACCTTTGATCTTTTACATTCTTACTAGTATTCCATCATTCAATAACTATACAGAAAGAAATCAACCATATAACACATTAGTACATCCAGATCATAAGGAGACAATCCACACAAAGATTTACGCCGAGAAAACCCCTAAAGAGAAAAACCCATTTCAATAGAGAATTCTTTAGTTCAAAAAAGACACATCTAAGTCTAACTAGGTCAAACTTGTTCTAAGGTCCATCCTCCTAGTCAAGTCACCCAATTTTGATCTTGTACTTTGATCATGCACTTCCAGAATTTCGGCCTTCCACAAATCCTGCACTTTTAGAATAGATCTTGTGCTTCCAAAATAGGTTCTGCACTTCAGAGTTTCGCCCTTCCACAAATCCAAGCTATAGGTTGTCACAAATGACCTTCGCTAGCCTCAGAGATAGGTGCAAGCTGCCTCAAAGTGGATACACAAATTGCCTCAGAAACATCTCTTCATTATCCTCAAAAAAGGCCTCCTTCGCTGGCCTCAGAGCATCCCTTTGCTGGCTTCAGAAATACATCAAATGTTGCCTCAAACTTAACCAATTTGCTACCTCAGACCCTCAAGAGATGCGAGCTACCTCTTCCACAAATGCGAGTTATGTGTTGTGAAAAATTCTAACCCGAAATTCTACTGCAGTAACTGATTTATTTCACCTACTTATTTTTCACAATAAGTTTATTTATAAAATCCCTTCAGCAAACATTAAAATAAATTCTACTATAGTTATCACATAATTACATAGAGAAAATAACAAGCACAAGAACCAATCACATCAACGCAGTTGTTTTTAGACAATAGTCCCCGGAAAAACCCAATGTGGGAAAACTGGTGCAGCAAATGAGGGTTTTATTAATCTTCAGCGACAATTGCTTTACAAGGAATGATTTTACAGAGAAACTAAGACACTACTGAGAGAAAACACCTGAGGCAAGGTTCCTCCCTTTCCTGGAAACTTTCTGACACCCTCGAGACCCTTCTCCCACTTCTGCCTCACTTCTACCTCACTTTGTGTGGTTCTGCGTCCCTCTACATTAGCCTGCGTGAGGACTACATCTCTTGGACCATGTCTTCCCTTTGCGCTGTCTCTCAATACCCCTGCGTCACCTCCTCCTCAGTCATTGACTGCTGCTAATGCCCTCCTATTCCTCCACCCTGCAACTCTCCCTCCGAAATCAATCTCCTTCTCTTTGAGAATCGATTTTCCTTAGGATACTGAGTATCCGCTGGTGTGTCTCCAAATGATCCTCAAGTCTTCTCTTATACTTTTCCTGTTGATAAATCAATGGCTAAGACTAAAACAAACTTGATCCTCGTCTTTTAGAAGCTTCTCACCCTTACGTTTATTAATACCCATTAATATTTTTATTTTCCAAAGTTTACACTTAAGAACCCATTAAAAATAATAATTATTTTAGTAACTCCTCATCCGGGTGGAATTTCTCCAAACGATTTCTGGGTCTTGGATATCTCATGTATTCTAGCCCCTCCACAAAATTTTGGAGCTAGAGCACATCCGATGCTACCCAAAATCAACACTCCCTCTTAGCGAGGAATGTGCTCTAACAGTGTTTCCTAATAGAAGCACCACACTGATCCATGGCATCAGTCCTCTGCCTTCATCTACTGCGTTGTTGCAACCTGTATTGTTGACCATGACACTACAACTGTCACTACTACATCTGTACTGCAACTCCCTCTGAATATGCTGCATCATGTTGCCCATAGCACTGCCATTGCTAACTATTGCACTGCAACTCCCGATACTTATCCATTTCTGCTACTGAAATGGATTCTTCACCATCCCCATCTTCTCCCTGAAATAAACAAACTTTGTTCTTCCTAGAGCCTTGGTGAGGATGTCTGCCACCTGTTCTCCTGTAGGAGTGTACCTCAACTGTACTGCCCCTCGTTGGACACAGTCTCTGACAAAGTGACACCTGATATCAATGCGTTTTGATCGATCATGAAATACTAGATTCTCAAAGAGCTTGATGCAACTCTAATTATCACACAAAATCCTGGTCACTTCCATCCTTCTCCTGAATAGATTCACAAGCAATTTCCTAAGCCATATGGCTTCGCACGAAGCTGTGCTAGCTGCCATATATTCTGCTTCCGCTGAGCTTAGAGCCACAAATTTCTGTTTTCTACTACACCAAGAGGTCATTCCTAATCCAATGTTGAAACAATACCTAGTTGTACTTTTCCGATCTACTGAACTTCTAGCCCAATCCGCATCAGTGAACCCACTCAGTCTGTGATGTCATTCCCTTGGGTGTACAATAGTCCATGCTCGAATGTTCCTTGTATATCCCTGAGAACATGTTTGGCTGTTGCCCAGTGCGCCCTCTTGGGTTCCACCATGAACTGACTGAGGGTGTTGACAACATAACAAATGTTTGGCCTAGTATTGACCAGATACATCAGGGACCCTATAACTTGCTTGTACAAGGTGGGATCAACGCCTTTATCTTCTGATGCATCAATCTTCTTCCAGTTGGTGATCATTGGAGTAGCCATAAGTCTACAGTCGTGCATCCTGAATCTATTTAAGATCTTTGTAGCATATCTCCCTTGTCCAAGGAAGATCTCACCCTTCTGTTGCCAAACTTCTAACCCCAAGAAATAATGCATATGTTCCAAATCCTTCATGTCGAATTTTGTGGCTAGGTTCTTCTTGCAGTCTTTGATAAGCCTAGATGATCCTGTCAGGAAAAGATCATCCACATATAAGACTAGGATTAGAGGCTTATTCTCTACGACAAAATAGTAGAGATTAGGATCTGTGTCACTCTTGACGAACCCCATCATCTGCAAGTAGCCATCAATTTGACCATACCATGCTCTAGGTGTCTGTTTAAGCCCATACAAGGCTTTCTTTAATCTGCATACATGAGAGATCTTCTCATGTGTTTCAAAACCCTCTCGTTGTTCAATGTATACTTATTATTCTATCACCCCGTTCAAAAATGTCGTCTTGACATCCATCTGGTGAATCTCCCACACCATTTGTGCTGCAAGGGATATCACGGTTCTAATAGAAGTATACCTGGCTACTGGGGCGAAAGTTTTTTCGTAGTCTATCCCTTTTTGCTAAGCATACCCCTTAGCCACAAACCTGGCTTTGTGTTTCTCCACACTGTCGTCTGCAACATATTTGAATTTGTAGATCCATCTCGAACCTACCACTGACCTGTCCTGAGGCCTAGGTACCACTTCTCAGACATCATTGACCATTATAGAATTGTATTCCTCCACCATATCATCTACCCATACTTGATGCTAAACGGCCTCCTAAAAACTAGAGGGTTCCCCAACCTGAGCTACTAAGGGCTGGTATCTGTCTAGCTATCTTCGCTCCCTTTTATCATTCCTAGGTGCACCAATGAAGTCCTTTGCATCCTGTAGAATCTGTCGGAGTTCCCGGCTCGTTCTTCCACTGGTAGTGGGTACATCTATCAGCACTTCCTCTTCCTAAGATTCCTCCTGTTCTGAAGCTTTGCCTTTAGGAGAATTGTCGGTACTAGTTTCGTGGTCGGACCAACGGATCGTCTTTTGACTGCTCCTCGGAAGGCATTTCAAGAGATTTCCTGAAAGCTCTGTCCTCCATGAACTTTACATCCCGTCGAACTACTACCTTCCTTCTCCCTTGAAGATAGACTCTATATGCCTTAGCATTCTCGCTATATCCCACAAGATATCCTTTCTCAGCAATTTGATCTAATTTCTTTCTCTTTTCTTCGGGTATACTGCAATACGCCAAACTCCCAAATATCCTGAAATGAGTGACTTTAGGTGTCTTCCCGGTGAAGACACTTTCCAAAGTAATCTTGCCCAATGCCCTATGTGGAGTCCTGTTCTGGACATAAATTGTCATGTTGCATGCTTCTGCCCACATGAATTTGGGCATATCTGGATCATACAACATCGCCCTAGCTGCTTCCACAATAGTCCTGTTTTTCCTTTCTGCTACTCCATTCTGCTCTGAATCGTAGGGAGTTTGTCCACTCTCTTCCGATGCTTTCCCTAGCGCAAAAATCGGTGAAGTGCTTATCAACGTACTCTCCACCATTATCTGAGCGCAACACTTTTATCTTCTTTCCTGTCAGATTCTCTACTAAAACCTTGAACTCTTTGAATCGACGAAAAACCTCATCCTTGGTTTTCAAAAAGTAGATCCAAGTCTTCCTAGAATGGTCATCAATGAGGGTGACGAAGTATTCGGCACCACTAAGAGCTTTTATGAACATAGGTCTACAGATATCTGAGTGTATCAATCCTAAAACACTCTGAGTTCTATTATTACTTTTGGAAAACGTTGCTTTGGCATACTTGCCTAGAGTGCACCCTCTGCATACATCATCTCGTTCGGTACTTAATTCTGGAACTCCTGATACAGTTTTCCTGAGAATTCTCAGAGCCCCATGGTGTAAGTGTCCTATCCTCCTGTGCCATAGTTCATTCAAATCTTTATCTCCATTGCTGCCTATCAATGCCATTTGAGATTCTAGCTGTAATCTATATAGTCTATTACTTCTGATTCCAATATGGGCCTTCCTTTTCCAACTCGGGTGTTTGACATATACTTTCCCCTTAATGAAGAAACCTTCATAGCCCTTGTTTGAAGTTGAGATACGGAGAGTAAGTTCATCCCCAACCCTGGCACATGCAGCACATTAGTTGCTTGAAGCCGCTCTCCTGCTTCGGTTTGAAAGACTACAATACCTCTTCCTATGGGGGTACACTTTGACTCATTTCCCATGGTGATCTGAAAATTCATCCTTTCTTCCTGATAATTTGGAAAACATTCTCGAATTCCTGTCATATGCCAGGAAGCTCCAATGTCTATATACCAAACCTCAGAGGAGGCAGAACTTGCTAGGCAAGCGACTTCTTCTTTCAATTTGGAAGCTAACATAGAATAATTGTGATCCATGTTCTTCGTGCTTTCTTCTTTCTCTGGAAATCTGCGTGAGTCCCTTTGAGTTGATGCCTTTGCATCATGTTCCTAACCCATAGTCGATTCTTCTTTCCTGTTGCTGGATCTCTACTCTAATACCATGTGAAAATTTCTAACCCGAAATTCTACTACAATAACTGATTTATTTCAAATACTTATTTCTCACAACAAGTTTATTTACGAAATCCCTTCAGCAAACTTTGAAATAAGTTCTACTATAGTTATCACATAATTACATAGAGATAATAACAAGCACAAGAACCAATCACATCAACATAGTTGTTTTTGGACGATAGTCCCCAGAAAAACCCAATGTGGGAAAACCTGTGCAGCGGATGAGGGTTTTATTAATATTCAGCAACAATCGTTTTACAAGGAATGATTTTACAGACAAACTGAGACACTACTGAGAAAAAACACCTAAGGCAAGGTCCCTCCCTTTCCTGGAAACTTTTTGACACCCTGGAGACCCTTCTCCCAATTCTCCCACTTTTGCGTCACTTCTCTGTCACTCTGTGTGGTTCTGCGTCAGCCTGCATGACGACTGCGTCTTCCCTCTGCACTGTCTCTCAATACCCCTGTGTCACCTCCTCCTTAGTCACTGGCTACTGCTAATGCCCTCTTCTTCCTCCTCCTTGCAACTCTCCCTCTGAAATTGATCTCCTTTTCTTTGAGAATCGATTTTCCTTGGGATACTGAGTATCCACTAGTGTGTCTCCAAATGATCCTCGAGTCTTCTCTTATACTTTTCCTTTTAATGAGTCAATGGTCAAAATTAAGTCTCTAATCAACGGCTAAAATTAAAACAGACTTGCTCCTCGTCTCTTAGAAGCTTTTCACCCTTATCTTTATTAATACCCATTAATATTTTTATTTTCCTAAGTTTAGACTTAGGAACCCGTTAAAAATATTAATTATTTTAATAACTCCTCATCTGGGTGGAACTTCTCCAAACCACTTCTTGGTCTTGGAGATCTCATGTATTCAAGCACCTCCACAAAATTTTGGAGCTAAAGCACATCTAATGCTACCCAAAATCAACACTCCCTCTTAACGAGGAATGTGCTCTAGCAGTGTTTCCCAATAAAAACACCACACTGATTCATGGCATCAATCCTCTGCCCCTCATCTACTACATTGCTGCAACCTATACTGTTGCCCATGACACTGCTACATCTATACTGCATCTCCCTCTGAATATGCTGCATCATGCTGCCTGTTGACCACTCCATGTCAACTACCCCATAGCTATACATCTTTTCGCGCATGGATTTCCATCATGTCCGAGCACTCAGATGATCCACAGATTCATCATTATCAGTTATATGTATACTAGAGTTTTGTAAACCCATTCTGCATTTTGTAATGTAAATGACCCTAGTAAGACAAATGTACGTAACATCCTAGGTAAATTTATTTTTCTGATGATGATTTCTATCTTAGGAGGTTTTTAGTCTCACCGATTCATGTGTGTTTCTAAACACGGATGATCGGCAGAGCTTTTCTCTCCAGCCTCACCCCAAAACTAGGGTGAATTTTGTCGTTGGGATTTTAAATGAATCCTAGTGTTATTTATCGAGTCTTTGTAAAGTGATTTGGGAATAATTCAAATTATTTGGTTGGATTATTTTATTACAAGTCACTTAGTCTATTAGATTATATTTTGTATTGTAGAAATGGGTAATTATTGAGGGTCAACAACGAGCTGGTGTTCCCCCTTCATGGGTTAGAAATTTGATATTTCATATAAAAAATATTTAGTGCATAGTCCCTCATAGTTAGACACCATGGCTAAATATTAGAGGGTTGGAAAAATTAGTAATCCCCTCATGAGTCAATTAATTAAAATTTCTGGCTAAAATAAATTAAAATGTTAAAGCCAAAAATTTAATTAATTTATGTCCTAAGAAAAAATAAATTTTCCAACATTTAAAATTCGTGGGTTTTAAAGTTTTTAATTTTTGGAGGTCCTCGGCCAATGGAGTATTGAAAATTTAAAGATATTTTGAACCCTTGGGCCATAGTAGTTAAGTCAAAGTCAATTTTTTGCGGCGATTAACTCAAAATAATCATTTTTGAGTTAATTAAAAAGAAATTAAAAGTGACATCCGAATTTCCTCATAAAGTAACTTTATTTCAACGGTGATGATTAAAAGATCATTTGATCTTCATCAACAATTGAGATTGTTTTGACGGGAGTCAAGTCAACTATGCATTGGAGAATTTTCCTATAAAAGAGAAGTCCCTCTCCATTATTTGAATCTGATTTTTAAATCGTGTACTTGCTCTAAGAAAGCTCTTGTAACTTTTTTTAGTTAATAAAACGCAAAGGCTTTGGGATTTCAGATCGTGGTGTTCTTCCTTCATATTTATGTGGTAATATTGTTCTTAATACTTTGTTGCTTTTATTTGCAATTGTTGGTTAATAGCCTTTGAGGATTGATCTGTGTACAGATATCTTACACAGATTTCTGGGTTTTTAGAATATCATTTTGATTTGATAGAAGTAGTGGGTATCTCTATTTCTTAATGATTTTACGATTATTTTAAAATCTCTATTAATCTAACAATCAGATCTAAGTGTGCAGAAGTTATCATTCAGGATTTGGGCGTTTCGGGGAGTCCTCAGCTGGACCAACTGACTCTTAGTTTGCAGAATCTAAAAGAGCCCATTGTCCTTTTAATTTCTGAAGCCATTTTATAGAATATCTTACTTACAAGGTTTTTCTTGGGCTTGTGCCTCTTTAAAATTTCAAATTTATTTACAAATATTGTGCAAAATTTGTTTAAATCTAGCTAATAAAGGGCTTTGATCTGCAAATCTGCTAGATCTGTAGAATATTATTGTAGATTTGTAAATAGAAAATTTCTAATTCATTCGAGTTCTGGGTATTTCATTTTTTTGTATATACATGCTTTGGAGTTTTGTCTTTTATTTGTGCAGGAAAAAATCTAAAAATTGCAGGTGATTTTTGTGGATTCCGGAGAGAGATTTAAGCCCCTAAGGGCATCTCCATTTTGTTCGTAGGTCGAGGAAAAATTTCAGAAGGATCGTGGGAAAAAAAAATTAGGGCCTTAAGGTCCAGCGCTAGCCATCTCCAGCCTCATTCTCGGCCTCTATCATTCCACCCTCATGCCTCTCATCATTGCAGCCTTTTTCACCATAATTTTCTCACTAAATTTTCTCCATAAATTTCTCTAAAAAAATTAACAAATTTTAACAAAAAAATTCTGAGTTTGGCATTTGCATTGGAGAATTTTCAATGACTTGGGCAGCCCATCTTCAAGTGTCTTCAAGACCCTAGAGGCTGACTGGTGCACATCCTCTAAACCCTTACCTTTTTCATTGATCTAATTGAAAGCAAAATTAATACTGACATAAAATTTTAGTTATCTGAAATCAAGCAGCAAATTAGTTTGCATCTTTCGCTGCATTACATTTCATAAATATAATTACTTTCAAAAACTTTTGCATGCTATTTTCTAAATATTATTTCACTATTTTTTCAGTAATTTTCCGAGTTTTTAGATTGTTGAAATTTGGTACCGGAGGACAGGTGGTTCCCTTAGGCTTTGATCTTTGGCCTAGGGAAAAGTGTCCAAAAGAATTTAATTTTTCTCTTTAAGTGACTTTATAATTTTATAAAGTTAAATCTAATTTAAAAGTGACTTTAAGTGATAAAATTACTAAGTCTAATTTTAAAGTGACTTTTATAAAGTCAATGAAAAATTAGAAAGGAAAAATGACTTTGGAAATAAATGACTAAGTGGGTCTTTATTAAAGTGGGGTGAATTAAAAAATAAAAAGTGAGATTTAAATGAGCATTTAATCTTAGCCATTGATCTAAATCTATTTCAGCCATTAGATTTAGAGATCACCCAAAAGTCACTTGGGTCACCCAAAAGTCACTTGGAGTTATATTAAGGGAGGAAAAGGAGGAAAAGATCACATTCGATTCAATTCTTTCATGAGCAGATTGGGAGAAGGAGAGCAAGAGAGCAAGAGAGATTTATGAGCAGGGAGGAGAAGGAGACAGCAGCTTGGCACACACACATTCCAAGGCAGCAGTTGAGCAGATTTGTACAGCTGATTCAGCACACAGTGAAAGGCAGATTTTGGCACGATTTTCGAGGAGAGGTTTGCACAAAAATCGAGGAGCAGTTTGCTGGTTTTTCTGCACGCAAAACGAGGGCCATACAGCAGCATTTAATGCTGAAAGTGGGCACGAAAATCAAGGAGACCGTACAACATTTATTGCTGTCTTGTTTGCTGTAATTTCCAGTTTGCTGTGAAGCATGGGAAAAGAGATAAGTTGTAAATTTGCTTGCTGATTTTTTGCTGAAAATTTCTCACTGTAAAAGGCAATTTTCAGAAATAAAGAAGAGCTCTCAAACTGGTTTTCCCCAAGAGTTGTAGGGGGTTTTTCCAGGGTCACATTGACCAAAAATCTCAGTGTTTAAATGTGTTTTAATGGCTGTTTATTACTGCTGATTTTTATTTCTGCAATTTCCAGCATTCTGTAAAATTTCCAAAATTTGTGTTTTCAGCAAATTTATTTTTTCAGCTTATTAAATGTATGGCTATGGGAAAGGGCATTTAACTATATGGGAGAAATAAAGAGAAACTGAAAACCGGGGTGGGAAAACAGAAATTTCTACATGGTATCGAAACTTGAGTGCTGAAAGGCAGTTTGGGACAGCAAAAGGAAAAATTACAGTTGCTGATTTTTCACTCAAAAAATTTTAGCAAGCTGATTTTTTCATAAACAGCGGTTTTATCTTTACTACAGCAGTGCTATTTTTCAAGTTTTAGGACAGCAGGATGTCATTGGGATTGAGGGTGGAGGATAGGCTGGATGGGCATATAAATTACAGCGTTTGGAAGGAGAGAATGCAGAGTATCTTTGAGGAGGCAGAAGTCTGGGATATCATGGTGCATACTACACAGAACCTTGTTGTTGTGCCCACTGATGCTACTCAGTTAACAGCTTATAATAAAAAGAACAACAAGGGTAAGAGGTTGATTCTAGACGGAATCAAAGACCATTGCATTCCTCATGTGAGAGGAAAGAGCAATGCCCATGAGATGTGGACAGCATTGTCCAATCTCTACCAGAGTACCAATGAGAACCGGAAGATGGTCCTGAAGGAGAAGCTGAAGAACATTAAGATGGGTAATGATAGTGCAGCTGGATATCTCACAAAGATTACTAATGTGAGAGATGAGTTGGCAACAATTGGAGAGGCCATTCCACCCACTGAGTTGGTGCGGATTGTAGTGAATGGTCTCCCCCGTTCATGGTTGAACTTTGCTGATGGGGTTTGTGCACGTGAGACCCTTCCCACATGGGAGAGGTTTTGGGATGATTGCATTCAGACAGAGATCAGGAAAGGTCAGCTTGGAGCAGCCAAGCCAGTTGAGCAGGATGAGGATGTAGCACTGGTGGCAGGAGGCAAGAAAGGCAAAGGGAAGAAGCAGGCTTCCACAAGCAGTGGTGGGGGCAAAGGCAAAGGTAAAGGTAAACAGGGGAACACACAGAAGGACTATTCCAAGGTGAAGTGTTGAAATTGTCAAAAGATGGGACACTATGCAGTTGTGTGTCCGGAGAAGAAGAAGAAGAAGGGGAAGAACCAGGACGTGGCAGCTTCAGCAGAGATTGAGGACTTTGTTGGTCGTTTTAACCGAGAGTTTGCGTTCACTACGTGTGAGTCCTCTAGTGCAGGATCACCTGCCACACAGGTTCAGAGGGAGCATGCTTTTCCCTCGATTAGCGGAGCATCTTCAGGTATCTAGTATGTGGACAGTGGGGCTTCACGTCATATGACAGGAGTCCGTGAGTACTTCTCAGAGCTTTCAGAGAGTGGCACTGATATTGAGGTAGTACTCGGTGATGACAGAGTTGTTAGAGCAGTCGGGGTGGGGACAGTGACATTTCAGAGGGAGTCCAAACCTCCCTTGAAGGTGTCAGAGGTTCTTTATGTGCCAGGGATGAGGAAGAACCTCATATCCATCTCAGCTTTGGAGGACAGAGGATATGAGGTACTGTTCAGGGGAGGACAGGTGTTGATGTATCCCAGGGGCACTCCAGCTGATTCAGCTAGAGTGATAGGTGTACGCCATGCAAAGGTGTACAAGTTTGCATTCCAGCCCCTTTTGGCATTGAGCAGTAATACCGACAGCAGAGCTAGCAGTTCTGAGCTGTGTGAGATTTGGCACCGCAGGATGGGACATATGTATCATGGAGCCTTGAGGACATTGCGAGAGATCACTACAGGTGTGCCAGATTTCAGTACTGATCACTTTGATACTTGCAGAGGTTGTGCGATGGGCAAATTTGCCAAATCCCCTTTTCCCAGCAGTGACAGCAGAGCGACGGGGATACTTGATTTGATTCATTCCGATGTGAGCGGTCGGATGTCTCATGTTTCCTTGAGTGGATATGAGTACTATGTTTTATTCATTGATGATCACTCCAGGAGGACCTGGATTTATTTTTTGAAGACCAAGAGTGAGGTCTTCAAGCAGTTTCAGGAGTTCAGAGCTCTTGTGGAGACTCAGACAGGTCGAAAGATCAAGTCCTTGAGGTCGGACAATGGAGGAGAGTACACCCTTGGAGAGTTTGTTGACTATTGTGCGGACGCAGGCATTAGGAGGGAGTTCACTGTTCCTTACAACCCCCAGCAGAACGGGGTTGCGGAGAGGAAGAACAGATCCATCATAGGGGCTGCCAAAGCCATGTTACATGATCAGGGGTTGCCATTGTTCTTGTGGGCAGAGGCCTGCAACACAGCTGTTTACTTGCAGAACAGGAGTCCGCATCGTGCCTTGGGGCACATGATTCCGGAGGAGGCTTTCTCTGGGAAGAAGCCTGATATTGGTCATCTTCATATCTTTGGATGCATTACATACTCCTATATACCCAAGGAGAAGAGGACCAAACTAGAGCCCACCGCAGAGAAGGGTATCTTTGTGGGCTACAGTGAGACCTCAAAGGCCTTTCAGATTTACATTCCTGCACAGAGGAGAGTTGTTGTCAGATGGGATGTGAAGTTCGAGGAGGACAGGGCCTTTAGGAGGTCACGGTAGTTAGAGTATCTGGATCAGCCAGACCCTCAGCAACAGTTGACTCAGTCGCAGGGATCCAGTGGGCAGGGATCAGGAGGATCCGGAGGTACATCTATGAGGATGTCAGGTCCGTCAGTGAGCAGTGGCTCGCCGAGCCAGAGGGGTGGTGCTTCGGGCAGCATGCAGAGCAGTTCACTAGGGAGTCCATTGATGGACAGTTCACACGGTGCCTCAGCTTCTACAGGTTCAGGTGCAGGCAGGAGGACAGCAGATAGACAGTCAGGAGTTCAGGCTACTGATGGTGATGAGGAGGAGGAGTTTCATTCTCCTATGGGAGAAGCATGCTCAGGGAAGAGAAAGCCCAAGTGGCTTCAGGACACCTTGAGAGATGCCACATCTGTTGCTGAGCCGAAGAGGCCGGTCAGAGAGAGTAGACCACCTGAGAGGTTTTGTAGCTATATGGCGATGGTTACCAGCATCCTTGACTCTGAGCCTTCTAGCTATGAGGAGGCAGCTAGCCAGCAGGTCTAGAGAGAGGCCATGCATGAGGAGTATTCTTCTATCATGAAAAATGATGTTTGGGAAGTGGTGCCGAGGCCTGAGGGCAAATCCGTGGTTACTTCCAGATGGCTTTACAAGGTAAAGCATGTTGCAGATGGCAGCATTGAGAAATTCAAAGCGAGGTTTGTGGCTAGAGGGTTCTCCCAGGTAGAGGGAGTTGATTATGAGGAGACCTTCGCTCCCGTGGCTCGATATACTTCGATCCGCTCCATTATATCGATAGCAGCAGAGATGGGTTGGAAGATCCACCAGATGGATGTGAAGACCGCATTTCTCAATGGCTTCATACAGGAGGAGGTGTACATTGAGCAGCCACAGGGCTTTGAGGTGCATGGGAAGGAGTCCCATGTGTGCAGACTGAAGAAGGCCCTTTATGGCCTGAAGCAAGCTCCCAGAGCTTGGTACTCCAGGATAGATACATATTTGCAGGGGATGGGTTTCACAAAGAGTGAGGCAGATCCGAACCTTTACTTTATTGTGATTGGTGAGGAGCCTCTCATTCTGGTGCTGTATGTGGATGACTTGATCATTACAGGTGCAGAGAGACTCATAGAGCACTGCAAGAGAGATCTTGCGACGGAGTTTGAGATGAAGGACATCGGCTTGATGCATTACTTTTTGGGTTTGGAGGTGTGGCAGGAGGAGGGGCATTTCTTCCTGGGGCAGGGGAAGTATATTGTGGACATCCTTAGCAGAATCCACATGGAGGATTGTAGACCCATGTCGACACCGATGATCACCAACTGGAAGAAGCTTCATGCTTCGGATTCCGAGTTGGTGGATCCCACATTGTACAGGCAACTGATTGGTTCCTTGATGTATTTGGTCAACACTAGACCAGATATCTGTTTTGCAGTCAACACGATGAGTCAGTTTATGTGTGAGCCTAGGAAGGTTCACTGAATGGCTGCAAAACACATTTTGCGGTACTTGCAGGGGACAGTGGATTATGGTCTGGACTACAGGCAGGGAGATGGAGTGAGATTGGCAGGATACACTGATTCTGATTGGGCAGGTTGTGCTTCTGATAGGAAGAGCACTTCAGGGTGTTGTTTTGGGTTGGGTTCAGCAGTAGTGTCATGGCTCAGCCGGAAGCAGCAGTCAGTAGCACTGAGTTCAGCGGAAGTAGAGTATATGGCAGCCAGTCTAGCTAGTTGTGAGGCTATCTGGCTTCGCAAGATGTTGTTTGGCTTATTTGGTCAGCCGTTGAGACCTTCAGTGATTTACTGTGATAATCAGAGTTGCATTAAACTCACGGAGAATCCAGTATTTCATGACAGGTCAAAACATATCGAGATCAGATATCATTTCATCAGAGACTATGTTCAGAAGGGAGTTGTGAAGCTTGAGTATATTTCCACTGATGAGCAGGTTGCAGATATCCTTACCAAAGCCTTACCACGGGGCAAGCATGTCTACTTCAGAGACAAGATGGGTGTGGTGAGGAACACCTTCCTCGGTAAGAGGGAGTGTTGAAATTTGGTACCGGAGGACAGGTGGTTCCCTTAGGCTTTGATCTTTGGCCTAGGGAAAAGTGTCAAAAAGAATTTAATTTTTCTCCTAAAGTGACTTTATAATTTTATAAAGTTAAATCTAATTTAAAAGTGATTTTAAGTGATAAAGTTACTAAGTCTAATTTTAAAGTGACTTTTATAAAGTCAACGAAAAATTAGAAAGGAAAAGTGACTTTGGAAATAAATGACTAAGTGGGGTGAATTAAAAAATAAAAAGTGAGATTTAAATGAGCATTTAATCTCAGCCATTGATCTAAATCTATTTCAGCCATTAGATTTAGAGATCACCCAAAAGTCACTTGGGTCACCCAAAAGTCATTTGGAGTTATATTAAGGGAAGAAAAGGAGGAAAAGATCACATTCGATTCAATTCTTTCATGAGCAGATTGGGAGAAGGAGAGCAAGAGAGAAAAAGAAATTTCTGAGCAGAGAGGAGAAGGAGACAGCAGCTTGGCACACATTCCAAGGCAGCAGTTGAGCAGATTTGTACAGCTGATTCAGCACACAGTGAAAGGCAGATTTTGGCACGATTTTCGAGGAGAGGCTTGCACAAAAATCGAGGATCAGTTTGCTGGTTTTTCTGCACGCAAAACGAGGGCCATACGCAGCATTTAATGCTGAAAGTGGGCACGAAAATCAAGGAGACCATACAGCATTTATTGCTGTCCTGTTTGCTGTAATTTCCAGTTTGCTGTGAAGCATGGTAAAAGAGATAAGTTGTAAATTTGCTGAATGATTTTTTGCTGAAAATTTCTCACTGTAAAAGGCAATTTTCAGAAATAAAGAAGAGCTCTCAAACTGGTTTTCCCCAAGAGTTGTAGGGGGTTTTTCCAGGGTCACATTGACCAAAAATCTGTGTTTAAATGTGTTTTAATGGTTGTTTATTACTGCTGATTTTTATTTCTGCAATTTCCAGCATTCTGTAAAATTTCCAGAATTTGTGTTTTCAGCAAATTTATTTTTTCAGCTTGTTAAATGTATGGTTATGGGAAAGGGCATTTAACTATATGGGAGAAATAAAGAGAAACTGAAAACCAGGGTGGGAAAACAGAAATTTCTACATAGATCAAATACATCAATAGATCAGAAAGAATTAAACTCAAAAAAATTTTGAATTTAGCAGCAAATTTAATTTACATTTTTACTGTTGTATAATTGCAGAAATAGAAGTTAGCTTCAGCAAATTTTGCAAACAAATTTCTGAAATTTGTTTTACTGTTGTTCAGTGGTTTATTTCTGAGTTTTTTAGATCAGATACATCAATAGATCATAAGGAATTAAACTCGGAAATTTTCTAAATTGTAGTATCGATTTATTATTTAAAATTTTCTACTGTTATACATAGAAATTTCTAAATATTGCATGGTTACAGAACTAATGTTTTAGAATATATTGTTGGTTTTAACATTTGATGTAAGAGCAAATTACTAGACTAATATTTCATTAATATGATCTGAGTTTAAAACATTTAGTTAAATTTCTGAAGTTCATTTGTTTTTTACATGCTTATGCAAGTAGAACTAATCTAGTTTTACTTATGCATCTAATGGTCTTGATTGAATATTTCATACAAATGAATTTTTGAATTTAAAGGTGTTTTATTCCAGCGTTTTACATTTCAGTCCATTGTGCATTTCAGTAATTATTTGTGCATATTTTACATTTTACAGTGCTAGTATAAGTACCTACTTTCACATTGAGATCACCACCTTTCTAAGCCTTAAAAGTTAAGTAATATTTAAGACATTTCAGAAATAATTTTAGGCCTTCATTTAACTAAAATTAACTAAGTCCTTGAATTTCACATAGTTTTAAATTTTGCATTTGCATATGAGACAGTCGAGTCTTTTCAGCAGCAGTTTCCCATCCTTTACTTGAACTTTATTTTCTTCGCAAGACAGTTGACTCTACAAGGCACGGGTATCACTTTATTCAAATCATTTTGAATTCTTAAAATCTTGCACAATCTAAAACAAGTATTAGTTGCTTAGTTGTGTCTCCCAGGTTGGTTGTTTCCCAACTAATCTTTCCATCTTCCATTTCCATATAGTCTAGCCCCCTTTGTAAGGTCTCAGCTGATGTAAAGGACCATTTCTAATTCTATAAAGATTTACTGCACTGTCTATCTATTTTAAACAGAGTATGAAACTTTAGGAAAATTTATGTTCTAAATTTATGCAAAACTTCATATAACTAATTGCTTGAATCAATGATAAGTACTTACTTGGTCTACAGTGAATGTCTTTTGCGGATGAGAATGTTTCAAAACCCCTCCAGTTTGCTCCTGTTTACCAAAAGACCGAAACCACCCAGCCAGACTGAGTAGAACCTCGCTACTCAATCCGGTAAGCTTCTCAGTTGAAGCAAATTGTTTCCCCATGCCCAAAAACCTCAAAACAACCAGCTCCCCTTCTGTAGGTAACTCAAGTTTACTTCTTCTGTATCCCCTTCGTTCTTCCTTCTTCCTTCCGATCCCCCTCCCAAATTCTTCCTTCTGGTTTATAAACTGATTCTTGGCGGTGGTCGTCCTTCCTCCAGCACCCACCGCTTCATTTCCTCACGACACCCTTCCCATGTCGTGTCATGTATATTTCTTTTTAAAAAGGATATATTGATTTTTTAATTAACTTTCCTTTTTCTGATTTTATTTTAATATAAAGGTTAGACTTATATTAAAATACTTTATCATTAGTTTATTTTTATTATTTTATTAATTTGATTAATATAATTTATTTATTAAAATTTATTTAATATTACTTTTATAAATAGGTCGTTACATACACCCCCCCTTCAGAAAACTTCGTCCCGAAGTTAGAGTTTTATCTTATATGAATATTCATGATAGCGATTAGTACATTTTTCTTAGGATTATGTATTGAGGTTAAATTCTTACTTAATGTAAGAGCACTACAAATTTTGGTGTTTTGAATACTTTAGGTTTATAACTTTAATGATCATGTTTTATTTCATTAGGTTCCCCAGCTATTACAAAATCATCCTATCCTTCCTAATCTCTTCCGCTCCCATCCTATCCATCCTCTACTGGAGTATCTCATGGCATCAGTTATACTGGCCTAACCATTTATAAACTTCAAGGATGATAGCGTCGGTTATATCAACCTGATCCCTAGTAGGCATATGGCAGTGATCATCACACGTCTAGGGGAGCATGACTCGCACAGTCCTCCCATGACTCCAGGTTTCAGAGAATACACGGTGGGCAACACCTCCACCCCTCCCAGTAGAATCAGGGTTAATACCCTATCATGGAGTCTCTTTGAGCCTTAATTGTTCTGAGATTTTTGTCATCACGCGGTCATTTTGGTAATGGATATTATCTGCAATCATAAACACTTGTCCATGCATTTATAAAATGTGCATTAACATATTAAAAAAAAAACAAATAGCTTATGTATAATTCACACATATCAACTACAGTATAACATACTTGGCCATATTCTATTCATGTCATTAACTTTCATATTAAAATGTAATCATTCTTTGATTTCTCTCTTATCAATCATATTGATATGCATAATGAAACAAAATTATAATATCTTAATTCCCATCAGAAGCAAAATTACTCAAATATTTAAACTTTACTTTGATAACTATAATTTAGTAGGATCAATAACATGTTCCATGTACTAGCGGAATTAAACAGATATGATGTCATAAAATTTCACGTTTATATATGATCATTTCAAAATGGTTCTCAGTCTCTGATTTAGAGTAAAGCAAATATATACAAAACATGGTTTAAAGTTCTTCAAAATTGACACAAGTTGGGGTATTTTTGACATATAATTTTCATATCTTCCCAAGTAGCTGATCTAGGACTATACTTGTCCCACTGGACCTTAACTTGGTCTACTAAATGATTTCTGAGCTATCGAACCCTACGTTCCAGTATACGTAATGGTTCGACCAATATGACTCCTTCATCCGATACCTGCAGTTCCTTCCATTGAAGGTTATGAAATTGATCAGCTATATAATGTCTTAATACAAATACATGAAATACATTATGAACTTTATGCAAGTGAGGTGGCAGTGCAAGACGATAGGCAACAGGTCCAATTCTTTCCATGACTTTAAATGGTCTAATAAATCGGGGTGATAATTTTCTCCCTTTTCCGAATCGGATAGTACTTTTATTCGGTTTGATGCGAATGAAAACCTAATCCCCTACTTCATACTTCTTATTAGTTCTGTGAGCATCAGCATAACTCTTTTGTCTATCTTGTGCTTCCTTTAACCGTTGTCTAATTTGTTTACCTACTCTTCCATTTCTTGGATTAATTCTAGTCCTATTATCACTCGATCTTCTAACCTGTTCCAACTTAACGGTGTTCTGCGAGGTCTGCCGTATAATGCTTCAAATGGAGGGATTTCGATTGAACTGTGGTAACTGTTATTGTATGCAAATTCAACTAAGGATAAGTACTTTTCCCATTGTAATTGTTGATCCATAACATACATCTTCAAAAATATCTTCAAGTATTTGATTTACCCTTTCTGTTTGCCCATCAGTTTTAGGATGATAAGCGGTGCTTAAATTTAATTGAGTTCCTAAGGCTGACTGCATGAAAGTCCAAAATCTTGAAGTGAATCGAAAATCTCTATCTGATATAATTTTCTTAGGCACTCCATGAAATCTGATAATTTCATTTATGAATACTCGAGCTACGTCAGTAACTTCATAAGTATCTCTTACGGGAATGAAATGGGCGCTTTTCGTTAATTTATCCACTACTACCAAAATGGCATTGTGTCTTTGAGAAGTAAGAGGTAGCCCAGTGATAAAATCCATAGAAATAATCTCCCATTTGGTCATAGGAATGTCGTGAGGTTGTAAAAGACCCGCTGGATGACAATGATCTGCTTTTACTTGTTGACATTCCAAACATCTTGCAATGAATTGAACGATATCACGTTTCATGCCCGACCAGAAGAAGAGTTTCTTGGTATCCGCATACATTTTCTTTACTCCAAGATGTGCACAATACACTGCGCTCAGGGATTTTTTAAGGATAGTGTCTCGAAGATCCCTATTATCAGGAATATACATCCTTCCATGGAATCATAAGATTCCATCATCTTCTAGTTCATATCTTTCAAACTTAGATTCTTTTGGCTTTTTACTCTCAAGACTAGATCTCACCTTTAAATACCAACTATCTTTTATGAGATATTCTAGTACTCGTTGCCTTAAGTCTACTTTGATAGGTATGAGAGAAAATACTCGTGGTCTTCTGCTTAAAGCATCTGCTACTACATTTTCTTTTCCCTTAATATATGATATTCCAAAGTCATACTCACTTAGGAATTCACTCCATCATCTTTGTCTGGCATTTAAGTCTCTTTGGGTGAACAAATATTGAAGACTTTGATGGTCGCTTTTAAGTGTAAAACTTCGCCCCACTAGATAGTGTCTCCAAATCTTTAAAGCTAGTACTACAGCGGCTAACTCTAAATCATGAGTAGCATAGAGTTCTTCATGAGACTTTAACTTTCTTGAAACATATGCTATTACTCCTTTATCCTGCACCTAACCCATTTTTGGATGCATCGATACATACCATAAAATCTTTGTCCATATCAGGGACTCTTAAGATTGGTGCAGTGGTCAGTAGTCTTTTGAGTTCAGAGAATGCTTTATTACATTCCTCAGTCCATTCATACTTAACATCTTTACGCTGAAGGGTTGTAATCGGCTTTGCAATTTTGGAGAATCCTTCCACAAATCTTCGGTAGTAACCAGCTAAACCCATGAAACTTCGTACTTCATGTGCATTTTTTGGTATTGGCCATTCCATGATTGCTTTTACCTTTTTAGGGTCTACTTAGATCCCTTCACCTGATATGATATGACCTAAGTGATGAATCTTTTCTTGAAAGAACGAACACTTAGATAATTTTCCATACAACTGATGTTTTCTAAGGCAAGACAACACTATCCGTAAATAATCTTCATGCTCTTTCTCATTCTTGGAATAGATGAGTATATCATCTAAAAAGACTTGTACATATTGATCAAGATATTTGCGGAAAACACTGTTCATAAGATTCATGAATATTGCTGGTGCATTTGTTAATCCAAATGGTACTACAGTAAATTCGTAATGTCCAAAACGTGTTCAGAATGCAGTCTTAGAAATATCGCTTTCAAAAATCCTTAGCTGATGATAGCCTGATCGAAGATCAATTTTTGAAAAGACAGCAGCTCCTTTCATTTGATCGAAAAGATCATCAATTCGAAGCATAGGATATCGATTCTTTATCGTAGCTCGATTCAAGTCTCGATAATCTATGCATAATCTTAAGGATTCATCTTTCTTTTTGACAAAAATTACAGGAGCACCCCAAAGTGATACACTGGGTCGAATATGTCCTATATCCAATAGTTCCTTCAATTGAATTTATAATTCTTGAAGTTTTGGAGCTGTCATTCTATAAGGTGTTTTAGAGATTGGTTGAATACTGGGTTTCAATTCTATTGTGAGATCTAGCTCTCTTTCAGGGGGTAATCCTGGTAGTTCCTTTGGAAATATATCCGGAAATTCGGCTAATACCGGATATTGTTCTAAGGATGGTCCTTTTTCTTTACTTACTTCTTGAATTACATATGCCTGACAACCTTTTCTTAAGCAATGCTTCATTTTCATTGCTGATATGTAGCATAAAGATACTTTTCTCTTGATTCCTTGAATTTTGATCGCTTCTCCTTCATCATTTATACCTAGAATTCTTTTCCCATAACAGTCTAGCCAAGCTTGATGAGCTTCTAGCCAATCCATACCTATGACAAGATCATAAGTTTCTAAGGCTATAACATAAACTTTTAATTTAGTCGAACAGACCCCTAGGTCAATTTTGCATTGATCCACACTTAAGTCTACGGATTGGAGGTCTCCTGAGGCCATTTCTACTTGTCTGAAATCATTTTGTCTGCAAGCTGCCAACCCACATTTGTTTAATGCATATGACGAAATGAAACTATCTGTGGCACCAGTATCAAATAAGATTTTGAGTTTTATACCATTAATAATACCTGAAGATTCCACTACAGTGGATTGATGTGCTGCTTGGTCGTTGTTGACTAATGCATGAATTCTATGATTGCCTTGATTATTTGATATTGGTTCCTTTCCAGTCCTATGTAATATACTCGATGAAGCTTCTGGACAATCACGTTGAAAATGCGGTCCTCCACATCCCCAACAGTTAACCTGTGTTGGTCCTCTTGAATTAGGACGTGAATTTCTAGATAAAGAGCTTTGTCCTCTCATGTTGCTTCCTCTCGAATTTCTTCCTCTATTAGCAGTTCCACAAGATTTCCATGGACTGGTGTTTGATGATTCAGCTGCTATAGTATTAACTGCTATGGGAGCTCTTGTTCCAACATTTCTTGGGATAAATCTATTACCATAAGGTGGCCTTGGGCTACCTCCCCTGAAGAAATTTCGGGGAGTCTTTCCTGGAAATCCTGATTATAAAGGTTCTACTGGCCCTACATCATTTTTTATTCCTAGATGTTCTTCTGCATAACGGCCACATTCTACCGCCTCAGCTACTGATAATGGTTTCCACATGCTCACCAAGGCCCTGATGCGAGGACTTAACCCAAATGTGAAGCATTCGGCCTGACGCTCATCAGAATCTAAGTAGTGAATGTATTTCACAAGTTCCATAAACCTTATCTCATATTCCTCCACTGTTTTATTACCTTGAACTAATGTATGAAAGGCTCTGGCTTGTTGTTGTTGAAAATATGGAGGTAAATACTTTGCGCGGAATCTTTCCTCGAACAATTCCCAAGGAACATTAACCGTTGTGAGGTGTAGTTGTTTTTCCAGATTCCCCCACCAAATCAAGGCGCTTTCCTTTAATTGAAATACAGCAATTTTTTGTCTTTGCAGAAGAAGAATATTCTCTTAACTTAAAGCATCTGTTCATTCCTTCTAACCATGCCTCATCGCATTCTCCAGCTCGACCTCCTGAAAATTTTGGAAGTTTAATTTTCTGAAGCTCCCTAGAAATATCTTCCTTTGATCTTTTATACTCAAAATTCTTTGGCTCAGCTAAATTGGTTGCTAAGAGTTGAAGTTCTTCTTTGGTCTTAGCCATGGTTGACCCTTTTAATGTTTCCAATAAGGCTTCCAATGAGTTCATTATCACGGTCAACTCCGGTGCTAGAGCCGTTGGTGTTGGTGATGGTCTCAATGGAGATGATGATGATGGTGGTGGAGATGGAGATGATGATGACGACGGTGGTGGCATTAATGACGGTGATGTTGCCCGATCATGTCGTCGTCGCTCATATGTCCTTACCATTGTAATGTTTCCTGTATACATAGTAAAAATTTATAAAAATTTGAGGTATACATTCGAATTTGACATATAGTTTTTGCAAGTTCACATTTATAAACGAATATAGTTTTTTTTGCTATTTTTATCTGCTAGGCAGATCTTACTAGTACCAAGGTCAAGGAGGGTGGTCTCGCGACCTCCTTGTCCTAATGTAGGGTTTTTCTATCCTAATGCGTAATAGTACTTATTTTAATGCATGAGTCCTTATAAACTACAAATTTTTCTAAGTTTCATTCATAATATTTATTCTCTTACTAAACATTACCCACTAACTCATATATCAGATTTATACTATGTTTTTATTTAGTTAGGCATAAATCAAAATCTCCAAATAATCAAATAATCAAAATCACCTCGTGCAAATATATATAAATTTTATTATACAAGACATTATGCCAACATTAATAAATTCCATACAAAAAAAATTATGAGTTAGCTGAAATCGTCAAGAGGCCGAATTTAATTTGTTACATCAATGTTGACAATTTTCTATATTCTTTCACTAAAAAAAAAAAAAAAAAATTGCTCTTAATTCATAACTAAATTATAATAAATATAACTTCTTATAGAAATATTATTAGTAAAATTGTAATGTTTTTATTTAAAATAATTTTTTTTACATAAATAAATTTAATAGTATAAAAATAATTTTTAAAACATATAAATTACACAAGTTAAATTTATGATTCTAATCGATATAAATCACAACGGTCAATCTCATAATTACGTTAATTTTTAAACGTAATTTTCTTGAAAAATTGGTCACATTTTTTTTAATGTAATTTTCTTGAAAATTTAGGTATCTACGTGGTAAGCTACTGGAACGGACTACAAGTGAAAGTATGGCTTCGAATTTTGATTATTTTCCTTTCCAAAACGATAGTGCGGTTGTGTGGAAGTGGGCTTTCGTAGCTTTACCAGAAATGAAACGACCTAATCGTTTTTTTATTAATAGTTGTCAGAGCAATTTATTAATATAATTTTATTAATATTAGCCTCACCCCATGAGCCGGGAGGTTTTGAAAACGCTGAGAATCTTACCTAACTTATTCATGAGTGTTTGACGCGTGGAGAGCTGTTTCTGAAACGAGAATTTGATTATTATTTATGAGCGTTTGACGGGTGGAGAGTGGCTTCACGCATGGAGAGTTGCTTCTGAAACGTAGGCATGCCATCTGATACGACTGACAGCGATGAAACCTTAATTCCATTTCCTCTCTACCCTGCGTCTCCATTCCACATTCCTGTTTTATATGCGGAGCAGTGTGTTAAGATAGGTCGGTTATTCTGGTAACCTTCAAAAAATATGTAGTGTGTTCGATTAGCCGCGTGAGCATAGTTGAAGAGTCCTTTCGGTGGCCTTGAGACCTTGAATCAATTGTGGGTCGGCCTACCGTGGCAAATGAATAAACATTTGTACGTAAGACCGAGGACTTCTTAGAAATATGCCGCGGACTTGAAGCGGGTCATGGAAGTTCAGATGAAGGAGACTGAGATTCATCTCCTTCGACATCGATTAAATTTGCAACACGACATGTGGATGTCTGACAAACTCCTACACGAACAGAGTGAAAAAAAATACACAAGGAGAGGGAATTGACACTGGCGTATGAAATTGCACGCCTCAATCTCATCCATGGCGTCCACCAGAACGAAGCACTGCTCCACAAGGTCAAGCTAGGTTACTTTGGTGCATGCTTTATTATGACTGTGGAGCTAATGGAATGACAAAAAAAAGTTCAACAATGGAGTATGCTCTGGATGATCTGGAAATTCTAGAAATGAGATCTGAGGTTTTGAAGTTCGGGCATATAGAAGATCAGGCTAAAGTTCAAGAATATGTGCGGAGCCTTAAAAGCAAGATAAGAATGATTGGGCAGCAAATTGCACAGAAAACCTTGGAAGTGGAGCAAAAGAATCTGGGTCCGCAGAAACCCGTAGAAGAATTGGAGAGGAAACATTGTAATGAAATTGTGAAGCCAAAGAGCGACCATGGAAGGATTGATGCTATGAGGGAAAATGAACTTTCGCTAGTGTTGGGGGAGAAAGATTTTATTTCTGTTCAATTGAAACAAATGGAGGATGACTATTGTAATCGTATGACAGGCAATGATCAACAAATTCAAGTTGCTTGTGAAAGCATTGAGAAGCAACACAGGACACTGAATGAACAGAAAACTGCAAAACATGTAAGGGATTTTAAGTTAAATGGCATGGAATTTGAGAGGGGAGAATATGCAAGGGATGTAACAGTACCCATATTATGCAAACAATGGGCTGTGAAAGTTTGTGCCATATTGTTCGCAAGACAGCAACTTTCCTCTCACTGCTCCAGCATGGCCTATCAAGCCTGACGAGGTGTACACGCAGGTTTCTGCACCTCTCCTCTCACCGCTCCAGTTATTTATATATGTGTTAACTTACTTTACAAATGTCTATCGATTTTCACAGGTTTATGCTATTGCAGCTATAGGTCTGGATTCCTATCCCTTTCCTCGGTGCGAAAGTTTCTAAACGGATTTCTACTGATCCAGGTCAAGGCAGTGCCTCTGGCTTTTTCACTCCAAGTTTCAAAAAAGCCAGAAGCTTGAAAACGATATTTAATGGGCCTGTAAGGTCTCACAAGGTTCTAACCTGGGCTCCGATACCAAATGTAAGGTCTCAGCTGATGTAAAGGACCATTTCTAATTCTATAAAGATTTACTGAACTGTCTATCTATTTTAAACAAAAATTGTCTATCTATTTTAAACAGAGTATGAAACTTTAAGAAAATTTATGTTCTAAATTTATGCAAAACTTCATATAACTAATTGCTTGAATCAATGATAAGTACTTACTTGGTCTGCTGCGAATGTCTGCTACGGATGAGAATGTTTCAGAACCCCTCCAGTTTGCTCCTGTTTACCAAAAGACCGAAACCACCCAGCCAGACTGAGCAGAACCTCGCTACTCAATCCAATAAGCTTCTCAGTTGAAGCACATTGTTCCCCCATGCCCAAAAACCTCAAAACAACCAGCTCTCCTTCCGTAGGTAACTCAAGTTTACTTCTTCCGTATCCCCTTCGTTCTTCCTTCTTCCTTCTGATCCCCCTCCCAAATTCTTCCTTCTGGTTTATAAACTGATTCTTGGCGGTGGTCGTCCTTCCTCTAGCACCCACGACTTCATTTCCTCACGACACCCTTCCCATGTCGTGTCATGTATATTTCTTTTTAAAAAGGGTATATTGATTTTTTAATTAACTTTCCTTTTTCTGATTTTATTTTAATATAAAAGTTAGACTTATATTAAAATACTTTATCATTAGTTCATTTTTATTATTTTATTAATTTGATGAATATAATTTATTTATTAAAATTTATTTAATGACTTTTATAAATAGGTCGTTACACACTTAGTCTGCTATTAGGAGACAACTCAAATGGAGTGATTGAGGATCAGTGTAACAGTCCCCGATCTGAGTCGTCGCGGTGACTAGACATTCTGTGCGACAACACTGCCCATAGCACTGTTGTTGCTAACTGTTGCACTGCAACTCCCGATACTTATCCATTTCTGCAACTGAAATGGATTCTTCACCATCCCCATCTTCTCCCTGAAATAAACAAACTTTGTTCTTCCTAGAGCCTTGGTGAGGATGTCTGCCAGCTGCTCTCTTGTAGGAGTGTACCTCAACTGCACTGCCCCTCGTTGGACAAAGTCCCGAACAAAGTGACACCTAATATCAATGTGTTTTGACCAATCATGAAATACTGGATTCTCAGAGAGCTTGATGCAACTCTGATTATCACACAAAATCTTGGTCGCTTCCATCCTTCTCCTGAATAGATTCACAAGCAATTTCCTAAGCCATATGGCTTCGCACGAAGTTGTGCTAGCTGCCATATATTCTACTTCAGCTGAGCTCAGAGCCACGGATTTCTATTTTCTACTACACCAGGAGGTCATTCCTAATCCAATGTCGAAACAGTACCTAGTTGTACTTTTCCGATCTACTGTACTTCCAGCCCAATCTGTGTTAGTGAACCCACTCAGCCTAATATCATTGCCTTGGGTGTACAATAGTCCATGCTCGAATGTTCCTTGTATATACCTGAGAACATGTTTGGCTGCTGCCCAATGCAACCTCTTCGGTTCCACCATTGACTGACTGAGGGTGTTGACACCAAGAGGTCATTCCTAATCCAATGTTGAAACAATACCTAGTTGTACTTTTCCGATCTACTGAACTTCTAGCCCAATCCGCATCAGTGAACCCACTCAGTCTGTGATGTCATTCCCTTGGGTGTACAATAGTCCATGCTCGATTGTTCCTTGTATATCCCTGAGAACATGTTTGGCTGTTGCCCAGTGCGCCCTCTTGGGTTCCACCATGAACTGACTGAGGGTGTTGACAACATAACAAATGTTTGGCCTAGTATTGACCAGATACATCAGGGACCCTATAAGTTGCGTGTACAAGGTGGGATCAACGTCTTTATCTTTTGATGCATCAATCTTCTTCCAGTTGGTGATCATTGGAGTAGCCAGAGCTCTACAATCGTGCATCTCGAATCTCTTCAAGATCTCTGTAGCATATCTCCCTTGTCCAAGGAAGATCTCACCCTTCCCCTGCCAAACTTCCAACCCCAGTAAATAATGCATCTATCCCAAATCCTTCATGTCGAATTATGTGGCAAGGTTCTTCTTGTAGTCTTTGAAGAGACTGGATGATCCTGTCAGGAAAAGATCATCCACATATAACACCAGGATTAGAGGATCATTCTCTACGACAATATAGTAGAGATTAGGATCTGCGTCACTCTTGACGAACCCATCAATTCGATCGTACCATGCTCTAGGTGCCTGTTTAAGCACATACAAGGCTTTCTTTAATCTACATACATGAGAGTTCTTCTCATGTGTCTCAAAACCCTCTAGTTGTTCAATGTACACTTCTTCTTTTGTCACCTCGTTCAAGAATGTCGTCTTGACATCCATCTAGTGAATCTCCCACCCCATCTATGCTGCAAGGGATATTACGGTTCTAGAAGAAGTATACCTGGCTACTGGGGTGAAGGTTTCTTCATAGTCTCTCCCTTCCTTCTGAGCATACCCCTTAGCCACAAACCTGGCTTTTATTTCTCCACACTGTTGTATGCAGCATATCTGACTTTGTAGATCTATCTCGAACCTACCATTGACCTATCCTGAGGCCTAAGTACCACTTCCTAGACATCATTGACCATTATAGAACTGTATTCCTTCACCATAGCATCTACCCATACTTGATGTTGGACGGCTTCCTGAAAACTAGAAGGTTCCCCAACCTGAGCTACTAAGGCTTGGTATCTGTCTAGTTGTATTCGCTCCCTTTTATCATTCTTGGGTGCACCAATGAAGTCCTCTGCATCCCGTAGAATCTATTGGAGTTCCCGGCTCATTCTTCCACTGGTAGTGGGTGCATACATCTATCAGCTCTTCCTCTTCCTAAGATTCCTCCTGTTCTAAAGCTTTGTCTTTAGGAGAATTGTTGGTACTAGTTTCTGCAGGTCGAAGTGGTTCGACCAACGGATCATCTTTTGACTTCTCTTTGGAAGGCATTTCTCAGGATTTCCTAAAATGTTTGTCCTCCATGAACTTTACATCCCGTCAAACTACTACCTTCCTACTCCCTTGAAGATAGACTCTATATGACTTAGCATTCTCGCTATATCCCACAAGATATCCTTTCGCAATAGTTTGATCTAATTTCCTTCTCTTTTCTTTGGGTATATGGCAATACACCAAACTCCCAAATATCCTAAAATGACTGACTTCAGGTGTCTTCCCGGTGAAGACACTTTTCGGAGTGATATTGCCCAATGCCCTGTGTGCAGTCCTGTTCTAGACATAAACTGTTGTGCTGCATGTTTATACCCACAGGAATTTGGGCATATCCTAATCATACAGCATCGCCCTAGCTGCTTCCACAATAGTCATGTTTTTCCTTTCTGCTACTCCATTCTTCTTTGGATTGTAGGGAGTTGTCCACTCTCTTCTAATGCCTTCGCTAGCGCAAAAATCAATGAAGTCCTTGTCAATATACTCTCCACC
The DNA here is from genome assembly GCA_031772625.1 of Pinus tabuliformis. NCBI lineage: Eukaryota > Viridiplantae > Streptophyta > Pinopsida > Pinales > Pinaceae > Pinus > Pinus tabuliformis. Next base: position 1,037,741,128 of record CM062813.1, on the reverse strand, counting down.
ATTGTCTGAGCGTAACAATTTTATCTTCCCTCCTGTCAAATTCTCTACTAGAGCCTTGAACTCTTTGGATCGACCAAAAACCTCATCCTTGGTTTTCAGAAAGTAGATCCAAGTCTTCCTAGAATGGTCATCGATGAAGGTGACAAAGTATTCGGCACCACTAAAAGCTTTTGTTGACATAGGTCTACAGATATCTTAGTGTATCAATCCTAGAACACTCTGAGCCCTATTGTTACTTCTGGAAAATGCTGCTAGAGCGCACCCTCTGCATACATCATCTCATTCGGTACTTAATTTTGGAACTCCTGATACTGTTTTCCCGAGAATTCTCAGAGCCCCATGGTGTAAGTGTCCCATCCTCCTATGCCACAGTTCATTCAAATCTTTATCTCCATTGTTGCCTATGAGTGCCATTGGAGATTCTAGTTGTAATCTATACAGCATGTTACTTCTGATTCTAATATGGACCTTCATTTTCCAACTCGAGTGTTTGACATATACTCTCCTAAATGAAGAAAATGTCATAGCCCTTGTTTTGAAGTTGAGATACGGAGAGTAAGTTCATCCCTAATCATGGCACATGCAGCACATTGATTGCTCGAAGCCGCTCTCCTGCTTCGGTTTCAAAGACTACAATACCCCTTCCTATGGGGGTACACTTTGCCTTATTTCCCATGGTGATCTGAAAAATCATCCTTTCTTCCTGACAATTTCAAAAACATTCTCGAATTCCTGTCGTATGCCAGGAAGCTCCACTAACTATATACCAAACCTCAGAGGAGGCAGAACTTGCTAGGCAAACGACTTCTTCTTCCAGTCTGGAAGCTAACATAGAATAATTGTGATCCATGTTCTTCGTGCTTTCTTCTTTTTCTGGAAGTCTACGTGAGTCCCTCTGAGTTGATGCCTCTGCATCATGCTCCTGACTCATAGTCGATTCTTCTCTCCTGTTGCTTCGCTACTGTAGTAATGATTTATTTCACTTACTTATTTCTCACAATAAGTTTATTTACGAAATCCCTTCAGCAAACATTAAAATAAACTCTACTATAGTTATCACATAATTACATAGAGAAAATAACAAGCACAAGAACCAATCACATCAACACAGTTGTTTTTAGACAATAGTCCCCAGAAAAACCCAATGTGGGAAAATCGGTGCAGCAGATGAGAGTTTTATTAATCTTCAACGACAATCGCTTTACAAGGAATGATTTTACAGAGAAACTGAGACACTACTGAGAGAAAACACCTGAGGAAAGGTTGCTCCCTTTCCTGCAAATTTTATGACACCCTGGAGACCCTTCTCCCACTTCTGCATCACTTCTGCCTCACTTTACGTGGTACTGCATCACTCTGCGTGAGGATTGCATCTTCCCATTGCGTTGTCTCTCAATACCCCTGTGTCACCTCCACCTCAGTCACTGACTCACTGATGCCCTCCTCTTCCTCCACCCTGCAACTCTCCCTCTGAAATCAATCTCCTTCTCTTTGAGAATCGATTTTCCTTGGGATACTGAGTATCCGCTGGTGTGTCTCCAAATGATCCTCAAGTCTTCTCTTATACTTTTCCTATTGATGAATCAACGGCCGAGATTAAGTCTCTAATCAACGGCTAAAATTAAAACAGACTTGATCCTCATCTCTTACAAGCTTTTCACCCTTATCTTTATTAATACTCATTAATATTTTTATTTTCCTAAGTTTAGACTTAGGAACCCATTGAAAGTATTAATTATTTTAATAGCTCCTCATCTGGGTGGGATTTCTCCAAACGATTTCTGGGTCTTGGAGATCTCGTGTATTCTAACCCCTCCACAAAACTTTGCAGCTAGAGCACATCCGATGCTACACAAAATCAACATGTGTATGTCTTTTGAAGAGACAAATTGGTTCTTTATATAGTTGTTTCTTTAGGCCGAAGGGATGTGTCCCTTTATAGAGTCGTCATGTGCATATGGGAAGCCAACTTGACCTTATGGAGTTGTCTAGAACATTCAAGGATGCCGACTTGACTAAGACGAGACCGACCTTACATTTTGGAGTTGTTACCCACCACTTGTGCGTAGTGTATATAGGAGAAAAAATTTCTCTTAGATGGTCCTCAGTCGGCAGCTAGCAGACCCCAGATAACTTGATGTGCCATTTTCTCTGCCACCTGAGCCAGCCATGTGGTCCCTCCCCATCTGTTATGAATGTATGTTTGAAGGTGGGCCTCCCGACCACAGAGGTATGACTTTTCATTGGTTTTGTTGAGTAATTTTGTTTACTTTTTATGGGCACTTTTGGGCATCAATTGGTGGGGGGATTCAGCGAAAAGAGTAGGTTAGGTTTGTATTTTGTCTCAAGTTTCAACTGCCCGATTTTTTGTTACCCTTGTATCCTAGTCCCGTGGGATCTCCTTTACTTACTATTGGCTTTAGGGTTGGCACTACATGGGAAATCCCGATTTTGGTTATGTGGTCCTGCATCCTGATACCACCTACATCACTCACCTTCCACTCTATTTTCCCATCCGTGTCCACATGTATCCACTGGGTCCACATAGCATTAGCCTCCCCTTTGGGTCAGGCCTAGAAAGATGACCCGAAGGTTGATGCAGCTAAAAAGTAAAGAAAAAACATAAGTTGGCCACTCGCAACAGGAAACGTACCACAAAATGCAAAAGATGGTCGAGACATACAAATTATGCATGTGGGCAAAAGACAAACATGAGCTCTACCCCTTATCCATGCCATTACTCTGGTTCCTATGGGCCCTAGATGAGCCCCCTCTATCATTAAGGAACCCATGATTGTCCCAACCCTTGGTGGGCGATGAACCACCACACCTTAAGGGGGTATCCATTGCTACATATTACACATCATGCTCTCATCCCTTGGAGCCCCAAGCAGTTGTGAAGAAAAATCAATAAAAAGCAAAAGGCACATGAAGAAGGGTGGAAAAACAAAGGTTGAGGTAACTCATGTACCACAATTTGCTCCCTCCTACACTCACATACCAAAGTTTGGGCTTCCCTTATTGTAGCTACCCATGAACCATGACATGTGGTCTGGATGATTTCCCCTAATCCCCACTCCCCTCCATTATTATATCATTGCCACCCACCATTTGAGCGATGTACCATGGACATAGGGTCCTTGGTTAACCACCTATTGAGCTTGGAGACACATGTACATCCCAAAGCCTACTATGAAAGGGCATGCCACCATGAAATTCCCCATTGATAACATGACTTGTAAGCTCTTTTACATGATTGTTCTAATGATTTGTTGTATTGGAGGGCAAGGGGACACATTGGATCTTATGCAGGATCGCAGGTGGATCTCCATTTGGGGCTTGATCTCCCTATACGGGGTCCTAGCCCTCCAGAGGACCGCATTGGCACTTGTACGGTGAGCGTTGAAAGCCCTGGGCCTCCAACATAGCATAGATTACTTCATGGATCCCCAGCAGTGCTCATGGATTGCTCGTATTCCACTTTTGGATGAGAATGATGCACCTGGTTCACCATGCCCAATCGGCTCCACACTTGCACAATAAACTTAGAAAATATTCCAGGGTCTAGAGGATATCTCTCGCTGCAGAAGGAGGGCCTATGTCTTCACTCTAGCCCTTGTAGGTGGTTTATAGGTATCTTCAATCCATTTGGAGACACATGACAATGTCCTTTATGCCCCCACACCCACTTGGGAGCACTACAAGTTCTTTCTTGGAAAACAAGGGGCCAACCCCTTGTCCACTATGTTTGGAGTCCATTTCTACATCATGGCACCCTTTAGACTTCATTAGGCCTCCTCAAAGGCCCAACGACTCACTTTGTTCATCATTCGACCCTCTTGAGAGGCTTCTTATTATGTTATTGAGCTATTTGGTGGGCTTGTCACCAAAAGTATTGTTATTATGCACATTATTTTATTTTAGGGGCTCAATTAGGCCAAATTAGCTAAATTGAATTCATTAGAGAGTGTATAACTAGAAGTGAGATGATTCATTTTCATTATCATCACTTGGATTAAGTATTGTTATTATGCACATTATTTTATTTTAGAGGCTCAATTAGGCCAAATTAGCTAAATTGAATTCATTAGAGAGTGTATAAATAGAAGTGAGATGATTCATTTTCATTATCATCACTTGGACTGGATTATTAGCTCTTGTGATATTTTTGTTGTCCCTTTTTGAGGATGAGTTTGGATGTTATGGATGAATTTTGATGTTTGGATATCTCTCTCTTGTCTTGGAACTTCATTATTGGCATAATTTGATGATTGGATATACTCTTTTGTACATGTAAGTGCTCTTTTCATGCTTATTCTTGTTATGTACTTTTGTCACGTGAATATCGTTGGGATTTTAGCTATACAGTTCAGAAATTTATTGTTTTTCTATACGAATTAGTGGAAATTGACATCCTTTACAGCGTTGCAGCCTAAGTCACCTGACACGGGGATCCGGGATTCAATGAATACGGGGATTCCTGTTTGAATTTCTAAGTTTAACCCGATAGAAATTCTTCCTATACTATCTGGTTTATTTCTTCCTACTTGTTTAATTACTTAAAAAGTTATTTACCATGTAAATGCTAAAAATAAACACAAGTACAGTATCAACATCTACAGATCATTAGCTGAAAGAAAACAAGCACACAAGTGACATCGTTATTTTTGGACCAACGTCCTCGGAAAAACCCAATGCAGGAAAACCGGTGCAGCTATTCAAAGGGTTTTATTATTATGCAGTTTTCAGAATACAACTAGGGTGCTAGAAATGGCTCACCCAACAAAGAATTCCCTCGGCAGTAGTACCTCTCCTTGGAGAAAGATATTCCGGCTGAATAATCACCAGATGAAAAATCCCACAGTAACAATTGTAGCTCAGACTGCTCTCCGTCACTCTGATAGGGACTGCGTCACCCTATCCGGCTCACCAACTCCCATTCTGTCCCACGAAATCCTCCCAGTGCTGCCTCTTTGGCTCTGCGTTAGCTCTACTAGCCTCTGCGTCAGCTTCTAGAGCTTCTACGTCAGCCCCTAGACCCTCTGTGTCTCACACGCTAGCCTCTCCTGGCTCTGTGCAGCACCCATTTGCCTCTGCGTCAACCTCTCCCGCTCTGTGTTGTCTCTTTGGTACCAACTCTGCCTCTCTGCTATGTATTCACTGCCCCTCGCTGTTGATCACTGATTCTATCTCTCTCAGCAAACCCCGCTCTAGAGAATAGAATGACTAATCACTCTGGTGTTTTCTCCAACTAACCCTCAAGCCTCCTCTTATACTTTTCTCGTTGGACCATCAACAGCCGAGATTAAATCTCTAATCAACGGCTAAGATTGATTTCGCTTGATCCATGACTTCTCAAACCTTCTAACCCAATTTTATAATAATACCCAGTAATATTTTATTTTTCCTAATTTTAGACTTAGGAACTCCATTAAAATATTAATTATTTTCATATCTCCCAAAACGGTTAGAATCTGCCCAAACCATTTCAGAGTCTTGGAGATCTCATGTGCTTTAGCCTCTCCGCCAATTTTCATGGCTAGAGCACATCCGATGCTACCCCAAATCAACACTCCCTCTTAGCGAGACTGTGCTCTAGTAATACTCGACACTGAGCATCACCCTGATTATCCGGCATCGGTCCCTGTGCTGATGCTAGGCCTCCCCGTCCAACATCCTCTACACTACCGCATCCTATACTGCTGCCCATGGCCCTGCCAATGCCATTGTTGCATCCATACAGCAGCTCCCTCTGCATTCGTGTTCTTGCTGGTCCATCCTCCCAGCACTGCATCTGCACTGCATCCCCCTCTCATCATGCTGCATCGTGTTACTACATACTGCTACTGCACTGCAACTCAGTTACTGAGAAATAAGTAACTGATCCACCCAACTCTGATATCACTGTTAGGCTAGAAACACTCTTGATGTTGAAGCTCCCTCTGCCACTAACAAGTGCTCCCTCTACTGACCTCTGCACTGCTGCAACAACTCCCTGCATCTCGCACCGTTGCACACCTCTCTGTGCCATCCTGCACTGGTGCAACACTCCCGTGCCTCTCACACTGTTGCAGCCTGCTAGCCTTGCGTTGTCCCGAGACTCTTGCACTGTAGCACTCTCTATCGCTTCATCCGCATCCGTCTCTACCAACATTTGTCAGTCTTGCTACTCCTCTTCGGGGCTCCCATAGCAAGGTATAATCCAAGAGGTTGGGTACCTCAAGGATCCTGCCCCTCATCGCCTATAGTCCTCCTGACTACAGCTTGATGTCTTCCCACTTCTTCTCAAGTGGCACATGAGCACTCATGGCAAAATCATCATCCTCCTCGACTTCTTTCTTCGCCCTCGCTGGTGCTGCCTTGTTCTCATAAGCCTCTCCCTTACTCTTCTTCCTAGGACACTGGTTCGCAAAATGACCCAATTCACCACAATGGAAGCACTTGACCTTGGAGAGGTCCTTCTTCTTTCTATTCTCCTGCTTTCCCGCAGATGCTAGAGCCACATCCTCTTCTACCTCCTTGATTCTGACCCCTTTGCCACTATTCCTCGCCTTGGTCACCCGTCCGATCTCTTCTTGACGAAGAGTTGCCCACAGTTCTCCCAATTCGAAAGGCTCGTCCTATCCAGTATGCTCTGGACAAATACCTCCCAATCCTCTGAGACTACGCTCAATGCGGTCCTCACCATCAATTCCTGATCCGGCGTGGCCCTTATGGAAGTTAGCTGGTCACGGATCTCCTTCAATCGACCGAGGAAGACATGTATCTGCTCTCCCTTCTGCATCTGGTATGACCGCAACTGATTTTCAAGTCACATCTTCCTCTGCACAGAAATATGTTGGTACAATTTCTTCAGGGCATCCCACATCTCATTTGCCATGTCCTTATCGGCAATATGCAGCACCACATGATCCTTGACCCCATCAAGGATGATGCACTTCGCCCTGGCCATTGCCTCCTCGTACTTCTCATTTTCCGCTGGGTCAACTGGGATCACTATTGTTTTCAAGGCGCAGTCCTTGATGCGATATCTGTCTAGAATGCACAAGATCTTGGCCTTCCAGACCACGAAGTTGGATGCTTCGTCCAACCTATCATGATCTCTATGTCCATTCACGACCATTACGCTGCTCATCTTTCAACTCCTCCGAGTCTATCTACTTCCCTCCTGGAAGTCCTCTGTTCGACTCCTGCTAAGTCTCTCAACTTCCCGTTTAGAAGTTCTCGGTTCGACTCCCTCTGAGTCTCGATTTACCTTCTATAAATCCCTCCTCCTTGGTCTTGCCCTGTTAGGTATTTTTTTTACCACAGTACCCCACCAGCTTCGCTTCACAAATTACCCGCTGCCTGCTATACCCCAGCAATTGAAGGATTGAGCCACTTGGCTCTGCGCAATCCCGGCAACGGCAAATCAGCTCCCCTAGCCAACTACATCAGCCCTCCTGCCCTCTACGTGGCTCTAATTCTGCCTCCCTTAGCCTCTGCGCTGACTTTCTCTTGCCCATAATGATGACGCGGTCTCTCTGCGTCACTCCTTCCACTGTCGCCTTCTGTACGGATCAGTTTTGTCACTCGGGACAACTAAATTTGCTACTACTGCTCTACTAGTTGATGCCTTCAGTTATCCTGTGATCCGCAACCACGCTCTGATACCATGTTTGAATTTCTAAATTTAACCCGTTAGAAATTCTTCCTGTCCTATCTGGTTTATTTCTTCCTACTTGTTTAATTACTTAACAAGTTATTTACCATGTAAATATTGAAAATAAACACAAGTACAATATCAACATCTACAGATCATCAACTGAAAGAAAACAAGCACACAGGTGACACCGTTATTTTTGGACCAATGTCCCCGGAAAAACCCAATGCGTGAAAATCAGTGCAGCTATTCAGAGGGTTTTATTATTATGCAGTTTTCATAATACAACTAGGGTGCCAGAAATGTCTCACCCAACAAATAATGGCCTCGGCAATAATACCTCTCCTCGGAGACAGATATTCCGATTGAATAATCATCGGATGAACAATCCCACAGTAAAAATTGCAGCTCCCACTGCTCTGCGTCACCCTACCCGGCTCACCAACTCCCAGTCTGTCCCACGAAATCCTCCCAGCGCTACCTCTTTGGCTCTGCGTCAACTCTGCTAGCCTCTGAGTCAGCTTCTAGAGCTTCTATGTGAGCCCCTAGACCCTCTGCGTCTCACACATTGGCCTCGCCTGTATCTCCCTAGCTCCTGGTTACCTCTGCATAGCACCCAACTGCCTCTACGTCAACCTCTCCCAGCTGTGCATTGTCTCTTTGGTACCAACTCTGCCTCTCTGCTATGTATTCACTACCCCTCGTTGTTGATCATTGATTCTCTCTCTTAGCAAACCTCGCTCTAGAGAATAGAATGACTGATCATGGTGTTTTACTGACCCTCAAGCCTCTTATACTTTTCTCGTTGGTCCATCAACAGCCAAGATTAAATCTCTAATCAAAGGCTAAGATTAGATTTGGCTTGATCCATGACTTTTGAAACCTTCTAACCCAATTTTTAATTAATACCCATTAATGTTTTATTTTTCCTAAGTTTAAACTTAGGAACTCCATTAAAAATATTAATTATTTTAATATCTCCCAAACCAATTAGAATCTGCCCAAACCATTTCTAAGTCTTGGAGATCTCATGTGCTTTAGCCTATCCACCAATTTTCATGGCTAGAGCACATCCGATGCAAACCCAAATCAACACTCCCTCTTAGCGAGGACTGTGCTCTAGTAATACTCCACACTGAGCATCACCCTGATTATCTGGCACCGGTCCCTGTGTTGATGCTAGGCCTCCCTGTCCAACATCCTCTGCACTACCGCATCCTGTACTATTGCCCATGGCCCTACCACTGCCACTATTGCATCTGTACGGCAACTCCCTCTGCATCCGTGCTACTGCTGGTCCATCCTCCCAACATTGCATCTGCACTGCATCCCCCTCTCATCATGTTGCGCCGTGCTACTTCATACTATTACTGCACTACAACTCAATTACTGAGAAGTAACTAACTGATCCACCCAACTCTAACATCCCTGTCAAGCTAGAAACGCTCTCGATGCTGAAGCTCCCTCTGCCGCTAACAAGCGTTCCCTCTACTGACCTCTGTGTTGTTGCATCAACTCCCTGTGTCTTGCGTCGTTGCACACCTCTCTGTGCCATCCTGCAATGGTGCAACACTCACGTGCCTCTTGCACTATTGCAGCCTACTAGACTCGCGCTGTCCCAGGACTCCTGCACTGTAGCACTCTCTGTCGCTTCATCCGCATCCATCTCTACCAACATCCGTCAGTCCTGTTACTCCTCTTCGGAGCTCTCGTAGCAAGGTATAATCCAAGAGGTTGGGTACCTCAAGGATCCTGCCCCTCAATGCCTATAGTCCCCCTGACTACAGCTCGATGTCTCCCCACTTCTCAAGTGGCACATGAGCACTCATGGCACAATTGTCATCCTCCTCGACTTCTTTCTCCGCCCTCGTTGGCGCTGCCTTCGTCTTAGAAGCCTCTCCCTTACTCTTCTTCCTAGGACACTAGTTAGCAAAATGACCTAGTTCCCCACAATGGAAGCACTTGACCTTGGAGAGGTCCTTCTTCTTTCTCTTATCCTGCTTTCCCGCAAATGCTAGAGTCGCATCCTCTTCTTCCTCCTTGATTCCGACCCCTTTGCCGCTATTCCCCGCCTTGGTCACCCGTCTGATCTCTTCTTGATGAAGAGCCGCCCACAATTCCTCCCAATCTGGAAGGCTCATCCTACCCAGTATGCTCTGGATAAATACCCCCCAATCCTCTGAGACTGTGTTCAATGCAGTCCTCACCATCAATTCCTGATCCAGCGTAGCCCCTATGGAAGTTAACTGGTCACGGATCTCCTTCAATCGACCGAGGAAGACATCTATCTGCTCTCACTTCTACATCTGGTATGACCGTCGCTGATTTTCAAGAAACATCTTCCTCTGCATGGAAGTATGTTGGTACAATTTCTTCGGGGCATCCCACATCTCATTTGCCATGTCCTTCTCGGCAACATGCGGCACCACATGATCCTTGACCCCATCAAGGATGATGCACTTCACCCTGGCCATTGCCTCCTCATACTTCTCATTTTCAGCTGGGTCAACTAGGCTCGTTATTGTTTTCAAGGCAAAGTCCTTGATGCGATATCCATCTAGAATGGACAAGATCCTGGCCTTCCATACCACAAAGTTGGATGCTTCATCCAACCTATCCTAATCTCTCAGTCCATTCACGGCCATTATGCTGCTCTTCTTTCAACTCCTCCAAGTCTCTTTACTTCCCTCCTGGAAGTCCTTTGTTCGACTCCTGCTAAGTCTCTCAACTTCCCGTTTGGAAGTTCTCAATTCGACTCCCTCTGAGTCTCGATTTCCCTTCTAGAAATCCCTCCTTCTTGGTCTTGCCATGTTAACTAATGTTCTGACCACAGTACCCCCCAGCTTCGCTCCACAAATTACCCGCAGCCTTCTATACCCCAGCAACTGAAGGATTGTGCCACTTGGCTCTGCGCAATCCTGGCACCGACAAATCAACTCCCCTAGCCAACTGTGTCAGCCCTCCTGGCCTCTGCGCAAGCCTGATTCTGCCTCCCTTAGCGTTTGCGCTGCCTTTCTCTGGCCAAGAAGGATGATGCAATCTCTCTGCGTCACACCTTCCTCTGTCGCCTTCTGCATGGATCAGTTTTGTTACTCGGGACAGTTGAATCTAATGCTACTGCTCTGCTAGCTGATGCCTTCAGTTATCCTGTGATCTGCAACCACGCTCTGATACCATGTTTGAATTTCTAAGTTTAACTCGTTAGAAATTCTTCCGGTACTATCTGGTTTATTTCTTCCTACTTGTTTAATTACTTAACAAGTTATTTACCATGTAAACACTGAAAATAAACACAAGTACAATATCAACATCTACAGATCATCAATTGAAAGAAAACAAGCACACAAGTGACACCGTTATTTTGGAACAATGTCCCTAGAAAAACCCAATGCGGGAAAACCGATGCAGCTATTCAAAGTGTTTTATTATTATGCAGTTTTCAGAATACAACTAGGGTGCCAAAAATGGCTCACCCAACAGAGGATGCCCTCAGCAGTAGTACCTTTCCTCGGAGACAGATATTCCGGTTGAATAATCACCGGATGAACAATCCCACAGTAACAATTGCAGCTCCTACTGCTCTGCGTCACCCTACCCGACTCACCAACTCCCAGTCTGTCCCACGAAATCCTCCCAGTGCTACCTCTTTGCCTCTGCGTCAGCTTCTGGAGCTTTTACGTCGGCACCTAGACCCTCTGCGTCTCACACGTTAGTCTCTCCTGGCTCTGCACAGCGCCTAGTTGCCTCTACATAGCACCCAACTGCCTCTACGTCAACCTCTCCCGGCTCTGAGCTGTCTCTCTGGTACCAACTCTGTCTCTCTGTTATGTATTCACTACCCCTCGCTACTGATCACTGATTCTAGCTCTCTTAGCAAACCCCGCTCTAGAGAATAGAATGACTGATCACTCTGGTGTTTTCTCCAACTGACCCTCAAGCCTCCTCTTATACTTTTCTCGTTGGTCCATCAACAGCCGAGATTAAATCTCTAATCAATAGCTACAATTAGATTTGGCTTGATCCATGACTTTTGGAACCTTGTAACCTAATTTTATATTAATACCCATTAATATTTTATTTTTCCTAAGTTTAGACTTAGGAACTCCATTAAAAATATTATTTATTTTAATATCTCCCAAACCGGTTAGAATCTGCCCAAACCATTTCTGGGTCTTGGAGATCTCATGTGCTTTAGCCTCTCCACCAATTTTCATGGCTATAGCACATCCGATGCTACCCCATATCAACAATTCGAGTGTCAGATACAGACACGTTGACCCCCCAAAACAGAACACGTTCAGATACGTTATATATTATTTTATTAAAAAAAAAAAATATATATATATATATATATATATATTAAAAATTAGATATTTCTTACACAGATTCTCATTTATGATACAAATTCATTGATTTCAAACATAGATCTTCATCTAGATGTAAGATTTACAAATTAACATTATGCATACAAATACAATTGTGACATAAATGATAAATAATAATACATAGTCACTCACTCATGTAGCTCACTCACACAAGCGAAGATAGTGACATCTTCAGGATTGCAGCTAGGGCTGCTGATCAGTTCAAGTCCAGGAAGCAGATCACCTTGTCTAAGGGCCAGCTTTAAGGACAAAACTTGACAAGTGAACTATTTTGGACAAGTGAAGTTTGGAGGAAGGAAGAAGGAAGAGAAAAGTTGATCCTACTATCTAAAGTGACAGATCTGATCCATGGTGCAGCAAGTTAGAGGACAGCAGTCGCAGAATGTACTTGCCTTGATCTTGGAGACACATTGGTCAAAGGGTTTTTGTCTAGGTCCTGGAAATTTTGTCAAGTGAAGATTCTATAAGAAGAATTACTGTGGGTTTTCCTCTAGGTTTTGCCCTGGCTGCTACCTATACCCTGTGTTATTGTTCTTTTGTTTATTGTTCATGGTAGTTGGTTGATGAAGTTAACAAAAACACACATAAGAAAGATCTTGTTTGCATAAGTAATAAGGTTAAAAATACTTCACAAGCAGTTATCTAGATTGAGAAATCATTAACATATCAAAGCCCTAGATTTCTCAACACATGGGCCATGTACGGATGGGTGAATGTTCCTAGAGATAGTTTGTCTTAAATATATCTTGATAAGTCATCAATTGCAAATCGAGGTATAAAGTCCTTGAAGCAGCTGCTCCCATGCCCTTATGCCATGCGAAGTTGTTTGAAGGCCTCCTTGATTGGGTGAATTCTTTCCAAACAATAAATTCTCCTTGACTCCATCTCTCCCAAAGGACAAGGCACTAATCCTCCATGGGTGATCACTTTCAAAGCTTATCTCTCTCACCTTTCCCTCATTTTCTAGGCCTAGCCTCCATAGGTCACCTAGGGCATCACTTTTCTCACAATTTAGCCATCCAAAGAATTTGATCTCTTGCCCACAACTGCGTTGGTGTGTCCTCTAGAGGCCCTCCAAATTTCACGAAATTCCGACAATGGGATCTTGAGATATTTCAAGCCCTAGCTCAAAGATTGATTCTTGCCTTGGTTTTCCATTGCCTAGTGACCTCATTGGGATCATAGCATTAAATCATCAAAATAATATTCTTTCTTTGATCCCCTTCCCTTCCCTTATTAGCTCAAGTACATCCTTGGTTGATCAACTCCATATCCTTGACCTAATTTTGGGTCCACTTGGCCCTTTGTGGTCCCATAACTTGTTCACTCCAATTCCACAAAGATCACTTAGAAACCAACCATCCATAAGGCCTTTTGGGTTGAGAAATCAATGCTAGTAGTAATTAGGGTTTGATTTCTTCTTCTTGATAATTACTTGTAAAATATGTTGGCTTCTTTTACTTCTTTATTATATTATGCTTCATCAAGCAATTACCAATTTATGTGTATATGAAGATCACAAGAACAAGAGACACAAGATGTAGGTGGACAGCCATGGCAAAAACCCTTATAAGGGGAAAACCTAGTCAGAACTCTTCCTTCAATGGATTCAAAGACAAGATGAGATAGTCCAAGAGACTTTGACCTAGACACAGATTGCCCCCAATCACCAAGTCAGCCCTTCCTTCTTCTCCAAGTGGTATTCTTCCAGCTGTAGCTTCAACCTAGAGTTTCAACCTTGCAGCAGCAGAATTTCGGCCTCCCCAGCAGTAGAACTTTGACCCCAACAGCAGAACTTCGACCTGCAATAGAATTCAGAATTTCGGCCCCAACAATAGCCTAATAACTTCGCACATGTAAGAGAAAAATAGCCCAAAACTTCGATTTTTTCTACTCCTGCAATCTTCTTCCTTCTCTAGCAACTTCGCACTTTTTATCGAACTTGTTGAGTGAGTGGTGCAAATGGATTGAACTGCCTCTCTATATATAGCCTCTTTTGTGGGTCAAATTGCCCTAATGTAGGCCGACTTCATCAAGATAGGGCCGACTGGGTGTGGTGGTGTCAAATGACCTACTTGACTCAAAAATATTTCTTTTTACATGATACAAAAGCCTAAGAAGGGTCTAATAAAATTGACAAAGACTCTATTGACTCAATATAAAACTTAGAAGCCTACACTGGAGGCTTTGACCTAAAAAATGATGACCCAAGCATGAAACACGTGCTTTAATAAGTCATTTTTATTAATAATAAAATTTCTTTTGACAAATAAATTACATTATACAATTATGAAGACCGAACCTAGTCACATTCTTCAACACTCCCTCTTAACTAGGGAGGTATTCATACATATATATACACGTACATGGAAGATCTCAAAAACACATGAACTATGAAGAGTTCAGGCACACTCAGTGCCATGGACTAGATACCTGACCACGGTCATCTATTCAGGTGGGACTAAGATGGACTAAAGTTTTCAGCCAATCTAGGCACCATCAGGCTTACTAACTAGTTATCAAACCAGGGATCTAGATACATATCCAAGGTCAGGGCTCCAAGACCAACGCCACCCTCCCTCTTCAAGATCAGGGCATCAAATACACATAGGCTGACCAGATGTCCTCCCAAGCATCCACCATTAGATGCTTCACCTCTCCTTTTTCATAACGGAATGAATCAAGCATTTAGAGGATAAGTACGCGGTGAAAGGAAGTCAGGGGTTTGTTTTGTGTTAATCCTTCAGAAATGATCAACTAAAATCTACGATGTCAACCAACCCAAGCATGCTTCTAAAATACTCAAACTTCTTATTCAGAAGAGACTTTATCAGCACATCAGCTACCTATTCATCTGTTAGAATAAATTGTAGATTTACGACCTCATCTTGTACCAAACTCCTAATGTAGTGGTACTTCTTGTTGATATGATTCATCCTTGAATGGAATACAGGGTCTTTGGACATCTTGATGTTGCTTTGATTATCACATTTTATTATAGGATGATCCAGAGGCT
Organism: Pinus tabuliformis; assembly: GCA_031772625.1. Classification (NCBI taxonomy): domain Eukaryota; kingdom Viridiplantae; phylum Streptophyta; class Pinopsida; order Pinales; family Pinaceae; genus Pinus; species Pinus tabuliformis. Next base: position 1,037,726,085 of record CM062813.1, on the reverse strand, counting down.
TTACGAATAAATTTGACAAGAGTTTGCTTAATCAAATAGCTTTCTTCCCTACTTCACATGCAGCGATATATTCGGCTTCAACACTACTTAACGCAACAGGATCTTGTTTCCTACTCATCCATGAAATCATTGTAGACCCTAAACTGAAGCATCCACCGGTAGTGCTTCTTCCATTAGTCTCACTATGACCCCAATCTGAATCTGTAAAATCTGTCAACTTAGCTTCCTTTCCATCATACTTTAGGCAGTGATGTATAGTGCCATGAAGATATCTAAGAATATGCTTAGCAGCGATCCAATGGTCATGACAAGGCTGCAACTAAAATGGACTAAGAATATTTATAGCAAAACATATATCAGGTCTTGTATTTACCAAGTACATTAGAGAGCCCACCAACTTATGATAGCTCGTGGGATCAACGAGACTGGAGTTGAAGCTTCTAAACTTCTTGAGATTAGTGATCATGGTAGTAGTCATAAGCTTGGAATCCATCATACCGAATCTTTGTAAAATCTTGATTATGTATTTACCTTGACCCAGATATATTTCTCTAGGTTTCTACCAGACTTCCAAACCCAAGTAATAGTGCATAAGTCCCAGATCTTTCATTTCGAATTCAGCTACCAGCATCTTCTTGCATTCTTGTATTTTGCGCTCTACACCTATAATAAACAAATCATCTACATAAAGTAGTATAATGACTAGTTCATTGTTCACTACCTTAATGTAGAGATTTGGATCTGCAAAACTTTTGACGAACCCAACTCTTAAGAGATATGCATCCATCCTTGCATACCATGCCTAGGAACTTGTTTTAAGCCATATAGAGTTTTCTTAAGTCTGCAAACGTGGGTGGCCTTGATATATATTTCAAAGCCTTCCGGTTGTTCAATGTATACTTCTTCATCAATAGTCCCATTCAGAAATGTTGTTTTTAGGTCCATTCCATCCCATTGTAGTAGCTAGCGAAACCAACAATCTTATAGTATTATATCTAGCAGTAGATGCAAAGGTTTCTTCATAGTCTATACCTTCCTTTTGAGAGAAGCCCCCTGCAACAAATCTTTCTTTGTATTTATCTATACTTCCATCAATGACATGTTTGATTTTGTAAATCCATTTTGAAGTGACCACTAATTTGTCACTTAGCCTAGAAACGATTTCCCAGACTCCATTCTTCATGATGGATTGGTCTTCATGATGGATCAGTATTCTTCTTGCATCGCCTTCTTCCATTCTTCTTGATGAGCAGCTTCTTCAAATGTAGTTGGTTCATCTTCTATCAATTTTGTCATGTGTGTTGCATATCCTAAATATCTTTTTGGTCTTTTTCTTTCTCTAAAAGTGCATTTAGCAGCTCCATGTCCTTTGGCATCTTTAAGAGTAGCTTTTAACCAATTTGGCCTCTTCCTTGTTTCGGGCATGATCATAGGTTGAATCAGCTCACTTGGTCCTTCATCTTCTTCTTCTTGGTCTGGAGTTGTCTTATCATGATGTTCTTCTTCTTTAAATAGTCGTGTATCTTCGTCATCGGAATCAATCGGAATATCCTTGGATCCTTTTTAGGCATGATTCTCATCGAATATAACATCCTTGCTTACTTCAATTTGTCTTCCTTAATGTAGTTTCTATATGCCTTTAAAGAAAGATTGTAGCCAACAAAGATCCCTTTAATGCTTGTAGAATCTAGTTTCTTTTGTTTGTCCTTTGGAACATGGATGTATGCAGGACACCCAAAGATTTGAAGATGGTCCACACATGGCTTCTTCCCTGTGAATGCTTCTTCAAGTGTCATATTCTCAAGGATCCTATGAGGACTTCTATTTTGTATATATACTATTGTCATAGTTGCTTCACCCCATAGGAACTTTGGAAGATCTTGATCAAATATCATAGTTCGTATAAATTCTTCAATAGTTCTATTTTTCCTTTCTGCCAATCCATTTTGTTCGAGATTGTAAGGAACAATGTGCTCCTCTTAATACCTACATCTTTACAATATGCAACCAATTCTTTTAAGTGTATACCCCGCCATTGTCGGATTTCAAGGTCTTTATCTTTCTTTAGCTTAAGGTCTCCATTTCAGATCTAAACTCCTTGAACTTTTCAAATACTTTGTCCTTTGTCTTGAGAAGGTAGAGCCATGTCTTTCTAGAGTGATCATCAATGAAGGTCACATAATAAAGATGGCCTCCAAGTGATTTGTTAGACATAGGCCCACACACATCGGAATGAATGAGGTCTAATATTTCTTTAGACCTTGTATCACTGCTTGTAAAAGGCTTCCTTGTATTCTTTCCCAAAGCACATCCCTTACATACTCCTTCACGATCTTCCTTGATGTTAGGGATGCCATTTACCATTTGATTGAGAGAGGGAATGATCTTGTAGTGTATATGCCCATATCTTTTATGCCATAGTTCGATAGGATTGATTTCCATGTGAACTAGGGCTTGAGGAGATGGTGTTATAATGTTGATTTGGGGTAGCATCGGATGTGCTCTAGCCATGAAATTTAGTGGAGAGGTTGGGGCACATAGGATCTCCAATACCTAGAAAGGGTTTGGGCAGATTCTAAACAGTTCAGGAGATATTAAAATAATTAATATTTTTAATGGAATCGCTAAGTCTAAACTCAGGGAAATTAAAATATTAATTTGAATTAATATGAAATTGTGTTAGAATGGTACAAAAGACATAGATCAAGCCAGATCTAATCTTAGCCGTTGATTAGGGACTTAATCTCAGTCGTTGATATGTCAACAGGAAAAGTATAAGAGGAGACTTGAGGGTCACTTGGAGAGCACACCAGAGTGACCAGTGATTCTATTCTCTAGAGCAGGGTTTGCTAAGGGAGATAGAATTAGTGATCGGGAGTTGCAGCTGAGGGGCATTGAGTACAGAGAGACAGAGAGGCAGAGATAGTGTCGGGAGAGCAACGCAGTAGCCGGGGAGAGTGACGCAGTAGCAGTGTAATATTCCTAATTAGCCATGGCTAATTGGAATATTCAATTTTGCTCAATTTTGCCTTCTATAGTTATTTATAAATAAGAAGGTGAGGAAAGGGGGACATAACTCACTTTTTGAATAAAGTCACTACCTAGTAGCACAAAGTTGTAACTTAAAAGGGGAGCCAAGGGAGGCTAAAGGACCACGTAGAGAAGGGGGCCCACGTAGACACTTGGAGGGACTGCGCAGATGGAGGAGTATGTGGCAAGAGAGAGGCTACGTTGGAGGAGGTGGGCCTTAGGGTTTTGAGAGAGGCCAACGCTATAAAGGAGAGAGGAGCCTCCTCATTTTGGAGCATTCGATTATGTTGCATTTGAGCTAGTCACTTCGACTTAGAGCACGTTGGCTGTTTAGCCTGTCTGCAGCACTGTTTAGTGCATCAAGTGTCTCCGTTCGAAGATCTCACCCTTAGCCCCGAGGGACTTCGAGTGCTTGCTCGGGAAAGGTAGTTTCAGCAGTATTTTGCAGGAGGAGCGATTTCTGGAGTTGAGGAGGAACTGAGCATTTGGATGACTGCGCAGTCTTAAGAGGGGAGGACGAAGTCTCTTTTGGTAAGAGCTCCAAATTGGGGTTTTGCGGAGGATTTGAGCTTGGAGATTGAGCAAGGGATCAGCCCTTGCATATTGGAGGATTTTGGCAGAGTTTCGGGTAGAGTTTTGGAGGGTTCTCTTGTAGGAATTTACAGGGTAGGTTCCTCAGGCAGAACACCAAAGGACACCGCTCACAAACAGATCACAGATCAATACACCAGTATTTTGACGTGGTTAAAACCCTCAAAGAGGGAAACAGTCCACGGCCTGAGCCAACGCGGCCACTTCAGGCAATTTATTAATAAAAGAATGAAAGTTTACATATGCTTCTCTCATAGACGGATTACCCTACAAATGACTCTCCATGCTCTTTAAATAGAGATCATGGACCAATAGGGTGTTAAGCCACGGATCAAGTGTCGATAATACCGAGGAGAGAATGAACCGTCGGATCACTACATATCGTGACCGTCGGATTGTAAGTTACAAAATGTACATAGTAAAGAAACACACTTTACCTAACTCTATACTAGACCAAGTTGTACTTAACTATTTCCTATGTGTCGCAATATCCTAACATCCCCCCTTAAGAACAACTTGGGATAGGATTGAAGGATTTACAAATATGACACAATAGGAGAAGGAAGGAGGCACTAGAGCCTATCCCTCCTTAGTGACAACTTCCTGAACTCCAACCATAAATCGAAGTTTAGTGAACTTCGCCTCTGTGAGAGCCTTTGTAAAGATGTCTGCAACTTGATCATCTGTTGAACAATATTGCACTTCAAGAACATGGTCGTGAATGAGCTTTCTGATGAAGTGCATGTGCAGTTCAATGTGTTTGTTGCGCTGATGTTGGACTGGATCTTTGCATAGCTGAATGGCACTTTGATTATCACACCAAAGTGTAGTCGGATGCTGCTGCTGAAAGCCAAACTCTGACAGGATTTGACGAAGCCACAAGGCTTCCTTACTAGCTTCTACGGCACCACGATACTCTGCTTCTGCTGAAGAAAGAGAAATGGCACCTTGTTTCTTGCAAGCCCATGTAATAGGTCCTGAACCAAGAGTGAACACATAACCTGCAGTAGACTTCCGATCATCAGGGTCACCAGCCCAATCGGAATCAGTGAAACCAACCAATAGAGGAGCTGCTTCGGCACTGTAATGAATCCCAAACTGAACTCTACCTCGAACATAACGAAGTATTCTTTTAGCTGCTTTCCAATGACTTTCATGTGGGTTTTGCATAAACCGAGCAACAAGGCCAACAACAAAGGAAAGGTCAGGACGAGTATGGGTTAGATACAAAAGTTTTCCTACAAGTTGACGGTATAAGGTAGCATCAACTTCAGGAGAAGTACAAGTGACTGAAAGTTTGACTCCAGACTGAAAGGGAGAAGGGGCTGGCTTACAGTCTTCCATGTGAAAATGGCGTAGAATATCACAAGCATACTTGGACTGAGGAAGGGAAATACCTTCCTTGGACTGCAAGACTTGAAGACCGAGAAAATAATGTAAGTGTCCTAAGTCTGTCATTTCAAACTTCCTTTTAAGGCTAGACTTCACATGGTTTATAAGGTTGGGATCACTACCAGTCAGGATAAGATCATCAACATAAAGAACAAGAATGATAAGAGACTTGCCCACTTTCTTGGTGTAGACAGTATTGTCAGAATGACACCTAGAGAAGCCAGATTCTAAAAGAAAGTTATCCATTTTGGCATACCAAGCTCGAGGAGCTTGCTTGAGACCATAAAGGGATTTCTTAAGCCGACATACAAGGCTGGAGTCTGTTTGTATAAAGCCAATAGGTTGTTCCATATAGATTTCTTCATGCAAGTCCCCATGCAAGAAGGCGGATTTAACATCCATCTAATGGACTTCCCATTTGAAAGAAGCAGCAAGGGAAAGAACAAGGCGGATAGAGTTCATTTTGGCAACAGGGGAGAAGGTTTCAGTGTAGTCAATGCCTTCAACTTGTGAAAAACCCTTAGCAACAAGACGAGCTTTATGTTTATCAACTTTCCCATCTGGTCCATACTTGGTTCTGTCAACCCATTTGCATCTAACAAGTTTTCGTCCCTTTGGTAGAGGAACAAGATCCCATGTATCATTTGCCAATAATGAATGATATTCTTCATTCATAGCTGCTTCCCAATCTGGATGGCCTGAAGCTTCTGCAAAGGTGTCAGGATCATAATTCACTGAAGCTTGAGCCAGTAAAGAAGAGGCTCTCTCGAACTGAGAACATGTACGTCGCTAATCTGTAGGATCACCGGCAAGATCACCTGCTGCATCCCGAGTAGCACGGACCCATTTTGGAAGCTGAGGAGCTGAAGGAGGATCCTGAGAAGGTGGGGGAGGATTTTCATCCTCGCTTTCATCATCTGAAGAAGAAATATTTTCAAAAGTAGAAGAGATAGGGAGAGGTGGCACATCCGCCGAACTAGGCTCGCAGGCCGATATATTTTCAGCAAACTTTACATCTCTTCTAATGATAACATTTTTGGACTTAAGTGGAATAAGTCTATATCCTTTGACATCTTCAGAATATCCAACAAAAATACATTTTTCACTCTTAGGTTCTAAAGCTTTATGTTTCTCATCTGGAATATGGGCCCATGCTTCACTTCCAAAAACACGAAAGTGACTTACATCTGGTTTGATTGAGTTCCATGCTTCTTCTGGAGTGATATTCTTTAAAACCTTAGTAGGAGTGCGATTTATTATGTAATTTGCACAGTTAATTGCTTCTGCCCAATAATTAAGACTAAGTCCTTTAGATTGAAGCATACAATTAGCCATTTCCTTTAAGGTGCGATTCTTCCTTTCAGCTACACCATTTTGTTGTGGAGTATATGGAACAGTATGTTGCATTTGAATTCCATTCTCAGTGCAAAAGTTGATGAATGTGTTTTTAACATATTCTCCGCCATTATCAGATCTTAGCTTAAGAATTTGATGTCCAGATTGTTTTTCAACAAAGGCCTTAAAGGCCAAGAACATGTTAAATACTTCACTCTTGAGTTTTAAGAAGTATACCCAAGTGCGTCTGGAGAAATCATCAATGAAAGTTAAGAAATACTTGTAGCCAGAGAATGAAGCAACTGGAAGTGGACCACATAAATCACTATGCACGAGCTGTAAAGGGGCTGAGGTGTGCCAAGAGGCACGTTTTTCAAAACTGTCCCGATGATGTTTTCCGAGTACACATCCGGAACAAACACCATCTCTGCAAGATACCATTGGAAGACCTGTCACCATATTTTCTTTACATAGATTCAGAAGAGAGCGATAGTTTAAGTGACCAAATCGCTCATGCCAAAGTTTGCTCACTTCATCATTATGAGCAACAAATACTGAGGGAAGATTTGATGACCCAAAGTTGTGAAACTTATACAACCTTGTAGAATCATCAGCAATGCCAGTAGCTAAAATCTGTCTAGGATCTCTTAGGTCCTTAATTACAACATCGTGAGGTGAAAATTCAACGATTTTACCTTCACCTGAATGGGTTATCTGATATACAGATAGAAGGTTGCAAGATAAGGTTGGAACACATAATACATCATTAAACTGACCATTGTCTAGATGAACAGTTCCAGTCCCTACAACACTAAGAGATCTATCATCACCAACATATATATTTTTGGTGTTACAATCATTTAAAGAAGAAAACATGGCTTTGTTTTTGGCCATGTGATAAGAAGCTCCAGAATCAATGAGCCACTCATGAGAATGAGAAGAAGAAGATACATTTAGTGCATAGCCAGACCGAGATGCTTGACAACCACATGCAGAAAGTGCCATTCCTGAAGATGAAGTTGAAGTTGAAGATTGCTCCAAATGGATGTTATGCTTCTTCATTGCTGCTTCCAAGGCTTCCATCTTCTTAAAGCATTTGGATTCTAAGTGGCCATCTCGATTACAAAAGTTACAATGTCTATCAGTCTTCTTCCCTTTGTTTTTATTTGTCTTATCATTTTGTTGAAATGATTTTTCATTTTGAGGCTGAAATTGCTTAGGACCCTTGTTTGGTTTAGGACCATTCTTTTTAGGATACAACTTCTTAGGATTCTTTGGATTTGGTTGCTGCTGGGCGGCTAACGCTTTCTTAGAAGAGTTTCCAAGATGAAGAAGACCAAGGTGTAAGAGTTTTTCTTGTTCTCTTATTAAAAAATCACAAAAGGAATCAAAGGAAGGGGACTTGTAGGTTTGTCCTTGAGAAATGAAGGCTTCTCTTGTAGAATGGAAGGTGGAAACAAACACAGAATAGGCTGGTCCCAACTTAGTAAGAATGGAGTAGATAAGGCTACTATCTTCTTTCTTAACCTTAACACCTTCCAAGAGAAATCTAAGGGTCTTGAACTTGGACAAAATATCTTCAATGCAAGAAAAATTATTGGGGTCCAATGTAAGCAATTCATTTTCAAGTTGATGGGCTTTAAGTTCATTTTTAATTCCAAAGACTTTAGTAATCTGTTTCATTGCTTCATCAGGAGTATCAAGTTCTGCAATATGGAATCTAAGATCTGGAGAAATAGACACCCCTATCAACCCACGTGCTTGGTCTTGCCTATTTTCCCATTTAGCTGCCTTGTCTTCATCTTTCGGTTTGGTCTCTTGGCCTGTGGCTATTCTGTAAAGACCTTTACTTCTAAGTAAATCCACAATGTAGGACCACCATTGGAAGTAGTTGGTGCTGTCAAGAATAACTTGGCATGGACTTTCCATTTTTTTTTAAATGAAGCTATAGATGCTGAAACTAAGTGTTTCAATGGAAAGATCTCGAAAAATTAGGCTGTTTCAAAAAAAACGGTTCTGAAAACAGCTTCCGGATGAAGAAGTTATGGCTTTTTGAAGAAAATTTGATGAAGTCGCCGACGAAGTGCGGAAATGTGCGGAAATGAAAAATCCGCCCCCACAAAATGGAGACTTGAACCCAAGACCTCTACTCTCATAAATTAGCTTTGCACCAAGTGAGCTATACAAAAAGTTTGAGAGAGAGAGAGAGGGGGGTTGATGCTTTGGGTTGCGTGCTTGCTTTGAGAAAGCTCTTTTTTCCTTCAAAACAAAAAACACAAAACCCAACACGGACATACAAAAAAAACGAACCTTGCGGCTCGAAGTTAGCTTTAGTCGGAAACTAGATATTTTCAAAAACGAACCTTGCGGCTCAAAGTTAGCTTTAGCCGGAAACTAAATATTTTCCTCAATGTTTCTGATTTTCCGAGATCACACTAAGGCGCAGCGGAAAAGAGCATACGCATGAGAAAAAACTTTCCTTTCTGTTTCTGATTTGCCCAGATCGCACAGAGTCGCAGTGCAAAGAGCATACGCAGAAATGAAAGGTATAGATCCGGTAATAAAAAAGGTAAATAAACCGAAAACCGAAATAAACAGAGAGAAAATAACTGTAAACTGCAAATAAACACTGTATGCCTCCAGATCTTAAAAATGACGCAGCTAGGGCTACCGGAAACCTTTTCGCGTGAAACGAAAGGGGTTCCTCACTGGAACAGATGCTACCAACACAATAGAGCAGTCCTCTCGGCCCGAAAGCAGTGAGAAACAGTAGATCTAGGAAATGGTAGTCGGATGCAGTTCTACCGGCTTCAGATTTGGATCACCAACGAACGCGGCCCTCAAATAGCTCTAATACCATGTAGGAATTTACAGGGTAGGTTCCTCAGACAGAACACCAAAGGACACCGCTCACAAACAGATCACAGATCAATACACCAGTATTTTGACGTGGTTAAAACCCTCAAAGAGGGAAACAGTCCACGGCCTGAGCCAACGCGGCCACTTCAGGCAATTTATTAATAAAAGAATGAAAATTTACATATGCTTCTCTCATAGATGGATTACCCTACAAATGACCCTCCATGCTCTTTAAATAGAGATCATGGACCAATCGGGTGTTAAGCCACGGATCAAGTGTCGGTAATACCGAGGAGAGAATGAACCGTCGGATCACTACATATCGTGACCGTCGAATTGTAAGTTACAAAATGTACATAGTAAAGAAACACACTTTACCTAACTCTATACTAGACCAAGTTGTACTTAACTATTTCCTATGTGTCGGAATATCCTAACATCTCTTCAAGAGCAGCGCAGAGCCTTGAGAGATAGCGTAGATCCTCAAGGGAATGATTTTTGGGGGTCAACTATTTTAGAAAAGCTTTCTGGGCTTTTCTGGGTTTCTTGAGCAAAGGCTGATTCCTGAGTTTTAGCATTTTCTGATGGCAATAGCCCCAAATCATTACTTGATTCCAGCAGTAGCAGCAGCACAGCAGTTCTTCTGGCAGCTTGGATGCAGTTCAGAGAGAGGTCATTTCCTTACCATTCTGAGTGTATTTCTTCACTTGCCTTGTGCAAGTCGAGGTGCTATCTCTCTGATCACCTCTTGTACTCTTTCCATTACTCAGTATAATAAAATGGCCTAGCATTTCTCTCTGCATTTCTCGAGTATCTGTTTATATTCCATGTATACGTTATTGTATGTTGCACTACTGTTATTTCTCTGGTTGGAGTTTGCTTGTGTTTGAGGATTACCCCTCGTAAGGGATATTACAGTAATCTCGGTCGTTGATATGTCAACAGGAAAAGTATAAGAGGAGACTTGAGGGTCACTTGGAGAGCACACCAGAGTGATCAGTCATTCTATTCTCCAGAGCGGGGTTTGCTAAGAGAGATAGAATTAGTGATCGGGAGTTGCAGCTGAGGGGCATTGAGTATAGAGAGACAGAGAGGCAGAGATAGTGCCAGGAGAGCAACGCAGTAGCTGGGGAGAGTGATATAGTAGCAGCCAAAGCTCACGCAAGGCCACACTGAGGTAGCCGGGGCTACGCAGAGCCTCAGTGAGGCTAGTGTTGCTGACGCAGAGGGCCAGAAGGCTGACGCAGGGCCTCCTAAGGCTAACGCAAACCCATCCAGGGTGACGCAAGGCCAGCACTGGGCAGAGAGAGGCTAACGCAATCCAGAAAACGCTGACGCAGTCCAAAAAAGGTTGATGCTGGGATTTCTGGGGCAGATTGGTGCTAAGGAGCTGCCAGAAGGATTATTCGAGGTTTCAGCCGAGAAATTTGTCAGAAACTGTGAGGTATTACTGCCAAGGAAATTCTCTATTGGGTAGGCCAGTTTCGGCACCAAGATTGTACTCTAATATTGCTTAATTAGAAAACCCTCAGATAGCTACACCGGTTTTCCCACATTGGATTTTTCCAAGGACATTGGTCCAAAAATAACGGTGCCATTTGGTGTGATTGTTTCTGTTTCTTTCAGTTGTTGATCTGTAATATGTTGAGCATGCACTAGTGTTTATTTTTAGTGTTTACATTGTAAATAACTTGTTAAGTAACGGAACAAGTAGGTAGGAATAAATCAGATAAAGTGCATGGAGGGTTTCTAACTAAGTAGACTTAGAAACTTCAACATATAACTCTATATAGTCTTCAACATATAACTCTATTAGTTCCTAAGGTAGATCATCTATAATTTATTACTAAATAACATTCACAAAATGAAAATGTTAAATGCCTCGTTACAATGAACATCGGCAACATACCCATCACACCTCAAACTAGCTATTACCTTTAAAGAAGGACATACATATTTATAATGTTGAATATATTACTTAGATGTGGATTAAACCTATAATATATATAAATGAAAGATTGTTCTGGTTCAATCTAAATCTGGAAACTCGTATGAGATTCTGATGTGAGATTCCAAATTCGCTAACCTTTAAAATTATCTAACCAAAGTTTCTCAAAGGGCAGATTTTCAAGCATGAATTTTTTTTTTTTTTTTTTGTAAATGAAAAAAAAATATGGGTCAAACTTTAATAAACCAAGTAACTTTAAATGATCTCAATTAAACAATTAATATCCTATTTATTTACCTAACATAATATTTATATTATTTTATTCTTCTCATCAAAATTTCACAAAACGTGATATGTTTGATAATTGAATGTGAGAATATATTTATATATATCAAAGACGAAAAAAAAAAAAAATTATATATATATATATGGGCCAAACTTTAATAAACCAAGTAACTTTAAATGATACCAATTAAACAATTAATATCTTATTTATTTACCTAACATAATATTTATATTATTTTATTCTTCTCATCAAAATTTCACAAAACGTGATATGTTTGATAATTGAATGTGAAAATATATTTATATATATCAAAAGACGAAATTAAAAGGAATTTGTGCAATAATTCCCTGTAGTCAATGTTGGAAGAGAAATTGAATTATATATATATGGGAGGAATACGACAGGCCGCGTAAGATGCAATCAACTTACATATGCAGTCATATGAGCAGTCTTTAAAATTTTACAGTTTGTTATATATTCCATCGTTCAGGATGTAACATATGGTTGACATTGGGGTTTGTCGGCATGAGCTGGCAAGCTCATAATACATTCACCCCCGCACAATACCACTAGTTCTGACCGCAGGATTACTCCTTCAGTATAGTGGAGCGTGTACATGCCATTCTAACGGTATGTCGGAGCGCTGTTGTATGCCAGGTCATCGGTTCAATTCGCGGGTCTGCCAAAAGTTTAAACATATGCCATATACTATTTAACTCAAAATGTGTGAATCCGCCAACATGGAGTTCCACGCGGAACAGTGAGGTGACACTAAAGTGGATGCTACGCGGAAATGAAACCACTTGCCTATGTGTGACTAACTTCATAACTATTAAGACATTAAATTCATTCCCATACCCGAATACAATCATAGTAGGTGAAACGTGCGAAGCAGAGGGGCATTTGTTTGAATTTCCCGATGTGGTGGCAGTGTTGATGCTACACGCAGCATTTTATAATGTTGCAGAACAAAATGGAGTTCCAGCACTGAATTATTTATAATAGTACTGCAGGATAGGGTATTGGAGTCGAAGAGGTCGAAATCACGAACGATGGATTCTTCCCTCTTCGTATTGTTGTTCGTCTTAATTGTTGTTGATGCGAATATGCCGAGTTTTGCGACCGTGCAAGACGATCCCACGTCCTGGATTACGCAAGAGTGCTCTGGTTATCCCGAAGAACACTTTCATGGTCTGCTGGATTCAGAGACTTTCTTTGTCGACGAAGAATGTCTAAAGCACCAGATTGATGAACTGTCCAGTTTCTCTAATAGTCCTACTCCATCTGTGACCCGCATTTTGTACAATATGAATGATGTTTTAGCTTGCAGGTATGTTAAAATCCTTATGGAGAGGGCTGGTCTTCGCGTCCGAGAGGATGTTGTAGGAAATATATTTGGTCGCTGGGAGGGAAGCAATCCAGAGTTATCTGCTGTAGTAACTGGATCTCATATTGATGCTATTCCATACTCAGGCAAAATTTGATGGAGTTGTTGGGGTTCTGGGTGCCAATGAAGCTATAAATGTGCTGAGAAGGTTGGCATTCAAACCAAAGAGATCACTGGGGCTGTTTATTGGCAAGCGGCTTTCTTGGCCTAAGCTCTCGCTACACAGAGACGTCCTCATCGAAATCTTTCTTGCCTGATGACTTTGAGGGTGGTTCTTTGACCATTCATCAAAAGTAGTTTTAAAGCAAAATGGAGAAACAGAGTCAGCGAAGACCACACAGCTTCCACAGATAATGCACAGGCAAGGCTTCACGAAGGCTGGGATGGTAGACATCACTCAGTCGAGGCGCGTGGCTGCAGTTTCAGTATCCCGACGAGTAGCCAGTGAGCTGGGTGTTAAGATTGGAGAAGAAGTTGGTTATTCTATCCGTTTGAGGACTGTACATCAGGGAGAACCCACATAAAATTCAGAGCTAAAAAGATATGCAGTTACAGGAGGTTTCAGATGCGTTGTCTACATCAGACTTCTCAAGAATTGACCAAGGGTTTAGATTCACAGGCCGTGCAGCTTTGTGCTAGCCAACTCACAAAAGTTTTGATTCAAAACATAGTTGGACTCTCTACGCAGCAGTTTCAACAGAATTAAAATTCACAGAGAATTACCCAATGCGTAGGGCCAGTAATGTCGAAAGGGTTTAAACTTACCTCTGATACCAAATGTAAGAGCCGAAAACAGATGCAAAGAAAAACAGTAAGGGATTTATCATGAACCTGTAACGTTTTCCTGAAACCTGACAAAATCAATTAACGGAACTGTTGAGGTACCTACCTGCACTCCTGCAGTTGAAGATGCCTCCGGCTGCACTGCTACAGTTACCGAAAGACCGAATCCACCCAGCCAGACTGAGCAGAGCCTGGCTGCTCAATCCAGTAAGCTTCTTAACAGAAGCCGACTGTTCCCCCGTGCCCAGAACCTCAGAACTCTCAAGCTCTTCCTGTGGCTGATTCCCTTCTCCTTCAGAATTCTTCCCTCTGGTTTTTGTGTCCCCTTTCCAAATCCATGTCCCGTGGTTTTATTCTCTTGTTTGGCGGTGGCCGCCCTTCCATCTGCAGCCACCGCTCAACCTGTTGATGACACGCCCTCTCTTACGTATCCCTTCCTTGTCTCATTTCAGGTCGTGAATGAATACCTTTTATGTTTTTAAACCATATGATATTTTATTAATTATTCTTTTAATATAACCTATACATCGTATATACCACATATCATTAAAACATTATAAACGTTATTTTTAACATATCTCATTGTTTTAGTATATATTTGTTTTAATATAACATTATAAACTTTATACTTGGATCCCCTTTTTTAATTAATTACTTATATACATTTTAACATTTATTTTATTAATGTATTAATATTTAACATTTATTTTATTAATTTATTAATATTTAACACTTATTTTGTTAACTTATTAATATAATTTTATCAATAATCTGGAACATATAATATATATAGTCCTCCTTTAAGATCTACCCATACATTAAGCAATATTGATGAATGAGTAGAACCTCTATTCCAAGAAGTGTCATGGTATATAGCACTTATAATTAATTTAGTAGAAAATACTAGTGCGGTGTATGCGACACATGCATATGTAACTATCATATGCATGTACCGTATACCTACTATTATGCTTGCGTTCTTTATATTTATAGATGGGTCGTTACAGTTCTCTTCAGGAGCAGCGCAGAGCCTTGAGGGATAGCGTAGATCTTCAACGGGGTGATTTTTGGAGGTCAGCTATTTTAGAAAAGCTTTCTGGGCTTTTCTGGGTTTCTTGAGCAGAGACTGATTCCAGAGTTTCAGCATTTTCTGAGGAGGGGAACAACCCCAAATCATTACTTGATTCCAGTAGTAGCAGTAGCATAGCAGTTCTCCAGCAGCTTGGACGCAGTTCAGAGAGAGGCCATTTCCTTACCATTCTGAGTGTATTTCTTCACTTGCCTTGTGCAAGTCGAGCGGCTATCTTTCTGATCACCTCTTGTACTCTTTCCATTACTCAGTATAATAAAATGGCTTGGCATTTCTCTCTGCATTTCTCGAGTATCTGCTTATATTCCATGTATACGTTATTGTATGTTGCACTACTGTTATTTCTCTGGTTGGAGTTTGCTTGTGTTTGACGATTACCCCTGGTAAGGGATATTACAGTGGTATCAGAGTATAGATCTGGCTAAGCCTGTGGAGCTAGCAGTCTATGACACAGAGGGAGAAGCCCTACATCTGTTACAGAGGTAGGAAATACAGAGATATTGAGCATAGGTTGGAGAACACCTACGGAGAGGGAGACTGTGTTCGGGTGGTGGACACAGAACAGGAGGAGCCTGTGGTGAACACAGAACAGGAGGAGCCTGTGGTGGACGCAGAGCAAGAGGATCCGATGGCAGATGAGGACGGGAAGAGATTTGCGGACATGCTCCTCAAATCAGTGCAGGATCTGTCGAGGCAGATCGAGGTGATGGGGCAGAGATTCACAGTGGTGGAGGCTAGACAGCGTGAGAACCCACGGGTTTTCCAGGTTGGTGAGGGATCGAGTACATCCCACCATTTGCCAGAGCAGGGTGCCACTCAGCGTGATACTACTCAGCAGATGGCCTCACATGCCCCTACACGCTCTACCATGCCCACTTTCCTAGGAGCAGACATGGGGGCTGGAGCCCAGCAGGAGGCAGAGCCCAGTCATATAGATGATTATTTTGCAGAGTACCAGGCCTATGGGCAGGAGTTCAGGGATGCTCTCTCATTCAGAGACTTTGTTCAACTCCAGCGGGATAGTAGACTACACGACCATCACAGAGGATACCGGCATTATCATGATGGAGACACCCACCGCACAGCTAGTAGATTCCACTTGCCTACGTTTGATGGCTCATCAAACAGTTCGGCAAACTCTTGGGTGGAGAAGCTGGACATCTATTTCCAGCTTAACCAGATGTCGGAGATAGAGGCCATCAAGGTGGCGACATTACATTTGGATGGTGAGGCCCAGGATTGGTGGTTCCATGGGTTGGTTACACTCGGACACTCCACAATGACGACATATGCCGAGTTCACCAAGAGACTAAGAGAGAGGTTTGACCGGAGGGATCCGGAACAGCACTTTGTCGAGCTGACGAGGCTCAAACAGACCGGGAACCCAGAGACCTACATTGCAAACTTCTTGAGGGTTTCAGTGATGGTGCCAAATCTATCCACGGCACGAAGGATCTACATGTTTGTTGAGGGGTTAGCACAGCCACTTCAGGGTCTAGTCAGATCCACTAGACCAGCCACACTCCAGGATGATATTAGCAGGACCCGGGACTTACAAGATGCCTTACCCAGGACCCGGACACCTTACCCCCAGAGACAGGCTTTCCAGCCTAAGGGGAAGGATGTGAGGGTTCCGCCTCCAAAGGGGAATCCAGGACGAGCACAGATTGATGATGATGCCAGGAGGGAGATGAAGAAGAAGCGGTTGTGCTTTACCTATCACGAGCTGTGGGCACCGGGACATAGATGTGCTGCTGGCAAAGCACATTTTATTGAGGTTTTCTCCGAGAGCAGCAGGGAAGGGGATGAGGAGGATGATGTGGAGGCAGGAGATAGTCATACCGCGCAGGATCCTTTACCACCTCCACCACCAGCAGCAGGTGGTGCAGCTTTCGCACCTACCGGAGGGGCCCTTGCAGCATTGCGAGGAGTTCCCAAGTATTTGACGCTGCGCGTACGGGGGGCAATACGTGGCCAGCAAGTATCAGTTTTGGTTGACAGTGAGGCAACCCACAACTTCATCGCTGTACTGATGGTTGAGCGGAGAGGTATACAGACAGAGAGCTTCAATGGCTTTTCAATTTTGGTCCCAGGAGATCAGACCATGGTGTGTGCTTGTTATGTCCCAGAGTTATCAGTGACGATGGGCACCTACACACTGACTGACCACTTTTTCGTGGTCAATATTCCGAACACCAACTTGATACGGGGTGTTCAGTGGCTTATCACTCTAGGGAAGGTCATGATAGATTGGAAGGCCCTAGAGATGGAGTGGGATGATGAGAAGATAGGGAGGCATGAGAAGATACGGGGACAGCACACATATCCGCCTCAAACTGTTTCGGCTCATCGGATGGAGGCAGTCTTCTGGAAGGGAGACGTAGAGTGGGCAGTGGAGCTGCGTGCATCAGAGGTAGGGACTACAGGGCAAACGGTGCACCCAGAGATACAGTCCATTCTTGACCAGTATGCCACAGTGTTTGGGGAGATTCCGCCGGGACATCCACCGGACCGAGGATTTGAGCACACCATTGAGCTTGAGCAGGGCATACAGGCAGTGATTACTACCCCCTATAGGCATCCCAAGGCCTATCGGGATGAGATTGAGCGGGCCATTCAGGAGTTGCAGGCTCTTGGGCACATTCGGCCGAGAACGAGTCCTTTTGATTCCTCTATGGTGTTGGTGAAGAAGAAGGACGGCACATTGAGGATGTGCATTGACTACAGAGCCCTGAACAAGAAGAACCTGAAGAACAAGTACCCCATACCCAGGATCGATGATTTGATGGATGAGTTGAGAGGAGCACGGTTCTTCTCAAAGATTGATTTGAGATCTGGGTACCATCAGATTCGCGTGAGGGAGCAGGACATTCCCAAGACTGCCTTCAGGTGTCACTATGCGCACTTTGAGTTTTTGGTGATGCCCTTCGGGCTAACCAATGCCCCAGCTACATTCCAGTCTTGCATGAATCACATCTTCTGCAGTCACTTAAGGAAGTTTGTGTTGGTGTTCTTTGATGATATTCTCATTTACAGCAGGACTTGGGAGGAGCATCTCCAGCACATTGAAACAGTGTTGCGCATCTTGGAGGAGCAGCAGTTCTATGCCAAGCTCTCCAAGTGTGAGTTTGGGTTGACGGAGATGTTGTACTTGGGACACATCATAGGGGTGGATGGAGTGAGAGTCCATCAGGAGAAGATCAGGGCTATCAGAGATTGGTCGGAGCCAAGGAACGTGACAGAACTTCAGGGATTCATTGGCATTTGTACTTACTACCAGAACTTCGTCAAAAGTTTCTCACAGCTTGTTGCACCCCTATCAAATCTGACAAGGAAGGGGGCATTCAGTTGGTCGGATACAGTCAAGGAGGTCATGAGCAGCTACCCAGTGCTTGTAATGCCGGATTTTTCGTAGCCATTTGTTTTGGAGTGTGATGCGTCGGGAGAGGGGATCGGCGCAGTGTTGATGCAGGGAGGTCACCCTATAGCCTTTGAGAGCCTGAAGCTCCTTCCACATGAGAGGTTGTATTCTATATACGACAAGGAAATGCTGGCCATTATGCATGCATTGGCCAAATTCCAGCAGTATTTAGTGGGTAACAGGTTCAGGGTGAGGATTGATCACAACAGCCTCAGGTTCTTTTTGGAGCAGAAACAGCTATAGGAGAGGCAGCAGAAGTGGATCAGTAAGATCCAAGCGTATGGCTTTGACATTAAGTATGTCAAGGGTAAGAACAACGTAGTAGCAGATGCCCTTTCACGTAGACCAGCCACGTTGTCTCTTATGAGCTTGGACATAGACTGGAGGGCTCGACTCTTAGTAGAGTACTCCAAGGACAGATTTGCATGTGAGGTTCTAGATGGGCAGGGGGCGGATGACAAGTACAGGGTAGTCGATGAGATCATCTACTATAGGGATCGGATCTTCTTGACTAAGGGATCTCAGCTCAAGATGAAGATACTTCAGGCATCACATGATTCACCATTGGCCGGCCATCAAGGGTTTACCAAAACCTACAGGGCCATTAGAGAGAGGTTCTCATGGAAGGGCCTCAAGGAGGACGTACTCTAGCATATCCGGGAGTGCGATATTTGCCAGAGGAACAAGGGGGAGATGAGCCATCCCGCAGGATTATTGCAGCCTCTTCCCATTCCGGAGGGGAAATGGGAGTGTATTTCAATGGACTTCATCACAGGGTTGCCCATGGTGCAGGGCAAGGATTGTATCTTTGTCATCATTGATCAACTGACAAAGTACGCACACTTTTTCGCCATATCCGCACACTACATAGCAATGCAAGTGGCTGAGTTGTTCTTCAGAGAGGTCTTCAGGCTACATGGTCTTCCTAAGACCATCATCAGTGACAGGGACAGCCATTTCATGGGTGGGTTTTGGCAGGAGCTTTTCCGGTTGGTGGGGACGGAGTTGACACCGAGTACCAGTTATCACCCACAGACGGACAGGCAGACAGAGATAGTTAACAAGTGGCTGGAGGGCTACTTGCGTAACTATGTCAATGGGCAGCAGCGAGCATGGCTGAAGTGGCTGCATCTGGGGGAGTACTGCTACAACACTACACATCACATGTCCATTGGTATGTCACCATTCTATGCTTTGTAGGCATATCATCCTTTATCTTTTGCTGACGTGATGTTTGGTGCTAGCAAAGCTCCGAGAGCTAAAATTTGGATCCAAGAGAGTCAAGATATCCTCCGAGCTCTCAAGGATAATATGGCTACAACGCATAACCAGCAGAAGCTGTATGCTGACAGGGGTCGGGTGGAGAGATAGTTTGAGGTAGGGGACTTGGTCTACCTACGATTACAGCCATACCGACAGTCGTCACTGGAGCAGAAGGGAGCTGAGAAGCTCAAGCCCCACTTTTATGGGCCATACAGGATGATACGCAGGATTGGACAGGTTGCGTATGAATTGGAGCTGCCCCAAGGCAGCAAGATTCATAACGTTTTTCATGTATCATGCCTGAAGAAAGCATTGGGGTAGCAGGTGACAGTGACAGATGAGCTACCACCCACAGATGATGAGGCGGCATATGGTGTTGCAGCCAGAGTCTATTATTGATACCAGGGAGAGGTAGCTGCGGAGCAGGACGGTCCGAGAATTCTTGGTGAAGTGGAAGAATTTACCGGATAAGGATGCCACTTAGGAGAGTGAGAAAATTTTGCAGCATCCATCACTTCAGTTGCTTGAGGACAAGCAACATTTTGTCGAGGGAAACTGTAATATTCCTGATTAGCCATGGCTAATTGGAATATTCAATTTTGCCTTCTATAGTTATTTATAAATAAGAAGGTGAGTAAAGGACATAACTCACTTTTTGAATAAAGTCACTCCCCAGTAGCACAACGTTGTAACTTAAACGAGGAGCCAGGGGGGGCCAAAGGACCACGTAGAGAAGGGGGCCCACGTAGACACTTGGAGGGACTGCGCAGATGGAGAAGGAGTACGTGGAAAGAAAGAGGCTACGTTGGAGGAGGTGGGCCTTAAGGTTTTGAGAGAGGCCAACGCTATAAAGGAGAGAGGAGCCTCCTCATTTTGGAGCATTCATTTATGTTGCATTTGAGCTAGTCACTTCGACTTAGAGCATGCTGGCTGTTTAGCCTATCTGCAGCACTGTTTAGTGCATCGAGTGTCTCCGTTCGGAGATCTCACCCATAGCCCCGGGGGACTTCGAGTGCCTGCTGGGGCAAGGTAGTTTCAGCAGTATTTTGCAAGAGGAGCGATTTCTAGAGTTGAGGAGGAACTGAGAATTTTGATGACTGCACAGTCTTGAGAGGGAAGGACGTAGTCTCTTTTGTTAGGAGCTCCAGATTGGGGTTTTGTGGAGGATTTGAGCTTGGAGATTGAGCAAGGGATCAGCTCTTGCATATTGGAGGATTTTGGCAGAGTTTCGGGTAGAGTTTTGGAGGGTTCTCTTCAGGAGCAGCGCAGAGCCTTAAGGGATAGCGTAGATCCTCAAGGGGATGATTTTCGGGGGTCAGCTATTTTAGAAAAGCTTTCTGAGCTTTTCTAGGTTTCTTGAGTAGAGGTTGATTCCAGAGTTTTAGCATTTTCTGAGGGTAACAGCCCCAAATCATTACTTGATTCCAGCAGTAGTAGCAGCACAACAGTTCTCCGGCAGCTTGGACGCAGTTCAGAGAGAGGCCATTTCCTTACCATTTTGAGTGTATTTCTTCACTTGCCTTGTGCAAGTCGAGGTGCTATCTTTCTGATCACCTCTTGTACTCTTTCCATTACTCAGTATAATAAAATGGCCTAGCATTTCTCTCTGCATTTCTCGAGTATCTGTTTATATTCCATGTATACGTTATTGTATGTTGCACTACTGTTATTTCTCTGGTTGGAGTTTGCTTGTGTTTGAGGATTACCCCTCGTAAGGGATATTACAGTAATCTCGGTCGTTGATATGTCAACAGGAAAAGTATAAGAGGAGACTTGAGCGTCACTTGGAGAGCACACCAGAGTGATCAGTCATTCTATTCTCTAGAGCAAGGTTTGCTAAGAGAGATAGAATTAGTGATCGGGAGTTGCAGCTAAGGGGCATTGAGTATAGAGAGACAGAGAGGCAGAGATAGTGCCGGGAGAGCAACGCAGTAGCCGGGAAGAGTGACGTAATAGCAGCCAAAGCTCACGCAAGGCCACACAGAGGTAGCCGGGAGCTGCATAGAGCCTCAGTGAGGCTAGTGTTGCTGACGCAAGGCCTCATAAGGCTGACGCAAACCCATCCAGTGTGACGCAGGGCTAGCACTAGGCAAAGAGGGGCTGACGCAGTCCAGAAAACGTTGACGCAGTCCAGAAAAGGCTGACGTTGGGGTTTCTGGGGCAGAGTGGTGGTAAGGAGTTGCCAGAAGGATTATCCGAGGTTTCAGCCGGGAAATTTGTCAGAAACTGAGGTATTACTGCCAAGGAAATTCTCTATTGGGTAGGCTAGTTTTGGCACCAAGATTGTACTCTAATATTGCTGAATTAGAAAACCCTCAAATAGCTGCACTGGTTTTCCCACATTGGGTTTTTCTAGGGACATTGGTCCAAAAAGAACGGTGTCATTTGGTGTGATTGTTTCTATTTCTTTTAGTTGTTGATCTGTAATATGTTGAGCATGCACTAGTGTTTATTTTCAGTGTGTACATTGTAAATAATTTGTTAAGTAACGGAACAAGTAGGTAGGAATAATTCAGATAAAGTGCATGGAGGGTTTCTAACTAAGTAGACTTAAAAACTTCAACATATAACTCTATATAGTCTTCATTCACGAACTCCAATAACCTTTGCTTTTTCAATGCTTGAATCCTTTCCCCAAACCAAGACTTTACCATCTACTAAGGCAACCCTATCTCCTCTATCTTCTAAACAAGAAACTGAAAGTAAATTCCTTTTCAAACCTGTAACATAGTGTATATTGTGGAGGTGTATCTTTGCTCCATTTTCCAGCTTCAAAGATGTAGATCCATGGCCCTTTATTGCATAACTGTTGTTGTCTACTAGCTCCATTGTATGAGATGATTGTTCTTTTGATAGAGTATGAAGTTGTCCGCTCTCTCCTGTCATATGTTTTGATGCTCCACTATCAACGATCCATGCATTGTCATCATCAAGAGTACCTGTAAATGCAGCCAAGAACCCTTCGCTTTTGACGTTCTTAGATTAGTTGTAGATGATCCTTCCAATCCAGCTTCCTACAATTCTTATGATAATGAACCCCATCTTCAAGTAACTTGTCATAGAGGGAGTAGCCTTCCTTTTCAAGCCAACAAAGTGATCTCCAACCTTTTTCGACCTGCTCTCTATTTCCATGATAAGAAATCAATGATAGTAGTAATTAGGGTTTGATTTCTTCTTCTTGATAATTACTTATGAATTATGTTGGCTTCTTTTACTTTTTTATTATATTCTGTTTCATCAAGCAATTACCAATTTATGTGTATATGAAGATCACAAAAACAAGAGACACAAGATGTAGGCAAACAGCGAGGGAAAAAAACCCTATAAAAGGAAAACTTAGTCAGAACTCTTCCTTCAATAGATTCAAAGACAAGATGAAATAGTCCAAGACCCTTTGATCTAGACTCTGACTTCCTCCAATCACCAAGTCAGCCCTTCCTTCTTCTCCAAGTGATAGTCTTCCAGCAGTAGCTTCAACCTAGAGTTTCAACCTTGCAGCAGTAGAATTTTGGCCTCCCCGGCAGCAAAACTTAGACCTGCAATAGAATTCATAATTTCGGCCCCAGCAATAGCCCAATAAATTCGCACATGTGACAGAAAAATAGCCCAAAACTTCGATTTTGTCCTCTCCTGCAATCTTCTTTCTTCTCTAGCAACTTCATACCTTTTTTGCTTCTCTTGTGTATCGAACTTGTTGACCGAGTGATGCAAATGAATTGAACTTCCTCTCTATATATAGCCTCTTTTGTGGGTCAAATTGCCCTAATGTAGGCTGACTTCATCAAGATAGGGTCGACTTAGTGTGGAGGTGTCAAATGACCTCTTTGACTCAAAAATAATTCTTTGTACATGATACAAAAGCCCAAGAAGGGTCTAATAAAATTGACAAAGACTCTATTGACTCAACATAAAACTAGAAGCCTACAATGGAGGCTTTGAACTAAAAAATTATGACCCAAGCATGAAACCCATGCTTTAATAAGTCATTTTTATTAATAATAAAATTTATTTTGACAAATAAATTACATTATACAATTATGAAGACCAAACCTAGTTACGTTCTTCAACATTTTGAGACTAGGGGCTTCCTTGATAAGACATATTCTCAAACCCTAACCTCAAAATCCCTTTTAGCCCTTCCTAGAGAGCCTATCACCTTGCTTCTAAAGCAAGCAACCCATCTAACTGAGTCTCACTTGTGAATAGGCCTTAGGAATCACTCCTCGTCTTACAATCAATCCATTCATCTTGTGATTCCTCATTTACCGAGTCTCCTCCCATCGATGAAAGTCCGTAAAGAGTAGGGAGCCTTAGCTGAGGTGACAGTGGGCTATCGCTCCATTGTTTCCCTTGACCTCATAGTTGTCTTGTAGGATCCCCTCCTAGGACCCTTGCTAGTTTGAGCAGCAACATTTCTGGCGTTGTTGTCGGGGTCACAAGATGCATGTCTTGCTCCTCATATAACAATATCAATATATCATTCTTGGAAACTCCATTGGAGGAATGAAGCCCTAATTCCTCCTTGAGCTCCAAAGTCAATGCTTGTAGGGTGAAGCAAGCATTTGTAAAGGCATTTTAATTCACCCTAGCAACTCCATTTTGGCCTTATATCCAAAATCATGAAAAATGGCTAGTCCCAAAAGAGAGAATGTTCCTTGATCTCCTTTCAATAATGTTAATGATCAAGACCGTCAAAAATTACAAAAGGTTGGGGCACTGTTGCACTCATTTTGTCAAAGTTCAAAGGAAGCGGAAGTACATTTTTTTTCAACAAGATCGGATCATATATCAGCAGTTCATGTGTCATTGTAAACCCATTCTGCAAGTTACGTAGTGTAAATGATGCTAGTAAGACCGTGAATGTATGTAACAACCTAGGTAAGCCTATTATTTTGGCGAGAGTTTCACCCTAAGAGGTTTTACGTCTCACTGATTCATTTGTGTTTCTAAACACAGATGGTCAGCACAGTGTTTCCCTCCAACCGCACCCCAAAGCTAGGGTGGAATTCTTCGTCAAAATCTTAGGTGAGTCTTACTGTTTTAGTCGAGTCTTATGTAAAAGAGATTTGGAATTAAGTTAAGCTAATTGGCTAAATTATTTTATTACAAATCACTTGGTCTACTAGATCATATTATGTCGTAGATTGGGTATGTTTTTTGAGGGTCTAAATCGAACGAGTATTCCCCCTTTAAAGGATGAAGTTGTAAACCCTATGTAAAAAATATTTTAATGCATGGTCCCTCATACTTAGACACCATGATTAAAATATTAGAGGGTGGAAAAAATAATTAATCTCCTCATGTGTCAATTAATTAAATTTTCTGGAAAAATTAAATTAATCTTAAGACAGAAATTTAATTAATTAGAGTCAAATTAAAATGTCTTAGGAAAATTAAATTCTCCAAGTGCAAATTCTTGGGTCTTTAAAAAAATTAAATTTTGGAGGTCCTCCGCCAAGGGAATATTGGATATTTCAAGAAAAATTGGACCCTTGGACCTTGGTGGTTAAGTCAAAGTCAAATTTTTGAGGAAATTAGCTCAAAATAATTAATTTTGAGCTAATTAAAATAGAATTAAATGATAAATTCGAAAATTATTCAAAAATAAAAATTCAACGGCTATGATTAAAAGATGATCAAATATTTTTTTACGGCCTAGATTATTTTGACAAGGATCAAGGAAACTAGCCGTTATTTTTCACTTGAAGAATTTTTCTATAAATTAGAAAGTCATTTGAGTCTCTAGCAATCTGATTTTTGGCTAAGAAATTGATGATGAAGCATTCATGTAAACTACTGTCCTGCTGGGAACTATTTTTTCTATCATAATAGACTTTGGGGTGCAACTTGAGGTGTCCATGTTCATTGATTTGTGGTATGTACTGACGACAGAATTTCCTATGTTGAGTTGATAAATGGTAAGATTTGTTTTTCATAAATAAAATCATTCTATTGATAGTTTTAGGCTAATATTAGGTGATTTGATTCGCCATAGATTAACGGATTGTCTTGAGATAAACACATAGTGTTTGCAGGTACTTTAGTCCTTGGTATCCAAGTTCACAAATTGTGAGCAGGGATCAACTTTGCCTAGATCCCAAATATTTATGTGATAGATTTAATCTTCACTAAGGCTATAGTATGCATTGGATTTCTAAAGTATATTTTAGTCATTTATCAAAAAAATATCCATAAAACAAAAATTATTTTTCAAAAAAAATATTTTTCAAAACCATTGTATATTTGTAAATTTGTAAATTATTTTGCTAATTAGGGTTTTCAAGTTTTAAGATTTTGTATATATTTGGGGTTTAGGTGTTTTATTTCCATTTTTTGCAGGTGAAGTCAACGGAAGAGGTTGAAGTATAGCTAGATCTAGGCCCTTGAAGGTAAGATCTAGTCTCTAGAAAAAATTTGCAAGGTCAGCCATCAAAAATTTTGTAACAAATTTTAGATCTGGAAGAGAAAAAAATTGAAGCTGGGGTTTTGAGTTTCAGCCCTCCCGAACCCAGATCTGAGCTCTCCAGGGCCAGCGTCGTCATCTATCCCCTCTGCGTCAGCCTTAAGACCCTCGGCATCATCTTTTAGAGGCTCCTTGAGGCCTGTGCCAGCCTCTAAGGGCTTGTGTCAGCCACTAAAGGCCAGCGTTGCCTTTTTTCAGCCTTTTGGAGGTTGGTCGTAGCCTTTTTAGGCCTCGGCCTCCCTTTTCCGGCCTCCTTGCCTAGGTCATGGCCCTTGTGGGGCCCACGGCAGCCCTTTAGGGCTTTTTCCCTAGTCGTCCAACCCTGTAATGCTTTTTCCCTAGTCGTCTAGCCCTCTAGAACTTCCTCTCTCCCACGTCAGCGTTTCCTTGGCCTCTTCTGCCTTCCTTTGCCATTTCCTCAGCCTCCTAGCCTCCTTAGCCCTCTAGAACTTCCTCTCTCCCACGTCAGCGTTTCCTTGGCCTCTTCTGCCTTCCTTTGCCATTTCCTCAGCCTCCTAGCCTCCTTAGCCCTCAACGCTAGCCCTATTAGGCCTAGTGTTAGCCCTCCTTGACCGTAATCTGCCCTAAATCCATCTCTGATTTTTCTGGACTGATTACTCGGTTGTTTTGTAGCTTTTGAGCCTCAAAAATTCTATTTTTCAGGTGGCAACTTGATCCCAAAGTTTCAACAAATTTTGACCAAGGGATCTTCAAGGCCTTAGACCTAGGGGTTCCTCTCTAAACCCTAGTTTTTCACTGTTTTGCTACTGTTGTAAATTTTATCTTACAACAATGATATCAGTGCTCTAAAACACATCTAAGTTGGTCAAAATAATCCAAAAATTGCATAATTTAATTTTCTCCAAATTTGGCCACTTGGGCATCAAGGATCTAGCCTAGATCTAAAGTTTAGTTTACTAGAATTTTCTATATAAATCTCTGAAAAAGATCTGTAATTTTCCAAGTCACTCACCTGAAAGGGGTCAAAAACTAAATTTTTCAATTTTGGTAAATTTTTCCTAGTTTTGGGCATATTGGGCATTTGTTGTAGCCAATAATATTGGCGAAATATCGGCGAATAGCGTAAATATCGCGATATTTTCGGCGAGCCGAAATATCGCCAAGAAAATATCGCAATATTTTCAGCTCTCGAAAATATTGCGATATTTATGAAATATCAGCGATATTTCGTCAAAATATCACGCAATGATATAAAATATCGCCGGGCATCTTTTGCCGCGGCTAGAAAAAGGAAAATTGGTTTTTTTCTTCATTTTTGTTTCTGAGTGTTGGAGAAGGAAGGGGAAGAGTTTTGTGGTAGTTGTCAAGGAGGGTTTGAGGATCAAACAACGATTATCACCACCAACTAGGATTTTTTTGTGGATCAAAGATTGAAGAATAGTGAAACAAACTTCATTTCTTCCATTAACAGGTATGTTCTTAAAAACCCCTATGTTAATGATTTTTTCATAGATTTAGGGTAATGCTTGCTTGCCTCTTTGCCTACCAACATTTTGTTTCTTTGTTTTTTTCCATTTGCTATGATTTTCATGCCCATGAACCAATGCAAGGGTTTTCTCCATATTTGGACAGCAAGCTTCATTTTTTTTTCAACTTTCTTATGCATCCTCTTATTGCCATTTTTCATTTACATTGCAAAATGCAAATAATGTAGTAATTTTTTTTGAATGAGGTGGTTATTACTTATTATTTTTTCATTTTGTGTTGGGGGGTTTAATGCCAATTTTTTGTTTTTTTGTGCCCTAGGTTTGAATTAGTTCACTACAAATGTCAAATATGCCAAAAGCCTTGGACCCATTTTGGAAGTATGGGGACGCTGTTGGTGGGGCAAATCAAGCATATATATCATGCAACTTGTGTGGGACCAAGATGTCAGGAGGGATTACACGATTGAAATACCATCTGGCTAGACTCTCTGCATATGATGCAGATGTAATGCCTTGTATGGTTTCTAGTGCAGAGGTTATACAAAAAGCTCATGAAGCAATTGCTGAACAAGACAGAAAGAAAGCTGCTAGGGAGAGGCCAATGGTCTCAGATAGATAGCTGCTAGTTTTATTTGTTTTGCAACTTTTGCTACATGTAAGTTTATAACTCATGATGATGAAATACTTTTAAAGTTTTATATATGTGATGTTATTTTGTTTGAGTCCTTGATTGGACAATTATCACTATCAAGGATCAGCAAGATATGTGATGTTATTTTGTTTGAGTCCTTGATTGGACAATTATCAGGGATCAGCGGAATTTGGTATCGCCTTTGAAGTTTGATGTATCATTTCTATTTGACATCATATATATCAGTGCCTTCTTCATATTTATGTGCCAATGTGTTTAGTTCATGTTGTTATTGCTTTATATGTTTATAAATCTGAAAAAAAAAAATGAATATATTATGCATTTTTTATGCTTGCCGATATTTTCGCCGATATTGCCGATAGGATATTTTCTGGACCCTCGCCGATATTTTTCCAATACCGATATTTTCAACACTGTTGTAGCATCATTAGCTTGTTGATCTACTGATTTGTTTATTGTTGTAATAAGTCACTTTAGATCTGATTTATCACTGAATACTTCATCTTAAAGTGGGCTAAAATCATAAATTTACATGTGCTAATCATTGGAAAATTTTATGTTTCACATGTTTGGTAAATTTCATGATCTAAAGTGAATCTCTTACTGTTGTCATAACACTAATAAGTTCTGAAATTTCTGAAGTATTATTGTTGATCTGAGTTGTTGGAAATCTAAAATTTGCTTATCTCATCTTGGTCATAAGAATTGTCTAAGTTTGCACTTGAAAACACTCAAAAATCTGAGTCTAATCTTGTTGATGAATAAAGTTAACTTGAGCATCTAAGATCTAATTGGCATTGTGGTACTAGCATAAGAATATTCTTGAGTAGCTTTGATTTGCATATTGTGTTTAAGTGCTCTAGTTTCTTTCAATTGTTATAATCTTGTGGATTAATCTATAGTTGAAGCTTGCACTTGTATCTTTAAGCATTTATCTTGTTTAAGATTGTTATCTCATCATTGTTAAGTACTCTTGCTTTAAGATAATTCACATTAAGTACTTAAATAACATAAACTAATCTTAACTCAAGATAATTTCACTCATAATCATTGCACAAGCATCCTAGGACTTAGTTTGCATTAATAACTTATCTCCAAGCATAAGCTTGGTTGATAGACTCTTAGGGCAACCCTTTTCCAATTAACTTCGGGGATTCAACCATTTTTAGTGGTTAACAGAGTGACCTTGCAGTCATCAGAGCCACAATCTCTACAACGTCGGAGGCACTGGGTGGTTGGAACACAAGGGGAGGTATCGTTAATCAGGCCACTGCCTGCTTCCTGTTGGCTTCCATCTCACAACCTACTCTGAAGACTGTTTCTCAAAACAGTTAAGGAAGAGGTTCAACTTAGACTAGGCATTTAATCTAAAATTAACCAACACCCTTGCATCACACCTAGCTCTTAGGAATTGCATCTCATATAGGTTAGTCTATCATATTAAGCAGCGAGTGTCCATCCAGTTACTTTGTCTAAATTTGTAATAAGCAAGAATTGTGACTCCATAAGGCACTGGCCTTATACTTAAAAGCTAATCTAATCATTAATCTTGCTAAATTCTACCGAGTGACTAGGCCACTCATCTGTGTCTCCCAAACATGTTGGTTCCCGACTTGTTTTCCTTCACATCATTTCCATAAGGACTACCCCCCATAGCCTGTTGTTTGGAGACAGCTAGAACAGAGTGGGCGGGGATTAAAGTGACAGCCCCCACCCTAAGCGGTTGTCATGGTGTCCATACAATCTGGGCGACAATAGGACCAATATGTTGAGCTTTGTGAAGATTTACTGGAAAACGTGGATAAAGAATTCATGCTTAGGTTTCATAAAACAACACAAAAACAACTATACCTAGTAATGTGTGCTTATGAGAAGGATCCTAGTCGTCTCTTTGACTTTGCTAGCCAAACTTGTGCTCTTAGTATTTTGACTGAATTATCAATGAAAAATATTATAACCAGTCGCAAAGTCCCATGAAATGTAATCAATTGGATGATCAGGATGACCTTGAAGAAAATTCAGATGTGGAAGATGATAATGAAAATGAGGAATATATGGAAGAATGGGATCCATCTAAAGAAGGTCGTGAAAGTCATAAGACTGTAGAGGGCCTTCAAGATGTAAATTTAAGGATTGAGAATATCCATGACATGAGTGAAAGCCCTATCAAAGTCCATGAAGATAAACATGATGAAGTGGGGACCTTCATTCAAGAAAGACAGTTTGAATATATGAATATCGTAGTTCCCTGTGAAGATGATATTTCTAATTTCTTGTGCAATAATGAGGGAAGATGGGATATGGGCAGCCATCATTTCGACAGTGACCCTATTTATGATACTGACACGGAAAATGAGGTTGAAATTGACTCTTCTTTTCTCCAAGACATTACTTGTAATGATAGGACTACTCGCACCATTAAAAGGGAGGATCATTGTTTTCCCATGCATGAAGAAGTTTTATTGGAAATAGCAGGCCCCATTTATGATATTGATCATGACACTAACAAAGGCCTTGTTTCCCCATGCCTCCTCCATAATCTCAATAGCATAGCCACATTATCAACAAACCCTCACCTTGCCTATTCTCACATTATCACAACTATTGATGATCCCTTTCCCTCCCCTAGGCATGATGCTAAGGAAGAGTTATCCACCACATGTACCCCACTTTTCCCCTCATACTTTTAGGATTGTGGATATGATCATCATGAGCAACTTGCCTCTCATCATCAGTCTCCCTTTCCTAGCAATCATGACCTTACAGTGGCCATGAAGCATGATATTAATGATAAGGACCATGACGGCGATGATATGCCTGAGGTTTCCATCCATCGGAAGTTTATGAGCTTGATTGTAGATATCTTTATCTTTTGGTTGGGAGAAAGGAACCTGTGTGATGGATTAAATCCTTTTGCTCTCTCTTCTCCCATGATACTCCATGAGTGGTTACTTCATTTTCCCGCCTCCCGCCCTTGTGACCTTCCATGTTGTCATTCCTACCCTTGCCTATGGATCTGTTGCATGAATAAGCAAAAGGGCAATTGTTTTCATATTCACTGGATGATATGTTGGTTGCATTGGGTCTATGATTATACTTAGTATTTCGGTGATGTAGCATGCATGTTAGGGTAGGACACATTGCATGTTAATTTTTCTCATTCTAACTAACATCATAGGATATTATCATGATAGATTAGTTGCATTTAGGTTAGATTTGCATGGAAAATGATTTTACTTTCTTGTTGATTTTTATGGCCTAATACTAAGCATGGGTGATCATAAGACACCACAAAAACATGTTGCCCTGTGTGCTTGGTCTTTGATATGTGCAGGTAACAGGTCAGTGGTACCAAGAGATTGTTGGTGTTCTCATGACCTCCCATTCGAGTAGCTTCTCGCACCTCTTCGAGAGATCATTAACAATTGGAGCCAAATGTTAAACACCATCTGTGGGTAGCGTATATAGGAGATCAAAATTCTCCTAGATTTCCTCAACCAGCAGATAGCAGCCCCTTGCAACCCCCAGATAGCTAGATGTGCCATTTTCTCCGCTACCTGAGCCAGCCATGTGGTCCCTTGCCCATCTATTATGAGTGTATCTCTGAAGGTGGGCCTCCCGACCCCAAAGGTATGACTTTTCATTGGTTTGGTTGAGTAATTTTGTTTACTTTTCAAGGCACTTTTGGGCATGGAATGGTGGGGGGATTTGGTGGAAAGAGTGGATTAGGTTTGTATTCTTGTCTCCACTACCCAATTTCGTGGTTACTCTTGTATCTTAGTCACGTGGGATCTCCTTTACTGACCATTGGCTTTAGGGTTGGCACTACATAGGAAATCTCAATTTTGGTTGTGTGGTCCCGCTTCCCGATACCACCTACATCACACCCTTTCCACTCATTTTAGCCCCATTCATCTATTTTCCCATCCGCGTCCACACATGTCCACTGGGTCCGTATAAGTTTACGTCCCCCTTCCCTTGTCCACTCCTTCGGTCAAGCCTAGAACAATGCCCTGAAGGTTGCGCAGCTAAACAGAAAAGAAAAAGCATCATTTGGCCACTCTCAACAAGAAATGTACCACAAAATGCAAAAGATGGTCAGGACATACAAATTTAGCATGTGGGCAAAAGCCAAACATCAGCTTTACCCCTTATCC
The DNA here is from genome assembly GCA_031772625.1 of Pinus tabuliformis. NCBI lineage: Eukaryota > Viridiplantae > Streptophyta > Pinopsida > Pinales > Pinaceae > Pinus > Pinus tabuliformis. Next base: position 1,037,693,980 of record CM062813.1, on the reverse strand, counting down.
ATGGTCATCACCCTGGTTCCTATGGGCCCTAGATGAGCCCCTTCTATCATTAAGAAACCCATGACCGTCCCAACCCCTTGTGGGTGATGAACCGCCCCACCTTAAGGGGGTATCCACTGCTACATATTACTCATCATGCTCTCATCCCACGTAGCCCCGAGCAGTTGTGAAGAAAAATCAATAAAATGCAAAAGGCATATGAAAAAGGGTGGAAAAACAAAGGTCAGAGTAACTCATGTACCACGATTTTCTCCCTCCTACACTCACATACCCAGGTGTGGGCTTCCCTTATTGTAGCTACCCATGAACCATGACATGTGGTCTAGATGATTTCCCCTGATCCCCCTTCCGCTCCATTATTATATCATTGCCACCCATCATTTGAGGGATGTACCATGGACATGTCACCCCTTTAGAGGTTGAAACCACCTAATAGGGTCCTTGGTTAACCCCCTATTGAGCTTGGAGACACTTGTACATGTCAAAACCCAATATGGAAGGGTATGCAACCATGAAATGCCCCATTGATAGCATGACTTGTAAGCTCTTTTACTTGATTATTCTAATGATTTGTTGTATTGGAGGACCAGGCGACGCATTGGATCTTATGCAGGATTGTAGGTGGATCTTATTAGAGCCCTACGGTCTTCTGGAGATTGTTTTCGCTACCTCCTAGTTCTTCCATGATCTCGCTGCCTCCCAGTTCTTCCATGATCTTCTCATCACCACCATATCATTTTGTTGTCTCATCTCACCTACCACATCCCGTTGTCGCTCCCCCCATCCACCGACAATTCTCTCTATCAACACCCTTTCTGTTGTGCTTTCTTCTGTCTCTACATTTGAACACTGGTCCGCGACGGAAACAGTGGTGTCTAGTTGTGATTTCGTGCCCTCCGCAATCACCTTCTCCCCGCGGTCTCGTGCCCCCCCGCCGTCACCTCTCAACCAACCATAGTCTGTCCTGACCACGGCAGATAATCAACCTATAAGTCGTGCCCCCCCCTTGTCGTCACCTCTCATCCAGCCCCCGTTCACACGACAACTGCTATTCGTTTACCTTTGGCCCCGACACTGCCCTTCACTTTTCCGACAAGCCCTACACCCTTCTGACAACTGAATTCCACTCCACGGTTTTTCTTAACCGTGGGTCAAATGGTGCAACCCCTCGATCACGCCCGATTCATTAATACATAATAAATCTATATTATATATAGTTAAATAATACTATATATTATAAAAATCATTCCATTATATAATTAAATTAATTTAATTATTTAAAATATATATATATATATATATATATATATAATTAAAAAAATAGGGTCTACCAAGAAAAAGAAGAACAAAATGGGAAGTAGCAATGATGATGCAGACTCAAGAAAATTTCAGGAGGAACTCGATAGAAAGCGTCGACGCCTTGATAATGTCGAAAAAAAGCAAGAAGAATTCGGAAAAGGCCAAGATAGGATAACTATTACTCAAGACACAAAGGCAAATGATATCAAAAAAATAGAGAACGTTGAGAGAATGTTGAGCCAGTTGATGGGAGTCAATCCATCTTTTAATCTCTTAATCACACAAGAATCGTCACAAAGTCCCAAGACTCCAGAAGGTGAAGTTTTTCCAAGTCATGAATTTTCGCAGATGCACGAAGTCCCACAAATGTCGCATATATAGTTCCAAGGAAGTCAGTACTATACAAAGTTTCCCGAAAGAGACTACCAAAGAATTAAAAGGGAATTACCTAAGTACGATGGTAAGGACCATAGGGGCACCATTGTGTGGGTAAATAAAATGGAGGCCATTTTTGAAGCAAACCCGCCAATAGGTGAGCGAGAGAAGATCATGACCGCATCCAACAACCTGGAAGCTGAAGCATATGATTGGTTCCTATGGTGGTCCAACAAATGTGAGGCTCGTTCATTCATTTGGAAAAATTTTGTGGATGCCTTGCCAAAAAGGTTCCATGACAAAGAAGAAGACAACATCTACGAAAAATTCATTCATCTCAAACAAAAAAGGTTTGTAAGCGAATACACCCACGAGTGGGAAGTATTAGCTGTAAGACAAAGGGGATTTTCTGACGAAGAGATTCTAAAAATGTATAGATGCAGGCTTAAAGAGTATATCTGAGCAGAATTAAAACTGTATAAACCCAAAACCATTGAAGAGGCTAGACATGCAGTAATAATTATTGAGTGAAAATATAAATTCCATAAAACACCATATGCCAGTAGTGAAAAAGCAAGCAACTACTCAAAAGGAAAGTCAAGTAAGCCTTCTCCAAAAAATATCGATAAGTGCATTCCACCCCCGTTGCGAGAAGGAAAAAACAACAGACAAATTTCGAAAAGAAAAAGGATGGCAAATGTTGGACATGCAAAGACAAATATTCTCTGGGACACAAATGCACTACGCAAAAACTTTACAACTGCGAAGCTATACAAGAAAAGGAATCTTTAGATAGTAACTCCAACGAAGAAAACGAGACTCCTAATCCAGATCCAGAAGAAGATTCATCATGGGAGGCAGAACGTTTTCGTCAACAACACCCAACATTACCTATGCTTTGAGGACAAAGCAATTTAAGGGAGAGGCAATGTTATGAATAAATATTCATAATTATATATTAATTAAATAAAAATATTAAATTCATAAATATTAATAATTAATAAATTAGTTAAATTAATTGCCCATTAATTATGAAAGGGCACATATGTCAAAGGACATGATCTTTAGTCCTTATGGCTAGTCAACGTCTATAAAGGCGAACTGCCCAAGGAATTGTAAATCATCATCTGCGTATTTGAATAATAAAATATATTATTTGTGCACATAAGTGTGTCTACAATAGGAAATTCCCAGTGAGCAAAGATTTTCTTGTTCCATACAATCATTTTCGATCCATTTGGAGACCCATCAGGATGTCCTTTATGCCCCCACACCCTCTTGGGAGCACTACAGATTCTTGCTTGGAAAACAAGGGGCCAACCCCTTGTCCACTATGTTTGGAGTCCATTTCTACTTCATGGCACCCCTTGGACTTCATTAGGCCTCCTCAAAGGCCCAACGACTAATTTTTTTCATCATTCGACCCTCTTGAGAGGCTTCTTATTATGTTATTGCGCTATTTGGTGGGCTTGTTACCAAAAATATTGTTATTATGAACATTATTTTATTTTAGGGGCTCAATTAGGCCAATTTAGCTAAATTGAATTCATTAGAGAGTGTATAAATAGAAGTGAGATGATTCATTTTCATCATCATCACTTGGATTGGGTTATTAGCTATTGTGAGATTTTTGCTATCCCTTTTGGAGGACAAGTTTGGATGTTATGGATGAATTTTGATGTTTGGATCAATGTTGCACGAAGCGGGGACGTTTTTTGGAAGCGGGGACGCAGAAGCGTCATTTTCCAAAAATCTAAGAAGCGAAGCGTCTGCTATATATTTATACTCAAAACAAACATCCCAAATACCAAATTAGTTGTAGAAAACATGAAAACATGCATATTTTTGCATAAATCAAGATAGATATAGCATCCATTGTACATTAATGATTAATTATTCGAGCATCAACCATTTAGATGCATCAACCATCTAGAATCTAGATTCTTCTCCTCTTGTCTAGCCTTTGCCTCTACGTCGATTGTCTAGGGATATTAGTCAACATTGCCCAATTTTGATCAAACTACCTAATTCAAAACTTAAAATATGGTAGAAAAAGCTTAACATGCTTGATCGATAATTTTGACTTGATTGAAAGGTAATTTTTTGCTAAGGGCGTGACAAAGGAGTTCAACAATTAACACCACCAACACTAGGGTACATATAGGGCTTGGTGCTCTTGATTAAATGCTAATCGCATACCTTCATACTTGATATAATCTAATGAAATGCCACAATCCCATTGATCCTGAATTCCTGAAAACTGTTAAGTATGTTGAATTTTGAATAGGATATGAAATTCTATTTTCTCCATATGAAGTCCAATGAGGCTGGAACCACTCTCAAACATCCCGAGTCATTTCATGGTAATGTTAAAAATTTAAGTAAAAGGATGAAAATGAAAAATAAAGGAGAATGTCACTTTTACTTTAAGAATTTAACATTACCATGAGGGAGAGTCTGCTATATTTATATTTTTTTTATATTTTTTTTGCCTTCATTCCTCACCCTAACCCAAGGTGGACCCACCCCCAACAAGCAAACTCACCAAAAAATAAAAATAAAAACGATTTTTTTAGGCCGTGCGGCGCTTTTTCCGGCAGCGTACGCCTCGCCCTCCAAAGTGCCACGCTTCGTACAGCTGAAGCGCGCTTCGGAGGCCTGGAAGCACGCTTTGGAGGCCTGGAAGCGCGCTTCCGAGCCACACTTCGGAAAATTCCAGGAAGCGGAAAAATCAGGCGGAAGCGCGCTTCCGCCGAAGCTTCCTAGACGCTTCCGCACGGGACGCGCTTCCGGGCTTGGAACCGGGGGGGGGGGGGGGCCTTCGTGCAACATTGGTTTCGATCTCTCTCTCTTGTCTCGAAGCTTCATTATTGGCATAATTTGATTATTGGATATAGTCTTTATACATGTAAGTGCTCTTTTCATGCTTATTCTTGTTATTAATTTTGTCACATGAACGTTGCTGGGATTTTCGCTATACAAGTATGAAATTTGATGTTTTTCTATACAAATTAGTGGAAATTTTCATCTTTTATAGTGTTGCATCATACCTTGGGCCATGTATGGATGGGTAAATGTTCCTAGAGATAATCTGTGTTAAATATATCTCGATAAGTCATCAATTATTGCAAATCGAACTATAAATTCCTTGAAGCGGTTACACTCATGCCCTAATGCCATGTGAAGTTGTTTGAAGTCCTCCTTGATTGGGTGAATTCTTTCCAAACAATAAATTCTTCTTGACTCCATCTCTCCCAAAGGACAAGGCACTAATCCTCCATGGGTAATCATTTTCATAGCTTATCGCTTTCACATTTTCCTCTTTTTCTAGGCCTAGCCTTCATAGATCACCTAGAGCATCACTTTTCTCACGATTTAGCCATCCAAAGAATTTGATCTCTTGCCCAATACTGTGTTGGTGTGTCCTCTAGAGGCCCTCCAAATTTCACGAAATTCCAACTGTAGGATCTTGAGATATTTCAAGCCCTAGATTGAAGATCGTTTATTGCCCTTGGTTTCCCATTGGCTAGTGAACTCCTTGGGATCATAGCATTAAATCATCAAAAGAACATTCTTTCGTTGATCCCCTTCCCTTCCCTAATTAGGTCAAATACATCCTTGGTTGATCAACTCCATATCCTTGACCTAATTTTGGGTCCACTTGACCCTTTGTCGTCCCGCAACTTGTTGACTCCAATTCCACAAAGATCACTTAGAAGCCAAGCATCCATAAGGCCTTTTGAGACTAGGGGATTCCTTGATAAGACATATTCTCAAACCCTAACCTCAAAAGCCCTTTTAGCCCTTCCTATAGAGCCTATCACCTTGCTTCTAAAGCAAGCAACCCATCTAACAGAGTCTCTCTTGTGAATAGGCCTTAGGAATCACTCCTCATCTTTCCATCAATCTATTCAACTTGTGATTCCTCATATACCAAGTCTCCTCCCATTGGTGAAAGTACGTAAAGATTAGAGAGCCTTAGCTGAGGTGACAATGGACTATCACTCCATTGTTGCCCTTGACCTAGTAGTTGCACCATAGGATCCCTTCGTAGGATCCCTGCTAGTTTGAGCACCAATAGGAGCCAAAACTTAAAATATTCAAAATATTCAAATTTCGTGTTTTGAAAGTCACCATTGGACTTTGACTCAAAATAATTCTCTTTTGACTCCTAAGCATTTAAATATGCTTTACAAATACATAATGAAGCCCGACCATAGTTACAAAAAACAACATTGATCATATATCTGGTGTAGTGGGGAATATTCGGTGAAACCTCCCTTAGCCGTTGAGGATGTGTTGGAGTAAAAGAGTGGGGGCAAGAGTCAAGGTGACAGTAGGTCCTCACCCTGCATGTGCCAATCTAGTGAGGTTGTCGAGACCTTAACAACCTTGCTAATTAGATCGGTAACATGATATGTAGAAGTTCGTTTTATTTTGGTAAATCATGCATTAGCCAGAAATTGGTTGAAGGCTAATGAGGGTGGTAGAACTCACGTTAGGCTTTTGTCCACCCACTTTATTATATCCTAGTCAAACTTTTGCATTTTATCATTATGGCTCATGCCCTTTCTTTTCTTTATGTTGCATTAACTTCTTAGGAAAAAAAAATTGGGCCCGTACTCAAGGATGAGGGAAACAGGGAACCAACACTAGTGATAGATAGTAATCAACCCAAACATGGGACATGTAGGTAAGAGAAAGATGGAAATAGATAAATATGGATTACCATGGACACGCAACCTCAATCAGTTTTCCCTATGTGTCCCTCTTAAATAATGGAAAGAAAGACCTCAAGGAGGATCACACTGGACTAGGGGCAAGGGATAAACACCAAGTGAAGCATGGGAACAGGAATACAACCAAAAGTAGTCTATCTTCAATTCAACTTGTAATCCATTCCCTTAAAAATTAAAGAAAAGTTGTTGATTACAAATATGGTTAATGTACCTTACAATGTATGACCCACATTCATCGAAAGAGAAAAATAAATGTAATAAAGCACTAGCGTAGCATGGATGGAGGGATTCTGAGGCTAGCTATCTATAGGTCATCATAGGGTTGTTGGTTGGCAAGCTTAATAGAATAGGAGAAAAATGTTCTCCTAGGGGTTAATGTTCTCCTAGGGATTACCCACTTAGGTGGGTAATAGGCTATCTTGTTTTATGCTCTCAATTTCATGGTTTTGAATGTCTTCACAAGTCTGAATTTTATTTACTGTAATATCTTGAAAAGATTGTTAAGGCTCCTTGCCTAGGATTTCATGAAAGGATGCTTCTAACCCCTAAAGGCTCGGATATACTTCTGAAGTGTTTTTATCGCATATTATCAATATTTGGAAGTATATAAAACTACCCAAAGTGTTGCAAAAAGTTTTATCTTAATTAGGTTACTTTTCATTTTCTACCCAAAGGAGATTGGACCACTAATTCATGTAGGTTTGGATCAGATTGTTGTAACTTCTTGTTTACATTAAATTTTATCATTGTTGGACTATATTTTAACTCATATTTCACCCCCAAATTTAAACATCCAAGGATCCATCATCCTAATGTGTTTCCACACTTTTGAGTTGCTTCAAGGACACGCCAAATTCGGTATTTTGTGTTTTTTGGTTGTTTTGCAGATCTGAAAGTGTAGGACAACATGTCCAAATTGTTGAATTTGTAACTATGGTCAGTTTTCATAATGTACTTTTGGTCACTTGATGTAATGATATCTATCATTGTTAAGCATATTTATAAATGCTTGAGTCAAAGGAAAATTTATTGAGTCAAAGTCCTACTACACACCGCCAGTGGGTGAAACCCATAGGAGAAATTTGTCTCCTATATTTGTCTTTAGCCGGTAGTTGGCAGCCCCTTATGACCACAAGATAACTCGATGTGCCAGAATCTCTACCACTTGAGCCAGCCATTATGAGCCCTTGCCCATCTGTTATGATCGTATGTTTGAAAGTGAGCCTTCCAAACCCGAAGGTATGACTTTCATTATGTAATTGGGTATTTTTGCTTACTTATCATGAACACATCTAGACATGGACTAGTGGGGGATTTAGCGGAAAGAATGGGCTTGGTCTGTACTCTTGTCTCCTTGTCCAATTTGGTGGTTAGTATTGTATCCTAACCCCGTGGGATATCCACTATTGGCTACTAGCTTTAGGAGTGGCACTACATGGGAAACCTCGATTTTGGCTGCGTGACTCGATTTTGGCTATGTGATCCCAATTCCCAATGCCACATACACCATTCCCCTCCGCTTATTATAACCTCTTTTCACATATTTCCCATCCAGGTCCACATTTATCCATTAGATCCACAAGGAATTAGGCTCCCCCTCCCCTTGTCCACACTTTGGGTCGGGCCTGGAACAATGCCCTGGAGGTTGATGCAGCTAAAAGAAAAGTTAAAAACATAATTTGGCAACTCTCAACAAGAAATATACCATAAAATGCAAAAGATGGTCAGGACATAAAAATTTAGCACATGGGGAAAAGCCAAACATGAGCTCTACCCCTATCACTGTGGTTATCACCCTAGTTCATAGGGTCCCTTAGGTGAGCTCCCTACATAACTAAGGAACCCATGATTGTCCCAACCCATGGTGGGCAATGAAATGCCCACCCTTAACAGGGTATCCACTGTTATATCATTCACATCATGCTCTCATCCCCTGGAACCTCGAGCAGGTAAATGAAAGCAAAATCAATAAAAGGCAAAAGGCATATGAAGAAGGACGGAAAAACAAAGGTCATGGTAACTCATGTATCGCGATTGCTCCCTCCTACATCTATACACCCAAGTGTAGCCTTCCCTCATTATAGCTACCATTGTACCATGGCATGTGGCTTGGAGCCTTCCCTGTTGCCCCACTCCATTCCACCATATTTCATATGACACCTACCATCTGACGGATGTACCATGGACTTGTCACTCCCTTAGAGGTTGAAACCACCTAATAGGGTCCTTGATTAACCTCCCTCTTGAACTTGGAGACACTTATAAATTCTAATGCCCATTATGGAAGGGTGTGCCACTATGAAGTGCCCACTTTGTTCCATGATTTGTAAGATCATTTGATCAATTGTTGTAAATAACAAAGAAAACATAGACATAAAACCACGAAAATCAAACACAAGCCAAACAATGAAATTTCACTAAAATTTGCGCTGCTCAGCCATTTTATTATAATAAGAAGAGGGCACAATGAGGTGTTGGAAAGAGCGCACCTGGGCTTGCTCAAGGCAAGTTAGCTAAGCCCATATGAACAATAAGAAATCCCTCTCAAATCTATTCCTGCTCTCTCCTGGCTCTGCACTGAAACTACCCAGAAAATATGTTGTTGGTTGTAAAGAACCATTGTTAGGGCCTCCTCGGGTGCTCAGAAAATTCTGGGAAATTAATCCTGGCCTCTCCACCAATAACCCACAAAGGAATTGGCCAAATGTTGACCCTGGAATTTCGACCCAATTTTCCCCTAACTCCTGTCGTTGTTGGCTGAGTTGGGGCCCCTGTTTGAACCCTCAAATCTGCCCAGAAAATTATGCCAAGTTAATCTTGGCCTCTCATTAATAAACTCAGAAAAGCCCAGAAAGGGTTTGTCCTAGTTTTGACGCTCCAAAATTGACCTCCAAATGCTTGGCCCTCCTCCACACGTAGAAGATGTAACCTGAAGCAAATGTTGTGTTTGTTGCTCCACCAAAATGCTGGAAAATCCTCCACAACACTTCCCCAAACTCCACCTCAAGTTTCAACCCCTAACTCCCTTCACTCCGCAACCTCCAACCGTGCCTCCTCAAGGAACTGCGCAGTCCCTGTACTGTTGTTGCCAATCCTCTCCACAAACTCGCACTCCCTGCTGCTGGTACGAACTAGTATAGGTAGGACTCCCTCCTTGGGCTGGCACTCGAAGTCCACCGAAGCAAGGGTTGAGATCTCTGCTCAAAGACACTCGTGTGCTAAACAACGTTGCAGACTTGGCTTCCTCTCAAGCGTGCTATGTCAAAGACACAATTTCTGAATAGATGAATGAATGACCAAAATGAGTGCCTCTTGCTCTATTTATAATTCTTGGCTCCTCTCCTTGTGGTCCCCACTCTCTCTCTCTCTCCTAATTCGCACTCCCTTCTCTTTCCCCTCTCTTCCAAGAGTGTGAGTTCCCTCCTTGGGTCGAATTTCTCTTTCTTGTGGTCCACACTTTCCACTAGAGCCGCAATATTCTCTTTTCCTCCTAAGTCCCAGTGTCGGAATTGCTCCTCTCCCCAAACTCATCTCCAATGCTGAAAATCAAAATTAGGGATATTACAATTGCACTAATGAATTGTTGTACTGGAAGGTGAGGAGACACATTGGATCTTACACAGGATTGCAAGTGGGTCTTCATTTTGGGATTTGGCTTCCCTGTACAAGATCCAAGCCCTCCAGAGGGTCATGATGGCACTTGTAGGGTGAGCATTGAGAGCCATGGGCCTCCACCTTAGTAGAGAGTCAATAGCCACACCATGGGACCCTTCAATGCCACCTATTGCTTGCTCGTGTTCCAATTATTAGATGATGATGATGTACTGGGACCACATTGCCCAGCCGGCTACACAATTGCACCACACACTTGGCAGTTGATCCAGGGCCCAGATGGGGTTGTGTTTCACCTAGGGAAATAAGGGAGGGCTTTCATCATCATTGCAGCCCTTATAGATAGAGCACATGCTCGCTTGACTCAATTGGAGACCCATGAGCCCATTCTTTGTGCCTCCACAGTCGCTCCGGAGAAGCACAAGTTATTTGCTTTAAGATTAAGGGACCACCCCCTTCATTATTGTTATTGGAGCTCTCCTATTCATTATGGCACATGAGGGGCTTAATTAGGCCTTCCAACAGCCCTATTAGCTATCGTTTTATCATTTCGGCCCTCGTGAGAGCCTTATTATTCCTCTTTTTGAGCTATTTGTGGGCTTGTCACCAATAGATTTATTATTTGGCACATTAGGCTAGTATTAGGAGTTAATTAGTTCATATTTTGATATCGCATGACATGTGTAAATAGAAGAGGCCTAGCCTCACTCTAAACCATCATCATTTGGAATTCGATTTCTCCTTTTGCGAATTTTGGACCTTGCACTATGATGTTTGGAAAATTTTCACACTATTGTCTTGGAGCTTCTTTGACATGCTATTGATGGATGGATATATTCTTGATCTTGTAAGTACTTTAATGCCACATTTTTCCTATGATAAATGTCTAATGTATGGAATGTCATTTATATATCTTGATTGTGCCCTAATCTAATGTGAATTTGTGATAAGCACTAAGATTGTGGAAGTATTGCATGCGTTATTCATGGATAATGAGAATGAATGTTCCTAGAGGATTATTATGCATATGGTATCCTTGAAACTCCATCATAACATTTGTCAACAAGTATAAACGTCTAGGGTAGACGTCAAGCCTTCTTGTTAGGGTTTGTGAAGTTGCAATAGGCCTCTTTGAGATAGCGAAGGTTGAAAAACAAGGTCATTTTGACTCCAAATCTCCCAAAGGACTAGGCATTGGTCTTAATCCTAGGTGATCACCTAAAATTCTTTCTTTTTCACCTTTCTTTCTAAATTCTACCCTAACCCTAGAAGTTTCCTAGGGCTCCTTGCAAAATCCATTAGAGACAGTCTCTTCCCCAGCGAATTGGCAAGCAACTGCGCCGATGAGTCTCCTAGAAGTCCTCAAATTTTGAGGCCAATCCTGTGTTTGGATTGGGAGATATATCAAGCCCTAGCTATAAGACCGAATTTGTCTAGATTCCTTATAGATAGTGGTAGAATCAAGAGTCTATTGTGCTTGAAAACTCATTGGAATTTAATCTCTTGGACCCTCATTATCCTTGCTTGAAACTCATTGGAATTTAATCTCTTGGACCCTCATTATCCTTGGTTGACCTAGGCTTCCCATTGTCCTTGAAATTTCATAGACCCTAGGTCTTGCTTGGATCCCCTAGGTCTCTCTCAAGGTCCCAAACTTTTTGCATGCTTGTATATTGTACTAACCCTAATTGCACTAGAAAATCAACACAAATCAGGTTAGAAGTCAAATGGAAATTAAGGATAAGTCATCTCACTCGGTATTTGGACCTTTCCCTCACTCTCAATAATCAAAGGTAACCATTTGTTGAGCATTTTGATTGAGTTTTCTTTGTTGGTTTTATTTTCTGCAATTGCATATCTAATATCAAAGTTAGTAATCTATCTTATTTAACTCCTAACCTTCATCATACTTAATGTTTCTAGGCACCGGTCATTTAAGATTGCCATTGAAGTGTGTGTAGATAGGGATAACCCCCATGACATTGTAGGACTCAACCAAAGTGAGGAGAGATTGTGCTAAGGTGATGGTGCATCTTCTATGTGCTTACCGATTAGCATTTTAACTAGACCTTGCTGAAGCTGCCAACTTGGGTGGTAACAGGGTCTATATGTCCCATAATGGATGGTCTAAACTCCGTGTCCCCATGTCCCTATGTTAGGTGATTTAGCTTAATACACATCTAGGCATGCATCTTAGGAATTGCACTCAACATCCCATTCCTTGGGAATAATATGAATCCATATTCTAAAATTTAAACCACCTTATAGTGTTGGTTGAAATAATAGTGACTGAATATTGTTGATGCAAGTGGTTGGAGTGTCATAATAAACTTACTAAAATAGAAAAAAATAGAAAATAAAAATTTACATCTTTTTAGTCACACCATTCTTCAATCCAAAAAACAGGAAAAAATAAAAATAAAATTAACAGTCAATCACAGCAGCGAAGTTATATATGCACCTAGCTTCTTCCTGTTAGGGGCAATTTGTGCAGATTGCAATAGAGCATCCAGTTGAGTAATGAAAGTCTTCGATACCCTGTCATAGATTGCCAAATGTGTTGTTAACTTAAATCTACAAAAATCTAGTAGTTCTTTTTAACATACATGTTTAAAAAGAGAGATACATTGAATCAGAAATTTGGCAATAAGTAACAAAAGATCACCATTGCAAATGTAAAGAGATACTTTTATAATCATTAAAAAAAAATTGAAGTTTAAAATGGGCCTTTTAAGGAAATAATATAATAAGAATTATGAATTTTCAAAGGATAAAAGAAATAATTAATTTATTCTATCATAATTTTGACTTATCTTCTTATAGGTTTATTCAAATTTAAATTGTGGACAATATTTGGACGTGGAATTCCAATGAGTACCCACTTTGCATACTCTCCATATAGCCACCATGAAATAAACAAGAAACACAACATTTTCATGTACTTCCAATTTATCTCATGGTGGGTCTGCAAAAAGTATGTGGTGTGAGTACTTGTTGGATGCGAAATTTAATTTTGCATCCAACAAGTGCCTACACCTGAAATTTGAATAAAGTTATAAAGAAATAAATCAAAAATATGATTAAAAAAAAAAAGTAATTTTCTTCTTTCCCTCCAAACTATTTACCCTTAAATGCATGACATCATCATCTTGAATTGTATTGGTTCTTTTAAATTTGATCTTCATAACAAATTTTTTGTTATGATGCCCATTTTTAGCTCAAAATTTCTAAATGTCTATGATTTCTACAAGTCAAAAAAGGTAAAAATCAAGACATTTTCAAATAGTACTAAAGGGAGTGGCTTGGTTCAGAATGTTAACACTTTGAGTTGTGTTGGATGCGGTATGTTAAGAACAATATGTCCTTTGATGATAAAACACCCAATGCAAAAATGCAACGAGAAGGAAATCCATATAGGATAAATAAAATATATTTTCTATTAATAAATGACTGAAGATTTACAAGGGATTTTATGATGGTCTAAACCAGTGTTGCGAAAATCGCGATATTATCGCGATAACATCAAAAAATCGCAACTTTTTCGAATCCCCGATAAATTCGCCCGATTACTATGCAATTTTTTCCCAAAAAATCGCGATTATTTCGAAATTATCGCGATTCGATGGAAGTTATCGCAAGGGTGGCGGACAGCGCATTTTATAAGGGAAAACATGAATTTTTTTTGTCATTTTGAACAGACAGCAGCGTGGATTGAGAGCTGAGGAGGAGAGGAACCCTAGAAGGCGTCTACTAGGGCAGAGGAGGAGGAAGCCTAGAGATTTTAGCATCCCAAGCAAGAGAACTTCATCTTTGGATCAAATTTCTCCAGCAAACCATGGTTTCCAGGTATGGGCACCAAATTTGGCCATTTTGTTTTGGTTTTTTTCTTGTTTTTGCTTGGGTTTCTATAACCCATTGATTATCAATGATTTTTGAGTGGATTTGATGGTGTTTTTTTTTTTTTTTTGCATAGAGTGGAGAGAGTTCATTTTGGATTGAGTTGAGGTTTTTTTGTTTGTTTGTCAAAAATTCAATGTGTTGTGTCATGTATGTAATTTTTTTTTAATTTTTGTAACTTGCAATTCTTATTGTGTCATAGGTTCAATTTCAAAGTTCAAACTTCATCTTACATTAAAACTCAAGAGTTCAACCAAGTTACAAACATGCCAAGGAAATTGGACCCTCTGTGGGAATTTGGTGAACCTGATGGAGGGTTTGATAGATTGAACTTGTCTTGCAAGTTGTGTGGGCAGCATATGTCAGGGGGGGTTTATAGATTGAAGTATCACCTTGCACAAATCCCTGGACATGATGTAGGGCCTTGCAACAATACAAATGCGGAAATCATCCGAAGAGCCATGAGATCATTGGAAGAATTAGAGCAAGAGAGAGTGGCCAAAGCAGATCTGAAGAAGCAACTAGCAGGGAAGGTGTTAGGAGGTGAATATGGAAGTGGCACTGGTTCTACTTCAGCATCAATGTCTACAACCAACCCTGTAGTTGCCTCATCATTTTTTGTTCCTAGAACCACGCCTGGTTCACAACCATCTATCACTTCAATGCTTAAAAAAAATGAGAAAGAACAAGCTGACAAGTTGTTGGGCAAGTTTCTCCTTTGGAGTGATATTCCTTTCAGCGTTGCAAGGAATAATCCATTTTTCCAGCCTGTTGTTGATGCTATTGCAACTGTTGGCCCAAGGTACAAAATCCCTTCTTATGATGACTTTAGAAGCCGCATTCTTCAAGAGGAAAAGGTTGACTGCACCAAAAAATTGGAGGCGTTTAGGGCATCATGGGCACAAACAGGAAGCACTGTGATGTCAGATGGTTGGACCAACCAAAAAGGGAGAACCCTTGTAAACTTCTTGGTTAGTTGTCCCAAGGGGACAATGTTTGTGAAATCTGTTGATGCATCTTCACATATCAAAGATGCAAATTTATTATGTGATTTGCTGGAAGTGTTTATTTTCGAGGTGGGTGCAGAACATGTTGTCCAAGTCATAGCAGACAATGCTGCAAATTATGTTGCTGCTAGCAGAATGCTTATGGAGAGGCATCCTACTTTATTTTGGACACCTTGTGCTGCACATTGTATTGATTTGATGTTGGAGGACATAGGAAAATTTCCTTTGTCAAAGATATTGTTGACTCATCAAAAAGCATTACAAAATTTATATATAATCATGCATCTGTGCATAGCTTGATGAGAAAATTCACCAACAACAAGGAGTTGGTGCGCCCTGCCATTACATGGTTTGCCACCAGTTTCATATCTCTTCAATCCCTCTTGAATTCTATGTGGAATGCGAAGAGAATGTTTCTTTCAGATGAATGGCGTGCTTTGACATTTAGCGACAAACCAGAGGGAGAGGCCATATGCAGATTAGTTTCATACCAGGAAAACTTCTGGGCAGGAGTGCAGGAGGTGTGCAGCATTACTGAACCTTTGGTAAAGGTTCTTCGATTAGTTGATGGTGACAAGCCCGCAATGGGCCACTTGTATGAGGCCATGGACAGGGCCAAAGAATCCATTCGAGCCTACTATGATGATAAGGGAGATTAGGCATTTCAGAAACAACTCCTCCTATGGGAAGTGATTGATGAACGATGAAACAACACACTCCATCGTCTCATTCATGTTGCAGGGATCTATCTGAACCCTGCATTTTCTTCCCCATGTGGGTTCTTATTTGATACTGAGATCATAGATGAATTCTTAACCTGTGTTCAGAGGATAGTGCGATCTCCAGCAGCATGTGCGGAAATCTCTAAAGAAATGAAGATATATAGGATGGCAGCTGGCACATTTGGCTTTGAGATGGCTGTAACTGATAGGAAGACTACAATGCCAGGTATTTTCAAATTTCATTGTCTCTTCAAGTTCATAACTTCATACTTTGCTTCAACTTTCAAATTTCATTTTTTTCTTATGTTTATCTTATTTGTATTTTTGTTGTAGATGCATGGTGGACTCACTATGGTGCCAGAGTACCCCATCTGCGAAAGCTTGCCATTCGAATCTTCAACCAAACATGTAGCTCCTCAAGATGCGAGCGCAACTAGAGTGCATTTGAAAAAATACACAACAAGAAGCGCAACAGGTTAAACTTAAAACTTAAAATATTCCAAATTTCCAATTAATTTTTTGAATTCATTAAATAATTTTTTTTATAATTATTATTTTATGATCTTTGTACAGGTTGGAGACCCAGCGACTTAATGACATGGTCTACATCTACTACAATCTTCGATTGTGGGTGAAGCAACTTGAGAGGATACCTGATATGGAGGCCATCTCATTGGATGGGATTGACACCACTATTGCATGGAGGGTTGAGGCCAAGAGGCCTCTCATGGAGTCTGTCGATGATTGGTTAGAGTAGGAGGTAGTGGAAGGCGCAGAGGGGGAGGAGGAGGGGGAGGTGACACCACCTACCCAGGCTATCCCTGCCACTAGTAGAGGACGTAGTCTACCTCCTGTAGCTCTTAGTTCTTCAACTTCTAGAGCACAGCAGAGTCCACTGCCAACTCCACCAGCATCTACATCTAGAGGGAAAGGGAAAGCTATTGCATTTTCTCGCAAGAGGGGCAAAGGAAATCAGTAGTATTAGTTATTTGGTTCATTTCATTGTATATGACATTATGACTCATGATATGATATACATTATTATATTTTTTGTTGATATTTTGAGGCTGAGTTGAGACTCAAGAGTCAAGACTTGCTATTCAGGACATGATTCACTGTTATGTGTGATGTAGCACTAGAAATGATATTACACATCTTATATATTAGTTATTTTATCATATTTATGTGTCAATGTATTTATTTTATGTTGTAGATGCTTTAGATATTAAAAAATTTGAAAAAAAAAATGAATATTTTTGTATTTTACGATTTTTTCCTGATTTTTACATTTTTTTCCAATTTTGTCCCCTCGGCGATTTACTCCCGATAACGATTTTCGCAACATTGGTCCAAACACATTCATTGGTCACAAGGGTGAAGGGTTATGACACTTGTGGTTATTTAATATATTACTATTACTATTATTATGTAATATATATTTATGTATACTATATGTCCTCCCCATGAAAAATACTTTTTGAAAGGTACTTATCTTTAACGAGAAGTGATCATCTCCCTCTTGAACTTGCCTTCAAGAGTTAGTATTGTCCATTATCCATGTAACAATGTTGCCTTCAATAATTCCATCGACCTCATCGGCAACCAAGCCTAATTGAGGCTATCCCATCTAGGGTTATGCTAAAATCTGTCACAAGTGCTAGAGCAACTTCTCATTGATCATGCTAAGGTTTCAAAACTGCAAAACTCAAGCCTTTATCTTATCCCAGAGTTTCTTCTAAACCCTAACCTCATGATATCCATCAAACCCTAATAACCAAATTGCCTAGGGTTTCCTTCAAACCCAATATTCTTTCATGTCTCCTCCATCTTCTCTTGCTATCATCAATGGTGTCTTAACAGGGGTGATCTCAATGACTTTTCTTCAGCCCAAATTTGATACCATGTGGAATTATCTTAGGGCTATATTCTTCTTTGTTTAAAATAATTGCATTTCAATATTTACATATTGAATTCACCCCACAGCATCATAACATTATTCATCAACACATGCAACTATATAGAAAGAACAATATTATCATCAATGCAGCGGAACATAAAGAAACAATAGAAGAAAAACATTCAAACATAGAGAAACTAGGATTGGTCGCAGACCAGGGAAAAACTCCAGAAGGGGGAAAACCCTTTCAAATTCTTCTTCTTATTAGATTGTCATTGAATGTTTCAACAAAGAGAGATTACAACGATCCATATCCTCAACCACAAAACTATCCAACAAAAACAACTAAACAACATCCAAGAGATGAACCCAACAATACTAATAATCAAAACTTTGATCAGAAGCCTGCGGGCAATTGTCATCAATTGTCGGAATCTGCGGTCAACTGAGGTCAACTGTCAAAATCAAACCCTAGGTTCCAACCACTGGAAGAGAGATGTGTGTGCGGCTGAAACCCTCCAACCGCACTCATAGGCTTGCGCGCTTGCAATTGCAACCGAAATACCTTGTAGCATCCTTGCGGCTGAGAACCAAAAACCCTAGTCACACATGCGAGCTTCAGACCCTGCAATTTCAGACCTATACAAACCAATCTTTGCAAACCAACCTCAGACCTGTACGAGCCAATCCAAAGAAGAGTGAAAGAAGAATGCCTAATGAAATGTCTCCAAATGAGGGTCACTTGACTTGTATTTATAGTCAGACATGGGTGTCCAATTTCGTTTTGGGTCGACCTATCCTTTTTGTGCACATTTGCGTTTCCATATTAAAATATTTTTCCTTAACCAAATTAAATTCTTCCAAGGGCTAGGAGGGGTCTTTCTTGATGAGGAAGATTGTCCAAAGGAGGGAATTTATCTCTGGGTTATGAAACATTAACAAGGTAGCCCAGCAATGAAGTCCATGGAAATGCTCTCACATTTATGCTCAGGGATGGAGAGTGGTTGTAGCAACCTCGTCGGATGAGTATGTTTAGCTTTGTTTTCCTGTCAGATGTTGCATTCCTTCACAAATCTTAGTACATCCAACTTGAAGCCCTTCCAAGTGAACCTTTCCCTAATATTCCTATAGGTTTTCAAGTAACCTGAGTGTCCTGCTAGGTTGAGGTGTGAGTTGCTTGCATAATTTTCTCCTTGAGTTGTAATTTCAGTACTAGATAGATCTGGTTCTTATAGTAGATGATGTCATCTATGACCCGGTATCTATCATCCTGGATCAATCCCTCCAAAATCTCACAAGCAAATTTATTTTTGGAGTATTCTACAAGCAAGAGTGACTTCCAATCCTCTGTAATCTCCATGAGTGAGAGAGTAGGTGGCATCCTAGAAAGGGCATTTGTACCACATTGTTTTTTCCCTTGACATACTCAATTTCAAAATCATAGGCTTGTAATTTATTGATCCATTTATGTTGTCTCTCACTCAGCTCCTTTTGTTCCATGAGGAATCTCAGGCTATTATGATCTATTTTCACCTTGAACCTGTTCCCCACTAAATATTGCCTGAACTTGGCCAATGCATGCATAATGGCCAACATTTCCTTATCATAAATTGAATAATGTCACGCATAGCCCCTAATTTTACGGCCCTCAAACAGTATGTGGAGGTGATTTTGCATCAATACTTCTCCTATTCCCATCCCCGAAGCATCACATTCCAACACGAATGTCTGGGTGAAATCTAGCAATGTTAGCACATGACATGAACTCATCACCTGCTTCATCTTTTCGAAGGTTGCCTGTGCTTATCAAATCAATTGAAAGACCCCCTTTTGGTGAGGTTTGCTAAAGGCGTTGTCAGCTACAAGAATGCTTTAACAAACTTCCTATAGTATGTGCAAATACTGAGGAATCTCTTCATCTTAGTTAGAGTTTTTGGGGTAGGCCACTCAATAATAACCCTGATTTTCTCCTAGTGCACTTGAACCTCGTTCCTTTCGATCACATGCCCTACGCGAAGAATATTTCTCATCCCATGTTAATTTGGGGTAGCATCGGATGTGCTCTAGCCATGAAAATTGGTGGAGAGGCTAAAGTACATGAGATCTCCAAGACCTAGAAATGGTTTTGACAGATTGTACCCGGTTTGGGAGATATTAAAATAATTAATATTTTTAATGGAGTTCCTAAGTCTAAAATTAAGAAAAATAAAATATTAATGGGTATTAATATAAAACTGGATTAGAAGGTTCCAGAAGTCATGGATCAAGCAAAATCTAATCGTAGCCGTTCATCAGAGATTTAATCTCAGTCGTTGAAGGACCAACGAGAAAAATATAAGAGGAGGCTTGAGAGTCAATTGGAGAACACACCAAGAGATCAAGATTTCGACTTTCTGGCGCTGGGTTTGTTGAGAAAGTCGAGAGAGTGATTTGGAGTTGCAGCTGAGGGGCAATGAATAGAGAAGCAGAGAGGCAGAGATAGTGTCGGGAGGATCAGTGCAGCAACCGGGAAAGCTGATGCAGAGGGCAGAAGCCGGAACTACCAGGAACTGCCGAAACAACCGGGAAAGCTGACGCAGAGGGCAGAAGTTGGAACTGTCGGAAACAGCTGAAACTGTCGGGAACTGCCAGAACAGCTGGGAAAGCTGACGAAGAGGGCAGAAGTCGGACCTGTCGGGAACAGCAGGAACTGCCGAAACTGTCGAGAAAGTTGACCCAGAGAGCAGAAGCCGAAACTACCGGGGACAGCCAGGAACTGTCGGAGCTACCGGGAAAGCTGACGCAGAAGACAGAAGCCGAAACTGCCAGGAACAGCCAGAACTGTCGGAACTGTCGGGAAAGCTGACGTAGAGGGCAGAAGACGCTGACGCAGTCCCTAGAGGCTGATGCTGGGGTTCTTTGTGGGGCAGATTGGAGCTGAGCTACCAGAGTGTTTATCCGAGGTTTCAGCCGGAGCATCTGTCTCCGAAGGAGAGGTACTACTGCCGAGATTTTTCTCTGTTGGGTGAACCAGATTTGGCACTAAGATTGTATTCTGAAACTGCTTAATAAATCAAACCCTCAGATAGTTGCACTGGTTTTCCCGCATTGGGTTTTTCTGGGGACATTAGTCCAAAAACAACGGTGTCACTTGTGTGCTTGTTTCTATTTCCTTCAGTTGATGATCTGTAATGTGTTAAGCATGCATTTGCATTTATTTCTAGTATTTACATGGTAAATAACTTGTTAATTAACAAAACAAGTAGGTAGGAATAAATCAGTAAAGTGCATGAAGGGTTTCTAACGTGTCAGACTTAGAAATTCCAACATGGTATCAGAGTGTGGTTGTAGATCACAGGAGAACTGAGGATATCAACAGAACAGAGCAGCAGCAGCAGAAAAAAGCCTTCCCGAGTGACAAAAGTTGTTCCTAGCAGAGTAGCAGCAAGGAAGGGGTGACGCAGTGCCTGCATCATCAAGATTGAGCCAGGAAGAGGCAACACAGAGGCTGAGGAAGGCGAGGGCAGGCTCACACAGAGCCACGCAGAGGCCAGGAGGGCTGACGCAGTTGGCTGAGGAGGTTGATTTCCTGATGCGGGATTGCATAGAGCCTAGGAGCTCTAACCTTCAGGTGGCTGGGGTTTAGGAGGCTGTGGGTAAGTTGCAGAGTGGAGCTGGTTGGGTACTGTAGTCAGAACAGTACCTAACAGGGCAAGACCAAGGTAGAGGGAGTTGCTGCCGCGGTAGATTTCTAGCCAAGGAATCCAGATCAGTTTTGCAGTTGCACAGACGATTGGAGAGGGGCATCTCGACATTGGCAGAAGGTTTCCAGGAGGGAAATCGAGGCTCAGAGAAGTCATTCCAAGAACTTCCAAAATGGAAGTAGAGGAGCAGCGAAATGGCACTACACGGAGTAAGAGACCAGGACAGACTAGACGGAGCCTCAAAATTCATAGTCTGGAAGGCCAGAATCTTATCTGTACTAGACAAGAATCATGTCAAGCACTTCGCCTTAAGGACGATAGCTATCCCAGTTGATCCGGCCAATAACAACAGGTACGAGGATGCAATAGCAAGGGCTAAGAGTATCAGCTGTTAATTTGCCCTGGCATATCCATTTTCAAGAATCCAGAGTTCGAAGCTTCCATCGTGATTCCATTATCAGAAGGATTCTCATAGCTCAAATGATTCAATGGTGATTTCACTAGACTAATGAAGAACTCAAATGTTGCTACTATTGTTTCAAGGTATGCTAGTTTAGATTTTACAACTATTCCTGGTTTTCCTAATCATCTAACCAAAGATGAATATTTTCTGAGAAATGGACCAACATTTAGTGGTGATCATTTGAGCTTGACTTTGAAACATATCGCAATTTTTGGTGACTTAATTGATCTCCTTAAAGTCAAGTGTGAGGATGTATACATGAGATTATTTTATGATTCATTCCAAGGGAAGTGCAAAAATTGGATTGAATGTTTGTTTGCTAAGTCCATAACATCCATAACAAGCTTTTGGGTTGTCTTCTTGGAAACATGGATGAAGAAAGAAGAATCAATGGTAGATCATGTTTCCATTCAAGGTTTTAGAGAATGGAATGATGGATATACTAATGATGAAATGGATTAAAAAAAATCTGCATTTTTGTCCTCTTATTCAAAGTCATGCAAATGTAGCTCAGAAGAAAAGATTCATTTCTTAGAAGAGTTTTCCAAAGAAATTCAGATAGAGGTTGAAACCTCAGAGGATCAGCAATTTTTTCCACATCAAGATCATTCTTTTGGAATTTCTTCTCAACAGCAAGGAAAAGACATATTGCTTCCCTCTGTTGTTGAGAGTGGGAAATTTTCTGTTTTGGATTATGAATTTGAAATAGAAAGCATACATGAAAAGTTCAACCACAATAATCAAATTACAGAATACATTGAAGATCAAGCAAGATATGGCATCTATGACTTTGATGATCCTGTAGCCATTTATATGGAGGAGTTTTTTAGTTCAAATTTTCAGCCACGGTTTCACTGTGAAGATCAAGTTTATGCTGAGCTATCGTTATATTATCAAGTTTTTAGTTTAATCAACTATAATCACGGAGTCTGGTTTCCAAATCAGATGTTAGATTGGTTGCATTGGAAGTTTCATATAATGTGAAGAAAGATGAAGTCCCCTAGTTAGAATAGGAAGAGTATAGATAAATAGGCTCACAAGTCTAACCATCCTTTCATTTTGGCATTTCAATTTTTAGTTTTCAGTAGTTGGTGTCAAGTTGATACCAGAGTTTGAGTGTGGATTTGATTGTAGTAAACAATTTTCATCTTTCACATTCTAGTATAGTTTTCAGTCGGTTTGGTTCAGTTTCAATTGAGGATTGGACTAAGTTGTGAAAATTCCTACTGTTGATTTGGGGTAGCACCGGATGTGCTCTAGCCACGAAAATTGGTGGAGAGGCTAAAGCACATGAGATCTCCAATACCCAAAAATGTTTGGGCAAATTCTAAATAGTTTGTGAGATATTAAAATTCGCCGTGCATTCGTATGGTCCGGAGAAGCTTATTTGTCCTATAGTTTAGCGGCTCTATCCCTCTTTGGTTTTATTGCTTGTTGTTTTGTTTGGTTCAACAATATCGTTTATCCCAGTGAATTTTATGGGCCCACCGGCCCAGAAGCCTCTCAAGCTCAAGCGTTTACTTTTTTAGTTAGAGACCAACGTCTTGGAGCTAGTGTGGGGTCTGCCCAAGGACCTACTGGTTTAGGTAAATACCTTATGCGTTCTCCGACTGGAGAAATTATCTTTGGAGGGGAAACGATGCGTTTTTGGGATCTCCGTGCTCCTTGGTTGGAACCCCTAAGGGGCCCTAATGGTTTGGATCTGAGCAAGTTGAGAAAAGACATATAGCCTTGGCAGGAACGACGTTCAGCAGAATATATGACTCATGCTCCTTTAGGTTCTTTAAATTCTGTGGGTGGTGTAGCTACCGAAATCAATGCGGTGAATTATGTCTCTCCCCGAAGTTGGTTATCCACCTCCCATTTCGTTCTAGGATTTTTCTTCTTCGTAGGTCATTTGTGGCATGCGGGAAGGGCTCGTGCAGCTGCAGCAGGATTTGAGAAAGGGATTGATCGTGATTTCGAACCTGTCCTTTCCATGACTCCTCTTAACTGAAACAATAGATCAAACCAGATGGAAGAAAAATCGATTCAATTTCATTACATCTATCTCCCATATCGGCGGGATAGGAGTCTTTTCAAATACTCTTTTTCCAACTGGATCCTTGTAGCTCGGCTACATACAGCCGAGCTATTCTCTTAAATGCAATTGTTGAAAAACAAAAGGAGAGAGA